>JAQMRL010000002.1:10891081-12229652 GCA_035578175.1 Catonia carolina | reverse complement strand
TCCCAATTCCCCCTATCTTTTACAGACATAAGACAACATCAAGAACAGGATACCTTTATCCTTCAACAAAAACAAAAAATGGATAATAAGTTTTGTTTATCCAAAGGCGTCCTATGTCTAAAAGATAAAAACAATAACCCAACCAAAATCGTTCTCCCCAATTCCTTAAAAGATTTAGTATTTAAATACTTTCATCAGTCGGAAATCGGTGGACATTTAGGTGTTGATAAAACTATACACAAAATTACACGGTATTTTTATTGGCCAGCTGTATATCGAGAAATTCCTTTAAAGGTGAATGCTTGTACAACCTGCCAACGCAGCAAACCTGGGATAAATTATAAATGGGGAAATCTTAGTTCCAGAGTCCCGACAGCGCCATTTGACACGTTGTTTATTGATACTGTAGGCAGCCTGCCAAAAACCAACCAAGGTTATAAATATATTCTAGTGGTAGTAGATAGTTTCTCAAAATTTACATGGCTAGCTCCATTAAGAAACACTAATACATCTTCCATTACAGACGAATTAAAACGTATTTTCCAAAATTACTCCATCCCGAGGTTAATTGTCACAGATAATGCTAAAAATTTTAATTCCATAATGTTTAAAAACTTTTGTTTCAATCTAGGCATAAAACGAACCACCCTCTCACCCTATCATCCCCAACCATCTCACGCTGAACGATTAAATCGAAATCTTAGGTCTATTCTTATTGCATACCATGCAACGACTCAAACAACCTGGGATAAATCCCTATTTTGGTTTCAATTAGCCTTCAATATGGCTCAACATAATGCGCATGGGAAATGCCCATTTGACATATTGCATACTTTTCCAGCTCAAACACCGTTGGATAGAGCATGGAATATCCAAGATATCCTCCATAGAAACCCTCTACGTTCCAGTAACATGATGTGTGACATTAGAAGAAAACTAATTAAATCTCATCATGATATGGCGCGCCGATATAATGCTAGACGCCACCCCAATCCGTTTTCGGTGGGAGATAAAGTTTTGCTTAAAACTCACCCCGTAAGTTCGAAACGGAAAAATATTTGTGCAAAAATGGCATATCGATGGTCTGAACCTTTTTATATCATCGGCTTCTCTACTCCAGTTACAGCCTTACTTCGTAAGACTATTGGAGGGGAAATAACTAAAGAACACATTTCTAACCTTAAAAAGGTTACATAATTTACTCAAAGAGATAATATACTTTTTAGGTGATGTCTGTCGCGATACTCGAGCTTGAGATGATTGTAACAAAACAAAAACTATGCTGTTTGCATGCTGTTTGAATGTCTTATTGAAAGGGGCCCCGAATGAATGAATTTTACCGTCTCAGGCCGATAACTGCTACATACTCACCTTCTCTTTTTATATTTAAGCACCCACCTCCTTTCTTTTGCTTGCACATGCCTTGTGCTTATGTTTACTCTCCTGGGGGGGAAGGGAAGATTGTAATATGAGACACCTACACAGACACACAACAAACAGTACACACATTAACAACACTCAAACGTAAACATAAACATAACTTTACAGCATCAACACACATACCAGATGACCTCACCTACAGATGTGAGAAAAAAATTTTGATCTAAAGATGTGAGAAGAAGTAAAAAAAAAATTTTATTAAAATAATAAAATTGGATTGTTGCTTCCATTCCATTTTAAACTTTTAAGGAATAAGGTGGCTTATACAAGTTTTATGATAAAAAAAATAATTTTGAAAGTTTATTAATATTAAAGAATTATATTGAATTTAGAACATATATTTTTTAGAAGATTTTCTGATAAAAAGATTCAACGTTTTTAATAAGTTTTAAGGAATTTTAAAAATTTTAATTGTTTTTAAATATTTTAAAAATTTACCTACAAATTTTCTTAAATAAACAAAGTTGAATTTTTAAAGATAAAACTTTTCGGATTTCTTGTTATTTATGAACCTGGGACAACAGTACGTCAGGAAATTCCTTACATAAATTATTAATTGTATTTTTAATATACTCACTTTGTTCCACGTTGTTAATCTGTTCTGGATATAGATTTGTTAGATGAAATTGTTGATTTTTTGCCCAATCAAAGGTTAATACCGATCTTGTAGCATTAAATATTGCGCGAGTTTTTTGTAAAAAATTCATTCCGAGTATTATTCTGTGTTGTATTTTTGGTAATATTTTAAAATTTATTTTCCACGATATTTTTTGAAGAGTAAGTTTAATCCAGATCTGCTTATTAATTTTCAGAGGGAATCGATCAGCTGTAAGGCAAATTGTGTTAATGTTTTCCTCCTTTATAATCGCCTTCTTAGTTTTTAAAAATTTATATAGTTGTTGATTAATAATGTTATGGGTGGAACCAGAATCAATGAGGGCGTTAAATATATTATTTTTGATTTTTATTGATAAAGCTTTCAAAGTATAATTACAGTTTAACCTGTTTTCTTTTAACTTTAAATGTTTACATGGGTTATGTTTACAAACACACATCATATGGCTATGTTCAGTGCATTTGTAAAGATTTAGTTTTTTGAAACATTATTATTTCCTTTTTGCTGTAAAAGTTTACAATTCCTTTTGATATGACCTAATTTATGACAATAAAAACACTTTAAGGTTGTTGCAGGCATTTGTGATCTGATTTTGTTGCAAGCTGTATCTTTTAAGGTATTTTGTTTACCTTGGTTAGGTACCATGCTATTTACATTATTTATTACGCTTGTATTATTTATTTTAGATAAACCGATGTCATTAAGGGTCCTAGCATAAACTCTTTCATAGACATAGGCATCTAATTTATTGAAATCTTGTAAGTTATTAGGTTTGCCGATTATACCTATGTGCGTGGCGTATATTTCATTTAAACCGGTTAAAATTATATTAATTAACTCACCTTCTGTCAAATCTAATCTTAACACCTCATGGTTTTCTAAAATTTCTCTCATGTATTCAGCAAGGGTCTCCGTTTGTGACTGATTTCGGTATAATAATTTGAGTTTTAATATTTCTTTCATTTTTGGTGTGATTAGTTTGCTTACTAAATCTCTATGAAATTGATCGAAATTATGATTATTTTTAATAGAATTTTCAAAAATTTGTTCGGTGAAACCGGTCATAAACGGTGTTAACAACACCAAGGGTAAATCAACTGCATAACGTTTCTGTATTTGTTTAATAATTTTGATATTTCGTACTAACATGTCAATATCACGTCCATCAGTTATAGTTAATTGTTTTAATTCGTTTTCAATTGGATTTGCAATTTTTGTCCAATTAAAATTTAATTCACGATGAAAATAGACGGGGTTATGGTTACCTACTGCATTTGGTATTAATATGTCAGGAGTTTCGTTTCTAAGAACAGGATTTTGCATTTCTGGGGGATGTAAAAGATTAACATGACCAAAATCAAGATTTCCTTGTTGTTGATCAGGTAAGAAATTATTTTCTAAATGTGCATCTTCAAGGTTTATGTTGTTTTGCTCGAAATTAAGTTCAACTTCGAAATTTTGTAACCTATTAAGCTTCCAAATATCAAATCCTTCTCTTAAATTTTGAAAACCTACGAGTTTATCTGGTTTGTTGGGTAATATGAATGTTAAGATTTTGTTAAGCCGATCATCAAATATTTCGACATTATACCTTTCTAATTCAGTTAAATTTTCTATGTTTCGTAACTTTACTAAATAGTTTTGACACTCCGTCAGTTGTTTGTCCATGTCAAATCTATGTAGTGTAGTTAAATCAATTTGTCGTCCATTATCTAAGAGTTTTTGTAATCTTTGCCTTTTTTGTCTTACGTTTCCTGTTGTTGTGCTTTTTCGTATTCGTAATTGGAAGTTAACGTTTGTTTCGTCTAGTTTAGTGGGGTCAAGAATCGGTGCTACTTCCCTATTCATGTTTGTACTTGTTTTGTTTGGTGATGATGATGATTTAAGTGTATGTGATCAATGACTTACCAGATGACTTCAGTATACTTGCCAGATGTGAGTTGTTTATAATTTGTAATTGTTATTTATAATTGTTTTTGTAAATTTTTAGAAGATTTATTTTATTGTATGTTATTTGATTAATTTTGTTCCGGTTCGTTCCTTTTTTCTTGCTGTGTTTTCCTTCTAAATCTTGTTGCTGAGTTTATTTATTGATATTTTGTTTCCTGAAATTATCTTGAAATTATCTTGAAATTATCTTGAAATTATGTTGAGATCCTGGTCACGGCACCATTTTGTTGTCCCAGGTTCATAAATAACAAGAAATCCGAAAAGTTTTATCTTTAAAAATTCAACTTTGTTTATTTAAGAAAATTTGTAGGTAAATTTTTAAAATATTTAAAAACAATTAAAATTTTTAAAATTCCTTAAAACTTATTAAAAACGTTGAATCTTTTTATCAGAAAATCTTCTAAAAAATATATGTTCTAAATTCAATATAATTCTTTAATATTAATAAACTTTCAAAATTATTTTTTTTATCATAAAACTTGTATAAGCCACCTTATTCCTTAAAAGTTTAAAATGGAATGGAAGCAACAATCCAATTTTATTATTTTAATAAAATTTTTTTTTTACTTCTTCTCACATCTTTAGATCAAAATTTTTTTCTCACATCTGTAGGTGAGGTCATCTGGTATGTGTGTTGATGCTGTAAAGTTATGTTTATGTTTACGTTTGAGTGTTGTTAATGTGTGTACTGTTTGTTGTGTGTCTGTGTAGGTGTCTCATATTACACTGCTAGCTGCGCAGCTTTTTCCTGCTAGCTGCGCAGCTTTTTCCTGCTTATTCCTGCTAGCTGCGCAGCTTTTTCCTGCTGTATGTCGGTCTAAACGGGCCGTAGTTCGGTGACGAACGTATCGTAATGAAATCTATAGCGGCCGCCGAGGGTTTTTCTCTCTTTGTCGACTACTAGAAACCCGTTCATGTTTCGAGACCACGCCTCACCGCACAGATTCTTGAACTCCTCAAAAGTCATATCAGGGACTACGTGATCGTTAAATATATGGCGTAGGTTGCGCTCGTCCTGACGGAACACGAGTAAAAAATTTGCATTATCTCTAACGAGCTGTTTAGGCGCCTTACTATATGTCTGACATAGGTAAAATACGTCCAGGTTGTTATGTCTCCCCATAGCAACGTACTTTACCACGTTGTGTTGTTTCTCGCATACAACATCGTCAAACATCATCACGGAATTGGGCTCTACCTCTTCCGGAGGCGGGACTTGCGCGTTGTCGCTGAATTCGTGATAGTCTACACCCTCCATATCATGAAACACCCGCTCCAAAAACCTATACTTGGGTTGGTGCAGAGATTTTGAAAATACGCACACATTGCAGAACCTCAGCCCGTTGGGGTCGAACAGCAGGTTGATTATTGCGTTTGTCTTGCCGCAATTCGACGGTCCTACGGCCAAACATCTGATACTATTCGGCAGGAGGCGACCGTGTCTGTTTCTCGTTTCGCCTATTTCTCCCGACTCGATAAGCACATCTAAGTTGACGACAGGGAGTTTCTCTTTCTGCTCCTTACACCTCATTTTGCGCTAGTAACCGATAAACCTACATTACAGCTCTTATATAAGGTCTTTCTTGTCGATCCATGAATCGTGACTCTTGTCATACCCTACCCACCTGACCAGCAACCTGTCACCTTTTCTCTTCAATACCTTCTCGATGAGAAATACGTCACCGTATTTCGTCTTACTCAGTTCCTGGGCGTAAAAACTACCTTTGATCACATGTCCGTTTTCGTCTTTGAGCGAGTATGTGACGGGACGGGTGTGCAAAATACGATCTACGGTAAACACCTCATTGGTCCAATTCGGTATGTAACCCTTGTCGAAAGTCTTTTTGTACTTGCTGATCCTGACCTTATCTCCCGGCTCAAACTTGACGGTTTGGGGGGCGCGTTTCTTACGAGTATTGGACAATATATTTCTTAACACCTCACCTTCTTTCCTCTTGCTTACATCTACAGGTTTGAAACCTATAGTCCTGTGAGGCCTGTTATTGTACTGAGACAGGAGGTCGGCTAAAAGACCTATCCAAACGTAATTGCCTCGTTCTGTAAACTTTCTCCACATCATCTCCTTCAGCGTCCTGTTGAACCGCTCTACTATCGAGGCCTTCTTCGGAGAGTACGTGGAGTAGTGGTTGATCCCGTGCTTGGACAGCAAGGACCTCACAGACGCGTTATACCACTCTTTACCCTCGTCGGTATGAAAATGGCGCATCTTGTGTTTTTCCAGTATGGGACCGAGAGCGCTAGCGACTTCTTCAGCCGTCTTGCTCTTGAGCGGTACGGCAATAGCAAATTTAGAAAAACAATTTATTACTGTCATTATGTATCTGTAGCCCTTATTGACTCTGGCGTATGGGATCATCTCTACCAGATCGGCCTGATACAAGTCGTCGATACCCTTCAGCTCTACGTTTCTGGTGGGATAATTCCTGCGGGCTTGCTTGTGAAGCTCGCGCGCTATACCACTTCTCAAGCTCATCGTGCGATGCACTGAGAGCGACACTGCTTATATCTAGGTTAAATAGGGATTTTGAATGGAAAAGATGTTATTTTTATATACATTTATTATTAGTATATATAAATTTATTAATTAAATATTACAGCCTTTGGTTTATTCTCTTGCGAGTTCTTCTTCATTTTTTAAATTCGACCACATTCATTCTTTTCCCTCCACCCAAGTCTTTATTTCCCTTGTACATGATGATCCCGCCTCCGTTCTCGTTCAGTAAGACGATATCTTCATCATTCAGCGTTTTTGCGAATCTTGATGGTAGGAACACCTTAGAATTGTCGATGTATATAATTATTTTATCGCCATACATAGTCTGCACCCTGCCAACCTTTGTAAATCGGTATTCTTTGTCCACATCTAATTCGGACACCCTCATAATATCGTCGTTCAGCTTTTTTAATAGTGCCTCCATTTCTAAAACAGAAAATAAACACAAGTCTGATAAAAACCATGATAACTACATGGACCCTCACCATCCGGATCGACACCCTCTAACAGTCCGTCTATTTGGGCGGGTGTTAGTCCTTCATTATGTTACGACATCTCTATAACAAAATAGTTAGTATGTAAATACCGCATGTATTATACGAAATGGCATAGAAGTTTTTCTTTTGAGATTGATGTGGCGCTACACTCACCTACTATCATGACGTAGATTTTGTATAGGTAAAACCGCACTATGAACAGTAACAAACAGATTTTAGGTTTTAATTTTATCAAAGATTCAAAGTGTATATTTCATAAAGGTGCTAGAGTCTTATTTAATTCTACGTTTACGTCAATAACGGTTGTTGTTGTTGCAGATTAAAACAACGGACTCAATATTCAGTGTACAGTTACGGTTGTTGTTGTTGTTGTTGCTGCTCTACCAACAACGGCTAAAACTGGTGATGTTGCCGTACAGACAGCGTATTACCCATGTATGAGGTTCTACGTCTTAATTTCATAAACAGATTTTAGGTTTTAATTTTATTAAAGATTCAAAGTGTATATTTCAAAAAGGTGCTAGAGTCTTTTAAATTTTAAAAAATATTTAAAGTATAATAAAACTCACCTTCAATTAACGGCAGGACCTTCAATTAACGGCAGGTAGAGAAGCAGAAGAACTGTGTCTAGCAGCGTAGCAACAGGTAGGTGGAGAAGAAGAAGAACTGTGTCTAGCAGCGTAGCAGCAGGTAAGAGAAGAAGAACTGTGCATAGATAAAAAACGAATGACGTCAATGATAATAAACTAAAGTACAGTGTGTTCCGAAACGAAATTAACGAAATTACTGAAATTACCGATTGTTCGGATCCCGAAAGAACCTAACGGTTGAAACCGAACGTAACGCGTTCTACGGAACGTCCGGGTCCTGCTGGCACCTAAACCTCGTCGATCCGATCATCAGGTCACGTGTTACAAGCTATCTCAGGTTCCATCGGGGATACGGCTACGGATTAGGGCTTATCTTGTAGATCTCGATCTCCCGGTCACGTGGGTACCGTCCGCATCAAAATCGGCCCAGCGGTTGCGGAGCAAATCGGGTTTGGAACTTTGCCAAAAAAAAATTTTTTAATTTTTTTTTTTTTTTTTTTAATTTTTTGGCAAAGTTCCAAACCCGATTTGCTCCGCAACCGCTGGGCCGATTTTGATGCGGACGGTACCCACGTGACCGGGAGATCGAGATCTACAAGATAAGCCCTAATCCGTAACCGTATCCCCGATGGAACCTGAGATAGCTTGTAACACGTGACCTGATGATCGGATCGACGAGGATTAGGGCTTATCTTGTAGATCTCGAAATTTTTTTTTTTTTTTGGGGGGGGGGGCAAAGGTCAGCACGTGCCAGTACCGGGGGGTCAAAGGTCAAGGTCGTCCCAGTACTCTCATTTTTACCCTACTGTTGTACCAACATAAACTTTAAAAAATTCCCTACAAACCTATATCATTTACTATATTCAAATACACCAGTTTGATGTTTAAGAAGCTGTCGAAAGTGTCATTTCATTTATAATCATCCTGTATTTTGAATATCTTTATCATTAAACAAATTACAACTGAAGATAATTGGAATATTTTATTTTCATTAATACAATATTTAAAATAATTTTACATAGGTAATTGATTTATTTTCCTTAAAACTTTTCAGAAGAGTGTGATTTGTTTTTATTAAAGTGAATTTACATGAACATAATAGAATGTATGACTTGAAAGTTGATCAAAGAGTACAAGTGTGCAACTGGATATTAATGTTGAGAAAACTAAATATATAGTCATTGGAGGGTCAGGAACAAAAAACGAACCAACACAAGGGTTATTGGTCTTCTTATTGTGCCCTCTCTGATCGGAGGTTGGCAATAATGACAACTATTCTGTGCCATATAACACTGTCGTGACAATACAACATCGAACCATTCTCAATCTCGGGCCGAGGCTGAAGGATTTATATGTTGAAAGGTTTTTCATTTTAACAAATGCAGATTAAATTGGTGCATGAGTATAAATATCTTAGCACACTTTTAGCATCAGATGGTACACCAAACAATGATATTTTGGAAAAAATTGGTAGAGGTCCATTACCAGAATTTTATATCCTGTTGTGGAGTAATCACATATTTTGTGGGACTGAGAAGAGAATTTTCCTGAATCCTGGTTGAGAGGGCTGAGAAGCCCTATGATGGCGACATCGTGTTAAGGAACACCTGATCGCTCGGGGAACAATTTTACCGAATAATTGCAACCTCATGAATTTTAGGGGGAATTTTATAGTTTAAAATTAGGAAATAGGATTCTGGCTCTTGCGGGATTGGGACTGGGACTTCAAAGGAGGTAATGTATTTTAAGAAGTGACTCGTGGATGAAAATTTATATTAAGGGACAAGTGGGTTTAAGAGCGGCTCTTTTCTTTTATTTTGTTTTTCAGTGGCCTTTTTCAGTTATGTGGGAGTTTTATTGTCTTGGGGAGGGAAAGGCACGCACCGTACTTAACGTGGACAAATGGTACAATTTTAGGTAGGAGTTAGTTTATGATTTTAGGGGAGACGGAAAGGGTAGAGTTTGGCATAATCACCGGCCTTTTATTTTCTAAGTGTTTAATAATTTAAAATGGCGGCTCTTTTCACCGTAGTGGAGTGATTATGCATAGGAACATGGGGAGAACTACCAACTGGGGGGCGTGAGTCATACAAGTAGATGAAGGGGCATGGGTATATAAGAGGAATACAGGGCGGAATAAAACTGTGGCAACTCTCAATTTTGATAAGTGGGTCATACTGGAATTTAGATAAAGTCGTGGAATGGTAATGGCATAAAGACTTCGGGTGGATGTGGGCGTCGGTACAAGTCCTGAATGATCTGGGGTCCGTCAGTTTTCCCGGCGTCGTGGAGCCGTTTCGAGGTATTGTAAATAAAGTCCTCCATAGAGGGGAAGAGAAGGTGTTCGTGTACGATGCGATTGGAGATAAGATAGTGAAACTTTGTGATGCACCGGAGGACTTTGTTCTGGTATGCTGAAGTACGTTTTTTGTTGGTCTTGGAGAGAAAGGGCCACCATACCGGCGACCCGTACAAAAGGAAAGGACGTAGAATGGAGGAGTACATCAGAAGTTTCCGTTTTGAGGAGTATGCAGTAGAAATGAACAAAGGGACGAGTAAAGCGAACAGGGCCCTACCCTTGCTAAGCTTGTTGTCAATGTGCTGCCGAAGTGTCAGTCGTTTATCTAGGTCAACCCCTAGATATCTGACGCTGTTCTGCCATGGGAGGAGTTCCCCTTCCAATCGTAGAGGCGGAGGAACGTTGCGTTTTAATGTAAAATGGATTGCTTCGCATTTGGTGGGGTTAAGTGACAGTCTCCAGACACGACACCAGCTCGTGACGTCTAAAAGTTGAGTTTGAAGCGCGCGGCAATTGAGGCGGAGGCATCTCCCGTGACGGTACAGAATAGCGTCATCGGCAAACAGTCCGAATTGGATTGAATCACGGACAGGGAAATCGAAGGTGTACATAAGATAGAGGATGGGCCCAAGGACCGAGCCCTGAGGTACACCCGCGGACGAAGGGGTGAGTGGGGACATGACCATGTGGAACTGAGGAATCGTGACAGAGACTTGGAATTGTCTCCCAGTAAGGTAGGAATGAAGTAATCGGACAGTTGAGGGGGGAAAAAATTGTGCCAGCTTGTAAAGGAGGCCCACATGCCAGACGCGGTCAAATGCAGCCCTAAAATCGAGCAGCACAGCCGTCGTGTCGCAGTGGGAATTTCTGGCATCCACAAGTGCCGTGACGATGCGGAGGAGTTGGGTAGTTGTGGAGTGTCCTTGACGAAAACCAAATTGCTCAGGAGGAAGAACAGAATCAACAACAGGACGCAGGCGCGGGAGAAGAAGCCTTTCGAATAATTTGGACAGGATCGGTAAAAGGGAAATTGGCCTATAACTTTCGGGATCAGTCGGAGGTTTGTGGGGCTTCAGAATAGTAATGATTTTGGAAACCTTCCACGAAGAGGGGAAATGCTGCAGCGCCAACACTGCATTGAAAATTGCCAAAAGATGAAGCTTTAGATCTGGCGGGGAATTCAGGATGGCGTATCCAGAGACATTATCAGGACCAGGGGCCTTACGCGGGTTGATCGAGAAAATTACAGAGGTGACATCATCCTCTGTGAAGGGCTGCATGTGACAGGGTGTAGGGTCAGAAAGCGTTAAGTTGACTTCGTCATTAATGAGTTCATCCTGGTCATGATGAACGGGCGGAGGGGCAACAAAATGTCGTTCAAAATGCGAAGCGAAAGTGTCAGCAATCGCCTGCGCAGAATAAGTCAAACCATTAGGTGTCATCAGAGGATGCGACTTCCTCTGGGTCGACAACAAACGACGTGTAGCCTCCCATGGTCTTCCGTCATCAGCTACTCGATGAAGGTAGTCCTCCCACTGACTACACCGGAGACCATCGAGTAGCAGTTTGCACCTGGCAGCGGCACCGTTAAATAGATCCCGATGATGTGGATCTCTGGTGCGCTGCCAGAGCCGTCGAAAGCGACGTCTATCGGCGATTGCTGCTTTAACAGCAGCTGGAAGTGACGACCTAGTGCGAGGCGGGCGTGGGTGTGAGTTCTGGGCGATGGAATCGGAAAGTATCGAAGTGAGGGAATCAAGATGGGACTCAAGCTCAGTTACCGTGGTAATAGTAGGGGGTTCAGGCGGGAGTACGGAGGCAACTGAGGCATAGAAGGAACGCCAGCAGACCTTCAGAGAAGGAGGCGGGACCGGAATACGAGGACGTGAAAGTAAACAGAACCGGGAGGTGATCAGAATTCAATTCGGGCAATACATCGATGTCAGGGGCGGAGGCGAGATCGAGAGAAATAGCATAGTCAAGGATATCAGGAAAGTGATAAGTGACTGGGGGCACCCTAGTCGGGGTGTCAGGCACATGGAGCGCTAACGATAAAGGAGACTGCTCGAGGAAGGATAGGAGTTCGGTACCAGCAAGGTTCGTTGTTCGGCAGCCGAGGTCCGTGTGCTTGCTGTTCCAATCACCAGCTGCAAACACAGGTTGACGTTGGTCGAAGAGCGTAGTAAGGGCTGCAGGGTGGAAATGGGCAGTCGGGGGACGGTAAACCGAAATGAAAGTAACCAGACGCGAGAAGAGAGGCACCGAAACAGCGACATGTTCAAGTGAAGGAATAGGGACCGTGTCAAGGAAGTTATGAACATGTCTTTTATGTATTAGAATAGCTACCCCCCCTGCCGGGGCGACAGCGCCAGGGCGGTCGGCACGATACACAATGTTGGGGGATAGGCGAAAGCGAGTAGTAGGTAGAAGTTTAGATTCCTGTATTAGAGCAACGTCAATGTCGTAGTCCGTCAGTACCCGTAGTAGATCGCTACGTTTGCGAAGGATGCCATTGCCATTCCATGACATAATGCGAAAACGCATTACAAGACAAGGGAGGGCAGAGATGAGGCAAAGACAGAGAAAGCTTCAGAGGCGGAGCTAATGGATGCGAGTTGAGGAAGAATTTTCCATTTTTGTTTTGTTGAAAGCTCCATCACCACTCAGTGGTTTAGAATCTCCAAATAAAATTTTATAACAGATTAATAACTATGGAGGTAAGTTTCTAAAGAAGAACTTGTCATTATTTTGTGGTAGATTTAGTTAGGAATGAAGATATTTGAAAGAAAAATTTAGAAAAATGTTTAATTAACTGACACAGTTAACAACTCATCTGCGAAGAATGGAGGAGGACAGGTTTTCATGGAAGATTTGACTATGGGAAATTTCATATAAATTTTATCTCTACTATTGTACCTACTTATGCACAAGGTGGAAAATTAACCTATCCAACTATGGTTTCCCATGTTCAAAAATGGTTCAGTATTGTGCCTTTTTTCATAATCAGGTCAATCAGAAACAAAATATATAGCCTAAGGATGTGAGCTCACAGATTTAAGGATGTTATAATTTCCTTTATGTACTGCCTGCCTTTGCTGAAGTAGCCATTTCTGTATTCAGTTTTAAACTTTATAATGCTCCATATACTTTTATAATTTTGGGGAAGAAGATTGTACAGTTTAAGGGTGAGGTACCAAAAATTTCTTTGGCACAGCATTTTTGTAGCTATATGCAAAGAGTTAAATAAATTTGTGTTTCTTGTATTGTAGTAACTACAGTTCTTTAGTGATTATTTAATAATCTCTAATAAACTTAGCACTAGTATCCATAACAGGCAGGTGGTGTGTTAAATTATTATTTGCACTCAATCTGTTAGTTACAGGCCTACAAAAAATAGTTCTGTTTATTATCACATGGTCAGTCAATTATATGACCGAAGCATTTAAGAACAGGAGAGGTAGAGGTGTAAAAGACACTAGTCACAGTTATCTCCTCTGAGAGCAATTAATTTTATTATACAGCCATACCCTGCGGTGAATGAAGTTAAGGTGGCATTTGCAGGGTAAAAAGTAGATGCTTTTTAGAGAGTCTGGCACACTGATAAGAATACTTTTCAACTCAGAGAGGAAGACATGGTAAACCACCTCACTCCTTGTTTTACTTAGTAAAGCCTCTAAAGGTTCAAACCAGCCTTTTGGCTGATGACCTAAAGAACAATGAACGTAGAACCTAATAAAATTATGATTTCCAAATAAACAGAAAATGATTTAAAAAATTTTAGGTAATTTTTAAAACTTTTTGTTTAACTACAAAAATTTAGCTAATTATATCACTAAAGCAGTTAAGTAGATACTGATAAGCACTTAACATAACTCCCAGCAGAACTGAAGAGTTAAAGACGATTGACCTTATCTTGTGTTATCTTTATTACTGTGCACTTCAGTTACGTTTCAAGTGTTATAACAGAAAAGCTCAATACATGTGCATCAACATTTATGATGGAAAGATAAATAAATGAATAAAAAATTTGCTGTATCATTGACTGCAATATTAGGGTTACTAGAGTAAAAACTTTTCTGGTAGCAATAAATTTTAGTGGATTTATTGTAATCACATGGTCAAATGAGAAATAACAAGGAGAAATAAGTAAATTTACTTTTTAAAATTTTAAGTAAGTTTATCCCAGGGTTACGTGTTTGATTCCTGGTCAGATCTGGTATTTTTTTATCTGTATATCACATCATATCATTAACTATGCAAAAAAACAAGGTTTAGTAGGCATCATCACTTCAAAAAAATCATGCAAAAATGTATATCGATTTTATGTTTAAATTTTTTATGAGTTGTTTATATAAGTTGTAGTAGTCAGTGAATCTGGCTTCAATGCCAGCAAACCTGGGTTCAATCCTAGTCTGGTTTGACATTCTTTTATCACTCATTTTCATCTCTCACCTTTCATTATCTACATTAGCCTTAGAGTGGTTAAACGTAAGACAATACACAAAAAAATATTTATCGTCTCCATAAGATGCCATTAGTATTTTTTTGTCATTTAATTTGGAAATTTATTTTTTATGCAAATACCCCTGATATGATCGGTATAAAAATCACAAGCCAAATCTATTAAGCAATACTCCTAGGAATTTCACTGTTTGTAGATGATCATGAGTAAATCTGCCCATCACAAACAGGTAGAGTGTCAAATTATTTACAATCAATCTGTTCGTTGCAGGGCTAAAATAAATAGTTTTGTTTCTTATCACATGGTCAGCCAATTAAATGACTGAATCATTTAAGAACGGAAGAGGTAGAGGTGTAAAAGACACTAATTAGAGTTATCTCCTCTGAAAGTAATTAATTTCATTATACAGCCAGACCATGTAGTGAATGAAGTGAAGGTGTCATTTGCAGGGTGGAAAATATGTGCTTTTCAGAGGGCCCGGTATGCTGATAAGCGTACTTTTCCACTCAGTGAGGAAGGCAAAGTAAACCACCTCACTCCTCGTTTTACTTAGTAAAACCTCAACAGGTTCAAACCAGCCTTTCGGCTGATGACCTAAACAACAACAACACATGAGTAAATAAATACGTAAAATACATACTTTCATTATGGGATGATCATAAATAAATTTTTTTGTTTCATTTTGAATTCTTTATGTGAATGTTAAAGTTCTAAAGCTACTCAACAACACAAATCTGAATAGATTACTTTTTCGTGTGAAACCATTTGAACTGGGTTAATGAACAATACAATAAGTAGTTAATTAAAATATTTTTGTATGTAATAAAGACAATATATCCACTGTCTTTGAGAAAAAGAAACTACATAAATTTGTCTATATAATATTACTAATGTGAGTACATCTAACTCCGTTAAATATTGTTCTGAAAATAAAATAATTTTTGATTGTGTACTAAATTAAGTGTAATTGTATACAAATTTTCATATTAAATACTTAATAAATTTTTGTAAATTAATAAATAAAATATAAATTAATTTAATTTAAAGACTTACCAAATATTGTATTCAAATTTTGTTGTTTGTATAAATCATTAATACATACAATACAAATGTATTTCCTGTAGTGAATTGAAATAACTGAATACTATAACCTATTTAACTTTATCTACTTGCTACGTGTTTGGTTTCACTGTAAGTACTGCACTGTTTGGAAATTAAAAACCAAACAAACTGATGTAATACACAAGTGTTACTGTCAGACAGTGACTAGTTGGCCTTGAAATAACAATATGTTTTAATACAGTTTTATAGCAGGTAAATCCTGTAATTCTGAATACCTGTTGATAGATTTACTCACTATTATACAACTATCTTTTGATATGTTGCCTGGATAATTCTGTAATCTCTATTAAAACTTTAAAGTGGTTTAAACATTTTGTGTAGAGTATCATTATCAATGACCCTGATGTTATCTATATGTAATGTTCAAAGTTCTGATTTAATGGTTTTAGATGAACAAATTTTTTAATTTTTTTTTTGCGTTACTATGTAGTAAAGTTTAATGTGTTCAATGTATCATTGTTACTGATGAAAATTCCTTTGTTATATTGTAATGATCAATGGTTATTATAACATTTATTATAAAGTTTGACATGTAAATGATCTTTACAACTTTTTTAATATTGTTACACCTAAGTGTAGGCTCATTCAGGATCTGGGTATATTAAATAATTAACAGATTTCCTTTCTTATAAAAATTATTTGTTAATAAATAAATCTATATAATGCACCTTGCAGCCTTCAATCCTATTGTAAAATTATTTAATTTTTCACTGACCTGTTACAGCTGCTACATCAATTTTTTTTACCTTCTTTTAGAATTATAGCTCTAATATCTTTTGATATGTTTCGATGGAACAACAGAGTACACAAAATTGAAACTAAATTAAAAATAAAAATATAAAAAATTGACATAAGATGTATCTTTACCATTGTACCTTTACCATTGTTGTATCTTTAGCCATTTACATCAAACTTTTACACAAGACTGAAAATACAATTTTTGTAAATTTTAATAAATTAATTTTAAAAAAGTTTCAATTTTGTGTTTTTTGTGAACAAAGAAGGAAAGTTATGGTTTCATATCGATTTTTTAAAATTTTACTGGAAATACATGTTTCAAGGTACCCTGAGCCCAAAAAAATTATTATTACTGGTTGGTCTGCATGCGCTCGCTCACCAATGTGCATTCAATTTCTCAAGAATGGAATATCGTACAAAATTAAAACTTCGAACTTAAGGGTAGTCGGAAGGGAATTTTCGGAAAAAATAATTTTTGCAGAAAAAATATTATGTTACTTTTCTATAATTATTAAAAATAGTATAATGATTTTTTCATGTAACTATCTACAGAAATGTACTCACACTGATATTTTCGTAAATTTTTTCTTACATTTCTTGTAATAGAAAAGGAGTTTCAGTACAGTTTCAATTTTAGTGCGGTGGTGCTCCATCTTGCTGATAGATGAAATTGTCAGAGTCAATAATTTGTGGGAATAACCAGTTCCGTAGCATTGCAAGATATGATTGTCCTGTTACGGTTTGTTCCTCAAAAAAGTAGGGTCCATAAACCTTGCTTTGGACCGCGAGACAAGGCTTTACACTCTTGGCCTCCTAGGTCCCCTGACATAACACCATGCGATTTTTTCCTGTGGGGATATGTTAAACAACTTGTTTACGTTCCTCCCTTACCTCGTGACATTGATGAACTAAAAAACAGAATATCAGCTGCTGTAACTTCAATGACAGAAGACACCTTACGCTCAGTTTGGGATGAATTCAGCTATCGGCTAGATGTCGTCCGTGCAGCCAATGGAGGACATATTGAACATTTATGATAGATTTTCATAAACTTATGTCTTTTGTGAGTAATTTAGTATGTAATTTGTTGGTGTTAAGCCATTCTTCTTAATAAATAATCTATATAAAATCGGGTCATTCTTTTTGGTACACATGGTATATCCACAACTCCATACATTATAAACCAACCCTTACATACACGCGTGAAGCACCCCTATACCTGCCTAGTGGTGTTCTATAGCCTTCAGTAGTGAAACACCTACTAGGCACTTGACTGTAATAGCCGACTACCATTTTGGTTGTAATTATTTTTATAAAAAATTATATAATAATTTAAAAAATCAACATATTCGTTGAAAAATGGCTCCGTTGTACAATAATATGTTATAATGAAGCGGCGGAAAATAAAATTAGCTGGCCAAATAAAACCAGCTGGTCATAAACAGCTGACTGATTAATTATAAAACCGATACATTTGGCGGAACATAAAATCAGCTGTTCATCAACAGCTGACTGATTAAATATAAAAACAAAGTACAGTATTCAGATGAACTAATGTCCCCTAGCCGTGGGAGTGAGAGAATGCATAACGCTCTCACTCGCAGAAACCATACGCGCCGTTCCAATAACCTTGTCTTTAATTTTACTCATTGTTGTGAGCAAGCGTTTATGCATGCAGTAAACTATCAAGCAAGATAACGACTGTAGTATGTTTTCAGATTTGGATTATAACGGTAAAGACCTTTGAGCGCATGCGTAGTTATGCCACATATCTCCCTCTCACTCGCTCGGCTATGGGACATTAGTTCGTCTGATACCTATATTTCATTGTTGGAGCCGCCGCCAAGGTTTGAATGGCTGGTGTGTTAGTGGCCTAAATTGCACGGGATTCTTCGTTATGGTGAAGTTCGTTATTTTGTCATCAGACGTATTTAATATTTAATTTGGTAAGGGAAATTGTTTATTTTATTTTATTGTTGGAAAATTACGGGAATTGCGATGTTTTAAATGTTTAATAACTTACTTTTATGAACTCATTATTTTCATTGTTGTCATTTTTATCAGTTAGGTTTTTTGTCAAATAATTTGTTAAATAAATTGAATGCATAACGCTCTCACTCGCAGAAACCATACGCGCCGTTCCAATAAATATATGTGAATTAATTAAATTAAAGTTTACAATTTTACTACACTAGGTATAACGAGTCGTAACAATGAATATTATTTTTTATACATATAAAAATTATTAGGCTATAGTTAATTCGAAATAGCATGATAGTAAGGTCTCTAATGGTGGTAACTTTTCTGAATAAAAAGTCCCTTTCAAAAGTAAAATTTCCCTATTAATTATTCTTAGTGGTATTCTTATTATTCTAAGAGGTAGCACAGATGCATGAGCACATTGCAAAATTCCCTTTATTCTTTATTCCATTTAAGTAATATTATCATGCTATTTTGAATGTACTGTACTTATTATTCTGTTAATCTTATCAAAACATAATATTTGATTAACACTGTCGTTTTTGTAAAATTAAATAACACTGCATTTATTTTTATTATTTTTATTATGTTATCAACTGTTACATTAATAATAATTATAATTGTTAAATTTATTAATTTATTATAATATTAATGAACAATGGCAGTGAGAATGAAATCCAACATTGTGAAAGCTTAGGATTATCACATGACACAGTGTTTGGACTCATATTTCAAGATAAAATATGTAGATTTTGAAAATTATTATACAATTTTGATAAAAATAATTACAACTAAAATGGTAGAATTGCAGTCAAGCGCCAAGTAGGTGACTCACTACTGAAGCAAGTAGAATTCAAGTAGGGCAGGCTAAGGCAGGTAAGAGGTTGCTGCGCACGCGCGCGCGTGTGTGTGTGTAAAAGTCTGTTTAAGATCTAGGTTCCATGTAGCTGTGGACATGTTATAATATTAAACATGAAAAGAATGAAATGAAGAAGCAATACAAGGGATGAAACAAATTTACAACAAAACAGTAAACAATCCTTTTAAGGAAATAAACTTATTTACAATTTATTGCAATCGAATACATTTTTAACTACAGCGATCAATAAAAAATTACATACATAGGCCTATTATTAAAATTACATATTACATTTATTAGTGTAAAAATGACAACAAAATTACACAAAAAATACAATTATATGTACTAAATTTCAAAAAGTATCAGAATGCCTTAGCAATTTTTTCATAATATATTAATAAAATTTCAAAGGCCACCTCCACAGGGTAGTAGCAAACTAGCCTACCACGTGGAGGTTCCAGGTCTGATTCCCAGCCAGGGCTTGGAAATTTTCACAAATTAAAACCCACCGTTACACATCTCACCATAGTTGATAATGACTGACCTGTTGATGCGACTTTAACTAAAAGAAAATACAATTTAGGTTAACAATTTGAACAAATACTCGTACTACAATAATTGTAATATATTTTGATTAGTTATAATATCTATCAATCCTCAGAGATAAAAGATTGCAATATAAATAGATAACAAAGCTTAAGAAACAAGAGAGTTAAAAACACTTTTTGGCTTCATCAGTTTTATAACTAATCTTTCTTTTCATAAGTTTCTTCGCAAAATAAATTCTTTAATAAACATAGGCCTACTGTTATTTGAAGGTTATAGTTGAAACATTTTGAGTTATGCTCTTCCCAAAAATGATTGGTCATAATCTAGAAATACAGTTAACAATAACGCACAATACATGGAAACCATTTTAAGTTTCAATCTTAAATTGTTAAAAACTTATAAAGGCATTACCATATATTTCAAACACCATTACATATTCTGAATTACATTTTATCTGTTAGTCAAATATAAAGAACATTCAGTGATGGCATTTTCTATGATCCCTTGAGTAGCATAGATAAACTTGGATTTCCCTATCTTTATGTAAAGCCAAAATAGTCATTATTTTTGTAACGCTGCCACATTAAAACAAAAGTGGATTTTTACATTATGTATAAAATGTTCATTTTATTATTTTTATTATTGATATGTGTACGTGTTTTATGTTTTATTGTAAATTGCGCAAGAAATTAAACGGAATAATAAAATTCAAATGTTAAAAAAGAACACATGTTTTTTGTTATCAAGCACCAATATATTATTTTTATCTTCATATCTGTTAGTTTCTTACTTTGTGCTGTCCATGGTATGCCCCCACTATGAGTGTTCACAGAGAAAGTATTTTAGTTATTATGTTGAATTTCATTCCAAGTCATTAATTTATCTCTGCATATTTTCTGCTCCTGTACGATCCAGGAGAAGTGTTTTGTAGTCTGGTGGAAAGCTCTTGGTATCAGGACATCCCTTGTGTGGTGGCAATTTGCGGCCTGCGCCAGAACAAGACATCAATAATTCTGAAAAAAGTGTTTTGTCTTTCATACATTATGACTAAGCCCATAACAGACAGATAGACTGTTAAATTATTTGCACTCAATCTGTTAGTTGCAAGGCTAAAAAAAGTAGTACTGTTTCTTATCAGATGGTTAGCCAATTAAAGAACTGAATCATTAAGAACAGAAGAGGTAGAGGTGTAAAAAACAGTAAGCAGAGTTATCTCCTCTAAAAGTAATGAATTTCATTATACAGTCAGACCCTGTGGTGAATGAAGTGAAGTTGTCATTTGCAGAATGGAAAATATGTGCTTTTCAGAGGGCCTCGCATGCTGATAAGCATACATTTCCACTCAGTGAGGAGGGCAACTGTAAACTACCTCACTCCTAGTTTTACTTACTAAAACCTCTACAGGTTCAAACAAGCCTTTCGGCTGACGACCAAAACAACAACATTCTGATTTCAGCAATATACAAAGAAGGAAATGTAAGCAATTGAAGCTTTTTAAATAATGGACTGCATGAGGTTAATGGTTTATTCTCACCGTAAACGTAATTGGTTTTTTCTGAATTTTAAAGGATGCGATAAGTGGTCTAAATAACTGATTTAACTGGCAATTTTAATAGCTGATGATAGCCAAGTGATTTGTTGAATTACATAAAACACATCTGCTACAGCAAAAATGATACACATATTGAACATATAGTTTAAGTAGGGCCTAGGTTAGGTTAGGTTAGTACCCGAAGGTTAAGCAGCATATTAAGATAAGTTTTCTTGAGAATATCTAACATACAACGGCTATTGTCACCCATGATGATGATTAAAAACTAGTTGTGTGAGCACAACACTACCTAAACATTTACTAAATTAACTCACTATATTTAAAAGTCAAAACCAAAAACTACTCACAAAAATAATGTTTCAGGTCCCTCATCTTGTAAGTGAGGCATAATTTTTAATTTTCTGAACTAGCATTTCCCTGGTGCCAAGAATGGACTGGACTGGTGACTTCTTAACTGCAATCCTGGAAGCATGTTGACCTATCTTAGAAGCGGAAGAAACAAATGAATATACTGTGTAATCCACTCCACTGAAGCAACTCTGGTTGATGCACAGATGAGCATTTTACAATAAACTATATTTAATTAGCTTACCCACATGATTAATCACTCTGGAATATGAACATACTTTGATAAGCCTATTAAACGCGACCATTCATACCCCATGCGCGGATGTAGTCCTCCCCAGTGAATTGTGTCTTTATTCTAATCCTGCCCTCGTCTGCACTAGGTGGAAATTGGGAACAGTTTATTCCCGGGCACACAGATGAGGGCAGGATTAGAATTAGTGTAACCCGGTTTGGCCAAAAATAAATCTTTCATGTGTGTGTATGGGAGTAGTCTCCTGTTGTGTTAATTACATGCATTATTAAAACAAAAAAATATTTAGAAGACGGGTGTAGTTTTAATTTGTACAGATCCTGAATATAAACCCAAATGGTCATTATTTGTATTATTGGGACTTTCTTAGCTACTTATTTACTATTACACTATATATAGAAACAAAAGTAATTTTTAGTGATTATAAAGTTGTGTCATTCATTAATTAAAATTAATTAAACTGTTCCAGATTTGATTTTAATAATGTTGCTTTGGGACGTTTTGCAAGAGTACTACAGTCAACAACTGTGTGAGCCTGGATGTGAGTTACAATTCCCACTAATTGTATTTCATTAGATAATTTACAACATTTTCATATAGAAAGCACTACAATATTGTAAAGCATAAACTTTAAGTACCTCGGGGCAGATAATGCTACCGAACGCCAACAAAAAACAGCAGATAGATCGTTGGGGCACACCAAGGATTTCCCCACCTATAAGAATTAATTGTGCAATGAAAGAATGTTTGTGAAAATGTGGGATACAAAATGAGCTTCTTGAAATGTCAGCGCTTCACTTTACATGTTGTCTGAATGGCCCTTCATGAAAGAAAAAACCATTACAACAGAATGTCACTCATGGTGGTTGACATCAGTTTACATCTGTAGGTATGTTAGGTACCTACCTACCTAACCATTTGCACTACTTATAAACTCACTAAATTTAAAATAATATTATCATAGTAAATACTTCATAAAGTAAAGTAATTAATATTTTAAAAAGTAACTCACAAAAATAATGTTCACACAATTTTCATCCATATTTCCTGGTACCAACTAGAATAGAATGGTCTATTCTATAAATAATTCTACAATATTATTCCATATATTATGATAGTGTCGTCTACTAGAATAGGTACTGGGAACTACCATGTTGATTAGTCACAAACTCCTGACAAATTATGGTGTGAAATCAAATCTATTAAACCAATTTTGGTGGATCCACAGTGACCTTTTTTTATTGTTTGATCCCACGAACAAATATTCATCAATAAAAATATTTTGACACTAGGCCTATTTGGACAGTTGTTTGGTGGCAACTTTCTCCCACCAGTGTATTGTTTATTTATTCTACTCCAACCTTTGCATTTGTGGTAGGCCTATAGGTCTTCAACACTTTCAGTGCATTTGTCCAACATTAGAGGATTAGTACTTGTTTTAATCTGATATTTAATTTTCTACAGTAGTGAAAAAATGCTGGTGGTGGTAATAGTATTAAACATTACCTATAGGCCCTGGTAACTGAAAAATATCGTCCGTGCAATTACAAAGGGGCGTATCTCGATTTTGTTGATTTTTCAGGAAAGCCATTTAAAGTTTGAAGTGAACCCTTCATGTAACTTAACACTGCATTGTTCACTCATTATTGTTCATACTTTCTTTATTTGTATAGATTATAATAAACAAATGTACAGGTTTTGGATAAAACAATTAAAAAAAGATTTTTATCATTACAAAATAAAGAAATGATGACTCAAAAACCCTTCTTACTGAGATACGCCAGTTTGTCATTGCTTTCGTAATTTTCTTAATGCACGAATTCCGGTTACGCCCTTGAGAATACCAGTATGTTAAATAAATAGTAACAAATAAAATAGAAGTAATTTGTTTCATTTAAAATATTTAAGCTAAGATAAAAACACGGGATCTTAAAAACTAATCATTATAAATTTCTGATTAGCATAATGACATTTACTTGACGTTAAAAGACTATCTGTTAATGATAATAACCATTAGGTTTCTTTTGCAGTTTTATTGACTTTCCTAATTTGCTTTAGAAATGTGTATGATTTATAACAAATTAATTTGATCATTGAGTATATTAATAAGAACATTATTGAACTACAATATTTAAAAAATTACAGTATTACAAACACTTCCAAATACAATTCCACAAGGTGATACAAATATAAGTTATAAAACTAAACACCTACCAACTAAGCCTAATAGAAACCATGTTGTAGTCAACATTTTTTTTAGTGTCAACGATAATTAGGCCTACTTCCTGTTATAAAAGAAATAGTCGCATAAATACTATTATTTTGACAGCGGTAATAAAAGTAATATGTACTGGACACATACTAAATACACTCAATGCGCTCCTGGACTGAGAAGTAACATGAAAATGATTTATAAAACTAAACACTTACTAACTACACCTAAGATAATTGATTTAAGAAAAAAAATTACTTAAACAAGTTAAACAACACAAGTAATAAGACAAAATTTCTTATGAGGTAAATTTGTGTAAAATGTCGCAAATCCTGGATTTTTTATTACAAGAGTATCTCTTAAGCATAATTTCACCAAGTCATTATATTTTGCAGTGGCTATCAGTGGAGATTTCCCATTAAGTTTTTCTGGATAGCTAAATTCAGATTTTCGAAAAGTGAAATGCTATTGTACACGTTAGAACAATGGGTTGTTTTAAAATAATCTTTCTAGGCTGATATTTTATTACCATTAATCCTCTGAAGGTTGTCTAGTCAATCTTATCATTAGCATCATCCTTCCTAACCCTAACCCTGAGAATTCTAATACCTATTGAAAGTTTTTTGAAGTTAAGAAAATCATCAAAATTTAAAGAATAAGTAATGTAGAATTATTTGCTCGTGCTAAACAAAAAATTGGTGTTAAATGTTTTGGTAAAATATTTCTCCAGACAACTTTAAAGTTGTTTGAATAGTTGAATGAGCAGATTTCTGCAGAAAAAATCTGCAGATACGCCTATTTGGTGCTTTAATTCAAAAACAAACACAACCACAAACAGGCGTATCTAAGATATGGCTGTATGTGACTGTTTTTCCACGTGAAAATATTAACTTACGCCCTTAATTTTTTTTAGTAACTAAGAAACTAACATGAATTGAGATACGCCAGTTTGTCACTTCACAGAACAGCACCAGATAAGTATGGAATCGGCCTTAACTCAAAACAGGCAAAAATCGAGATACGCCCCTTTGTGATTGCACAGACGATATTTATTTACTTTTCTTCGAACAATGGACTATTGTAATTTTTTGTGGCTTTACTTAAAATCCATTGTTACACTGAACTGTCAGGCCATTTTCCATTGCTGTCAAGCACTGGCTGGGTTCAGCTGAGCTATTTCACTAATTTAAATGTATGTAGAAATTGCATGATATGGTTGGGATATTCCAAAACTGTATTGTTGAAAAACTGTGAAAGATATTGCAACAGTCTGCTGGTTACTCCAGGACATAACGCTTACAAACTAAAAGCTAAACTTCAATTGTTGATCATGTAGTTTTTTTTTATCAAAACGCAACGGAAAGTAATAAGTTTTACGGCTGATAAGGGAAGTTCACAGTGAAAAAGGAACAAATTTTCAAAGGCAAAATAAAACCAATGCAATATTTTTTCAACAATTTTAGTTCATATCGTGCAATGTTATTCTGACTACAATAATGGTGCCTACAAAGTGTACTATGGGGAAATAATTACCACAGTTCTAAGAGTAAGTTAATACATAAACCAAGAATATTTGTAAATTAACATTTGAAATTGTTAAAAGCTACAGTTTACTCAATAATGTTAGAGTAGATAATTATTAATAAAAATTCTCACACTGAATCAAATTAATATTTCAGGTTATTCGTCAGCTCCGACTTTGACCAATTTTCCATTTGCTGTGGTGTGTTGGTTGGAATAGATTGGGTTGAACTTGTCCTCTGGAAGCACGTGAACCTGCTGGCAAACGAGGCCATCTCAGATGAACTAGAATAGACTGTGCTGGTCCACTGGAACATAACGCTGTTGTAACATTGATGAGGCTGGACTAGACAGAGCTGCACTGGTCCACTGGAAGCTTTTGGCACATTAATTTGGTGGAGAAAAATCTGAAACAAATCTATTTCTGTTGCGTCTTCCACACAACCAAGGAAGTGCGCAGCTAGGCACGTTAACGAGTTTTTTTAGTGAGCCCTTTCCACGATCAAACATTGTTCAAAAAGAACATTGTCTGATAGTAGGCCTATCAAACACTACCGGTTAACTTTACCCCACGCGCGGAGGTTGTCCCCCCCAGTGAATTGTGTCATTTTAATCCTGCCCTCGTCTGAGTTGGATGGAAATTAGGAGCAATTGAATTCCCGGGAACGCAGACAAGGTCAGGATTAGAATTAGTGTAACGCAACTCGACCATGGAAACGTAAACGTGTGTGTATGTGTATGTTGTGTTTGTGTCTATTAATTGTGTTTGTGCTAATGTGATAGAGAGAAGGAGAAAGGAAAGCAAAGAGGAACAAAAAGAGAGTGAATGTGTGTTTGTATGTGTGTTGTGTATATCTTTGTGTTAATTACGCGTGCGATTGAAACATAAATTATTTAGAAGATAGGTGTTGCAGTGTAGTGTTGTATAGTGTAAACGGTATGCGAAGAATAAAAATTTGCATTATTAGGCCTATTTCCTTTTCTTCTTTCTCAAAATAAGTTTTTTCATTGTTACTGTATTTTTCTCAGGTACATTAACATACCATAAAATTTAAGTGTGGTAACTGTAAGTACATTTTTTTCAACATAGGTAGTTTAAAAAAATGTTTATAAAAAGTTTTATAAGCCTAGGAACAGAACTGTGACGTCATCAATAATGGTCAACCTAGTTTAACTCATGATTCGCAATTTGGTGCTATAATTTCTTGTTGCACCGGTACTATCATTTTCATACTAGTTCTGAACAGTTTTCATCTCAACTGTACTAACTTTTATATCCAGATTGGATCGATAGAACTATTATCGCTATAAATATGATTGAAAAAGCATATTTAGTATTTTTGTCAAGACACTAAAGATTTATGGCAGTATTTATTACAAACTGAGACTGTGGGTTAGCAACATTGAAATATTTGTTTCATATTATTAGGTAGGTAGGACATCGCAACATAGTTTGGTTAACGTGTAACCAATTAAATCGGGATTGTTTTTGTTGATTTTTTTAAACTTTTTTTTGGCTTTACGTCTGACGGTTTTATAATTTCTGCTAATGCAGACTGTGAAGAATGATGATTTATGCAAATGAGTGATGAAAAAATGCCAGACCTTACAGAGAATTGAACCCTCGTTTTAGTGCAAAAAGAATTTTAGTTTATTTTTTAAATATCTGCTTCACTATTTTTAACATTCTTTGCTGTTGGTGCAGCTTCTAACCAACTGTTGATGGAAATTAAACTTGTTAGTGTACATTTTGTTTCTCATTTGTGCCTTTTCCTGTAAATTTAAATTTTTAACACTTAGGTACATTTTTATCAGAAACCATTTAACCTACCAGACTAAAATTTTTACCAGTTAATTATCATGGACATGCACATTCACCAACATTGTTTTTACTTCCTCAGGTGCTCAAAAAAAAGTAATATGCAAAAACGTAGAAAAAAATTATAAAAATTTTATGTTATTTGTTATTCTTTTAAAAACTTTATGGTCTGACAGATTAAATTGAAAAAATGTCAGTAGATAAAACCACCCTACAACTAACTACATATAAGTGTGTAAAATTTCATTTTCGTAACTTTCACCAATCCTATGAAAAATATACCTAAAAATAGCAAATTTAACATTGGCGGGATACAAAGTACAGTCTCCCGTTAAAGCGCTAGTGACTATGAACACATTTGATTTTATTAACACTAGTAGGGGAAAAAAGGTCACGTGATTGACTAGCGCTAGTAAACTAGCTCGGTGTGAACGTTTGGAAACGTTACTAGTTGCTGGTAAGCTGTATGTTGTACTAGTACAGCAATACGACAGTACAACTCACGTATGTCTTCAGGTTAGGCCTACTGACATTAATTAACAAGTTCCATGGAAACATACACACTAGTAGTAGCAGCTAGTAAACTAGCATCGTAAGAATATGCTTTTAATGAGAAGTGTTTTTATAGAACTTTTTTTCACCATGACATTTTTCGTTTTCATAAACCAGTATTTTATTTGGTATCAAAACCTAACTTATCTCTGTTGCAAGCAGCACCGCTCTGTTATTCTATAACAGTCGGACAAAAAGTTATTATTATTCTTATTATATTTTAGGAGTACATTAGTGTTAGAACTACTTAAATATCATGATTCAATATTTACAGGCAGAGTATAAGGCTGTGTACTAAAGTGCACACAATTTACGTTAAGCATGGAAAATATATTGTCAAAGCATAATTAAAATTTTAATTAGGACAAAGCAAAAACTGTATTTCATTAGTGTGAATAATTAAAAAGAGGAATAACAATGTACTACTTCATTAATTGCTGTTAAAATCTAATATAATAATACTTATGACAAACAATAATAATGTTCCCAGTACCTGATATTTTTATGTAAATTGTTATTTTTGGTTTTTAATGAATGCTTTGTAAAGTAATTATGTAATTGGTAATAAATAAAAAAAGTAATTGTGTAATAATGTAATTGGTTGTTTTAAAATAAGACAAATATTTGAAAAATACAAAACTACAGTAAAAGAAGCAAAGTAAATTAATAGGGCTTGATTTTGGAAAGAAGATGGACGTAGACCTAGGTGAAAATTTAAAATTGTGTAGTATACTCTTTTTAAATTTAAGTTAAATTTATTTAACTGTGAGTTTTTACTCACACAAAAGTCCCCTCCCCACCAATAGGAACTACCACTTTTGTATTATCATTTTTATATGTAATTTTAAATTTATCTTTTATGTGTGCGGTTCTATAGATGGTTTAGTGGAGATAGATGGTTTATAAATCATAACACAAAATGAGATTATTACTTATTATTTTAATTAGAAATATAATGGTTGAGACATACCCTGTTAAATATACATAAAAGTGATAATTAAATAAAATAAAAAGATGTTTACACATTTACAATTTCAATGGTTAATAAATACCTGAAGGTTTTACTATTTTCGCGTCACATTATGTATGGTGGAGTAGTGGACTGATCGCCTTCAAAGGATGTCTCGACCAGGATACCTCGAATGGTCCGAAGTCACCAGCTATCCGGAGGGTACAAATCAGGATGATTTGTAGCTTGTGGATGCCGGAACAGGTCCTATGGTTTTTTATTGGAGAGGAAATGACGACCGAGAAGAAAAAGACGAAGATAAATACGGCTGTATGGTGTTATTTCCGCAGGAATCTGGTTCTTTACACGATAGATTTAAAATGGTGCCGATACTGGAAACTTATGGTTTTCTTTACTACTTGTCTGTTATGTTGTTTAATTTACTTAAATATATAGACTAATATAACTTCAATTCCTTAATATTTTTATTATGTTAGTTTATTACGTTGTCTCAACTTCCCTATTACGTTAAGAGTTTGTTGCCCACCAACCTAAGTGTACACCCTTCGATCTCTCGTTTTCAACTAACTGTCCCTACTCATCTCATCTCCCTTTTCGAGTAGCTTCCCAACTAATTCACACCAAAATTCCCCGACTCAGAATATATTTTATAAATATAAATACCCTTAAGCCAATGAGAAATGCTAGATCACAACTCGGCCTGGTTATTTTCAAACATCAAAGGCCACACTCTGTTCCTTTCTGTGTTTTATTTTTGGGACTATCAATTAAATCTTTATTTATTTGCCTGCAATAAAATTTTAATGCTTCGTTCCCGTGAGAACTTCTTTTTAAATTTTTACTTCTTTTACGATCTTCACACCCACATTACTTATTTAATTAGATCAAACAACACAATTCTAGTTATTTATTGATGTTAAGTGAAAGATCAACCTTCTGAAAAAAACATTTGAACAGGGGAAGGAGGAATATCAATTTAATAAAAATTACGAATTCTAAGATTTGAACAATAGTAAATATGATTTTAATAAGTTGTTTGGACGTAATTTTATGTTAACATAGAAATCATAGTGTTATTAACATATTGCCAACGAATCAATGTTATTATCCTAATCACTGTTTTGTAAATTAAAAAATTTAACCTAAGTAGCTTACCTCTTTTACCGGACAAGAAAGAGGAATGTCAGCTGCATCCACTTTCTTGATTAAACTAATAATATAGGTAGGTATGTGTTGATAAAATAGGTAACGACATTTTTCATAAACAAGAGTTGTAGTTTTTGCCGCATTGGTGTAGTTGGTAACGTGCTTGCCTCTCATCATGTGGTCTTGGGTTCGAATCCCATTCAGGCACAGCATATTTTCATTCGTTCAAAAATCATTTGATCCTTCACCGTCTGCATTAGCAGTAATTGCAGAACAGTCAGACAAAAAACCAATATTTGTATTGTATTTACATCTTTATGCTACAGTTATAGTTCCAGGGCTACAAAAAATAGATATGTTTCTTATAACGTGGTCAGCCAATTATATGACTGAACTATTTAAGAAAAGAAGACGTAGAGGTGTAAAGTCATCTTCTCTGAAAGTAACGAATTTAATTATACAACCAGACCCTGTGGTGAATGAAGTGAAGGTATCATTTGTAGGGTGCGAAGTAATGTTTTTGGAGGGTCTGGCATGCTGATAAGCTTTGGCTACTTTTGTGCTCAATGAGAACGGCACGGTAAACCACCTCACTCCTCGTTTTACTTATTAAAACCTCTAGAGGCTCAAACCAGCCTTTGCCTGTTGACCTAAACAAAAAGACTACAGTATGTACACTGTATCCATTTTCGGGACGTTAAAAGAACAAAATTTTTATTGTATTTACATCTTTATACTACAGTTATAGTTCCAGGACTACAAAAAAATAGATATGTTTCTAATAACGTGGTAAGCCAATTATATGACTGAACTATTTAAGAAAAGAAGACGTAGAGGTGTAAAGTCATCTTCTCTGAAAGTAACAAATTTAATTATACAGTCAGACCCTGTGGTGAATGAAGTGAAGGTATCATTTGTAGGGTGTGAAGTAATGTTTTCAGAGGGCCTGGCATGCTGATGAGCTTTGGCTACTTTTGTACTCAATGAGAACGGCAGCTCACTCCTCGTTTTACTTATTAAAACCTCTAGAGGTTCAAACCAGCCTATGCCTGTTGACCTAAACAAAAAGACTACAGTATGTACACTGTATTCATTTTCGGGGCGTTAAAAAAAAACAAAATTTTTATTGTATTTACATCTTTATACTACAGTTATAGTTCCAGGACTACAAAAAAATAGATATATTTCTAATAACGTGGTCAGCCAATTATATGACTGAACTATTTAAGAAAAGAAGACGTAGAGGTGTAAAGTCATCTTCTCTGAAAGTAACGAATTTAATTATACAGCCAGACCCTGTGGTGAATAAAGTGAAGGTATCATTTGTAGGGTATCATTTGTATACCTTGTAACAATTTTTTTTCTATATATTTAAAAATATTGAAAATGAATTATTTAATGGATAAATATATACGAGTGAATTGAGAATATTAACAAATTCAGTTTCTTAAATTAGGTAAACCATAATTAATTGTGTAAAAGTAATGTAATATAGGTACCTGTTTTAGTAAAATGAGGTTTATTTTTCAATTGTTTATATGTCGTACTGCTTACATGAAAAGATAAAAACAACTAGCTAATAATAGTTATAACTGATTATTTTAATTATTAAAAAAAAATCACTTATTAATAAAAATACTTATGATAGATAAATATTTCTGCTACTCATGATAAGTAGCTCCTTGTGAATTCTCTGTATTGGGCGTTTGTCCTTGTAAAAAGAAGCCTACATCAGTAAAGATATCACGGTTACTTTACTAGATAAATAAATATATCTTACTAGAATAATATAAATAAAAAAAAAAAAAATATATATATAAATTAATGATAAATAAATACCGGATACGTTACTATACCCTAACGAACTAAACACTGCAGATGAGATCTAGCCAATAAAAGCCAAGGTCGGGTGTGAGGTTGCCCCTTCGCTAAATCACACGCTGTTCCATCAAACTCCAGCTGAATTTTTGTTAGGCTGTCATCTACAGCGGGCCACAACGTGACAACGCAGGATACGATTAACGAAAGTCAATTGGCTCTGTGCTGTAATCTAGGTCACTATGCTCCGCATTTATCTGCAGTCTCTAGTTCGTTAATGTATAGTATAGTAACCGGATAAATTATAGTGAGAGCATGATTCTCTGATATTATTTTAAATGAAAAAATTGCACATCATGTGGTACTAAACTAGAGTTTTTTTAGTATTACGTGCTATTGCAATTTACATAACAATATTTGTTTCATAGTATTTCAGTCCTTACACCACATTGCTTCTCTGAAGTACTTAGAAACAATATCTACAAGCTACAGCCACTTGATCTTGCTGTTTATTATCCGTTCAAGGCGTTTTACAACCAGGCAGTCCAAGCTTGGCTCATCAACAACCCAGGAAAAAGAGTTGACATTTATAGTGTTGCAGAATGTGTTGGGCAGGCTTATCCTAGAGCATTCACTACTACCAACATAACTAGCGGCTTCAAGAAAGCAGGAATTTACCCTCTAGATAGAGGCGTGTTTAATGATGATGACTATTTGCCATCCTATGTGACGTATCGCCCAGTTTCAAATTTAGTCGAGACTGTTACTGACATTGGGGAAGATAACATCTTGTCTTCAGGGAGAAATGAAACAAGCTGTTCTCGGGAAATTATTTCAGGGCCGTCAGAAACCCAAGCTTCACCAGTAAATAATTTTCAAAATGAGAAGGTTGCTCAAAATAGTAAGCCTATCGTAACTCCGGAACAGATCCAACCTTACCCTAAGGCCATTGCTAAAAAAAAGTTAGGCCTACAAAAAGGACGAAAACCTGGGTCGTCTAAAGTAGCTACAGATACCCCAGAAAAAGATAAAATTCGAGAGATGTAATGAATTTCTAAGATTTTGTCTCCAAAATCCTCTCAATTCATTTACAATCCCGTTTTTCTGATTTTTGTGCCGGATTTATTTTATTTTAAGGGTTAGGTATTTTTTTCTTCATTAAATCTAATTATTTTATTCATTTATTTCCAGTTGGTTTTATTTCATTAGATTTTTATTCCGTATTTTAATTTACGTTTTTAATTCTTAGGCTTACGTCCGGTGTCCGATTGCATTTTTGTCGCTGCTTCTTTATTGTTCAGTTGCTAACACGTGTAATTTGTATCTCTCTCTCTTTCTATCTTACACGATTGATTCTCTCTCTCTCTCTCTCTGTTACTGTCGTTTTAATTTTTTCATATATTTTTCCTCGTTTAAATTTATAGTATTTCCGATGTATCGGCATTTTTCGCAGCCTCGAACGCTTCCATTCGTGAACGTTAGGGGAATGACCTTTTTTGCCTTTGTGTGCGTTGAGTTTTTACGCCTTGTCTTGGACAGGATGCCGTACCGATAACATCAAATTTTACAGGTAAATTTTTTTTTTTCTTTCCCAATATGGGAAAGTTACCTAAATTTAAATTTAAGTACCATGGTTAATAATTTTTCAGGTTTAACTTAAACAATTTTTTTTTTATCTATTTTTTATTAAATTTAAATTCATAATGTTTCTTAATATTATTATGGTGTTTTAAATATCCCATTTATAAATAAATCTCTCTTTTCTTTTTAAATTTTTTTTAATAGTTTTTAAGTAACAAAACATTATCTAATTTCAGTATCTTTCGTTTTCTTTTAAATTATTTAAATCTTTAAAATATGACACTTTTTTTCTTTTTAAACTCTTGTTCAATGGCCACTGAATTACTTAAATTTTTCTAAGTAATTCTTTTACTAAATTTCAACTCACAATTTGTTTTTTTTTTATGTCTTAATTTTATTTAGTTTTCCCCAAAAAAAATAAATACATTTCTGTATTTATTTTTCTTCACTTAATCATTTATTAAACTCTGCCCAAGAGATTTCTTTTCCCGTTTCAGTCCAAGGACTTTAAAAATAGTTTTGTTTTCTTAAATGTTCCTATTAATTTATTATTATTCATATTAAGTATTTTCTATAGTTAAATCAAGTTTTGTTAATATTAAATTTTTTTCCAAATTTTATTTTATTTCTTCTTAAACTGTATTGTTATTTAACCAATTTTTTTTTAAATTCTATACGAATTAACCGTTTACTTAAATTCATAATATTATTTATTTTATTTAGTTTTTAGTTATTCTTTAATAAATTATTTTAGCTACTCATTAATTTTTTTTTATTATTTTTCTTTCTGTGTAAAATGTCATTGCGTCTAGACCTGTGTGGTTCTTCAACCAAACCTTCGCAGTACTAAAAGCGAGTTTTTACCATCAATAGAGCTACGTTATTCAAATCTGGGTTGCCAATAATCCCCTGAGTCCAATTTCAGCGTCTGGTTGGATTCTAAAATTGGATGGTGGAAGCCCCCGCATTATCTCTGCAAAACACCTTACACAAATGGTGCAGTTCGCCGTGCTTTATGTAACTTCATTTTTACTACAAAAAATGGTTTTACTACTTCATTTTTATACTACATAATTTGGTGGAGTAGCGCCGTGATTTTTGATTCAATGACAAGACACATGATTTTAAAATTTTTGTTAGTTACATTTAATACCTATATTGCTAAGCTAAGTTACATGTTAATTTTAATATATTAAATTTTTTAATTATGGTATTTTAAGCGTTTTTCAGGTTAGGAATAATTGAGGGATGTTTCTGTAAGTAACAAATACTGTATTTTTTTTCTCTTACTTGACTTCTATTCAGAGATTTCGTTTACAATATTATGCCTTTGTCCAAAGATAGATTTTGTTATATTTTTATAAGGGGTTACCTGCACCCGACCCTTCGTTGGTTTACATCGGGCAGTTTTTAGGCCTTGGTCTCCTAAACCTGTTCTATGTTCATTGTTCTATCCCCTTCTATTTGAAACTTTTGGTTTCAACATTAGTCAGTCTGGTGCAATTTTGCGTTTCTATTCAGTACCGATACGTCTTGTGAATGTTGCAGGTTGGTTCAATTTGTTTTCTGTATTGTTTCTTTTGTTATTTCACCTATTGCTTTGCAGTTACTATCAGTTTTTAACCATACTACTTGTTTTATTGTTTGTTCACTTTAGGTTTTATTGTATCTGATTTTCAGGCCTTTCTAATGCACTTTCTTTTTTCATTAAATGTCTTCTAAGTTACATTAGGTTTTTCTATCATTTTCTGTAATATCTCCTAATAAATAATATAACTATGTTTTCAAATTAATTATTTGTATTGTTTGCATATATTTACTTATTTGTTAATAAAATTTTACATATTTTCAGGTGGTAATATAAATTTTTGCTGTTGTTGTAATTACAGTCAAGCTATTTCTATGCGTAAATAGCTGTTAACAGCAGAATAAGTTCTGTACTATTATTCAGTGTTTTGCCTTTGCAATCCAATATATACAGAAGTATTTGTGTGGAAAATTATTTATGAAGTTTTTCGTCACGACTGGATGTTTCTTAATTTAATGAAATAACTATTTTATAAAATTATGATAATTTTTACAGCGGTTTATTACCGAATTATTGCTCAATTTTAGGTGCATTTTATAAATCTCAAGACTATGTACCTACGTTACATTTGGGTGCTTTTTTTAAACAATTTCACTTTATGCAAAATTTTCAGTTGCCGTCAGTGGCGAATTGGTCCAACTCATATTTGGCCATTAAATTTTTCAAATTACTTTTAATTAGTATTTAAAATTTTAGGTCATAAAACTCAAACTAATATATGTTTTTTTTTTGTTTTTGCATAAAATACCAGGGTAATTGCCTGAGAGAAAGCAGAGATCATTCTTAAGAATACTAAGTCAACACAGTTTTCATTGCATTACCAGAACAGCTGTTTCATTCGGACAAGACAGTTCAATCAACTCTATATTCTACAGGAATCTTTGTACTAAGTATTAGTAAAACAATAGCAAGTATAAACAATTCATTTTACACTCATAATTTTTATATTCAGTTTTAATGATTACTATGTGTTTATTTTTTCTATGTAATTTTACGTCTAACGTTACCGATTTTATATAATCTGTTTTCATTTCTATATACTTTAATACATAAATTCTTATGTAGTTAGATTTATTTACGCGTTATCTCGCTTCTGGTTACATGTTATTTCACTTCATATGGTCATTTTATTAGTTTTTCTATAATGTACTTTTACGGGTTTTAATTTTCGCGTTTTTTTCACAATTTCTTCCCACAAATGTTGACTTCTTTGTTTTCAAGTATTACAGCTGTTATTATCTTTCCAATCCATATTTCACCTTAGTTTTTTCTGACTTTTTAATTTTTGCTCTTCTCTGTTCATTTTATTCAGTCACTATTTTCCTCCTGTAATATGTTTATAATTCTTTTTCTTCATGCCTATTTTTATTTTGTAGGATTTATTATGTCTGTCTATCTGTTATCTTACAGAAATTGTCTTATCTACTTGACTATTTTATTTATCCAGTGTTTAATAAACATGAAATAGGTAGCTTCTTAAGAACTGTATTATGAATTAATTTTTTAAATTAATTTTGGATTTAAATTAGAATTTTACATGATTTGATGATATTTACAAAGTGCTGATCGCACTGAATTTTTATTATTCTAAATTTTATTTAAAATGAAAGTTCAATCACCTTCACACTTTATAAATATAACTACTGTTGTTTAATATTATTTTTTTTCGTTATCATTTAAAACTTGCTTATGGATTTGCTATGTTAAACAGTTCTCAATAAGTGACGATTCCATGATTATTTTCCTGTCATTTTGAATTTTATTTGGTTTTTTAAACTTAATTTAGATTTTAGGGTATTAGATGATATATTTACCTATATTTCAGTTAGGTTATAATTATCCTAAGTTCATAGAATTATTTCTAGTTTTTTTCATATTCATGACTACTCGACTCTGCGTTGCTTGATCTGTGGTTTTCATTCATATTTTACATTAGATTTTACAATTAATTTTTGATGCATATTTTATTTCTATAATTACCAATGCTTCTGTTATATTCTCATCATCTTAACATTATGATTCAATTTACATTAGATTTTGATTTTCATTTTTAGATCATGTGATTTTATCATATTTTATTTATTTATTCTTTACTGATTTCTGTTCTTAATGTCTCGATTTAGTGACCAGTTTTCACTAGGCATTCGATTTTACTGTAGTTACATTTTTATCTTTTATTTTGATGCTTTGAATTTTATTTATAGGTTTACCTTTTATAAGATGTTTCTTTTATTATTTACTTCATGTTGTTCTCAATACGTCATCGTACTTCAACAAGTTTTTACCTATATTTCCCAATTTTCTTCACAAACAGTTAGTTTCTGAAGTACTTTCCATTTTATTCTTATTTATTGTTAGGTAGCCTTCAGTATGTTTCATTAGTGTCAGCTGTTTTTTCATTCATTTTTTACCAGTTTACTTTCATTTCATTTCACATATTTTTATTTAAGTTACCTTTCTTCCATGAGTTATCACACTTCGGAAAGCTCCTAGGGACGCCTAATTGTGTTCAGTTTGTATTGAGGGGTAGCTTCCTTCGATCCCTTACCTTGTCCTTGTGCTTTTCCAATGTCTACCATTTGCCCTACCTTGATTGAGTACAAGGCCTCATTCTTTGCCTACCTTCTCGGGTTGGAGTTCCGAGAAGCGAGGTGGTTACTCCACTGATGGGGTTTTGTATGCAGTCAAGATTGTATGTGATGGATGAATGCAAATGAATGTTGGCTGTCTCTGATTGTGTGATTGCGTGTGTGCTTGTTTGAGTTTGAATCAGGGGGCAAATCGTAGTGCATTTTTCCTTCTATCTTTTTTTTGTTGTTTCTCCAAATTTTTGCCCGACGTGTGTCCGTTCTTCTTGTTTTTGGATTTCTTTACTCTGTTTCCTGCCCATTTTTGTCCGGAGTTAACTTTCCGTTGATTCATGAAACTTGTTTCTAAATTTTCAGGTATTTCCCAAATTTTCACACCACATACAATGTCCTGTTAGGATTTTCTTTGCTATCCCTAGATTTTTTTCAATAATTAGAATGAGGTACGACTTGTTTGAAGACATGTTAGCTTTTTATTAGGTTTCTTACCTTTGTAAACACTTTGTATACTAATTTTGTTTATTTTATTTTTTTCCTTGTATCCATGCCCTTACTTTTCCTATTAATTTTTTTTTTAGAATTTGTCGTGAGTTTATCCCATTCCATTCCTTCTACTTCTAAATACATTCATTTTACATTGCTGTTCTCAGATTTTACTACAACATAATTAGATTTAAGTTAGTGATAAGATTATTTTCAGCCTTCATTTTAGTTTTTAAGCCACTCCAACGATGGATGATTTTATTATTTTATTATTTATGAATCTCAAGTACAAGGAAGTCACGGTTTCTGGCATCCGCCAGAAAGGAACCTTGTGCCCTCTGTGTCTAGGATCTGGCTAGACATAGTTACATTAGTGCATCACCTTCAGCGCAATGTTTTTAATCTTCAGCAGTCACCCGTTAAATAATTGATGTTATATTATATGAATGATTATTATTGAATATTAGGTTAAGGAATTATGATTTTTATGAGTTACAAGTTACACTACAAGCATTTTAGTTATAAGTATATTACTGTTTTTATATTTTCTCATCTCAAACTTCAAGTACAAGGAAGTCATGGTTTCTGGCATCGCTGGAAAGGAGCCTTGTGCCCTCTATGCCTAGGTCCTGGCTAGGTGTAGTTATGTATGTGCTATTCAGTCAGTACAACGTTTTCAGTTGATTTCATTTTCTACTTTAGACTTTAAGACGATATATTTGTTCAACAAGAACTTTAGTTTGTAAGACAGTATTTACTCAAGAAGAGTTTTAGTTTTTAAGCGATGAAATAAATATTAATAGATTAGTTAGACTATTGATTGATGCTTCCTGTTTCAGGAGAACATAGTAGATTTTTATTACAAAATAGTTCACAGTCTACAGATAATTTTTTTTCTTTCGCACATTGCAATGGGATAATTTTTCTAAACTAGCATGTAAATGTACTCCTCACGACTTATCATCTTATATACTTATAATCTTACAAACTTTTAATCACTTGTCATTATACATATATTTATTTATAATCATTAATTAGTTATTCATGTATTTAATAATTATTTCCCTCTATGATGAAAATTTTTACTACAATGAAGCTTGTTAGGAACACATATTAACAATTTATATTATTTTTGTGAGCTTAAATTGCTTTTAACTTGTCAACAGATGGAGATTTTTCCTGAGTCCTCCCAGAACCACCGCAGATCAAGTGAGTCATAGACCATTAGTCATTAAGAGAGCCGACAGACGCAGTGACCGATTACATTTTTCAACTACCAGCATCCTACTAAGTTCCTGTCAGCTATGATCATCCGTCGGAGATCATCAACCTACAGTTACCAGGTTTACCTACGTACAAGAATACATTTTTACATAATCAATGACCGAACTTCTTTTTACATAATACAGTTAAATGTTCGCGAAAATTTATTGAAACAACATTTATTACAGTGAAAATAATCAGTAACAAAGAACTTTCACACAAAAACAACTATTTTAAAGACTCTATTACACAATATTTTTTTTAAATTAAACAATCAATTTCTCTGATAAACATTGATCGCAAAAGAACTTATACAATCGCAAAAAAAAAAAAATTAGTGTTAATAAAAAGATTTCTCGTAAATAAACATTTATTACAACAGATACTTTTGCCACACAACAAATTTTGTTTTACGCGTTGTCATGGACAAACAATTATTACAAGTGGAACTTTTAACGTTCAATAAATATATTAGAAAAATATTTTTCCTTTGGACTTTTAACTTAAAAATATTACAATAAAAAAAAATCTTTTTCGTAAACTTTCAAGTATACAACAACGATCACTGCGACACGGCGAATTTATTATATTATATTTTCATAAGCTAGTATTTAAGTTAGAATTAAGTTACATATATATTTAAAACACCAATTAACATATTGATATTTTATTCATATCAAGCTAAATCTTATATTTTACTCTTCCGTCCATGTTTTTAACTCATAAAAATGCTATTTTACAATTATATCTCATTCTCTGCTCATATGGTAGATGCTCAAGTGACCTATTCTTTTGTACTAATAGTAAATACCAACTTATAACATTTTTATAATAACTGCCATACTCATTTAACTTCAACTATGTTGATGAAATTACAAAATTAATTAACTTATAAAACTTTCATTTGATCCATAAAATAATTTGCACAATTTAAAACAAACTATTATTAAAGTTAATAAATCTTTACAGATAAATATAGTACTATACAAAATACTTTTATTTGGTTACAATGTGTTTCTAAAAACATTAATTAGGTTATTTTAATTTCCATTTCAAAAGACAAATTTTCTTTTTGTAAAATAGTACACTCCATCCATTAGTATTCTCATACGACCTATTCACACGAGTTTTCCTTCCAAAAATTATCATACTCATCAAAATTTCCCTTATGCTTCCTCATGCTGTTTATCCAACTTCCAATAATGTACTTCATAACATACATACCATACCTATTCTTGACACAATTATTTCTAAAGCATCCATATCCCTAATTTAATCAATTCCTAGGTCATACCCAAGTATTCCTCTATATTTTTCCTAAGAATTTTTCACCCACTTTACTCAACCATCAGCTGTCTTTTCAACGAGAGGACCAATGGACTTCCAGCGTATCGTACCAGTCTACAATGCAGCATCTGAATGCAACAGTTCACAATCCTCAAGATTTTTTTTTCAACTAACAAAAAATATCATGATTTTAAAGATATCATCTTTTGACTTCAAGCTAATGAAACGCAGAAGAACTCACAATCTTTTCCATTATGAAGAATTTCTTGTATTTTATTTATCGTATTCTCGTATCAATTTAAAAACGTCGTTACAACAAATTCAAGAACACTATTTTTTCACAACACATTTCAACAAAGATTTTACCTAAAGAACTTCTATTACCAGATCTTCAAGAATTACCACTTCGACTTCAAATTTACAATACATTGGTTGTTCCTGTACATCAAAGCCAAATGTATTAACATTTAAAATAAACAACATACAGCTGTTATGAGAACATACCGACACTTTCTGCTTATGGACTCATCACATATCCCGTTCAAGAATATAAACTTCCAACATTACAAACTGGATCGATAATACAACCTTCCAACTAGAGAAACTTCAAGAACTTGAACAATTTTCCATCTTCAACTACAATTCAGCCATTTTGACGTCCATCTACAAGAGGCCACAGGTTGAGTACGATACCTTTCTCTCCCATAGCTTTCCTAAAATGGTCATCGTCCAATTGATATTATTCTTACTTTTCCTTTTTACCAATTACTGATAATTCCTCTAACATACAATAGGATGCTTTTTTTTTTCCATCCCAACTGTTCCATACATTTTATTAATTCCTGCCCTTAAAATTCTCTTACACCTACCCTAACACCAAATCCTTGGGGTGCTATTGTTAATCAAATTTATTTTACTATTATGTTTATGTATATATGTTTAGGTATAATAACACATACATTTTAAAATTCATACACTAATTTCAAATTCACATTGTTCAGGAAAATTTTTTAGTAATTTTTGCAATCAAACTAACAAATAATCAAGTAATTACAATCTATTCTAATAAATTAAGACTTGATTCAATTCTTTAAAAAAAATATATACAAACACACCAGTTATACTTACAAAATAAAATTAATGATATATGATTATGATTCAAATTAATTAATACTATATGATAGAGTAATTTAAATCAAATTTTAAACAAACACATAATCATATCAATTTAATTATATGCTATTTTATCAACGTTCATTGAATGTAAAGATTGCTTGACCATTTTCTGCAGAAAACGAGATATTTTTCTTCTTGTCATCAACGCCACTACCTTTGATTTCTTCAGATCTAGTTTTCTTCTTTTTTTTTCTTCCTAAGGGGGGGGAGTGTAATGAATTTCTAAGATTTTGTCTCCAAAATCCTCTCAATTCATTTACAATCCCGTTTTTCTGATTTTTGTGCCGGATTTATTTTATTTTAAGGGTTAGGTATTTTTTTCTTCATTAAATCTAATTATTTTATTCATTTATTTCCAGTTGGTTTTATTTCATTAGATTTTTATTCCGTATTTTAATTTACGTTTTTAATTCTTAGGCTTACGTCCGGTGTCCGATTGCATTTTTGTCGCTGCTTCTTTATTGTTCAGTTGCTAACACGTGTAATTTGTATCTCTCTCTCTTTCTATCTTACACGATTGATTCTCTCTCTCTCTCTCTCTGTTACTGTCGTTTTAATTTTTTCATATATTTTTCCTCGTTTAAATTTATAGTATTTCCGATGTATCGGCATTTTTCGCAGCCTCGAACGCTTCCATTCGTGAACGTTAGGGGAATGACCTTTTTTGCCTTTGTGTGCGTTGAGTTTTTACGCCTTGTCTTGGACAGGATGCCGTACCGATAACATCAAATTTTACAGGTAAATTTTTTTTTTCTTTCCCAATATGGGAAAGTTACCTAAATTTAAATTTAAGTACCATGGTTAATAATTTTTCAGGTTTAACTTAAACAATTTTTTTTTTATCTATTTTTTATTAAATTTAAATTCATAATGTTTCTTAATATTATTATGGTGTTTTAAATATCCCATTTATAAATAAATCTCTCTTTTCTTTTTAAATTTTTTTTAATAGTTTTTAAGTAACAAAACATTATCTAATTTCAGTATCTTTCGTTTTCTTTTAAATTATTTAAATCTTTAAAATATGACACTTTTTTTCTTTTTAAACTCTTGTTCAATGGCCACTGAATTACTTAAATTTTTCTAAGTAATTCTTTTACTAAATTTCAACTCACAATTTGTTTTTTTTTTATGTCTTAATTTTATTTAGTTTTCCCCAAAAAAAATAAATACATTTCTGTATTTATTTTTCTTCACTTAATCATTTATTAAACTCTGCCCAAGAGATTTCTTTTCCCGTTTCAGTCCAAGGACTTTAAAAATAGTTTTGTTTTCTTAAATGTTCCTATTAATTTATTATTATTCATATTAAGTATTTTCTATAGTTAAATCAAGTTTTGTTAATATTAAATTTTTTTCCAAATTTTATTTTATTTCTTCTTAAACTGTATTGTTATTTAACCAATTTTTTTTTAAATTCTATACGAATTAACCGTTTACTTAAATTCATAATATTATTTATTTTATTTAGTTTTTAGTTATTCTTTAATAAATTATTTTAGCTACTCATTAATTTTTTTTTATTATTTTTCTTTCTGTGTAAAATGTCATTGCGTCTAGACCTGTGTGGTTCTTCAACCAAACCTTCGCAGTACTAAAAGCGAGTTTTTACCATCAATAGAGCTACGTTATTCAAATCTGGGTTGCCAATAATCCCCTGAGTCCAATTTCAGCGTCTGGTTGGATTCTAAAATTGGATGGTGGAAGCCCCCGCATTATCTCTGCAAAACACCTTACACAAATGGTGCAGTTCGCCGTGCTTTATGTAACTTCATTTTTACTACAAAAAATGGTTTTACTACTTCATTTTTATACTACAGAGAAAAAGAAGAAAATAAAACCAATGCCCAAAATCTTAAATGCAAAGAAAACAATCAAGAATAAGAAAGGCAGTTACAAAAAAAGTTAGATTTTGACAGTGAATCTGAAAATGAAGATATAGATTTGGTTTTAGAAGATGAAGATGACGAAACAGACCTATTGGATGTAATAAATCAAGAAATTCATGAAAACCAAGAAGAAAGTAATTTTGAAAGAGCAACATTTGAAGAGGGGGAATATGTTTTGGTAGGATTTAGTAAAAAGAATGGGCCACCAGTGCAATATGTAGGAAAAATTATCTCCAACGATCAACAGCATTTTGAATACCAGATTCAATTCTACAAACGGATTAGAAATGGCAGCAAATTTGTAAAAGAATCTGAAGAAGTATTTGATGTCGTAGCAGAAGATATTGTGGTAAAACTACCAAACCCAGTAGAATTACGTGGCTCAGCAAGAACTGAAGGACAGTTGTGGTTTCAAGTAGACTTTTCTAATTTTAATGTTAAATAATTTAGTTGACTAATTTAACTTAAAAATCTAATGTACATGTGTAATTTTAGTTGTCTAATATTTTTTTATTTTAATTAGGTTATATTCGTAAATGTTATTTCATTTTGTAAAGAAACACATTCAAATAAAAATTTCTGTATAAAAAAACTTGTTTTAATACATAGGTATTATCAACCTTCTAGGTACATGATGTTAATGATCCAAGGTACACTAGGGTGTGATCCATGGTACATTATGGTCTTGTACCATTGATCATATTTCAAAAAAATATAAATAATTTTTTTCCCAAAACTGTTAACTATTAAAATTCTCAAAAAATTACTGAGTGTGTAGAATAATGGTGCTATCAGAACATAATTTTTCCGTTATTCTATTTTAAAAAATGGATTTTTTAAAAATATAAATGTAAATTGTGATCCGAGGTACAACAGTCTCCCTATATAGTTGCACACCATACAGAAGAAGTAAATGTTATGAGCATTTCAGAACATCTCCGTGTAACATCCAGAAATTACAGGACAACTCATAATTGCTAAGCGGTAAGAAGAAAATTATTCATCCCGCCTTTGGAACCATTGTTGGGTATGGTCTGTAATCTACTTAGTAATTTACTTTACATTGGTATTAATTCTAGTTTATTTTTAATTTTCTAATACATTAGGTTCTCAATTTACCGTGTTTAACACATTCTTGTTTAACACATTCAATACTGAACAATTATGAGGTATCTCTCCTGTCGAGCTAATTACTCGTGCAGTGTGTTTTCCGCTTGCTTTATGTAGGGCCTATAACTTAATGTTACTTACGTTTTTACAGTTATTTTACTTGTGATCAATAAATAAATTTTTCCATTTACTGTTACGATTTACACATAATTTCTTATATAATTTTAAACTACAAATAATGTATTTTTAAAGTAAATCCAAAAGCGTAAGCTATTTTGAATCAATACTTGCAAAGGTACTATTATATTCACGGCTTCAACTGTACCCTGAAAACCAGTTAAAAATATTGAACGAGTAGGCCCTATACTTCTTCTTCTACTACCTCAATCGTAAGATTGGTTGGCAGCCCTCCATCTAGCTCTGTCCATTGCCACCCTCTTCCATTGCGCATAGCTCTCAGCACCCAGATCTTTTGTAATTTGGTTTAGATACTGTAGCCGGGGCCTTCCACGACCCCTTTGTCCATTAACTGTACCTTCAAGAATGCTTAACGTAAATTCGTTGTGTCTTATTATGTGTCCAATACAAGAATGTCGTCTGCCCCCGAGAAGCTTCAAAAGAGATCTACTTTCCTCTGCCCTTTGTAAAACCTCTACATTCGTGATCCTGTCAGTCCATTTTATCTTGAGCATTCTCCTCCAGCACCACACCTCAAATGCATTCAAAGCCTTTTCCTCGACCTTCCCAATAGTCCACGTTTCTGACCCATAGAGTGCTATACTCCAAATGCAACTCTTTATTAGTCGCTTTCTTATTTCCAACTTTAGACTATTTGAGGAAAGCAGCTGCCGTTTACTAATAAACATAGCTTTAGCTTCTCTAATACGCCTTTTAATATCCATTTTATCCTTCCCATCTTCCGATATTAATATGCTTCCAAGATATTTATATATTTTAACTTGCTTTAGGGCGGTGTTATCTAATTTAATGGACACATTCTCTGGAACTTTTGAGCAGACCATAACTTCTGTCTTTACCTTATTGATCTCCATATCATATTTATTTCTCAGTATTTCATGCAAGGTGTTTAGTGCTCTTTCTATACTTGGTTTATCATCTGCCACTATAGCTATATCATCTGCAAAACGAAGCATCTGGATCCTTACCCCATTTATCTTGATGCCAGTGCAATACTCTTTGCATTCATTGATAGCTTGCTCTATGTAAATGTTGAACAATAATGGTGACAAACAACAACCCTGTCTTACTCCTCTCTTTATATTAGCCTTCCTTTGCTCTTCACCTATCTTTAATGATGCTATTTGATTTTTGTACAACTCTCTTATAATCCTTATATCTCTATAGTCTATTTTGATATCTTTCAGTACCTTCATAAGAACATTCCAATTCACCCTATCAAATGCTTTGAGGAGATCCACAAATGCAACGTAAACCTGTTTGTTCACCAGAAAGCTTTTCTCCACAATATTTCTGAGACACACTATTGCTTCCCTTGTGCCCTTATTTTTCCTGAAGCCGAATTAATCCTCAGCGAGATTTGCATCAACCTTACCCTCAATTCTTCTCAATATTATACCCGTAAGTATCTTAGAAGCATGTGATAGGATACTCAGTGTTCTATACTCCTTGCACCTTGTTGCCTTGTTCTTCTTTGGCAAAAGCACCATAAGGCTTTCTTTGAAATCATCTGGTACTTTCCCAGTGATGTAGATAGTATTCATAAGAACAAATAGTTTGTACTTAATATCGTTGTCCAGTGCCTGCAAGAGTTCTGCCGGTATATTATCTAAACCACATGATTTCTTTGACTTCAGATCATGTAAGGCCCTTTCCATTTCTGAAAAAGTGATTGGTGGTCCCAGATCATCAAAAGGCACATTACTCTCCTCCTCCAGCTCATCTAAGGCTTCCGAATTACTATACAGATCTTCCACATACTGCTTCCATCTATCTGTAACCTCCCCATTGTCCATCAACATCTTCATATCCCTTGATTTAATAATGTTGTTTCTCACAGTGCGCTTACCAAACATCTTTCTTATTAGGCCATACGATTTTTCTACGTTTCCTCTTTCGAACTGATTCTCAATTTCATTGCAACGCTTTCCCAACCATTCTTCTTTATCTTTTCTAGCATTTCTATTCACAAGATTTCTTAATCTGTTGTATTCACCTCTGTTCCTGTCATTTTTGTGTTGCCTTCTTCTTTCTATCAGAGCTATGGTTTCATCACTTATCCAAGGCTTTTGTGGCTGCTCTTCCTGCTTACCTACTACTTCATTCGCAGAAGTCAAAATGGCCTCTTTCAAACTTTCCCATTGATGCTGAGTGTCCAACACTGGGTGTTCTGTTTCATTCAACGCCTCTTTGATTTTGAAGTTGTATTTATCTACATTCCCCTTCATTTTAAGCTTTTCAGTAGCCCATTTGTTGTTAGTTGGCTTCTTATTGAATGATTTTCTTTTACCTTGCATCCTGTATTCCATAACTACTATGTTGTGATCACTACATATATCTGCACCAGGGTAAGTTTTACATTGTTGGATATACCGCTTATGCTTCTTCCTCAACATGATGTAGTCTATTTGGTACCGCGCTACATCTCCTGGCTGGATCCATGTGTATCGGCGTCTAAGGGGTTGCTTAAAGATACCCTATACTATACTATACAAGCCCTATACTATACAAGGGTAAAAGATCGTGTAACGAAATTTCAAAAATCCTCAGAAAGGGGCTATATAATAGCAACAAACTGATACCGACAGGCGTTGTCCCTCCAGAATTACTTAAAATGATAGCAAAACAGAACCCGCTAGGTGAGACGGCAGTCTGGCGATAACACCTACCCATGACCCGCTAGGCGAGTCTCTAGCACTGAAAGTGTTAAGCTGGTCGGACATTGACGTTAAATACTAACCTTCAAATAAGAGGTAAGGGAATTTGTGTATTCATATATACGTAAAGTGATTCTATGTACTTAATTAAGACTTGCCATAGGACATTAATTTATAATATCTATATGTTACACTGATTGAAGGCGGATATATTATCAATAACTCATTGTTCATAGTTAACGAATTTAACTCATATTTCATCTTCTATCAATTTTTGGAAATCTGTACTAAATTTGGCAGCGCTCAAAGAGTCACCAATCATCCAATCTCCTTGGATGCCAATATTTGTGATGCCGTACGGTAACGGTTTTGGAATCGCCATGACAACCCTTGGAACTTTTAAATTCACCATCACAGGTTAGTTCTTTTTGGAACGTTTTGCCTTTTTCTACTAGAATAGAGGCTCCAGAGGCTTTACTAAGTAAAATGAGGAGTGAGTTGATTTACAATTGCTTTCCTCACTGAGTGAAACAGTATGCTTATCAGCATGCCAGGCCCTCTGACTATTTTCCACCTACTTCCACCCTGCAAATGACACCTTCACTTCATTTACTACAGGGTGTGGCTGTATAATGAAATTCATTACTCTCAAAGGAGATTCTGTGCCTAGTGTCTTTTACACCTCTACATCTTCTGTTCCTAAATGCTTCAGTCATATAGTTGGCTGATCATGTGATTAAAAAGACAACTAGTTTTTGTGGCCCTGGACTAGCAGATCGACTGCAAATACAGGCAAAGTTTTAACGTACTATGATATATAAATGTAGCATACACTGAATATTAATCTGCTATAGCAATATATACACATGTCAAGATACAAATCAATCACAGAGCAAAAAAGATTATCCACAAACAATGTATTTAAATCTAGCTTAAAAATATTTAAGAGTAACCCCTTTAATTAATGGCAATTTTTGAAATTATCATCTACAATTTTCCTTTGTCCATCCGTTCATCGCACCCAGATGTCAGAAATTATATACGATAGCAACAAACAGTTTTCATATTTTGTAGTCTACAAAAAACGTTAGTGGGCCTAGATTGGGTTTGATGTACCTGTTTTGAGTGGAAGTGGCCCTAAACCAGAAAAGTCGGAGTGACATTTGACTCCTCTTAAAGAGTAGATACAGAAATGACTAATTTATACTTATTTACACTTATTTAGTGTTTGCAGGACTTTCCTTATGTCGTAATTATGAATTCTGTATGCTGCAATTCAGCGTTCTTTAAAATGTTTTTTTGAGGTTTCAATCGCAGGATGAAGCATTAGCTTCAGTTATTGGATCTAACCTAAAAATGCCTGCCCGCGGGTTTTTTTTCTCAGGTCTGACTGTTATGCACATTAAGGCTAATGCTGATGGTGAAGGGTGATAGATGAGGATAAATGATAAGAACTTGGGAGACCTGACTGGAGATCGAATTCGGGACCTCTAACATGGAATCTAGTTACATGGAATCTGAACACTGCACAAAATAGCCAGTCTGCCTGTGCAATGTTCGGTTAAAACTAGTGCTGCCACCTCTCCAATTATCAACCGGAGTCACCGGTACTAGCGGTAAATTTCCAGGTTACGGGTCCAACCAATCATTCTCTGCGTCTACGTAAATTAAAAAAATCATGATTCATGGATGCATGGATATGATGCATAGATTTAAAGGGATGTAATGTATGGGTAGAGTTGTTCAAGAAAACAAATTATACCGAATTGCCAAAAATAATTGGGAAAATACTTTCCATTCTGGTTAGCAACGCTTATGTTGAACAAGAATTTCCTCTATAGTAAATTTGTGGTCGGACAAAAGAAACTGTTTTTCAGTGGCAATGGTTAAATCAGAACTGTACTAATTTAAATTATACATGAGCTGTCATGATTTTTTTTTAAACCAGTGCAAGAGAAATTGTTAAGATTATTCTCAACCAATGCAACAAAATATTATTTTAAATTTAAATAAAACATTCCGTAGACTTTCTTTACTAGAAATTAAAACTTTTTATTATGTTAAATTTAATAATAATAAGAATTGTCATGATTTTCTTTATAAAAAAACCATGTAAAGAAATAGAAACAATATAATAGGTACTTATAAAATTGGACTAAAAAAATGTTATAATAATTTTATAAATAAATAATTTAGGTAATTTTTTTTAAAATATTTAATGTCATTTCCTGTCATCAATCATAAAATAAATAAAGTGTCATGGTAAATACTTTATGGTCCCAAGTTCACAACTATAACGTTGTGATTATTAACTATAAGTTCATAAGTTGTGTGCATACAATCAAATATCTAAACACAAGAAAAGGTTTACCATTTATGCAGGCAAAGGCATCACTTGCAAACGAGGAAAAATCAACAGTTTCCGGGTTAGATATCTCTCTCTCCAAGGTGGCAGCCCTAGTTGTAACCACTATTGTGAAAAGCAAACACACGGACATAACCGGACAGGAAAAAGTTCATCAAGACTGAAATTACACACCTTATCATTTTAATGGAAAAATGATTTGTTCTTTGTGATCATCCATTTATCAGAAGGCAATGAGAACTTGGTAGTACAGGTTTAGTAAAATAGTATTATGAATTTTATAGGACATCTGATTAAAATAGTATTTTTTTTGTTCAGGTATAACAGAGATTGAAGATGTTTCTGGCTTCTTTTGTTACAACAGTTTTAGGATTTTCATTGATCTATTTAATATATCATTTTTTTTCTAAATTAAGTAACTACTGGGAAGAACGTGGAGTCCCAAACATCAAATCAGTTCCATTATGGAGTACAGTAAAAGCATTATTATTTTCAAACAAAACGTTCGTTGATTACGCAACAGATGTATACAATCTACTTGATGGTCATAAATATGGAGGATACTTCTTATTTTTTAATCCAATTTTATTAGTGCGTGATCCTGAATTAATAAACCAAATATTGGTAAAAGATTTTTCATATTTTCAAGATCGCAATCCTCCATTGGATGAAACAGTAGAGTTAATGAATGCTACCATAATTTCTGTAACGGGAGAAAGGTGGCGAATACTTCGCCATAAGTTAACACCAACTTTTACTTCAGGTAAAATGAAAATGATGTTCGGTCAGATTAAAGAATGTAGTGATGAATTTGTCACATTTATAAGAAAAAATAAAGGAAATGATTTAGAGACAAGAGATGTTTTGTTTAAATTTATGATAAATGTAATCGGAAGTATTGCATTTGGACTTAAAGTTGATGCATTCAATGAAAACAAAAAAAAATGAGTTTTTAGAAAAAAGTAGAATTTTTTTTGCACTGTCAATTGTCACGCAAAATAAAACGATGATATTTCTGGCTATGCCTAGGGTTAAAGATTTTTTTAGAATTAAAATGATTGATTCTGGAGTTGATGATTTTTTTTCATAAATTGATTGAAGATTTAATCAAGCATAGGACTCAAAATAATGTAAGAAGGAATGATTTTCTCCAACTAATGTTAGATGAAAGAGAGAAAGAAAATAATTTTATGAGTACAGAAAATGAAAACTTATTAAATAATGCAAATCAAGATGAAGAAGCTGGTGACATTGAATTGTTAGAACACTTGAAAAATGTAAAATGTGAAAAAAATGCTAAAGGTAATGTAACCGATTTCTTTTGTTCCATAAATTTAAAAAATTTCTAATTTGTCAGGTATAAGCCTTTGAATAGAGTGTGTTTTATATCACTGTGAGTTTTAATGTCTGACATTACTAATAGTTCCACCTCGCCCCTCATCATTTAATGTTGTTGCAATTTCCCTGCAAATACAGTAGGCATTAGTAGTAGACCTAATGTAAAGAGGATACTGTATACTAAATATAGAAAGTTAAACATATAATGAACTGTAAATCTAAACAGAATCGTAGGCCTAATATATCAGAAATGCATCGTTTTATGTGAGTTTTATGTATCGCTTATGTGAGTAAGCGCCCAGACATCGCCATGTTTTCTGTTTCCTAGGAGTTTCTTGAAATTATTGGATAACAGTTTACGAAGTAACGTTTTATGCAAAATTCAAATAATCTTTTACTGTTCCTGTTTGTTCTTTTGTGTGCCGGATAGTCGCACAATTTCTGTATTTCATTCTCTAGCTGGTCCCAGAACGTTTCCACCTTTTCTAAATTTCTGCATTGATAGAGGTGTGTTCATTGAACATTGTGTACCTCTTATTTCTGCATTTCATTGTTAAAGTACAGATCCTTTCAGAAGGTAAATGGAACTCTATTATTGGAGTCGATGATCCATAATATTTATTCCATAATATATCCATATATTTATTTACACAGAATGCTGTTTTGAGTTGCTGTATGTTTACTCCTATTCTTCCCTAGGATTTCCTTTGATTATTCTGCAGTTTCCAGAAACAAAACTGTTTGCATCAGTATAATGTGTTTCTTGTAATCGGAGTATTAAAATTTTCTTTTTTCATCTCATCGAGTGATCACTTTAATTTACATAAAGGCAGAAGTGTCTGGATGTTGATTGTCCCTGAATATTTCCGTTCTTTGATTCGCAAGTTGTTTTTCTTCATTCTCATCACCTAGTTGGTAGGTCTTCCAGAAGGCCCCGACACCTTCTCGCATGTTGGTAGACTCTCCCCAAAATCCGAGGCGTGTGTGTGCCTTATGAAGTGATGAATTCCCATCTGTGAGGGTGGTTACCATCTGGGGTAGTTCTATTTAAGATACATTCATTCCATCATGCTTTTATAAAGAGCTGAAAAATAAAAACTATGGAATACAGTAATATTGCTCTACCCGCTTAGCACTTCATTTAAAAGACATTCTATCATGTGGTCTAAACTCACCTGAAGAATAAAATTGCTGATGTACAGTAATCTCTTTCTATCCAATTTTGCACTACGGTTGTAAGTGGTAGGCTCCCTTCTACAATTCAGTAGAGCAGATGCTCTACCTATTCTAGTCCACCACGTGGGTGGTGCACCTCAATATTTGAACCTTACTGAGCATCTCCGGCAGGAGAATTTTCCAGTTTTTATCGCTCCTAACTCTGTTCGGTGCAGGGAACATGCCCCCAATATTATGCACAACTACCATCATTAAAACAAAGTTTTTATAAATAAGCATTATTAGAAAACAACAGACAAAACCATAGATTATAAAAAAATTGTGAACCTATGCTTTGAATCTTCTTCTTCAGGTGCTCTCTCCATTACGAAGGTTGGCTATCATCATGGTCAGTCGCACCTTGTCCACTGCTGCTCTGAAAAGGTCATGCGACGAGCAGTTAAACGCTTCTCTCAGGTAACTTAAATAGTTTTGTGTGTTAGTCTGTGTTGAATAAACCATTAATTTCACCAGTCCTCACAGAAAATGCCTGATGATGTGAGTTTAGGAGCTCATGGGGTCATTTCACTTATAAATGTTTCCATCAAATTTATATGTTTTTAGTTAGTTACCTTTAAATCTATATGCGGTTCTAGGATTGGTCTTATTCAAATTTTCAGGTTGAAAATCATAAATTGTCACCAATTTAAAGCATTAAAAATTTCAGTATGGCCTCATTTCACAGGGTAACTGAATTCCCGGCGTAATCTTTCACCAACAGTAACTTGCTCGCGAAGCGTTGTCAGAACATGAACTTTTATTATTTAGCTATTTTTATTTTAGCTTATTTTTAGCTATACGATTACTTCCTAAAGTTTGACACCCCACTTTTAAAATACATTGTGTATAGAATAATTAGTTTAATTTATAAAATTTTTGTTATCTACTTCTGAAAATGTTATAGTTTGAAGTCCTCATTAAGTCAGCATATGCATTGTACTTACATCTAGTTCTGACTTGTTTTGTACAAAGATTTTTATGTTGATAAACAATCTAATAATTAATTGATATAATTTATGTTGCAGCTATGCGATTAGCAATGTTGGAAATGAAAATATTTTTGGCAACAGTACTTTCCACTCACAACGTGGTGATGAGTAAGAAAACTACATTACCATTAAAAATGGACAAAAAATCTCTGTTACAACATGTAGTTGGTGGACTGTGGGTACGATTTGAAGAAAGAAAACATTCACTTTGACGTTTATCTAAGATTGAATTAGGAACGAGATGAATTTTTAAAGGGCTTGTTAAAAATCATTTTTAAAAGGACTCTAGTAAAACATACAAAATATGATTTTGACAAATGAACATTATTATTTTTATTATTTTTTTAGGAAGTTAAGAAAAATTTTGGTATTAAAAACATTGTAACGGCAATGAATTAGTGTTAATAAATATTTTTGGGTAAAATTTGTTATTATTATTATTAACTCAACGGTTTGGTATAGCAGTAGAGTTATTGCCAAAGTCAACTGTTTAACAGCTGATAATCAGAGACAAAGGTTCCATGATTCAAATCCTAGTATATTTAGTTACTTTATATGGATTTGATACTAGACAGTGATTACTGGTGTACTTTGATGGTTGGGGTTCAATTAACCGTACCTCTCAGGAATGGTCGGCCTAAGTTTGAACAAGACAACACCTCATTTACACGCCATACACATCATCCTCATCTCATTGGGTCTTGGGTTGCTATTTGTTCTTAAATTGAACAAATTGCAACATACACACATTAGGGATTAACAAAAAATAATATATTACATTATTAACAAAAGTTAAACATTACATCTGGAGTTTTTACTAGCCATTAAGTTCATTCAGTTTGTAACATGCTAGTAGAATGTGTGTATTTACTAGATTCTTCAGAATCTATGCACTTCATGAAATAAATACTCTGGCCAAATGAAACTTCCTTGAATTAATCTTGCACTTAATAAAAGAACAATCTTTGTCCATCACATTTAACTGCGATAACTATTTAATATTTTTATTAGATAACTTTCTTCGCTTTAAGTGGTTAATTTATGTAATGCATTAAAGGTAAAACAAGAAGGATAGGGTAAGATATGTAGATGTTAGAGATGATTTGAAAATAGAACGTATGAGAGAAAAAGTTGAGAAAACTAGGTTATGCTGCTATGGACATAATGTGTCTGTCTGAACTTTTGTGACTATAAACTTTCAGTAAGACTTCTGCTGATTCTGAGATCTAAATTGAAAATTTCCATTGATATGCGCAAGTGCCTCAATGAACCGACTTCCATGTCTTAAACAATTTTGTTTTTTTTCTTAAACAAAATAATTTATAAATCTTATAATATCAGTATTTTTTTTTGTATTTTAATGTTTGTTTTATTTCAAAAAATTGTATTGCTCTAAATTTCACTGTGTTCGGGAACTTGAAAATTGTGGGTTTTATTCTAATAAATGTTGTTCTATTATTATTCCTAATTTGTGTACGTTGCAATCTGTTCAATTCAGAACAATAAGCAACCCCATGACCCAATGAGATGAGGATGATGTGTATGACGTGTAAATGAGGTGTAGTCTTGTACAGACCCAGGCCGACCATTCCTGAGAGAGTATAGTTAATTGAAATCCAACCATCAAAGTACACCGGTAACCACTGTCTAGTATTCGAATCCGAATAAAAGTAACTACCTTTACTAGGATTTGAACCAGGAACCTCGTCTCCGAAAATCAGCTGTTAAACAGTTGATTTTGGTGACGACTTTACCTCTAGACCAACCCGGTGGGTGTTCTATATATGTGTGAATAATTTTTGTAATCACCTTTGTTGTTGGTGTGATATTAAAACAAATAAAAATCTAGGGTGAACACTCACGCGACTTTCTCTTGCCAATGGAGACAATGAACAATATAAACCAGTGGTTCCCAAACTTCTATCTTTTACGCCCCCTTTTGCCAAAAAGAAAACTTCTCACGCCCCCTTACACAATTTTATTGGGCAATGAAAAATCACGTATTACATTGAATAACCATACATTTATTTTTTTATTTTTGTACCATTAGAAGTTGCAATTTAATTTTAATAAGAGACAAAATAAATCAGTGGACCTCGCATTTTATTTCTTTTAAAGGTTGATTATTAGAAAGTGCACAATGTAAATCATTGATAAAACCAACATTGCACCGATGCTTTGTTTTTATTGTAACAAGTGCTGAAAACACTTTTTCGCACAGATAGGTGTTTGATAAAGATAATTACAATTACTGCCGCTTGCTGTTATATACTGGGGTAAACTTGGTAATACTTAACCCTAAGTGATGTTTTGTCAATTTTATCAAAATCGTTTTTTGCAGCAGAAACATTTTTTATTTCTAAAACTGTTTTTTTAAGTAATTCGGGCAGGAAGTCTATGTTGACACTGAAAGTATCCGTTATGGAGGGTAAAGCTATCTCGAAGTCCCGCGCCCCCCTTGACGTGTCTTCACGCCTCCCTTGGGGGGCGTGACCTCCACTTTGGGAACCGTTGATATAAACCTAACATTAGTACTAATACATTAGAAATAAACAAAAACAAAACTAGCCTCAAAACTATAACATTATTTTTAATCATGAGTGTATGATGCAAAATGAAAATCGACCTTAGTTTAACTTAATAATATGAAAAATCACTCTTGTATGCTAAAGTAGGCTCTGTAGAAAAAAATGCGCTAAATAAAAGTTGTAGATCTTTAAATTTCCTATAAATTTGATTGTATACATCTTTGTTATAAAATGCATATTAAGGCAGAAATCTTAAAAAATAGATTTTTTACAAATTTTCTTAAAAAAAAAAACAGAAAATCGCTAATTACCGCCAAACTAAGCGTTATAAAAAAAATGTTTGAAGTGAAGTTGTAGGTTATTAAAATCTCTCGTGGTAGCGATATTTGAAATTACGGTCGTGTTTCTTAGAAAACTGTTAAGTTACTATGTAACCAAACTAGTAGTTTACCAAATGTTGTAAATTATGTTGTTTTTAGTGATTAAAGTAGACTAGTATTGAGTAGTTAAACAAAACATAGGCTAAAATAATGTTTATAATTATAAAATAAACGTTCGTTTAAAAAAGACAACTTTTTTACTTACCGATATCATTCTTTTCCTTGTCACTTTTGTTCTCAAATTCACTATTAAAAATCTGACATAACCACCCTACTCTCTTCTTGTTTTTGTCTCAGTAATTTTCGTTCAAAATTTGCCATAATTCTGGCCGTTTTCTAACTTCATCAATAAATAATTATTCTATATAGGTATCTATTTCATCCTTAATAAACAGATACAAAAAAAAAACACTGAAAAAGAAATAAATTAGGTACTAAAAATACAACAAAATTCTACAATCGCTGCGGCTTACGACCGTCCGTCAGCAGAGACAAAATGAATACAAATGTTATTCCTTGTAGCATGACCTTGAAGCCGCTCAGCGAATAGGCAGTACCTGCCAGAACAAAATCGGCCGCGACGGCGCCGCCTGAATTCTCAGACATTCTAAGTAGTCCACGACGGCGCCGACCGCCTATCGGTAGTCACACATTGGGATAATATTCCAATTTTTCTATCCTAATATTATTAGGAAAGCTAAACTGCTTGGATGTTAGCCACTTCGGCGGCGCGGCGATTTACCGCCGTCGGCAGCGGACCTTATAGAGCATTCTAATAAATGAGGCAATTTTTGAAAAAATCGTAGGAGCCGTTTTTGAGAAAATTGCAAAAAAGTGAAAAATGACACGAATAAACTGTAGGGTGATTATAAATGAAATAGACACTTTCGACAGCTTCTTAAATATCAAACTGGTGTATTTGAATATAGTAAATGATATCAGTTTGTAGGGAATTTTGTAAAGTTTATGTTGGTACAACTGTTGCTAGCATTTTGTTGTTGGCTGCTGTTACAACGACCAGTCTAGCAAAATGGCAGCTACTCAAGTGGAGAAAGCTTATTGTGTTTTGAATTAGCCAAAACAAACTCGGTTACGGTTGTGCAACGTCATTTCAGAACAAAATACCGTTAACCACCATCAACAAGACAATCAATCAATGACTGGTAATAAACATTTTGAAAACAGTGGATGTCTGTGTAAAAGGAAGAGCACTGGAAGACCTTCTGTTACAGAAGAACAAATTGATAGTGTTCGTGATGTTTATGTACCAAGTCCAGGAAAATAAACTAGATCAGCAAGTTTAGAATTGCAAATTCCTCAACCGACTGTGTGGAAAATTCTGCGGAAACGTTTGAAAATGACACCTTATAAATTGCAGTTAGTACAAAGTTTAAATACCAGTGATAAAGTCTTATGTAAAACTTTTTGTCTGGAGATGCAACATTGTGTTGAAAATGACGACGCATTCTTTAATCGCCTAATTTGCAGTGATGAATGTAATTTTCACATTAGTGGAAAAGTTAATAGACATAATGTTAGAATATGGGGCACAAAAAAATAACTTTACAGCATACACGCGATTCCCCTAAAGTAAACGTCTTTTGCCCATTATCTCGTGAAAAGTTTTATAGGCTGTTCTTCTTTCACGAAGTGACAGTAACCGGAGTAATTTATTTGGACATGTTAAACGAATCTTTAATGCCTCAACTCCAGGAAGATAGTTATAACTTCATTTTTGTACAAGATGGAGGTCCGCCTCACGGGCACTTACAGGTCAGAAATTATCTTGATGAACGTCTTCCTAGAAGATGGATCGGCCGTGCAAGTGAGGAAAACATTGTGTTTACGCCGTGGCCACCTCGTAGTCCAGACTTAACGCCCTGCGACTTTTTCTTATGGGGTTATGTAAAAGACAAAGTTTTTGTACCATCGCTTCCTGTAGATATCGATAATCTAAAACAACGTATCGCAAATGCTCTTGTCATAGTTGACCGTCATATGCTTAATCGTGTGTGGGAAGAATTCGACTACCGTGTTGATATCTGTCGTGTTATTAATGGTGCACACATTGAATATCTGTAAATATTTTCAATAAAAACTTAATGAATTCTTCTATATAATCATGTAAGTAATTACCTTAACTTTAAAAAAAAAAAATTCTGTAAGCTATCGAAACTGTCTATTTCTTTTATAATCACTCTGTGCACTGAGCTAGTTCTAATGAAATCCGATAGATAGCGTGAGCTTTTATAAAGTTAGGTCCAATCAAAGCCGATAGGTACCAGTACCTTTCACACCTATTGTAAAGTTAGTTCCATTGAATTCCGATAGATAGCGTAAGCGTCCACAGCTATTGTAAGGTTAGTTCCAATAAAATCCCACAGATAGCGTAAGCATCTTCTGTTGTGGTGAAGGAGTAGACAGTTATGAGAGGAAAGAAGACTAACAAACCACGGTGAAGGAGGGAGACAGAAGGGAGAAGTGAGAAGAATATAAACCGCGGAAGACAACAAGAAGACGGAGGAACACAAATAAACCGTGTTGAAGGTTGCAGACAGAAAAGAGAAGAGGGTCAGAAAATAAACCACGGTGAAGGAGGAAGGCAGAAAGGAGAAGGTGGAAGACAAATAAACCGAGGTGGAGGAGAAAGACACCATGGAGAAGGACGAACACAAATGTAATACACTATACAGCTTTATTTAGTAAAAAATTAAGAATAAAATCACCCGGCGAAACTCCAAGATGTAATACAATATCGGGGGATTGAAAATTGGTTAAATTATTATTAAATTTAAAGATTACGTTTTATATTTAAATAGAGTATATGTTAAAAATGACTTCTCAGTCATTCACCGATGTTACGTGATCCTCCTTGATGTAGATAGCTAAATGAGAACAAAAAAAAAACACTTCAAAACTTACCGGGTACTGCAATCTAACAGTACCTTAATACTGAAGGGCACCCTCGAGAAAATCGGCCCCTATAAGCCAAAAACGGTTTTATTAGTAGTATTCGCTTGGTATCGTGATCGCCTCCACCACTGAGTTTTTAGGATAAAACTAGAAACCTTCTATAAATCTACGGCTAACTACGGAAGACACATTGATAAAGGGGGTTTATAACTTTCTAACTAGAAAGTTTCTCTTGACGAGCTAAGATGCTGAACAACATGAGTCCTTAAAAGAACTCTCGCTTGTGGAATTGCGAGTGAAGGTACAAAGGTATTCAGCTCACGGAATCCAATATCCAGTGGAGAAATCCATTTATGGATCACATACAAGACAATTCTGTTAAATTCAAACCTTCAGTTTGAAACCAGTTATGCTACCACATCACAGTTTGTTGATTCCACATGAAACCAACTATTATATGGGTACACAGTGGAGTGTACTAATTTGTGTATTATAAATTAAAATAAAACATTGCTGTCAGATGCATCAATGTTTTCAAGCTCTTAGCAGAAACACAGGTGGTATACGGATGGTACCATCTCTATAAATTATGTTGCTGAGTTGAATACTCAGCATTGTTAAAACTAACTACAACTAACTTAACTAGGAATTAGGAATATATTAAAAACTATGAGGCATTTTAATTGAGGTTAATTAATTTTATTTCATTCTTTTTTTAAAAAAACATTATTGTTAAAGTAATTAAAATTAAAGATATTTATATATGCGTTTATTTTTAAATTCAAATTGTAAGTTTTTTATAAATTTAAAACCTAATACGAAAATTATAAAATAGGGTTATCCATTTATTTTTAAGAAAATTTTTTTAAAATACAAGTTAATTTATTTTATAATTTAAACAAAAAACAAAAATATACTTTAAATGATTTAACAAAGCAAAACAAAGATTGTCAAGACTTAGTAACAGTACAAAATATTTATTTTATTATTTTGATTTTGAGATAACTTTTGCTGCTTTTATATATCTAATTTAAAACAAACTGGTTTGATTCCTTAAAATTTACTAACCCACAAAAATATAAAATAACCCTAATTAAATATTTATTCCTAACACTAAACCATGGTTAACTAGCCTACATCGTTAGCTTCATTTATTGTATCATTTATCTTTTAATCTATATTTCATATTTCTTATATTTATTCTATTTATCTATATTTAAATTTTTTTTTACATTTTTAAAAATGGTTTATTTATTTATTTATTTATTTTTTACGCCTCATGATTATAAAAATACCTTACATATAAAAATAAATTTATTATATTTACCTTATAAATTTTTCACAACACATAACCACACAACGGCAGAAAACGAACTCACCAATTTTTGAGAAACACACGAACTGACCGGGGAGAAAAATCTTATAGAAACGGTGGTGGGGTTTACCAATCAGAATCGAGAAAACCGAGAGGATATGTAACGAAAGTTATGATTGGTTTTAGGAAAAAGGCTGTATTTGCTGAAAAACACTTACAGCTTGCGGTAGGGGAAAGAGGAAAGGTTCTTGGAAATGAACTACAAAACAAAATATTTTTTCTAATTTTTCCCAGGGTAAAAAGTGCAAACTAAGGGTTTCACATAAGAGAAAGATTTAGGCCCAATAGGCCACAAAGTTCCCAGGGTAGTAGGATGGACGGATCGTGTAAATCAGTGTGAGAAAAGCAAGGCCTAAAGAGTGGTATGAATAAAAACGACTTTATGATAACTGCTTAGTTGACAATAAAAATAAACTAAGATTCCATTGTAATAAGAATTACAATTCTCTCTTTTATTTATACAAGATTAAAAATGTTCAAATAAGCCAAAGAGCACGTATACGTAAAATTTATTTAAAAAAATCGAAAACAGGAATGGTAAGGTAAAACCTTACAACAAATTAACCGTGGTAATGGCAAAAGACACAAATGAGACGGAGGAAGACAAATAAAATGCGGTGAAGGAGGAATATAGAATGGAGGAGGAAGGCAAATTAATCGCGGTGAAGGAGGAAGACAAAAAGGAGGCGGAGGAACACAAATAAACCGTGTTTTTGGAGAAAGACAGAAAGGAGAAGAGGGAAGGAAAATGAACCGCGGTGAAGAAGGAAGACAGAAAGGAGAAAGAGGAAGACAAAAAGGAGATGGAGGAACACAAATAAACCGTGCTGATGGAGAACGACAGAAAGGAGACGGAGGAAGGTAAATAAACCGTGGTGAAGGAGGGAGACAGAAAGGAGAAGTGGGAAGGAAAATAAACCGCGGTGAAGGAGGAAGACAAATAAACCGCAGTGGAGGAGGAAGACAGAAAAAAGAAGGAGGCACACAAACAAAACGCGGTGAAGGAGGAAGACAGAGAGGAGGAGGAACACAAAAAGGATCACAGGCTAACGAGGGAGATACTTTTAGTGTGGCATATGATAGCCTAAGTACCCTTGTTTGTTTCTATCCCCGCCTGTTTTCTATTAAGAGGTACTTAATATTACAAAAATACATGGTTTGTACACTGAAAAGTGCAAAATATGCCTGTATCGTATGAAACCTATAGGATAATATTGTCCATTGAATTTAATATTTCATTCGGGTACCCGAAAATAGATACATTGTACATGCTGTAGCCTTGTTGTTTAGGTCAACAGCCAAAAGGCTGGTTTGAACCTCTAGAGGTTTTACTAAGTAAAACAAGGAGTGAGTTGCCTTCCTCACTGAGTAAAAAAATAGCCTAAGCTTAACACTATGCCAGGCCCTCCGAAAAGCATCTACTTCGCACCCTACAAATGACACCTTCACTTCTTTCACCACAGTGTCTGGTTGTATAATTAAATTAATTACTTTCAGCGGACATAACTCTGACCAGTGGCTTTTACATCTCTACATCTTCTTTTCTTGAATAGTTTAGTCACATAATTGGCAGACCACGTTATAAGAAACAGAACTATTTGTTGTAGCCCTGGAACTACAGCTGTAGTATAACGGAGTAAATTCAATACAAATTTTGTTTTGTTTTGTTTAACGTCCGACTATTCTGCAATTGTTGCAGAAATTGTTGCTGCAATCGCTGCTACGTGTTTCCCATCGTTCTCTATGGTTGCGAGAGCTGGACCCTCAATCCCTCATTGGAAAGACGTATAGAGGCATTCGAAATGTACCTCTACAGGAGAATGCTACGCATTTCCTGGATGCATAGAGTGACAAATTGTGAAGTCCTCAACAGAATTGCGAAGAACAAGGAGCTGCTATTAACTGTTAAGGAGCGTAAATTGGCGTACATCGGACACCTGATGAGAGGCGGTAGGTATGAGATGCTTCGGCTGATCATTGAGGGGAAGATTCAGGGGAGCAGATCAGTGGGGAGGAGACAGAATTCTTGGCTCAGGGACTTACGTCGATGGCTCGGCAGAACGTCATCCGAAATCTTCAGAGCCGTCACATCTCGAGTGATTACAGCCAATTGGATCGCCAACCTTCGAAGGGAGATGGCGCAATAAGAAGAAGAAGATTCTGCAATTACTGCTAATGCAGACGGTGAAGGATGAAATTATTTTTGAACGTATGAAAATATGCCGTGCCTGAATGGGATTCGAACCCAAGACCGCTTGATGAGAGGCGAGCACGTTACAAACTACGCCAATGCGGCCGGCTACAAATTTTGTTTATGAAAAATGTAGTTACTTATTTTATCAACACATATCTATTATTAAATCCATCTCTTCTAGTAAATGGGGCGCAGACAAAAACGTTATCTTGTCAACATACAAAGCACTAATTCGTGCAAAACTTGATTATGGATCTATCATCTATGCTTCAGCAAGGAAACATATTTTAGACACCTTAAACTCTATTCACTCATCGAATTTACGAATGGCGCTAGGAGCTTTCATTACAAGTCCTGTTTTAAGCGTGCTAGCTGAGTCTGGAGAATACCCGTTGGAGATCAGGAGAATGAAACTTTTGTTTGCTTATGCGCTGAATGTCTCTGCTGCTCCAGACAATCCTTGTTACCAAGCTATATTTCACAACAGCTGTTCTGGTTTTTATCCGTCCAACGCATCGTGTCCATTGCCTCTTGGGGAACGTCTTAAAGTTTCTTTGTCAAAAATTTCAAGTAAGCTGCCGCCGGTCTTTTCAAGAATGCATTCTAAAATTCCTCCTTGGTTATCTGTTTCACCAAACATTAATACATCACTTTCAGCCCTCTGTAAGGCATCAACTCATCCTAATATTTTCAAAACCTACTTTAATGAACTCAGCAATAATTTTTCACAGTATAATATGATGTACACTGATGGATCTAGGTCGGCAGAAGGATGTACATGTGCTGTTGTCTTTCCCGACGAGACTGTACAAGTTAAACTTAATGATGTATGTTCGTCTTTCTTCTGCGAAGTGTATGCGATACTCTGTACTCTCAAAAAATTTAAACATTTAACTCCTTCTAAATATGTTATTTTCACCGATTCATTGTCTGGTCTGCAAGCAATCGGAAATGTCCAGTGTCATGCACCAATAATTCAAGAAATCCAAGAGCTAATTTCTGAGTTGACTGCACACAATTTTGAAATAGTGTTTACCTGGATCCCGTCTCATGTAGGGATTCCAGGCAACGAAAAAGCCGATCTTGCGGCCAAGAGTGCTGTTCACTTACACGAACATTTCCATCGGGTCTCTCATTCTGACCTAAAGGCACACGTCAACAGAAAACTATTTGATTTCTGGAACTATAGGTGGACCGAGATGGCACCTTCGAAACTCCGTATGGTACGAAAAACTTTACGAGAATTTCCTCTACCCGAGTTTCAAAATCGCAGGGAACAGGTTGTCATCTGCCGATTGCGAATTGGGCACTCATATATATCACACCAACACCTGCTCACAAAATCTACGCCGACAGTGTGCCCTTTCTGCGACGAAAAAGCAACGGTATCTCATATAGTTTCAGAATGTAGGGATCTTCAAGGCACCCGCACACTTTATGGTATTTCTGAAATTTTTCAAAACAATGTTAAGTGTAAAGACAGTTGTTACGAAGTTTTGAAATTTCTACGCTATATCGCTGTTGAAGACAAAATCTGAAGCCTACTAATTTTTACTTTTAATGTTTTAATTTATGAAATTATTGTTTTTACTGTTATTAGTACTTATAATTCCTATTGTGGTCGCTAATAACCATTAGAAGTTGATGCGACCTTTATAAAAAAAAAAAAAAATCTTAAAATTTGTAATTTTTATTAAATTGATATTCCTCCTTCTTCCCCTGTTCAATGTTTTTTTTAGAAGGTTGACATTTCACTTAACATCAATAAATAACTAGAATGGTGTTAATCGATCTAATTAAATAAGTAATGTGGATGTGAAGGTCGTAAAAGGAATAAAAATTTAAAAAAAAGTTCTCACGGGAACGAAGCATTAAAGTTTTGTAGCAGGCAAATAAATAAAGATTTAGTAGATAGCTCGTGAAGAAAACACCGAAAGGAACCGAGTGTGGTTTTAAATGTTTGAAAATATCCAGGCCGAGGTGTGGTCTAACATTTCTCACTGGCTTCAGCTTTTTTATTTAATTTTAGAACAAATGAAGGTGACAAGTAGTAAAGGAAATCATAAGTTTCCAGTATCGGCACAATTTTAAATCTAGTATGTAAGTAAAGAACCCGATAACCGCGGAAATAACACCATACAGCCGTATTCATCTGCGTGTTCTTCTTCTTCTTCTTCTTCTTCTTCTCGATCGCCATTTCCTCTACAATAAAAAAACCACAGGACCTGTTCCGGCACCACAAGGTACAAATCATCCCGATTTGTACCCTCCGGATAGCTGGTGACTTCCGACCAGTCGAGGTATCCTGGTCAAGACATCCTTTGAAGGTGCTCGGTCCACTACGCCACCATACGATATAAGGTGACGCGAAAATAGTAAAACTTCAGGTATTTATAAACCATTGAAATTGTAAATGTGTAAACATCTTTTTATTTAATTTAATTATCACTTTTACGTATATTTAACAGGGTACGTTTCAACCATTAGGCCTATATGTCTAATTAAAATGTTAAGTAACAATCTCATTTTGTGTTATGTTTTATAAACCACCTATCTCCTCCACTAAACCATCTATAGAACCGCACACATAAAAAATAAATTTAAAATTACGTTTAAAAATGATATTACAAAAGTGGCAATCCCTATTGAGGGGAGGGGACTTTTGGGTGAGTAAAAACTCACAGTTAAATAAATTTAACTTAAATTTAAAAAGAGTAGCCTATACTACACAATTTTGAATTTTCACCTAGGTCTATATCCAACTCCTTTCGAAAATCAAGCCCTATTAATTTACCCTGCTTCTTTTACTGTAGTTTTGTATTTTTCAAATATTTGTCTTATTTTAAAACAACCAATCAGAAGGTTGCATTGCGTTTCCCTCTCAATAATCCCTCTTTTTCTTCAGGTGTTTGGATTTTTCTAGAACAAATTAACTATCTTTTTCGTTTCTGAACATTCTCTGTCATTGTTTATTTTAAAACTATTTCGCCATATTATTTCCTTGACTTTCCCTGTTAACTCAAATTTTCTATCTTCCTATTTCACAACATTATTCCTTCTTATCTTAACACATACGCAATATTTATTGATACAAATTCAATAGCAATAAAGAAATATCAATTTATACACATATCAGTATAATTTTTTTTGTGTATAGAAACAACTTTTTTTTCTATAAATTTAAAAATATTGAAAATGAATTATTTTTTGGAGATATACATACGAGTGAATTGAGAATATTTAACAAATTCAGTTTTTTAAATTAAACCATAAATATATAAAAGTAATGTAATACATGTTTTAGTAAAAAGAGGGGTTTTCAGTTGTTTGTATGCTGTACTGCTTACATGAAAAGATAAAAACGCAATTAGATATATAGCTAATAACAGTTACTACAACTGATTATTTTAATTATTAGAAAAAAATCATCTATTAAGAAAAAAACTTGTGATAGGTAAATATTTATGATGTGCTTATGATAAGTAGCTACTTGTGAATTCTTTGTATTTGGCGTTTGTCCTTGTAAAAAGAAGCCTACATCAGAATAAGATATCGGTTACTTTACTAGATAAATAAATATATCTTACTAGAATAATATTTAAAAAAAATAAATAAAAATATAAATTAATAATAAATAAATTATGGTTACGTTACTAAACCCTAACAAACTAAACACTGCAGATTGGATCTAGCCAATAAAAGCCAAGGTCCGGTGCGGTCGGGTGTGAGGTTGCCCCTTCACTAAATCACACGCTGTTCCATCAAATTCCAGCTGACTTTTTGTTAGGCTGTTATCCAAAGCGGGCCACAATGTGACAACGCAGGATATGATTAACGAAAGTCAATTGGCTCTGTGCTGTGATTTAGGCCAATATGCTCTGCCTTCATCTGCAGTCTCTAGTTCGTTAATGTATAGTATAGTAACCGAATAAATTATAGTGAGTAAGCAAGATACTCTGATATTATTTTAAATGAAAAAATTTCACATCACGTGGTACTAAACTAAAGTTTATGAGTATTACGTGTTATTGCAATTTACAGAACAGTATTTGTTTCATAGTATTTCAGTCCTTACACCACATTGTGTCTCTAAAGTACTTAGAAACAATATCTACAAGTACGTAAATACTGTGGAAGTGCGGAATAATTTAATATTTATATAGTTGCATACCATACAGTAGAAGTAAATGTTACGAGTATTTCAGAACATCTCCGTGTAACATCCAGAAATTACAGGACAACTCATATTTGCTAAGCGGTAAGAAGAAAATTACTTATTCGACCTTTGGAAACATTGTTGGGTATAGTCTGTAATTTACTTGGTAATTTACTTTACGTAGGTATATATATATATATTTAGTACAGTAGGTTCTCAATTTACCGTGTTAAAGCTGGTCGGCATTGAAATCCCAACCTTCAAATGAGGGGTAAGGGAATTCGTGTATTCATTTATACGTAAAGTGATGCTATGTACTTCATTAAGACTTAAGCATAGGACATTAATTTGTATTATCTATGAATGTTACTGATTAAAGGCGGAAATATTATCAGTAACTCATTATTCCTTGTTAATGAATTTAACTCATATTTCATCTTCTATGAATTTCTGGAAATCGGTACTAAATTCGGTAGCGGTCAAATAGTCATCAACCATCCAATCTCCTTGGATGCCGATATTTGTGATGCTGTAACATTTTTGGAATCGCCATGAACAACCCTTGGAACCTTTAAATTCACTATCACAGGTTAGTTCTTTATGGAACGTTTTGCTCTTTTCTACTAGAATAGAGGCTCCAGAGGCTTTATTAAGTAAAAAGAGGAGTGAGTTGATTTACAATTACTTTTCTTACTGAGTGAAAAAGTATGCTTATCAGTATGCCAGGCCCTCTGACTACTTTCCACCCTGCAAATGACACCTTCCATTCATTTACTATAAGCATTCATTTACTGAGCTGTCTGCATTAGCAGCAATTTGCAAAACAGTCGGACGTTAAACAAAAAAAAAAAAAAAAAAAAATCATTTACTATAGGATGTGGCCGTATAATGAAATTCATTACTCTCAGAGGAGATAACTGTGACTAGTGTCTTTTACACCTCTACATTTTCTGTACTTAAATGCTTCAGTCATATAGTTGGCTGATCATGTGATAAGAGAGAGAACTAGTTTTTGTAGCCCTGGACTAGCAGAACGAGTGCAAATAATTTAACACTCCACCTGCTTGTTATGGTCAATATTTTAACATAGCTATGACATATACAAAGTTATGTAGCATACACTGAATATTAATCTGCTATAGCAATATATACACATGTCAAGATACAATTCAATCACAGAGCAAAAAAGATTATCCACGAACAACATATATAATCTAGCTTGAAAATATTTAAATGTAACTCCTTTAATTAGTGGCAATTTTTGAAATTGTCTTCTACAATTTTCCTTTGTCCATCCGTTTATCACACCCAGATGTCAGAAACTACATACGATAGCAACAAAAAACCGTTTTCATATTTTGTAGTCTTCACAAAACGTTAGTGGGCCTGGATTGGTTTTGATGTACCGGTTTTGAGCGGAAGTGGCCCAAAACCGGAAGTCAACAAATCAAAATCGGAGTGACATTTCACGCCTCTTTAAGAGTAGATACAGAAATGACTAATGGTTTTTGCCATAATTCAAAGGTAAACCTTATTAAAAATTGCCATCAGCTATGAGACGCGTCTTGTCATGAAAGGGATTTTTTAATATCAGCTTATTAAAACAGTTTTGCTATATTTACAATTAGGTACGCAAATGCGCACATGTAGCCTACATAATATTAATCTAATAAGAGATACACATAATCAATACAATATAATCACTGAGAAAACATTCATCAATAGAGTAAAAAGGATTATTTACTAATAACTTATACTATCTAGCTTTAAACATATTGTGACACTTATTGCTAAGGTCCGTTTCTGGATCTAGGTTATTAAATAATTAATACACTAAAGTTTACAAATTATCAAATATTTATTAGACTAAAAGATTACAAAATAAATGATTAAACTAATTATAATTAAATAGCACAATAAATGATTTAATAATTCACTTAAAATAAATAACAAACAATAAATAACTTAATAACTTACTTAACCTACTTACAATCACTTCTATAGATTACACTAACATACAACGCAAACTGAATTCACAAAACTACACATTAACTTTACAATACACTCACAACAAAGGCAGTATAACAATCTTACTCGGATACGTAATCTGTTTACGCACCTCGATAATCACACGGCAAAGATCACACGAATACTAACTGACCGCACTCGGGGGTCTCTTTTTATACCTACTCATTCATAAAGATCGTTCCAGAACAAAGTAGTAAAATCTACTCAAGTACAAAAATAACTCTTTATTTATGAATGCTAGAAAAATCTTGTTAATAGGTCAACAAAAAGTCTTTTGTAAATAGAAAACGTAAACAACCTGCCTCCCTCATAATAGCTGTACACAATACCTAAACTTTATGATAGTTATTACAACCCTTATGAATGAATAGACACACTTTTATGGCTATTGTGTGTTGTTATTTCTGTCTTTATTACTCTCTCTTGTTGTTACTATTATTTCACACTCTATACTATTTCATGAATGGATTTCTGGAACCTTCGAGAAAAAATCTTTAATTTGATCTGTCACAATATTTAAAGTCAACTTTTTTATCTCTACTTTCAGCTTGTTATACATATTTAGGCTGTTCCAAAATCAAAATATTTTCTTCCTTATCGGAAAGCTGTGTAAATGAAATAAACTATTTGCAGAGTTATAGAGGCATTTTAAAGCTTCTCTTTTCCTCATTTCCGAACCCGCTTTGGAATTTTATCTCTCTTTATTGTTTGAAGACGGTTCATGCATTATTATGATCGTATTAAATTCTCTCATTTAAATTTAACTCAGCGACTTAGAGTTTGCAGCTCTTTCCTTATATCGTAATTACGAATTCTGTACACTGGAAATACAGCGTTCTTTAAAATGTTTTTTTTTAGATTTTTAATCGCAGGAAGTAGCATTAGCTTAAGTTATTAGATCTAACCTAAAAATGCCTGCCCACGGATTTTTTTTTCTCAGGTCTTACTGTTATTCACATTAAGGCTAATGCTGACGGTGAAGGGTGATAGATGAGAATTAATGATGAGAAGTTGGGAGACCTGACTGGAGATCGAATTCGGGACCTCTACCATGGAATCTAGTTACGCTGAACACTGCACAAAATAGCCGGGCTGCCTGTGCAGTGTTCAGTTGTAACTAGTGCTGCCACCTCTCCAATTTTCAATCGGAGTTACCGGTTCTAACGGTAAATTTCTAGGCTACGGGTCCAACCAATTATTTTCCGGGTCTATGAAAAATTAAAAATTCATATGACTGATGCATGGATTTAAAGGAATGTAATGTATGGGTAGAGTGGTTTAAGAAAACAAATTTTATCGAATTGCCGAAAATAATTGGGAAAATACTTTCCATTTGGTTAGCTACGCTTTTGTTTAACGAGAATTTCCTTTAATAGAAAATTTGTAATTGAACGAAAGAAACTTTTTTCAGTGGAAATTGTTTAATCAGAACTGTGTTAAATTAAATTATACATGAGCTGTCATTATTAAAAAAAAAAACAAAAAAAAACAGCAATAGAAATCGTTAAGATGCTCCACAACCAATGCAAAATATGATTTTAAATTTAAATGAAACATTCCGTAGCCGTAAATTTACTGGAAATTAAATTTTTTTATTGAATTAAATTTAATAATTAAGAATTGCCTTGACTTTCTTTATTTAAAAAACCGTGCAAAGAAATAGAAACAATATAATATACATAAATTTGGACTAAAAATGTTATAATAATTGTAGATAAATAATTTAGTTTTTTAAATGTTTAACGCCATTCCTGTCATCAATCATAAAATAAATAAAGTGTCAAGGTAAATACTTTATGGTCACAAGTTCACAACTATAACGTTGTGATTATTAACTATTAAGTTCATAAGTTGTGTGCACACAATCAAATATCTAAAACACAAGAAAAGGTTTACCATTTATGCAGGCAAAGGCATCACTTGCAAACGAGAAAAAAATCAAGTCTCCGGGTTAGGTATCTCTCCAAGATGGCAGCCCTAGTTGTAACCACTATTGTGAAAAGGAAACACACGGACATAACACGACAGGAAAAAGTTCATCAAGACTGAAATTACACACCTTAACATCCTAATGGAAAAATGATTAATTCATTGTATCATCCATTTATCAGAAGGCAAATGTAGTACAGGTTTAGTAAAATAGGATTACTTATATGAATTTTATAGGACATCTGACTAAAATAGTATTTTTTTTTGTTCAGGTATAACAGAGAGAAGATGGATCTGGCTTCTTTTGTTACAACAGTTTTAGGATTTTCATTGATCTATTTAATATATCATTATTTTTCTAAATTACGTAACTACTGGGAAGAACTTGGAGTTCCAAACATCAAATCAGTGCCATTATGGAGTACAGTAAAAGCAATAGTATTTTCAAACAAAACGTTCGTTGATTACGTAACAGATGTATACAATCTACTTGACGGTTATAAATATGGAGGATACTTGTTAATTTTTAATCCGGTTTTAGTGGTGCGCGATCCTGAATTAATAAATCAAATATTGATAAAAGATTTTTCATATTTTCAAGATCGCAATCCACCATTGGATGAAACAGTGGAATTAATGAATGGTGCCATAACTGCCGTAACTGGAGATAGGTGGCGAACACTTCGCCATAAGTTAACTCCAACATTCACTTCAGGTAAAATGAAAATGCTGTTCGGTCAGATTAAAGAATGTAGTGATGAATTTGTCACATTTATAAGAAAACATAAAGGAAAAGATTTAGAGACGAGAAATATTTTGTTTAAATTTATGATAAATGTAATCGGAAGTATTGCATTTGGACTTAAAGTTGATGCATTCAATGAAGATAAAAAAGAAAGTGAGTTTTTAGAAAAAAGTAGAAATTTATTTGTACCGTCAATTGTAACGCAAATTAAAATGATAATTTTTGTGGCTATGCCTAAAGTTAAAGATTTTTTTAGAATTAAATTAATTGATTCTGGAGTCGATGATTTTTTTCATAAATTGACTGAAAATTTAATAAAGCATAGGACTCAAAATAATGTAAGAAGAAATGATTTTCTTCAACTAATGTTGGATCAAAGAGATAAAAAAAAAAATTTTATGAGTACAGAAAATGAAAACTTATTAAATAACGCAGATCAAGATGAAGAAGCTGATGACATTGAATTGTTAGAACACTTGAAAAATGTAAAATATGACAAAAATGCTAAAGGTAATGTAATCTATTTCTTTTGTTCCATAAAGTAAAACATTTTCTAAATTTGTAAGGTATAAGCCTTTGACTAAAGTGTGCGTCTTATTATGGTCAGCTTCAAAGTCTAGCATTCCAGTGCTGACAGTTTCACCTCGCCCCTCGTCTTCCATGTTTTTGCAAGTAGCTAACAAATCAAGTAGGCACAAGTAGTAGACCTAATGTAACGAGAATACCGTATACCAAACAACAAAATATAGAAAGTTAAATATATAATAAACTGTAAATCTAAACAGAATCGTAGGCCTAATACGTAAGTAATGAATCGCATCTATAAATTTTTACGATTTTTTAAAATTATTTGAGCTTACGTGAGTAAGCTCCCAAAGATGGCCATGTTTTCTGTTTCCTAGGAGTTTTTTGAAGTTAGTGAACATCAGTTTACGATGAAATGTTTTACGCAATTCAAATAATTTTTTACCGTTCCTGTTTGTTCTCTTGTGTGCCGGGTAGTCACACAATTTCTGTATTTCATTTGCTAGCTGGTTCCAGAACGCCTCCACCTTTTCTGGATTTCTGCGTTGATAGAGGTGTGTTCATTCAACATTGTGTATCTCTTATTTTCGCATTTCATTTTTAATACACAGATCCTTTCTAAAGATGAATGGAACTTTGTTATGCAGTCAATAATTCGTTTTTTTATGCAGAATGATGTTTTGAATTGCTCTAAGTTCACTCCTATTTTAGCACATGTCCTTTGATTCTACTGCAGTTTCCAGAAGCAAAAGTGTTTGCGTCATTAAAACGTGTCTCTTGAAATGCGAGTATGAAAATATATTCTTTCTCCATTTCATCGAGTGTTCGCTTTAATTAATTACATGAATGCAGAAGTGTCTGGATATTGTTTGTCACTAAATAGTATCGTTCTTTGATTCGCAAGTTGTTTTTCTTCATTCTCGTCACATAGTTGGTAGATCTTCCTACCAACTAGGAAGACCGACCGGAAGGCTCCAACTCCTTCGTGCATGTTGGTACAGTCTCCCTAGAATCCAAGTCCTGTGTTTGCCTTATGAAGTGACGGATTCCCATCTGTGAGGGTGGTTACCATCTGGGGTAGTTCTAGTTAAGAGACATTCCATCATGCGGTCTAAACTCACCTGAAGAATAAAAACGTACAGTAACTTCTTTCTACCCAATTTTTCACTATGGTTATAAGTGGTAAGCTCTCCTCTGCAGTTCAGTAGAGCAGATGCTCTACCTATGTCTACCAGGTCTACCATGAGGATGGTGCACCTCAAAATCTGAACCTTACTGACCATCTGCGGCACGAGAATTTTCCAGTTTTTATCGCCCCTAACTCTTTTCGGTGCAGGGGAACTTGCCCCCAATATCAAGCATAACCACCATCATTAAAACAAAGTTATTATTAATAAGCGTGATTAGAAAACAAGAGACAGAACCATAGATTATGGAAAATATGAGAAGCCTTGCTTTGAATGTAAAACATTAATAGCGATAAGCAATGTAGTTTAATATATTTATAGGCTATGTGGAATTATTATATTATCTTTCACTCAGGATATTCTTTTGTTTTTCAGTGTTTACAGAGTATAGTATAGCTGCCCAGTCGTTTATTATTATATCAGGTGGCAGTGAAACTACAGCAACTATACTTAGTTTTACTCTTCATGAACTGGCTGCTAATCAGGACATTCAAAGGCGTTTGCAAGAAGAAATAGATAATGTACTCTCATCTCAAGAACTCAGATATGATGCTATTAAAAGAATGACTTATATGGATCAAGTAATTAATGGTAAGAAATAATCTATAAATGAAGGTACAACTAGCTTTTCTTTAAATCCGTAATGTGTGTTCGTTGCAGTCTGCTCAATTTAAGAAAAATAAGCAACCCCATGACCCACTGAGGTGAGGAAGATGAATATGATGTGAAATGAATGTAGTCTTGTACAGACTCAGGCTGACAATTCCTGATTGTATGGTTAATTGATCCCCAACCATCAAAGTACACCAGTAACCACTGTCTAGTATTCAAATTTGTTGTAAAGTCACCTTTACTAGGATTTGAACCATGAAATCTTCGTCTCTGTAGATCAGCTGTCAAAAATAACTGACTCGCTGTCTCGACTTAACCAGTAGATCTGGTGAGTTTGCTTACAGTTTTAATGTTTTTTTTTGTTATTTTCCAAGTAGAATAATAAATTCATAAAAAAGTTTATGGTTAAATTTTGAAAATGCAATTAGCAGCTTTTAATTCATCCAAATGAACAAATACTATTAGTTTTTTCACTGACCTGTTCTCCTTTTATTACTTCTAAATTTTCTTTTCACTTATATAATTTCTTACAGTAAGGCTAACATATTTTAATGGATCCACATTCATCAAAGTAAGCAAAACAAAAAATTTAAACTAATTATTTGTTAGAAACATTTTTTGAAAACGTTATATTTTCAGTACAGTACAACCTGTCACATCCGGACTAATATGGCAACCGGCTGACCCGGATATGGAAAAATTTGGAAATCACAAGGTCACTTTTATAAATCGCTAGAGGGCAAAAAAAATTAACACGTTTATTGTTGAATGTTATTTTAGATGTTTCTATTTGTTTAGCATTCGTATTTGTACACTGTACTCTTTAAAATACAAAATGTAAAATTTTTTTGTTACAGTACGCCTACATTAGTACATACAATACTTCAGAAAATTTGTGATTTTTGTCAGCTTCACACATTGCACACATTTTCTTAATGGCATCACTCCAGTTTCAAATGTTTCGTCTTCATGTTGAACATAACTGATCAGAAATTCGATGGTCTTGATTTCCTCAGAGTGACTAATTATAGGGATGTCATCCTCTACGGGTTCGGAGATTTTCTCATTGTTATTGAACACCATTACTACCATATCACTGTCTGTAATTTTGTTGAATTCATCTTCACTTAATCACTTCTTGGCTTCATCGTCATTGATTTCTTCACATGCAGGCAGGTTTTTTACTAGCTCTGCAATCTGTCTCACAGTCTGACAAACACCACTTCAGCTGCAACTTCACTTTTCCTTCCCTAATCATTTTGCTAACCAAAATTAAAAAATTAGTTTGGAGGTACATCCGGTTATGAGAGGGTCTGGATATCAAAGGTCCAGATGTGACAGGTTTTACTGTACCTTGTTTTATACTTAGGGTAAATCATCTTTAATTCTTCCTTTCATTTTTACATTCTCTTGCCTATATGAATATATAGGAAGGAAGGTATTGTTTTCAGACCCCCTGAACCCAAAATCATGTTCTTAGCGATTGGTGTGTGTGTGTGTGTGTGTGTGTGTGTATGTGTGTGTGCGCGCGCGCGCGCGTGTGTGTGCGTGAGTGTGAACAGAATATCTCAAGAACGGAATATCGTACGAACTTGAAACATGAAATTTAAGTTACATACCACTACCGGACCCGGCACGAACATTTTTATCAAAACCGGCCAACCGGAAGTAGTAGTTTATTCGTGTAGTTTTTCACTTATTTGCAATTTTCTCAAAAACAGCTCCTACGATTTTTTTTAAAATCACCTGATTTACTAAATTTTTTATGCTTTACAACAAAGGGTAGCGTGTAGCGGTAATTAGCAATTTTCTGTTTTTTCTCACGAAAACGTGTAAAATTATTTTTCTTTAAGATTTTAGCCTTAGTATGCATTTTACGACAAAAGTGTATATAATCAAATTTATAGGAAATTAAAAGACGACAACTTTTATTTTGAGGATTTTTCTCTATAGAGCTTATTTTAGCGTGAAAAAGTTATTTTCCGTATTTTAAAGCCAAACTGAGGTTGATTTTCATTTTGCGTCTTTCACTCATGATTAAAATTCGGTTATGTTTATTGAGGTTAGTTTTTTATTTATTTCTAATGTTTTATTACTAATGTTAGTTCATATTGTTAATTATTTGTATTGGCAAGAGAACGTCGTGTGAGTGTTTCACACCAGATTATTTAATCTTCTTCTTGTGATCGCTTTCTTTTTGTTTAACTGTCAGATGTGTATCAAAGTTTTCACACATTGATCATTTGGTATTGGCTTTATAAGTTATATTTACAGGTAACCTGTTATATCCAATCCATAATCTTGTCAGTTTCATTGTTCCTTCTTCTTTATATTTGTCACATATTTCTATTTCGATAATGGTATTCATTTCTTTCAATTTAGTTGACAGTACTTTTTTTCAAAATGTGGACACATGATTTTTAAAATCATACAGTTGGTCAGTGTGAGATAAATTTTTCTTCTTCTGTAGTGAATCTTCTGGCTTCATTTCATAGAATGCTATAATGCCCAAGAGCCAAAACAGGCATGAATTTTGGTTTTCTTGCTTGTTGGTTTCTTGCTGTGGAAAACATGGGAACGATATATGAATACTAATTTTATGGTTTAACTGTTTCAGAGGTACTACGTATCCGGCCACCAGGTAATACGTATATTAACAAGAATTTGTACAGAAGATTACAAATTTCCGGAAGGAAATTTCATATTACCTAAAGGTACTTCTGTTCAGATTCCAGTTCGTGCTATTCACATGGATCCTCAGTACTTTCCAGATCCAGAAAAGTTTAATCCTGATCGATTCGAGAATATGGATCAAATTCCAAAAGGCGTGTTCTTTCCATTTGGTGGTGGACCCAGAATCTGCATAGGTAATGTTGTGATTACAATTCATTTAAAACTAAAAGTTATTTTTTTAAATAGGATAAGTTATGCAGATATAGTACAATAAATTACAGAAAACACATATTAATTTTACTTTAGGCCTAGTATAAGTAAACAAATGTAAATTAAATTGAATAAACCCAGTCACAGAACTGTCCCTCTCTCCCACAGTTGTAAGATAAATGACATAAAATACAAAAATTACGGGTAAAAAATTAACACACTTTTAGATTTAATGTTAAATTTGAAAACAACTAACTTTGTTAAATGTTTAACAAAGCAATTATTTTTAAAAATTCAGCACGTCGTATATTTAATTCTGAGAAAATTTAGGTGAGTTATGTAAATAAAAAGTAAATACACGTTATTACAATTTAACTTTTAATAATAATAGTCTAATACCAAGACTAAATTGTTACTAAAAAATCACTGTTTGTTCTATTAAATAAAGACAAAATACATTTATAATAAAGGCACTTTATTATAAATTTAGGGAACAAATGAGGGTCAGGAAAGCCATGGTGATTTCGGACGCTGAGAGACTGAGAAGATCCGAAACATTGAAGAATTATTGGCGAAGAAGAGGAGAAGTACGGGAACGACAACTGCGGAGGCGTTTGGGTGGAACATCTGAAAGAGCTAGACGTTGAAAGATTGAACTTAAGTGGTCCTTTGTGGCCGTATAAAAAAAAGGCACTTTAATATTAAAAGACACCAACACACAATACAGGACCAACATTTTGTTGGGTCTGAGGTTAGACAACTTTTTTTTAATCCCTAATGTGTGTACGTTGCAATCTGTTCAATTCAGAACAATAAGCAACCCAATGACCCAATGAGATGAGGACGATGTGTATGACGTGTAAATGAGGTGTAGTCTTGTACAGACTCAGGCCGACCATTCCTGAGAGAGTATGGTTAATTGAACCCCAACCATCAAAGTACACCGGTAACCACTGTCTAGCACTCAAATCCGTATAAAAGTAACTACCTTTACTAGGATTTGAACCCGGAACCTTCGTCTCTGAAAATCAGCTGTTAAACAACTGAGACGACAACAGCTGTTAGACAACTTAACACTATATAATTGCATGAACTAGACATTAATACATATACAACACTGTTTTTAACGGAATGAAATATCTTTTTAATAGCAGTAGTAGCTCATAAAGTCACCAGATTGCCTTTTGCGTATGGATGAGGTGTGAGGAACGGAAGTGAAAATTTGGGAGTACTGCCAACGTCGACAGTGGGACACTACTCGTACATTTCATTACCGTGCAGTTTCTACATACATTTTGTAAGCTGCGGTTTATTCCGACAAAATTTTTTTTTCATAAACTTTATTATAAGGAATAAATTTGACCTATAATATGTCTATAGCTTAATTACATGACTAGAAACGTTTGATTTACTGTAATTCCAGCTACCTTATACCTTTGGAACAAAATTTTCTACGAATGAATCGCCTTTTCTACTATCGCTGTCATCGGTGTCTTCACTATCAATCTCACTAGTATCTACCTAACCGTTTTCTTTTTTTACCAGGTGTCAACAAAACTGTTGAAGAATATCTTCTTCATATCTTTGTTTCCTTCTTTATTTATCGAAGTGTGGAAAGAGAAACATCACAGTAGTTAGCCACTCGCTCAAGTGTTTTGTTAAAGGCAGGGAAAGGCATTTTTTTTAGCTTAAACTTCTCAGTATTTCATTGCTCTGCATATTACATTTAGTTCAGCACTGTGATTAGTCTGCCCATGTTTTCGAGAAAAATAACATTTCTGTTTACGGTAACAAACTGTTATATTCGTACAGTTATCCTACAAAAAATCCCCCTAAATACTGTATATACTCTGGGCATAGTATAAGTTGTTGTGTTTTTTGTACTGAAATTAAAGCAGTCGCGCATGCGCACTGATGCTTTTCCCCCTTTACCCCTCGTTGCAAACAAGGGCAAACTCATGATTCATGTCAACTATAACTACATAGGTAATTCAATTCGGAAAACAATGAAGCGCAAAATTATAGAAATAAAGATGTTACTTATTATCTACAAAGTTCCTCAAAATGACTTCCGCTTTGTCCAATGCATAATTTCACTGTATGAATCCATTTAATTTAGTATTATCATAATGGCAGGAATATTTTTAAGTTTCAACAGATTCTAATATTTGGTAACTTAAATAGTTTTGTCTGTTAGTCTGTGTTGAATAAACCATTAATTTCACTAATCCTCACAGAAATTGCCTGATGATGTGAGTTCAGGAGCTCATGGGGTCATTTCACTTATATGTTTCCATCGAATTTATATGATTTTAGTTAGTTACTTTTAAATCTATAGGAGATACAGTTCTGGGATTGGTCTTATTCAAATTTTCAGGTTGAAAATCATAAATTGTCACCAATTTAAAGCATTAAAAATTTCAGTATGGCCTCATTTCACAGTGTAACTGAATTCCAGGCGTAATCTTTCACCGACAGTAACTTGCTCGCGATGCGTTTTCAGAACATGGACTTTCAATTTTTAGCTATTTTTATTTTAGTTTATTTTTAGCTATACGATTACTTCCTAAAGTTTGACACCCCACTTTTAAAATACATTGTTTATAGAGTCATTAGTTTGATTTATAAAATTTTTGTTATATACTTCTGAAAATGTTATAGTTCTAAGTCCTCATTAAGTCAACGTATGCATTGTACTTACATCTAGTTCTGACTTGTTTTGTATAAAGATTTTTACGTTGATAAACAATCTAATAATTAATTGATATAATTTATGTTGCAGCTATGCGATTAGCAACGTTGGAAATGAAAATATTTTTGGCAACAGTACTTTCAACTCACAACGTGGTGATGAGTAAGAAAACTACATTACCATTGAAAATTAACAAGAAATCTCTGTTACAACATGTAGTTGGTGGACTGTGGGTACGATTTGAAAAAAGAAAACAATCACTTTGACGTTTATCTAAGATTGAATTAGGAACGAGATGAATTTAAAGGCTTGTTGAAAAACATTTAAAATTAATCAAAAGGACTAGTAAAACGTACAAAATATGACTTTGACAAATCAACAATTTTATTTTTATTATTTTTTTAGGAAGTTAAGAAAAAATTTTTGGTATTAAAAATATTGTAACGGTGATGAATTATTGTTAATAAATATTTTTGTTTACAATTTGTTATTATTATTATTATTAACCCAACGTTTTGGTATAGCAGTAGTGTTATTGCCAAAGTTAGCTGTTTAACATATAATAATCAGAGACAAAGTTTCCATGGTTCAAATCCATGTAAAGGTAATATACTGTGGACAATCCGAACTGGCGCAACTTTTGCTCTACGTGAACACACAGTTTCGCATAAAGTATAGTATCCATAACCTATTCTTTCAGCTAGGTCTACAAATTTTAATGTACGCAAATGCCTACAACTTTATTTTATTTTAAAAACATACAAATAATTATTTCATTTTAAAATACGTATATTCTAATGGCTTTTTCCCGCATAAGGAGATAATAGGTGTTCAGTATTACAATAGATTCGAATGCCCCGCGCCGTCGAACCTTCTAGAATAACGATTTCCCGCTTGTATAAAATCTCATATTGATCTTACATCGATTAATTCTTCAATTAGCTCTACGCATGTGTGATCCTTCGTCACGTGGCTCGCGCCCAGCCAATAGCAAATTCCCCTAATTTCTGGTCCTACCGCCATGCTTCCTTCTTCCCCAAATCTCTTTCACTGTAGTTATCTCGCTCAACCGCATCGGACGTGTGGCACTAAGCTCTCAACGGACGCTACCTCTTGCGTGGGTCGGCGTCACTTCATTTAACGTTGTGTGCCTTTCGATTTCATGTTGCCGTCAATAATCGCAATTACGGCCCCGATTAACGAATTATGTATTGCTAAATGTGCATTTAATCAATTAACGATCTATTCATGTTACTATTTGTTCGATTAATTACCGGACTTTGTGAACTTGCGTTATTCCGCGTTACGAACTTGCAAACCACCTTCCCACACTGCAATTACTCGAGTTTCATAAGTATGTGTTATTAACTTATCAGTGTTTATTGGGTGAAATCTGTACAGATCAAGCCGAACATTTAGTGTACTACAGCGACATCAAAGAACGAAGCATCCTGGAAAGTCTACGCACTCAAAATCGAGTAAGTACCGTTGAAATCGTTATTAATTGCAGTGCCATTTACCTGTTTGTGTTACCTTTAACCGCCCAACCTTCCTATTCATTAACGAGCCACGCTTTACGCTTAATGTACGCGTCGAAGCTACATTGCGCCTTTTGTTTCCTGGTGATATTCGATCTCACCACCCTAACGAATTCAAGCAGATGTAGGAATTATACCACAATTTAATTACCGCATCTTACAATAGGTTTACATGGAGTCAACCAACTAAGAATCTAAGATCTATTATAGATTATGTTATTCAGCAGCAGCAACCTACATACAGGGTGATGGATGTTAGAGTGTATAGAGGGGCACTGTGTGGTTCAGATCATTTTTTACTGGGCGCAAAGGTGTTTTTTAACTATGGTACAAAGCATGTTGCTCAGGGCATACAGAAGTCACTGATGGACAGAAATAAATTACTTAAGTTCAATTTAGATAGTTTGAATGATACATCGGTGGAATTCTTGTATAAGCTTAGATTGGCTAATGGGATGAAGGAAATGAGGGAGCATAGTGCGGAATGTATGTATCAACAGGTTAAAAGAAGTATACTTCAAGCAGCAAAGGAGGAATTGGGGGTTTTGGAAAGGGGAAACTCATCTCAACCAGAATGGTGGAATAAAGAGTTGGAAGGAAGGTTAAATACAAGAAGGAATGTTTTTTGAAATGGATTCAAACTGGGGATTTAGAAGATAAAAGGGCTTATTCTAGGGTAAACAGAGAGATTAAGAAAGAAGTACTGAAGGCGAAAGAAGAGGCTTGGAAGAGAAGATGTGATGGGTTAGAGAGATGTATGGGTGGAAGGAAGGTGGCTGAGGCATGGAAGTTCATTAAAGGGCTGAGGAAGGATGGTTCCGAAAAATCTAAGAGATCCATAAGTATAATCAGCCTAAAGGAATGGGAAGAGTATTTTAAGGCTTTGTTGCAGGAGAGTAGAGATGAATACTGCAGGGGGCAAGAGGTGCTTGATTTGAAGGAAATTATGATCAATGTGGAGGGAATTACTAAGGAGGAGTTGGTAACTGAATTACGAAGATTTCCAAATGGAAAGGCCCCTGGGCTAGGAGATATTGCTATTGAATTGGTGAAGCATGGGACAGAGGAGTTACTGGAGTGGATTTGTAAGATATTTAATAAATGTTTTTTGGAAGGCGAGGACCTACCAAAAGAATGGAATATCGGGTATGTTAGCCCTTTATATAAGAAAGGCAATAAAACAGATTGCAATAATTACAGAGGTATTTGTGTCACCAGTTCGCTGGCAAGATTGTATGGCCGTATTCTAAAAACGAGAATTGAAAGGGATGTTATTGATATGGAAGAGCAGAGTGGTTTTAGGGTTGGTCGATCGTGCTTGGATAATATCTTTGTTTTGAGACAATTAATTGAGAAGAGGAGGGAGAGAAATATGGCAGTTCATTTGCTGTTCGTTGATTTGGAGAAAGCCTATGACAACATCCCGATAAATAAACTATTGGAGGTTCTGGAGAAGTCGGATTTAAGTAAGGCATATGTAAGGGCACTTTATAACTTGTACAAAGATTATGAATGTCAAGTGAAAATAGGAAGTAATGTCTCCACCAGTTTTACGGTGACCAAGGGTTTGAAACAGGGTTGCTGTTTATCTCCCACTCTTTATAAATTATACGTGCAGGAGGCACTCAGGATATGGAGAAGGAAGTGTCAAGGGATGGGAATAGACACAGGAGAAGATAATTTGTACACCCTCTTCTTTGCAGATGATCAGGTGGTGTTGGCAAATGATGAGGAGGATATGGCTTACATGTTTAGGAAGTTAAAGGAGGAGTACATTAAGTGGGGAATGAAGATAAATATTAATAAGACAGCTTATGTGGTAATAGGAGAGCGGGGAGGAGATTTAGTACTTGAGGCAGAGGTAGTGAGGAAATATGACAAGTTCAAGTACTTAGGAACACTCTTTTCTGAAGATGGAGGATGTGAGGCGGACATCAGATCTAGGGTCGGTCAGGGAAGGGCGGCAATTCGAAAGCTGAACAGTATATTGTGGTCTCCAAAAATAAGTTTAAGAACAAAAAAAATTATGTATAATGCAGTGGTTGAGCCAGTTACAACTTATGGAGCAGAGTGTTGGCAAATCAGCAGCCGAAATGTTCATTATTTGGAGGCTTTGGAGATGAATTTTTTCCGCAGAGCTTGTCGGCTTTCGAGAATGGACCGAGTTAGGAATGAGGTAATAAGGGACAGAGTTGGAAGACCTCATTCTATTGTGGATAGGATTGAAGGAAGGCAACTGGAGTGGTATGGGCATGTACAACGCATGAGTGGGGAGAGGTGGCAAAAAAGATTTTGGAGTACTGTCCAGCAGCAAGACGGAGGAGAGGTAGGCCTAGAGGAACATGGAGAGAGGGAGTGCGAAGGGCGATGGAAGAAAGAGATTTAGGAGAACGGGACTGGATGGACAGGAGGAGGTGGAGATCGAGATGCGGGATGCGGAGTAATCTGTAGGAACCCCGCATAAAGTAAAGTAAGTAAATACGTATATAATTTGTCCTGGTAAAAATTTAAATTATAAATTACAAGAACTAAACTGCAAAAACTCACTAAACTATACTTTACAGACGCACGCAACTAACGTAACAAATTGGTCTAAATAGATAATGAACTGAAACCCATACATGAAAACAAATATCACATAATTATATCTGACAGATTATTAAAAACAACAGTGAAAACAAAGCGTAGTGACCGTGCGTGAGTCGCAAATTACAGTAGCGATTGTATACTTTTGTGACTGTACCGTCGTTGCATGACGAGGGGTGAAAAGTGGAGTAGATAAACACCGAAGCTCCTTGTGCCAACTCGACTGTCCAAGGTATACTTTAAATGGATTTGAATACTAGACAGTGATTACTGGTGTATTTGATGGTTGGGGTTCAATTAACCATACCCTCTCAAGAAATGGTCGGCCTAAGTCTAAACAAGACAACACCTCGTTTACAAGTCATACACATCATCCTCATCTCATTGAGCTTGGGTTGCTTTTTGTTCTTAAATTGAACAAATTGCTACATACACACATTAGGGATTAACAAAAATTATGTTTCTTAAAAGTTAAACATTACATCTGAAGTTTTTACTACCCATTGAGTTCATTTTTTTTAGTTCGCTGCGGTTTACGACCGTCCGTCAGTAGAGACAAAATGACTAGAATGTATATACATACAATGTTACAAATGAATGTAAATATGTATCCAAATGTCATTCCTCGCCGCATGACCTTGAAGTCGCTCAGCGTGAGGTAGTACCCACTAGAACAAAATCGGCCTCGACGGCACCGCCTGAATTCTCAGACATTCTATGTAGTCCGCGACGGCACCGACCGCCCGTCGGCAGTCACACATTGGGATATTAGGAAAGCTAAACCGCTTGGATGTTAGCCGCTTCGGCGGCGCGGCGATTCACTGCCCGTCGGCAGCGGCCTTATAGAGCATTGTAATAAATGAGGCAATTTTTTCAAAAATCGTAGGAGCCGTTTTTGAGAAAATTGCAAAAAAGTGAAAAATGACACAAATAAACTACTACTTCCGGTTGGCTGATGTTGATGAAAATGTTCTTGTCAGGTTCTCTCGTGGTATCTATCTAAAGTTTCAAGTTTCAACTTCGTACGATGTTCGGTTCTTGAAATATTCTGTTCACACATACACACGCGCGCGCGCGCGCGCGCACACACACACACCACACACACACATACATACACACACGCCAATCGCTTAAAACATATTTTTGGGTTTCATAGGGTTTGCAAAAGTGTATATATCCGGTGAAAACTCGATTTCGAAAAATCGACATGAAAGCAATACTTTTCTTCTTATATATTCAAATAAACAAGAGAAATTAAAAAATACAAAACAAAATAAATCTTCACAGCACATATTTTAGAAAGTATCACCTATTGTAAGTATAATATTTTCTATAAATATAAAACATATTTAAAATTAATGATTGTTTGTAGATATACCTACGAGTTTATTGAGAATACTTAAACAAATTCAGTTTCTTAAATTAAACCATAATCGTTATAAACAATATTAATGCAATATAAAATAATATACTACCTATTTTGGTAAAAAGAGGTTTATTTTTTAGTTGTTTGTATGAAGTACTGCTTACATGAAAAGATAAAAACAACTAACTAATAAATATAACTGATTATTTTAATTATTAAAAAAAATCACCTAAAATTAATGTAAATACTTATGATAGGTAACTACTTGTGAATTCGTTGTATTTGGTGTTTGTCCTTGTAAAAAGTAGCCTACATCAAAATAATGATAGTGAGTAAGCTTGATTCCTTGATATTATTTTAAATTAATAAATTACACATCACGTGGTACTCAAATGAATTTTATGAGTGGTATTGTATTTCACACAACAGTATTCGTAGTATTTCAGTCTTTACACCACATTGTGTCTCTGAATTACTTAGAAACAATATCTACAAGTACGTTAATATTGTGAGAGTGGGGAATCATTAATTTTCGGGTGTGTTTTAAATGTTTATATACAGTAGTTGCACTATACAGTAGAAATAAATGGTGCGAGTATTTCAGAACATCTCCGTGTAACATCCAAAAATTACAGGACAACTCATATTTGGTAAGCGGTAAAAAGAAAATTTATTTATGCGGCCTTTAAACCATTGTTGGGAATAGCCTGTAGTTTACTTTACATAAAGTATAATCCCCAGTTTATTTTTAATTTCCTTTTGAAGTAGGTTCTCAATTTACCGTGTATAGGCTAAGCTGATCGGACATTGACGTTAAATCCTAACCTTAAAATAAGTGGTGGGGAAATTTGTGTATTTATTTATATATACAGTGATCATATGTAATACTTACTTCATTAAGACTTACAATAGGACATTAATTTATAATATCTATATGTTACTGATTAAAGGTGGAAATATAATCAATAACTCATTATTCATTGGGGCCTTTCTGTCATTCCCCTCCCGCATAATTTTTCACACATTTTTTTTGTATATTTTATAAAAATATGCAGGTATTCTTAAAGTATTTTTAACGATAGAAACGGGGAAAATATTAAAAAAAAAATTACATCAATATTTTTCAAGTTAACTTTAAGGTTTTTTTCCTTTTTCAAGTTAACCTGAAACTATTTATTGAAATCTTTAAATTATTTAATAATTTTATTTAATTCAATTATGGTTATTCTATGTTAAATTAATTGAATAGTTTATTATTTAATGATATTTTGTACTCAATGAGTTCATATATCATTATTAGGCCTACTCACAGAAACAATATTGAGAAAAAAATTATGTTCCCTACCTATATTTAACCTTAACATGAACAATATCCTGTTGGATTTAAAAAAATATTTTTTCCGTTTTTATCGTTAAAAATACTGTAAGGTTGCATACAAAATATTCACAAAATGTGAAAAATTATGCATGTATGGGGGGGGGGGGATAACAGCAAAGACCCGTTCATTGTTAATGAGTTTAACTCATATTTTTCTTCTTTGAATTCGGCAGCGCTCAAAGAGTTACCAACCATCCAATCTCCTTGGATGCCGATATTTGTGATGCCGTAACGCTTCTGGAATCGCCATGGACAACCCTTGGAACCTTTGAATTTACCTTCACACGTTAGTTCTTTATGGAACATCTTACCCTTTTCTAAAAGAATTGGGCCGTTAATATGCGCTCTTGATATAAAAACTGGATCAAGGCTTCATCCAAATATAATTCATAAGTCGAATTTTTCATCGATTTACTTAGGTCTACGATTTCCCAAGTTCTGAGTTGAATCTAAAGTACTTGCAAAAGATAAAATATTCTCTCTGTTCATCAAGATATCACGAACTGTAGTTTTCCCGATGTCATATTGATTTCCAATTGACAGCGCAGTAGCTCTTTTATCTAGTTATTCAATGATATGAAGTTGTCTTCAATGGTTGTCCGTTTAAGTTTATTTATTACTCTTTTATCTATATTCTCAGGAGAATAATTACCACTTGACCAAAAGAAATTACCAAAATTAATAATTATACGAGAGCTAGTGTGGCCTATATTTGCATTAATGTAGGAGTATAAATATTCAGTCAAAACTCACAGGAAACAAGGTGACGTAAAGAGTGGGGTCGAAATTTTTCTTTTCTCAAATGGGTGACGTTAAATCCGAGCCAAGGTAAATGCGAGACCGGTAATAAATCGAGAACCTACTGTATAAATTATTTATAAACAATACTAGAGTAACTAAGTTTCTAAATTACTTACTTGTTTCTAATTGTTCTATTTACGATATTCTTCTTCACCTCTTCATGGTATACGCTAAATAATAAAATAATACAATAATTATTTTATTGTCATTCACCTTTTACAGCTATAGATAATATCAATGTAGTTTTAACATTTGAAGGGTGCAGGGGAAAAACCAACTAAGTCACAAAACAGGAATTTTGCGGGAGGGCAAAAACAAAGTTTAAAACGATCTGAGAGAAAGAGAAATTTAGAAATTAGAAGGCCAGCGCCTATGTCGCTGGCATTGGACTCAGTTGGTTATTCCCCTGATCCGAATGGACTGAGTTGGTTTTTCCCCTGTGCTGCAATATTTCAAATGGCTATATCTTGTGATTAAATTAGTTTTTCCCCTGTAGCTTTCAGCACGTGAAAATATTTACCAAAGAGTATCAAATGGCATATTAATCTAAGTTTCGAATTTTTTGGTCTAAGTTGCTTTTCCCCCTGTACCCTTCATTTTGTCTAAGTCATCAGCCGAAAGACTAGTTTTAACCGTCAGAGGCTTTACTAAGTAAAACGAGGAGTGAGGTGGTTTACCATTGCCTTCCTCTTTGAGTGAAAAAGTATGCTTATCAGCATGCCGGATCCTTTGAAAAGCATCTACTCTCCACCCTGCAAATGACACCTTTATTTCATTCACCACATGGTCTGGCTTTATAATGAAATTCATTACTCTCAGAGGAGATGACTCTGACTAGTGTCTTTTACACCTCTACTTCTTCTGTTCTTGAATGCTAGAGTCATATAATTGGTTGTTTATGTGATAAGAAAGAGAACTATTTTTTGTAGCCTTGGAACTAGCAGATCGAGTGTAAATTATTTAACACCCCACGTGCCTGTTACTGGCAAAATATTGCCAGTATGAAGTGCAGCGATCACTTTACCCGGGGGGGGGGGGGAGGTTATTTGCATACTAGTAGGTTACAAATGAAACATTAAACTATTATTGATTGTAAAAATTAATGCAATAAAATAACAATATAACATAAGTTGGCCTAATACAAAGAAAGTGTAAAACAATAAGCCTGTATTGAAATAAAGATAAAAGGGTGAATTTATAAGAACTATTTATAATATTACGAATACCAGATAAATAGGCAAGATAATATTATTAAGAATCACTTGAGGATAATTCCATTCTGTTTTTATTTACGATTACATCGACTCTTTCTTACGACAGTAATAGAAAGATTCAACATAAATAAATTGTACGATCATTAATTCCAATTGACATAAATTACACTTGGCGGTAGACTAAATAAAGAGAGTACGCATGCGCTTAGCAAGCTTTAAATTAATTAATAGGCTAGTCTCTCGTATATGAGTACTTTTGAACACAACACTCTTTTTCTTAAATAGTTGTTCTGTGAGCTTTTATTTAGACATAAATGATAATACACAAACCACAGTTATTTAACATTTCAAAGAAAACTTTTAAAATGAACAGATTTGTTATTAATACTTATCAATACATCCTACTGGGTTGGCCTACTGTTAAATTCATCGCCGCAAATCAGGTGTTGAATAGTTGATTTTCGGAGACGAAGATTCCTGGTTCAAATCCTAGTAAAGGTAGATAACAACAGAGTGATTTTTTAGTCCTGTTACTCAATTGTTTATTTATGGTAATTTTTTCTAAGAAAAGGAAATTTTTTTTTGTCACACGAAGTTGGTAGCCCTACTCAACCGGTATATATACAGCAGTGTGAGTTGATTCTCCTTGAGCTTTGTAAAATTTTATGCCGTTTCCGGTCGTGTAACGAATGAAATGTCTTTTAGCCTTGAACAACGGGTTTTCATTCTTGAAAAATATTTTGCTACGAAATCGAACGCGAGTGTACAAACATAATTTCAAATTAAATTTGCTGGTGTTTCTCCACGAGAAAAAATGTCAATTTCTAGGCTAACAAACCGATTTCAAGAGACAGGTAGTGTTTGCGACAGAAAACGTAGTTGTTGACCAACTCTCTTGACAGATGACGTTTTAGAAAAAGTGAAAACAAGGTTGCTCAAATTCTCCACGGAAAAGTTTACGAAAGCTTTTCTCGCAAGTTAGTTTTTCATATTCGAGTGTTTAGAATACAGCTAAAAAATTGGAATTGTAACCGTATCTCGTACCATAAGTCAAAGAGCTTGAGTCTCCAGATTTAAACAAGCGATTGTTCTAGGGTAAAATACATTCTGTTCGTAACACAACTGGAAACGGCACAAAATTTTACGCACATCAAGGAGAATCAACTCACACAGCCGTATCTATACCGGTTGAGTAGGGCTACAATATTCGTGTCAAAAAACAAAATTTCCCTTTTTTTTAAAAAATTACCAGACAATTTCGGTAACAGAACTAAAAGATCACTCTGTTGTAAAAGGTTACGTTTATGCATATTTGAATACTAGACAGTGGCTACCACTGTACTATGATGGTAAGGGTTTAATTAATGAAACCTCCAGAAATGATCGACCCGAGTCTGTACAAGACTCATTTATACATCCAGACATCCTCCTCATCTCATCTCGGGCTATGGGTTTGCTTATTGTACTTCTATTGAACAGATTGCAAATTTTACCGATTGCCGAAAATAATTGATAATATACTCGTACTTTCCATTCGTAACGCTTTTGGCGAACGAGTATTTTCTTTAGTAATAAATTTGTGGCCAAACGAAAAACTGTTTGTCAGTGGAATTAATTACATCAAAGCTGTGTTAAATTAAATTATAATACAAGCTGTCATGAATTTAAAAAGAAACTAGAGCAAGAGAAATATTGTTAAAATGGTTTACAACCAATGCAAAATATGATTTTAAACTTTAAAAAACCTTCCATAGGCTTTCTTTACTAGAATATAAAACTATGTTATTTTAAATTTAATAATAATAATAAGAATTGTCATGATTTTTTTAATTGAAATCAACCGTGCAAAAAAAGGAAACAATTTAATACACATAACATTGTACTAAAATATGTTATAATAATTTTAAATAAATAATTTAGTTTCTTTTTAAATGTTTGTCATTTATATCATCACTCATAAAATAAATGAAGCGCATGGTAAATACTTTATGGTCACAAGTTCACGACTATAACACTGTGATTATGAACACTATTATGTTCATAAGCTGCGTTTATATAATCAAATATCTAAACACGAGAAAAGGTTTACCATTTATGCAGGTAAAGGCATCGCTTGCAAACAAGAAAAAATCAACAGTCTTCGAGGTCAGGCATCTCTCCAAGATGGCAGCTCTAGTTGTAACTACTGCTGTGAAAAGCACATGGAGTTAACAGAACAGGAAAAAGTTCATCAAGACTGAGTTTACACACCTTAACATTATTAGAAAAATGTTTTTTTTGTTCTTTGTGATCATCCATTTGCCAGAAGGCAATATTGAGAACTTGGTAGTACAGGTTTAGTAAAAACTATTACCATTATATGAGTTTTATAGGATATCCGATTTAAATTTTTATTTCTTTTTCAGGTGTAACAGAGATTGAAGATGGATCCGGCTTGTATTGTTACAACAGTTTTAGGATTTTTACTGATTTATTTAATATATTATTTTTTTTTAAAAACAAGTAACTACTGGGAAGAACGTGGAGTTCCAACCATTAAGTCAGTGCCATTATGGAGTACAATAAAAGCATTACTATTTTCAAACAAATCATTCATTGATTACGTAACAGATGTATACAATATGTTTGAAGGTCATAAATATGGGGGTTATTTATTATTTTTTAAACCGTGTTTATTAGTGCGTGATCCTGAATTGATAAATCAAATATTGATAAAAGATTTTTCATATTTTCAAGATCGCAATCCTCCATTGGATGAAACAGTGGAATTAATGAATGGTGCCATAAGTACCGTAACTGGAGATAGGTGGCGAATACTTCGCCATAAATTAACACCGACATTCACTTCAGGTAAAATGAAAATGATGTTCAGCCAAATTAAAGAATGTAGTGATGAATTTGTCACATTTATAAGAAAAAATAAAGGAAAAGATTTAGAGACGAGAGATTTTTTGTTTAAATTTATGATAAATGTAATCGGAAGTATTGCATTTGGTGTTAATGTTGATGCATTCAATGAAGATAACAAAGAAAATGAGTTTTTAGAAAACAGTAGAAAATTTTTTACACCTTCAATGACCCTACAACTTAAAATGATGTTATTTATGGCTATGCCTAAAGTTAAAGATTTTTTTAGAATTAAATTAATTGATTCTGGAGTTGATGAGTTTTTTTATAAATTGACTGAAGATTTAATCAAGCATAGGACTCAAAATAATGTAAGAAGAAATGATTTTCTCCAACTAATGTTGGATCAAAGAGATAAAGAAAATAATCTTTTTAGTTCAGAAAATGAAAACTTATTAGATAAAGCAAATGAAGATGAAGAAGCTGATGACATTGAATTGTTAGAACACTTGAAAAATGTAAAATACGACAAAAATGCTAAAGGTAATGTAACCTATTTCTTTTGTTCCATAAATTTAAAAGTTTTCTAAATTTGCAAGGCATAACTTTCTACTAAAGTGTGCGTCATATCATTGTGAGTTTCAGTGTCTAGCATTACTGACATTTCAACCTCGCCTCTTATTTTCCCATATTGTTGCAAGTAGCCAACAAATAAAGTAGGCATAAGTAATAAACCTAATGTAAAGAGGATATCATACGAACAACAAAATAGAAAAAGTCAAATGTATAATAAACTAATAATAATAATAGTTTATTTTCATTCAAACATTAGTATAGTATTCAGATTATCTAATGTCCCCTAGCCGTGGGAGTGAGAGAATGCATAACGCTCTCACTCGCACGAGCCATACGCGCCGTTCCAATAACATTGTCTTTAATTTTACTCATTGTTGTGAGCAAGCGTTTATGCTTGCAGTAAACTAACAAGCAAGATAACGACTGTAGTATGGTTTCAGATTTGGATTATAACCGTAAAGACCTTTGAGCGCATGCGTAGTTATGCCACATATCTTCCTCTCACTCGCTCGGCCATGGGACATTAGTTCGTCTGATACCTATACAATACAAAATTTTGTAACATAATACAACAGAAAATTAAACAATTCAACACCAAAACCATATAGTTCAACAATTTGTAACAATTACATAAAATAAAATACACGTAATACTTTAGATAGAATGGAAATTAGGTACCCCTAAAGGTTAATCCTGTCTCGGAGGTTATAATCACTTACAAATAAACTTAAAAATGAAACGAGCAAAGACAATATGAAAATAAGTGCAAAAAACAAAACCAACAAAAATACACTGTAAATAAATTTGTGCCTCAAATCAAAAGTTCTAAAGAAAAATACAATAAAAATAAAAAAAGAAACAAAATAAAAATTCCTCTTATTCAGCCAAATACAAATAATAGAACATAAAATTAGTATGAATTAATTAATTATGGTATACAGCTTCATTTGAATTGAAGCATAAAAATTAAATAATTGATATACCGATTCAATGAAAGAAAATTATTATTAAAGATTACTAAAAATATTATTATACATAATATTATTAATATAGGTAGTAAATCATAAGAAAGGAAGCTGGTCAATAGTTGAAAAAGATATTTCTGCATTTGGAATTTCTAATAATTTTTCAATTAACAACCTTTTTCTATCCTGATATGTTCTGTTAACTAAATACTATATCCTCAAAAATCAGATTATGCATTTTCGGAGCCAAACATTCTTTTGAAACATTTCCTATTAGAATGCGGCAGTTTAATTTTTTCCATAATCTTTCCCGGTTTAGTAACGTAATAACATCACAGGAAAGTGAGCCCTTTTTTGAAAATATTACAACTGTAAATCAAAACAGAATCGTATCTATAGATTTTTACGATTTTTTAAAAATTATTGTGCTTGTGTGAGTAAGCTCCCAGAAATCGCCATGTTTTCTGTTTCGTTGGGAGTTTTTCTTGAAATTAGTGGACATCAGTTTACGATGAAACGTTTCACGCAACTCAAATAATCTTTTATCGTTCCTGTTTGGTTTTCTTGTGAGCCGGGTGTTCACTTAATTCTATATTTCATTCTCTAGCTGATCCCAAAACGCCTCCACCTTTTCTTGATTTCTCCATTGAACATTCTGTATCTCTTATTTCTGCATTTCATTGTTAAAATACAGATCCTTTCAGAAGGTGAATGGGACTGTTATGGAGTCAATGATCCGTTTTTTTACGCAGAATGCTGTTTTAAGTTGCTGTAGGTTCACTCCTATTCTTGCCCAGATTGTCTTCTGATTATCCTGCAATTTCCAGAAGCAAAAGTGTTTGCGTCAGTAAAACGTGTCTCTTGAAATGTGAGTATTAAAATATTTTCTTTCTTTATTTCTAAAAAATGATCAAATAATCTCTAATAATCAAAATAATGCTATTATTTTGGGACAATCAACATAAAGACACTTCTGTATTCACGTAAATTAAAGTGAACCCTCAATAAGATGGAGAATGAACATATTTTAATACTCACATTGCAAGAGACACGTTTGGTTTGCAAGTTGTTTTTCTTCATTCTCTTCACGTCATTTGCAGGTTTTTCAGAAGGCTCCGACCCCTTCGTGCATGTTGGTAGAGCCTCCTCAGAATCCGAGGTCTGTGTTCGCCTTATGACGTGACGGATTCCCATCTATGAGGGTGGTTACCATCTGGGGTAGTTCTAATTAAGAGACATTCCATCATGCGGTCTAAACTCACTTGAAAAATTAAAACGTTGACGTACAGTTATCTCTTTCTACCTTATTTTGCACTTGGTTGTAAGCGGTAGGCTCTCCTCTACAATTCAGTTGAGCAAACGCTCTACCTACCCAAGGCCACCATGAGGATGGTGCACCTCAAAATTTGAACCTTACTGATTATCTACGGCAGAAGAATTTTCCAGTTTCTATCGCTCCTAACTCTTTTCGGTGCAGGGGAACATGCCCCCAATATCACGCATAACCATCATTATCAAAACAAAGTTATTATAAATAAGCGTGATTAAAAACAAGACAAAACCATAGATTATGGAAAATACGTGAAGCCCTGCTTTGAATGGAAAAGGTTAATAGCGATAAGCAATTTATTTTGGTATATTTAAATGTGCAATTATAATACCTTTCATTCATGATTTTGTTTTGCTTTTCAGTATTTACAGAGCAGAGCATAGCTGCTCAGTCGTTTATTTTTATATCAGGTGGCAGTGAAACTACAGCAACTGTACTTAGTTTTACTCTTCATGAACTGGCTATTAATCAGGACATTCAAAGGCGTTTGCAAGCAGAAATAGATAATGTACTCTCATCTCAAGAATTCAGTTATGATGCTATTAAGAAAATGACTTATATGGAACAAGTAATTAATGGTAAGAAATAATCAAATTAAATGTGGGTACATCTAGCTTCTTTTGAATCCCTAATGTGTGTACATTGCAGTCTCTCCAATTTAAAAAAATAAGCAACCCTATGACCCAATGAGATGAAAAAGATGAGTATGATGTGAAATGAATGTAGTCTTGTACAGACTCAGGCTGACAATTCCTGATTGAGTATCGTTAATTGAACCCCAAACATCAAAGTACACCAGCTACCACTGTCAAGTATTCAAATCTGTATAAAAGAGTAACCTGTACTAGAATTTGAACCATGGAATCTTCGTCTCTGTAGATTAGCTGCCAAATAGCTGATTTGCTATTTCGACTTAACCAGTAGACCAACCCGGTGGGTTTGCTTACAGTTTTAATGGTAAAATTTTTTTTTGTTATTTTCCGAGTAGAAAAATACATTAATTTAAAAGTTTATTATTAAATTTTGGAAATGCATCTAGCAGCTTTTAATTAATCCAAATAAACAAATACTATTAGTTTTACTGACCTGTTCTCCTTTTATAGCTGCTTAATTTACTTTTCACTAACCTATGTAATTTCTTTACACTTAGCCTAACATGTTTCAATTAATCCGCATTCATCAAAGTAAACAAAACATAACATTTAAACTAATTATATATTAGAAAATTTTTTTAGATGTTATATTTTCAGTACGGTATTACCTGTTACATCCGGACTAATATGGCGACCGGCTGACCGGGATATGGAACAATCCGGGAACACAAGGTCACTTTTACAAATCGCTAGAGGGCCAAAAAATTGAACACGTTTATTGTTGAATGTTATTTTAGATATTTCAATTGGTTTTGCATTTGTATTTACACTGTACTCTTTAAAATACAAAATGTAAAATTGGTTAAAAAGTTTTTCTTACAGTAGGCTACGCATACATTAGTACATACAATACTTGAAAAAGTTTGTGATTTCTGTCTGCTTCACACAATGTACACGTTTTTTGGACAACCGTTTCTCTTGGTTAATAGCATAACTCCAGTTTCTTTTGTTTTATCTTTGTGTTGAACATAACTGATAAGCGGTTCGATGGTCTTGAATCCCTCAGAGTGACTCATTTTAGGCTCGGAGATTTTCTCATCGCTATTGCACACCATTTCTGTGATGTCATTGTATGTAATTTTGTTGACTTTATGTGTTCACTTACCACTTCTTGCCTTCATCGTTATTAATTTCTTCATATCCAGGCAGGTTTTTTACTAACTCTGCAATCTGAAAAACACTTTTTCAGGTGCAACTTTCACTTTTCCTTCCCTAACCATTTCGCTAACCAAAATTAAAAAAATTATTTTTGAGAAACGTACGGAAATTCAGAGGTTCCGGGTATCTAAGGTCCAGATGTGACAGGTTTTGCTGTATCTTGTTTTATAATAAGGGCAAAATCATCTTTAACTCTTAATTTTTAATCTTCTTCTTATATCTCTTTTTTGTGTTTAACAGTCAGATGTGTATCAAAGTTTCCAAACATTGATCAATCAGTAGGCTATTGGTTTTACAAATTTAGAAATAACCTCTTATATCCAATCCGTAATCTTGTCAGTATCATTGTTACCTTGCTCTTTATATTTGTCACATATTTCTATTTTCATAATGGTATCATTAATTTCTTTCAATTTAGTTGACTGTACTATTTTTCAAAATGTGGACACAGATTTTTAATGTCATACAGTTGCTCAGTGTGAGATGAACTTCTCTTCTTCTGTAATGGATCTTCTGGCTTCATTTCATAGAATGCCATAATGCGCAAGAGCCAAAACAGGGATGCATTTTGGTTTTCGTGGTTGTTGGTTTCATGCTATGGTAAAACGTGGTAGAGATACATGAATACTAACCTTATGGTTTAATTGTTTCAGAGGTACTACGTATACGGCCACCTAGTAGTTTAGTAACAAGAATTTGTACAGAAGATTACAAATTTCCGGAAGGAAATTTCATATTAACTAAAGATACTCCTGTTCAGATTCCAGTTCGTGCTATTCACATGGATCCTCAGTACTTCCCAGATCCAGAAAAGTTTAATCCTGATCGATTCGAGAATATGGATCAAATTCCAAAAGGCGTGTTCTTTCCATTTGGTGGTGGACCCAGAATCTGCATAGGTAATGTTTTGACTACAATTCATTGAAAACTAAAAGTTGTTTATTTAAATAGGATAATTTATGTAGATTTGTACAATAAATTATAGAAAACACATATCAATTTTACTGCAGGCCTAGTATAAGTCAACTAATTAATGATATTAATTAAAATTGAATAAAACCAGTCCCAGAACTGTTCCTCTCTTCCATAGATATCTGACATAAAATACAAAAATTACGGGTAAAAATTAACACTGTTTTAGATTTAATGTTAAAACTAAAAACCTAACTTTGTTTGATTCTTAATTAAGTAAATTTTTTTAAATTCAAAACGTTGAACATTTAATTCCAATAAAATTTATGTGAGTTATAAAAGTCAAAAATAAATACAAGTTATTGAAATTTAACTTTTAATAATAACAAAAACAAGGCTGAATTGTTACTAAAAAATCTCTGTTTCTAACAGACTGTAATAATATCTTTTCGTAGCAGTAGTAGATTATGAACTATATTGGTAATTCAATTCAGTAAACAATGAAGGACAAAAGTATAGGAATAAAGATTTTGCTTATTATCTCCACTGTTGCTCAAAATGACCTCCGTTTTGTTCAATGCATAATATTTCACTCTATGAATCCATTCAATAATCTATTATCATAATGGCAGGAATATTTTAAAGTTTCAACAGGTTCTAATATTTGGTAACTTAAATAGTCAGGTGTGTTAATCCATGTTGAATAAACCATTTCACCCAACTTTACAGAAAAAACTCTGATGACAGGGTTCAGGAGATCCAGGGGGAGGGGCATTTCACTAATCTGTTTTGAAATGCGTTTTTTAATCTATGGGAGATACATTTGTGGGATCAGCCTTATTCAAATTTCAGGTTAAAAATCATAAGTTGACATCTAGTTAAACCTTAAAACTTTTAGTATGGCCTCGTTTAACAGGGTAACTGAATTCCAGCTGTAATCTTTCGCAAACAGTAACTTGCTAGCGAAGTGTTTTTGGACCTATGTACTTTTAAATGTACTTTACTTTTTAAATGTACATTTTTTTAGACCTATGAACTTATTTTCTTATTTTTAGTTATACATTCACTTCCTAGTTTGGCCTCACCTTTAAATTATCCTCTGTATAAAGTAATTAGTTTCATTTATAGAATTCTTGTTATTGTTGGCAATTTTTAAAATTGTCAACTATCATTTCCCTATGTCCATCTGTCTGTTTGTATGTCCGTCACTCCAGATGTCATAAACTACAAGAGATAGGAACACACCGTTTTTCTGGATTCGTAATCTACATAAAAAGTTAGTGGGCCTGGATTGGGGTTGAAGTTCCTGTTTCAACCGGTGGTGCCCAAAACCTGAAGTCAAGAAATCAAAGTCGAGATTGGAAAAAAAATAGTGTCATTCGATTTCTTGTAAAGAATAGATACAAAAATAGTTGGGTTTGAAGTTTCGGTTTCTACCAGAAACCGAAAACCCAAGTGAAAACACAGTGACCCAAAACCTGAATTCAAGAAAATATCATAGTTGGAATTTAGAAACAAGAGTAGTATCATTTGATTCCTTTTAAAGAGTAGATACATAAATCACTAATAGTATTTGCCGATTTCGACTGGGAGTAGCCCAAAACTGGATGTCAAGAAATCAAAGTCGGAATTCAGAAACAAAAATTGTGGCATTTGATTCCTCTTAAAAATTTGATAAATTAATCACTACTAATGGTTTGAAATAGGTCAAAGGTAAGCCATTTCCTTTCTTATGAAAGCTACTGGGCTTATTCGCTAACAATTTCTTTAGAAAAAATTGCCACGTGATCTCACACGTCATCTCATGAAAAGGATATTTTACTTCTGGAAACCTCATAGTTTTAGTCCTGATTAAGTCAATGTTTATACTGCGTATTACTACTGAATTATACTTGCGTCTAGTTCTTACACGATTAGTACAAAATTTCTTACATTGGTAAAGAATCTAATAATTGATATAATTTATGTTGCAGCTATGCGATTAGCAATGTTGGAAATGAAAATATTTTTGGCAACAGTACTTTCAACTCACAATGTAGTTACGAGTAAGAAAACTAAATTACCATTAAAAATGAACAAGACATCTGTGTTACAACATGTAGTTGGTGGACTGTGGGTACGATTTGAAGAGAGAAAAAAATCACTTTGACATTTATCTAAGATTGAATTATGAACGAGATGAATTTGAACAGTTTATTGAAAAACATTTAAAAATAATCAAAAGGACTTGTAAAACATACAAAATATGATTTTGACAAATCAACAACATTATTTTTATTTCCTATTTAGAAGTTAAGAAAAATTTTGGTATTAAAAATATTGTACCGGTAATAAATTATTGTTAATAAATTTTTTTTGGGTAAAATTTGTTATTATTATTATTATTAACCCAACGGGTTGATCTAGCAGTAAAGCTGTTGCCAAAGTTGGTTGTTTAACAGCTAATAATCGCAGACGAGTTCAGTAGTTCAAATCCTAGTTAGGGTAGTTACTTTTTTATGGATTTGAATACTAGACAGTGATTACCGGTGTGCTTTGATGGTTGGGGTTCTTAACCATACTCTCTCAGGAATAGTTGGCCTAAGTCTGAAAAAGATAACACCTCATTTGCACGTCATACACATTGTCCTCATTTCATTGAGTTGCTAATTGTTCTTAAATTGAACAAATTACAACAAACACACATTAGGGATTAAAAAAAATTTGCTTGAACGTTAAACATTACAGCTATAGTTTTTATTAGCCATTGAGTTCAGTTTGTAACATACCAGTCGAATGTATTTACTAGATTCTTCAGCCTCTATTTACTTCATGAAAAAATCCTCTGGCAAAATGAAACTTTGTTGAATATAACTTGAATTGATTAAATGAACAATCTTTGACCTTCATAATTAAATGTAGTTCATATAACTATTTTCACTTTAAGTGGTTATTTTATCTGAAGCGTCAAAGGTAAAACAAGAAGAGATAGGGTGAAAAATGTAGATGTTAGAAAGGATCCAAAAATAAAAAAGTATCAGAGAGACAGTTCGGAAAACTAGGTTACACTGGTATGGGGACATGTTAAAAAGTGAGGAAGGAGAGAATACTGAGGAGAATGGAGGAGGTTGATGGAGGAAGACCACAAGGACACCCTAAAGGAAGAAGGAAGGAAGGAGTTAAAGACAGTGGTAAAGGAAGACGATATAATATGTGTTGGGAGAGGGGAATTGGTGGGAAGATTGTGATGCTTTGTTAGCACCCCGACTGGGTAGATATTTATGTATTTTATCAATTATGTTATGGAACACATCTATTTTTAAAATACAAAATTATTAATTTAAATACAAATATAAGGTCTAGAATGTTTTAACAGATACAGGAACGTTGATTATCTGAATGTCAGTCATCTGAACCACCATCAATAGAGAAAATTAATACAGTATTTACTACCAAAATATGGACATACAATTCAATAAAAAATTTAAACTGGAGTCTAATTTCTTTAATCAACTTTGTAACAGTGGAAACTGTTTTGAGCAAAATTTAAGATTTAAAAAAAATTACTGTATAGTATGTGTGCAATTGCATTAAAAATATTTTATAGTGGATTTTACCATAGTTCATTTCGTTAATTCAATTTTTAAATTCTTTATTTTTCCATTTGTTTTTATAATGTCTAGTACTCTATATTTGCCATAAATGCAACAAATTAGTGTGTATTGTAAACCTTTTTAATTACCTATTAAATATTTCAGTTATAAATACATTGCTGTAGTACAGTGTATCAAATTACAGTTTTTAGTGTATTTGATTATCAGAACTGCTCTGGTCCCAATTAATTCAGATAACTGACGCTCCACTGTATTTATAATTTTGGGTAAACATTTACTGGAAATTAATTAAATTACTCAATCAACTAAGTTAAAGAATATTCACTGATGAAAAATAAACTGATGAAAATCAGATGAAAAATTGAAAAAAGAGTTAAAAGAGGAACAAGGATGCTGAAAGGAAACAGTGTCATTTAAAGTGCGAGAGGCTTAGTCTGAGATCAAAAATTTACTACGCATTGTAATAAAGTTACGATTAATACATACTTTGTGCCAATTTTGACTTAAATATAGATGAGGGATATGGACCGGTAAAATAAAGATGTTGTTTAGGTCATCAGCTGAAAGGCTGGTTTGAATCTCTAGAAGTTTTTCAAAGTAAAAACGAGGAGTGAGGTGGTTTACAATTTTCTTCCTCATTGAGTAGAAAGGTATGCTTATCAGCATACCAGACCCTCTGAAAACCATCTACTTTCCACCCTGCAAATGACATCTTCACTTCATTCACCACAGGGTCTGGCTGTATAATAAAATTCATTACTCTCGGAGGAGATAACTCTGACTTTTACCCTACCTCTTCTGTCCTTAAATACTTCACTAATTTAATTGGCTGATCATGTGATAAGAAACAGAACTATTTTTTGTAGCCCTTGAACTAAAAGATTGATTGCAAATAATTTAACACTCCACCTATGATGTTACAGGCAGGAAATGACGATAGTGTCAAGAGGAATTTGCTGGGAAAGAAAAGAAGAGGTACAATAATAAGTGATGTAATTAGGGGAAACTAGAAATGGCCAGCCTGTTAAAAAGGGTTGAATTAGACAAAGCTGTGGTGGTTAATTCATGTCAGTAGGATGGAGAATGGTAGACTGTTGAAAAGGATGCTATATTTTGAGATGAAGGAAAAAAGCCCTAGGGGTAGATTAAAAGTGAAGTGGATTAGATTCCGTTATAGATGAATTGGGGTAAATATGCGATGCCAAAAGTGTATTGCAGGAGAGATAGTTGGAGAGGAGCATTACAGCGATGGAGAGGAGTTGTGTTGGGCCTGACCCAAGGAAACTTGGAAAAGGGATAAAGATGATGACTCAGTTAACCTATTATGGACCTAAAACAACTCCTCTTTACCTCTATCATTGAAGTATCTTTCCTCCATTGCACTCTTGGCACCTGATTCATCCATAACTAAAGCCATTCATTTCTCTCTTGGTCTGGCTAGACCTTTTCTCTAGATCTTTTTCTCTAAGTACAGTACTGTTTTAGGCAGTCTACCCTCTTCCATCCTACTGATGTGATGGTTCCATTTTGGCTTTGTCTGTCCTACTGTCCTTATCAGGCTGTTCATACCCAATTGTTCAAAAATTATATAATATCTTATTCTATTTTTTCTTGTATTTCCTAGCATTCTCCTCTAGAATTTCATTTCTGCCACTGCTTTCTTCTTTCTGCCTTCCTTCCACCAGTCCATCTTAGAAGGATGGCAGAAAGTAAACTTAATTAACTAGGTTCAGAAAATCTAGGAAGTTCTATTTGACAAAAATAGACACAATTAAAATTAGACATTTAATTTTATTTCATTTCTTAGGAAAATATAAGTACAATTAAAAATGTCATTCGTATTACATCATATCTTCATTTACAATTAACAAAAATACACAATTATTTGAATGTTCTACTCTGAGAATCTCATATAAATTTAATATTTACAAAATTATTTACATTAGTTTGATACAATATATTACATTAAATTGTAACATTTACTTATTTACAAAACATCACATTTATATTCTCTTAATACATGTACTAATAATATTACGCATATTACACAAACACACAGAAACGTAAAATAGCAGTGCTTAGCTGTACATTTTTAAAATGCAACATTTAAGGAAGACAGGAAAAGAAAACCAACACCAATACGTCAGCATTTTGTTAAAAATAAGTAAAACTAGTTACCTTACACAAGTTTCATGTTCATCTGTTAAACTTTTTTTATTACAGTACTACCTGTTTATCCAGACAAATTGGGACCGGAAGCAATCTGGAATATCAAAATTCCAGATAAACAGCAAACAACAGAGAATCAAAATTACACAATAAGTAATTTGAGAACACAGTCATATAGTGATAGAGATACAATCTTCTTAATATGTAAAGCCAACCAAATTAATTTATTGTAACTACTTGTGCCTGTAATTAAAATTTTATCATCAGGCATATAGCCAGGAATTTGGTTTGGAAAAATCTAAGTCTGGAGAATCAAACCAGGGGCCCATGGCAAATTAGTCTGGTATGAAATTGAGAGAGATTATGCAGCAGAGAGGGCTGGAGGAGGAGGACTGCTGGAACAGACTAAGGAGATTGTGGTGTGGGATGGGACAGAAGCTGTAGGATCCCCACTTGAAGTAAAGTAAGTATGAAATTCAAATTTCTGTTCAGGAAATTCACGTCCCCCCCTGGTTATGTGCCTGGTCATCATTGTCTACTTCTAGTGATGAGATGCTTTAGCACAAGTAAACCTTATTAATATTAACAAAAGTTATTGCAGAAAAATTTATTTTTGGATATACGAGGTGTGGCTATTAAATAACGAGACTGTGTTATAAAAAATTTTATTTTTATTTTATACATAATCACTTATACCTTCATTATACACTCCTTCTCTTTCCCTACAACGCTCCATACGAATTTTCCATTGTTGGAAACAGTGCTGGAAGTCATCTTGTGTCAGCTCCTTCAGGACACGTGCAGCTCAAAAATGTTTGAAATGAAGCTTGCAAAAATGTTTGTACTGACACTTTGTACACGATTGAAAATGACCAAAATTTTTTTGGAAATGATAATAGCAAGTGATGAAACGTGGTTTTTTACTTATGATCCGAAAACCAAGTGCCAATCCATGTACTGGAAGAGCCGAACTTCACCGAGAGCCAAAAAAGCTCGAATGAGCAAGTCAAAATTTAAAGCAATGATGATTGCTTTTTTTTAATATCCATGGGATTGTGTACCTTCACTGGGTTTCTGAAGGTCAAACAATTAGTCAATATTACTACCTTGAGGTACTTTCTAAACTACGTCAAAGAGTAAGGAAAAACGCCCTGAAATATGGAAGGACAAATCATGGGTTCTCCGCCAAGACAATGCGCCAGCTCATTCCGCGTTATCTGTCAAGAGGTTCCTAGCCAAATACAGCATCTCAGTGTTAGAACATCCACCTTATTTACGAGATCTTGTATCATGTGACTTCTACCTGTTCCCTAAGGTGAAATCTGCATTAAAAAGGAGAAGATTTGAGTCTGTGGAAGCTGTAAAAGAGAAAGCGGCACGTGTCCTGAAGGAGCTGATAGAAGATGACTTCCAGCACTGTTTCCAACAATGGAAAATTTGCATGGAGTGTTGTAGATTGAAGGAGTGTGTATTGAAGGTGACAATAAGTGATTATGTATACAATAAAAATAACATTTTTTACAATGTTAGTTTTGTTATTTAATAGCCACACCTCATATCTATATATGAAAAAACATGAAGAGGATGTGTTTTGGAGATTTATGTGCCGAACATTTATTTTGAAATAGTTAAGTCTTTTTACAGAATGTGGAGATTTTTTTTTGGTTTTATATCTGACTGTTTCGTAATTTCTGCTAAACTGAATGTGGAAAGAATTATTTCATATTAATAGAAAAAAAATTACTCTTATATATAAAAATTAATACTCACTACAGGGTTTCCAAAACACCCAAAAATCGTCTTTTGAAGTATTTTCAAATTTTTCCAACACATTATCCACTAAATTTCACTTGTCTGTGCGTGTATAATTATATAGATTGGAAATTTTCAACTACATATTTTATATTGAATTCTTGATAGTCATTTTACAATACATAGTAAATAAATATGTTTAAAACAATGAAAAATAGCACAGCAATTAAAAGAAAAACAAAGGCAACGCAATGAAATAAATTTAGATTTCTTCAGTGTGGTATAACAACGCACAAGTGATTCAAAACCAAAAGTGGAGCTTGCTACACTTGAATTTTTTTTTTTTTTTTGGTTTAACGTCCAACTGTTTTGCAAATTGCTGCTAATGCAGATGGTGAAGGATGAAATGAATTTTTGTAACGTATGAAAAAATGCCATGCCCGAGTGGGATTTGAACCCAAGACCGCGTGATGAGAGGCGAGCACAATACCAACATCGCCAACGCGGCCGATGTTGGCTACACTTGAATGACTGTGATATGATTGTAATATATATTTGTTTGTGTTATCGCCAGAGAGCACCGACTCGTATTCTAACCTTTGTATAAATTGAGATTAGCATCATGTCACTCACATGTAACTGTTGTGTCACTAACACATCACCTTGGTAAGCGCTTGGACTACTCAACTTAAGATACTATAGCTGTAAGAAATACAATTCACACCATTATACATCTCTATATAATTTATTCAAACATTTCTCTACTCTTATTTCTAATGTAATTTCTTATTTCTAAAACTATGACACTGGTATACCTCTGATTGTCCAAGAAAAAATACAGTCAATAATTTGGATAATATAGGTTCAGTGACTCATACAATTTGCAATAATATGGTTTATAAAAAAAATTATGACACCTCATGTTTTACAAAATTTTCATGTAGATTTTACTACGTAATAACGTGTATTTAAATGGATAACACAAGTGTAAAATATTTCAAAATAAGTAGGTATAACTTTTAAAGAATTTCTGCAGAATTTTCTAAAACAGTTTTTAACATACAATGGTAATTGAAGGAACCTATAAATCAGTACTTAGGTAATTGTTAAAATGGAATCTACTTATGACATGTTTGCTGAAAAACTGTTTCTGGTAGCCAACTGAAATTTTTCAGGTAAATCAATACATACAATAAATTTATGGTAGTACTATATAAATTCATCTTTCTTGTTTAATGTTTGAGAGATAAAAACAAATAAATGAAAAAGTTTGCAAAATGCCTCAATTGTACTCAGATCATTTTTAAAAATCAAGTTAATTTGTAATATGTTTTATAATCTAAATAAAGTGTAAAATGGATATAAATATTACACTACCAAGATTTCAGCTTAATACTTTTGATTGTTTCTGAGATCATTTATAAAAAAAATTGTGAGAATCAAAGATTGAAATGCCAACAAAAATCACTTCAAAACTTTGATGTAACTCAATATTTTTATTTATAAATAAAACAAACACTGTTATCAAATAAAAGACCAAACCAACCAAGTCACTTATGACGTGGTCAATAATTTATGACCATCCCATAGTAATACCAATATTCAGTTTTCAACATATAAAATTACTTTAAACAAGTATCATATATACTTCAGTAAATATTAAAATAAATAAAATAATATTTAAAAACAATTGTTTTTATCTTACTGATAACAACTTTGAACAATATTGAATTATTAGTATTTCAAAATAAATTGAAAATTTTGCAGAAAAGTCTAAAAAAAAATATTTTTTTCAGTTTACACTTTTAGTATTAATAATAATAATAATAATAATAATAATAAAAAGAAAAGACGCCTTCAATTTTATGGCCACATCATGAGGCTTCCTGACAATAGACTCACAAAGAGAATGGTAAAATATGGGGGGAATGGATACAAAGTGTTAAAAAAGATTTAGAATTGGCCAAAATCACCAAAGAAGAAATTCTCATAAGAGACAATTTTAGAACAAAAGTTGAAAAATAGGAGGTTAAACCAGAGACAAAGCTCCAAGAACCGGAACACAGTGGAGTGAACAGAGAAAAGCTGAATTCTCACAAATAATGAAAAACTGGTGGGCGGATAAAAAGGACAAGAAATCCCAAAAACCAACCAGATTTACTTAGCGTCTTCCACTTCGGGAGCTTTACGACTAATAATAATAATAATAATAATAATAATAATAATTGGTACTTAACATTAAATCACAGCAGTTAAGAATTAAAGCGCTCATCCAAATTTCACTTAAATAAATAACTCTACAATACATGTTTACTTAATGAAATGTTGAATTGGATGCACTTAAAAATATACAGAATATATAATAAAAAAAATAAAGTGTATCCTTATTTTGTAATATATATAATAAATTATAAGGGTTATTGAAAAAGTGAGGTCCGAATTGCTGTAGCAAATGGAATGTCACATGATTACTGAAATGCAAATGCGCACCGAGTCCTGGCATGCCTTGCTCATCAAATGGCATTTGCATTGGTATTGTTACGGCGTGTTGTTTACAGTGTCAGTTCAAAATGTTTAAAACAATTTTGATCAGCCTGCTGACTATGAAATATGGTCAGTGATTCGGTTTTTGACAGCAAGAAACATTTCAGCAGCGGAAATTCATTGATCCAATGTGATGAGTGACTGCAAAGTGTGCAAGCCGGTAAAAGCTTTTAATAATGGACATGAAAATGTCCATGATGAACTGCAATCATGCCAGACCCCTATCTGCCATTCACACCCAAAATTTGATCAGATTTTTGGATGGGAATATATTGACAACCCATTGTACAGTCCAGATTTGGTGCCGAGTGATTTTCACTTGTTCTGGAACCCAAAGGAGATTCTCAGTGACAAGTCCTTCATCACAGATGACAAGGTGAAAGAAGCAGTTAAACTGGTTTTTGTCACAGGCAGCAGACGTTTATGACTTAGCCATACAAAAACTCATAGAATGTTATGATAAATGTTTAAACAAAAATGGAAGCTATGTAGAAAAATCGAGAAGCATGTAAGAAATTAAATTAAAAAATTTTTTTGCAAAAATCTGTGATGGTTTATGTTTTATAAGAAATTGGACCTTACTTTCCAAATACTTCATGTAATTCAAGATAAAAGTATCTGATTTCAATATTCATTCATGCTCACTTTTGTTTACGTATCTTTGGACAGTTAATAGAAATTTCACAAATTAACTTATATTAGTTACAGTTATTTTAGTTATTTATCCACTTAACCTCGTTCCATTAATATAAAAATACAATGAATTATTAGTTTGTTTCATTCATACATTTTTAATATTAACACAGACTATAATATACTAACAATAAAAATATTATGTTGGTAGAAGTTTCTAAATATAATAAATTTAATTTTAAATAAATTACATTAAACTAATGTACATAATCATTTGTTCAGTCTGGTTAAAATATTAAAAATTACCCTGTACAGGCCAACTTCATTTCCTCCTGGTATTTGAACAGAAAACGCCCATTTTATTTTATATATAATGTAAGATTACTCCAAAAAATTAAAAAAAAAATCCTTATCAACTACATCATTATATTCAGAACTGTTATTACAAAAAATTATTTTTACACCAAACCATAGAAATAATGTAAAAAGATTTTTGAACTTCTTTTTTGAGTGTCGACTCCATCATTGAAGATCAAGCTACAACTCTGGTTAATTATTATTCTCTACTATAAACCACCCATGTACTCATATTTTTCCAATCTATTACAAGACAATGTATATGATGGTGGTGCATATGTCACTTCCCTCTTGCAATATGATAATTTTTTTGATAAGTTGGTAGCAGCATGTAAAACATTCATTTGTTTACTGATAGTACTTATATATCAGTAGTAAATCTCTGCATAGTAGTGTTTTGCATTATTTTAAAATTTTCTCTCAGGAATAATGAGTTTACGTGCTGCAGTTGTGGTATAGTTACTTGAGTCACAAGTTTGCCATTGGTTTTAACAAGGGGCAAAAGGGGCAAAAGGGGCAAAGCATCAGTGCACACGCGCGACTGCTTTGGTATCAATTCACCACCACAAGAACTTAAATTATACTTAGAGGACATACAGTATATTGCAGAACCTTTTGTAGATTAACTATAAAAATATACCTGTTTGTTACGTAAATGGAAATGTTGGTTTCTCGAAAACACGGTCAAACTATTCACAGTACTGAACGAAATCTAATATGCAATGTAATAAAATGCTGTGAAGTTGTTGAAGCTAATCAAAAATACCTTTCCATGCCTCTTAACAAAAGCCATGAGCAAACAGTTAACTACTGTGATGTTTCTCTTTCCAAAATTTCAAATATAAAGATGGAAGTTAAAGTCAGTGAAGAAGATAATTCTTTATCAACAGTTTTTTTGACACGGGGTAAAAAAGAAACTGTTACATCAATAAGAAAGTGATGCCTACATGTGAAACATTATTACCGGTTTTGAAAGAAAGGCTAAATTTTTATTGAAAACTTTGTACATTAAAATTTTTTTAAAGGAAATTGGGTTTAAGTGGAAAAATTGTCAGTCACAACGAAGTATATTAATTGAAAGGCGACATGTGGTTAACAAACGGTAGAATTGCACAGTAGTAAAATATAGTGTTTCACTGTTGAGGTTGGCAGCACTGTCAGATTTTTCTTCCCTTCCTCACAGCCCAATTCATATGCAAAAAGCATTCTCATGACTCACTATCTATAGAAGCATCATAAAAACTATGATTATATATAATGAAGTTCATAATGAATTTAGAGTGAAGTTTCATTGTAAGCTGTTACCGACTCAGCAACTTTTACAAAACTTAAAAAAAAAATCTGAAATAACAGGAAGCATTAGGGATGCACAAAAGTCTGATCATGATAGGCAATTGCAGTTGGTGAGTTAAATGTTTTCTATACTGAAATCAATCCAAGCTTTGGATAAGCAATTTCATTACTATCCATTCGAAAAATTACTAATCAAGAAATAAAAAAAAATCTGGTGTGAAACACTCACACAACTTTCTCTTGCCAATGCAAAAATGACCAATATAACCTAACATTAGTAATAAAACATTAAAAATAAAAATACTAACCTCAAAAAACAAAACCTTATTTTAATCATGAGTGAATGATGCAAAATGAAAACCAACCTTAGTTCAGCTAAATAATACAGACAATCACGCTTTGATGATAAATAAACTAGGCTCTGTAGAGAAAAATGCTACAAATAAAAGTCGTAGGTTTTTAATTTTCTATAAGTCTGAATATTACACTTTTATTGTAAAATTTATACTAAGTCCTAAATCTTAAAAATACAATTTTTGCAGATTACCATGAAAGAAAAACAGAAAATCACTAATTACTTACTACTAAACTGACCGTTATAAAAAGAAATATTTGGAATAAAAGTAGTAGGTTTTTAAATTTTTTACAACTTTGATTTACTACATTTTTGCTCTGAAATGCATATTAAGGCCGAAATCTTAAAAAAAAATTTTTTTTCTGCGAGACCATAGCCTCCTTAAGAATTTCAGCAGACATGGCGCCTACCCTATCTTGTGTAGCATAAAAAATGTAGTAAATTAGGTGTTTTTTAAAAAAAAAACATCGTAGGAAATGTTTTTGAGAAAATTGCAAAAGAGTGAATAATTACACGAATAAACTACTACTTTCGGTTGACCGATTTTGATGAAAATGTTCGTGTCAGGTCCTCTAGTGGTGCCTAACATAAGTTTAAAGTTTCAACTTTGTACAATGTTTCGTTCTTAAAATGTTTTGTTCACACATACACAGACAACACAGAGACCATCACTAAAAACATGTTTTTTGGGTTCAGGGGTTCGAAAACAAGTATATCCAATGAAAACTCGTTTTCAAAAAATCAACATGAAAACAATACTTTTCTTCCTGTATATTCATATAGGCAAGAGAAAGTTAAAATCAGTAGGGAAATACGTCATTTTTAAATAATTACATATATTGACAACCCACAATAAGTAGTTTTATCTGATCCAGTGGTATACAAATTTATTCCATTAACAAGCAATAAATTGATAAAAATTACACAAAATTTAAATTCTTATATTATTCTAATTATTCCTATATTTATAAATAATTTTCCATTACACATACATTATTTAGTCAGTCTCCAATATTATAATACAAATAAATTTGAGAAGATAATATTTTAATGATAATGTTATTGAAACACTTGTGTTATAAATATAGGTAATTCAAATTTGAACGGAAATCTCTCAGAAGCTGATTATGTAGCTAAAAATAATATCATGGGATGAATGAATAGTTTATTCGAATAAAATTCCTAGCAGCTACACACCGAATAAACTTTTGATACAGTATATTAATTAATAGTTATTTGAATAAAACAATTCGGTGTACTTAATTTATGGACACATCAGTATGGTGACATCATTGTTTAGTTTTCTTTCTGTTTTTTCTCTGCAATGTAACCCATTCCACTCTCCACTGTTTTTTTGACAACTAAAGCTTGCCCATCCTATTTCTCTCTCTGCTTGAGACGATGCGATTTTCATATGGTGACTTCCACAGAAACTGACACAACAAACCATGAAACGGCAGTTTTTACACACATATTAAATTTATTCTTATTTCACTTGCCTCAATCATCCTGTTTTTTTAACTGTTTGATTATGAATAGTATCAGTGAGATTATTTTACTTCATTCGACAACTGAATTTTTCGGAGTCTCTAAACTGCGTTTTGTAAATTATTTATTCAATCGCCTTTATTTGTTATTTGAATATCCCATCATTACCATGAAACACCAACAAGTTTGTCTTCTCATAATTAAAGCCTTAAAAAATTCAGTATCGCCTCAATCACCCAGGTAGCTGAATTCTTGGTGAAATCTTTTGCCAAAGGTAACTTGCAATTGAAGCGGTTTTAAGTCTAAATATGAGTTAACATGAAAATTTTTCAAATTTTTTTTTGAAAGGTAATCAGCTTCCAAGATATTTTAGTTCAATTTTGAATCACTCTGTTTATTATTATACCTTTGAATAGTAAATAAAGGAAACTTCTACTAACAATTTTAAATTATTTTGTTCATATTAATCTTATAACTAGGTATTTAAAACTTACATACAAATAATATTCTATTATTAGGTAATTAATTCTATACTAAAACATATACACAAAAAGTAAACATGAAATCTGTAGGCCTTGTATTTTTTATATACAATAGAATGATGAATAAATAATATAAATATAATTTTGTTATTACGATGTATTATTTTTTATAATAAAATAATTACTGTACTAAGATGTAAGAATGGAAGAAAGACCTTTTTATTCATGATTGGACGCACCAACTACACTACTGTTTTTATTTATACAATATTATTATAAATAATACTTTATACAAGGGTCAATCACATATAAATGGTAATAAATTTTGCTATTAAGCGTAGAGATTAGCTCTAAGCTAGGTGATAGAGTGCATGATGAAAAGGCATTTTATGCAGAGTAGGGGAACCGACTTGGTTAGTTGTTATAGTGGAGAGATGACTTAAATACTAGTGTGAAACAAAGTGGGGAACAGGAAAGCTTGTCCATACATAGGACAAATATCTCAATCGTCAAGGTGATAATATCGAAAAGTATAGTGGAGAGAAGACTTGAATGCTAGTGTGAGAGGAAGTGGGGAATAGGAAAGCTTGTTCATAGATAGGGCAAGCTTTCCTGTTCCCCACTTCCTCTCACACTAGCATTCAAGTCATCTCTCCACTATACACTCTGTTCTGCCCTCAGTACAGCCATGAGTGAGCACAATGAATCATTATAAAGTTTCTAACAGATGAGGGTGTCAAACCATCGGAGATTTTAACACGTTTAAGGGTGCAGTTTGGGAACACTAAGCTCTCACAAAATCTAGTGTATTTGTGGGCTCAAGAATGGAAGGGTGGGCGAAAAACTGTTAAAAAATTATAGCCATGATCGATGGCCAAAAACAAGTTTAACAGCTGATGACATCAGTGCAGTTCAAGAGTTAATCGAATTTAATCGCCAGTTTACTATTAAAGAAACCATGTTAAACGTGAGTATTAGCTATAACAGTACTGAATCCATTATCACTGATAATCTCGGCTTCCGAAAAATTTCAGTGATCAAGTTTGACTAACTCTCAAACTGGAATAATGTTATCAGCCGTTAAATTTATCCTTGGGTGTGGATCATGACTGATGTTTTCAACTATTTTATGCCCATCCTTAGATTTTCGAACCCACAAATACGCTTGAATTTGTGAGAGTGTATTGTTCCCAAACTGCACCCTTAAATGTGTTAAAGTCTCTGATGGTTTGACACCTTAATTTGTGTTGAAACTTTATAACAATCCATTGTGCAACAGACGGTTGCACTTCCTACTCATTCACGGCTGTACTAAAGGCAGAGTTAGAGCAACTAACTAAGTCGGTTCCACCACTCTATATAAAATGGCTTTTCATTATGTTCTTTATCACCTAGCTCAGAACTAATCTCTACGCTCAATAGCAAAATTACTGTTTATATTTGATCCACCCATGTCATAACATGATAGTGGTAATTGTTTATGATTTAGCAAACCCGTTGAGGAAATATGTAACCATCGTTCCTTTGCCTTTTACTTCTATACTGCCTCTGCAGGTCAAAGGATATCCTTTGCTTTCTAAAATTTGATATACTTCTTGTGTTACCTGAAAATGAAATACGTATAAAAATTAATGTTATAACTTATAATACATAGAGTTGGTAAAAGATCTAGGTGGAAAACCAAGCTTCAAGAAATTAAAAAAAAAATTTCCAATAAACAGAAATTTTTGAAAAACCAATACCTACATCAAAAGGCATCTTAAATTTTATGGACACATGGTGCAAATGGAGGAAAAAATTAATCTGTTAGATATTTTACACAATCAATCAAAATCGGAATCATACCAGGCATTTTGAAAAAGCAAATAGATGAAAACAATAAATTTCAAATCAAAGATTTAGATGTATGGATAAAATTTATTGTAGAAAGAAAATTTATGATCTTAGAATAGTTCCCAGGTATTTATTTGGATGATACAATTCACAGCTGGTGGAAAGTTTTTAAATCTGGAGGGCAGCTATGTGAAGGTTTTGTATTTAACATTATAGTGTACGCCGATGATATTGCTATAATTGAGGGATCTGAGGGAAGACTATAATAAAGAGGGATATTTTTGCTAAACAACATTCACAAATTACAATTTGATAATTATGTCTTTGAAACACTAAAGTAATAATGTATCTAGGAAAATTCCTGGTGAGGTCAAAAATAGAAATTAATGGGAACATTTCAGAGCAGGTATCTAATTTTAAATATTTTAGATGTGATGTATCTTTTGCAAAGAAGCAGGACATGACGAATACGCTAAACAATAAGTTTAAGAATATTTGCAGGACGTTCCATGAAATGTTAAATTTTACCAGGACCAGAAAAGACCCATATTTAAAATTTTATAAAACGATGGCAGTACCTGTGAGCTATATGGAAGTGAGGTGTCGGCACTTTTGAAATGGTAATGAAATAGGTTGCATGTCCACGAGCAGTGGACATCCGTACTTTGGAAGATAGGCTAAGGAATGCTGCTATACAAGATAAGATGGGCATTATTTGCTTAGATGAGAGAATAAAAATTCATTAGAGAAACTAGAGCAGTCATTAGGAACAGATGAGGGAGAACTGTTTACTCTGTTTAACCCATGAGTACAAACCCACCCCTCCACCATTCCCATCAGAAGGGTGTAAGGACACCCGGGAAAGATATGGTTACCATAGCAGGCCTAATCCATTAAGTTAAGAAGATAAAAATAAAACAAAAAAAATCACAATTTTTGGGAAACAAGGAATTAGAGAAGAGCTAGCAGCAAACTTTGAAATGCAGTACCAGTATAGGCTACGTGAAATCGCAACAGTGCCAACAACGAACCATAACTTTATCTTACTTATTTAAGATCAATTAAAGGTACTAGGGAAGAAAACAAATTAAGTGAGAGGTGGAGATCAGATAAACAAATAACAATAGTCGTGTAATCTCCCAGAAGAAACATTAGCTCTCTAGGGCTAAGTTTAAAATTGAACTAACTTTTAAAATAATGTTTATAAATTTACAAATGGAATTATTCTAAAATATGAAAGCAATAACATAACCTCTTACTTGTATTTTATCTAATACACCAGTCGAATCCATTCTACTGGCAACATTTACTGCATTTCCCCATATATCATACTGAGGTTTACGAGCACCAATTACTCCAGCAACTACAGGCCCAATATTTATTCCTGAAAAACAAATATCATTGTTAATTAAAATATACATCTCTGCTAGTTTTAAAATAAGTGGTGTCACCGCCACCCCTTCTAATTAATCATTTACTTTGTTGCCGGCCTTTAATAGTTCTCCCGGCCCTTGTCGGCGCGGTAGGCCCTTTGGCGGCGTACCGACAAAACTTTCGGCTGCACACCGACAAAGGCCTTTGTCACCAAGGCCGAGCCAGTAACCGCCCTCTACCACAGCGCTCTCAGCAACTTTATAAAGAGCGCTACACTCAACATGGAGATTCAATTCCAATCCAGACAGCAGACAAGACATCCACCATCGGCAACTTGGCTACCGGACTCCAGCAAAGACTAATTGACGACCCCGCAAGAGAGAAGATGATGCTTTCGCTCGCCGATCCGTCATCGTAAGCCTGTCGACCGGACTGTCATCGCCCGCTGATGCAAGCGATGCCCATAACGGTCCCTCGACCGAGCCTTACGCCCACCGGACCCAACAAAGCAGTCATTGACGCACTACTGCGTGGGAAAAAGATGATGTCTCCGCTGGACGACGACACGCTGTGTTGCCCAGCTCCTCGACCGCCACGGTGACTACAACTGACGCTTCCCATCATCACCGCTTAAACGGCCCTTTTCAGGGCCACCAAAAATACTCGTCAATTAATGTCGCCATCCGGTTACAGTGGTTTCTCTAAAAAGTTAATTTGATTGAAAGAACTAACAGATTATGTTTACATGCAATGTTATATGCTGTAAGGTTTTGGTGTGACTATACCTATACCACCAATAAATTGAAAATAAATTTTACTAATCATCATCATCCTCTTTATCACTCTCACAAGTTTCCTCAGATTGGCCCATCACAACCATTTTCCACCCCTTTCTCTATAACTGAATCATCTCTACTCGATTAATATTTTGGCATTACACCTTTTTCTTAATTTATCCACAACTGAACCATTTCATTTCACTCTTGGTCTACAAAGCGGAAGGTCCCAGGTTTGATTCCCTGGCTAGGATCTAAAAATTTTAGCACATTAAAACCCATCATTCCAGTACCAAAACCAACAGTAATCCCTTATGAACAAACTGTTGATTCAACTTTAAATAATAAAATGTTAAATTTTTTTTACATAAATTATAAAACTGTTAACTAGTATGAAATAATTTTTTGTCTATGACTTACCAATACGAACTCTAAAATTATTGAATGAATGTTCATTAACATTTGCAAGTTGTTCTTTTATTCTTAATGCGTAATCAGCCATAGCTGTTACATGTTTCATATTATGTAGGTCACTTGTTGCTTTAGTTAAGCCTGAAATATCAATTTAACATTTTTAAAAACAAACAAACCAAATTAGTTCTAAAACAAAAACAAAACCATGAAAACCATTTGAAAAATTACTCCTATTATTTGTTTTATTTATTCACTTTATTATGGTGTAGGCTGTGCTTTGGTGACAAAAAGGGGTTTTTAAGATTGCAGCTTTAATATGCACTTCAGGGAAAAGCTGATCTTAAATATTATTAAAAACCTACAACTTTTATTTTCCAAACATTTTCTTATAGTGCTTAGTTTTGTGTCAAGCAATGATTTTTCAAATTTTGGTCTTTGAAATTACAAAGTCCAACAGAGACAGATTTTCATTTAGCATCATTCACTCATGATTAAAATTTTAACTTATGTTTTTAATTTTACATTTTTTCTCATGATTAAACATTTTAGTCCCTAATATGTTTACGTTGCAATCTGTTCAATTTAGGAACGATAAACAACTCTCTGACTCAATGATATGACGATAATATGTATGACATGTAAATTGTAATGAGGTGTAGTCTTGTGCAGAATCAGACAGACCATTCCTGAGAGATATAATTGAACCCCAAACATCTGAGTACACCAGTAACCACTGTCTATAATTCGAATCCATATAAAAGTTGACTTACTAGAATTTGAACCAGGGAACCTTCATCTCCAAAAATCATCTGTTAAATAAATCTTGCTGAAATGACCTTACCACCAGATCAACCTGTTGGGTTATGATTAAACATAGGTTATATTTTTCATTATTTACCTTGGCAAGAAAAAATTGTGTGAGTTTTTCACACCAGATTTTTTTTGTGTAAATATTGAATTATTGTATTCTTACCATTGGTCACAAGTTTTAAAAATCAAAAAATAGTATTATAGTTACTTGCAACTGTGAGGAGTGAGGAAATTAATGTAGATGTTACTTACAGAAAATAAAAACAAAATACAAGGTGAAAAAAGGAAATAAACCACTATCATGATGTGAATTTTCTAACGAACTCCACTGTGAACTTGTCAAACTCTTCACCATTATCTTGAAAAGGCTAACACTTCAAATAAAACTTTGTCAAGACTATTGCAAGAATCCTAAATGTAAATATTTCATAATTCTGATGGAGTCAAACTCGTGTGTGGTATAATGAAGCAGGAAAACTTGTGCATACAAGTTTCAATCTAATTCTTGTCCATCAAGAATAAAAAGAATGGCAAAATACCAATGCTGTAAATTTGCCAAAGCCTTTTTTTGTGTTATCTTTGTGTGGTGAACATCAAGGGAAGTATGGAGTGGAATTCATAAAATAACTTAAATGCTTCTAAACATACAAAATATGATTGATTACCTAATTTTTTTCAAGATTAACAAATATGTTTTAAGTCAATTTTCAATTTTTTTTTTAATGATAGACCTCAAGAACTCATGAACATTAGCTTCAATTCAAATTGTAACACACATTAGCTTTCAGACATAAATAATTATTAAATTCAAAGAAAAACACAAATTTCCTTGTTAGAAAACTAGTTATAATTATTTACCTGACGCAGCCATGTAAGTAGCTCCTGTTGATTTAATTTTTTCTATATAATGAAACTGTGGTTCAGCAAGAATTTCATCAAAATCTGCAATGATTTCATTTAATAATCTTAGACATTCAACACCTTCGTTATTAGCTTCTAATTCTACATAAAATTCTGAGAAGTTAGGAATAGATGCAAATAAAATACACACAAATTCACATTGTTCATGATAAAGTTCCTGAAATAAATAACATTGAAAATTATTAAAATTCAGGAAACATAGTAAATTTTCAAGTGACATTAAACCAGTAAAACCTTAAACAATTAAAACGTTAAACATTTATAATATTTTCTCTCATAGAAACGGAGAGTTATTATATTCTGTTATTGTACATTATATCAAATTTCAACCCTTCACAGTCTATTGAAAAGTATTTTCGCCAAACAATCTTTCCCACAGATTGTTTTACGGTAAAATTTTTGTTTTTTTATTATATTCTATAATTAAATACTTAGCCCACAACAGGCAGGTTTTTTTTTGTTTAACCTCCAACTGTTCTGTAATTACAACTAATGCAGAGGGTAAAGGATGAAATTATTTTTTATAACATATGAAAATATGCCATGCCTGAATAGAATTTGAACCCAAGACCATATAACAGGCAGGTGGAATGATAAATTATTTGTACTTGATCTGCTAGTTCCAGGTCTTCAAAAAATAGTTCTCTCTCTTATTACATATTCAGCCAATTATATGACTGAAGCATTTAAGAACAGAAGAGGTAGTGATATAAGAGACGCTAGTCAGAGTTATCTCTTCTAAAAGTTATGAATTTTATTGTACAGCCAAACACTGTAGTAAATGAAGTGAAGGTGTCATTTGCAGGGTGGAAAGTAGATGCTTTTCAGAGGGCCTGGTATAATGATAAGCATACTTTTCCTCTCAGTGAGGAAAGCATGGCAAACCACCTCACAAATCGTTTTAATTAGTAAAGCCTCTAGACAAGAGGTTCAAACCAGCCTTTCAGTTGAAAACCTAAACAACAATTAAAATATACTGATAGGGATAATATTTTTGGTGTTTTGAAAATCATTGCACTAAAGCATCTTCAATCCACATATCTCCCCAAATGACATAATCTTCTGGAGTCTGTTGGTCAAAACCTATACAAGAGCAATCCTACATTGAGTGTCAAGAAAAATATTACAAGTTCAAGCATGAAAAATAATTTCATGAAAATGACCGCAGCATTCAATGAACAAATTCACAAATAAAAAAAAAAATCAATGACTTAAAATTTTGACCAAATATCAACACTTATTCACTTCTTTATTAAAGCAATTTCATAAAGTTAATTTTTTTCAGTGTTAAACCATATAGTACTAAAATAATTGGATTGAAAAGTACATACTTCCTTTGTATTTTTCCAACTTGTCAAAATAAAATTGGTGTCCTGAGAAAATAGTATAATATATATTTTTATTACATAATTTTGGCTTTTAAGTACAGTACTTTAAATAATTTTTTGTTTTTTAAGCTAGTTTTAAAAAGAAATATGGTACATTCAGAACAAAAGTATCAATTTTCAAGCATAATCGTATATCAGATCCACAAATTCTGACTGTTTCTTTTTGTTTTGTAGAACAAGTTCCAATGGTAGTTTGCGGTATGATTCCCCAAATGAAAAAAATTCATATAATTTTGGCTGAATTTATTAATTTATTCGCAGTACCTATTAAAAATATTGTAACAATATTTAGAAATTGAGCAGGTTCATACAATTTACTATGTCCAGTCATCATGTCATCATTGTCTTCAAAAATTATAATATTGAGAAAGAATAGATAAAATAAAAAAAATGTAATTTTAATTTCTAACATTTTATTTTTAAGAAATATGATTTGCATATTCTCTGAAAAATGTACCCTTTTAGATCTGTACTATGTTGAAGTACAGAAGTATTTTTCCACCTACAATTTTCTTCTTCTTCTTCTTAGGGTGCCTGTCCGTTCCGAACGTTGGCGATCATTCTGGCTATTATTACTTTGTTGGTTGCGCTCCTGAACAATTGGGTGGAGGTCTTTCCGAACCAGGCTCTAAGGTTAGCCAACCAGGAAATTCTTCTTCGTCCTGGGGCTCTCCTGCCTTCTATTTTCCCTTGTAATATGCTCTGCAATAGTTCATACCTGCCTTGATTGCGCATTATGTGACCTAAATATTCCAGCTTTCGACATTTGATGAGGTTGACCAGTTCTGGTGCTGTATTCATCCTCTTTAGTACCTCTTGGTTGGTAACCCTATCGGTCCATGGTATCCTCAGGATCCTTCTGTACAGCCATAACTCAAATGCATGGAGCCTCGATATTGTATCCTCCTTTAGGGTCCATGATTCTACACCATACAGAAGCACTGAATATACATAACCTTTGAGGAGTCTTAGCTTTGTATTTAGGGTGAGGTCACGGCTCTTAAACACTGAACCCATTGTTAAGAAAGCACTTTTGGCTTTTCCAATACGGCAATACAATTTTCTAAAATACAATTTCGGAAAATACAATTTTCTAAAGAGGTGTAACCAAGCTCTGTGTAATCCCTTGAAGGAAAGGAAGGAACATTGTTAAAGCAAGGAGCCTGAATATGTACTGACACAAAATCATTGATAATTTTTAAAACTATTCCTTTCACAGAGAAGGAACTTGTTAAAAAGTAAATTTTATACAAACTCAATTAGTTAAGGGCCCTATCCACCTTTGGCAGTTGACTAGTTGTTAAGTTTGTGTTTCAACTGATGAAGCATAAACGAAGATGATCTGAATGAAGTTTATATCACCGGTTTTTCTGGTTGCAGTCATTTCTTTGATGAATTTTTAACAGAATTTTGACAAAAGGGCTAATGACCATAGCAGTCAATGCATGATAAACATGATAAAAAACTGTTTTAAAATGTGATTAACTTACATCAGCGTGTTTGTCACTAGATAAGAAATGTTCAGCAACATGTACAGGAAGAATATTTGCCAAAAGCTTCCGATTATAGGCTTCTAAGTGTTCCATGTCTTCTTTTTCCTCTGCAATAAGCAAAAATTAAAATTAAAAGAATGAATAATTTTACATAAAAAATATTAGTTTCAAATAAAGATAGGTCATGAAAAAAATTTGTAAACAAATAAACTGAGTATAAAATTTAACCAACTAAAAACAATGGACTTAAGATGCATATTTATTGTTCTTTTAATTTGTCTCTATCTTTTAGTTAATCTAAGAATTTATTAAAATTATTTCATAAATATTTTGCTCTTATGAAATAATATGCCTACATTTTCAGTATATATGGTTTCATTAAAATTAACTTAAGGGTAAAATCAGTAAGATGAATTTAGATTTATTAATTCTAATGTACAAATGTTTTTTTTTGAAATTAATTTACTAAATTTTACAAAAGGCTAGTTGAGTATTTAATATTTATCAGGACCTTTTTTCAACCTTCAGTAGACTATAATAGTACAGTCTATCTTATGTTTTATTACTGAAAGTTACATACAGTTTCCAATATATGGCTACTTGACGATATAATCAGCTGAACGATTGAGGCATTTTTGGTGCTTGTGGACAAGCTTTTCAATACCCTTTTCATAAAAAATTTCCACCAATGAATTTAAATGTGTCTTGAGGTTGTCTTGAAGTACTTAATTAGTTTGGAAGCGCTGCCCTCCTAACCACTTCTTCAGTTCAGGGAAAAGATGGAAGTCACTTGGTGCTAGGTTGGGACTGTATAACAGCTGATCGAAAATGTCCCATTGAAATTACTTAAAAGAGTCATTGGGTTGTACCACCACTGTGAAGAAGGGTGTTGTCATGGGTCTGACCCATTACAACCTGTAGCCACTTCAGTGGCTACAGTAATGGCTAGTGCAGCATGCGATAAACTTGTTGCAGTAAGGTCAGTATAAGACTGAAACCGGTCATTATTACATTTATTTTCTAGAGAATTCTTCAACACAACTAATAGTGTTTACAGAAATAGAATATGTTGACAGGGAAATATTTTATTATTGTTTTAGTGTAGTGGGTAGACTAGATGGTTGAAAAAAAATTTATGTGTACTGTGGACAAGTCGAACTGGCACAACTCTTCTTCTACGTGTACATTGAAGTATCTCTATAATCTATTCTTTCAACAAGGTCTACAAATTTTTATGTACGCAAATGCCTACAACCTTATTTCAATATACAAACATACAAATAATTATTTCATTTTAAAATGTGTATTTAATTTATCCCAGTACAAAGTTAAATTTTAAATTACAAGAATTAAACTGCAAAAAGTCACTAAACTATACTCTACAGACGCACGCAACTAACTGAAAAAATTGGTCTAAATATATAACAAACAGAAAATCATATATGAAAACAAATTAGTCACATCATTATGTCTGACAGATTATTAATAACAACAGTTAAAACAAAGCGTAATGACCGTGCATGAGTCGCACATTACAGTAGCAATTGTATACTTTTGTGACTGTACCGTCATTGCATGGCGAGGGGCGAAGAGTGGAGTAAATAAACACCGAAGCTGGTTGTGCCAATTCGAATTGTCCAAGGTATAACAGATATTGCATGCAGGCCGTCTGCAAGTCAACATACAAATACGATTCTTAGTTTGTGTGAAAGCTGTAAGGGAATTTGCCCTTGCTGTAAATGGTTGAGTCTATTGTACATTGTAGCAAAGGCGGAAGGGAGTGGTGCACAAAGAAATACTACCTGCAGTGTTCCCAAACAAGTCACTCTCTTGTTATTCACCTACAACCTACAAAATTATGAAATATATATGTATGTCTAGATAAAATTGTGGTTTAAATGGTTTTTCACAAGTAATGTCTAACTATATATGAATGTGTGTGTGACATCATAAGAAAGGAATGTAATACAGGCGCTGTGTTTTAGAAGTGGAACCACCCAAAATAGCTGGAGCCAGGGTTAATCATGGTTCATGGCTGCATGAACTCCAAAAGAAACACAATGAGGAGCTTCGAGACAATGTCAAGACTCATTTAAATTTATTGGTGATAACATTTTATGAAGGGTTTTGGAAATCATGTCCACAGGTACAACAAATGCCTCCATCCTCAAGGTGAGTATGTCGAAAAGCAGTCATAACTGTACATAACTTAAGTATAAACATTTTTTTTTAAATTCACTCTTTTTTTATTCATGACCTATCGGAGGTTGAAAATACTACCCTTGATTTATTCATTACAATTGGTTACAAGCTAAAGGGTACATTATAAAGATTTATTTTTGAAATAATTAATTTTTTTTTTCATTCCTAATTTGTGTACGTTGCAATCTGTTCAATTTAGAACAATAAGCAACCCCATGACCCAATGAGATGCGGATGATGTGTATGATGTGTAAATGAGGTGTAGTCTTGTACAGACCCAGGCCGACCATTCCTGAGAGAGTATGGTTAATTAAACCCCAACCATCAAAGTACACCGGTAACCACTGTCTAGTATTCAAATCTGTATAAAAGTAACTACCTTTACTAGGATTTGAACCCGGAACCTTCGTCTCCGAAAATCAGCTGTTTAACAGCTGATTTTGGTGACGACTTTACCTCTAGACCAACCCGGTGGTAAATAATTAATTAGTAAAAAAATAAATTAATGTAGCATTCTTACCTGTTGCTTGAAGTTTCCAAAGGAAATCTAATCTGTATGTTGCTTCAGTTTGTTGACTATGTATCACTAATGCTATCATAAACCCAATTAAAACAACTATGGTCAAATATCTAGATGATGTTTCTATTTGACTGGAAACAATAACAAACAAGGATTATTAAATTAAATTATTTTTATCATTCACCAAAAAAAATTTATGTGATAAATTAGTGAAATATGAGGTGTGTCCAAAGAATAAATACCGTTAAAAAAACACTAAAACTTTTTTCTAGCCAATTTTATTTTTACATGAAAAAGCATATCTTACTTAATCCTTTGTTTTTAGTGATCTGATCAGTCAGGTTACCATCTATACTTAGTACAACAGAGGTCTCTTTGTGCATACTTCCTTTAATTCAGATTAAAAATGAGTTTTAATCTAAATGATTGAATGAAACCACGGTTCCAACGGCAAGGTGATAGATTTCATTTATACTGTAATTTACCTGTAATTAGTACCACTGATCCTGGCATAGTATTTATAAGCCAAACCCAACAAACTTATGCCTCTGTAATCCTAGCTTGATAGTCGGTTTACCTTTCTTTGGGAATCTAATAACTTCTCCAGAACTGATTGAAGAAGCGCAGTATTCTGAGGTGTAAGATTATTCCTCCATGTTTTATTAGCGCAACATTTATGCCATCCAAAAGTCTTACTATTCAAATTTTGTACTTTTAATTGCTTCTTGCAGTTCTTCCAATGTTAATTTGCCAACTGTAAAAACCCTACATTCATTATAAATCCTCATCAAGTATATCACAGTCATACCAAAGAGCATTGTAATGTTAAATCTAGTCTTCTTCATTTATTAAGTTGCATCGGACATTTTCTTTTTCTGAAGTGTTCAATGTTTTCATAACTTTGTAGGCAAGGGTTTATTTTCCATGAAATACATGCTCTATTCTACTTATGAATCTATTCCATGATGATTGATTTCTTACTATACCTTTGGAAATATTTTCATGCTTTCTTACAACCTTGTTACGTTCCTCAGTTAAATTTAGAGGAAGTTCCGATAGTGTTTACTTTGATTTTCAATGGCCAGGGCTATTTCTGGCTACCGTATTTATTTGAGTCCTTCTTCTGTTCTATATTTTTCTTTAGACTCACAGCTTTCTTTGTTGCCTCTTTAATTACCCTTTTTATATTTATCCATTCTTCCTCTATTCCCTTATTCCTATCTGTTCTCTCTGTTTTACCATTTATCCTTGATTGATAGAAATTTTGGATACTAGCCTGTTCCAACAGGTCCACTTTCCACTTTATAGGTCACTTCAGACTTCTTAGTTGTATTTTGTGATTTCACCTTCTCCCATCTTTAATATAATATATAAACATTTTTTTTAGTTTTTCTTTAAACTGTAATGCACATTAAAGCTAATGCATATGATGAAGGGTGATAGGCCAAATTGAGTGAAAAAGTTAGATCTGACAGGGAATCGAATTCATGTCGCTTAACATAGAAAGCAGTTGCAATGACTACCACACCAACCATAACACTTTATAATTATTTTTAAGTTCACTTACTTGAGAAATGGATATGTCAGGAAAAGCATAATATAGGATATTGAGATGAGCAGAAGCAATAATAATTTTACTGGACTTGCAAGTACTTGGAACACAGCCGTTGTAAGCATAGCCAAAAGTATGCAGTTCAAAATATACTGAAACAGATACAAAACACATAAACTTATTTTAATATATTTTGTAAGTGAACACGCAACATTGTTTATCTATTTTTAAAGATTAATGAGTTATAGTGTCAAAATATATTTACAAAATCACATATCTGTACCGGTACATTGAAAAAAGAGAAAATTTTGCTGAAAACAAACAACTAGTAACTTAATCTTCATTGTTCCAAGTGATTTTCTATAGCAGCGATCTACAGTATTATAGTTTCACAATAAAAACTTTATAAAAATTAATTCTTATGTTTCTTTATTAAGTCCATTCTTTATTTAGAATAAATAATGTTTTTTTTTTTAGTGCTTGTTTGACCTCAATGGATCACTCTAGTCAACTTTCTGGTTTGCTTCCCATGTACTTCATTGGCTCGCTGCTTTTGCCAGTACCTACTCATGTTTTCAGATCTTGCTTTTCGTTGTTCGTCAGTTACCTGCACAACTCTAGCTAAATGATGTTTACTAAACAGTTGTGCTTAAACAGTTGTGTTTACTAAACAGTTGTGCAGTTACCTGCACAACTCTAAATAATGTTTACTAAATAAATAATGTTCTTTACATAAGTGCGTGGTCGTTAAGGTATTTAAGTCCATTCAAAATAGCATGATAGTAAGTCTCTGAATGGTGGCAACTTTTCTGAATAAAAAGTCCCTTATTGAAAGTAAAATTTCCCTTTTAATTATTCTTAGTGGCATTCTTATTATTCCAAGTGGTAGCATAGATGCATGAGCAAATTACAAAATTCCCTCTGTTCTTCATTCCATTTAAGTAATACTATCATGCTACTTCCAATGGCCTATATTTTCATATCTCTTAAAAATCGCAAAACTAAGTGTTTTTTCATCATCACAATCATTATAGACAATACGGACTTGACCTTTGAACCTGTTCCAACTTCAAACTTAGTAATCTACTATTTCATAAAAGAGTTGGGATACCCATCTCTTCTGAGGTCATCCAGTACCTCATTTACCAGTTGGAGTATAAGTACATACATGTTTGGATGCTTGATAGTTTATAATCTGCAACAATGACTACACCACTCTCGCCTGTTTTTCTGAATGGAAATTTAGCTTGTAATGTGTGAATTCCTTATTATGTCTATTATTGAGTATAAGTCTTTAAATTACCAAAAGATTTTTAATGAGTAAGGACATATTATCTTAATGAAGATTACTTGTTTGAAAAATATAAATACATAATAAAAATTTGAGTAAAACCTTCTAAACCTCAACAAACTAAAGACTGCAGATGAGATCTAGCCAATAACAGCCAAGGTCGGGTGTGAGGTTGCCCCGTCGCTAATCACACTCTGTTCACCGAACTCCAGCTGACTTTTTGTTAGGCTGTCATCCACAGTGGGACCACAATGTGACAACGTAGGATACGATTAACGAAAGTCAAAAATTGGTTCTGTGCTGTGATTTAGGTCACATAAGTGACCTAGATGCCCATACCCATGCCCATGCTCATGGAGGTCACATTCTCCTCCTTCATCTGCAGTCTCTAGTTTGTTAGGGCGTAGTGATTAATCTTTTAACCCTTTCAGAGCCCAAACAATTTTTAAAGTTTGACCCTAAAGTGCCATACTATTTGTATAAAGATGCACAAAAAGTACCTAAAAAACGTTCATAAGAATAAAATGTTCTGATAACACTAAAATATTCAAAATATATTATTCTATTAGTTTTTGTAAATGTCTGGTTATTCAGATGTCTCCACTTTATACATAACTTATGGATATCCAGTAAACTGGACTTTGGCACTTTATGTAAATGTTATTGATACCTTCCTTTCCAGACGTTAGCACTGAAATGGTTAAACTAAATACAAAACTATTTATTTAAAAAAAAATCTTACATCTGGTATTCGAGATGGTGATACACTAGGGCAATTTTCATCTTCATTATTAAATTCATCCGTAGAATTATTCGTTGAATTATCAAATTCAGAAGAATTTACAGATTTCCAATTCATTTCATTTCTACATACCCAACAATGAGATTCTATCTGCAATTGAAAAAAATAAAACTTAATAACTATGTTGAAATGTATATTAAAAAGTTTCATTTATATGTAGAGAAACTTTTCAGACTACCCTCATTTATTTAATATACTCAAAAATTTATTGTTAAGTCTGTTTTAATGAATTAATTACTGAAATTTTGTAATGGTCAAAATGTCTTCATGAAAATCCCATAATCTAAAACTCAATCTATGCTTTACAAATGACATATGGAAATACAGAGTGATTACAAATGAAATATATATACTTATAAAACATTAAACTTGTATAATATGACATATTATTATTATAGAATTATATTATTTACTATCTTCACATTGTGAAGATAGTAAATAATATAATTCTACAGGGAATTTTTTTAAATAAAATTTATGTTGGTATAACTGCTGTTGAAAACGTGTTATTTGGATGAATATTGTCTCAGGTATTGGATTAACAATGCAACTGAGAAAAAAAATGATGTTTAAAAACTGGCCACCATGGTTTCCAGATGTAACACCTTGCAACTACTTTTTATGGAGTTATGAGAAAAGTATCACAAATACTATTATTACTGTTGATTGGGATATGCTAGCACATGTTTGGGACGAATTCAACTACCGTGTTGATGTCTAACATGTTACAAACAATGTACACATTGAACCTATAGGTAAATCTTTTATACAGTCAAGTAAGCAATAATTTCAACTTATAAAACATAAATTTTTTATAAGCTACTAAAAGTGTGTATCTCATTTATAATCTCTCAATAGATTAATAGCTCTTTGCTTTGGAGATGTTGTTTTGTAAACTAAAAAAAAACAAGCACATCCATGTCAAGAACAAAGAATGAACTAAAAAAATCCAGTTGAATACAAACAAAATAATTCCAACAATTTATATAGGGTGATTTTTTAGTCCTGTTACCCAATTGTTTATGTCTGGTAATATTTTTCTAAAAAAAATAAATTTTGTTTTGTCACACTAAGTTGGTAGCCCTACTCAACCAGTATGGATATGGCAGTGTGAGTTGATTCTCCTTGAGCTGTGTAAAATTTTGTGCCATTTTCGGTCGTGCTACGAACAGAATGTCTTTTATCCTAAAACAATCTCTTGTTTCAATCAGGAGGCTGAAGCTCTAGAACTAATCGTATGCGATACGGATACAATTTAAATTTTTTAGCAGCTTTCTGAACACTCGAATATGACAAATCAACATGCGAGGAAAGTTTTTGTAAACTTTTCCGTGGAGAATTGAGCAATCTTGTTTTCACATTCTCTTAACGTCATCTGTCAGGAGAGTTGGTTGACCACTACGTTTTCTGCTGCAAACAATACCTGCCTCTAAAAATCAGTTAGTTAGCCTAGAAATTGACTAGAATAGAGTGGAGGAACACCAAAAAATTTAATTTGAAATGATTCTTTTACACTCGTATACGATTTCGTAGCAAAATATTGTTCAAGAATGAAAATCCGTTGTTCTAGGGTAAAAGACATTCTGTTCGTAACACAACTGGAAACAGCACAAAATTTTACGCAACTCAAGGAGAATCAACTCAAACTGTCGTATCTATAACAGTTGAGTAGGGCTACCAACTTTGTGTCACAAAATAAAATATCCCTTTCTTAGAAAAAAATTACCAGACATTAACAATTGGGTAACAGGACTAAAAAATCACCCGGTATAATACAGTTGAATCTTGAGAGTACAACATTTGTTAGTTTGTCACGTTTGGTAATCCGACAGCCTTCTGATTCCATATCTGTCGGATTGTCGAGATTTTACTGTATTAGATAGTACTGAATAAGATAGTTTCTGAAAACAGAACTTACAATTGGTACAATAGCAACCGTGAATGTAACTACCACCACAGTTCCAGCAAGTAGTTGTGTAATTGTTCTATTATTATGAAACCTCCCTGATAAACTTCTTAAGCACTCTGGAGATGGCCTCTGGAAAATAATATGATAACATAAAAATTAAATAAACATATATTAAAAGTGCAAAATATTTTTCAAATTATTTTAAATGGAGATTCTCTTTGTCCTTAAATACAGAGTTTTACCAGATTAAAAAAAAAATACTTAGATATAAAGAGGACACTTTTGGGATTCTGGAAAAATATGAAAATTCAATTTAGTAAAAGTATTTTTAAAATTAATTTGGTAACCCACCAGGTTGGTCTAGAGGTAAAGTCATTGCCAAAATCAGCTGTTTAACAGCTGATTTTTGGAGATGAAGGTTCCTGGTTCAAATCCTAGTAAAGGTAGTTACTTTTATACGGATTTGAATGCTAGACAGTGGTTACCGGTGTACTTTGATGGTTGGGGTTCAATTAACCATACTCTCTCAGAAATGGTCGGCCTGAGTCTGTACAAGACTACACCTCATTTACATGTCATACATATCATCCTCATATCATCGGATCATGGGGTTGCTTATTGTTCTGAATTGAACAGATTGCAACATACACATACTAGGAATTAAAAAAAAAAAGTAAAAGCTGTAATGAGATTTTGTGAAGTTGGTTTCTGTCCTGATTCTACAGTTGAGTGTTGGAAGTGACTGTTATTAATTTTATTTAAAACACGTTAAAAACCATGTAGTCTATACAGGACAAAAGAAGTACAGTGTTATAACTTGAGAAACTTTCTTAAAATTTACAAAGTAATAATAAAAAACGTATAAATGCATAAATGTTCAATCTCATCTCTTTACCTTCTTCCTCTTGAATTAATAACTCAAGAAGAGCTTGAAGTATGCCCTGGGATACTGTCATTGCTGAGAGGATCTGATCGAAGCATACAAAATATTAAATAATTTCAACTCTATTCTAATTTAAGTGTCTATCAGGTATCTCGATATAGGACTTGAGGCCACTCAGCTGATCTATTAAAAGATCACTTTAGCATAATTACAAAACAAAATTTCTTCTCATTGCTTTTGGTCAATTTTTGGAACAAGCTTCCCAAAAGGGCTGTCAGTGTGCCCACATTGAGGGTTTTCAAGAATCATCTAAATGAATTAATGGAGAATTTATTCAGTGACTATTTTCAATAATTATAAGTTCATGTTAAAGTGTTTTGTTTATTATCTTTACTGATTTTACAAGGTAGGTAGTTTTGATTTATTTAATTCAGGTGATCAGTTTTTAAGATGTAAATTTGTTTACTTTGTTTCAGTTTAACAAGCTTTTTCTTTGACATTTGTTAAAGATAATAATAATAAAAAAGTATCTCAATAATATTCTGTACATTTATTGATAGTAACATGATCTTAAACAAACTCTATGATTATTTTTGCCTTTACTACTAGCCGCACTTAAAAAAATATTTTCTAGTTTAGTTACCTTACTGCTTTCAGATAATACAAGTATGTTGACTGAAATCATTATTGTCCACCCAAATAAGAAGATACTGTACATCAAAAAGGAACTGCAACATAAAAATTAATTTCTTTTAATTTATCTACAGTAACATAGTACAGGTTTTGGATAAATTTTCTATTTACTGATACAACAGGCTTAACCCTTCATGAATGGAATTGGTTTCATGCCACAAATTCATTTAAATTATGGGTTGCGTTAAAAATTAACAAAAAGTATTTTCCTGGATGGAAAACTATTCATAAAGGTGCAGAATCCATGAAATTTCATCACATATTTTTTTCTCTTTATTTTACTCAATAATAATGGATATATATTATAGATATATCCATATTTAGTTCTGTGTGACTTGATGATGCAGATTTATCTGTTAACAGAACCGACTAAAAAAATTACTTGTACGATGAATTGTTGAATAAAAAAAGAAAACAAATCTACAAGTACAAAGATTGTATGAAGAAATATTATGATAAACTGGAGGAATATAACACATCCATGTATTTATTAAAGAACATTAAAAAGAAACATTAAAGAATTACTTACTGTGGAAGAATTACAAGTTGGACAGCAGTGACAGTTGCATACAGGAAGAGTGAGCATATAAAATAAGTTGACAACATTCTATCTCGTTCTTTGGTATACTGAAAAACAAACAAATTTTTACAGTATTATAATAATCTCATGTCACTAATACTTATTAGAAATTAACCCACCGGGTTGGTCTAGAGGTAAAGTCATCGCCAAAATCAGTTGTTTAACAGCTGATTTTCGGAGGCGAAGGTTCCTGGTTCAAATCCTAGTAAAGGTAGTTACTTTTATACGAATTTGAATGCTAGACAGTGGTTACCGGTGTACTTTGATGGTTGGGGTTCAATTAACCATACTCTCTCAGGAATGGTCGACCTGAGTCTGTAAAAAAATACACCTCATTTACACGTCATACACATCATCCTCATCTTATTGGGTCATGGGGTTGCTTATTGTTCTGAATTGAACAGATTGCAATGTACACATACTAGGAATTAAAAAAAAGAAAAAACTAATACATGACAACTGAGAATTGAAAAAAGAACTTTGTATTTGGCTAAAAATAACTGAGTTTGACAAACCCATCCCCTGTGCTTGATGAAGCGATAAGGTCATTACCAGAGTGCATTCAGAAGATTGAATGGACAGTCACAATTATCTACCCTGTAAAGACAGTGATAACTTCCTCGTACCTTGTTTTACCACACACAATTTCTAGGAGTTAAAATTAAAGATTGAGGTAAAATAATTTTAACCCAATAATACACAATTTACCTAAACATTCACTTAAAAATTAATTTTTTTATTTTAAAAATCAAGAATAATATTTAGAAAAAACACTCTTATTTACTATAAAATATTTCATCAATTATGTCATGGAGTACATAATGAGACAATGGTATAAAGAAAACCCTGAAACCTTTTCAATCAACAAAACAATATGAAATTAAATTGCCAAGGTTTCGCAGATGATTTGGCTGACAATGTACAGGAAGCCAAACAAAATAATACACAACCATTGTTGATAACCCATATTACAGTCGAAGACGAAAAGATCAAAATTGTAAATACGAGGGGGTACCCAAAAGTATCCGGAATAGCTCTGCTGTGGGCGGAGCTTGTGCAGTACAAATTCCCGCCACTAGGCTGCTTGTAGCGCTACTCATTGCCAGTTCAATGCCATTTTGTTCGTTGATCTAGCTTGTTCTGTTCTCGTGCAGTGATTGTTCTCGCTAGTGCTGTTTTGTGCTCGTGTCGTTTTTCATGATGGCAAGTTTTAATGAACAACGTGCGGCTGTGAAATTTTGCTTCTTGCTCGGTAAAAACGCCGCGGAAACAGTTGTAATGTTGAACACAGCTTACCAAGACGACGCTATTGGAAAAACCCAAGTGTACGAATGGTTTTTGCGCTTTAAAAATGGCGACATGTCGATTGAGAACAAACCTCGTTCTGGACGACCGTCGACTTCCCGAACAGATGAAAATGTTGTGAAAGTGAAAGAAATTGTACGAACAGACCGACGACAGACCATTGACCAAATATCACAGGTTAGTGGGTTATCTTGGAGCTCAGTCCAACGCATTTTAACAGAAGACTTGACAATGAAAAGAGTCGCTGCCAAGTTTGTGCCTCGGGTTCTGACAGACACTCAAAAGGAACGTCGAATTGAAACGTGTAGTGATTTGAAACAACAGCTTGAAACTGATCCAGATTTCATGTCAAAGATCATTACGGGTGACGAGTCTTGGTGCTATGGGTACGACCCAGAAACCAAACAACAATCCAGTCAATGGAAGACTTCATTATCACCCCGACCAAAAAAAAGTCGTCAAGTCAGATCGAACATCAAAACAATGCTGATTTATTTTTTTGATGTGAGGGGAATTGTCCATTCAGAGTTCGTTCCACCAGGCCAGACGGTAAATCAAGCTTTTTATCTTGAAGTGTTAAGAAGACTACGAAACAGCATTCGTCGTAAAAGACCTAATTTGTGACAGACAGGGGACTGATTTTTCCATCACGACAACGCGCCTGCACACACGGCAATCTCGGTTACCCAGTTTTTGGCGAAAAACGGCATGGTTTTGCTACCACACGCACCGTACTCACCCGATCTGGCTCCGTGTGATTTTTTTCTTGTTCCCACGCATGAAAAGGGGCATGAAAGGTCTCCGATTTAACAACGTTGATGATGTCAAGAAAAAAACGACGGATGAGCTGGCAGCCATCACTGAAGAGGAGTACAAAAAATGTTTTGAACAGTGGAAGCACCGGTGGGACAAATGTATTAGTTGTAATGGAGAGTATTTTGAAGGGGATAAGGTTCTTTTGTAAAAAAATTAAAAAATAAATAGTTTTAAAAAATAATTCTGGTTTCTTTTGGGTACCCCCTCGTAGATTTAATTACACCCGAGAAACTATTTCGTATGAAAAACTATTCTTAAATGTAACTACCACTAATTAACTATTTATAAATAAGTTTTTAATTTCGAAATAGTTTTTTAATACTACTTCTAAAAGATGCGCGGAATGACAGATTGAGTAAATTCATGGGTGCCATAAAATGACTAGAGATATGTTCAACAAAAAGTTTCTGCCCATGAAAGCCAAAATAAAAGAATTGACGAACTAATAAAACTGAGTGGATAAAAGTGAAAGAATAATTAGGATATGCATGGATAAAGAATACCACGAAGAAAGGTACACGAGAATGGCCTGAAATGAATAAGTTTACCAGCACATTGAACTAGTAATGAGTTTAATTAAAAATACAATAATATCTTTCCTTGGTCATTTGGTCAGAATGCCAAAAAATTGAGTTATAAAAAAATCATAAAAAAATCAGTGTACTAATAAAAGGATGCTGGAACTTTTTTGGTCAAACTACTATTGTCCTAATTATTAGGACGCTGGCATTTTTTAGTCAAAATGTTGACGTCCTAATTAAAAACAATTATTTTACATAATAAATTTTGAATTCATATGGAACCTTAACAGCCACTTGTATAAATATTTACACTTAGTATATAAGTGTAAATATTTAGGAGTGATTCTTGATGATAGGGTCTCCTTTAGAAATCATGTAAATCAGATACATTCTGATATCAGGAAATCAATTCGGGCATTTTATTTCTTAAGAAACCTTTGCGGCTTAAATCTAATGAGATCTTTATACTTTTCTTTGGTTCAATCTCGTCTTCAGTATGCTGTTGAATTTTGGGGGGGGGGGTGTACTTATGATAAACTAATAAATAAATTGTTTGTAACTCAAAAATATTTCATTAAATATTATTATTTAAACGTCAGAGAAACAGTACTGTTAATGATTTTAAAAATTACGTATCTTACCCATTAAAAACTTATTTATTTTTAAAGTTTTAAAAGTATTTCATAAAAACAGTGGCAACCGAGGTACTGAAAACTTATATCACAAAACTAGATGTTCAAGCCAACAATCTTTTTGTCAGACCTAAAGTTAATAAATCCTCTTTTGCTAAAACTTTTGTTTTTTCAGGTCCGAAGTGTTTTAATCTGTTGCCTATTGAAATTAAAATTGCTTAAACATGTAAATATTTTTCAGGAAAGGTTAAAGATTGGCTCAATGACATAACTGAAGTTGATTCACTTGTAAGAATTGTTGGTTAGTGTTGGTGTTTTACCGCTGCTGACTTGCAGTGTTTGCTATTCAGTACTTGTAGGAATTTACTTATCTTGGTAAATAACATAACGATGATAACTGATTTTAGTGGTAGTCATTTACAGGTGAATATCTGCTCTGAAGACTGACGGCTTGGTTAATATTGTTGTTAAAAATAACATAGTTAACATGCGCTGTAGCTGCCGCTACAATTTGAATTGTCATTTGTAGTGGGTAACGGCATTGATTTGTAATTCATTTGTAAATTTTTTATTAAGTATTTTGTTTTCTTTTCATATATCCACTGTTTACTTGAGTTGGTGGTTATTTATTCCTAGTAGATAAGATATAATTTGGTATTTGTATAAAGTGGAATAAATAAATATTATTATTATTATTATTTATGACTGAAATATAAAATCTGCATAATTACCTTATCTTCAACTTTTGGATCACGAAATCGTAACATGAATCTGTGACAGTGTTCAGAACGAAGATGATCTATGCTACGAGCATCGATTGCTTTCATTAAATAATCATTAACTTCATCTTCGGGATCTTTTAATTCAACACTTTCACCAAATTTTAATCTGGAATTTAAGAAGTAGGAAATTTCAGTTAAGTCACGAAAGGCAAATAAATGTTTTATGGTATTAATTCTTTTGACTGAAACTTGTTAGATAGTAGGAGTTACTTAACCAAAATTGCATAATACTTTTATCTCACAGTTTTTATAGCTATTAATTTCTCAGGCTTTGACAGTTTTATAATATTGTAGGATTTCACTTTCTTGTATCCAAGTCCCTTTGCTAAATTGTGTAGATGTTTATTATTTATAACACTCATAATAACCAAAGTTTGGTTTACCAGTGTTTTAAATGCTAAGGCCAATCAATCACTAAAATGACATGACAGTTATGCGAGAGTGCCATGATATCATTTTCAAGTTAAAGAAAGGTCAGCATATGCGACAACACTTAATGACATGTAATGCCATTTGTGTATTGCTTGCAAAAGAATAACATTTATTACATTGTACTGTCTTTGTTTTGTAATTTATTGCACTAATTTTCTTTTTTTAAATTTTCTATTTTATATATATTTCCTTTCCCTTCCCCTTTATGAATACATAGGGAAACAAACTATTGTTTTCATGCCTGGTGAAACAAAAAAATCCTTGTTTTTAGCAATACAAAAATGGGAACCAACAAAAACATTTTTATAAAAATTTGTCAATCGGTAATAGTTAACTCGTGTGATTTTTCACTATTTTGCTATTTTCTCAAAAATGGTTCCTACGATGTTCTTTAAAATTGGCTCAATTACTATACAATTTATGCTCTAAGGTAGGGTAAGCGCCATATTGGCTGAAATCTTGAGGCTATGGTGTCATTGTAAGAAATGTTTTTTTAATATTGTGGCCTTAATATGCATTTTAGGGCAAAAGCGAACAAAATTAAAGTTGTAGGAAATAAAAAACCATACCCCTTTTAATCCAAACTTTCTTTTTACAATCCGTTGTTTATTGTCAATAATTGACGGTATTTTAAGGACCAATATACAATCACTAATTATTAGTGATTGTATTTTGGTCCTAAAAATTGGTAGAAACAATAGGATTTTTTAAGATAATGGCCTTAGTAAGCAGTTTAGGACAAACGTAAACATAATCAAAGTTATAAACTATTAACAATCCTATAACTTGTATTTCTTGCATTTTTTCTACAGAGCTTAATTTAGCACTAATTAGTGATTTTCCATATTTTAAGTTGAATGTCAATTTTCATTTAACAACATTAATCTGTTGATTAATCAGTGATGAATCAGTTTCCTCTGTTAAATAGCCTGTGTGTACTATTATATTGAAACAACATTATCAAAAATGTTTAACTAATAATCTTACTTACTTATGGAGCTTGTTAGCTTGAGCAGTGTGACCCATTACTCTAAGTTCTTTGGCAACACTTCCATTCATTGTTGAATATACTGATTGAGCAGGCTTTTTAATACTGTTGGTATTCTAAAGAAATAAATATAAAAACAGCTAAATTATAGGATATAGTTTTTATATTTATCAATTTAATAGAAATTAATACACTAGAAAAATTTCAGTACCTTATGTAGATAAGAAAAATTAAATGGTAAGTAGTCTGACAATTTATGACAGCTAAAAATATTACCGACTGCTTTTATTTTTCATATTGCCACTGTAAAGTCTAAAGATTGGCTGCACAATATTATTGGCTTGAACTTATGACTAAACATCCAAAGAGAAGTCAGAAGCTAACTCTAGTTACTATTTATCTTAGGTAATTTTAATCTACGATGACAGGACTTAATAAAAAGGTAATTAGCTGGAAAAATGTTCTCAGATATCTTTATTGACTACTACTTGACCATTAATAACTATGGTGAGCTGTAGATTGCTTAAATATTGTTAAACATGAACGATATAGTGTAAAATATTCCCAAACCTTGAGTATTCAACAGGAGTACTTTTGGGTAGAAATAGGGCATGCTCAATTTCCAGATGATAAAGTAGTGGAAAAGGTAATGATAGCAGGGGATTCAGCCAGCTAGCTACATAAGTTTATCATGCATTCATTGTGCACATGTTAGTTAATTAATCCAGTGTATTAATTTAAAATATTACGTGTGATTATATTGCTTGAGTGTTTCTGTTAATTATATGACAAGTGTTCATTCTTATAATTAGATTAAAACTATGGCATCAGAATGTGAAAGTAATTACAAATATGACAAGAGTAATGCTAGTTACAGGTTAGTTTTTAAGTTTGTGAAAAAATTAGACCTCATAGAGAAATGGAGTACATATTTTATCACTCGGCAGAGTTTAGTAACTACTGAAAAAATATTGTTGCCTGTATAAAACCTTTTGAGAAAGACTGTATTTTAACCAGTTATGCATTATCATAATAGTTCTGGTGAAATTGTAACATTTCATTATGATCGACTAAAGTAAAAGTACCGGTGGCTTTTACCCAACTAATTTTCCAACCACCGTAGTAGGCCACAACCAGTGAAAAGAAAATCTGAACATTGGTTTTTCGGAAGCGCCGAGTTAAAGAAATGAAAATAAACAGAAGCAAATGCTAAAAAAAATTAATGAAGATACTTTTTCAATTACAATGATTTTAAGAAGGTAAGTATTTTAAGTTAAGTATTCGAAAATATTAACATAAATAATTTATTTTAAATTTTTAGTGAAATGTGTGCTTGTGCTACCGAAAAATTTTGTCAGTTTTGTTAAAAGTAATGAATGTTTTTCGTAAGTTTTATAGTGTAATTAAAAAAATAATAAATTCGTTGAATGTAAAAACATAAAAAATTTCTGTAGTAAATAGTACCATCAGTAGGTACAAAAACAGGAAACTAACAACTCTGCAGTCGACTGATAAAAAAATTAAGTTTTGTCAAATATTTATTTTTTATTAGGTATTAAAATAATATAAAAGGACATTATGAAATACTCTGAAACACATTTAAATCTGTATGAATAATAAAATATTACTGCCATATTTAAAATTAACCAAGGGTTGGGCGGCATTTTATTGTGCACAGATACCGAGATGGCTGGCTGTGTGACGTCCCCACAGTGAGCTCTGGGGTGAGAGCTATTTCCTTGCATGGAAGTAGAATATGCCTAGGTAGAAGTTAAACATGTTGCCAATTGAGTCATCGAGCTAACTACAGCAGTCACTAGTACTCTAGAGCCAATATTAAGGTAGTGCAACACATGCACAGGGTAGCCCTGTCTTGGGAGGGTGGGAAAAGAGGAGAGATGTGATGAATTTTAGAATTTTGCACAGGGCAACAAATTATGAGTATGTTTTACAATAGTTTTATTTAAATAATTTACAAGAAATATCATACAATAACTATAGTAATAATTAAAAATACTACTTACACTGTTTCCAGGTACAATAAGGTACGTTTCAATGTTATGGTCCCTTAAATACGAATTTCGTTCACCTCCTCTACCAGGTTCTACTTCGTACGCACCATCCAGACATTTTAATGTTTCTTTTGTTATGTGAACCCGTCTAGAAAAAAATGAAACTCTTGTTAAATAACAAAATACACATTAATAAACACTAATACACTACTGTTGTGACAAACATATATCTATGTTAACATATTCGGACGTTAAACCCAAAAAAAAAAAAAAAAAAATCTATGTTTTAGTTTGATCAACACATAAATCTACACGGCATTTCAACCAGAACAAAAAATTTCATAATACACCAAATTTAATCATACATAAGACTATTGTCTAATTCTCTAACTATTATTATCATTCAAAGGAAATATTATTTTCTGTTTGTAATGAAATGATTGAAGAAGAGGGAGAAGAAGGAGGAGCAGAGGAGAAAAAGGAGAAGGGAAGGGTAAGGAAGAGAAAGAAAACGAAGGAGAAGGGAAGAAAAGAAGGAGAAGAGGGAGGAGGAGAAGGGGAGAGAGAAAAGAATGAAAAGGCAAAGAAAAAAGATAAGGAAGAGGAGGACGAGGAGAAGAAGCAAATGTGGGGAAGAAGGATAAATTTAAAAGTATGACAGAATAAGTTTCGTTTTATTTTATCAAATATACTTGCCCGTAAATTAAAAACAAAACTTATGAGACATTACACTCTGTTTACAAACAAACCCTTTTTTTATTTATGTAACGTCACACCAACTATAGCAGTCATTAGCAACGACGTTGGGTTGTAACTGTAAAGGATGAAATGATTTTTTGTAACGTATGAAAATATACCGTGCCTGAGTGGGATTCAAACCCAAAACCGCATAATGAAAGGTGAGCACATTACCAAATATGCCAATGCAGCTGGCAAAAACAAACCTTGTTCTATTAGAATTATGTATTATGTATTTTTAGTGTTGTATAAAAAATATGCCTATAATTATTGATAGAGAGAATATTCCGGGTCATCGAGAAAGGTTGCATCCATGAAAAAAATTTACAGTTTAAAAAGTACTGGAGAAAATGTCATAAATTGTTTTTTGATGTAAACAGAAAATATTCAAGTTTTTTGTTGATATGACTACTGAAAGATAAACAAATTGAGAGAGAGAATATTGATACAAATTGGGAAAAAAATTACATAATTTGGCAACAAGATGCCGCACCTCCTCATTTCAGTCTTCCAGTGTGCCACACCCTTAATGAAAGGTTCTCTGGGTGTTGGATTGGTAGGGCCAATCCTGTGCTTTGGCCTCCGAGGAGTCCCCATTTTAACCCCACTTGATTATATCTTCTATGGTTATGTTAAAAATCATGTCTATAGTGAGAAATTTGAAAATGTGAATCATTTACGACAAAGAATTTCTACTGCTGTTGCTTTATTCATGCTCGATACCTGGACAGAGTGCACCTGGACAGAGGATGACTATTGTTTAGAAGTATGCAGAGCAACCAACGGTGCTCATATACAAACTTATTAAGGTATGTAAAAATACATACAACAAAAAAAAAATTAAGACATTTCCTCCAATAGTTTTTAAACTGTAATTTTTTAAAAATGGGTGCAACCTTTCTCAATGACCCCGTAATTATGATTTTAACCATTACAGTAAGTCAAATTCATTTGTTATTTGTGTACGTGTCATAATATGTAACAAAAGTTTGGTTTAATATTACCAAATAAAATTTGTTGAAGGATACATACCCTGGTATTCCACCACTTTCCATGTAATTAGCCAGTGTGACATCATTCGACCATACATCAAACTGCCACTTTCTAAGACCGAGTACGCCACAGTGAACTCTTCCTGTGTGAATACCTACTCTCATGTTCACATTAACAGCCATTACTTCACGCACCAATCTATTGAAAACAAATAAAAATTAAAATCTTTTGGTGAGTTCCATAAATTTAGGAAAAATTTACTGAAAAAATTTTATATGATGTATAATTTTATCTTCATTAGGTATTACAGTAGAACCTTGTTAACCTGAACCAGTTTTGGAAAATAAATAATATATTGTTTAGCATAATAAATGAAGACTTGTTTTACTGACAATAAATTACTATAATCAATAGGTACATTACTAGAAATCCACTTGCCAGCAGGTGAGTTAATTGCAATCACCCCACCTACTGTTGCTATGTAGCAAACTGGTGTTTTAACTCTCTCCTTCCCCTCCCTTTGTAAAGAAACTTTGATAAAGTCACAAAAAAAGTATGACCTGGTGTGTGTGACTTGCCAAAAACAATAAAATTGAAGAAGAAGAAAAAACAAGTGTGGAAGAAGACTTTAAAGAGATTTAAAAAAAATTCGATGGCTGTTTCGATGTTGATGAAGAAGACATTAACAATTGGTTGTAAATTGATAATGTCAGAGATTATGAAGCGATCACAGAGCAATAAGTTATTGCATCACGCAATACTACAGAAAGTGAAATTGAAGAGAATTCAGACAGTGTTGATGAGCCAGGTGTGGTTATGACACATGCAGAAGCAGTAGCAATCTTAGATAAATTAATGTTTTTTTTTCAAGAGTGAAGCCGAAACATTGCCAAATGAGCTTCCAATGCTAAAGCGGATGTGAAATCATGCTGCTCATAAGCGATACACCAAACTGAGTCAGCAAAATCTCACTGCTTTTTATACTAACGACTAGTTTGTAACTACATAAACTATTGTAATATTGTAACTATACGAACGTGTAAAATACATACAGCATTATGTGTTTTTAGGTGAAAGTGTGGCAATAATAATTTTTTAAACTACATTAAAAATAGTTTTGATGTATGTGTTCTTTTTTATCATTATTTCTCATTCTCTGGATAACAAGGTTCTTTTGTACACACAACTCACTTTCTGAAGTCATTGGAAAAATTTTATAGAAAAAGAAAATTTGATCAAAAAATAAGCATCTTAAAGGAACAATAGTCCACTAAAACACATCCTCTATGTTCATTACAGTTGCACATCCTTATAAACAGTTTTAATTAAAAGATAGCACATGATATTTTTATATTTTAAAATTTTAAATTCATATTACAATTTTTAAACATACTCATCGTATCTTTTCTTGCATATTAAAAATACAGTATAATGCCAGTTATTCAAAACAATTGGTGTGGACCCTCCTTGGATAAACCAGATTTAAATGTTTTTTTTTTTTAGTAATAGATTTTATTAAGAATTATCATCACTTTTTTTAAACCAACAAAAAAATTTTTTTTAATAAGCATTCAATATATTTAACTGAAATACAATGTTTTTGTTTAGGTCATCAACTGAAAGGCTGGTTTGAATCTAGAGGCTTTGCTAAGTAGAACGAGGAGAGAGGTGGTTTACAATTGCCTTTCTCACTGAGTGGAAAAGTATTGTTATCAGCATGCCAGGCCCTCTGAAGAGCATCTACTTCCTACCCTGCAAATGACACCTTCACTTCATTTGCTACAGGGTCTGGCTGTACAATGAAATTCATTACTCCGAGAGGAAAAATTCTGACTAGTGTCTTTTACACCTCTACCTCTTCTGTTGTTAAATGCTTCAGTCATATAATTGGCTGACCATCTGATAAACAGAACTGTTTATTGTAGCCCTGGAACTAGCAGATCGACTGCACGTAATATTACACTACACCTGCCTGTTATGGGCGTGAAATAGAATAACATACTAAATAAAAATTAAACCCATGTACTTATTAAAAAAAATTAATTTCTAAACTTTATTTTTTCATACTCAGATTGTTTCATTGTTTTTCTGTTTTATATTTTAACTCTATGCTGCTATAGCTTTTCTTTACCATTTTGATAAGGATAAAACACCAACTCCACCATTCGCAGCAACAGTGCGCACCAATTCACTGTTTTCAATCTTTTCTATGGTTTTTAGTTTTTTTATTAATAGTCAAAACAACATGTTTATGATTGTACAATATTCTGCTAAAAAATAAAAAAACATCCTTTTTCGTTCAAGGAACTGTGAACTAAAAAAGAAGCAGCTAACAAAGAGCAAGATGTACTGCAATACAATTAGAAGTGTACTTTATTTTCAATTTGTTTATGTACATTACACCCACCGAAAAAATTGATTTTCGGATAACCCGAAAGATTCGGTTTAACTGAGATTCAACTGTATCCTTCTTTTTTGTTTGTAATGTAATTTTTCAATTTTTTATATGTAGATAATAGATTCAAAAGAGGTATTAACTTACGCAATGGCATCAATCATGTCCAGACCCATTTCAACACAGCAATGGGCATGATCAGGGCGAGGCTCTGGAAGACCCGAAACACAGTAATAACAATCACCTAACAGTTTGATACGAAGACAACAGTGTTCTTGTGCCAGTCTGTCAAACCTGCAAAACAATTCGGCATGTTTGTGTAAAAAATTACAAAGTTCCATAATTTTTGAAATACATTATCTTAAAAACAATAAAATGATAAAACTAAAAATCCACTTACATTTTCTCTTTGAATTTGAAGTAATGGTTAATTGCAGATGTTGTTATTTACAAAATTACTATACAATAAGCATAACATGTAGAGATAATTAAATAAAAACTTAACTTTTTGAAAGTGCTTAGTATTCATCCACACTATTATACAAAACTGCAGAGTAAAGAACAATGCTATTTTTTTCATTCTCTCTTAACTTAAAAACGTTTATGTATATTTAACTTCTTTTAGCTCCCAAATTCCCAAACGAAATTAATAATTTACTTTAAAAATTAGTCTAAATATTGTTTTTTAAACTTTCTGCTTAAAAAAAGGATAACAATTAACACTTGCTTAAATAAGTAACAGACTTGATCAAATTATTATTTTTTTGTTTTTGTTTGTTATGATACAATTATGAGTACAATCTAGTTCGAAGATTAAAGACTAATTTTATTCTAAACATAACTATTATTTACCATACTACAGATATGTTCAGAAGAATCTCTGAAATCTTTTTAGAACACTACTATTCTATCTACTAGAAGTACACTATGATTTCTTATACACTTAAATTGTTTTAGATTCTGATTGCACACTAGTAATATAACACTGACACTAGAGCAGCTCAAATGTTTTGTTTCTTTTTAAACCTTTGCACCAGTTCAATGTTATCAAGGAGCTGGATTCCTTCAACATTATCAAATTAGTGAAATTCTTTCTTATGAATTTATGAAATCTCTGGAGTTTGTTAGATATTAGTCCATTAGCAGGTCGTTGTTAATATTATTGTTTCTGGTAAACCAGGGTATGTCAACAAATCCACTCAACACCCTGTTTTGAAAGTGTTGTATTACTTTATTTAGTACATCCCCAGAGTTGCATATCATACGTCCAAGCAGGCTTTAACACCTGTTTGTAAAGCAGAAGTTTGATACACTGATACTAAATATCTTTTCCCTAGCAACCAGTATTATTTCTGATATCTTAATCTAAGCTCTTTTCTTTTGACATGGGTTTAAATTAAATTGGAAATAATACATATATAAATGGTAATGTAATTATATTTTAAACCAATTACCTGGCAAATAGTTCATTCAGAAGACGAACCAGTTCTTGTGCAGTACATTGGTCTGACAAACTAGTGAACCCACAAATATCAGCAAATAGAATACTGCAAAAGTAAACGACAAAATTTTACTTTACTTACTTTTAAATGTGAAAAAATATCTAACTTTTTTAATCCCAGCGTTTGAAGAATCAAACATCATTGGTTTATGCCTTGCGTAATATAAATTTAATTAAATATTAAAAATCCCTTCCATGAGATGACGGTTCTCATGGCTGATGGCAATTTTTTAAATGGCTGAGGGTCTATCTTCGATTTATGGGAAAAACCACTAGTGGTTTCTGTATCTACTCTTTAAGAGGAATCAAATGACACTATTCTTATTTCAAAATTTCAACTTTGATTTCTTGACTTCTGGTTTTGGGTCATATACAGTCAAAATCGGAACTTCAAATCCAATCCAGAACCAGTAACTTTTTGTGTTGACTATGAATCCGAAAACTGCTTGTTGATATCTTTTGTAGTTTCTGAAATTTATTTCTTGATTCTGGTTTTGGGCCACCTCCAGTTAAAACCAGAACTTCAAACCTACTTTAGGCCCACAAACTTTTTGTGTTGATTACGAATCCAAAAACCATTTGTTGCTATCTCTTATAGTTTCTGACATCTGGGTGTGATGAACAACTTAATAGATGGACAAAGGAAAATGATAAATGACAATTTTAAAAATTGTCTCCAATAAATTTTTACATAATTATATCATGGATACTTTGTATTTCTGCATTCTGATCCGCATAATGGTTCAACATATTATTAGGCTTATGTATATTGTACAAAAATTCACTATCAATTACTGATTTTTTTCGTGCCCAAATCAAAAGGCAATACAATGCTTGTTCTAGAGGTGATATTTCTGTAATAATCAATCTATTCTACTTTATTAATAACTCATTTAAAATATTGAACACCTAATCATAATACTATTTATAAAAAAACATCTTAAAAGAACTGTAATTATATTACAACACACACACAGCTAATAATTTCTTGATATTGTAAGTATAGCTATAATCTGATGATTAGTCATACGGTACACTTAATTAATAACTATACCTGACATTCTCATGTTTCTGGATGTAAATTTTGTGAAACATTGAGTCTTGTGGTTTTCCAGCAATGTCAGCTTTCATTTCCATAGCTACATGTCTTGGTAAAACAGAAAGTAATAACCTCTCCTGAAATTTTAGAATAATACAATTATTAAACAAATGTGTTTAATAATTCAATTATGATTTTGTAGTAAAACTATTGCAGGTTTTTTAAACTCTCATAGCTGCTGTATTATTTGTTTTTACCATGTCATTATATCTTCTACTGACTGATTGTCTTCTACTGACATGTTTAGGTGAATATACTATCATCAGAGTATATAAATTACAAAAATAAATAAATAAACTGAATATACAGTCGTAGACAAAATTAACGTGTCACTTTAAAAGATCGTAAATGGTTTTACAGTATCTCGATAAAGTAGGATTTAACTTATAAAGCAAAAGAAGAATGGGAGAAAATCGACTAGAAAGAAATCCAAAACTTAATTCAAGGAATACCAAGACGGATGCTAGCTGTAATTAAGGCAAGAGGGGGCTGTACTTGTTACTGAATTACTAATTCATTATAAATCACATAATAATCATGTACTTTTAATTTTGTCCATTTTGTATAAACTAAATTTGGAAAACATTCAATACTGATAGTAACCCTTCTGTTTTCGTTAAATAAAATTTTGTGTTTTTAAAGCTAATTTATCTTATTTTTTCATTAAATTAGCATAAATAAAATTTGCAATTCTAAAGTTTTGTTAAAAAATATTAAATATTGCTTAAAATTATGATACAAAAAATAACAGTAACAGAAATGAACCTGGAACATTGACGAAAATGATTTTTTTTCACTTAGCCGAAAATCTTACATGATGCGTTAAAATTGTTCAGGACTTTATTTAATGTTTAGAAGATGTATCTCCAGTCATTTGTACAAAACTTTTAGTCATTTTTGTACAAATGACTGGAGGTTCAATATCTTTTAATTTGGTTCAAATTTTAATTTGTTTAGATTCAATTTTTTAAAAATATTCCATACTTTGATGATGGTGAATTCATGTAAAACTTTTAGGAGAAGATAAAATCATTTAACAGCATGTTAAAAATAAAACAACAATGTAGCAGCTATGAGAGGTAAATAAAAAAACTGCATTATTTTTACAAAATAATTTATTATAGGCTACAGGATTCATTATAATGATTTATTCTTAATTACAACAATGTTAGAAAAACACGTAGAAAACTTCAAACACATGTAAGGTGAATAAATGGCAAAAAGTAATGGCAGATACAGAATGTTGAGCTCTTCCTTACTTCAGTTAAATTAAAGGGATCTCATATAATAGTTAAGGAAGCCTTTAATGTATTAATCAGAGTAATGACTACAGAGACTAGTTTCTTAAAAGGTGATGTCAACTTCCAACATCACTTCAACAAATGTAAAGGATTAATGATAAAAGAATGATGTTCACCATTGGGATATCAAATGGTATGACGCTTTTAACCAAAAAACCACTAATAATAAAAAACCCGTTGTGAAACACTCACTTAACTTTCTTTTGCGAATGCAAATAATGTAACTCGTAAGCTAAGTTAATTACTATAATCTTGAGTGTATGATGAAAAATGAAAATAAACCTGTATGATTTAAAAATACGGAAAATCACAAATTAACACAAAACTAGGTTCTGTAGAAAACTGTTAGGTTTTAAATTTTTTATAATATTTATTATTTATACGAATATGGCCTAAAATCCACATTAAGGGTGCAATATTAAAAAACGCTGATTTTTATCCATTTCAATGAGAAAATAGAGAAAATCACGAATTGTTGCTAAACTAAGAGTTGTAGAAAAAAATGTTTGAAATAAAAGTTTTAGACTTGTTAATTTTCTACAACTTTGATTAAGTACATTTTTGTCCTAAAAATGCAAACTGAGGTCACAATCTTAAAATCATTTTTTTACCACCAGAGCACAGTCTCCAAAAATATCAGCAGACATGCATGTTACGTAACTTGTAGAGAGCAAAAAATATAGCAAATGAGGTGATTTAAAAAATCGGAGAAGCTCTTTTTTGAATAAATCGCAAAAAGTGAAAACCTTATAAATAAACTACTTTTGGTTGACTGATTTTGATGAAAATGTTTGTGACAGGTCCCCTTATGGTGACAAACTTAAGTTCCAAGTTCCAAGATCTAGAACTATTATAAAAATCGAACAAGTAATTTGTTAATAAATACAAATTATATTGTGTATTTTACTTGATAAATAAAAATAAACTAAAATTATTATGTCATTTTATGAAACAACAAAGAATTGTATAGCCTATTAACTACATAAACTTTCCTAGTAGTAATTAGTAGTAGTATTCAATACACTTACCTGTTTCTGATTTTCTCTTTGGCGTGTTAACCTGGCTTCAATACACTGACGTGTCTCAAGGAAAGCTTGTCTTTTTGATTGCTCACTAGGATAATGTGTCATGGCTCCAGCAACATTAGTACAAGCTAACGTTAGCCCAACTGATGCTATCTAGACAACAAAAAGTATTTAAAATAATTTACTTAAATGACTTGACTAATTTCAAATGCACAGCTCCTAAAATATAACTTAAAATTTAAAAAATATATTCTACAGTTCAGACATTTCATTTTATTTAAAAAAATTATTCTACAGTTCAGACATTTAATTTTTTTTTTATTGGAGAGAATGAGTTCTTTTTTTGTTTTATGTCTGGGTGTTTTGCAATTACTGCTAATGTAGATGGCGTGAAAGATGATAGATGAAAATGAGTGATGAAAAAGTAAATGTCAGATCTGACCAAGAATCAAACCCGGGGCATAACAGCCAGTTGTGCTAAGCACTACGGAGGAGAAGAGTGCGAGGGCATCAGGGTCTGCATGGATTAGTTGCTCTTCTAAGAACTAAATTTTGTGCTCTGGTCTATAGACTAGATAGATGAAAAAATTTCAGACCTGACTGAAAACCAAACCCAGGACTCCTGGTATAGAAGTCAGTTGTACTGACCACTACACCACAGGTCGGCTAAAAAAAACCAGAAGAAGATGAGGAAGTTAGTGGCTACATGTATTGTATTTTAGCCCATAACTACAAATGGTGCTGAGTGCTGGTAAATAAATAATCTCCAAGAATAAACAAGAGCTAGAGACTTTAGAGATGAACTGCTCGTGTAGGTCAAGTCATCTCGAGAATGGTGCATGTTGTTGCACAGTCGTGTGTTTATTGTCATGTCGTCTCCAGAATGATGCATGTGAGAAAGAAGACATAGGGAACAGGCCAATTCTCAGGAACCTGTAGATAAAACAGGGACCAGAAAGTTTGTATGGTATGGAAATGTTCAAGGGGTATTGGTGGACAAATGGACTGAAACGTATTTCTTTTTGGTTCTGGAAATAGTAGAGTTAACCCTGGGGAAAACATGGATACAGGGATGATAGTAGACAATGGGCTGTACAATATGGTAAATAAAGAAATTTGTTGGACATCCATAAGAAAGTAAAAGAAGTATGGTAACTGATTAAAAAAATACTTTGAAAATAAATTTTTGTTTAGTTGATAAAAAACAATTTAAATTATAAAAGAAATTAATTTTAGTTAAATTGAAATATACATTTAAAACCATTGAAGTAAAAGATTTTATGTTTTAAAAAACTGTCTCTGTTGTAGCTTAGAGGTTAAAAATGTTGAAAGGTTACTAGCTGCACTGAGAATATTACAGAAATGAAATGTACAAAATTGTGTAAAATAAAATAAATTTCATTTGATTAAAAAATAGAAGTTTAAAACAAAAACTGGAAAAAACAAATAAACTGAAAGTTCAAAACAAATTACTTAATGGTTTGCAAGTTAATTTCTTTAAACACAACTAAATGCAAAATAAAAATAATTAATTGCTTTTCGTTTTTGTACCTAAAGCAATTTCTAAAAAAAATAAAATAAATTTACACACAAAGAACTGTCCATTTACTCTTAGTTACTGTGGTTTTACAACTGTCACTAGTCTCCAAAGGAAGACATAAACAACTTTTCACAGTACAAAGTAAAAATAATAGGAAATGTAGTACTCAACATATTCACATCATTATTTATTTTCAATAAACTTTTTATTGTAAACAAATAGTAATTATGGAGAGTACAACACATATTTTTACCCTAGTACATGAATAATAGTGTATTTGTGGTAACAATCACACACCTCAATTATTTCTCAACTAATTATTTGTGTTGTTAAGAAAAAAGAGCAACAAGCAATTCCACAGAATTACAAAATGGACTTGAATAAATAAAAATAATCTTTACTTATCAGCGACTGTAAAGAAATAGGCATTTTCATTATTTACAGTGATAAATTCCTAGAAGAATTCAGAAACTTTATAATTTTAAATATTTATATTTATTAATAAGTTACTACTGTAAATTGTTTCTCAACAAGGGTCGAAATCTGGTAACGTAAAAACGAAATTTCTCAACCCTGCATGGTTTAAAATTTAAAAAATTAATTCCAAAAGACTCAGGTGTCATTGAATTAAATAAATAATTGATTTATTTTATTGAATCTACTACGAATCCAACGGCCCCAGTCCCGAATTCAGAAAGTTACTGGTTGGGGAGATAAGAAAGGGTTGCAAAAAGCGCAAAAAATAACAAGGATATCGTCTTGGGATTCAATATACACAATAGAAATACTTTTGCTTTTACGCTGATGAAAGTTCATTAATATCTGATGAGTATTTACAAAGTTATAGACCAATAAGTTTACATAATCCGTATAATGTTTTCAAAAACGGGTTTTTTTTCTAATGTCAATATCACTTTAAAAAAAAAAAATGCTAAAAATTTCAAGTTTTCACCGTTCAAAGCAAAATTAAACAAGCATTAATTTGACATATAGTGGGCCTAGGTTAAAATCAATGCCATATTATTTTTAACAGTTAACCTTCAAACTCAAGTTCCTATTATTTTTGACACGGTTATTACAGTATATTTTTTTTAAGCTGAGACCTACAGTAAACAACATTTTACGAAGTAAGGTTGGATCTGTTGTGTCTACGCTACGTGTAACCTGATGGCTGGGGGCACGCCCCAGACCACACAGAGCGTGCCCGTAAAACTGCGGTTTAGCTACCCTATACTCGCCTGCTTTCGAGGTTAATGGGCGCTGGCCGTAGCTCTTCCATGTGCTACGTGTAGTACATGGTTGTGCGTAGTACTTCCATGTGTGGTAGAGCCACGTGCAAAGCACTTTAGCGGCGTAACGAGCTCGACGGCGACTCGTCCTACGTTTACACGAGTACTGAGGGTAGTGGGGCGCCCTGCGGCTCACGTCCGCACCCAATCGTTTGGGTTTGGCCTCTCAGGGGTTGTGGGTTCGCGTGCTAGGTAGCTTTCTGCGGCCACTAAACTGATTAAAGTCGGTGGACTGGGTATAGTCTGCCAAGGATTGAAAGATAAATACGCGCGTAACCGGATGGCTGGCGCCCTTCGGCGGCCTTCATTTCTACATACACCATTCGTAACCTGCATGTCATTTGTAACCTGAATCCTATTGAGTTAGTGTAGGCTCAGGTGAATCATTACGTGACTACAACATAATAAAAATTTAAGTTCTAAAAAGTAAGGAATTTTTTGGAAATTGAGGTTTCTAAAATATTGGTGAATGAGTGAAAAAACTGAATAGCTCACGTGAAAAAGGAAGAGAGACGCATGTGGAATTTTGATTCTTTGAGTAAAATTCAAGTAGAAAAACTTGTAAATTTGGAATATGATTCAAGTAGTGACAACGAGGATAATGTGTTGTCTGATGACGTTTTATCAGTTCTAGAAGAAATTACAATAAGGTAACCTACTACAGTATCTACTTTGTTTACAATGAAAAACCTTAAGCGTAGTTACAAATAAATATAAAAACTGTAAACTTCCTGTATAATGAACGTAAATTTTTTGGATGGATCGCGCTACGAAATATTTTTTTTTAAACTGTTTTGACCAGGTCTAAACTTAGCTGACATAGAGTATGGTGTTAGTCAGGCAGTTTCGTAATAGTGTCGTCACGGGACCGGTTCCGAATTGCGTTAATTGTTCGTGTGGTACGGATGGTACCAAGTGGTTGTGGACAGGTAAATCATTGTTTTAATTGTTAAGTGACAGTACCTTATGTATAGTCAAATTTAGTTTAAGCTCTAAGTTTTGTTAATAGTGTTTTAATTAATTTAGTTTGATAATAGTCTACGTTTAATTGAGTATAATTATTAACCGTGTCAATAAGCAATAACTGTTATAAGTTTAAAGGAAGTTTGTTTATAATTTAATATACTCGTAACTAGATTTCTAACGAACCTAGGCTTAGTCATTACAATATTATAAATCTAGATTAAAATAAAATTTTATAGGATTAGTTATGAAAAAAATTCATGATGTTAAATTCTGACCACCTGATATAATACCAAGTTTTGGAAAATAATTACGACTATTAATTATTAATTAAGTAAAACGCCCAAATCATTATTATAATTGAAAAAAACTCCCACTCACATTAGACACCAATCAAACCATAATTATTTACACCTACTACAAAAATAATTTTAAAAATCTTAATAAATTTCGTCAAAATTAAAAAAGCGTGGAAAAAATTACAGAACATTTATTTTAAATTTAAAAAGGAAAAGAAACAGAATGAACGGTAGGTATAAAAAGTAGGAAATAGGTATTAACTTAATAATCAAGATAAAAAAGCAATTTTCTTTTCAAGAGATTTAAAGTATTAATAAGAATAGCTTTATCTGAATAGATTAAAGTCAGATAGGTCACGTCTCAGCTTTTCAAATTGCCCATGCCTTGTCATTATAAATAAAAATAATCACAAATATTCAATAAATAATATCAGCATAATGCACAAACATATTATATTATGTAAATATAAAGTAAATATAAACTAGCTGCCCGTCCTGGTTTCACTCGGGTATAATTTTATATTCTCAATAATTTAGTTATAAATAAATCAAAAATAATATTTCCTGATTTGGAAAATATGTTGTACATTTTGGCCACCTCTACCAAAGTTCAGCTGTCTACCTCGTCCGGAACTTAAAAAAATATTGGTTTAAGGGTTGAACAACATTTTCAACGTCTTATTAGTACACATTTTTATATTATTCATAAGTAATTTTTTAGGTGTACTGTAGGTAACGTCTGCACCAATTTTCAGCCATCTAGCTTGTCTGTAACAGTGTAAAATGAAAATATTTATTTAAGGGTTGATCTCCCTTTTTAACTCCTTATGAGTAAGTTTTTGAAGTCGTTGAGGTGTGATTTCTTTTAATGTCACTCTATGTAACATCTCCACCGAGTTTCAGCCGTCTAACTCGTCCCCGGAGCTTAGTAAAAAAAAGTTCCTGTCCAGAGTCGACAAGACTCATGGCTGGTGGCAAATTTTTCTAAAAATAGTAGTTGGCCCGAGAAGTTACGTTGCGTGTTCACTTAACTCCTAGGGGGTAATGCTTCCTCATAATGGGATCAAGCCCACACGAAAGCTACGAAAAAATCTAAGTATGCAAGCTTTAAGAGGAGTTGAGTGATACTATTTTTTTTCCGAATTCTGACTTTGATTTCTTAACTTTCGGTTTTTGGCAACTTCGGGTCAAAACCAGAACTTTCAATCCATCTGTATCTATTCTTTAAGAGAAATCGAATGGCACTATTTTTCTTTTGAAATGCCGACTTTGATTTTTTGACTTCCGGTTGAAACCGAAACTTCAAACTTAATCCAGGTTCACTAACTTTTTGTGTAGATTATGAATTCGAAAACCGTTTGTTTCTATCGCTTATAGTTTAAGACACCTGGATGTGACGGACAGAGAGACGGACATCGGAAAATGATAGACGGCAATTACAAATTGCCACAAAAATATTGATTTAAGGGTTGGACACCCTGTTTAACCTTTTAGGGATACATTTTTGAAACTTTGAAGATGTAATTTTTAGTTGGACAATTTCTTACAATAAACACTAAAAAAAATTCTATTCCTTCAACTATTTTTAGAATATCACAGTACAATATTATAGTATGTTACGTTAGTATTAACGAGTCAAACTTGTTAGGCATACATTAAACAGCAATATTCATACAGGAAATATATGAAAGTAAAGGAAGATGCTGGACTGGATCCGGTAGTAAAATGAATCAGCTCAATGAGCTCAATAGCTGTTGAGCAGCCCATCACTAGTTCACACTCTCATTCAATCTTCCTTCATCTTTAGCTCAAAAATAATCTCCGTTCTGTCGAGACTTTCAGCAAACTTATATAATTTTTTTATGTTCGATACTAAGAGTATCACCGTCCATCCTACAGAACTATACAATTATTTTAGTATAAAAATACTTATACGAACATCTGGCAAACCTATAATTCTTTGGTTTGGTACACTTTCCTGAAATCTGTATTCTTTCACTCATTTAATTAAATAACAATGAAAGCTATTGATATACAAACGACTGAGCAGCAGACTAAAGCGTCAAAGAAAACTTTGACAATGTCATTAAAATTTAAAATCTCAAAATTTCAATAGAAAAAAATAATAATGTTCTATATTATATTTACATTATTGCAGAATTTAAATAATGTTTAATTTGAACAAGAGCACCTGTTGGTACAGAACACCTACGGCTGCAAACAATACGAATAACCTAGTGAGTTTAGAAAGCAAGTCCATTATACCTACCTACTGAGGTTAGAGGTATTCATGAGTTTGTCAGACTATTGTGCTCTGGTAACGTAGGCTTTATTCTGATACTGTTTGAATGAAATTCTGTTTGCTTTAATTTAGAATTGAATTTAGCCAACATCGTACATGGAAATCACTCAAGATAAAATGTTTTCGTTCTTTACAAAAGCCGACTGTATAATAACGTTTAGAAAAAAAAGAATTACGTTTCCATTGAACCAACCTCATCAGATTTTGAAAGGTCACGCTTCTGGCTAAATATACTGGTAACTATTAAACAAAATATTAAAAAAAAATTAATTTTCTCTGAACTTGGTAATATAAAAATAACAGGAAATGGAGATATTCAAGTCAGGATTGTTTTTCATTTTATAAATCCACGTGCTCATTTTTATTAGTAGCTTTCGTATTCATCGTCGTTTAGAAAATAAAGAGATAACAATAAATTTAGAAAATGAAAATATTTCATTTTCAACGCAATATTTTAGAGCACACATTCAAGTAATTTTGATATTTTTCTAGAAAACTAAAATAAATACATAAAGTTAAGCTTTCAAACAAAAATCATATTAATTTACCCAAGAGATGAATATTTTGAAATTTAGTCTCTTTTATTATTAAAAATATTAATAAAACTACACAGTTTCTCATCAAAGTTAAATGTTTAACAAACATAAAAATTTGTTGACTCATAAATTACTTTTGCCTATAGTGCTCATTTGCATATAATCAAATAACTGATGATTTTAATTTTTTTCAAAGTAACAGATGGAAATTGTTTAATGGCAGAAGTTTTAAACTCTGCATATGAAAAATAAAAAAAATTGAGTTTGAAATAAAGTTTTTTATTTACAACTCGATTAATATGAACTAAAGTGTTTTACATTATCTTACAACAAATTCTCTTCAAATGTAACTGTTTGCAATTTAAAATCACAGATGTTTTTTGTAATTTTTAATGTTTCATAAACATCCTTGTCATTAGCGACTAGGTTATGGAACATTGGGTTTTGACTATTGTAGTAATTGGCAGGATCCAAACCGATACTTTTCGTATTTTAGGGTAGTGCGCCAACAACTACAACGCAGACACCTGCCTTAACGGTTTGTCTTAAATATTGTAAGTGAGTAAACAGGGATAATTTAATCTTAGTTGGCGTATTTATTAAAACTTAAGTAGAGTAATAATATTTTTCTTGAACATGATTTAATTGCATTTGATAAGTATTTAGACTATTATTGTAGTACTGGTAACGCAATATAAGTTGACGATCGTCAGCGAGAGTAAGACTTGACTATGCGGGGGGGGGGGGGGTGGAAGTGCTACTATAGTCTAGCCTCTCTTAGTTTGCTCCTAATGAATGTAAAAAAATAATGACGTCACTGAGCATGCGCATTATATCAAAATATGTACACGCTAATTAAAAAGTAACAACTTTCAAAAGTATTTAGCCTAAATACAAAATACTTTTAAAAGTATTTTTCTAAATGAAATTGTTAGGCCTACATCATATCATGACTGATGTTTTTAGTACTTTAAGTACTTATAATTTAAAAAATAGTTAATTTAATAGGAATACGACATCCGTAAAGTCGCGGACTCTAGCGTGCACCCTGTAGTAGGTGGCTTTTGCTTGTTGACAGTGGGAATAAACTAAGAACGGCTGAACTGTACATGTGCTTTTCTAAATACATCATAGCGACGATATGATCCATGACATTGATTTATTATGTTTACAACTATGTCATTTTATAAACATCCTTTGTATTATTTATTATTTTTTTAGGGTTTTCATATTCCTTTATTTTCAGTAAAGTTATGTTAAATTGCAATAGAATTTTAAACAATTCACTTTCTTTAAATAATTACATTACTCCTTACTTATTTAGTGTGACGGGTCATGAACTTAATTTTATTACTTAAGTGTTTATGGTGGTTACATTTTGAGTTACACACTTGATACATGTCTTATGCTTTCGGGTTGGCCGATGTAAGTAGGATAGATAGTATACTGTCCTCCGCATGATAGGCGCAATCGTCAACTTATAGCGCGTTACCAGTAGGCCTACGTAACGACATTTATTACTGTATAGGGTTGCTGACAAATTTTCTTTTCTCTTCAATTCTTTATTTACAACTGTAAAATGTTACAACAAGCAAATGTGATGATTATGCTAATAATGTAAATGACATGATAGGCATGAGAGGGGTAGGGCCCCCATTGGTGCCTCCCCAAGAATGAAATTTGTATATAAAATTAGCAGGTCTCTACACCAGCGTCTTTTAAGGGGTCTAGGGGGATTATCAGGTAAATGGATGGAGGAAAGTGAACGCACCAGACGGTTCTCGTGTTCGTGTGACTTGTCGTGAAAGCGTTTGTATAGGTATTCAATGGAATTTTGTACAAGTGGTGTTTTCAAATCTGTATGTAAGGTTTTGTTGCTAACGTAAAGAGGTGCATTTGCTATAAGGCGTAATGTTTTTGACTGGAATGCTTGAATTCGTTGCAAGTTAGAGGGTTTGGTTGAACCGTAAATTTGGGACCCGTAGGTCCACATAGGTTTCAAAAGAGAACAATATATGCGTAATTTTTGTGCCATTGGTAATTTTGATCGTTTGTGAAGTAGGGAATATGGAAGTTTAAGTCGGGAATTCAGTAATAAACGTTTCCGTTTGATATGTGTGCTCCAAGTTAGTCGACAAAATAAAGATTTATTCATTATGGTTTCCAAACGGCTGAATTCGTACAGATTTACAAAATCTTGAAAATAAAAACACGAAACAATACAAAATGAATTCAAAAAATTTCTTACCTCTCTCCATGAATAATCAATTGATTGATGTGCTGTACAACCCAATTGAACAAGTGCGAGTAATGTGCCAGCAATAATTGCCTCTTGAAGACGAATTGGAAGAAGAGCGTACGTCACATAAACAAAAAATATGCTGGCCCAAACTGGAGGACTTAAAGCTACATTCAGTGCTAATGCTAATTGAAGTATTAGGAATGTTCCGAGGATTACATAGGATGCAGTCAAGAGGTAGATTTCATTAAGTGCAGGTCGTGCCAGTACAATTACAAGACCTGAAAATTAAAAAATTAATTTTAATTTATACAAAACTAATTTTAAAACTTTAAATTACAAAGAGTAAAATGTAGGTTAATTAAAAAAATTACCGCAGGATTGTTTCCAAATCAATTGACAAAATATTTTCAGTAAATACCGCCTGTAAGAAATAAAAAAGAAAATTCTGTAAAAGTATAAATAACTGAATAAGGTACAGTTGACTATTGTCCCCGCTAAAATGTTATTATCTGTTTCCACTATATGTGTTTAATATCGTTTGGATAGTTTTTCAAAAATTATCGTTTATGAAAGGTTTTTAAGCGAGAGTTCGCGACCATTGATCACGGTTCAGACCACACAGACTTATTCTGGAATTTATCTCTCCCTAGTTTGACCAATTTCTCTTCACCCCACTAATTCATATTGCTACGCTCACAACTGCAAAAGAGTTACATCTATACCAATTACATAGGCTGTCCAATTTTGCTTGTACTGCACTGATACTGTTCAAAGGTATTACGTTAAACTCTGTTCTTATATCATCGTTCCTCAAATTATTTCTTCTTGTACAACTTTTGGAGGTGAATGCCGGAAACTAGGCGTGGGAGAGCGAGACCAAAGTGTTCTGGTGGGAGAGTGTATGGTCATGTGACAAGACTTAGAGGTTTGAGGGAGGATGACTGGTGGGATAGAGTTGAATGGAGATTAGAATGGGAGAAACTATGAAGGGCGTCAAAAAATATGAATAACGTACAACCTTTAACACTCCTCAGAAACGAATTTTATCAAGTGGTTGAATGTGAAACGCTTTCTCTCTGCAGTAGATCCATACCTAACTGCCGTATCTCATCATGCCGTATCGTGCTCGCCTCTCATCATGCGGTCTTGGGTTCGAATCCCATTCAGGCACGGCATTTTTTCATACGTTACAAAAATCATTTCATCATTCACCGTCTGCATTAGCAGTAATTGCAGAACAGTCGGACGTTAAAAAAAAAAAAAAAAATAACTGCCGTATGTTAATAAAAGTACAGCTGATATTTGATAAAATCTTAGTTGAGTTTTTCCTAATTATATTTTTTTAAAGAACGGTGTATAGTACCACTAAGAGTGTATTTTTTGAGAAAGTTAAAATTCCTATCAAATGACACAACATCACATCCTAGTTTTAAATATGTTAAATTTGCTCTAGGATCTGGTTTAATTAAGGGTTTTCAATGTTAATTTTTACCACTACAATTTACGTGATATAATCAACCTACCATTCCTTGTCAAATTTCTTAGTTTCAAATAAAAGCCAATCCGGCTAGTCGTTTGATAAACAATTAACTCTTTCTTTCGTCTATTTGAGATTTTTTTGTTTTATGTCCAACCGTTTTGAAATTACTGGTAATGCAGATTATGATAGATAAAGATCAATGATGAAAACCTGCCAGACCCGACCAGAAATCGAACTTGGATCTCGGCGTAGCAGCCAGTTGGGCTGACCACTACACCACGGGCTGTAGTGCGGTTTGTTACCTTCTTCGATTCGAAAAAGTAATAAATTTACGTACTTATAGTAGCCAAGATAACCACTAACAGCAACGAAGTCTCTTGGAAAATTTCAATGAATAAACAGATTTCTGTAAAATTTAATTAAATTTTTTAATGTTTTTACTAAGAATTTTGTATTTATTTATTCTTAAAACTTCTTGTATGCATAACCATAAAATTAGTACCCCCAAGAGTGGTGGGCCTACTACAAAGTTCTGCTGTTCACTGATTGAACGTTGGGTTAATACGACGAATATCCAGCAGTACAAACAAAGAAAATTTATCATTAACTTATTAATATTAAGCAAGTAAAAACGTTTCAACTTACCTGTATAGGCCAGAATGCATGTAACACCTGCTATAAACGGAGGACTGGTTAATGTTTTTGTCAGAACAACATGCCAACCAGCAAGCATTGAACAGAGAGCCAATAGCAAGCCCAATAAATGTGTCATGTGACTCTGATTCGTTCTAAGGAAGTATCTTTGATATAACATTTCTACCTGTAAATATTTATACACAGTGTAAAAAATTATTATAATGTTAATAGATATATTATATAAATGTTATGTATTTCATAAATTATCTAAGTAACAACGTAGTTGATGTTATTTTAATATTATTACTAAAAATTAAGGTATGAACGATTAATGGATACGATTAGAACACATTTTTAAGTGACTAAAAAATAGATCTAAGGTGTTGGATAATTGGTTTAAAGAAGTCAGAAAGGATATGGAGAAAACTGGAATAAACCAAGAAAACAAGAATTGAACCAAATCCAGACAACTAAGGACTTCCTAAAGGACTCAGGACATTCAAAGGGCTTCCATGAGGAGCAAAAACAGAACAACCGGTGGACAGAAGAAAAGAGAAAAGCTAACAATGAGCGATTGTTGAGAATGTGGGCTACAAAAAGAGCTTCCAAAAACGTCTAAAGTCACCTCACGTGGTCTAAAATTGGGCCTGTACGAGGAAAAAATGAAAATAAGGTTTATTAGTCAGCCAATAACATTATAAATTAAAGTACGTTTTCAATAAAGAATAAAACTGGTAAATATTGGAACTTCCATGTTTTCTTTTGAAATTAATACTGCAGAACGATTTTTTTGTAACAACTCTATTGTTTTTCATCAGATTTTTACCGCTGAGAACTAGGATCCGTTTCTAAAGTTTGGAGAACTCGTGGCGGAATAAATGTGTGTATAAAGTGCATAAAACACAACAAAAGTAAGCATTTCTAAACATGTTAGTAATTTTTATGGTTAAAGGTGTATTCATAATAGAAGACCATTTAGATGACCGATATAAGAAAGAAGAAACACTTTCATTCATTTTGTTTTATTCTCCATTGTTTCCAGAATTGAATAAAGTATTTGAATAGCTACTGCTGTCAACATACATGACAAAAAATTATTTCATTATGTAGAAAAACAGTAATTTTTTATCAATTTAGTTTAATTTTTTATTTTCTCTTGCCCTAAATATACCCTATAAATGTAGGAGAAAAAGTATTGTTTTTATGTTGATTTTAGACATCGAGTTTTCACCGGAAATACAGGTTTCCCCACCCCTGAACCCAAAAACACATGCCTTTAGTGATGAATCTGTGTATGTGTGTGAACAAAATATCTTAAAAAACGGATTATCGTACGACGTTTAGATTTGGAACTTAAGTTACGCACCACTAGAGGACTCTGTATGAACATTTTCATATAATTAGTCAACCGGAAGTTTATTCGTGCAATTTTCTTAAAAAGTCTCCTAAATTTTTTTTAAAAAATCGCCTTATTTACTAAATTTACAGAGCTTTACAAGATAGGGTAAGCCCCATATCTGCTGAAATATTTGAGTGGCTGTGCTCTCATGTTAAAAAATGGGCTCTTAACGATTGCAGCCTTAATATGCAATCTAGGGCAAAATCGAATCAAGCCAAAGTTGGAGAAAATTAAAAACTTATAACTTTTATTCTAAATGTTTATTTTTACTACGCTTAGTTTAGTGGCAATTAGTGATTTTCTGTATTTTAATCATCAAAATCCGTACAAAACGGGATTTTTTAAGATTGCAGCCTTAGTATGTATTTTACGGCAAAAATTTACAACCATAATTACACAGAAGTAAAAAACGTACGAATTTTATTTCAAACATTTGTTTCTATAGAGCCTAGTTTAGCGTCAATTAGTGATAATCCGTAGTTTAAAGTCCTACAGAGGTTGACTTTCATTTAGCCTAATTCATTCATGATTTAAAATAGGGGATGTTTTTCTTTTTACATTGTTTACTTGTGGTTAAACATAAATAATGTAGTTATATTTTTCAATAATTACATTAACAGAAGGAAGTCGTGCGTGTGTGTTTCACACCAGATTTTTGCTTATTATACACCAGTTTCCTCAGAATTAAATGTACGAGTATATGTGCTGATTATAAAAAGTTTAATGGCTTAATTAAATATTTAACAAAATTATTTTATGTCAAACCTACAAAAAGTATTATTTTTGAATCATTGTTATTATTATGTTCTGTCAGGTATCTTTAAAGCTATGAGCGGTACAGTTCTGGGATATATTTAATTCAAGTCTTGCGGTTTTGAAACATACGATGCCTCCAAGTTTATCTCTTAATTAAAACCTTAAAAATTTTACTATTGCCTATTTTGACCGGGATAAATAAACTCGGGCAGTTATTACTCGCTAACGAAGCGTTTTCCAGAAATTGCCATTGAATTATGAAGCACTTTGAATTACAAGCGCATATAAAACAGTTCATTTATTGCATTATACATGCGTTTTTAAAACTTGTGCCGATTATATCTACATTAATTTTTTTCTATAATAATCCAGGACGCTGTTAAAAAACATCTCATCTCCATATCTGTACTTCCAACAATATACGTCGTAATTTTCCTCGACTATTAAATTAATTTAGATTAATATATAAATTAAAAAATATGTATTTAAATTAATATTTTATAGTAACGAGAAATATTAAATATAATTAATAATACTTAAAAATACTAAAGATGAAATTTTATTCTTATGTATTCTTCATGGAATAACAATTATTCTATACTGTGTAGGACGATCAGTGATACATTTTACTTGAATAACAAATTAATTTATGACGATTGTTAAACTATTGGAATGGATGTAAACACATATGAATGATAGTTATGGATTTTGGCAATATTGCTTAAATAATTTAGGAGGTTACGATGTCATTAATCAATGTGGAGAATGACAGAACTTTGGAAATTTCAGGAATTGATTACAGGGACTCTCGAACACTACTATAGTACGTACACAAATTCTAAATCACCATTCCAACTGTACTTGATTTAATGGTAATCATTAGATCTGAGAATAAGTACTTCATAATTTAATCAATACTTAACTATAGTTTGAGCTTGTTTTAATAGACACTTACAATTCCCTTAAGTAACAAATATAGTATTGGTTAAAGCCTACAACTTCTTTAACCCTTTATAGGTCTTCGGTAAGTATACATACCACTGGCAATAAGATCGATTTTTTTTAAAAATAAGCTACGCAGTTGAACCCTCAATTAGAATTTTATGGTTTTATAGATGTTCTCTGGTAAGTAGGCTATGCACATTTTGAAATTAGTGCGCAGCGATCATTTGCTTCATAAGTTACACGAATGTGGTAAGGATTCATACCAGTGTACGCAACCGTGTTGTTACTTTTGTACAGTGCTTAGGAAATTCGAGTTTTTTACGGACAAGCAAGCATTCATGCTAATATAAAGTTAAGATAAGTTATTCTACACATTTTTCTGTTATATAGTACTACAAGTTGTTTTAATAAGTATTCTTACCACGAAATATTATGTGATTTCCATTTGAATAAACGTTCCTTGGTAAGTAGGCTATACTTACCAGGGCTTAACATAAAAACAAATAAACATCTTACTGTTCTGGGACTAGAAATACATTATTCAAATCCCGGTAAAGCAAACTTTAGCGTTTTACAACATGTATATTTTTCCCCGTAGTACTGCCCTATAAAGGGTTAATACGATGTTATGATGTTCATATATACAAAAAAAAAAAACAGCTAGAAATGTTAACCAGGTTAAATTCTTCAACAGAATTGGGTACATGTTACTTAATCAAAGAAAAATTTAATTATTTTATTTTAAATCAATAAATATTTCTACATTATCAGGAGTGAGTATTTTATGTATAGAATTCAGTGAATTGGTCAAAAACTAAAACAATAATAAAATTCCTGAAGGTACAATTTTGTGAAAATGTAATGTAACCATCACTCCACCTATAGATTGTACCAATTTTTTCTGGTTTGTAAAGATTAGGAGTTGTCTAGAGTAAATGGAGATCACAAACTATAAAAAATATTAAATTAATTTTTATGCGGTACTCAACCATACCTTAAAATTTTTAATTGTATCTGTATGCTTATTTATGTTTTAAGATGAGAACGCGTATGTAGAAGCAACGTTATATTCTAAAGTAAACACGGGGGAGAAAGCTGTATTGCTTGAGTCCCAGCTCCGTGTATAGTCTAGCCTCTCTTAGTTTGCTCCTAATGTAAACAAATAATGACGTCACTGAGCATGCGCATTATAACAAAATGTGTACACGCTGATTATAAAGTAACAACAAAATACTTTAAAAGTATTTAAATACAAAATACTTTTAAAAGTATTTTTCGTAATGAAATTGTTAGGCCTACATCATATCATGACTGATGTTTTTAGTACTTTGAGTACTTATAATTTAAAAAATAGTTAACTTAATAGGAATACGACATCCGTAAAGTCGTAGACTCTAGCGAGCACCCTGTAGTAGGAGGCTTTTGTTTGTTGACAGTAGGAGCAAACTAACAACGGCTGAACTGTAGTTGGAAGGAGTGCAGTGCGTTGTTATAGTAGTGGGAGAATGAATGAGTTAGTAGTGTTTCACAGCTGATGTATTTGTAGTGATAGCGTGTACTAACTAGACTAAAACAATATTCTTATCACCCGGTGACAAATACCTACCGGGTTATTACCTTGGTCGAATTCATAATATTTAACTTACTAATTTATATCAAAATATGTAAATAAATAAATCTAATAAATACAGATAAATGTGTTAAATACGGAAAGTTTGAAAACAAATGTTTTGTATAAGAGTAATACAACAATCGTTCTCCCAGCATGCGTCACTCATTCATAATACCTAACCCGTCCCTTCACCCCGCAATTATACAGAGCTTGGAACCGCACAATACTTCGCCTTCGAATAGCAAATGCGCAGACCATTGTATTTTGCCAGTTGCAAAAAAACAATATAAATAGTCATTAATTTACTATTTTTACGAGTTAATTACATGTTGTTATACATGTTTCACTATATAATAATTTTATTATATTATATTATTTACAATTATTGTAAAACCTGTTTATAAAATAATATGCTGATAAAGAAGTAGGTATTATAAATTATTATATAAGTTATTGATAATTTATTTTATTTTTATTAATTGTGAAGTAGATAATTTTTGTAGATAAAATTATCTAGTATGTAGATAATTTATTTTTAATTAATGTTGTTAATAAAAGAATGAGTATTGAATTTGAGTAATATAGTTTTATTTGTGATAAAATTTTTGGAGGCTACTGACTAATTTGTATAATATGTAAACTACAAAAAGTTAAGACAATAAACAGACTGTACACGTAAGGCGAGATGTGTATTAACAGTATAATTTCTGAGAATGGTGAGGACAGGTTCACACGCCATATGAAATGCCACTAACTATAATAAATCATACTAAGTACTATAATAAATCATACTAAATCACACTAAGTATAATAAATCATTGTACTTCCGAATACCCATTCACCACCTTTTAAATGAAGGCAAATACTTAGGGACGACGTTAAATACAAAGCTGCACTAGTAGTCACATGTAAAGAAAAAAGCTTGGCCTAAATACAGTAAAATGTATTGATTGATTGGAAGAATTTACTCTCTCTCTCTCTCAACCCATAACAAGCTTCTGATTTGCAAACAGATTCTAAAGCCAGTATGGATGTATGATAAAGAGTTATAAAGCTGCTTCAGCCATAGTAACAATGGAGTAATGCAGAGGTTCCAAAATAAGTATTGAGGAACATTGTTAATGCAACATTGGTGAACAGAAACGCAGAACATCATAAAGAACAGATGGTAGAATTAGTTTCGAATGAGATAAGATCTCTCCAGAAACACGCAGCAAGATTTCTTAACCATGATAACATTCATCATCGAAGCTATACAAATTTTCGGCAACTCAGATATAGTGCACCGGCTCAAGAGAAAGAAAAGAGCTAGGGTAGAATTGTAGTAAAAAATAGTGTTGACCTTTAGCAGCAACTAAACAGTTGGCATTATAAAACTGTTAGCTTTTAAGAACATTACATTAGTAATTTAGGTACGAATAGGTTTGCTCATTAGTTCCTCAGATAAGATTGCAGTAGTACTATGTAATAACAATTAAATTTTTTAGAGAGGTAGAAAAATAAGTTTGTTCTACGGTAGGAGGGTTAGGTCAGTAATCCGATGTTAAAGAGTGTGATTAATAGGTTCGTAGTGAAACTATAACGTAAGAAGAAACGTGTCTAAGGTGACATGTCATCTTCACAAAGTAATAATATGACATTATAAATATACATGAAGAGATAAATTTTAATGAAATATAAATATAGTTTTTAAAACATCCATTTTTGTTAAATTCTTATCTTAGTTTTCATGGAGGGAAAACAACTTCGGAATTCACCAATAATAAGTTACAAAATGAAATCATTTTATGTCTACGTACATTTAAAATGATGTATGGAGTGTAAAATTTTAAGCTAGAAAACAAAAAGTTTATGCAATAGTACAAAATGACTAATATACAATAATAGTTGTTATAAAGATAAAATTGGTGACGAGTAAGAATCTTCAACCATTTTTTTTCTTGGACTCTTACCGTATTTTAAGATTAAATTGTTTAACAAATTATGATTTGTTTGTAACTGACCTGCAAGTTATTAAAGGCATGAGCTGAACTAAGTTTACTACAAGTCTGTTTCCAACATGATGTATCGGTTTCTTCAGTCTCACTAGGAACAAGAACTGTTTCAGGGTGTGACGAACCTCTTCTGAGTTGCAGTAATGATTCATGTTGCCCTTCATGTACTTCTTCTCTTATACTATCACCACGGCTCTAACAAAACAAAAACCAAATTAACCACAAATTAATTTTACATTTTGTACACTACATGGTATAAAGTACGTATAACGTGGATTCAAATCTACTGATACCTGAAAAGTAATATTTTACATTTATTTATTAGTCTAAGTAAAGTTTCATACTTAGGTTATAATCAGAAATTCTAGAGCCCGCAGGAAAGGATGTCTCAGTGATGTTTTATTAAAATATATTCTAAAATAAGTACATTTTTCAATTAAACCCATCGAAAACTATTGAATTCCCTGAAAATGTTTTGTGAAGCCTATGAAAATTATCATTCAATTACTTCCAGTGGTGAAGAAAAGATAAATTTTTTCATAAATAATCCCCATTATTTTTGCTCTTTGAGATATGGTGCTGCAGAAGGGTGTTGAAAGTTTCTTGAATAAAAAGAATCTGAAACTTCAAGATATCCATTCCCTTGTTTGAATAACATCATTGAAATTGTAGGCACCATTAAGAAAACGAAACTGGATTACTTTGGACACGTGATGAGATGGCAAAATATATTATTACAGAATATCAATCCAGGAAAAATAATGGGTAAAACTTTTATCTATAACTTTCCATCGAAGCTTTAATGCTCATTTTTCGAATATTACCAGTGTTTTCAACTTCAGTACACTATTTAATATTGTTACTATTTAAAATTACTTGACATTTTGCTATAATCTATGATTAAAGAGTTTTTAAGTATAATATTTTGAAAATGTCGGACAGGGTGGGGAAAATACAATTTAATGTTATTTTTTTGTTCGGCTGAAAGACTTTATTTAAAAAATGCTTTTAAACCTTATAAAGTAAAAATATATAAAAAAGATAAGTTAAAAGGTATGCACAAAAGTGAAATTTTAATAATTAAAAACTATTCATGAAGCTAACTTAAAACATTTTCAGAGATATCTGCACATAAATTAACTTTACAATGTATTGTATATGACGTACCAGTTACATTAAGACAGCAAACAAGTTAATCGTTCGTAGAATCTACAACAATGTACTGCTTACTTTACTTCTCTTTAATTATAATTGAAAACTTAATGTTCGGTTTCGTGGTTTGCATCCACCAACAAAACTTCAAGAGTAATCCTTGCTACTAAATAGTAAAATACTCCTTTCGTTAACTGATTTAACATCAAAACGTTTAAATTACACTTTACTTCATGCTACAGAATGAGCAAAATAAAAATACCATTGTTGGTTAACAGGATAATCCCTTTAAATTTATAATAAAAAATTTAATTTGAAATTACCATAACTGATGCTCGGCGAACATATCCGTAATGTTCAATTACCTCCCAGTTTGATTTTCGGATGGGAGGAGGCGGACTAGCGTGTTCCAAGAGAGGTGTTGGTGTACATCTCCCACTAGGTGGTGTTTCTACACCTCTTGAGTGTTGTTTGAGACTTGCACAACGACGTGCCCACCAGACCTGAAATTAAATATAACCAGAAGAATATTACTGCTGCAAAAAAACCTTTACTTATAAAAAGGATCAGGTATTAACAAAAATATTGGTTTGATTTGTAAGACTTAGTGGTTCTATACATTAATGGACTCGCTAAAGTTTATATTAATAATTTAATAAATAATTAAGATATTGCAATGTGTTTCCTATTAAATTATTTGAAAACTGTTTACATCAATACAAAACTCAACAAAAATTTGTTGCTGTATTTAACGATAAAGAAATAAACAAATATTTTTATTTATATATAAACTAATGAAGGCTTCTTGATGAAAACATATTTTATAAAAGTAATAAACCACCGCGCTATAATAAGTGACAAAGTGGCTTATTTTTGAGCGTGTGCAAGAAGGGTGTTCTGTTTTAGTTCCCTGTGGGGATAATAATATGATGGGGTTTTCCTGGAAGTCTATACCTATCGATTGGGGGAGAGCAAAATTTCAGTAATTGCTTAGTGAAAATAGCCCGACTAGGTTGTTGTGAGGTTTTGTTTTGAGAGAGTAACCTATATGTTGTTATGGTAGGCAATACGTGTTGGTGTTTGTGTTGATATGAATCCCTCATCATAGAGTTGCCTGCGTCATTCATCTTTTAAACATTTTTATTTATTTGGACTAAATTGTATTCCACCATTTGTTTATAGTTTGTTACTACTATTTGTAACCATCCATCAGCTGTGAAGTCAATTTTATTTCCCCCCCCCCCCCGAATGTGTGTACGTCTCAATCTGTTAAATTTAGAACAACAAGAAACCCACGACCTAATGAGATATGGATCATATATATAACCTGTATATTAGGTATAGTCTTGTACAGACTGAGGCCAACCATTCCTGAGAGAGTATTGTTAACTCTGAACTTGTCGCTTTTCCAAAGACTTTGACATAATCGCTAGAACCACTCTATGTGTGAACAAAATATCTCAAAAACAGAATATTGTACAAAGTTGAAAATTGTAACTTAATTTAAGTATTATAAGGGAATCCAAAACAAACATTTTTCATTAAAATTGGTCAACCGGAGTAGTAGTTCATTCATTAAAATTTTCACTTCAAGTATTTTTTCTATGGAGCTTAGTTTAGCTGTACCTTCTATAAGTACCATCTTCTGTAAGTACCTTCTATAAGTGATTTTCGCATTTCAAAGTCTAAATTGAGGTTGATTTTTATTTAGCGTAATTCACTCATTATTAAAATTAAATTATTTTACATTTCACATTTTTTATTTATGAAACAAAGGTTACGTTTTTCATTATTTGCATTGGAAAGATAAATTCGTGTGTGTATTTCACACCAGATTTTTAAATGAAAAAGAAAGATACTTTTTTAACATTTCTCGTATTAAGTAACTTTTTCAAATACCAGTTGTTCAAATTCGTTTAATGAAATTGCTTGTGAATATTCTATGAATCTACTAAACGTAAGTAACAAATTATTTATGTATTTTGAAGATACTTAAAAATCAGTGTTAACAAATATTCACGATAATGTGATATGGTTCACACAATTCAATTTAAATTATATTTACCAAAATTGTATGATGAATTATTATAATTATAGATTATTATTACTTATTATAACTACATATCATAATAACTCATTATAAAATTATAATTTACCAAACTGCTTAAGGAAATTTAACTGATTGCTGACGTAGGATATGAGCTCAGGGCGCATCAGCGAGAGAACATTGTTTGGGATTTGCTTTGGATTAATAAACAGCCTTTTGTCTTAAATCACCTAGCTGATTCCCTATACCAATCAGGAACAATTGAATATAATACACAATTACATAATTACACAAAGGAAACCCTCTAGCGTGTGTAATTACACGTAACTATACTAAGAGTATGGGTTGCTACACATTAGTTTGCTGACAGCACATAATTTGTATCCAATTGTAAAGTACAAAAATATAAGCCAATTTGTGAAACTATGTGACGTATACGAATTATTTTAAATGATTTTACAACCTACTATATTTACCATAGTCAGAAATGCTTAGGAATTGCTGAAGTTCCAGAAATATTTCTCTGATAACAAAATTTTGTAGTAATTTTTTATTTTAAAATCTGTACAATTTAAGAACAATAAGCAACCCTATGACCCAAACAGATGGGGATGATTCTATGGTGTGTAAATGAGATTTAGCCTAATGTATTATTTATATATTATAATAAAATAAGGCTCTATTACACGACGGCGAGAGATCGTATAGTAAACACAAATTTTACGTGAGTTCAGTGATCGTACGTGAATCACGTAAAGATTTTTGGTGCGCCATATTCGTCACTTTTACAGTTAACACAGCCATCCAAGTAGTGAAACCAAGCTCATCTCTAAAATAACCACGATCCAACACTCAATACCGTTTTCTTTGACAAGAGAACGAAACAAACGACAATAATAAAAACGTTTCTTGTGGCCTACTTCTTGTAGTTCATGTACGACACTGATACAGTAAGCATGCAAATGTAATTTTTCAGTACTCCTGAAAGCAATTTGTAGTAAAATCCCAGCTTGTAAAGTTAACTCCCTGAGCGATTTTCCAGAAAATTGAATCAAAAATCTTTTAGATCCTCCAGAACTTCCACGGTTATCACTGATTTTTGGTTTGGCAATCTTGCTCTTTCCCAGTTTCACGAAATTTATTTAACAAACGCAAGCTTGTCAACTTATTCGAAATAGTAGGATCGGTAAATATTAATTGAAACTTATCGTTTACTCTTTCATAAGATTTAGAAGCGAAATAATGATTCTCAAGAATAAACACTCATTCAAATTTGGACAACGACTTTAATGGTTACAAGTTGTTAACATTGAATACAGTGTTGCCAACTGACTTGTAATAAGACATTAAATTTACCTATGCGCTACTTCTACTTTTATAATATTACGGTTGAATCTTTTCTGAAACATCCATTATTTTATTATTCATAGTCCATAATAAACTGGACAATTTAAGAGAACTATATATAATTTATATTAAAATAATAAATTGTTTTATACTTTTATTTAAATTTTAATTACAAAAGGTGAAGGTTGTTGCAGGTATGTAGATATTAAACGACTTGTGCAAAATAGAATAACTTAGAGAACTGTATCAAAACAGTCGTAGACTGACGGCAAAAATAAATTAAATTTTTTTTCTGTAAATTTGTTACTTGCAAAACCGATAGATGTATAAAATCAATACATTGACTGACATCTAGGCATAGGGGCAAAGCTGTAAAGTACGAATAAGTTAGTGAGCCCAAGTTGATTAACATAATTAGAAATGGTTTTTGTTTCAAATGTCGGTAGTTATTGACAATAGAAAGCCATCGTTTTCAATCTGGAGAAGTTTAGAATGAAAGTTTTTGTTCAGCACGCAATGTAACAGTGGTGGTGAATTTGACAGAACCATAGTAACCATTGCCAGATTATATTCGTAGAATTTAGGGAGAATTAGTTTGTCTAAACAATGGAGAGTACTGGACAGTATTAGAAAAGTAACAAAAAGGACTACGTGGTTTTTCGTTTTACGATTTAATTCAATTTTATTTTATTCGACGTTCATTTGATTTAATTATCAAGTAGGTCACGTGTAAAACTTTGATTTGCTTTCACATAGGCTGTCCAATAAATTACAAATTTTTCACATTTATTTATTAATGAAGTTCGGTTTTAACCGTTAACGGGTTTAATGACGAGTAATACATTTTAAATATAATTGTGCTCCAATATATTTTTAACTTTTGTATAAATGTAAAAAATATAATTGCGATTGGACTACCCCTCCAGCGTTTCTCGAATCCTAAACTTCATTCAACTCTCTTCTTCCACTCATTCTCCCTCAAATCTCTAAGGCTTATCGTCCGATATATACTCCCCTCCAGAACAACATCAGTCTCCTCCCATGCTACGGTATCCACCTTCATGTCATCTAAGCCCACCTCATCTTCCTCATGTGTCCATACTATTTCAATCCTTTTAACTCCACTGTTTCTACATTGCTGACGTCAACTCTAGCTCTAGCTTTGACAAAATTATTTCTAAGTTTGTCCAATGTTGTGACTCTACAAGTCTGACGCCAATAGTCGATCTTCAGCTTTGCTTTCAGACTTTTGGCACTTCTTTGTGACATCTCCTACATCTCTGCTTCATAGGTATAGATACTGAAGTCACGAGATTGTCTTTTGCGTATGGATGGGCTGTGAGGAAGGGAAGTGAAAATTTAACAGTGCTGCTAACCTCAACAGTGAGACACTACTCGTACATTTCACCACTGTGCAGTTTCTACATACATTTTGAAAGCTGTGGTTTATTCGGAGAACATGTTTTCTTCATAAACCTTATAAAAAATAAATGTGACCTGTAATTTTGCCTAAAGCTTAATTACATGACTAGAAATGTTTGATTTACTGTAATTACCAGCTATCTTATTCCATTGGAACAAAATTTTCTATGAATGAATCGCCTTCGTTACTATCGCTGTCACCAGTGTATTCACTATTAGTCTCACTAGTATGTACCTAACCGTTTCCTTTTTTACCAGGCGTCAACGAAACTGTTGAAAAATAGTTTCTTCACGTCTTTAACTTCCTTCTTTATTTTTCGAATTGTGGAAAGAGAAACATCACAGTAGTTAGCCACTCACTCATGGCGTTTGTTAAGAGGCAGGGGAAAGGTTTTTTGTTTAGCTTCAACTTCAGAGCATTTTATTACACTACATATTATATTTCATTCAGCACTGTGAATAGTCGGCCCACGTTTTCAAGAAACTTACATTTCTGTTTACGGTAACAGTTATATTCGTACAGTTAACCTACAAAAGGTTCCACGATATACTGTATATGCTCTGGGTATGATATAAATTGTTATGTTTGTTGTACTGAAATAAAAGCAGTCGCTCATGCGCAATGATGGTATTCCCCCTTTACCTCTCGCCGCAAACATGGGGAAACTCGTGACTCAAGTAACTATAGCGATATTTTTAATTACTGATGTCTACTCCGGACCAACATGTTTAGTTAATATAGATAGTAATGTTTTGAATGGTTGTGATTAGGTTACGGTTAAGGGTGCGCTCTACCTCTGCCGCGCCGCTCAATGTAAGGGTTTAGATGATTACAACCAACTCGGTGGTTACGCAAGTCATAATTAAAGTTTGACATGCCTTTTAAAGCTTAAAATACGCTCCATTTACCAGTTAAATTTTTTTGTATGAGCATTAAGTTTAAGCTTTAAAAAATTAAAGTAAATCTCTTAAAGTTGTAAAGTTTTCTAAAATTATTTCTAAAGATAGGAAAGTATTTGTAGCAAATTAGTCTGTATCAATAAAAAGAATATCATTTTTAGATTCTAAAAATATAAACTTTAACGTGTTTACTTATTTATCAGCGGGGATGTCTTGCAATCCAAAAAACCTTTACAAGCACAAATTTTCCAGCCGTTCGATGGCGTTCCGAGCTGACAGTTACGGAACTACTACACATTACATTATCTGCTAATCAAGGACATTTCCCCTCAGCTTGATTTCGCTCTAGGTCATACAACGTTGCCGGAATACGTTTGTCTCCTGTAGACTGTTTACTCCCGTTAGTATTTGTTTTGACAGAAGTAAAATTAATCGCTCACCCAACCTACACAAAGATTAACTTTAATTGATTATGAAAAGGATAATTGTTCGTTTAGGAAAATATTATACTGTTAGACCTACTGATTGTTATTTCTGTAATTAATTGGTAGCCTACTGTTCGGATAAAACAAATATTTTTTTATTTCTAATTTTTTCTAATAATAATTTTAAAATTAAATTTTTAAAATTTAAAAACAGGTATTTTTACTTTCTTTTGTTCTATGTGAATATAGCCTATAGGAAGGAGAGTATCGTTTTCATGTTGATTTTTTTAAACGAGTTTTCACGGGCTATATATAAGTTTTCAGGCCCCCTGCAGCCAAAGAACATGTTTTCAGCGATTGGTCTTTGAATGTGTGTGTGAACAAAATATCTAAAGAACGTAATAACGTACGAAGTTGAAACTTGGAATTTAAGTTACATACTACTAAAGGGGGCGACACGACCATTTTCATCAAAATCGGTCAACCGGAAGTAGCAGTTTTTCGTAAAATTTTTCACGCTTTTGCAGCTTTCTCAAAACCGGTCCCTACGATATTTTTTTTAATTGCCTCATTTACCACATTTTTATGCTTTACAAGATAGCGTAAGCGCCATGTCTGCTGACATTCTTGGGGAAACTATAAACTAAATTTACTATTTATATATTATTAGCTGTATTTAGTTTTACTATGTTAGCGGTAATGTCATTTACTTCATAATGCTATGTAAAAATTTACTAATGTATAATGTAGGCAGTAGTGTAATTTACTATTTTTGCGGTATTTAGTTTTGTTTCATTTATTATCGTAGGTCTACTAGGTTTTTAATTGTTAGTTTCAGTTTATAGATTCTAATCGCTGTGTCTGTTTTTGATAATATGTACGTGTACCATTTTTTGTTAAATGGTAAATATTTATTGTCTGTAATAGGTATTAAATGTGGAATGATTATTGTTTTTAATTTGGTTAATTAATGTTTGTTATTTGGAGAGATATTGATTTATGTTGTTAAATTAAAAACGTGATGCAGATATTTTAAAAAAATCCCTTTGCACTAAAACGACCAGTATAAAATTATGAAAAATATTCGTTCTTGATGATTCGATAATTTTTCTGGGTAAACATAATGAATACTTAATTTTTTTCATTGAAGTAATTTTTTGACGTAACTTTGCTATTCTGCTATTTCTTGTATTTTTTACTGGTATTTACGAGTACTTTTGCATTGCGCATCGCTTCATCAAGTTAAACATACATAAAACTTAAAAATTGTATGAAGAAAAATTATTATTCATAAATGGCAATTGGAACTAAAATTTATTTACTATGTATAACTTTTACTTATGCAGTAGACCCTCTGTTAATCGACTTCTGTTATCCGACTCTCCGGGTTATCCGTTGAACTCCCTGCCGACCACTAAAACTCCGGTTTTGTTTTTTAAGGTAAAAAAGTTTTTTAATTCATGAGGTGATGTAAACTATTTTTCTTATAATTTTGTACGATACTTACATTACTGTATTAATCTAATTAGGGCCTATATTAGTTAAGTACAATAGTAGTAGACCAACATGCGAAGGACAGATTTTTATAAACTCTGACGTTTTACATTTGAAAAAGCGGACAGATTACACAGCGTGCTGTGGCCAAACAAACAAAAATTACAAGTTATGTTAAACAAAAGTAATCCACTGAATCCTTTAACTTTGTTATGTTATTAGTGTAGTAGGCCTACCTATACTTTATTACATAGTTAGTTTATTTTCGTATCAGCATATTTTTGTGTGTAAATCGTGTGCGTGTACAGTACAGTGTAAATAATAACAAGAGTAGGGGTAATGTTTTACAAAAATCATAGAAAAAATTATTTATTTAAACATTATTTACAAATTATTTAACATTACATTATTTAAACATTAGACAAATACCTCTTCGGTTAAACTGAGCTTTTCACTTGACCGACTACCCGTCGGTCAGCACTAAGTCGGTTAACAGAGGACCTACTGTGGTAGATTTTAACCAGTAATCATTATTAAATTGTGTTAATTCTTTTATTAAATTATCACTACATATTAATGTTTCTATTTCAATTTTCTCCGAAGTTTGAATTTTGTATTTCTTGTAAATTGTTCCAAAAGTTATGTGTTTAAATATAAAAAATGTATCGTTATTTATTTGAATGTGTTATGTATTATTATATTTTTGTTTAACATATTTTATACGCTTGTAAATATTCTTAAAATCATTTTTAAAAGGACCTAGATATTATCCTGATGTAAAAATTATCACAATCTTCTGAATCACATTTTGATCTTATAAACACCTGGTTCTTCATGTAAACTAAATTTTCTATTTATTATTAGCTGTATTTAGTTTTACTATGTTAGCGGTAATGTCATTTACTTCATAATGCTATGTAAAAATTTACTAATGTATAATGTAGGCAGTAGTGTAATTTACTATTTTTGCGGTATTTAGTTTTGTTTCATTTATTATCGTAGGTCTACTAGGTTTTTAATTGTTAGTTTCAGTTTATAGATTCTAATCGCTGTGTCTGTTTTTGATAATATGTACGTGTACCATTTTTTGTTAAATGGTAAATATTTATTGTCTTATAGGTATTAAATGTGGAATGATTATTGTTTTTAATTTGTTTAATTAATGTTTGTTATTTGGAGAGGTATTGATTTATGTTGTTAGTAAACAGGCTGGTTTTAAATTATGGTAAAATGATTTTGTAAATTACACTGGTCTGCAAAAAAAAAGAAAATTTTTTCCCCTTGGATTCTGATGGGTGATTGTTATGTATCTTGACCCCCTGAATCCAAATCTGACCTCCGTTACTCTCTATCACCCACCGTTTTTGAGGGGGGTCGCCCCCCCGAAATTCTCGAAAAAACACAAAGCGGTTATTCCTAATAAAGCGAGGGGCGGGGGAGGTTGCAAGTACCCCATCCTCCACTCCAAATGTTATCTCAGTGCACGCACATTTATGCATGAAGACCGAAGGGGGAGGGGTGACATCACTGTTAGTTCTGAGGTGTAGCAGGATGGGTGTCTGCCAAGGTGGGAAGCCGGACCAAGTGATAAGCTTAGCGACGACTAAACGTTTTCAGTACATTTTTTACGCTTAGAGCCTCGTCTTGTCACACAAGAGGAGCTTAATGATCTCATCCGGGATTTAAATCTCCCAGAAAATTAAGCCCAACTGCTCGGGTCTCAGCTTCAGCAATGGAACCTCTTGGAAAAAGAAGTGAAAATTTCTGTTTCTAGATCCCGGCTAGCTTCGTTTAAACAATTTTTTTTGGAGGATGGTGACTAAGTGTACTGCAATAATGTAAATGGATTAGTGATTGAACCTAACATGCTAGATGATCCATAAAATTGGCGCCTATTCATCGACTCATCAGTTTAAAAGCTGTTTTGTTGGCAAATGGTAATGATTTGCCCTCAGTTCCGGTTGCATATGTGGTCAACATAAATGAGACATACAAAAATATCAGCCGTATCCTTGAAAAAATTGGTTATAAAGATCATCCCCGGAAGCTCTGTGCTGATTTTAAGGTTGTGGCTTTACTTACAGGATTTTAATCGGGATACACCAAACATTGTTGCTTTCTGTGTGAATGGGATAGTCGAGCCCGCGATAAAAATTATACCGTTCGAAATTAGCCCTCGTGCGAAAGTTTAGTTTCTGGTCAAAAAACTGTTGCCAATGAGCCTTTAGTCCCGAGTGAAAACATGTTTCTGCATCCTTTGCGTATCAAACTCAGTTTGATTAAACAGTTCGTGAAAGCTATCGATAAAACAGGAGACGGATTCCAGTATTTGAAGAGCAAATTTCCACATTTGAGTGAAGCAAAAATTAAAGAGGGAATTTTTGTTGGTCCACAAATCACAGAGCTTTTTAAAGATTCAGTGTTTTTCAATCACTTAAATTGGAAAGAAAAAAGAGCTTGGGCTGCATTTAAGGACATGTGTGAACATTTTTCAGGATTTAACAAACGTGAAAATTATGTTGAACTCGTTGAAGAATTGCTATGTGCATACGAGTCGATGGGTTGCAACATGTTATTAAAATTGCACCTTTTACACGTGCATTTGGACTTTTTCCCAGGAAACTTGGGAGCAGTTTACGATGCACGCGGAGAAAGGTTTCATCAAGACATTGCACTCTTTGAAAAACTGTTCTCTGGGAAGTGGAACTCGAGTATGTTAGCAGACTACTGCTGGTCACTCTTGCGTAAACTCCCAGAGATCAGTACAAAAGAAAGCTTCCTCCAAGTAAAACCACTCTCTTTAAGTATATGTATTTGATGACAATTATCTTGAACCAGAAAAATTGTAAAAGTAAAAATGCATAAAATGTATCAATACATCAATACTCTCTTATTGTACTCTTTCAGTCTTAGGTACGCCTTGAAGAACCATAAAATCGTGATACAACTGCACAATTTCATATCATAGTTAAACCAGACTGATAAAAAGTTGAAATTTCCCAAATAAGGGGAGTGGCCCATCCCCTAAAAATGGTGGGTGATGGAGCAAAACGGAGGTCAGATTCGGATTCAGGGGGTAAAAATACATAAATATCACCTATTAAAGTTCAAGGGGAATTTTTGATGCAGACCAGTGTTATTGTAGAGCTAAAAATAAGAAAAAAGTTCATATAAACATAATGTCCGCAAACGCTTCATTTGCCAGTTACAGCTAACGAAAAATTTCGCACTGATTTCAGTTCCTCTGGTGAAAAACAGTTGTACTGAATTTTTTGGGGGCTAATTTTTGCATCAAATATGGTGGATATAGCCTATATGGAAAATATCACAACCTACATTAAAGTTCAATAGTTCTAGTAGGGCCAACATGCGAAGGACAAGTTTGTATAAAATCTCATTACGACGTTTTACATCTGAAGGAATGGAGCGACTACGCTGTGTGCTGTGGCTAATGAAACAAAAATTACAAGTTGTGTTAAACAAAAGTGATCCATTGAATTTTTTAACTTTTTCATGTTATGAGTATATAGCATTTTACATTGTTACTTTATTTTGATATCAGCATATTTTTTGTGTGTAATTCGTGTGCGTGTATAATAATAACAAGAAATTGTGTTTATTGGATTCAAAATAAAATTAAAACAATTTTTAGGCTATAATGTACTCGTATATAAACTTCAGTTCAAAAACACATCTCGGCATGTTTCCAGCCGTCTGCCGTCTTCAGTGTATATAAATACGGTACATGTAAATATACGTGAAATAAACACACATTTCAAAGTAAAACACGCATGTCAATGTAACAATGAAATAAGTACAAATCAGCATTATAATTTTACCTATGCAATTACTGCTACATTTTAGAGTTTTAATAGGGGTTATTTTATACAAAAATCATAAAAAAATTTATTTATTTAAACATTCATTAACAAATACCCTTCGGTTGACTACCCGTCGATTAACAGAGGGCTTACTGTAATCAATGTTAACCAGTATAAAATCATTAAATTAGTTATTAGTGATTTAATCATTATTAAATTGTGTTTGTTCGTTTATTAAATTATCATTATTGTTCTTTATCTCAATTTTCTCTAAAGTTTGAATTTTGTATTTGTTGTTTTTTGTTTCCAAAACAGTTAGTGTGTTACTATAGAAAATGTATGGTTATTTATTTGAATGTTTTCTGCATTATTAGATTTTTGTTTACCATATTTTATAAGCTTTTAAATGTTCTTGATATAATTTTTAAAAGGACCTAGATATCAACCTGATGTAAAAGTTATTACAATCTTCTGAATCACATTTGATCTTATAAACACCTGCTTTTACATAAAAACTAAATTTACTTTTTAGCGGTATTTTTTTTTTTTTTTTTTGGTTTAACGTCCGACTGTTTTGCAAATTGCTGCTAATGCAGACGGTGAAGGATGAAATGAATTTTTTGTAACGTATGAAAAAATGCCATGCCCGAGTGGGATTCGAACCCAAGACCGCGTGATGAGAGGCGAGCACGTTACCAACATCGCCAACGCGGCCGGCTTTTTAGCGGTAGTGTAATTTACTATATTAGCGGTATTTAGTTTTGTTTCATTTATTATCATACTAAGTTTTTAATTGTAAGCTTTAGTTGATGTAATCTAATCGCTGAGTGTGTTCTTGTAATGTGGAGTGATTATTGTTTTCAAATCCACTCACAAAAAATACCACTAAAAATTGTTACAGTCGTCGTAGCAGCATGCAAGTAAAATGTTTATTTTTACAATAGGCTATATCTTTCCAGCTTTCGAGTAGTTTTTTCTAGAAAACGAGCGCGTTAAACTTTTTTAAGTGAACTGAAATTTTTAAGAGAAGTAAACAAAAAGCGGTATCTGTAGGCCTACATAAAAAGTATAAGTTACAGAAATATTTTTGTAATTAGGAAGAGTATTTTGTTACGCTTGCTAATAAAATGTCACAACATTTAGTTGAACATAAAATAATTTCTAAAGGAAATAAAATAAAAATTAAAGGAGGCCTAGGTTAAAAATTAGATTTCTTTAAATTAAACGTGTCTTCGTTTTTAAATTCGTAAGAACCAAATTGAATACATGAAAGTTCATTGAATTTTAAAATATAATAATTATTAAAACTTAAATTCTGTACAGATACTAATATTAATTTGTAAATGAAAGTAAGAGTTCCGTTTGATTTTGTATTATTTATGAGAGTAGAATATTTAATATTTTTATTATGAGTTTTTAAGAACCTGTAACCAAATTATACCTAACAATATAAGTTGTAATACAAATATTTTTTAGTAATAATTTAGTAGTAGAGTAAGTAGTCTTAGAATTCGGCAATCTAGTTTTATTTCATATGGTTGACATCATTTGATGTTATAGAGTCAGCCTTTTGGCAACACCGGAGCACAGATACTCGCATGCATAACAGCACACGTTGATCTCCAGCTCCCTACTACTGCCTTTAAATGCCCCCACTTTTACCTACACGATACTGAGATTATGAGAGCGCACCTAGCGGTAGCAACTGAAATCGCTCGGCGATTTTCTCTTACTTCTGAGGCGCACCCTTAAGGGGCGAAATCTGACCGGCGGTGGGCGGTTTAAAAATAGGACAGACAGATTTTTCAAGTGAAGTCTAGTTTTGGCTGTCACTGGTGAGATTGGGTTTGACGTTTCCCCTTGGCTAAGAGACAACTTTAACTATCCGCCTGTCTAACCCACTGGTGGACCTTACATGTTCAATATGGATCCCGATATTTTTTTGCGATTTTGATTGATGGTTATATAGTTTATTGAGCATGACACCACACAATCAACATGAATCGCATATCAATACTCTCGTTCTGCAAATCACAGCTCAGTAAATCAAACATATGATGATTGACATAAACAGAATAAAGGCTTGTGCAGCTATTTTGACCGCTGTCGCGTTAAAAAGAAGAATTGAACGTAAGCGCTCGGTGAAAGATTGGCTACGAAAACGGTATAGTTCACGTATTTAAATTTATTAAATTAAATTCGATTGACAGACGCAGAAGGTTATAAAAATTACTTTCGTATGCCTGATGCGTGTTTTGAAAAACTAACTTTCTTCAAATGGTTGGCCCATATTTAACTAAAACAGACACCGTAATGAGAAGATCAATTTTAGCTAAAGAAAAAATAGCGATTACATTACAGTATTACCCAACGGGAAAATCGTTTGAGAACTTAAAATTCTCAGCATTACTTTCGCTCTTCAGTATTATCTTCTTCAATTTAAATCTTCGATTTAAATATCATTCAAAAATTAAAAAAGAAGAAATACCGTACGAGTCAATGATATTAAACACTAAAACTTACGCTTATAGGTTAAGATACCGACTATAAACAAGTCGTTATTACCAAATGGATCGCGTAACCTCAGACGCTCAATAAGTATCGTGATATTGACCATTATATCAACTCACAAATCCCATCAATATTTAGGATGTCTATCTGAGCGTAAAATGTTTCATCATTGGAAGAATGAGGAAAATCAGACTAGAATAGTCAGACAGGGAGACGGATTGTCTCTTATGATGTTCAACTGCGCACTTGAATATATAATAAGAGAATGAAAGAAAAGAAATCCGGAAAACGTAAAAGTCGGCAAAGAAATCAAAATAAACCGCCTGGGCTTTGCGGACGATCTAGCTCTCCTTGCAAACAGTATAAAAAAAAAGAAAAATACTTAGGAAGTGCATGAATAAAAGGCACATGGTGGAAGGACAGTGGCGGTTAATCCCAAACAAATAAATCTACAAACTAACCCCCCCGACTAACAAATAACTTTAGAAAGAAAAGAATATCAATCCTAGGACACATACTCAGAGCCGAAAAGTCCAGACTTGTGAACCGGCTCATCAACCATTTTTGGAATAAGGTGTTGAGACCTTGGTAGCTGAAGGATGCTGAAGGTAGCGGGATGTGGATGAACTTGGAATCACTAAACAAGACCTGCTAACAAAATCAGCTAATTACAATCAACTAGTGAAGAATAATATGGTAACATTCGAACCAGAAACCAGAAGAGTGTACAACAGGGTGTTTACCGGCGAAGACCGGAAAGAGAGATTGGAACATTTTCCAGCCATGCCAAGATTCCAAACATGTCCAGCCAATCACATATTTCTACTATTATAAGTGTCACAATATTAATATGAAAGATAATGTTGTAAGGGTGTATGGGTGAGAAAGAAAGCGCAAAGATTTTATTTACAGGAGGAATTAGAGTCAACTGTGGTAGACAAATAACGGAGAGGAATGTGCCATGGTTTCCCTTATTACTTAAAGGAAAACCATGCCAGCCAGCTATCATTGTAGCAGAGTTGTCTACGTCACATATTACTTCTATCATAAGACAGCGATTGAGGACAATAAATCTGTGACACAATTCGCATAAAACACCAACGACACGATCTTCATTGTCCGTTTAGTAGTGTAACAGTATTCTGTCAGTCTGGAGTACTTTTCCCCAAAAAGAATCATACATAAATATAGAGAGACATGTTTTTCAGCGTAACGAAAATATTAAAGTGTGCCGTCTTTATTTGCATTAATCTTAAATTCGGTTAGTGACATTAAAAATTAAATAAATATTTAAAAAACTTCATATTATACATGTAAATTTAAGCGACCGTTAAAAGGAAGTAGCATCTACATATTTCCCTCTAACAAAAGCGGTACACACATTATAATGCGACATAAAATATAAAACATGACGCTGTTAAATAAATATGATAAAGTATTTCTCTTTGTTCTTCCCTTAAATTCAGCTATTATTTACAATCTAAATACTTAACTCATATTACAGATTAATGGGACTAATTTGCTATAATTAATGTGGATTAATTACGGCTAATAATTAATTACTTAATTAGCACTAATGATTAATTAATCTGAATATTTATCAAATAGTTATAATAATTATAAAATAATGAGCTATTCATAATGTTATGGATCATTAACAAGAAATAAAGGAAATCTCTTGTATTTTTTTAAAGCGTCTCCTAACTGCTTTAATTAAATCAACTAATTTATAGTGATAGGCCTTGCTCCTATTCTAAACAAAATATGGTTTCCCCGACTATATCATTTTAATTAAATATATATAAATTACTCCTTCAATTAATTAATGGTCTAGAGTAATTCCTTGTGTGTGTGTATTAAATTTATGATGAAATATAAATCTTTGAAATATACACTTTCTTTTTCTACTTTACTAGTTTTAAAAGCTGCTTTTCGTCATGTCGTTAATAATAGAAAATAATAATAAAATAAATGTAGGTTTACTCGAATTAGCAAAAAAACTCGGTGACTGCCGTACAGCGAAATTTCAGAAAAAATTTGGTAATCACCACCAACCGAAACATTAGATTCTAAGTATCAAAAGAGTTGAACCTTTTCCATGTAACACAATTTTAAAATGAACAGGCCACTAGCCCTAAAAAATTAAAAATTTTAGCTTCCGAACTGAAATTTCCATATAAAATGTGAGATGGAAAGCGAAAAGGGAGTTGTTGTTGGAAGAAAAATGAGTTGTTAAGGTCGATACATCGATATTTGGGTTTTTTTAAAAATTATTACAGTTTAATTTGTCCGGTTGTAATGTAATAATTACTCCTGTAGTAATTAAAAATCTCTCCTGTAAGTAGTACGCAATACAAAAAATGTCAGGGTATTTGGTTAAGAAGAATGCCGAGACTTTCAGGGTATTTGGTTAAGAAGACTGCCGAGACTCTCAGGGTATTTGGTCAAGAAGAATGCCGAGACGTTCAGGGTATTTGGTTAAGAAGAATGCCGAGACATTCCGGTGGTTATCCTGAACTCGAACCCACCTGCCGGACTCAGTTGCAGAACCAGTAAAAAAGAAGTGAAGGCACTCTCTTCAAAAGAGCCTTTAGCAGTGTCAAACAACATTTTTAAAAAACAATTAGTACAATTTCCATGTGTAATTTGTTCTTAAATATGTTAAATTTAGAAAGGGTGATGTAAAAGTTTAAAATGTACCGTTCTCAACCCAAAGTAGTTGCTAATAACCAAGATGTTGGTGCGACTTAAAATTAAACTAAAAAACGATCATTGATGACTTCAACAGACATTAAATTTTCTATCATTTACAAATATTAAATCCAAATGGTACCTCATTCAACATCTTCGTCTTTCTATCTTAGTTTGCCATTAATGTTTTATGAGATTCTATATATAACAGTTACCTTCTACTCCGTTGCTCCTGAACAGTTATCGCTTCAATTTTACGTCGGATAAAATAGTTTGGCAATTTCATTTTGTTTTTATTAGTATCCTTCGAGATTGAACGTACGTAAACTGAATACTATTACGTTCATCTGATAGCTCTTCAGTTCACTCATTTTTGCTTATATTTTATTGCAGAACTCCGTTTTAAGTAGTTACCAATGTTTATGTCATTTTATTCCGATCGTATTTCAGATACAATTCGAATAAAATAATATGGCGTATAGTAGGATGTACTATGTTTATGGTTTCTGAATTACTGAACAAAATCTAAGTAAACATAAATAAAGTTTCTAGGAATAAATATTTAAATATATTCTACAGCTTGAAATTAATCCAATGGTAAAAAATATTGTAAGTTTCCACTACCTTTTACTGCTGCTTCAATTTTATTTTACCTACTGTTCTAGTTTCCTTTGCTTACATGTTGCGGTGGATCCAAAATCAGAGTGTATAAAATAAAAGAATTGAAGCTAACTTCATTAAAATTCTTCTTCGTTTCACGGGTTAGGCATTTATATCTATTCCGGAACCCATCTTTTCTTCGGTCAGCCAATAGCACTGCTTCCCACTGGTTTTTTATTTTCTTGGTAAACCAGATAAGCGGCTTTCTGGCATTCTATTTAAATGGACGCCCAATTGCGCACGGTACAATTTTATTTATTTGTTGAGTGAAAAATTTCTCAATTTCCCAATTCATTAAAATTAAATATTAATTTTATTACTGGGCTGTTGGTGTAGTGGTCAACATAACTGGCCTCTATCCCGGGGTTCCGGATTTAACTCCCGGATAGGTCTGGAATTTTTTTATCACTCATTTGCATCACCACCCTTCTAGTCGTCTGTATTAGCAGTAATTGCAAAAGAGTCGGACGTAAAACAAAAACAAAATTCTCCTATCTTGTGAAAATTGAAGTAGAAGTCAAAACTAATTCATAGTTTTCAAATTTAATATTTCATTTAAAAGTCCTGCCTTTGTTGGATACATGGAATATCTCGGATATTTTCACAATTTTATTATTATAATCACATTGTCATCTTATACTGGAATTTTTTGTCTTTCAAATTTCATGGTTATCTGATTTTATATGATTGAAATAATTTGATATAATAATATAGTTACATTTCATTGATTTTTGGTGTTCATTGTATCCTATTCGAAAATTATGAAACATGTAAGTGTGTGAAAGTAGAATAAATAATAATAATAATAACGCCCAGCTGCGTTAGTCTCGAAAAAGGGGGAAAATGCGTGGAAAGAAGAGGAACCACGCTGAGATAACGTTATCCAGCTTATAAAGAACCACCGACTTGTGAAGTTATGTCTAACGGTGATCCCGCGGCAAGTCGGGATGGGATAGAAAGGAACTGAGAGGTTGTGGCGGATAGTTGCCTTCAGCAAAGCTCCGCATATCCCAGGTGAAGTTTAACCTCGAGTCTGTCTACGCTAAAAGTACTCCGACGTAGGCAACCAGTAATACAAATGAGCTTGCGCATTAATTAAAAATACGCACAACATGATCAAAAACAAAATTCCATACAACACTTGATTCGCTTTAAGCTTAATGTAATAAAACACGTTAAATTAATTTGTTAGAAAATGTTTTATACATCGAACATTAGGTTTACTATTAATAATTAAAATTTTACTATTGTTATTCTTACATTGTTATTTATCGTTACATTATTTACTATTATTAAATGATTATTTATGATAAGTAGGTTTTTATTATACTCAGTGTTATTAAATTTTATTTTTGGTTACAAGTAATACATGAGCGCTTGAATTATAACAGGAGAGTAAACAATTCCAAAGATTCGTTGTTTATCATTTCAGATTGTTTAATTCATATCATTAAAATAATTAATGTCTGTGATTAGTTTAATACAACTGTATGCACTTGCCCGTGTTTAACTCATTTTTAGTTTCATCAGTTATCTTTTGGAATTGTATCGGTTCGTTTCGATTTTGTTCGTAGGCTGAAGTTGAAAAGTTTTGTAAGCTGTGTTTTGTTAACATGCACAATAGTGAATATGTTGAGTTTTTGAAACATAAAAGCGGTAAACATAAAAAAAAAGAAAAAAATTGTTTTGTAAATATAATGGTTAAAATAATTAATTAAGGAGTCATTATGAAACTACAATAATTACAAGTAATCAGAACGGTATAATTGAAAACGCTTAAAGGATAATGTTTATTTTAACTGGATGTAGTTATTTTTATGATGGAACTTAGTGCAAGATAACCGTCCGGCGGAAAGGTAAATACGCGCCAACTAAGTGTAAAACTTTCGTTTACAACCTATAGGCGCTTACCTCGCGCGGAGTACTCTTACAGTAGATGGACTACACCTACCTGGGTACCGGTAAATTCAGTTTCCTCTTGTTAAAAAAGCAATAAAGTTTATTATTTTTTTTAATAACAAAATGAAAAATGAAGAATAATAAAACATTACTAAAAACTTACTAAGTGTTAGTCGTACAGAATGTTTTCAGACTGTATGTTCATAAATTTAACACATTTTTAATAAATACTCTTGTTTTTCGAAGTGGCCGGATGGTTTTTATTAAGTAAATCATAATAGAATTCCATTAAAACAGAAAAGAGACGAGCCTACTGTATCGACCTACTACAAACTTTTCTTTTTAAAATTAATTTTTTCATTAAAATGCTAGTGTGAAACACTCACAAGATTTTCTCTTGCCAATATAAATAATGAAAAATATAACTTGTGTGTAATCATGAGTGAATAATGTATGATTAAAAATGTAAGCTAGCGTTAACCAGGAATGATTGATGCTAAATGAAAATTGAACTCTGTTGGACTTAAAATACGGAAAATCACTAATTGATGCTGAACTAAACTCTTTAGGAAAAAAATTTTGAAATATAAGTTATAGGTTTATTAATTTCTCCAACTTTGATTATTAATTTTTGCCCTAAAATGCGTATTAAAGCTGCAACCTTAAAAAATTTCCATTTTTTCGGGTTTCTGATAAAACATAGAGAATTATTAATTGACGCTAAACTTAACGCTGCAGAAAAAACTTCTTGATACAAAAATTGTAGATTCTTTCTATTGTCCGCAACTTTAATTAGGCCTATTTCATACGATTTCATTTTTCATTAAATGAAATTCATGTTTCTCCCTAAAATGCATATTACGGTCAACAAATAAAAAAATTAAAAATTGCTACGACAGGACATCTCTCCACGATTTCAGCAAACATGGCGATTATCCTATCCTTTAGAGCATAAAAATGTAGTAAATGATTTTAAACAAAATCGTAAAAGTTGTTTTTGAGAAAATTGCATAAAAATAAAAAATTGCGTGAATAAAGTACTACTTTCGGTTATCTGATTTTGAAGAAAACTTTTGTGTTTAGTCTCCTAATAATATAGTCTAACTTACGTTTTAAGTTTCAGCTTGATACAATACTCCATTCTTGTGGTATTTTTTACACACATGAATTGGTAAAAACATGTTTTTGGGTTCAAGAGACCTTAAAACGTGTATTTCTAGTGAAAACTTAATTTTGAAAAATCAACATAAAACAATATTGAAGAGAAATTAGAAATTGTTTATTATTTAGTATTTTTTTGTTTGGTTAGACTTGGAACAAAAAAACTGAAGATCTGAGGAAAGTACGGGTGTTAGTAGGCTTTGACGGAAGTGATCAGAGTCGTTTTTGTGATCAATGAGGCTCGGAACAGCTATGTTTGAATATTCGTGGTGGAAAAAGAAGAAAGTATTTACTAGAGAGATCTACGTTTAACCATTTTAAATTTATTAAATTTTTATTTCTTGGAATTATGAAAAAATAAATTTTACTCACATGATTAAAGTACAATGTTCATAGTTTTCCGAATAAAAAAGTGACAAACAAAATGTAATTTAAATCTACTAATGTAAAAATCAAAAATTAACTTTTTCTTAATACAGTGATGTGAAATTTGGTACTTATAACTTCCGGTCTGTTTAATAATTAACATCTTTTTCTGTAAAGCGTTAGGTGACTGTTTTACAGTACGTAACTTTTTTATCATCAGATTAAAGAGGAACACGATGCGCATCTTTTAGAACAAAGCCTTGTTTTAATCCTTTTGTACAAATTATTGATTTTATTAAACTCTTCAAAAGGCTTTTTCTCTCAAACACTTTATCTAGACTCAAGAGCGGGTAGTGTAAAATTTTCAGCCATGGCTTTTCTTCTCTTTGAAGAAGAAACCAGAAATTAAGGTGCAAAATGTTATTGAAAAACGATTCATAACTAGGCTATATTTTTTTAATTTTTGAAATCTAATTGTTCTAAAAATGAAGAAGGTTTTAATTAAAAAATAAAATTGTACAACAGGAAGGTCAGTATTTTAATTTAGCTTTAGGGGTTATTCTAATATCAAGCATCATATAAATAAAATATTCCTTTAAGGTTGTATCGTTGTATTAATTGAGATACAGTAACTCTTAATTTCTGGAATGTACCCTAACACCATTTTATTATGTATGTCGACCATTAAAGAATAGTGTTTAACCCTTTACAGGGGAGTACTACGGGGAAAAATATATTGTGAAACGTTAAATTTTTCTGTGCAGGTCTTGAATAATGTATTTCTAGGGCCAGAACAGTAATATATTTCTTTGTTTTGGCCTTAAGCCCTGGTAAGTATACTTACCAAGGAACGGTTTGTGAAATGGAAATCACATGATGTTTAGTGGTAAGAATGCTTATTAAAACAAATTGTAGTACTAATTATATAAAAACAAATGTGTAGAATAACTTATCTTAACTTTATATTAGCGTGAATGCTTGCTTTTCTGTAAAAAAACTAAAAATTTTTAAGCACTGTACAAAAATAACAACAAAACAAAGCGGTAGCGTACGCTGGTAAGAATCCTTACTACATTTTCGTGCACTCACGAAGAAAATGGCCACTGCGCGCTAATTTAAAAATTTGGATAGCCTGCTTACCAGAGAATATCTACAACACTATAAAATACCGATAAGGTTCAACTGCATACCTTATTCCTAAATAAAAACGACCTTATCGCCAGTAATAAGTATACTTATCAAAGACCTATAAAGGATTAAGATAATAACTGTGTTTATTTGGAAAATTTATTCATATTATTGAGGTAATATGGGATAGGAAAAATAAATTAAAAAAATATATATAATTTATTCTAACACTGTCTGAAAATTTAGGTTTTTCTTAATCGATTGATGTGCAATAGTAGTTATTTTCTACAGGAGATCATTCGGGGTTTATATTTAAAAAATTACACATCTAATGTAATTTTCATTCAAAAACTTCGTGTTACGTTTAACGCACAACTTATCATGAATGTTTTTTGCAAAGAAAAGCAAACTGTAATAAAAACCTAAATTATATCGAATTAAAAAGATATTAAAATAGAACAATTAAGTTTACAGTGATTATTCCTTACCTAATAGGAGAAATACGAGACGATAATTAAATATTATCTTTGCAGAAAGTTTAAAAATAAATAAATGAAAGAATTAAAAGGCAATAAAAAAACGGAAAACACTATTTATGAAACGTTTAATTTTTCATCTAGTTTGTTGTTTTTAGTTTGTTTTACAGTAGCTTCAGTAGGATGAAGAGAAAGATAACTTATTGTAGATCCGGAAACACAATCGATACTCCATCAGGTTGAGATTAACAAACCCCACACTCCTATTTTAGTGGTGCTGTCTATTCGCAGTCCTCCACAACCGCCCTCCTATGCCTCATTCTGCAATCCTACTGCTCTCATTCGGTCTCGTGAGCAGACATCTAAACTATCTTTGTGACATTGTCTACATTTAATCTTCTCATTTCAGGTTAGCTTTTACATGGACTTATAGAATAGAGAGAACTAAACAAACCTTGCCACTAACTCTCGGATTCATTAATCAAATAGAAATTCCACGCTCTAATGAGTTGTATGTAAAGGAAACTTTTAAAATTTTTTTTTTAAAAGTAAAAATTTTAGTAAAGTCGCGCACGAGTCTTCTCGCGGACAAAATTTGGTGTTTATTCATTTTATCGTTTAAATACAATATTTTTTTTTATAATTGGTTCATTATGGTCGCATCAACATTCTAAGTTTTTAGCGACCCCTTTACAAAAAAAACACAAATTACTTTTATGACTTTAGAATTATAAATTATTTTATATTAATTGCATTGTTATTTGCACTAAAATTGTCTTTGAATGTTTAAAAATTGTATAAAGTCTAGTGTCTTTGTGTACTGTGTGTGATTAATGCAATCTTTGTAATTGTCTGGTAAGTGAAATTGTCTCCGTATAGTGTTCAAGGTAGGACATTCTACAAGAATATGTTTGACAGTTTATTTGTTATTTACAATATTTATTTGTTTACATACAATGATTTTGTTTTAAATTTCCTAATTTACTATACTTATTGTGCTCTACAACATTCGTGCGCAAGGTTTTTTGTTTGCCTCAGTCTTACCAATGGAACTAATCCATAACAACAACTTAATACCAGTAATATATTGTTAATTAGCTATTAATTTTAATGAAAATTAGAATAAGAATTTAATAAAGTTTAGAAAGTTTAATAAATGTTAAAATAATTGAACACTTAACTGTTTAAAGATTTTAACACTGCACGCATGCACGCACTACAATGTGCGTGCAATGTTCAGTTCAATTTTGCATTTACTTTCTTACTTTTTCTTACCATTAATTGTTACCTTATATTTTTTTACCTGCCGATTTTTTATCAGAGTTCTTGTTGATTAGTTACTTTAACAAAATTCTCATTTGATAAAAGTGGTTAAGAGTCTGTATAAAAGTACGCAAATAGCGATAAATACAGGTACGAAACGTTTAGATAAAAGTAGGATTGTTTGTTAGTTCGGAACAGTCTTATGCCTAATCCTTGATTATAAGAAGAAGAAGAACAACAACAAAATTGTCACATAGTCCACGTATACCGCGGCACTTCTAGCTCTTGTTTGTGACCCCAGGGTGTCGCGGCACCCGGTTGCGAACCACTGCTCGACAAAATAGGATAAGCGGCATATTTCTTGAAATCGTGGGAGGCTGTGTTGTTGTTAAAACTTTTTTTTAGAATTGCGGCCTTAATTATGCATTTTTCAACAAAAGTACATGTAATGAAAGACGTAAAAAATAGAAAAAAAATACAACTTTTATTTCGAAAATTGTTTTCTGCATTACCTCTTTACCGTAATTAATGATTTTGCGAATTAATCATCAAAATTTGTAAAAAATGGGGTTTGTTGATTGTGATTTCTCATACATTTTAAGGTAAACTGTGTAGGGGGCCTACAACAAAAGTTGTAAAATATTAACAAATCTACAACTTTTATTTCAAGTATTTTTTCTGCAGATCTTAGTTAAACGTCAATTAGTGAGTTTCCGTATTTTTAATTTCAATAGAGGTTGATTTCAATTTAGCGTTATTACTCATAATTAAAATTACGTTACGTTTTTCATTTTACATTATTTACTTATGCCCATAACAGGCCGGTAGGTTATTAAATTATTTTCACTCGATCTGCTAGTTCCAGGATTACAAAAAACAGTTCTGTTTCTTATCACATGGTCAGCCGCATGGACTACAGCAATTAAGAACAGAAGAGTTATACTAGTCAGAGCTATTTCCTGTAAGAGTAATGAATTTCATTATACAGCCAGACCCTGTGGTGAATGAAGTGAAGGTATCATATTTTCCAGGGTGGAAAGTAGATGCTTTTCGAAGGGTCCGGCATGCTGATAAGCATACTTTTCTTAAGAAAACTACCTCATTCCTCGTTTTACTTAGTAAACTCTCTAGAGGTTCAAACCAGCCTTTCGCCTGATGACCTAAAAAACAACAACAACATTATTTACTCATCAGTGCGGGTTATCTTCTTCTTCTTCATCTTCTTCTTCTTCTTCTTCTTCGTCTTCTTCTTCTTCGTCTTCTTCTTTTTCTTTTTCTTCTTCTTCTTCGACTTCTTCTTCTTCTTCTTTTTCTTCTTCTTCTTCTTCTTCTTCTTCTTCTTCTTCTTCTTCTTCTTCTTCTTCTTCTTCTTCTTCTTCTTCTTCTTACTATTAAGAATTAGGCATAAGCCTGTTTCGAACTCACAAACCATCCTGTATGTCTAAACAAACACGAGACATTCCAACCCGTACATCTCGACTACTGCCACCTTCTTTGAGGTCTTCCCACCTCCCTTCTTCCAACTGGAACATATTCCGTGACTTTTAGAGGTATTCTCTCCTCTGGCATCCGTTCCAAATGTTGCCTCCATTGGGTTATAAGTTTCATTATTTACATTGACAAGAGAAAATCATGCGTGTTTAACACAGATTTTTTTATATGAAATATTAATAGATATTCATGTTTTTTTTATATTTGATTATTGTACTCGAATACAAAATGGAGACCCTTCAGACATCAAAACAGTCATTCTCTATTATGTAAGGACTCAATATCTCGTACAGTGTAATACCATCAAAGAAACGACGAAGGAAATAGAAAATTAAAGTCAGTTCCAGTAAAGTACGCATGAATTTATAATGTTTTTAAAGCAATTTCTTTAAGCATCCAATTTTTATATTTTGATAATCATACTCGTATTTTCTTCACTGAATACGATTTTCCTTCAATAACATTGAGCTTAAAAATACTTGGTTATAATTTGTTGATTAGTAGGCCTAAAAATGTTGATTCTAATTTTATTTTATTTTTTGTTTCATATCTTTTTTATTATGTTTTGTACTTATATTTATTTTACGTTTTTTGTATGTTAATCAATGAAATATTTTTGTTAACGTACCACATTATTTTAAATTTTAGTTTATTTTGAGTCCCATTAACGTCTAGGTTGTTATTAACTACTTTAATTTAAGATGTCAGACTTTAGATTAAGGAATCAGATTAGAATCAAACAAAATCTACATAATATCCATTTTGGGCATACGATTTTTGTATTACATTAATGTCATTAAAAAATAGTAGCGTCCTTTTTGAAACATTGTTATATGATACTGAGTCGTTTAACTCTTAGTGTATGTACGCAATAGCGTAGGTACAGGCTAGGGGAAGGATGATCAGGATGATATATCATCCTCTTTGGTCTTGCTTACTACGAAAATTTAGAATCGATGAAAGTTACAATGAACGTTTTAGTTGTTGAACAACTGAAATTAGTTGGAGTCATGTCCGTGTTAGTAGAACTTACTCAAGAACAGATTTTGATTTTGTTTTTGGTTTTACTATTATAAATGTAATTTACTAGGGTTTATTGTCATCTAATGTACATCCTTTAAGCATTTGTATCATAGGCTGTGGTATTTTTGAGGAAGATAATGCTCATAATGAGAGCCGTTTATGATTACAATAAAGCCTATAACTGCTTCCAGAAAACAATCATTTTTATTTCTGTATAAACGTCTTTTTAAGAAATTTTTGTCTACATAAAAATTCTAATAATTTGTTTAATTGATGATGGCTTAAATTCACCTATTGAAGTTAAAAATTGAAAAAAATTCCGAGGGAGGTCCTACGGATATCCCTTTTACCCGGGTGAGGGGGTCCTCCTCAGGTCTCCTAAGGTTATATTTCCATGTAAAATACCCCCCCACCGTAGTAAAAGTGTATCTACGAACTATTTTATGTACCAGCACTCAAAAATAATTTTAAAACATATATTTTTAATGGCTACAGTGGAGTGTGAAACGTCGCACTTAAAATTTACCGTATAAGAATATTCCGGTCTTTTCCCGTAAAATCGAACTCGAAACCTTTATTTTTACATTTGAAATCGTTACCAACTGGAACTCTGAGGCGGCCATTTTGTATTTATCTTCTGAAGAATATCTTGTAATTTTGTAACATAAGTAGTATGATTAACGGACTGACCAGCATTTATGATAAAACTAATCTAATATCATACACTCAAACGAAGATAATCCGAAATGTAACAAAATATTCATTTGTTTAATAATCGCGTAATAATAATTTCCTGCTCCATTGAAACTAAATAGTTTTGACATAACTGCAACTAGGTCAAGCTCTATTACTGCAACCTACGTACCGAGATGAGTACTGAATATGTATTAAATTTAATATCTATGACTCTAATCTTTGTGAAATTGTTAATAATATTAACAATGCAATCGAATCACTCCAATGATACTGTTTCATCTATAATACCGTACGTAAATATAGAAGTTACGATTCATTAAACACTTATACTGATTAAATACTACCTAAGAATTTATCAAGTGTTGAATTAATAAACATTTTTCAGAATTTAATATTTAATTTCACTTTTTTCAAGATTCAAGTTTGTGAGTTCGGAACAGGCGACGGCCTAAACCTTGAAGGAAGAAGAAGAAGAAGAATTTCACTTTTTTATATTTAACTTTTTGTTCAATAAATTTAATGTAAGATATTTAATATACTAAAACAATTTGCCCTTAACAGGCAGGCGGAGTGTTAAAGTATTTGCACTCGATCTCCTAGTTCGAGGGCTACAAAAATAGTTTTTTTTGTCAGCCAATTGTTTGACTGAAAGATTTAAGAACAGAAGAGTTAAGTAGCGTGAACTTGACCCATATTTTAAGTAGTGGACAAGGTCACATAGACAGGTTATACACCACATTTTTTTAAATTAAAAATAACAACTCCAGTAATACTAGGTGTATATTATTATTATAATTTTTAAACAGTATAAATAAATTTATAAAATATGAATACTGGCATAATATAAATAGTTATTTGTTAATTAATATTCAATATCAGTTAATCTTCAATAGTTTTAAAAAATGTATAATAATCTACGAACAACAACGAGATTAAAATGAAGTACTACGTGATTCAAAAGTGTAACTACTATAATTAATTAAAAGTGAATTAAAAATCGAAATGAAGATAAACAATTAAAATAAATACATGAATAACTGAAATAATATATATATATAATATCTTTTAAAACAGTGATTTGAATTTTACGAACATTTTTTAAATATGAAATCAAAATTAAAAATTTAATATGCCAACTTGAACCATCGATTCGTGGAGCTTGAGGCCAGAAACAAGCTTGATGTGAAAATCGTCTATGAAAGTGCTCCAATTAAATATTAAAATGAATCAGAAAAAACGGATGGAAATATAACAAAATATGTATAAGTAAGAAGATAAACACGTAAGCAACATTTACCATATAATTAACAAACATTAATATTCAATATATCGATCAAATTCATATTTAAAATTCAAGATCACAAGGCTATTGATAGACGCCATTCTAATGAACAAAGCTTCGCTTCAGTAATTCATAATTTCATTAAATTCAACCGGCAAATAAAAATAACGTTTCAAGTACATAATTAACTGATATTTTCTGAAATTTATTCAATTACTTAATTTATTCAAAATTATCTAAATTATATTCCAAATTTAATTTGAAAGACCAGTATTACGATTAACCATTAAAAAATTCCGATTGTCATTTGTTTAAATTAAAATTTTCATTGTTGTATAATTTAAGATTTATTAATAAAGAACAATAAATAATTATAGTATTTAAAAACCCTGAGAGTATTTAAAATTAGAGTCATCATTTTGTAAAATTATTAATTATCTATTTATTTATTCAATTAAAAAGCTATAAAATTTAAATCTTGTGTCAATTTATTTTATTTTAAAATTTGTACAACCGTAGTGTTGCTACAGTAGAGATGTAAACTACACTAGTCAGAGTTAACTCCTCTGACAGAATTTTATTATACAGCCAGATCTTTTGGTGAATGAAGTAAAGGAGTCGTTTGTAGGGTGGAAGTAGATGCTTTTCGGAGGGTCGGGAATGCTGTTAATCATACTTTTCTCAAGGAAACCACCTCAGTCCTCGTTTTACTTAGTAAAGTCTCTAGAGATATATACCAGCCTTTCGACTGGTGACCTTTTGGTCATCAAAAAAGTTTGTGTCGTTTATAACACTAAAAAATCTGCTTTTATGGATCAACTTATATATTTTTTATTAAATGGTTTACCTCATCAAAAGGGGGACGGCGAGCAGCTCGTAAACTCAGCCGCTTCTTCCAGTCCCGCCTGGGGTTCTGCCCGGCAGTCATCGCCGCCATCTGAAAAAAATACATTCAACATAAACTTATTTGATTTATTTTTTATCCTTTAATATCAGTCATTATTGAAGTTAAATGCAAATTATTATATAATCCTATTTTTCCTTTCTTTCACCCTATATGAATATTTATTTCAGACTCCTAAACAAAAAAAAAAAAAAAACACATTTTCAGCGATTCGTCTGTGTGTGTATGTTTGAAAGAAATATCTAAAGAAGGGAATATTATACGAAGTTAAAACTTAGTATTTAAGTTACCTACCACACGGTGACCAGACACGAACGTTTTCATCATAATCGGTCAATCGGAAGTAGTAGTTTATTCGTGCAATTTTCCTTGTTTTGCAATTTTCTCAAAAACGGCTCATTTACTAAATTGTGTGCTCTACAAGATAGGGTAAGCAATATATCACTGAAATTTTTGGGGCTATTCTTTCACTAAAAAAAATTATTTTATAAGATTGCAGCCGTAATATGCACTTCCTGAAAAAACCTATAAAATTAAAGTTGTAGGGAATGAAAACCCTGCAAGTTTTATTTTAACTGTCCCTTCTACACTTAGTTTTGCGTCAATTAGTGATTCTCTGTCTTTTCTCTCCACCATCGGTAAAGAAATAGGATTTTTTAAAGATCGCGGGCTTAGTATGCATTTTACGACAACAAATGGTAGTATATGAAAATTCTAGGTAACAGAAAAAACTTTATTTAGCGTCATTCACTCATTTTACATTACATTTTCATTTTCATTTACATTATTTTCATTTACATTATTTACTCATGATTAAACATAGATTATAAATTTAATTATACACATTGGCAAGAGAAAGTCGTGTGAGTATTTCACCCCAAATTTTATATCCTAATTCTTTGAAAAATCACAAGCACCAGACAAAACAACAAAAACGTACATTAAACTATTAAAACGGCTAGCACGTGTTGAAATTTATTAAAAAAAATTTTTTGGTTAATTTAATAGCGTGAGCCTGGAAGCAACAACTTCAGGCTAATTTTGAACTCTACAAACTACTCTACAACTTTCATAGAAGGATGAATAATTACACTGTAACCAACTTCATGGACATGCCCAAAATTAAGTTGCGGAATATTCAAACTTTGCTAACAATTAGGTTTTAAAATTATTATGACTGCTGGAACTAGGCTTAAAATATGACATTATTGGAAAACAATAGGTCCAGGTTAAATAAACTATTACTCTGAAAAGAAAATCACAAAATGTTTCTATTGAAGGGTCATATTATTACATTGCACTTCGTTCCTGCCATGTATCCAGATCCAATAATATCTTCCAACTTAATTTCAATTTTATATTAAATATTATAGTATAGCTAGCTATTCGATCAACCCAACTGAGTTTTTACTTGAAAAAAATTATATATGAAAATCCAGTGACTTCGAAGATAGTAGTCGACTGTACGATTCTGGAGTAAGTTAAAAGTTTTAAATACCGTTTTTTTATCAGTTGTAATATCGTTATGATTACGATAAGAATGTTGAATTCTAATTTAACAAATTTTGATTGACGTATCAAAATGATTTGACGTATCAAAAAACGCACCATTTACCATACTTTCAACGTTATCTTTAAAAGATGTACACGTAAAACTATATAAGATCATGATAGATCTATAAACTATATAAGATCATTACATGGCTAAGAAAGTCGGTTCGTGTAAAAAGGTTGTTAAGAGTATTCAGAGCTCAGAATGAAAATTTTTAGAACTGTAAACGGGTGTCGTATGGTAGATAATAATATAAAAGCACCGAGATAGAAAGTGATCTAATTGTGTCTTCTGCTGGATACCTCATTGATAAAAGGAGATCGATGGAATATTTCTGTATGAAGAATATGTTAAATAGCCGTTCGTCGTTTCAATTGGCTTAGAGTGAAATGGCGAGATGATTCGTGTCTGACTCGAGTTGTCTTTGGTATTTTGTACTATATCTGTTGATTTCTTGTTCAACTGTAGAAATGTGTAGATCTCGGTGTAATATGTTGTTCGTTATGTACGTAGGTGATTCTGTGATTGTCCTGAGTAATTTGGATTAAAACCTTAGCAGTATTTTATTGTTGGAATGGCTTGCCCAGCGCAAAAATTGGATTCCACACGTCCAAATTGGTTGAAGAATACATTTGTAATTTAAATGTTTATTGTTGAAATTGAGTCTCGAATGATTTCTTAGTATCCGAGTTTTTTAAGAAAAAAACTTAAAAGAAACGTATCATTTTAACCTGTTGAGCGACATTATATAAGTTTAACTTTTATCACAATAGGACTAAAATATCCTATTCTACAAGGGTGTACTTTTTTAATGAAGACTGTTTTTCGGTTTTTGCAAAGGAATAGGGCCAATGGACAGTTTTTTCATTAAAGCGTCCTATGCGTTATTATTACGAAAGAAACTTAATAAGAAATAGATATTTTTCCTTCAATCAAATTGTATAAACATTTTCATAGGAATAATAATAAATGCTCTTTTCCTCTATGTGTTTTGTAGTGATACAAACATTAGTCAAGTATACAAGTACTTGTAATCAACGTTGTTATTTCAATAAACAATGTCACCCTGGAATAACATAGACCAATCAGCGTTGATTAATGCTCCAATTTCTACAATAAATACTCCATTTCTATATTTAGATTTTCAGACAACATTAATTATAGTTAACATTAATAATATTCAGCTGCCTCACACTACTCAAACACGCTATTTAGGCTTACACTTAGACAGAAAACTTACATGGAGTACACATGTTACACGCACACGTCACAAACTCAAAACACGCTTTTACCAACTGAAAAGCTTACTCGATGACGTTATAAATTAAACATAAATAACATAATTAACAATCTAAATGACAGTCCTAAGACCAATCTGGACATATAGAGTTCAACTATGGGGATCTGCTAAACCTTCACACAAGAAACTTATACAACGGATTCAAAACAAGATTCTACGAGCGATAACGCAATGCCCCTTTTACGTTACAAACAATGTTGCATTAAATGACGTCGCGAAACAACTATTGAAGACTATGAACGACAAATTTGAATTACATGGCAACCCTCTCATAGGAAGCAAGTACAGTAGGGCGATACCGGATACTCAGCGCACACGTTTAAAACGCATCTGGCCTATTCGATTCTTTAGATTGGATAGGTGTTTTTAATGTACCATTAAATTTGTAGGATAGGCCGCAAAAATTTTTTGAAAGCGATCGAATAATTATGTTTATTTTTGAAGTCCTGGATTTTCCCAAAATTGATTTAAGAAGATCGATATGGGACTTAAAAGCTTAAGGGGATAGTCAACCCAGAAAATAAAAATCAAAACTACTGGCTATAAGTTATCATTATATATTTTAAATGAAAGAGTAATTACTAATAATGATCTGCCACTTGAACCAGGCTCTTGGCATGTCCTATACTTCCTTTTTGGAGTCTTTTGAATGCAAAATAAGGCAAAATAAATTACAACCCCTAATATAAGGGTGGGGTGGAAAAGCAGGCTTTTACGGCGAATCAAATATCTCAGGAACCAAGAAAGATATCAACTTGATTCTTGTGCCAAATAATACAGAAAATTGTTGTCTATTATCCTTTGTACTATGCTCTTGTATGTAAGTTTCTTTACGAGAATTTTATTGAAGAAAACCCATATTTTCAACAAAAACAATTTACGTATTCACAAATTATTTTTTAACTAAATCCCTATCGAGTTCTTTGTGATAATCATTCAAAAGATAATACAGCAAGAAATTAGGAACATTTAAAAAACTCATCCAGATATCTCCAATGCAAACCAAAATATTTAATTCCCAAGAATGTACAATCATGCAAAAACACATTTTTGGAAAACTTAATTTAAAGAAACACATTTTCGGAAAACTTAATTTAAAGTTTAAGGAATAATTTCACTCGTTTTGCTAGTGAGCTTTATTATTTTTTTTTACAAAATAATTTATTTATCTGATCGTTATGTAAATAAATAGTTTATTTACAAAATAACCAACAGTAACTAGTAACTAATAAATTTCTGATTTATAAATATTTTACAATAAACATTTAATAAACCTATGGCGACGAAACATGTACATTTAAAACATGTTTTTATAACTGTTTGTTAACGTACGAACTAAAAAACACATGCTGTGATTCAGAAAATTTTAAACTTTAAATAAATGAAAAAACAAATCGAAATTTAAAAAAATCATCTTCTTGAGTTGACTACCCCCTTAAAAAAATGATTCTGATAGAGGCGAGTGCCTTTCAAATTAATAGTGTAATTAACGAACTGTCAGCGTCAGCTCAAGTATTTGTTTTAGTGTTAGGTGATATTTTTATGAGAGGCGATGTTATCAAAAAGTATTTCTTAATGCAATGCATTATTCTTTCTACAAGAAACTTTTACATTACAAGAGTTTTATCTTATTATGGGTTACTATTGCGTTACATAACCTACTTTTTCAGTTCAAATAGAGTTTCCTTCGATAAAGTTGGATGAATTATAAGGGATAAACAATGATATTGTAACAAGATCGAACAAGAGACGGGATCGTTCACGAAAGTTCCAGAATTCCATTCATAAAAATAATTAAGCAATAATAAAAATAACAACACAATAGCAGCAATAAATGACAGTTTTAACCATAAAGGGTACGCCTATTATAAAAGGGTATTGTATGTTATAAAAATGGTATTTTTATAAAGTTGTTTATCAGATTGTTTACGTTTTCTATTTACAATAGTTGACTTGTTAACAAAGGGATTTTTCTAGCATTCATTAATAAAGAGTTATTTTTGTACTTGAGTAGATTTCACTACTTTGTTCTGGAACAATCTTTATGAATGAGTAGGTATAAAAAGAGACCCCCAGAGTGCGGTCGGTCAGTAATCGTTTGATCTTTGACGAATGTCCATCGGACGTAGGTAGGCGCGTATCGAACATAGTGTCAGTCGACGATTGTAACACTGTCTGTGAGTCTATTGTGTAAAGCCTTTTGTGAGTGTATTATAAAGTTAATGTGAATTCAATTTCTATGTTTTGTATGTCTGTTTAAGCTATAAAAGTGATTGTAAGTTATTTATTGTTTATTATCTAGTTTAAGTGTATTATTAAATCATTTATTGTGTTATTTAATTATAATTAGTTTAATCATTTATTTTGTAATCTTTTAGTCTAATAAATATTTGTAATTTGTAAACTTTAGCGTATTAATTATTTAATAACCTAGATCCCGAAACGGACCTTAGCAATAAGTGTCACAATATTAAAACAAATTCATATGTGTGCTCCGTGTACACTTTCAAACTGGTAGCTGAGTCCTGATCAAATTTCTTTCGGATATTTCTTTTTGTACACATAACGTTATTTAAAACAATAGACCCACTCAGTTCTTATTATTCTCGGTAATCCTCCAAAAAGTAACGAATGCCAAGGGCACTAAAAAAAAGATAAGAAAGGAAAACTTTTTAATGATGGAAGGTACAACTTTGGTATTTCCCTTCATATAATTGGGGTAACAAAGACAATATACCTGAACTTATTTTAAAGGCAAAGAAAGGCACTGGTTTCCTAGGAGGAAGATCCTGAAAATACGAAATTTTTAGGTTAACGCAAGTAATGGAGAAAGCAGCAAATTTATCCAATACAATTGGCATTCATTGACTTTGTTAAGGTATTTTATAGTATAAATAGGGATAAACTTTGGCGTATAAAAATAATTTAGAAATGGAAAAGGAGATATTCAAAGGATTTATGTACGGTTGAAGGAATATCACACTTAGACGAAACGATTGTCTACCTGTCACAGTAAGCAACGTTCAGATTTCGCATAGTAATGACGTACCAAGGCTTACATCTCGATAAACGAGTGACGTGGAGTACACACTTTTACAAAACCATCACACTAATTTAAAACTCACTTTTATTTACTAAACGATTATCAGACAGACGTTCATATAAATCTCCAGAGAATAAGTAACAGTGTATAAGACAGTAATTAAAAACTAGTTTGAAATAACGGAACACAACACTATGAGTTCTACTGAACCTATGCCAAATTAATGCTTTCAGCACACAAAACAAACCCAAAAAAAATTGAGATTATTGATAAAAACCGAGAAAACATTATGAAAAGAAGTAAGTTCAGATTACTTGTTGCTGGCTTTAAGAACTTCTACGAAGAACAAAAGTAGAAGCTTCAATAAATAATAATAATAATAATAATAATAGTGCTTAGTTTAGCATCAATTATTTTTCTCATCAATTTTTTAAAGTCGAACAGAGGTTTCTATTTAGCGTCATTCACTCACGTTTAAAATTACTTTGTTTTTAATTTTACATTATTACTCATGATTGAACAGGTTCTAGTTTTCATTAGGTACATTGGAGAAAGAAAGGCGTGGAAGTGTTTTACATCAGATAGTTAGTTTTGCTTTACCATTAATAAGATATTAATATCGTACACTCATCATCTGAGGGAAACACCATTGATGATTCGTAACATAAAGCAGCATAAAATATCACGTGTTCCTCTTTTGTAATATAATTTTTTATTTTCTCCGTACAGAAGACTGCACAAAGAGAGTGTACAGTACTTTTAAAAACAAAACTTATTCATCTTTTTATTTTCAAGTACAGGGAACAGAGTCTGTTCGCCATCCAGTTCCAAAGATTATTATTCCTCTCCTTAGCGTTTCCAATTTTCTTCTCCAATTCTAGTAAAATACGAGTCTACTTATGAGTCTAAATATAAATATATAATATATTTATATGCCCAAAACGGGAAGGTGGAGTGTTATTTTAATTGCACTCTATCTGTTTGGTCCAGGGCAAAAAACATAGTTCTGTTTCTTATCACATAGTCAGCCACTTATATGACTGAACTATTTAAGAACAGAAGAGGTAGAGGTGTAAAAGACACTAGTCAGAGTTATCTCCTCTAAGAGTTATGAATTTCACTTTGCAGCCAGACCCTGTGGTGAATGAAGTAAAGGTGTCATTTGCAGAGTGGAAAGTGAGTGCTTTTCGGAGGGCCTGGCATGCTGATAAGCATACTCTTTCAACTCAGTGAGGAAGGCATGGTAAACCACCTTACTCCTCGTTTTTACTTAGTAAAACCTCTAGAGGTTCAAACCAGCCTTTCGGCTGTTGACCTAAACAACACAATATATTTATGAGGCTCGTAAAACTTATGAGTCTAAATATAAAAATTATGTTTTAAACTAATTATATACCAACTTGTTTGCAAATTATCCAAAATTTTCTAATTAACTATCTACTTACTCCGATATATGTGACATTAAAATGTTGGAAGAAGTATAATAACACGCAACTTACTGCAGTATTTTAGTCATGTACCATTGTAAAAGTACAATTGTACAAACAATGGAAGTTACGATAATTCCTAATTACTATAACTTCCATTACTTAGGAACAAGCCATTCAATAATGCCTGGAAAAAACCTCCATTGTTAAAATAAGTTACATTAGAATAGTAGTTAGACTATTAGTTGTAATATAGCCAACTGTCAATCATCTAGTATTCTTTAGATGGGTATATTTCTCCCTCTGTGTTTTTGGGCCTTTCTACTACTTACCAATTTACAGCCAATCATTGGGATGGTTCTCCTTCCCGTTGGCCCTCCAGGTAGGTTGAACGGTTGGTGGGAAAGGGAGGCTTGTCAACCATAGGCTTGTCAACATAGGTTTCCTGGTTCGGATCCAGGAAATTAAAATCAGTTCCCTTCAAAATTAAAGAGTGGAATAGAGTGTTTAGTTAAGAAGGAGCAGTGTTCAAAGGAGTGACTAGAAGAACGAGGAGTGACCAGGAGAACGAAAAAAGAAGAAGTAAGGGGAAACATACTTAACTGGAGGTAAATTTATTCGTATATTTATTAAGGGTTTGTTAAACTTTTTTGCATTAAAGTTGCAGCAGAAAAAAGGTTAACTATATTTTTAAATAGGTTAAGGATTATTTTGTTTGTAATTTCAAATTAGTAGTATTCATTACCTAATTTATTATTAATTAAATATTTAGTTTAAAGCAAGGATATATATTCTAATATATTTATTTTCTCATGCTCTGCTGATAGAGCTGGCACCCAAATTTTTAAAAAATTTTTTTTAGTTCATATTAAAGTATTTGTCCACCGGTATAGTTGAAGGTGGTGCAATTAGAAATTTATGTATTTCTGGGAAAAAATATTTAAAAAGATACTCTAGTGTACCATGAAATGGTTCACCAATCAAGTACTTTGTAGTACTTTGTTTTAATAAATACACATTAGCACAACGTTTCGTAGATTACGGCAACTGTTCTACAATAGGAAACAATAGTCTTGTTTTAATTTTATTAATTCACTAAATGTTATTTAAATCATCAGCTTGAAAACTTAATGTTTATCACCATGCCTGACCGGTTGAAAAATGTTAAGTTACAACCTTTCAACTATTAACTTCAATTTACTTAACAAAAGGACTGTCTGCATTTTGAAATCCATTAATTTCAGATGGATAAATTTAAAAAAAATCTTGCTACATAAATTTGAATTCCTATGGCTAATCCATTAGTTAATTATTCAACTAACCAAAAAGAAACATAAGTATTTGTTATAACTCTAAAAGAAGAAATATAATATATATGTAATAATCTAACATTCCTCGAGAATCAAATAAACTATATTCTTGATAAATTTTTGTTGAGTTAGAGTAAACCATAAAATTATTCAAATTACAAAAAAAGAAAATGATTTACTTTCAATCAATGGGAAAAACGTGACAAATAAAAATAATCGTACTCCTCTATTATAAGAAATGTCTTCTAAGATAAAAAAAACTTTTTTACTAAAAGATCGTTTTTCAACAAAACCAATCTCTGGATAAAACCGTTACGAAAATTGCAGGAAAGTAACAAAGTGTTTGGCATGTTCTATAATAAAAAGGTGAGTATAACAAAGAAAATTTACCGTTCAGAGTTTAATAGAACATTATATGGAAAGTGTCTGAATATTATTTTTCGATAACGAAGTAGGTAGTCTATATGATGCTGGGTTTCTTCTACATTTCGCTTTCTTAACCAACCCACTCATATAACTGTTTAACTTTTCCCTACACATTTTTTACAAATTTTCAAATTTTCATTAATGTTTAAGTTTTCCACGTTGAACAAAAATAAACAGTTTAAAACGAAAGCCAATAAATAAATACGGAATATTAAGATAATGTAAAATAATTTTCTCTTTCTATTAATTTAAAACAAGTATTGCAACAATTTTATTTATTAGTGTTTTTATGGTGGTAAGTAATTATAACTACGTTATTGTGTTTTCCTAAATAATAGTAATGACAGGTGTAATTTATTATAAAGCGTCCTACTCTTTCAATTGTTTGTTCTTATTTATAAAACTTAGATTTTTTTTGTATTCTTATGCTGTTTCTAGTCTATTCTACCCTCTGTATTAGTTTCCAGATTTTGAAAGAAAGACTTTGCATTTTCTATTTTGTGTCTATTATCCTCCTCTTTTCTATTTCTTTCTCGAACCCTAAAGGAAGGGTATAAAACAGTGGACTTTTCTGTTGGCCAGTTCTAGTTGTATAATGATAGGACTGTGATTGAAATCAATGTTGAAAGTCGTCAGATTTCCAATGTAACAATGCTATATGTCATGTACGTAAAGAAAAGCAATTCTGAACAGCGGAAAACACTGTATAATTTGTTATTAATTATAAATACCCATTTTTATTGTTAATTTAATTCAGTTTAAGCTCAAATTTTTGTAATAATATTTTTGTAATCAACCTAGTCTCAGTAATTTAATTGTAATTTATTAGTAGTTTAATTTTATTTTATACTTTCAATTTTCATGTTTTCATGTTGTTTTATACTCGTAGTTATCCTATTTATTATATTTTTTAAATATCTTTCGTTTGTTTTTGATAATCTGGAAGTCTCTACTGTCATATTCTTTTGACTTACATTTTAAAAACATTCTGGACTTATTTTTGTGTGTCGGCTCGTATATTATAGACGTCCCGACATTAAGTTAGATTTAATGTCAAAAAAATAACGTAATTGTAAGTAAGTGCGTTTCGTTAAAATCTGTTAAGTATAAATACGGTGCGAATGAACAGGATTTCGTAGGTTCAATAGTTAGTTTTGTAGGTAAGAGTAATTTATTATTAATATTGTACATGGCCAATTTTTTTTAGTTAATTTTAGTTTAAGCTTTAAATTTGTAATAACACTTTCATATTAAAGTTGCCCTAGTTTAATTTTAATTTACAGTAGTGATAAGCGTAATTTGTAATATGTTACTCAGTTAAATAATGTAATAAATTAAAAAAAAGATTGTCTATTATTTTATAATCAGATCTTGAACGAACCTAGATTAGGTATTTTAAAACTTTGAAAACAGCTAATTACGTAGAAGTATATATTTTTTATTCAATCATAGAATTCAGTTTAGATTGTAGTGCTTATAACACAAAACACCTTTAAAATACAAAGCATAAATAATTTATGTAAATTAAAATAAAATAAAAATAACTTTCAATAAAGAAAATTGATTTTCTAAATAAATAAACTATTATCTCTTCTAAAAAATGATGTCACATAAAGGGTGACCTCTTAAAAATGGTATTTTACTGGCAATGAAATTTTATGTTGCTGATCGAACAATTTTGAGTGCTCTTACGTTCAGTTTTTATTTGCTTACATCGTGTGTATATAATTTAGTATTTTTGTCAGAGGATGTAAATTTTATCGAAATAGTGTAATAATATCTGAAGTTCACAGTAATTTCAAAAGTTCTTAGATGTTCAATCTTCATAAACATTATAATGTAGGACCAGGTAAGGTTACAGAAGTTTGTCAAATGCCTAGATGTGATCAATACTCTTAAAAAGTTGTAATATCTCATAAATTAAGTAATTTATGAACAGTATTATTATAAATAAAATTTCTTTTTCATTTAACAGCTTATAAAAACCGCGTAAAATCATTTACATTATTTGTTTTTGTTACCGATCGTAAATTTTATTCTTCTTGTTTTCATAGCAATGATTACGCAACAGTACTCCGGTCTCAATACATCTTTCCTTGTTTCTGTGGCTGCCCCAACTGCTTCCACCTTAACGCCGCTTGCTGGGAGTCACTTACGTGCTTAATGTGGGAAAACCACTTTTATATCTCCTTTCTTTAAAGAGGTAACCAAATGAAGATACATATGTCAGCTCTAATCGCCGTGCTTCTTAATTGATCCTTCAAAAAACGGCCTTATACAGTTATTAAAAATTTAATTTTTGAGTTTCTAAACTCTCGTAAAGTAGTATTTTAATACTTTGAATAAAGCTAATTATATAGAACTACATATTTTTTATTCCATCATAGCATTCAGTTAAGTTTAGAATTATAAATTTATACTGAATCTCCTACTTGCACAATAGATTGAAAGCTGAATTTTGAGGGAATATTTCTTTACGGTACTTAGCAAACTTAAACATAAACATTTCAACATTCCACCGTTAAGGGGTTGAAAAGGGTTTCCAACCTTTATACCGATATGTCTCTTAAACCACTTGAAAATTTTCAAAAATACTCTTTCAAGGGGGTAAAAATGGTGTTCAACAAATAAACCAATAGACTTACGTATTTTTTAGTAAGTTCCAAACGAGTAAGATGGCTGAATTTTGGTAGGTTAATGTTATGTATAGTCCCAATAAATAATTACCCTCAAAGAATTTTCAAAATATACTCCCCCTAAAAAGTTGAAAAGGGTGTCCAAACCTTAAACCAATATTTATTAGGTTCATAATGAGTTAGATTGCTGAAACTCGATGATGTTACGTGTAATGGCGGTAAAAAATGGCATCTCTACAATTTAAAAAATTTACTCTTAAGGGGTTGAAAATGGTATTCATTCCTTAAAGCAATATTTTTTGTTTATAAAGTTCCGGACAAGGCAGATAGCTGACACTAGGTGGAGGTATCTTAAAATATATATATCAAAATTTTCCATATTGGAAGACTTTTTTTGTTTATTTACTCTAATTAAAAATTATTTAAATAAAATTGATTTATATGCGTGTAAGCCGAAACGGGCAGCTACTAACTGATATTACAATCAAGAGATTTTAAAAACTTGCTACAAAACCGTGTTGTCAATAACTATTTTTGAATGCACAAAATACCGTAACTTTAGTTTTGAATAAAAATATATTTTATACTCTTAAATCAGAGTGTCAAGTCAACTATGAACAGATTTTTGTAGCCAATCTTCAGAATTCTATGTTAATCTTCTTTTCTGTAAATTGTTTATTTTCTACTCTGTTTTTTAACTACCGTATCATTTCACTGTAATAAACTTTAAATAATGTGGGTGATAAACTACTATTAGAACGCAACCCCCCTTGATTCACAAACAACTTTCGTGACAAACCAGAACAGGAATTCAAAAGAACATTAACATAACTGCGAGTAAATAATTTAGAGGTTATGAACCACTAAAAATAACACAATAATTGAATTATATTGTAGGTGCAACATTATTGCATCAAATAATTTCATTTCCTACCTTTTTATTGAAATGTTAATTAATCCTTTCAACAACATTTTAAAATTTATTACCAGCTACAGACGATTATAATAAGCTATTTTAGTTATTGTTTCTAAAGAGAGAACAAATTAAAAATAACATTGAGTTAGTTAATTACAATACTGTTAGAAAAACAGTTTAAAAATAACCAAGAGTTAACATGTATAAAATTAATTATACAATTGAAAGAATTGATAATGATGATATTATGGAATTATTTGGAGTGATATTTATGTATAACGCGCTTGCATTATATAACAATAATGTGACAGAGTTTTGTATTCATGTTAATCGGAAAATGATAATTGCTAGTTTAATTAAAACACGGTACATTCATGCGTGTAATAAAGTTCATATAGAGTACCGTAGTAATTAATTTCGAAGAACACGCCAATTTGCTTCGTTACCAAATTCTTGTAGCTTATGACAAAACATATTACTAAAGGTTCTAGTTGGGTAGTTTTGTATTAATTGTTAAAATATGTTTACTCAAAAGATGTAATGAACGTTAACTAATTCAAAGTAACAGTTTATGAATACGTTATTAGTTTTTTAATCTTTGTGGCTTATCTATGTAAGAAAGAAAGAAGATAAGTGGTTTCGTCCAGTTTGGTCTCAACTCCTACCTCCTGGACTTATTTCGGTTGGCAGGTTTTTTGCAGTTTAATTCACCAACTACAGATTTCTCGTCACCTGTCGTTATTAATTTCAAAAGTCTTTTCGTAAATCGTCCATCGTCAATTAACTCGTTACCTTACTAAGAGAATTCAAGGAATATTAATATATTGATAACCAGAGTGGGAAAGTACTTAATTTAAACTTCTTGGTTATTAAATTGATTTCACGTTAAGGCAAATTTTGTTAATAAGCTAACATGATTGTGAAGAGTAACTTAAACTAGATCATTTCCAGGAACACATTCTCCATATAATACACAGAATACATAATATTAACGTAGTAATTTAAAATAAATGTAATTTTATAATGACGATTTTTCTGAATTCTTTGAAACTTAATGTAATACGTATATGATAGTCAAATGTATGTTATGTAGGCCTATATTGTATTGAATACTAGTATTTATTATTATAGTTTAATACACTTATAAAAACAGAATATTAAATAGAATGCATAAATGTCTTTTCTTCCTTCATTACTTTTCCTTGATCTGTATGAAATTAGACCTATACGAAGAAAAGTTATTTTCATGTAAATTTCCCCCTTCGAATTTTCACCGGTAATACAGGTTTTCAGGTCCCCTTTACCCAAAAAACATGTTTTACCGATTGATGTGTGTGCATGTGTGTTTGTCAAAAAAATCTCAAAAACGGAATAATCTACGAAGTTTACACTTGGAACTTTAGTTTGGCTCGAATAGAGAACGCGACACGATCATTTGCATAAAAATTGGTCAACCGGAAGTAGTATTTTATTCGTACAATACTTTACTTTTTGCAAATTTTCTTGAAAAAATGCTTTTTTGATTTTTTTGAGATCACCTCATTTACTAATTTATATGCTCCACAAGATAGGGTAAGTGGCATGTCAGCTAAATTTTTTTTTGCGGGTGGTACTCCCAGGATAAAAAGTATTCATTATATTGCGACATTATTATAAATTATATAGCAGAAGTGTATATTTATTTAATTTTTTATTTATTTTTCTACTACTTCACAAAAATAATTACAACACAAATAAATTTCTTTATTTATAACTTAAAACTATTTGAAATTACTCGTGATGGGAAAAGTAATATATCCAAGAATGGTTTCCCATGTTCAATGGTAGATCAATGTAGTGCTTTGTTTTTTTTTTCTTTTGTTTTCTTTTGTTAACGTCGCATCAACTACTGTGGTCATTAGGGACGACGTTGGGTTGTAACTGTGAATGATGAAATGAATTTTGTAACGTATGAAAATGCCTGAGTGGGATTGGAACCCAAGACTGCATGATGAGAGGCGAGCACGTTACCAACTACGCCAATGCGGCCGGCACTTCTTTGTTTATTTATACTACTGCAACTGCTACGTAATATAATTACAGCTGTAGAAAATAAAAAAAAACATCTGCAACTTTTATTCATAGGGTTTATTTCTACAATGCTTAGTTTAGCATCAATTAGTGATTTTCTATACGATGATTGTATTGATATGACTTGAGAGTGATAAGTCCCAAGTGGTGCCTACCCACGAATTGTGGTTAAAAATAAAATTCTGAATTTTGATTAACATTTATTTAATTAAATCAACAGGTCTCTATTTTAACCTCGATTTAAGCGGTTTGCGGGATTCCCAGGCAGACTTAAGGTGGACAGTGAACGTAAAGGTTAGTGACCGTGTTCTAGTGATTTGTTATGAAAGGGTTTGTGTAAGTATTCGAAGGAATTTTGGACGAAAGATACCTATTGGAAAATGTGCGAAAATAAAAATCAAAGAAATTAATACAAAAAGTGATTTATAAAAAGGTATATTTGTAAAACATTGTACTGTTCAGTAATTAGTTCTTGTTGTTAAACTTTTAGGTTAAATACTCGTATAAAAGTAATTTTTGTTAGCAAAGTACAACTAAGTTATTCTGATGGAAATGCTTATTAGAATACGATTAACATAAAAACGTGGAAGTCACAGCGACGCTTCAGGCATGTCTGCTTTTAAAGTTTCACTGAACTAAATGCCAGTCACAGAAGTATATTTGTTTTCTATACGTCGAGGGTTTTTCTTTTAATTAAAATGAAAAAGTTATTAACTTTGTTGCATGAATATTAATGAAATAACGACTAAGCTTACGGTAGCCATTGGCATCCATCGATCGTCAATTAACTCGTTACCTTACTAAGAGAATTCAAGGAATATTAATAACCAGAGTGGGAAACTACTCAATTTAAACTTCTTGGTTATTAAATTGAATTCACTTTAAGGCAAATTTTGTTAATAACCAAACATGATTATAAAAAGTAAACTAAACTAGATCATTTCTAGGAGCACATCCTATAATACACAGAATACATAATATTTACTTGGTAATTTAAATAAATGTAATTTTATAGTGACGATTTTTCTGAATTCTTTAAACGTATAATGTAATATGGTATAGTCAAACGTATGTTGTGCATATTGTATTAAACACTAGTATTTGTAATTATAGTTTAAAACACTTATAAAAACAGAATAAATAGAACGCATAAAATAGAATATTTTATAGAAAGTCCATACATGTTTAAAATACATTTTATCTATACATAATATTTATACATTTCTGAGGCTTGTGTCTCTTTATCAGACACTGAAGGTGAGAAGTTTTTTAAACTGTCTGCCTTCAGAGTCTAAAATGAAATTTTATGTAATCTATGCACTGTGTGTATGTAAAAAACTTTAATTGGGTGTTTTAAATAGCCGTGTGTGTAAATTTTCTTTTTCTATTTTTCTATTCTTTTCTGTTGTGGCGTTAAAGCCTATTTGAATCAACCTAGAAGGCAGTTTTCTTGGTGTTTTGCTTTCTATTTTGTTATTTGTTCGTTTTCCACAAGTTTTTTATTACCTCAAAGGCAGTCTACTCCTTATTCTCCGACCACTTAATGCAAGTGCTATTCTTTTGTTTCTCTTGGAATTTAGTGTTGCGGGTATTTCTGTTCTAATTTTTCTCTGTCATTTATGTTTAGTATTTTAAGTTCAGTAACATTAGCTTGTTTGATTTTTATTCTTATACTACATCTTATAAACATCTTATTTAATGAAACTACAAGACATATGTAAAAACTTCTCTCCCACTTGATAAAATTTCTTAGAATGTGCTGTGTGGTTAAAAAAAACCATGTATACTGGAGCGTAAAAACTTCATATTGAAATGCCATGTAAACATATTACTCTGATTCTCATGTAAATTAGTAAATTTTTATTATCACTGATAATAATATACTATAAGTTTTATTAAAAAGTCAAAGTTTGGGACACGCATTAAGAAGATTATACTACCACGCAGAAAGCCATAACGTGCTGACCAGGCACTTGATAGGAATGGTCAAATTAAATTGTGTTAAACCCTTGATAAGACTGTCTATTTTACTATCTAATTACAAAAAAGTTGGGTTTCCTTAACGAAATTTTTACTTTCACAAATTATCTCAAAAAATTATTATCGATTTATTAATAATTTTAAATTAACAGAATTTTTGCTGTAACTTTGTTGATAATTTTTTGTTTTTCGTCTGATAGCTTAATACTCATTCTAACACAAAAACACAAACAGTCCACTATACAAAAAACATAAATAAAGCAGATTTAACATTATAGGTCATCAAAGCTGACCTATAGGTGTGTTGGTCCGTGCAACTGACTTTTATGCCAGGTTTCCTGATTTTGATTCCTGGTTAGGTCTGAGACTTTTTCATGACTTATTTTCATTTACCACTCTAAACCGTCTGCATTTGCCTAAATATTTAGAAATAAATTTTTAAACAAGAAATTCTATACTCGCATCAAAGATTTTACATTAAACGAAGTGTTCCACGACATTAAACAAATTAACATTCACAAAATATTTCTTCTCTGTTGTTATTTATATTGTATTTTGTTTATTTAAAAAAACAACTTGGTTATCCGCGACTGCAATGGTGTATGGTACATAACCAGTGGGTTAACCATGTTGTAATTTTTCAGACCATGGCTAGGAATCGAATCTGGAACTTTCGTTTTACAACCAGTGTAATAATTTAACATGATAAATATAATTTTAATTCATTTTTTCACCGTGAGTGTAGGTGACTGTACAGATAATATTATGGGACATTAAAGCATTAAACATTACTTTAGGATAATTTTATGGCAGTGAAAGAAACTGACTTAAATAAAAAATATACAGGTTATTCATAAACGTCTAAATGCACCAATGTTTTTGAATTATATGACAACTTAAATGAAATTTATAAATGTAGTGAACTTTTCTTAGATAAATACAGTATATAACGATAGTTTGATAAATAATATTTAGTTCAAAAGAAGAACTACATAATTGGATGAATAATTTAGTTATAAAAACGTTTACTCGCCATTTAATATTTAAAAGATTATCTTGTAATTCCTTTTGCTGTTACAAACAATCTTAATATTTTATTACTACTCGTATTTTACTTTCATAAATGGAACACTAAAAATCTTATTATACGTATAATAAAGAAATTTTATTTCAACGACAGGTAAACTTGATTTGACAACGATATAAGTTAAAAGGTGGAGAAACCTTTAAGTAATATTAATTTTAAATTTTTTATATTTTGTTAACTTAAAGAAGTAAATTCTACGAAGCACATTTGTAAAGTATGTGCTGTCTGGTCATAATAAAAAAGATACTTCTTAGCAAAATGTTTTATTGATTTAGTTTCCTATAAATCTACTTCACTTCTCTACATTGTAGCCATTCACTTCTAAGCACTTTACGTAACGGTGCACAAGCTTCTTGAATCCTGTTCATTGAAGTTCGACGCCTGGGAATTTAACCAGTTGACAACGACAGTCTTATGTTCCTCGTTATTTTCAAACTATTGTTCAACAAGCCACTATTTCAATTGCAAAAACAAAAGAAATAGTCTTTACGAGCAAGGTTGGGTGTGTGATCAAAACGTTTCCGACCAAAATGTTGAATCTTCTTGAGTGAAGTAGGTATGTAGGAAACTAAAAACGTCAAGAGATTTTTCAAACATTATCTATATTTATAACTTAACAGCCCTTACCTTACGATGCCCACCAGATTGGTCTAGTCGTTGCCGTGATTCAGCTGTTTAACAGCTGATTTTCAGAGATGAAGATTCTGTAGTTCAAATCCTAGTGAAGGTTGTCACTTTTGTACGGATTTGAATACTAGACAGTGGTTACTAGTGTACTTTGATGGTTGGGATTCATTTAACCATAATCTCTTAGGAATGGTCGCCCTGAAGCTGTACAAGACTGCACCTCATAACACATAATATCCTTCTCATCTCATTGAATCATAAGGTTGCTTATTGTGCTTAAATTGAACAGATTGCAACGTAAACACAAGAATAGAAAAAAACTTTACGAATATGCCACGTATAATACTGTTTCATTGAAAGTTGTGCAAGCTGTAATAAAGAGTTGTAATTATTAGTTCTTAGTAGTACGTAGCCTATGGTTCATTAAACTTTGGAGCTGTTGTAAACAATCGCTATATTTTGCTATTTGCTGGGTGCGTAATTTTAAAGTTCGTAAAATGACAGATGCAGCCTGTGTTTGGAACCGCGTATCTCACGAAGTAAGAAACATAAAAAATTCAGATATGGCTTGTTTTGAAGCTTAGTTTTTTGTTAATTTATTCGTATAAATGACTAAACACGAAAAAATTTAAGAGGAAAAATATAGCGTTTTAGAGGAGTGTTCCTGCATGTTTTCTAATTAAATTTAGCTAAAATTTAGCCTCTCAGTACAAAAAGTAAAGGAATTACAGCATTTAAAAAAAGATTTTTTTTCGTTTTCCAAGGACGTAACGAGTTAGAAACAACGATGTATCTCTTTAATTAATAATGGAGTAAAATTACCTTACAAATAAATGTTGTAATACTGTTAGTTACAGAAAATGCTTAGCCTCCTCAGTCCTGGAGAAATTTTCAACTTGTTTTTGGTTCTGCAAATATTGAAGGATGCCTGTCTTTGGAGAAAAAATATAAAAAATCTTTAGTAAGCTACATTTTTGAAAAAAAACCCACGTCTCCCTTAGGAGACATCAGGTTTCAATCTCATTTAAACTTGATAAATAATAAATAATATTAGGTTTAGCAATGTTTGAATGCGGGCCATCCCAATGGTGAAAGAAAATCTAATTGAAATCGTATTTAACAGATAACTTTTATGGTAGCAATTAAAAAACAATTACGAAGCACGAAAGTAGCCTTTTATTTTCCCAGAAGCAGACGTTAACATGAATATGTTGCTATAACATGATTCGTTTCTAGCGCCTGGCCGTACAATAGAGATTGTCCGTTACGTTAGTCTTATTCTTCCAACCGTATGCTCATACCATTTTTTTACACTAATAGCAATATTGAGTAAAATAAGGTATATTTCCTTACTACGGACAGTAATTGAACGTACTACGTACTACTGTACGTAGTTCGTTCAATTGGAGGTGGCTCGCTTCTATACACCGGATTTAAAAAACCCTTACAAAATTTTATGCAAATGGGTCTAATGGGTTTAAAAAACACATTGTTATGTTTTGTACTATTAAATGCTACATTTATTGTGTTAAAATTTTAGGTGTGAAGTATTTATGGTCGATCTCTTGTTATATAGATCCCATTGAATATCAATCTCTGTAATAGATAATCATTAGAGATTAAAAGAATACAGTTTTTGTTAATTACTCATAACATTAAACACATTACGCAATAATGCAAATTCCCACTTTTCTTCCTCCATAATCATAATGTGTCAACACATTTTATTGCATTAAAAATAAAATTCATAGTTTATTTTGTTCAATAGCACACGATATATTATGCATCTTTCGTAGATAAATCATAACTTTCTTTTGTATTTTTAATGGAAATGTAAATATAGCATAAAGTAATACGAATCAATAAGTAACACGTTGATTGCTATTCATTCAAACATTTTCCTAAGGGGACTTACTACTACCACTGGTTCGAAACCACAAACGCACAACAATCTCAATAATAGCAAAACTGATCTTTAGAAACATTAACCAACTTCCTCTATTTCCATCAAGATACAAACAACATTTCCTTAATATCAATATTTCATCTGTTTTCCAAACAATTTTTATATTTATAATTTTTGCGTTCAACTTTATTAAATTTTTTAAAATTTCTTGTGTAAGAAATGAAAAATAAAAATTGATTTTCATCTTAGAAAAACACGATTTATTTTTTATTTACACCGATATAGTAATTTGAGCTAAATTAAATATTTTAAAAGTATAAGAGGGGAGTTTAATAATTAATGAGAAATATTAATGTCGAAAAACGGTTTCTTAAATTTTTTTAAAGTCTAAGCAAGTTTATTCATAATTAATATATATTAATAGTTTATTAATAATTCAAAAAAATAGTTATTAATAATAGTTATTAAAAATACATAAATAGTACATAAAAGTACATAAATTGTTATTAAAAATAGTTTATTAATAATTCGAGTTTATTCATAATTAATACTATAAACTTAACCTCTTTTGTTCGTTTCAAAATTTCAACTCCGCTTGAAAAGTGTACGTCGGAGGATTGGATTTTTGCTATCCAATATGTAAAATCAGAAATCAATAGTATAAAGAGGAAATTTATTCAGGAATGTTGAAACAGAATGGTGAACATGTTTAAACCGCATTAAAGTACAGCATTAGTGGGTAGAACCGTATAATTCGGGCAGAACAATTATTGTCAGTGATCTCCATCGCTTTGGGAGACAAGTTAAAGTTTTGAATAGCGCGTTGCAAAATCATTATTAATGATCTCATTCACAAAGGCAGGTTATTCAAAATTTTCCGAATTGCTTGTTTTTGCAATATTAGTGTTGGGACAGCACATTCAATCATTCATGACTTACTGATTTTTACAAAACGTGTTCGAGGTGTTTTGTAAGACAGTTGACACAAACCCATAAATACACCGGATTCACATTTTTTCTTAGCCCAAACAACAGTTTAAAATTAAAAGTAATGAATGTTTGGTTTATACCGTGTGATGAAACGTGGATTCGCCATTTCGAGCTCAAATTTAAACGGTAAGGTCTTCAGTGGAAATATCCAATTTTTCGGGTCTCCCGAAAAAAATAAATCAAAACTTACGAGTTACTGGTTAAGTGATTTTGATGAGTTTTTAGAACTCACAAGGTCTAATTTTTAGAGAAGAACAACATACCGTGAACATTAAGTACTATATTAATGTAGTAATTCAACAGAAAAGAACCGTGTGTAAATGTAACGGCGCTCTCTCAAAAGGTGTGATTCTGTTTCATGAAACCCGCACACCGCCTGGAGAACGGGAGAAACGCTCAAGATGTTGCGACATCTTCCTTACAGCCCAAAATTTTCCCTTTCAGATTTTCATGTGTTTCTCCCACTCAAAGAATTTTTACGCGGCAAAAAGTTTGATGATGTCAAAAAAGCGGTAAACGAATGAATCAAACAACAAGGTAACGACTTGTACGTTGTGTAAATTAGAAAGCTCAGTAATTTTCTAAATGATGCTGGAAAATTTTTTGAAAGGTAATGTAAGTTTCATTGTTATTGATTAAAAAGTTTTTTTCTTAAATTAAGTTTTCTCGTTAGTTACTGAACGTTTATCGTACGATGTTTGGATTTAACTTAATTTTAAACATTTAAAATATTCGTTTTTTGTAATGAAAACTAAAAAAATTCTTTTCCTTTGAGAAAATCATGATTTACATTTTATTTTCACCCTCTACAGCAATTAAGCTATATTGAGTAACGTTTATAAAATAAACAGTGAATTTAAATCACTCAAATAATGGATATTCAAATAATTGTAATATAAAATGACAAAAGAGTTTTTGATTATGTTTACATTTCTTACTAGTTGTATTAAATGCCAATTGCTATTTATTGATTCAAAAAAGATGTCATTTTATTTTTGCAGAAAATATCACCGTCCGGTATCCGTTTACCTAATATATATGTTTTTAATTGAATTTGTCCTACCAGCATCATCGGCGTTTTATTTCATCGAAAAAGATTTTAGCTACGATGAAATGCTGTACAAATATATTTGATCACGTTCTACTGTAATTCTATGACTTTTACCAATAAAAATTTGCAATGCAAATTTAATCTCTACAAAAACTTTCTCCTCTACTTAGGAGGTTGCTACATACTTTGAATTAGTCTATGAATATATGTTATTATCTTATATTGTCAGTAAATACATTAAATGTAAAATTCACTTTAATTTTTTTACGTAAGTTTAAATAAAGTAAGTTAGTTAAATTTTAAATAATCATCGCCAAGCAATAACTTGCATTCATGAAACAAATCAATAGTCTATGAAAATACGATATTTATCTTATATTGTCAGTAAATATTTAAATGTAAAAATGTAAAATTCACTTTAATTTTTATAAGTAGGTTTAAATAAAATAAGTTACTTAAATTTAAAATAATCATCGCCAATCTGCCTGTTATGGGCAGAAGATATTATAAAGCTCAAAACAATCATTAGTTTAATACCACTTTTATAAAATTAGTTATAATTATATGTTGATAGCTTGCATAGTTTGGCTTCCATATTTGACTAAGTACAACTGTTTTTTAAAAAATGGGTCTTAAGTAGATTTCTTGTTAACATGTTTAGGTCTGCCCATAACAGACAGGTGGAGTGTCAAATTATTTACACTCAATCTGTTTGTTGCAGGGCTAAAATAAATAGTTCTGTTTCTTATCACATGGTCAGCCAATTAAATGACTGAATCATTTAAGAACAGAAGAGGTAGAGGTGTAAAAGACACTAGTCAGAGTTATCTTCTCTGAAAGTAATAAATTTCACTATACAGCCAGACCCTGTGGTGAATGAAGTGAAGGTGTCATTTGCAGAGTGGAAAATATGTGCTTTTCAGAGGGCCCGGCACGCTGTTAAGCGTACTTTTCCACTCAGTGAGGAAGGCAATGGTAAACCACCTCACTCCTCGTTTTACTTAGTAAAACCTCTACAGGTTCAAACCAGCCTTTCGGCTGTTGACCTAAACAACAACATGTTTAGGTACCGGTTACGGGTCTCCGTAATAAAGCATTCCAAAATTTCTTTAACATTAGGTTTTAGTCGAAAATATTTTAATACGTTTACAAAATTTATTTGCCGGCCGCATTGACGTAGTTGGTAACTTTCTCGCCTCTCATCATGCGGTCCTAGGTTCGAATCCCAATCAGGCACGGCACATTTTCATAAATTACAAAAACATCATTTCATCCTCTACAGTTACACCCCAATATCGTCGCTAATGACCGTTGTAGTTGATACGACGTTAAATAAAAAAAAAAAAAAAAAAAAAAACATGACACGTTAAGTAGTTAATGAATATTCGTAATAGTATTCCAATGCCCCTACAATAATTATATTGTTATCGATTTACCTAGAATTTACTATTAATTATAAACAAATAACAATTGGAATTTGAAACCAGCGGCAATTTAATTATTCCGCTCTCTAATCTTCTTAACCGCTACTGGGAAGCTTGTCACCGGAAACGAGTACTTAAAACCTAAACACTATGTTTAGTCTTCTATAAGTTTAAAATAGAACAACATTTATTCTATATTAAAGTGTTATGTAATTATTTTTTTACTAATTTTATTTTATTACATGTAATTTCAGTTTAACAATTTTAACTACAAAATAATTCTGCTAATCCTAACTAATTAGAAGCGGGAGTTGTTCAAATTATCCAAAAATGTGCTTAAATACAAAAATAATAATATAAAGAATATTGCGTACACATTATCGACATTGTGTTGGCCAAATGTGTAAATTTAAGTAAGAATATAACACAAATTTTTACGTTGACCTGTCACAAAACTTATGCAAGTAGTAAGACTTGCTAGGCACACAAAGACTTGATAGGAGCACTTAGTGCTCGCAAATAAATAGATTATGTAATCATTCCGGGCTCCCGGGAAGGTTCAAAAGAAACTGAAGAAATATGTAACATGGGCGGCTTATTGCACATTTAGATAAACAAAAGCACTGTAGTATTTTAACTTTAATTTTTTTAACTTTTTGCCTTCGGACCTACGTAAATTATTTTTTACTACATTGGTTGGTGTCATTAAATAAAGAATTAAAAAATATTCGGTTGGTTGAGCTCGTCCATGGATCGATTAGTTTAGGTTTGCCTTGTTAATTTATAGTTAAGTAATATCTTAAGTAGTAATTTACTTTATAATTTAAAAAATATGTAATAAATAATAAGCAAGAATATTGTAATCAGTAATCTCTAATATTATTCATAATGTATTGACAATTTGTAAAGAATAATTTATTATTATAATATTATTTCATCACAGTCCTTTCCTGACCACAGGCTTTGCCTTATTCAGGAAAGTAATTTCTGTTCATTTAGCTATGAAATTGTACATATTGTAAAATTAATATAATGAAAATAAATGAATACATAAATAAATACGTAGAGCAGGACAACAACACGCTACATCGCACACAAACGTCATGTTTATGAGGCGCTGGCGAAATATTGTGTCACCATAGGTTTTCGGCATTATAAAAGCAAACTTTCAGGCAGTAGTGGACATATACAACTTCTTTTAATAATGAATTAGTAATGAACTAAAAGAAATGTTCTTACTAGTAAGCGTTTTACATTGCACTTACAGTTTGCATTAATTTGGTTATATTTGTACTTGGTTATATTCGCTTCATATCCTCAACCGATAACAGGCAGGTGGTTGTCTGCCGTGGCAGGCAGTTTGCCCATAACAGGTAGATGGAGTGTTAATTTATTTGCAATCGATCTACTACTACAAAAATAGTTCTGTTTCTTATCACATGGCCAGTAAATTTCATGACTGACCAAGCGGTGAATGAAGTGAAGGTGTCATTTGCAAGGCGGAAAGTAGATGCTGTTTGGAGGACCCGGCATGTTGATAAGCATTCTTTTCCACTCAGTAAGGAAGGGAAAAGTAAACCACTTTACTCCTCGTTTTACTCAGTAAAGACTCTATAGACTCAAACCAGCCTTTCTGCTGATGCGCTAAATACATTTTCTACTGAGTTTATCAGTTTTTGGAAGTTACTTTTCATGTTTAGAAGTTTATTACACATATTTTTTCATTTTAGAATTACTTTCTTCTTTTAAAACACAATTTATATGTAGATAATAAATGTTCCAAAAAATTAAAAATCAGTTAGGATTATCATATAACTCCTAATCATCAGTTTGGTTTCCGTTCTAACCATTCTACAATTCACCAACTGCATAGAGTGGTGGATTATGTTGCTGAAGCTCTCAAACGTAAAGAGTATGCCGCAGGTGTTTTTCTCGATATAAGCCAAGCCTTTGATCGGGTTTGGCACAGAGGCCTGCTCGCTAAATTAAAAGTTCTTCCTTCCCATTATTACTTAATAATTCAGTCCTTTTTGATGGAACGTTTCTTCTATGTCTCTGAAAAAATGCTAATTCTCATTACTGCCCACTACTAGCTGGAGTACCTCAGGGATCTATCTTGGCACCACTTTTATATTCTATTTACACTTCTGATATACCATCCCATCCATGGAGCTATGCCAGTCAGCTTTACTGCTGTGCAAAACCATCGGTATTGGCAAAGATTCAGCGTTTCCAATCAAAGCTTTTACGGAGGATAGTTAACGCCCCATATTATGTAACCAATAGAATGCTACACTCAGACCTAAACGTACCCTACATAAATGACGTTTTCTTAAAACTATATACTACAAAATTTAGGAGGAAACTCGTGAACCACCATAACCCATTGATCTCAAAACTGGCTACGCAGACTCTCCCAAACAATCCAATAAGACGTCTGAAACGTCGATGGAGCCGGGACCTCATCTACTAACGTAGTACAGTAATTGACTATCCATTTCAATGTTCTAAATGCTACACTTAATGCTACACTTGTCTATTCACGTCGGAGTTCTGTCACTGGACTGTGTCTCCACTCACGTTTGTATACCATGTTAATTTTTCTCAAATTTTGTGATATCACATTCACTGATTGTTTCTAACAGATTGTGAATTTCATAAAAAAAAAAAAAAAAAGGATTGTAATATATATACCTATTTCAATTTGACACGCAGGATGCAGATAAATTTCAATTTTAGTTATTATTTTGTAATATCACTAGTTTTGCATCCAAATGTAGCTACTAATGGAAACATTGTGTCCATATTTAATAATAATTCTCATTACGTTTTGTATTATATGGTATTTTATATTAACGTATTCAATAGCGTTCATTTACCTTTCATTTATTGATCGAAAACTTGAAAGGTTTATTATGAACGAAAAAAGGAAAGCTAATTTACTTATTTTTTTCTTTTTAAACAGAAGTAGTCTGCACTTATTTACCTCAGTAATTTTAAATTTTGAACTTACCTAAGTAATTTTTGAATCTTATTTCAGTTTTCAGATCTTTATAAAAATCTGCTGATAAACTTTCATTACATTAAAAAACTTAAAATTATTAAAGCTTTAACCAAACTGTTTATAATATTTTATATAAGTTTTGTAAGATTTATTACTAAAAAAAAAAATATTATTTTTCATAAAAAATAAATTTTTATACAAACTCTAATCACATTACTTTTACTCTACTCTACGGCAAAGAATTCCCTCAGTTCTTTAAATAATATACCCGTTCTAGAGACAGAGATTTTTTCGTTATTTAAAAAATATATAACAGCAAACTTTACACAACCAGTAAATAATATAACAGCTTATTTTCTGTTACTTTAACGTTTACGAGGAGAACTGTACTCATTAACAGACTATTCGATTTTAAATATTATAACATTGATTATTACGTGAATGATAATATGATTGTTAGTAGAATAAAAACAAAATTGCATTTTCTTGTTTACAGCATATTTTTTTATTTGCAACTGTAAAAAGTTAAGAACGAGAAAGTTCGATGAGAATGAATAAAATATTGACAATTTTAAGATATTTAGGAGATGGCTGATATTTAGGAGAAGGTTATTTGGTAAATTATAATTTGAAACTTAACATGTTTATAACTTCCTATATGACTGAAGATGATTCATATGATGATATGATGTGTACATCGTACACATCATCCTCATCTCATTGGGTCATGGGGTTGCTTATTGTTCTGAATTGAACAGATTGCAACGTACACATATTAGGAATTAAAAAAAAAATTATATAAAACTGTTTTTATAGATGACTGAAGATGTATTTATTATCTATAGATTTTAAATAAATATTTTAAGTTTAAAATGATATTGTGTACTCTGATAATGGTGGATACACCAAAACACCTGTAAGTAGTAAATAGTAGAAATCAAGACAGCTTAAAAAGGTTTGTGAAATTTATTGTATAAATTGATTACATAAAATTGAATAATAATAATAATAATAATAATAATAATAATAATAATAATAATAATAATAATAATAATAATAATAATAATAATAATAATAATAATAATAATAATAATAATAATAATAATAATAATAATAATAATAATATAAAAATATTCATATTTTTGTTTTTTCTGATATACAACTATGGAAATCTTACTCACTTATTTACAAAAGTGATACACGTCAGCCACAAAGAAATCCCCATTATAAAATCAACGGAAAAAATTAATTTGATGGAATTAATCTGAAATGTGTTTCTATTAGAGTCGATAGACTTACTATATTATTCTTTTAAAACGATGGAAAAAGTAACTACATTAAAAATACGCTGGAGTCTTTGTTTTCTGTACATCAGTACTGCATTAAATATCACGTGTCCCTTATCTAATCCCTCAGCGCATAAAATTTTCCTCTTTGGCTTTATTAAAATATATTCATTGCTGTCGTTTGAGTACTGTATAGGCCTACTACCCGTAAGATAACCTTTAAAAAAATTTTACGCAATAACAAATTAATATTGTGAAAATTTTACTGACAAATGGTTTATTGGTGCGGTGATATTAATAATGTTATTGCGTTGTATTATATTATAATAGATGTAGCAGGTGTCATTTATCCCCTTTTTTTAATGTTGGATCCCTATCCTTTCAATTTAGTGTTCGTATATAAATGGTAGATTTCTTTTGTATAAACTAGCCTAAGCTATTTCCAGTATATTCGAGTTTTTACATTAGTTTTCAGACTTCAGAAGAAAGCTGAATATTTATTATTTGTATTACCGTAGTCGTATTATTTCTTTCTTTCTTGAACCCTAAGGGAGCCTGTTTGGTGCAATGCTAGTGAATAGGTCAATCATGTTGATAATTCGGATAGATACCACAATTTAGGATTTATTTAGTATGAATGATTGATTTATATTGTACGAATGAATGATTTATAAATGAGTAATTTTGAACGTAACGGTAATCGGGAATGGCGTCCTATGAGGTGGTATAATTGTTTTACTTTTTTATCCAAAGTCAGTCGTGTATTGTCGATGTGTGTTTGCCAGGTTAGTCGTCTGTCTATCGTGATGCCTAGGTATTTTACTGTGTTCTTTTGTGGAATGGGTTCGTTGTTGAGGAATACCGTAGGACTTTCCATCAAAATCCATACATCAAAAACTTATCATCTCGTACTCTTCCTGGAAATCCTCGCCGACGACTTCGCCGTTCATGGAATAGAGACCTGCTCTTATAAGACAATGACTCGTGGCACCTACAAAGATTAGCCACTGGGTCTAATCTTTGTTATTGAAAATTTTCCTATGTTAAAACCAGCTCATTTGCTTATTGTAAAACTTTACAGTTGCGAATAAATAATTAAAGAGAAAAAAAAAAAAAAATTTTATTTATTTATTTATCAAGAAAAAATGTACAAAATGTAAGTTTTTTATAAGAAATTTTCAAACTTCGCATAGGCCAAGACTGTGCATGTTGTATGCTGAACTAAATACGTAACTAAAACTAAAGTAACTAAAATTAAATTTAACTAGTATAACCAAACATTATATAGGTCTAGACTAGAACTAATATTTTAATTTACAAATGGTACATATTGTAAAAATACTAATTAACTTTTTTTAAAAAAACATATTTTAGGGAGAGTGATTTATTTCTTTAGTTAAGGTTAGTTTTAAGCTTTAAGTAACATTTATATAAAATTAATCTCGTTAAGAAATTTTTTGTAATTTAAAATAGGAATAATCATAACTTATTATAATTTTTATTGCGTTAATTGTTAATTGTTGTTAATTGGTGAATTGTAATTTGTTTAAAAGAAAATTGTTTTTTATATAATATAATCTGATCCCGAAAGAACCCTGTATTAAGTGTTACAGTATTGTCATTTGTTTAAATTATAATATTTTAATTGCTTGGTCATTTGTAATTACTGAGGGTAGTTGAATATGTTTGGCCAGTGTAAATATTGTAACTTTTAGTTAGGGTTCTAACGGAATCTGATTATTTCTAAATGACTAAAATTCCTTTTTAAGTTATAACAAATGTTTGTTTACTAATTAACAGGTTAAATTTTAGAGCAAGCCTAAAAACGAATTGTGTATGAGAACGCGCGTAGTGTTGCACATTTTATATGTTTGGCAGTCATATTTCAGATAAAATTCTACCGAGTAAGACAGGAACAGTTGTCCGTGTTTCAATTGTAGCAGTAGACCCTACTTTATTCAGCCATTAATAAAGTTTCGTTTATAGTTTCTTAAGTGAAACATTTTAATGAATTTAATTATATAACATAGACCAAGATATTTAATTTTTAATTGAACTACATTTTTTATATATAATAAACAAAAAGAACGACTGAATTCCTTTGGACATATGGTACGAATCAATCAATCAAAATTAAACAAACAAATATTTAATAAACTCTGGAACTACAAGGGTCAGGGTGATTATGTTAAACAGATAAAAGGAGAACTGAAGCAATTCAACATAACAGAAAAAGGCTGCCTAGATCGAGAAAAATACAGAAGTAAAATTTTTGGACTGAGGGTTCTTGTGGATGAAGGGAGGAATCTCAACAAGGAGAATGGACTGTTGAAAGGAGAACCAAACAGTCGAAGAGGATGAAAAACTGCTGGAGGTGAAAGAAGGAGGCTACATGAGTTTATATTTGCGTGGTCCTCGAAGACCTGTCAGCGTTTAGCTTGAAAGAGTTGGAGCGGGAGGAGTATAATAGTAAATTAGGAGAAGTGGGCGATCATTTATGCTCCCGACTCGTCATGTGATAAAAATAAACTCGCTTTTAACCTGCTCATTTACTTAGTGCAAAGATTTTACGAAGTTATACTACCTTTACCAATCAGATACGTCAAACCTGTTGTTTAAACGATTTCTTATAATTTCTTAAAAAGCAACAACAATCGAGTAACCAGTCACTGTGGTGTTTGCAATACCTGGAAGGTTATTGATGATTGAATGAAAAGTTGAACATAATTTTAATTTTCATATAAAGTCAGTTGTCATATTTTATGGTACAAAACCTTGTTACTTATCTTTGTTAAATAGTGGCTTTAATGAACTTTGGCAGTAAAATTTGATTTTCATCTCTGTTAAAACTGGTAACCCAAGAAAACAAAGTATTTAACATTTATTTAATGTAAAATATGATTAACATTGCACTATCCTTAAGGGCATGATGAACTAATTTTCATATTGCAACGTTTCGGATCTTGTTCAAGAAGCTTAACTTGTACGTTTAAATCTGAACCTGAATTTAAATTTTGTTGCAATATTAATCGTGGGAAATCAGTACCTGAAAGATTATTATTAAGGAACATAAATTTCAGACGACAACAACTCCAACCCTTCGGGGTTGTAGGACTAAATATATATACATATATATTGTTAGTACATAATACTTGGTACTTTTGCACAAGTTGATGACAACAATGTTTACTTAATGTTCTTACAACTTTGTTCATGCAAATCATTTATATTTTGTGTAAGTATTTCTGAAATGTTTCATTCATCTTAACTTTGTACGGTGTTTAAAATTAATTAACTTAATTCCTTGGTGTGTCAGTTTGTATGATTAAGGTTTTATAACTCGTAGTAAATTTTATGCTTACCATTTTGTAAAAACTTATAGAACAATTTAAAGAAGATATTGTGTATTCTATAATAGTCTTGATTCTACAAAATATAGCTTATTTCTCTTTGCTTAAAACTTAATGGAAGTTACTTGTGAAGCAAAAGACAAACCAACTAGTTCTTTCTGTTATTTTAAAATTAAAACTGTAATGAGAGCTCTACAATTTCTAAACTGGATAATAAAGTTTTAATATTATCAGGATTGATAAGAAATTAAAATTACCTTGATAATGGGAAATTAAAATTACTATTGCTCTCTCTCCGAATTCAAAAGTAGGCTTATTTAATTAAGAATCGCTTTAATAATGAACATGGTTAGACTAGTAGGTTTTTATTCCATGCGATAAGCAGACGTACATAGTTGGAGTGATTCACTAGACGTTTTTGAAGAACTGTTACGTAACGTAAGAAGGGTCTTAATGCCTATCTGACTAAAGTTAACCTTTTACCCATTCTGTCAGCAGCCAATAGAATTATTGGTTTCAAACTTTTACCTCATTTAGTGTCATATATTATATAAAAATTCTTTTTGTCATTTTTTTACCTGGAATCAACAAAACCTTATCAACAAAAGAACCATATCTGGAGTTTAGGTATAACATTCTCCAATTTGTAATTGTATTGTAGTACCGTGAAAACCTGATAGAAATTTCAAGTCAATATTTTTAGTAGTTTCTGAGGTAATGAGTAGGCTACTTTTTCTAATACATTGTTTTTAGAAAAGCACGATTAAAGAAGAAACATTACATATTTCACATGTTAAAAGTGTACATTGATGGTTAAGGGTTCAAGTAACCATACTCTCTCAGGAATGGTCGGCCTGGGTCTGTACAAGACTACACCTCATTACCTCACGTCATACCCATCATCCTCATCTCATTGGTTCATGGGGGTTGCTTATTTTTCTGAATTGAACAGGTTGAAACGTAAACACATTACGAATTAAAAAAAATTAAGTAAGTTCTTCTCTTCACACATTATTTACAGAGTAAATTCCAATGCTACTGTAATATCGTTTATTTTAATAATAAACAGTGTTACCACAAGCGTACTGAAAACAGAATTTTTGCCTTAATTTACAAAAGAGAAAAGTAATGGAGAAACACACGAAGAAAATGATTGTAAATGAAGCTCAGGTGTAACAGATTAATTACCATCATAAGAAGAAACAATTAATAAATAATCATGATTTTTTTAAAATAATAATTAAATTGCACTTCATTTTAAAGCTAAAAATGAGATATTTAATAGAGTGAAAACATAAATATCTTTTGTAAATAATAACTTCTTTGATAAATAAATTTTCAGTGCCGGTCGCATTGGCGTAGTTGGTAACTCATCATGCGGTCCTGGGTTCGAATCCCACTCAGGCACGGCATATTTTCATACGTTACAAAAAAGAAGCATTTCATCCTCATTACGCACAGTAACACCCCAACGTCGTAGCTAATGACCTTGCAGTTGTTGTGAAGTTAAATAAATAAATAAAAAAAAACATTCATTGCGTGTGTAAGATTGCAGTTTCTCTATGACGGCAGTTAGCGTACAATTGATATCTGGTTGTGTGAGTGAAAATTATTTATATGATTGTAATAGTTTAAATTAGCTTATTGTTAAGTAGTTGATCGTAATTCTCTTATTTTTATAACTGTAATTACTAAAGCAAGTAAATAATTTGTACGAAAATATTTTTAATGAATTTAAAAGAAAGTTTATAAACAAACAGGTCCTAAAAAAATTCCAGGATATACGTCACAATAAAAATCATTATGCTGTTAGGTTAATATTTATGTAAAGGTATACATTTTGTTACTAAGTAGATGACATTAAATATTTTCATTTCAAGAAATGAAAATGTAATCCTTTGTAAATGTATCACCAAAACTCATTCAATTAAAAACAACAAGAGATAAAGCTTGTAGCGAAGAAAATCCTTAGAAAAGCTGGATGGAAAAGCTACTACAGAGCGCAACAATATATTACAGTGATGAAATTATATGCGTACTGAAGTACAATAAGAATATTGTAATTCAATCCTGCATTTTCTGACCCATTTAATTTTGTTGATGTAAGCAGAAACTATTCTTAATAAAATTTAATAGTTTGTACAACGTATTCTTGCTGAAATATTGTTTATCAAAAGAACAGATAATTTCATATTTCAGAAAATATTAAACGTTAAATATTATGTTTCATGTCATTCTATTAACAAAGTTTAAGTTCAAAGTGATGGTATCACTAAATATGATACGTGCTTGTATGTGAAAAGTTTTAGTATTTTGCACGTAATCATGTTTATCTACAATGGTATTTGGTATCAAAGTGATACAGAGCAAAACTAAATACTCGTATAAAATGTTATCATATTAAATAAATAAGCGTACATTGAAATACTGTCTTTTTTAGTTTAATAATTTTTATTTAAAAAAAGGGTGCTTGAAAGATTGTTGGTGAAACTTCCGATTTTGTTATTTTTCATGCTTATACATAATCCTGATATTTTAGCCTTAAAATGAGATATGATTTGTTAAATTCTGAGCACTAGAAAGAGTTTTGTGATTATTTAATTATTCCTTGTTTATGGTTCTAATAACTATTATATTTGGGCTTTATTTTAAATGTTTTTCTCATTATTATTTAGAAATAAAGATACCTAAATCTTATTTATAGTATTTCGGGACTTAACTGCAGAAATTTTGAGCTGAACCATAAACGTTATTGTAGCAGCACTAAATTCTACTCTAGAAATAGTGAAGAGAAAACCCTATTTTTTACTGTTCGAACATTTGAAATTTGTATTGAGTTTTGTCGCGTATGAAAACAAATGTATTAAGAAAAATCCACTTCTTTTTTTTTTTTTTTAGCTTGTTTTGATTTGTTATTGGGAACTGTACATTGTTGACAACTACCCAATTTGATCGCTACTTTTTGCTTTATTTTTTTTTCTTGACGTGGATTAGACATTAGTTTGAACAGGGACCCCCAGTAGAGTTTGTTCATGGATGGCTGTCAACTGGTCACCATACAAAGTCGCTTGCCCAACCGGTGTTACTTAACAAATAATAGCGACTTTCTACCAGCTGACTGACTGGGCTGGCCCGAAGGCCCCACATTAATAATAATTTCTAAACCACTGGAGCTTTTGATTTGAAATTTTTAGGAATTTCTTATACTACAATATAACTACTGATGGGCGGATTTTTTAGTAAATTGATTTTAATCCCAATAATTGTTGTTTTATTGATACTTAGAATGTCTTTAAGTCAATACTGACGATAAGATTCCCCATAAAAAGTAATTACTTTATAAAATCCTTTTGGATAATGATTGTATTAAATGGCATATAACAAGACGTATTAATAATGTGAAGCCAATACTTTATTGGCTGCTGAGAAAACGGGTTATATGTTATCAATTGTCAGTTTGATATTGCGACCCAACTTAACATGTCATTGATAAAACGAATGATGATTAAAAATGAATATCTGGTATATAAAGTTATGTTGTAGTTATTCAATTTTACTTATATTAATAAATAATAAAATGAACTGTAAGAACAAGTCAAATAGTTTGTCCTAGAGCTGTTCAATGTAAGCACCATTTGTCACACGACACATAACCAGCTGATATGAGAAGCTCATCTTAAATTTCAATCAGTAATCCTGAAGGAATTGGTGTGACAGTTACTTCAATTCAGTATCTCAAGTCTGGTAGGTAACCTGGTAGCAGTGGTACATACATTTGGTTCTTCATAAAATCCCAAATGAAAAATTGCATTGGTTCAGATTGAGTAAATGTGGAGGATTATTTCCTAGGAGTCCTTCCAAAAACTCTCGTACAAGTTCAATATTGTCTTTGAACATAATTTTTGTCGTCCCTCTAAAAACACAGCCAGTACATTAAAATTTTTTATACCATCTATTGTTTGTTATTCAGTCGCTCGGGGAATCATACCAGAATGCACGTTGAATCGTAATTACAAATTCACATGTTGCAAACTGGAAAACACAGAACTTTTTCTGTTCAAGATTTGCTACTTTAACTAGATTCACAGCTTCTCAAGCTTCCACATAGTAGCTGTCGTTCACATTTTTATCGAGGCAGTATTCAATATTATTGCTCTGTATGAGAAAAAAAACTAATTCATCGACTTTATTTTTTACTCTCTCTTGCCTATATGAATAGGAAGGAAAGTATTGTTTTCATGTCGATTTTTTGAAATTGAGTTTTCACCAGATATACACATTTTCAAATCCACTCAACCCAAAAAAACATGTTTTTAGCGATTGGTCTCTCTCTCCCCCCCTCTCTCTCTCTCTCTCTCTGTGTGTGTGTGTGTGTGAACAAAATATCTCACGAACGAAATATTTTACGAAGTTGAATCTTGAAACTTCAGTTATGTACCACTAGAGAACCCGACACGAACATTTTCATCAAATTCGGTCAACCGGAAGTTGACCGAAAGTCGTTTATTCATGTCATTTTTCACTTTCTTGCGATTTTCTCAATAACGACTCCTATGATTTTTTTTAAAGTCAGCTCATTTACTATATTTTTTTATACTTTACAAACTAGGGTAGGCGCCATGTCTGTTGAAATTCTTGGGGAGGCTGTTCTTTCGTAGAAGAAAACGGTTTTCTTAAGATTGCAGCCTTAATAAGCACTTAAGCACAAAAATGTATACAAAAACGATGTAAAGGATTTAAAAACCGACAACTTTTATTCAAAACATTTCTTTGTATAACGCTTAGTTTAGCGGTAATTCGTGATTTTATGTTTTTCTTTCACGAAAATCTGTAAAATAACGATTTTTTAAGATTCCGGCCCTGGTATGCATGTTACGACAAAAGCGTTTTGAAAATGAAAAAACCTACAACTTTTATTTAAGACATTTTTTCTACAGAGACTTGTTTAGCTTCTAAAAGTGATTTTTTGTATTATTAAGCCAAACTAAGGTTGGTTTTCATTTTTCATCATTCACTGATGATTAAAATTAGGTTATGTATTTTTGAGGTTAGATTTTTTATTTATTTCTAATGTTAAGGTTATATTGTTAATTATTCGCATTGACAGGAGAAAGTCGTGTGAGTGTTTCACACCAGATTTTTCTCACTTATTTCAAAGAATTTAACTATAAATTCTTGAGTATCAGTTTAGTTGTGTTTCCAGACTGTAGTTGATAAACAGTGTAAGTTACACGAGATATTAATGGTTTTTTTTTTATATATTTATTTAAGGTCGCATCGACTACGAGGTCATTAGCGACCACGTTACATTATAATAACATTATATTATATACATGATACATTATATAAATACATAATGAAAAATTAGTTAAGTTCAAATTAAACAGAGAAATAATAACTAAAAAATAGAATGATACAATGAAAAAAAAGCGAATGTGATTCTACAACTATATTAAATCTGAAATTTTGTTAAATTTTAAAAAGTTTATTGTGTTTTGAATCGCTACTTTGTCTACTAAATTAAGTGCTAAAATGTTGTTAATTTTGAATACTGTTCGTGTGAATTGTGTGGTTAATTGTGAATTAATGGTTTTTATTGTATCTAAATATTCAGTTTCTTTCTATTTATTTTATGGACTCCTTCAATTTAATTATTTTGAGAAGCTGTGATTTAAAAAAAAATATTTAAAGCCGCTTCAGCATCTTATTTATTACCGACTACTTTGAGTTCAGGAACGGTGGATTTGAACGAGTAATAAAATTTTTACCCTGGCCGAAAATCCAACTCAAGACCACTGCTATGCAGTGTACTACCCTAACCACTGTAAATATTAATATAAAAGATTTTAATACATTTCGAAATTAATGGCTAACTTAAACTTATTCAATTATGTTCTAATATTTGTTAAGTAGCATTTTCATTTATTTATTTTATTTACTTATGCTGAACGTACTTAAAATTACATGAACAATACAACAAAATGTGGTTGTAGGATTGACGGAGAAAATTACCGAATTTAAAAAATTGACTTCTTGTATATTTGATTGATTAAGTTGCAATTTAACAGCTGTAAGTTCCAATGTATGCCTATAACAAGCAGGTGGAGTATTAAATTATTTGCGCTCGATTTGCTAGTTCCAGGGCTTAACATACAGTTCTGTTTCTTATCACATTAGCTACCAATTAAATAACTGAAGCATTTAAGGAGAGGTGACACGATGGTGTAAACTCAAAATTTCAATTTTTCGTTTATGTTTTTCAATAGTCTAGGCCTAGATTTGCCAGAAAAACATTGAACTAGGTACGTCAAAAAAAAAAAACAATTTACGAAAAAATTGAGTTTTTATCAAGTTTACACAGAAAAATTATTATGTTACCAAGAACGAATATTTTTCACAATTTTATACTGCTCGTTTTAGTGCAAAGAGAATTTTAGTTTTTATAATATCTGCATCACTGTTTTTTTGTATTCTCAGCTGTTCGTTCAGCTTTCTAAATAAAACTGTTGATGGGAAATTTGCTTTTTGTGTAAATTTTGTTTCTGATTTGTGCTTTCTTGCTTCTTGCGTTTTCCCGTAAATTTAGATTTTTTAACACTAAGGTACATTTTTCTCAGAAACTAAAAAACCTACCAGGCTGAAATTTTTACCAGTTAATTATCTTGTGTATTCACATATACTGACATTTTATAACTTCCTCAGGTGCTCCAAAAATTAGTACTACGCAAAAAACGTAGAAATCAATTTGTAAAAATTTTATGTTATTCGTCATTTTTAAAAAAAATGGTATGGTCCAAAGATTAAATTGAAAAAATGTCAGTACCTCGGGAAGAAACCGACACCTATAGTGTGTAAGATTTAACTTCCCTATCTTTTATCAATCATAAGAAAAATGTACTTAAAAATGGCGGGAAACAAAGTACAGTCTCCCCTTAAAGATAGAAGAGGTAGACGTGTAAAAAACAATAGTCAGAGTTATCACCTCTGAGAGTAATGAATTACATTATACACTCAGACCCTGGGGTGAATGAAGTAAAGCTGTCATTTGCAGGGTAGAATGTACATGTTTTTCAGAGGGCCTCGCATGCTGATAAGCATATTTTTCCATTCACTGAGAAAGGCAGAGGTAAACCACCTCACTTCTCGTTTTACTTAAAAAACTTCTACAGGTTCAAACCAGGCTTTCGGCTGATGACCTAAACAACAAACAATAAACTTCACTTTATATGACCCCGAGTACATCGTTTCCAAGTGTTAGTATAGTTCAAGATACTGGAAACAGTTTATAAACTTGTGTACAGCTAAAATGTTAGATTTCCTCTCTCATTTCATGTACAATTTATGAATAAACATAAAAAGTTGAGAAATATTTTATACTTTTCATTTTAAAATGCTCAGTATTTAAATGATAGGTACAGTGATTGTACAAAATACAACTGGATATTGCGTTAGTGAAGTTGTGCAGTGATACTAAAATTACCATATTTCTAACCGATAGACTTGTTAACTTGTTTAACACTAACGAGAGTTAGGAGAATTTAATTATCGTAATGAACAACGTTATCGTATGTGTTGATACGTGAACTTTCCAATGTAAACCCTAACAGAAATTCTCATATTGACATTAATTTGTTTAATTAATTAAATGACGTTATTGCTAACTTATATTTTGTGTTAACAGAGATTTTTGTCTCAAAATAATTAGTAGACAAGATCTTCTGAACCGAAAAGATTTGTAAAGTAATTTGTGACTTAGGCCTAACTTAGATGTAAATTTTGGTATTAATAACTTTAATAAACTTGTTTGTATACAGGATCATACTTGCACTTATTTTTGTAATTTAATTTAAACTTGTAATAATTTGTCATCATTATTTTTAAAAATCTTGATATTTTGAGTTGTTTTGGAAAAACTATTTCATTTAAATATTGCCACTGATGCTTTGATCTGTTTCATTGCGTAACATTTCTGCCAGTTTAGTCTTTCTTCATCCATTCTCGCCATGTGATCATAAAATGCAAGGTGCCTTTTGATTATGTTTCTCCAAGAATTTTTGGGTTGGTAAAATTCTTTGATCATTTCTTGAAGCTTGTTTTCCTACCTAGATCTTTTATAGAGCCATTGAGCTTGTTTCCATTTAAAAGGCTTGTTTAATTTGCTTTTTAATGGATGAGGTTTTTATTTCGTACAAAATTACTTGTTTCAAAAATGTTTGATATTATCTTAATTATCTTCATATTTATATCTTCATATTTATATCTGCATTATTATCTTCATTTATATCATCTTAATTTTTTCGTAATGTTCTTTTTATTTATAAAGATTTTTGGTTATATTTAATTGTGTTAGAGTATCCCCCCCTTTACAATCCGTCCTTGGATAGATTGAATTCGAATAACTTCAAAATAAATTTCAGAGATGTTTAAATTTCTTGACCATTTTAATTTTTCCATATTTAATTTCTAAAAGTTTTTTGGGATCTATTATACGGTGTCGTTGTGTCTGTGAGCTCAAAAAAGAATAAAATGCGGCTGACTTCTCGGTAATCTGCTTATAATTTTCTAATATTGTTTGATTGCTTCTTTTTCTGATTCTGATATAATTCAAAATCATCCGTACACTTGGATTACTAAATGGGTGTATAAAAATGATATCGCAATTTTTCTACACTGAAGAAATACAAGTATAATAATATGTTGTATTATCAGTAAAATACAATTCTGTGTGATAGAAAAGAATTGGATTACAACATAAAATAGCAAATAATATTATAATACATATATAAAAAAAACAAGTTAGCTGTTATTGTTTTGGCATTTTTATAAACTAAATATTTTGTGAATGCTGGATTAAACGTCACATTTATGCTACTAAATACTTAAATAGTTATTCCGCTTTTATTTTCATACAGCTGTGGTTCAATATGCATTATGGATTTAATGTAAAGTGCAATAACTTTTAATAATGCATACATTTTGTTTATTTAATGGATTTTAAAATTGAATGCTTTTTAAAATATTATAGTCATCCCATTACTCAATCATTTCATATTAACTACATTATTATTTATCTAACAAAGAGATCTGTCGATCTGTCTCTTATGTGTGATAAATGAGTTTTAATAACGTAGTATTAAACGACTTAGCAGTTTAAACAAACTGTTAAAAACCTATATTTGTTTTTTGGTTTGTAGTCATATTACTGCAAATCAACTATTAAATTAGTCAATTATATTTCAGATATTTTATGCAGTAATATTATGAGCAATATATTTCCCATAATATGTGCTGAAAAACTAATTACATAATAGACTGTTATTTTTATTCATTTAATAAACCCGAAATTTCAGTCAGCCTGGTGAATTACCTAAATTATACACTAGATTCTTTCTGTAATAGTTTATTTATTTATAGTTTTTATTATTATAGCGGATGTTCTACAGTACAAAGCCATTTACCACAACCAAAAACGCCGATCATTTCTATTTAAATCTCTTCATCCCTTAAACCTCTCCTTTACGTAACTATCATACACCATTCACCCTTTTATAGATGGCCCTCGCTTTCTCCGTTAATCTGAAACCTATATCAAAATCTTCTGTGGCAACTTGTCCCATTTTTCACAAACGACCATACCATTGAAATGTGTTTCTTTAATTTTTCAATTACAAACAATTTTTAATACACTTTTTTAAAATTTCTTCATTCCTAAATCGATTTAGATACTTCCAACTGACAGTTTCTTGTCTAGAACCTCATTTCCATTTCCATTTTTCCGTAGTTTTTATTTTGCTTTTAAACCTTGGTTGGAGAGTTCGAACTTCGAAACTATAAATAGAAGAGCTTTCAATAAAAGACAATAAGATTACCTTTTTAAAAATAAAATGGTTAATTTAAAACTACATAAATATACACAAGTAAATGTGATGATGATTATAATTGTGAAGAAATTACATGATCGATAAGGGAAGGTAAGTGCCAAGGAGGAAGCGTTGGTGGCTCTCCACATGATCGATACTAACAATCTTTTAGTTCTGTTTAATGTTTATTTTTATATTTAAAAATCTCTATTTTAGTGTATTTATGTCCTATCTTAATACATTCAGTGAGACATAAGACGGAAAGTGAACGTACAGGTATGTAATCGTGTCCTGGTGACTTATGAAAGCATTTGTACAGGTACTCGCTAGATTTTTGAACGAAAGATATTTTAAAATCTGTGTGTAAGTTTTTTTTGCTAGCGTATAAAGGTTCTTGTAATAAGTAATATAAATATTTAAGTTTATGACCACATTGCTTGGATGGTTGGAATTTAAAACCGGAAATTTGGAAGCCATTAAGCCATATTAGTACTTACGGATTAATTTTAAGGATGCGTTTTTTACTAATTGTAAGAGATTGACTGTATGATTTTGTTTTGTAAATTTATATCGGAAAATGCATGTCTTCTCCCACAGAATCAACGTAGAAGATTAGTATAAGGATCAATTTTCAAAGCATGACATAAGGGTTGGCAGTGTGTGACTTCTTTACACACGACAACACAGGTGAAAGGTATTGAACAAGAATAATGCATTGTGATGAATGCAATTTTTTAAATAAAAATTATCAGAAAATTTAAACTAGTAGAAACGTTTCGTTTGTTTTTATTTTGATTCCTTCTACTAATTCTAGTAAAACGGAGAATGTCTTATAAGGGTTTAATTGTTTGAAGAAACTATCATACCGTAGATATAAAAGCAGGTAGTGCCTTTGTAGTGGTTAGTTGTTATTCAAAATGTGAATGGAATGTAAACACCTAAATGAGATGAATGAAAATCGCAGATATAAAAACAGATAGTGCCATTGTAGTGGTTAGTTATTTACAATGTGAATGGAAAATGTAAACACCAAAATGAGATGAATGAAAACCGCAGATATAAAACAGATAGTGCCTTTGTAGTGGTTAGTTGTTATTCAAAATGTAAACACCAAAATGAGATGAATGAAAATCGCAGATATAAAAACAGATAGTGTCTTTGTAGTGGTTAGTGTTGTTATTCAAAATGTGAATGGAAAAAGTAAACACCAAAATGAAATAAATGAAAACCACAGATATAAAAACAGATAGTGCTGATAGTGCCTTTGTGTTAGTTATTTTAAAATGCGAATGGAAAATGTAGCCGGGCCGTTTCAAAATAGTGTCGTTACGGGTCAGGTGCGTGTAAGTACGGGTGATTGTGGACAAGGAAATCTTTGTTTTGATTGTTAAGCAACAGTTTCTTATTCGTAGTCAAGTTTAGTTAAAATTAAGTCCAGTAATCAATTTAATTGAAGTAATCTAATAGTAAGTTATGTGTTAGTAGTCTAAGTTTGATAAATAATTGTGTCAATAAATAATATTGTTATAAGTTTAAATAAGTCTGTTTATTAGTAAACTATCTTTTTAACTAGAAGCTGCTCTTTTGTTACTCTTGTTCTTATAAGATGCTCTTTGTTATTTTACCAGACGTATATAAATACGAATTCACGTTCGTTTTTTCTATCATATAAAATCTTTTGCAAATTTTATTTTTATGAAAATGAAAATATGGGAATAATTTGTTTTCAATATGTTAAAATAGAAAAATAATAATGTAATTTTATTAAAATAAACATTAGCTGATCTATAAAAATATGGTTTAATATTTTCTACTGGTAAGATAAAATACATTGTGTACTGTCAATAGCAGATATTTTCAAATAAACTTTAAAAAACTATATTAATAGTTTACTTGTTTTAAAATGTATAAAACATGCATGGTACAATCTGATTTTTTATTAAAATAATACTCGTTTGCTTCTCAGAAAATATAAGATAAAACGGTTCAACAAATCTTTTCCTTTGTGCAAACAATGTCCTTCCTTGATTCTATTTTCTTACTTTTTAAAATCCTTTCGCAAACTTCCTTACATTTTTCATATTATTTTATCTATAAATTTTTATGCAAATAAAGTATACCTTTGTTTTTACTATGTTATTTAAAATTGTATTAAAGATCTGTATGGGGTATTAAATTGGTAAATAAAATAATGAACTCTATTATCACGTAAGGTAATAAATACTGTTACCTTTTTTCCATCATTCTCTCGACTGGTTTGATGCAGTTCTCCAAGTTGTTGTATCTTGTACAAGTCTTTTTATATCTACACAACTGTAACATCCTATATTTTTTGTAATTTGCTTTAAATATTCTAACCTTTGCCTCCCCCTTCAATTCACTCCTATATTACCCTCCATTATTGGTTGACCAATTACTGAGTGTCTTAAGTTATGCTCCACTAGCCTATCCCTTCTTCTGGTACTGTAACATTATAATAAAGATATTTTAAAAATATTTGAGGTAATAAATTGTGCATTGTATGAAGTGGTGTGTTTTGAACAAGAGTAATAATGGATTGCTAATAAAGAAATGTTTTAACAGTAATTCTTCGGAAATCTAAACTTGTAGAAACGTTTGTTTTTATATTAATTCCTTCAAGAATGTTTCAGTAAAACGGACAAAGTGTTCGAAGGGTCTCAATTATCTATTAGACTGCACGTAAAAAAACATGTAGTGCCTTTATAGTGAGCTAGTACTAATCTGTGAATTGAATTAGTGTTATCGGGTCGTTTTAAAATAGTGTAATGTTAAAATAGTGTTAGGGGACCGGTTCTGAATTACGTTAATAGTGTTTGCACGTAGGTGTGGTAGCAAGAGGTTGTGGACGAGTAAATAATTTTTTTGGTAGTTAAGTTTCAGTATCTAATACATAGTCCAGTTTCTAATTTAAGCTGTAAGGTTTGTAATTAATTTAATTGAAATATTAATGTGATTTTCATTTGTTAGTAGTCTATCTTTTTTGCCCGTACAGGCAGGTAGAGTGCTAAATTAATTGCACTTGATCTGCTGGTTCCAAAACTACAAAAAATAGTTCTGTTTCTTATCACATGGTCAGCCAATTATTTGACTGAACTATTAAAGGACACAAGAGGTAGAATTTTTTTAAAAAGCTATAATTCGTTGTAAATTTTACAGAAGTGTAGTATTACGGTAATTTTTCGTTTCCCGTTGTTCAGTGCTGCAAAGTCCTTAAAACATTTTGTGTGTAGTAGGGTACGAATGGAACCTTAATTTTTCAAAATAAATGTTTCTTATTTTTCAGCATTAGCGTTCACTATAAAAACAAAATTAAACTTTTGATGTTGTCAATAACACCGGGTGATCGAATTATGTCAATTAAAAGAAATGAAAAATAAAATAACAAACAATACAATGGAATAAATAACGGGACAGCGTTAAGGGTGCGCCTCAGAAGTAAGAGAAAATCGCCGAGCGATTTCAGTTGCTACCGCTAGGTGCGCTCTCATAATCTCAGTATCGTGTAGGTAAAAGTGGGGGCATTTAAAGGCAGTAGTAGGGAGCTGGAGATCAACGTGTGCTGTTATGCATGCGAGTATCTGTGCTCCGGTGTTGCCAAAAGGCTGACTCTATAACATCAAATGATGTCAACCATATGAAATAAAACTAGATTGCCGAATTCTAAGACTACTTACTCTACTACTAAATTATTACTAAAAAATATTTGTATTACAACTTATATTGTTAGGTATAATTTGGTTACAGGTTCTTAAAAACTCATAATAAAAATATTAAATATTCTACTCTCATAAATAATACAAAATCAAACGGAACTCTTACTTTCATTTACAAATTAATATTAGTATCTGTACAGAATTTAAGTTTTAATAATTATTATATTTTAAAATTCAATGAACTTTCATGTATTCAATTTGGTTCTTACGAATTTAAAAACGAAGACACGTTTAATTTAAAGAAATCTAATTTTTAACCTAGGCCTCCTTTAATTTTTATTTTATTTCCTTTAGAAATTATTTTATGTTCAACTAAATGTTGTGACATTTTATTAGCAAGCGTAACAAAATACTCTTCCTAATTACAAAAATATTTCTGTAACTTATACTTTTTATGTAGGCCTACAGATACCGCTTTTTGTTTACTTCTCTTAAAAATTTCAGTTCACTTAAAAAAGTTTAACGCGCTCGTTTTCTAGAAAAAACTACTCGAAAGCTGGAAAGATATAGCCTATTGTAAAAATAAACATTTTACTTGCATGCTGCTACGACGACTGTAACAATTTTTAGTGGTATTTTTTGTGAGTGGATTTGAAAACAATAATCACTCCACATTACAAGAACACACTCAGCGATTAGATTACATCAACTAAAGCTTACAATTAAAAACTTAGTATGATAATAAATGAAACAAAACTAAATACCGCTAATATAGTAAATTACACTACCGCTAAAAAGCCGGCCGCGTTGGCGATGTTGGTAACGTGCTCGCCTCTCATCACGCGGTCTTGGGTTCGAATCCCACTCGGGCATGGCATTTTTTCATACGTTACAAAAAATTCATTTCATCCTTCACCGTCTGCATTAGCAGCAATTTGCAAAACAGTCGGACGTTAAACCAAAAAAAAAAAAAAAAAATACCGCTAAAAAGTAAATTTAGTTTTTATGTAAAAGCAGGTGTTTATAAGATCAAATGTGATTCAGAAGATTGTAATAACTTTTACATCAGGTTGATATCTAGGTCCTTTTAAAAATTATATCAAGAACATTTAAAAGCTTATAAAATATGGTAAACAAAAATCTAATAATGCAGAAAACATTCAAATAAATAACCATACATTTTCTATAGTAACACACTAACTGTTTTGGAAACAAAAAACAACAAATACAAAATTCAAACTTTAGAGAAAATTGAGATAAAGAACAATAATGATAATTTAATAAACGAACAAACACAATTTAATAATGATTAAATCACTAATAACTAATTTAATGATTTTATACTGGTTAACATTGATTACAGTAAGCCCTCTGTTAATCGACGGGTAGTCAACCGAAGGGTATTTGTTAATGAATGTTTAAATAAATAAATTTTTTTATGATTTTTGTATAAAATAACCCCTATTAAAACTCTAAAATGTAGCAGTAATTGCATAGGTAAAATTATAATGCTGATTTGTACTTATTTCATTGTTACATTGACATGCGTGTTTTACTTTGAAATGTGTGTTTATTTCACGTATATTTACATGTACCGTATTTATATACACTGAAGACGGCAGACGGCTGGAAACATGCCGAGATGTGTTTTTGAACTGAAGTTTATATACGAGTACATTATAGCCTAAAAATTGTTTTAATTTTATTTTGAATCCAATAAACACAATTTCTTGTTATTATTATACACGCACACGAATTACACACAAAAAATATGCTGATATCAAAATAAAGTAACAATGTAAAATGCTATATACTCATAACATGAAAAAGTTAAAAAATTCAATGGATCACTTTTGTTTAACACAACTTGTAATTTTTGTTTCATTAGCCACAGCACACAGCGTAGTCGCTCCATTCCTTCAGATGTAAAACGTCGTAATGAGATTTTATACAAACTTGTCCTTCGCATGTTGGCCCTACTAGAACTATTGAACTTTAATGTAGGTTGTGATATTTTCCATATAGGCTATATCCACCATATTTGATGCAAAAATTAGCCCCCAAAAAATTCAGTACAACTGTTTTTCACCAGAGGAACTGAAATCAGTGCGAAATTTTTCGTTAGCTGTAACTGGCAAATGAAGCGTTTGCGGACATTATGTTTATATGAACTTTTTTCTTATTTTTAGCTCTACAATAACACTGGTCTGCATCAAAAATTCCCCTTGAACTTTAATAGGTGATATTTATGTATTTTTACCCCCTGAATCCGAATCTGACCTCCGTTTTGCTCCATCACCCACCATTTTTAGGGGATGGGCCACTCCCCTTATTTGGGAAATTTCAACTTTTTATCAGTCTGGTTTAACTATGATATGAAATTGTGCAGTTGTATCACGATTTTATGGTTCTTCAAGGCGTACCTAAGACTGAAAGAGTACAATAAGAGAGTATTGATGTATTGATACATTTTATGCATTTTTACTTTTACAATTTTTCTGGTTCAAGATAATTGTCATCAAATACATATACTTAAAGAGAGTGGTTTTACTTGGAGGAAGCTTTCTTTTGTACTGATCTCTGGGAGTTTACGCAAGAGTGACCAGCAGTAGTCTGCTAACATACTCGAGTTCCACTTCCCAGAGAACAGTTTTTCAAAGAGTGCAATGTCTTGATGAAACCTTTCTCCGCGTGCATCGTAAACTGCTCCCAAGTTTCCTGGGAAAAAGTCCAAATGCACGTGTAAAAGGTGCAATTTTAATAACATGTTGCAACCCATCGACTCGTATGCACATAGCAATTCTTCAACGAGTTCAACATAATTTTCACGTTTGTTAAATCCTGAAAAATGTTCACACATGTCCTTAAATGCAGCCCAAGCTCTTTTTTCTTTCCAATTTAAGTGATTGAAAAACACTGAATCTTTAAAAAGCTCTGTGATTTGTGGACCAACAAAAATTCCCTCTTTAATTTTTGCTTCACTCAAATGTGGAAATTTGCTCTTCAAATACTGGAATCCGTCTCCTGTTTTATCGATAGCTTTCACGAACTGTTTAATCAAACTGAGTTTGATACGCAAAGGATGCAGAAACATGTTTTCACTCGGGACTAAAGGCTCATTGGCAACAGTTTTTTGACCAGAAACTAAACTTTCGCACGAGGGCTAATTTCGAACGGTATAATTTTTATCGCGGGCTCGACTATCCCATTCACACAGAAAGCAACAATGTTTGGTGTATCCCGATTAAAATCCTGTAAGTAAAGCCACAACCTTAAAATCAGCACAGAGCTTCCGGGGATGATCTTTATAACCAATTTTTTCAAGGATACGGCTGATATTTTTGTATGTCTCATTTATGTTGACCACATATGCAACCGGAACTGAGGGCAAATCATTACCATTTGCCAACAAAACAGCTTTTAAACTGATGAGTCGATGAATAGGCGCCAATTTTATGGATCATCTAGCATGTTAGGTTCAATCACTAATCCATTTACATTATTGCAGTACACTTAGTCACCATCCTCCAAAAAAAATTGTTTAAACGAAGCTAGCCGGGATCTAGAAACAGAAATTTTCACTTCTTTTTCCAAGAGGTTCCATTGCTGAAGCTGAGACCCGAGCAGTTGGGCTTAATTTTCTGGGAGATTTAAATCCCGGATGAGATCATTAAGCTCCTCTTGTGTGACAAGACGAGGCTCTAAGCGTAAAAAATGTACTGAAAACGTTTAGTCGTCGCTAAGCTTATCACTTGGTCCGGCTTCCCACCTTGGCAGACACCCATCCTGCTACACCTCAGAACTAACAGTGATGTCACCCCTCCCCCTTCGGTCTTCATGCATAAATGTGCGTGCACTGAGATAACATTTGGAGTGGAGGATGGGGTACTTGCAACCTCCCCCGCCCCTCGCTTTATTAGGAATAACCGCTTTGTGTTTTTTCGAGAATTTCGGGGGGGCGACCCCCCTCAAAAACGGTGGGTGATAGAGAGTAACGGAGGTCAGATTTGGATTCAGGGGGTCAAGATACATAACAATCACCCATCAGAATCCAAGGGGAAAAAATTTTCTTTTTTTTTGCAGACCAGTGTAATTTACAAAATCATTTTACCATAATTTAAAACCAGCCTGTTTACTAACAACATAAATCAATACCTCTCCAAATAACAAACATTAATTAAACAAATTAAAAACAATAATCATTCCACATTTAATACCTATAAGACAATAAATATTTACCATTTAACAAAAAATGGTACACGTACATATTATCAAAAACAGACACAGCGATTAGAATCTATAAACTGAAACTAACAATTAAAAACCTAGTAGACCTACGATAATAAATGAAACAAAACTAAATACCGCAAAAATAGTAAATTACACTACTGCCTACATTATACATTAGTAAATTTTTACATAGCATTATGAAGTAAATGACATTACCGCTAACATAGTAAAACTAAATACAGCTAATAATAAATAGAAAATTTAGTTTACATGAAGAACCAGGTGTTTATAAGATCAAAATGTGATTCAGAAGATTGTGATAATTTTTACATCAGGATAATATCTAGGTCCTTTTAAAAATGATTTTAAGAATATTTACAAGCGTATAAAATATGTTAAACAAAAATATAATAATACATAACACATTCAAATAAATAACGATACATTTTTTATATTTAAACACATAACTTTTGGAACAATTTACAAGAAATACAAAATTCAAACTTCGGAGAAAATTGAAATAGAAACATTAATATGTAGTGATAATTTAATAAAAGAATTAACACAATTTAATAATGATTACTGGTTAAAATCTACCACAGTAGGTCCTCTGTTAACCGACTTAGTGCTGACCGACGGGTAGTCGGTCAAGTGAAAAGCTCAGTTTAACCGAAGAGGTATTTGTCTAATGTTTAAATAATGTAATGTTAAATAATTTGTAAATAATGTTTAAATAAATAATTTTTTCTATGATTTTTGTAAAACATTACCCCTACTCTTGTTATTATTTACACTGTACTGTACACGCACACGATTTACACACAAAAATATGCTGATACGAAAATAAACTAACTATGTAATAAAGTATAGGTAGGCCTACTACACTAATAACATAACAAAGTTAAAGGATTCAGTGGATTACTTTTGTTTAACATAACTTGTAATTTTTGTTTGTTTGGCCACAGCACGCTGTGTAATCTGTCCGCTTTTTCAAATGTAAAACGTCAGAGTTTATAAAAATCTGTCCTTCGCATGTTGGTCTACTACTATTGTACTTAACTAATATAGGCCCTAATTAGATTAATACAGTAATGTAAGTATCGTACAAAATTATAAGAAAAATAGTTTACATCACCTCATGAATTAAAAAACTTTTTTACCTTAAAAAACAAAACCGGAGTTTTAGTGGTCGGCAGGGAGTTCAACGGATAACCCGGAGAGTCGGATAACAGAAGTCGATTAACAGAGGGTCTACTGCATAAGTAAAAGTTATACATAGTAAATAAATTTTAGTTCCAATTGCCATTTATGAATAATAATTTTTCTTCATACAATTTTTAAGTTTTATGTATGTTTAACTTGATGAAGCGATGCGCAATGCAAAAGTACTCGTAAATACCAGTAAAAAATACAAGAAATAGCAGAATAGCAAAGTTACGTCAAAAAATTACTTCAATGAAAAAAATTAAGTATTCATTATGTTTACCCAGAAAAATTATCGAATCATCAAGAACGAATATTTTTCATAATTTTATACTGGTCGTTTTAGTGCAAAGGGATTTTTTTAAAATATCTGCATCACGTTTTTAATTTAACAACATAAATCAATATCTCTCCAAATAACAAACATTAATTAACCAAATTAAAAACAATAATCATTCCACATTTAATACCTATTACAGACAATAAATATTTACCATTTAACAAAAAATGGTACACGTACATATTATCAAAAACAGACACAGCGATTAGAATCTATAAACTGAAACTAACAATTAAAAACCTAGTAGACCTACGATAATAAATGAAACAAAACTAAATACCGCAAAAATAGTAAATTACACTACTGCCTACATTATACATTAGTAAATTTTTACATAGCATTATGAAGTAAATGACATTACCGCTAACATAGTAAAACTAAATACAGCTAATAATATATAAATAGTAAATTTAGTTTATAGTTTCCCCAAGAATGTCAGCAGACATGGCGCTTACGCTATCTTGTAAAGCATAAAAATGTGGTAAATGAGGCAATTAAAAAAAATATCGTAGGGACCGGTTTTGAGAAAGCTGCAAAAGCGTGAAAAATTTTACGAAAAACTGCTACTTCCGGTTGACCGATTTTGATGAAAATGGTCGTGTCGCCCCCTTTAGTAGTATGTAACTTAAATTCCAAGTTTCAACTTCGTACGTTATTACGTTCTTTAGATATTTTGTTCACACACACATTCAAAGACCAATCGCTGAAAACATGTTCTTTGGCTGCAGGGGGCCTGAAAACTTATATATAGCCCGTGAAAACTCGTTTAAAAAAATCAACATGAAAACGATACTCTCCTTCCTATAGGCTATATTCACATAGAACAAAAGAAAGTAAAAATACCTGTTTTTAAATTTTAAAAATTTAATTTTAAAATTATTATTAGAAAAAATTAGAAATAAAAAAATATTTGTTTTATCCGAACAGTAGGCTACCAATTAATTACAGAAATAACAATCAGTAGGTCTAACAGTATAATATTTTCCTAAACGAACAATTATCCTTTTCATAATCAATTAAAGTTAATCTTTGTGTAGGTTGGGTGAGCGATTAATTTTACTTCTGTCAAAACAAATACTAACGGGAGTAAACAGTCTACAGGAGACAAACGTATTCCGGCAACGTTGTATGACCTAGAGCGAAATCAAGCTGAGGGGAAATGTCCTTGATTAGCAGATAATGTAATGTGTAGTAGTTCCGTAACTGTCAGCTCGGAACGCCATCGAACGGCTGGAAAATTTGTGCTTGTAAAGGTTTTTTGGATTGCAAGACATCCCCGCTGATAAATAAGTAAACACGTTAAAGTTTATATTTTTAGAATCTAAAAATGATATTCTTTTTATTGATACAGACTAATTTGCTACAAATACTTTCCTATCTTTAGAAATAATTTTAGAAAACTTTACAACTTTAAGAGATTTACTTTAATTTTTTAAAGCTTAAACTTAATGCTCATACAAAAAAATTTAACTGGTAAATGGAGCGTATTTTAAGCTTTAAAAGGCATGTCAAACTTTAATTATGACTTGCGTAACCACCGAGTTGGTTGTAATCATCTAAACCCTTACATTGAGCGGCGCGGCAGAGGTAGAGCGCACCCTTAAATATTTTGTAAATCCCTAGGTTTCATTTAACTTCCCGCATAGCTTACATTCCATGAATTCTTCTCATTTTCTCTCCTATATTCAATAACGTTCAAAAATTCTTCTGTTTCAGATTTATTTTTCTTTAAAAAGTAAGAAAATTGTGTTATGATTTATATTTTTGATATAAATATACTGAAAAAGCAATCAACCATGTAATGAAGTAAGTATCTCTTTAATTTAATTAAAACTCGGTGAATTAATTAAATACAAATCGTTGTTTACTTACAAAATACATTTATATCAGAACTGATGAAACAAGTTATTTCTAATAATAATTAACGCTACACTTCTGATCGTTCGACACAATAAATAATAAATATTAATGTACCGTGTGATGTATTGGGAAAACTAACTGTTAAAATAAACTTTACATAACTTTATCCGTTATTACGCAATAATAATAATAATAATAATAATAATAATAATAATAATAATAATAATAATAATAACAACAACAATGATTATTATTATTATTATTATAAACTGTGTCTTTTATAAATTTGCGTCTTTTCAAGGGTTTTCGAGCGGATTATACATAGTCATCTTTATGGTAGGCTAAAAGATAACATTGTGCCTAATCAGCATGGGTTCATCAGAGGAAAATCAACTATTACGAATCTAATGCAAATGATGGATTTTGCGGCTCCTCTCGTCGAGATGGCTAACCAGGTTGACTGCGTGTACTTTGACTTTAAAAAAGCTTTTGACACAGTGCCACACGATGTTTTATTGAAAAAATTAAGGGATATGAGTGTTGGCAGCAGTCTTCTTTTATGGTTGCAGTCGTATTTTCATGAGCGAAGTTTTGTAGTGAAGGTTGGAGGTAGAGTGTCGGATGAACATCTGGCTACTTCAGGAGTTCCTATGGGTTCGATTCTCGGTCCTTTACTTTTTGTATGTTTCGTCAACGATATTGTTTGTAATATTAAATCAAATATTTATATGTACGCAGATGATTTGAAAGTTTGTGCCACATCCAATAACGCAGCTGAGTGCAGAGTACTTCAGAGAGATATTGATTTAATACAGCTATGATCACTGCAAAACAGGCTCTATTTAAACTTAACTAAAACTTTCGTTATAACTTATTCAAGAAAAACGATGAGCTATGTACACAAGTACATTCTTGGCCATAACGAAATCATAAGAAAGACCAGCACCACGGACCTTGGTGTGTTGTTTGACTCCAAGCTATTATTCCGTGAGCAAGTAGCTTCAATAGCTGCAAAAGCTCGAAGAAATTTAGGACTCACAGCTTGGATTAGTCGTGATTTCAAATTTGAGAAGACAGTACTTAGACTTTATAAGAGCCTTGTGCGTCCCGTCCTCGAGTATTGTTCGACGGTGTGGAACTATAGAAGGGACGTCACAGAAAAGGAACTAGAGAGGGTGCAGAAAAGACTAATTTATAAGTTGGAATGTAGATCTGGGAGAAAATTTGATGGCTATGCGGATGCCCTCTCATTCTACGGGCTTCAGAGTCTGAGCACGCGACGTAGAGTGATGGAAGTACTTTACATTTACAACATTCTGTACTCACGAGTTGAAGTTCCGGATATCTCGAAGATTTTTCTGAGAGTACCTGGCACAGCTTTAAGAAGTTTTAGGTTGTTTGCTGGAGCTACAAAAAGTAAAATAGTTCCAATCAATAGATGTATAGCTACAGCCAATGAAATAAATGGAGAGGTAGATCTGTTTCACAGAGATAGCAAAATTAAAGAAAAACTGTACAGGATACTGTGAAGGAAGGCTGTAAATACTGCGTGATCTTTATGTTATTTTATGTATTTTTATGTGTTATTTGTGTCTATGTGGTGTATGTTAAGCTCAGCGGCTGACTGTTTTTTAGAGAAGAAAGAATGACTACGTTAAGTTGTAATGGTGCGGTATACTAAGGCGAAATTATCTTGCTGTTCTACTGTACCACCTCGCATCCTTGCGACCAGCCATAGTAGTGGGTGGAGACGGCGGGGTGTAGGGGAGTTTGGGAGCCCCCACCAAAAAAAAAAAAAAAAAAAAAACAAACATTATAGGAAGTGTCTTTTCATATGGCTTGTAAACCTGTCGAGGAGCATAAACACAATATTTAATGATACTCAAGGATCAAAGAAAGAGACAATTTAAAAAAAAATAATTCCTAGGAGAAAAAATAATATTTTTTATTTATTTTTAATGGTCTTACATTTTTAAACAATAAAAAAATTATAATCACGTTTTCATTAAAAACAAATTATACAGGCCGGCCGCATTGGCGTAATTAGTAACGTGCTCACCTCTCATCGTGCGGTCTTGGGTTCGAATCCCACTCAGGCACGGCATATTTTCATACGTTACAAAAAATCATTTCATCCTTCATTGTTCATAGTTACAACCCAACGTCGTCGCTAATGACTACTGTAGTAGTTGATGCGACGTTAAATAAACAAATAAAAAAATTTATACTGGTCTATTATTTTATTTTTTCCTTTTAGAGCCATTTTAGACTACATAAAGTAATTTGTCATTTCTGGAAGCTCGTTCTACAGTAAAAACTAGACGTTTTCTTATTCCAGGCTTTTTTCTTTCATTCTGTTCCTCCAGTCATCATTACCATCACTTATTTGTATGGGTTTCAGAGTCCAGTTCCTTCGTGCATTTCTGTACAGGCTCTGTATAATCAGATAGTATGCGTCACGTAAAACGACGGTGTACTATTTTCACCTGTCACTGCAGTAACTACCAGGAGGGGTTTTGCTGATGGTAATTTTTGGATATAAGAAACTACATGAGACAGCAACAAACTGCTTTTGGATTCGTAATCAACACAAAACGTTAGTGGACCTAATTGGTAATTCAGAATACTGAATTACCTCATTTTGACCATTTTGTTACTTACACTCTTTTCTCTGGCACCTCGTTATTATATTGCTGTTGCTGTTTAGGACATCAGCCGAAAGACTGGTTTGAACTTCTAGAGGCTTTACTAAATAAAACGAGGGGTAAAGTGGTTTACCGTTGTCTTCCTCAGTCAGTGGAAGGGTATGCTTTTCAGCATACCAGGCCCTCCGAAAAGCATCTACTTTCTACCCTGCCTTCAATTCGTGAAAAAGACACCTTCAATTCATTCACTAGCTAGCTGCAACTTCATTCACTCACTAGGTCTAGGTGTATAATGAATTGCATTACTCTCAGGGGAAATAATTCTGACTAGTGTCTTTTACACTTTGAAGAGAAACTTAATAATCCCCATGAGGGATTGGCCAATTTGCAATAAAACTAAAATTACAATTTGTAGAGTAACTTTATACCTCACACAAGAGAATGCCGATTTTAAATAAAAACTTTTCTTTATTACTATTATTTTATATTTCATTATTATTTACTGTATAAAAATAGTAAACGAACCAAATAACAACAATCTGTTTACACAAACAGCAATCAACTAATCTCGTTTAAGTTATGAATCTATTTAGCGTAATATCAATTAATAAATCTGAAATAACTTTCTCAAAATATACACATAAAATAAGAATAAAACAATCTAATTGATTATACGAGGGTAGGCTGATAAGTAATGCACACATGCTTGTAGAAGACGAACAAAAAGAAATAGCAAGATGGGGTAAATAACAAATTAAAGTACAAATCTTAACCTACCAAATTATCTATTTATTTTTCAATATAGTCACCGTTAAGCATTACACATTTCTCCCAACGTTTAACAAGTTTTTTCATTCCGTCACTGAAAAATTCTTCCGACTTTCCTCGAACCCAGGACGCAATAGCTGCCTTCACCTCATTGTCCGAGCTGTAATGATTACCCTTAAGGTCTCTCTTCAGTAGAGGGAAAAAATAAAAATCGCAAGGCGCAAGGTCGGGAGAATACGGAGGGTGTAAAATTGGTTGAAACTTCAGGTTTCTCAGAGCCTCTCCAGTTGCACGCGAAGTGTGTGGACGAGCATTGTCGTGTTGCAAAATTATTGGCGCCAGGTTGCCTCTAACACGACAAACTCGACGTCGGAGGTGTTTCAGAGTCTGTATATACTGAGCAGAATTTACCGTTGCCCCTCGTTCCAGATAATCAGTCACATAAACTCGGCGAGCATCCCAAAACACAGTCAAAAGAATTTTTTTTGCGGACGGTTGTGTTTTGAACTTTTTCACAACAGGAGAATGTGGATGACGATATTCAGCGCTCTGCCTTTTTTCTTCGGGATCGTAATGATGAACCCATGACTCGTCCCCCGTCACAATATTCAAAAGAAAGTCGTCTCCTTCGTCACGGTAGCGCTTCAAAAGTTGTTCACAGCATTCCAATCGACGCTGTTTATTCTCGTCTGTCAGACGGCGTGGTACCCATCGTGCACAGATTTTACGGTATCCCAATTGTTCAATAATGAAGCCAACACGTTCCTTAGATATTCCAATTTGGTTTGCGATACGCTGTTGAGTGATTCGCCGGTCATTTTGAATCAAATCATCGATGAGTTTGCGACGATTATCGTCTGAGGCAGTGATTGGTCGTCCACTGCGTGTTTTGTCAACAATTAAGGCTTTTCCAGGTTGGCAATCACGAAATTTTATTACCCAACGATTCACAGTAGACCTATCAACAGTATCGTCACAATAAACAGCCTTTAAACGACGATAAATCTCACTAGGATTCACTTTCTCAGCAGTTAAAAATTCGATAACAGCGCGTTGTTTAATTCTCGTTGACATAGCACCAGAACACGACGCCATACTTCCACTACTCAAAACAAACTGAATGAAAGCAACGCCTTCAAACTGCGCAGGCTTGTAGAGGAGAAATAGTACTTCCACATGCCACCAGGCGCGCTACTGAAGTTTATTTAGTTGTCTTCTACAAGCATGTGTGCATTACTTATCAGCCTACCCTCGTATCATTGTAGAAAAACTATTTTGCTAAGACTGAATGGGACGGTGCAATTAATACATGTTGTCGGTTTGATGTTATACCACCCCATTAAAATAATTTACAAAGTCCCTTCTTATTCTTAGTTGCCTAGTAACTAAATAAATAACTCTTTTAAATATTTTTTGTTAATGCGAATTAAATAATTTTTTTAAAATATTTATCTTAGTCAGCTGGAGATGTTTATTTTCTTTCAATAGACTCAAAATAAACAACTCCAGATGTGCATTAAATTTGTCTCATTACAACTTCTACCTCTTATGTTCTTAAATGCTTCATATAATTAGCTGACCTTGTGATAAGAAACAGAACTATTTTTTGTAGTCCTGGAATTAGCAAATCAAGTGCAAATAATTTAACACTCCCTATACCTGTTACGGACAGTTATTATACTGTATTTATTAATTATTCTTTATAATTCATTACACTTATTATTTGGTATGGTTGTAAACAATCGCTATGTTCTGCTATTGGTGGTTGCATATTTTGTAGTTACAGATACCGCTTAGCGCGGGCCATAAAATTGAAATCATATTTAATTATGATAAAGCGCTGTCCGGTACAGACCGTCGGTCACGCTCGTCTCATTCATCCAACTGTACGCTCATATGATTTGTTTACATCAGTTCCAAAGGTAGAAAAAGGTATCGAAAATAATGATTATCTGAATTTATTATTTAGTAAATTAATATTGTTCTTTTATATTATAAATCACGTTTACTATATACTATATATAGACTATACTATTTTATATACTATAATTACTTTAAATAAATATATAAATTTACCCTCTAATATAGTTGTTACTTCCAATGACTACAAACGTTCTAACCTCAACAAGCCATAGGAAGTAACACCATCTATATTAAATAAACTTTTTAAAACATTAAATAGAACTTAACAAACATAAATTGAATTACTTATACTCGCATATACATAATACATAATGCAGTAATTTTTATTTGTAAATGATTATTAATAAATTGTAAATTAATTACTAGATTTTAATTAAATTGGAAATAATTAATTATGAAATTAGTTTTGCCATTTGTTTATGAAAATTTAATTTAAATGTTTACATTGTACAGTGTGTATTTAACGAGTTTTGTAGTTAAATTTTATTATTTATATTTTTAATTTTGTTTTTGTATGAGTAAAAAAGTCGTTATACATTTAAAAAATTTAATTAATAAAAATACAACCAAATCACCGTTTCATTAATTTTTAACAAAACGAGTTTTAAATAAAATATAAAAAAAAGGTTTGCATTAAAATCATTTAAATAAAAAATTGGCTAACCGTCGTTTATATTTTTATTTTTATTCATAAAAAGTCATATTGATCAAGTAAAAATAGTAGTTTTATTTTATTTTTAATAAACTACAATTAAGTTCCTCTCATAGTTTCTTGTTTGTGCATATCCTATATTTTGATTAATTTCCATTTATTTCAACATGAAAATGAAGCAGAATCTGTATTCTTCTCATGCAAATGGAACTAACTTTTGCTATAACAGGTAATCTTATTAAAAAGTACCTAAATTAATTATGTTCTCAAAAAAGTTTGAAAATTTAAATTTAAAGCTTATTTATGACCGATTTGTATTTACGGTAGTATAAAAAATTTTGGGACTGCAAAGAAAAGTCACATTCTGAAAATTCAAACCGTGAATCAAAAAGTACTTACATGGTAATGAATGCTTTGCATTACATAACAAATTGCATTCTGGCTTGAAAATCACTTTTGTAAAAGAATCTTCTATTATCAAAATATTAAAATTAATAGACCACATCAATCCTCTAATACATCAAAACGTCAAGACGAAATTTAGTAGGCCTAAGAAGAAAATACAGTACAGATCTACTGATCTAATTGCAAAAAAAATGCTTAAACAAATTCCATATAATTATACTTTATTATGTAGATATTATAAAAAATCTTTAAAAACCAATTTTGTAATATATTTTATATTGCGTTGTTTAGATTATTATTAGTCATGTAAATATTTTTTTTAAGATTTCGTTTTATTCGTCAGTATTATTAGTTATTATTTTTAATTTCTACACTACTTCTTACTCGTATTTTATTTGTTCGATGTTATTCTTTTAAAATGTTTTTATTATTCAATTTTGTCCTGTGTTTTTTTTACGTAATGTTATTAATTTATTTTTGTTGTTTAACTCTTGAATTATCAACTGGCATGTATTCTTTAAAAAAAAAATTCAGTTTGTTTTTCACGTCGTTTGTTTCTTAAGAATTAAGTTAAATTTTTGGATGGTTTACTATAATGTGTAGTTTTGGAATTACGAATAAAAATTAAAAAAAAAAACAAATTAGGAGTTAGCGTTCATTTGGGTATTCTGCCCCTATCATGATAATTCTAGTTCCGTTTCAGGTATGCCTACCTATTCAATAAATTTATATAATATCTTTTACATTTCTATAAAAAATTTATCATTAATAAGCAAAACTGTAACTGAAATTGTAGAAGTATTTAATTGATCAAAAGATTTTCAGCTGATTTACGCAAAAAATGAAATACATATTCACATACTTTATAATACAGTATAAGAGAGTGAAGAGAGAAGGGGAGAAAAAAGAAAGAGAGAAGGAAAGTAAATGGGGTGAAATGGGGAAAAGAGAAAGAGGGAAGAAAGATGGAAAGTCGGCTGAAGGGGTTTGATGGAGAGAGGGCGAGAGGGCGGGAGAAAGGTAGTAAAGGTGGAGGGGAAAATGAGAGAGGAAGAAGAATTCGGAAGGCGGATACGCAGCAGTAATATTATCGGAAGGCTGCTCCTTCTAATTAAGGAGGAGATCTGAAGTAACAAAACAGTGATGAAGAGGTGCGAAGAAAAAATAATAGAAAACTTGAAGAGGCAGTGATAATAATTTAAATCTGCGTGGTCATTTAAGACCCAATCCCGAAAAACGATAAAATAATAATTTGAACATTGTGAAAAACACCTATACGAATTTTTGTAATTGCTTCGATACTGTTTTCAGACCAATATTTTTGCATTTAAAATAATATTGCATTGCAATAATACTGCAATGATTTTATGTGGCTAATCACTCCACAAAATTGTTTGAACAAAAACCTACTTATACAGGGAGAAAATTCATGAATAAATTACCCAGTTTTTAAAATGTTGTGATAATGTGCATTTCTTAAAAAAAAATCTAAAAAATTACTTGATCAGTGAAATTTTTTATAGCGTACAAGAATTTCTTTCTTGATAGTAGTGATACATTGTGTGATTCTTATATGTATTTCAGGTGTTATAAATGACATGTCCTATATTCCTGGGGTCTCCAGGACGCATTAATAAAAAAAAGAAGAAACATTTTGAAAGCGTTTAAGAAAAGATTTAAAAAATGTTTAACAATGTTCTGGGATACCAATATTGAATTAGATGCAAATAATGGAGTATCGCACAAACATTCAAGAAGTGTATCTGTTTTACAGTATTTTTCAAGTGCATCATTTTGGATATACTGTAGAACTTAAACAAGGAGCCAATTGAAACAATTTAATAAAATTTCTGCTTTATAACTTTTAACTGATGTTATAGAATGAAAATTAAATTTTCTTGTAGACCTAAAAGTCAAGATATTTTAATCGATATTAATTCTGGAATAATATTAAAAAAATTTGTAGATTGAATATTGTGTACTATGGTACTGGCTGACAGCCTGAAAGGTTTGCAGCAATTGATTGACAGGATAGTACTAGAGTGCTGTCAGCAGTTTGGACTCGCTATCAACGTTTTAAAAAAAGTTTATGATAATTAGCAGAGAACATACGAATGGAGCTCACCTTTATATCTACCAGATCCGGAGAGAGACAGAGAGTAGTGAGTGAGAGATAGATAGATAGATAGATAGATAGATAGATAGATAAATAGATAGATATAAAGAGAGAGATTGGGGGGGAGGGAGGGAGACGGTGTAGACTCCTAAAACTTGGATGATGCTATCACAAGGAAACTAGAGGGATTAGAGATGTACCTTTACAGACCAATGTTGAGGGTCCCATGGACTGCTCTGTAGCAAAATATAAAGGTTCTCAAGAGAGTGAAGAAAGGTATAGAACTCATTTCCACCATTAAGTGTTGAAGGAAACTCCAATATTTTGACCTATCATGCGGAATACTACAAACCATTCTGTAGGAGAAATATATGGAAAACGATGATCTGGCAAAAGTAGGGTGTCATTGCTTCAAAATATGAGAACTTGGTTTGGAAAAACTAAGAAGAAGTATTTCGCAGTGCAACAAACAAAGAGAGAGTTGGTATGACTGTCACGAAGATTGGTAACGGATAGGCACCTGAAGAAAAAGAAGAAGATTGACTATAACACGTAATTTAACTTAAACCTTTATATATGTAGATTGTTTGGCTAGCTGATATGTAACCACTTAAATCATACAACCTTATTAATCATTAATATATTTATCTGATAATATTAATCTCTGCCCATAAAAGACAAGGGCAATGTCAAATTATTTTCACTCAATCTGTTCATTGCAGGGCTAAAATAAATAGTTCTGTTTCTTATCACATGGTCAGCAAATTAAATGACTGAATCATTTAAGAACAGAAGAGTTAGAGGTGTAAAAGTCACTAATCAGAGTTATGTTCTCTGAAAGTAATGAATTTTATTATTTAAACAGACCCTGTAGTGAATGAAGTGAAGGTGTCATTTGCAGAGTGGAAAATATCTGCTTTTCAGAGACCCCGGCATGCTGATAAACGTACTTTTCAACTTAGTGAGGATGGCAATTGTAAACCACCTCACTCCTCGATTTACTTAGTAAAACCTCTACAAGTTCAAAGCAGCCTTTCGGCTGATGACCTAAACAGCACGTATTAATCTGCACGGCTTTGAATTTAGTATTAATAAAAAAACATATTAAAAGAATCAATTAGCTTAAAAATTATTACTAAAATACGAAAGATCGCACTGTCAAAGATGATTAGATGTTTAGGAAAAATAGAAGAAACAGTAAAGCACTTTTAACGTGGTTTTTATGAAACTTTTGCTGAAAGATACTTTTCTTGTCATGAAAAATAACAAGTAAAAGCAGTGAACAAGCTCTGTAATCCTTCTTTACTTCTGTAGAATTTTAAAAGTAAACAGAAAAACCTTTACGATCAGTGTCGCTTCTAATTCAAAAGTTGGAAAAAATAGTAGCTCGTTTATTTGTGAAGTACTTGATTTGAGGTAGTATTGCAATTAATTAATTTCACTAATAAGTAGATTTTATGAATGCAAGAGTAATTAACAGTACTTAAATATAACTAACATTCAGAACAGTTAGAACTAACGGCTTACTTAGTAACCCGTTTAGTTTCTACACAGCAATTGTTGGTAGCATCAATTTATTTAAAAACTTATCTAAAAGTCAAAAACAAAGAAATTACTACATTCAGTTATAAAAATAAAACAATACTCAATATTTCATTCAAACAAAGGTGGTTACTTAAATCAAAGAAAGTTTTGTTAAAGAGGAAATTAAGCTGGTCGTAAGTTAACAGGTTTATTTATGAACAGATTTAAATAAATGAGTGTCATTTACTTTGCCATAAAACTTTGAAAATTTTTGATAACATAAATTTCAATTAACCACTTACTACAATGAGATTATTAACATTTTACAAGACCGAATTATGGAAAGGGTTGAAAAATAAATAAGGGGAGCGGTTCAGCGGAAAGCTAAAGAATACCGATTTTTCTAATTTTACATTAATTAGTAATTGAATACCCTCTTAAAATGGTGGTACTTTTATAACCATCGGATGGATGCAACTTTCATTATTGTACTTTTCTGTCGTATTTGTCAGGTAGCTACTAATACAAGTGAGTGAAAATTTCTTAGTTATTCTTATCTCTAAAGTGGAATTACCGAAAATCTCATTTTCTGACATTAAATTACACTTTCTCAGATCCTACGTACTAAAAATATCAGTGTGAAATTTTGAGCGTGTTACTTATTGTAAGATGGTAGTTTTAACAAATCCAAATGTAAAAAATATTATAAAATGTGAAAAATAATTTAAAAAAAATTTAATCAGTGAAAAAAACCATTTAAAAAATCATAACTGTTACAATATTATTATGCATAAAACTTAAATTCATACAAAAATGTTAAAATATGTAGTAAATTTCATAGTTTCATGTAAAACAACAGAAGTAAAGTATCTTTAGTATATTTTGAGAAAAGACGTTTTCATTAATATAGTTTAGTATAGGGCGAACCACTCCCCTTAAATGTTTATGTTTTTGTGGGCATAATACAAAAAATGTTTACTGCAAAGAAATGAAAAAACCACGATCAGTGATAACGTATTCTTTATATTAATAATCATAATAATCTTCATAACAATCTTTTATATTAGTAATAATCATAATCATTATTATGGGGTATAAATTTTCTCATAACGGGCAGGTGGAGTAGTAAATTAATTACACTCGATCTGTTGGTTCCAGGGTAACAAAAAGTAGTTCTGTTTCTTATCACATAGTCAGACAATTATATGACTGACTATTTAAAGAGATAAGAGGTGTAAAAGACACTAGTCAGAGTTATCTCCTCTGCTAGTAATGAATTTTACTATACATCCAGACCCTGTGGTGAATGAAGTGAAGGTGTCATTTGCAGGGTGGAAAAAGGGTGCTTTTCGGAGGGCTTGGCATGCTGATAAGCATACTTTTCCTTTCAGTGAGGAAGGCAATAGTAAACTACCTCACTCCTCGATTTTACTAAGTAAGACCTCTAAAGGTTCAAACCAGCCATTTGACTGTTGACCTAAACAACAACGGGGTATAAATGTGTTTATTCTATTTTCTCTCCTAATGAATGGAACTTTAGGTAAATGTAATAAGTGTACTTTGTTTCATTTTTATGTTAGTTAGTTTTTCGGTGGAATCGTTTGTAGTGTTTTTTAATCGTATTAATAACATAACTAATAAAATATAACAGACTTTCTAGGGTGTTGTTAAGGTGTCGTTTAGTGAGTACCAAGTATATTATTTTAGTGATAGTTCAAAGTATCTAAGTAAATAAGAATGTATCCAATAATCCTGTAGAGTTTTGTTCTGCTATATTACTTCAATATGATTCAAAGAAGATAGGTAAACGTTCATTGAGTGTAACTCCTAAATATGTATTCTGATTTATTGTGAAATTTTTGAATAATTAATGAAATTTTCGAACGAGTATCAGGATGGAGGTAATTATTTTTGTAACAGGAAACCTCTAAGCACCGAATCACTGTCCCAGTGTTTAACTTTGTACATTTTAATTCGATTTGTATTCGTGCTGTGGTAATAGTCATTGGGTTTGAAAGTTCTGTCGGAAAAGTTTTTATCAAAGCTTACTTAGTTCTCACATTATTTTTTTGGACAATCAGAGAAAAAAATATAACTACGTAAAAAATATAAATGTAGTAGAAACATTCAAGATATTCCAGAAAATTTCATTAGTGTCAATATCAGAATAAGTGAACATAGATAATCATCTGCATAATAGAATATTGTTAGGAAGTTGGAGAAAAGATTTGTTCAATAAAGTACAATATGGGATTCCAGAAAGCCGGTGGAGCATTTATTGGGTTGCAGGATAGCTTCTACTGATCCCTAACCATCGCTTCTAACTCAGAGTATTAACTCACTAGCTGTTTCCCAATATAGACCAAACGTAATATAGATACAATTTATACAAAACAGTTATAAATGAATAATTTATATTTTAATACTTCATTTAAAACAAATACAATGTTAAAGATAACTAATGGACATATTTATTAAATGAATTTATAATACTCACATTACACAGTCTTTTATTTGTGTCAAAACGAATAATATGATTGTAAGCTATCTGCAACATTTAATTTTCTTTTAAGCTATGATGCATACTTCTGCCTTGGCTTAAGCTTAGGTAAAATTATATGAAATAATAGATACACAAATGAAGAAATGACTGGAAATCAAAACCAGGACTCCAGTATAGGAGCCAGTTACGCTGACCACTACACCAACAGTAATATAAATGTGTAACATTTTTTATCAACTAAGTTTATAAAATACGATATAACAGAAATTTTGAAGACGTATTTTTATAAGTATAATACAACTTAGGTAAATATTATAATATTGCACGGACTTGCACCTAGACATAAAGGGCAGACGTACATTTTCATAAAATATTAACTGGGGTAGAACGATTGCAATCGTTTATTATTCAACAAAGTAAATTTTTAACTGCACATTCACTTTTTTTTAGGGAGGTAACACTTATAAAAGTTTCGTCCCTGAATATTTTATTTATTTAAAACATTGAACGTTCATCTTTATACACAACGAAAATCTGCATATTTATATTTTTTTAGGAGGGTGTAACTAACAATATATAAAACAAAAAGTTGTTATTAAACTGGTGCGATTATAAAAATAACTTGGCATACTTTTAATGTCAGATTGTTCAGCAGACAATATTTTGGAAAAAGTTGGTACAGGTAGGGTCAAAATCAGAATGTTACAACCTGTGTTTTTTTGTTGAGTAATTGTATATCAATGTGGCAGTAAGAGAATCTCCCCAGTTTTATGAAAGCTTCTATATTTATGGCCCAGAGAATTGGACTCTTCAACCAATATATAAATGTAGAATAACACCTACAAAACTTAAATTGTGGATAAGTTGGTGTTATTTCACTAAGTTAGATCGAGTTAAGGATGACAATTTTGAGGAAAAATGACACAAACAAATTTTATTAACCCATGAAATTTAAGAAAGTCAACTCAACAGTACGGCCATCTACAAAAAATGGAGATAAAAAGGTTGAACAGAACATTTGGCTATGGGTATAACAAGATAGAGGGAATAAAAACTATTCAGTTGTAAATGGATAAATGGCTATGGGAGAGCTAATTGAAGAGATACCTAAGGAATAGATACGTGTTCAATAGGAATGAATGGAGTTTTGTGGAAATGACCTACTGATGTATAACAGCCGTTTCAATAATAAAAATTATGTATTTTTATCGTTGATGCAAATAAAAGATATGAATAATAGTGGTCATCCAATTGTATTTTAGAGTATACAATAAGTAAAAAGCATAAAAATAAATCTTTTTAATGCATCCTGCAGCTTTAAATCAATTGCAATTTATAAATAGGCCCTATTATAAATTTTATTAAACTTTTCAGCCTTGATCCTTATGATCTACTTAGGCCTCCACGTGTTCCGATGAATCCACCATCATCAGAGTACATAAAATATATGGAACTTTATAAAAGTAAAACCTACAGATTTATTTAATTATACGCTTATTGTATAATGCAATACTAGATTATTATTTACTTATTTAATTTTTGTAAAATCAATGTATAATCTATTACACAATCTGAAGTTTTAAAAGCCTTAAAAGATTTAAACCCTGTCATTTTAAAAGAAAATGGTGAAGTTTAAATTAGAAGTTTGATATAGTACTACTCTGATGATGGTAGATCCACCGAAACACGTACAAGTAAAACACAAGAATCGCAGCAGCTGAGAAACTTAATGTTATTTATAATATTTATAAAAATTATAAAGTGAAGAAAAAATATAACAGCTTTTATGCTTTATACGAAATAATGTTATACAGTTAAAACCAACATGAATCGACGTCATAGGTCTAGGCTTACTAGTACAAATTTTAGTATGTAAGGCTTTCAATAATTTAATAGAAAAATAAAAATGACCACCAAGTAAAATTTCATCTGATTTTAAATTTAAGTGTGTGTTTTAAATTTAAGTGTGACAAGTGTGATTTTAAGTGTGAAATTTAAGTGCACGTTAACTAAATTTTTTTCACGCTAAACTTATTGCTTTAACTAGGTGTAAAATATTTTATTCGGTGTCGGTGTATTTAGTTTAAAGTTAAATTAGATTTGACAAACTAGTGTCAACGTTTTCATCAAATCCTATAATAAAATGTAGCTTATATTCCACAATATTTAGAAAAATGGTTGATACAGTTTGATAAAAAGTTTGTCTTCGTTTTGTTGTTGACGCCTACATAAATTCAGTATAAGCTTATCCAAAAAGATTTTTACCCCAGCTATAGAATTTCTCACTTTTAATCACGCTTGAAAGAATCGGTAGAGGGTTACGTTGTGAAATTTTTATTCTAGGGTTTTTCTCTAAAAATAACTTTTCGTTACGAAATAAAACGAATAAAGCGTTTTAAAGGAATATTAAGAGTTATTAATAACCTCATAAACTTTTTGAAATTTCATTTATTACGTGTACTAAAAAGGAAATATGTTTTCACACTGAAACACAAAGGCTCCATTAGATTTCTTTTCATATGTTATTTACCGTTATTTCTTTTGGTAAGAAAATATGCTACAACAGTGAAAAACTTTTATTAAGAATGCATCAGGTTTTACTTTCAGTTTTAGCGTAACGAGAATGAAATTCATTGAACGAAATTCCATTTATACAATTAGCGTATTATAAAAGACGTAACGTTTGTATATTTGTTCGTACGTATTTATTCAAGTGATTTAAAAATTATTTCACTGCTGAAAAACTCAGAGATTCCTGAATAACCTACGTTTATAAAAATAAGTTAAACTTCATTTCACTTAACTTTGAAACTGTTGTAAACCGTAGTTTTGCTCTAGTGAAGTTACAGAAAATGCGTAGAACGGGTAATCCCAATAGCGTGAGCAAAATTGCATCTGATTGAAAACATATTTTTTTTTTTTTTTTTTTTATTACACAATATTTTATGTACAATCTGCTTAATAGCAATTAGTACTATTGATCAAATGAATAATTCACATAAAAGGATAAAAACCCAATGGTTTACCCTATATAGGAAGCAATATTTTTAAAAATATCGTTATATCAAGTGTAGTTTTATATGATGGTTTATATGTTTGTGTAAGAGTAAGTGCTTGTGTTTGTGTGTGTTTTTTTAGAATCTGAAAGGTAAATCTAGAGGATCAAATCTTTGAAGTCTACGTAATGTGTCACTGTTGTCTAAGAGATTAACTGCCAGAAAGTTCTCATGATTGTTTAATTTTGAAATGTACTTATCACTAAATTCACTGACATATTAAACTATAATATTAACTATAATATTTTTTATAAAAAAACAACTCGACTATTCTAAGAATCACAAAGCAGCCTAATACTGTCTCAGAAGCAGACATAAACATAGATAATATGTTAATAAAACCAGACTCCTGACTGGCGCTTGACCGTCCGGTACAGACCACTGGTCACGTTAGTTTATTCTTCCAACCGTATGCTCATATTATTTGTTTATATGAGTTACACAATTAAGAGGAATAAGGTATAATGTTTTTAATTTTAGAAATGAAGTTGTTGTTATTCAAATTAAATCATATAATTATCATTAAATCTGCATTATATTTGTTCAATGTAAGATAAATTCTTTTATCTGTTAACACATAACAGTCAGATGAAGTGTTAAATTTATTTGCACTTGATATGGTAGTTCCAGGGCTACGAAAAAAGTTCTGTTCTTATCACATGGTCAGCCAATTATACGACTGAAGGATTTTAGAACCAAAGAGATAGAGGTGTAAAAGATGCTAGAGAGTTATCTCCTCTGATATAAATGAATTTCATCATACAGCCAGATCCTTTAGTGAATGAAGGGAAGGTATCATTTGCAGGATGGAAAGTAGATACTTTTCAGACGGCCTAGCATGCTGATAAGAATACTTTCCATTCAGTGAGAAAGGCATTGGTAAATCACTTCACTCCTCGCTTTACTTAGTAAAAGCCTCTAGAGGTTCAAATCAGCTTTTCGGCTGATGACCTAAACAACTACTGTATTAATAATGTATTGTAATACGCAAGTATCAGATATGGTACAGTACTGCTCTGTAATGCATTATATTATACAATTTTTCTTTTTTCAAACATTTTTGAAAATCATTCACCGGATATAAATCCAAAACAAAAAACGTAACCTGCGGGTTATGCTTAGAATTTTTTGTTAACTTTCCACCAATTAAAGAGATCGTTCCACTTTTTAAGAAATACATTTTACCTCCTTTTTTATTTTAATACATAATATTTATTAAGATAACCTCAGGTCGTAATTCTCCCCTTCCCACTAATGATACTGAAGTCAACAGACTTTTGTTTTGGAGTACTACAAAATGAAACTATTTGATTTCAAAATTATGAAACGCAACAAATATGTGTTACTACTCCTGTCTAAGTTAACACCACTTAAAATGTATTATTAACAGCAGACACAGTGTATTCAAGCTTAGGAATATTTCAATTTAGAAACAAACCTGGAATGAAAGTCACACATTTTTCTATTTTGATTTATCATTACCAGAAAATGCTTTCCTCATTTGGTTCAACCTTCTCTAAGAAAATAGTTTTCGTGCTAATGAAATTTTCACAATGTAACATTATGTTTTAATGGAAATGGCAATCTCGATAAATTTAATATGTCCAAACCGGACATTTTTAAGTCATGGGTAGTTCACTGGATAGGCTTAAAATATCAGGAATATCCAAAGAAAATACGAACGTATTACAACCCTTGTTATAAATGTTAATAAATTACATCTAAATACACGAATTCCTTTCTTTGATGAAGATTAACATAGAAATTATCCAATAATTTGTTTAATTATTAATATTTTAATACTTAGAATATGATAATTAACATTTGTCTGAATCCCTGCGGTTCCCAGAATTAACCTATCCTAAATACTTGGTTCAATATAACATGTGACGTAATTTTACGTATGGGTATTATATGCCTATTTATTTTCAGAAACACCATTTCAGTAATGAGAGACGTCAAAATTCTGTCACTGAAACCCGATGTCAATTGGTTATTAAGAGCAACGAAATTAATTAGGAAATATAATTACTGTAAAGCATTACAGCTACTGACTGCATTATCAGCTATGTATGAGCTGCAAAGCTAGGTATTGCTAATTATAAAAACTGTTAAAAAATTATTTACAAAAATACAAATTCATATTTAATACAGCTTTATTAAATGATGAAATACAACAAAAATGTATTACTGCTCATGTCTAAATTAACATCGCCAAAAATGTATTATAAATAGCAATCAGTGAGTTCAAGGTTGGGAATAATAACATTTTGAAACAAACCTCGAACAGAAATCATCAATTTTTCTGTTTTGGTAAAATATCATGGCCAGAATTTTTTTCCTCTTTTGACAGAACCTTTTATAAGAAAAAATGGTTTTCATGCTAATGAAATTTTCATAATTTAACACTTTATGTGTTATAGGAAACGGAAATCTCGAAAAAAATTCATTTTAAATATAAGACAAGACTCTCCCAAACAACCCAATAAGACGGCTAAAACGTAAATGAAGCCAGGACCTCATCTATTAACGTAGTACTGTAATTGACTATCCATTACTGTGTTCTAAATGCTACACTTATCTATTCACGTCAGAGTTCTGTCACTGGACTGTGTCTCCACTCACGTTTATTTACCATGTTAATTTTTTCCAATTTTGTGTTATCACATTCCACTGATTGTTTCCAAAAGATTGTGAATTACCTAAATAGAAATAAAATTAAAAAAATATATATAAGAAATAAAAAACCATAGAAATTTTATTATTTAATTCACATTAAATTAAACATTTTTCATTCCTTTAAATTTAAAGTCTAGCGAAGCAATTATAAATTTTCACCAATCCAGTGAAACAGAAGTCTAGTTACAAAAATTAAAACAAAAAATTTTGAAAAAATATGTCCCCGTTGCATGTTTACACTTTGGAAAGATCCCACGCTATCTCTTCGTCTATATTTTTTTGGTTCAATAAACTACGTATTACAGAACTCTTTGAGATACTGTAATAGTATGAAATATTGATATTTTAGGAAACTTTCCAAATAACAGTATCTAACATTGTCGTATAACCAAAATGAATTTTTATTTTTGCATTTCCTACGTAAAAGACGTTGCAAGACAGCTATATGAAAGAGTGTTTGTTGAACTCCACTATCATGCAAATTATCTTGCTCTCCATATCGGTATTATAAGTTTTCCAAATTTTGTAGGAAACGATCATCGTCGTGTTTGGTATAAGGAACTCCGTAAATAAAGTTCTGTTACCATTTCTATAATAATCATCACTTCTTTTTAATTCTTCATCGATTGTACTGCCGATGTCATTTTCATTAAGACCATCCTCATCATAGTGCAACTGCATCATCCTGAAGCACATACTACTTATTGTGACCTCTTCTAACGCGTCTAACAAAACACACTAACCCATTTTATTGATTGCGCTGTAACGTACATAATTCTGAATTGAAAATTAAAAACAAAAAAGCAGTTAGCGTTATAACTAAGTTATTGTTTGAAAGGACATAATTATGCCCTAGTGGATGCATCACGTTTCCCAGTATTTGACTTAAGCGCAACAAATATTTTACAACGAAATGATAGGCAGATCATCTAACAAAATTAGATAAAGTGAAGCCACATTAACACAACAATATAAATGTTATGTGAATACCGGATTTTACTATCTTCTTCTTCAGGTGCCTTCTCCATTACGAAGGTTGGCTATCATCATGGTCAGTCGTACCTTGTCCACTGCTGCTCTGAAAAGATCATGCGACAAGCAGTTAAACGCTTCTCTCAGGTTTCTTAACCAAGATATTCGTCTGTGTCCCACCGAGCGTTTACCAACGAGTTTTCCTTGAATTGTGAGATGCAGAATCTCATATTTAGGCCCCCTCATGATGTGTCCAAGATATGTCAGTTTTTTTATCTTTATGCTCTGCAGGATTTCCAACTCTTTCCCCATTCTTCTGAGGACCTCCATATTTGTGACCCTGTCCGTCCACGGTATTCGAAGCATCCTCCGGTAGGTCCACTTTTTTTTTACAAGCGTTGGAAATGTGGACCTACAATTGTAAATTTTACTATAGCAAGCAGTAACTATGAGAAAGTCTTTATCATGTAATGAGACAAATTTAGGGCACACCTGGTGTTGTTTACGTTTGAGTCTATTTAAATAAATCTGAATAATTCCAGCTGATTAAGATGAAATATTTAAAAATTATTTAATTCTAATAAACAAAATATGGTTACTAGGCAACTAAGAAGAAGATAAATAGAAATTGTAAATTATTTTAGTGGGGGACTGGAGGCCAAACCAAGCGAGTAGGTCCCTCATTCGTTCTTAAAAAAATAGTAATAAATATATAACAAATGGTAAATATAAATAAATAGTCTGCCCATAACGGACAGGTGGAGTGTCAAATTATTTACACTCACTCTGTTCGTTGCAGGGCTAAAATAAATAGTTCTGTTTCTTATCACATGGTCAGCCAATTAAATGACTGAATCATTTAAGAACAGAAGAGGTAGAGGTGTAAAAGACACTAGTCAGAGTTATCTTCTCTGAAAGTAATGAATTTCACTATACAGCCAGACCCTGTGGTGAATGAAGTGAAGGTGTCATTTGCCGAGTGGAAAATATGTGCTTTTCAGAGGGCCCGGCATGCTGTTAAGCGTACTTTTCCACTCAGTGAGGAAGGCAATGGTAAACCACCTCACTCCTCGTTTTACTTAGTAAAACCTCTACAGGTTCAAACCAGCCTTTCGGCTGTTGACCTAAACAACAACAAATAAATAGTAATAAATATAACGTTCATGTTATTTAAAAGAGACACAATTTGTTCAGCTCTATAATGATAGTGATTATCTGATAGCTATTCAATGGCAGACATATGTAAACAATAACGATAACCATTCGTTTAATAGGAGAATTGATTAACTAAGATACATAATAATTGAGACTGTAATTATGAAAATATTATATAAATTGAATAAAACTTATAATGATTTAATGTGAATAATGTTTTATTGAAATAAAATAAGGGACAAGGTAAATGAAAAATAATAAGATCAAACTTGAAAGCTGAAACAACATAAATAAGGAATACAATATTAATAAATTACATAGAAAATCGAACAATTCCTCATGGGACGATACTGTTACCCCTACAATCATTAACCCTAGCTTTGATAATAATGAAACTGAATGCAGTATTCAACGAAGAAATAACTTGATAAACACGATAAAAGTGCGCCTTTCCAAATTTTATAACTCAGGAGTAATAGAATAAGTATTTATAATTTTTAGAAAGCATAGAAAATAAATTTTTCGTTAATTTTATTTTTAATTAAACTGAAGGAAAAGTGTGGGCTTAGACTTTATTGAATATCTCCAAATTATACTATCGATTTATTTATCAGCAAGTTTGCGTTGGCGGTAATACTATTAAGTGAGAGACATAAAACGGTATATTTCGTTTTATTTTCGATCCTAAAACATATTTATTTTCAACATTTATATACTTATAGTAACCTTCCAATAAAAAATAGTATCTCAATACTTGCTGTCATATGTTTCCTAACGAAATTTTCCCTAGAGATTTTATCGGCCAGAAAGCCCTTTGAAATTGTCCATTTTACGCGTGGCTGAATTCACTACGGCAACGTTTCAGCTAAGTTAAGATTTTTTTAAAGGTAATACAAGTGGGATTTTTTATAATTTTTACTATACGGTATTGAAAAAGAAATATCCGTTTAAGCGTGTCATATTACGAACATGGTATCAATGATTTTTAGAAAAATAAAACACACCTTTTACAAACTTTTTAAAATCTTTTTTAAATTGAACCGTCTATGTAATATTTTTTTAAATAATTTTTATGGAAGAATCAAATACACAAATATAAATTTCTGAGTATTTTTTTAAAAATTTAAAGAAATATTTCTGTTACTCTGATCCCATCTCATTTTTTTAAATGTACGGCAATACATTTTCCCTGTCATAGATTAATTTTTTTTAGACAAAAGATTAAAGAAAATACTTTCCTGAATTCTGGCAGTGAACTTTTAATGAAGAGGCTAACAGAGGTAAATGTTAAAAGCTATATAGTCTAGCGTGCTAACCATTGCGTCACGGAAGTGACTTGTGAAAATCCTCGCAAACCTCCCGCTCGATGCAGTTCAGGCAAATTAAATTTATTAAGTTGTAATATAAAATGACAGACCGCTCAACAATTTGAAAAATTAAACTTAATTCTTATGCACTGTCTTACGATATTTAATCTAAACATGAATATTGGCTTACAATGAAAATGATACGACAAAAACTGTTTTGTGGCTTGTGGTGTCTTTCTTCTTTATTTTAGCTTGCCCTATATAAACACATAGGGAAGGAAAGTAAGTATTGTTTCCATGTTCATTTTTTTAAATCGAGCTTTCACCAGAAATATACGTTTTCAGGTCCTTGAACCAAAAGAAAACATGGATACAGCAATTGATTGGTTCTTGCGTATGTTTGTGTGTGTGTCTGTGTGAGAACAAAATATCTCAAAAAAAAAAATATCGTACGAAGTTTAAACTTAGGACTTAAGTTAGGTACTACGAGGTGACCCGGTAAAAACATTTTCATCAAAATCAGTCAATCGGAAGTTGTAGTTTATTCGTGCAGTTTTAACATTTTTGCAATTTCTCAAAAACGGCTACTACGGTTTTTAAAAAATCGTTTCATTTACAAAATTTTTATTCTTTACAAGGTAGGGTAAGGCACGTTGTCTGCAGAAATCCTTGGGAGGCTAAAGTGGTTTCTTTTTAAAGATTGCGATGTTAATATGCATTTTAAGGAAAAAGTATTTAAATAAAGTCGTAGAAAATTAAAAAAAACTTCCAAATTTAAAACTAAATTTTTCATACAGAGCTTAGTTTAGCGCCAATAAAGATTTTCCGTATTTTTAAGACTATTAGACGTTGATTTGTTTGCGTCATTCACTCATGATTAAACATAAGCTGCATTGTTCATTATTTACATTGGGAAGAACAAGTCGGGTGAATGTTTTACGGCAGTTTTTTTTATTTATTCTTTTTCTCTTACACATACTATTTGAGCACTCAATATGACGGACGGTCGGATTGTTATGTCTATAAAACTTTGCATTTTTGTAATTATTTGATTTAATTATTTAATGGTAAATAAAGTTTTATTATTATTAACTTAAAGCGTTTAACTTGTCACACAACCTTACACGTTGAAAACAAAAGTCAAGAAAACAACTTCCTTTATATTATTACCATTTATTAAACATACGAATTACACAAAGTTTTCTTTTCACTTTGGTTTTACACGCATAATTTATTAAAGTTTTCTATGACTTTGACTAAAGTTGCAAAATAATCTAGAAATTTCAACAACTGTGAAACTAGAAGGCGTAGCGTATTTATTATGGGGATTAAATATACCTCTGTTAATTTTCATATCTGCAAGTCGGAATGAAAGGCGAGGGTAGAACGTGAAAGAAGAGAGGGGATACTATGCGAAAATTAATACCGCAGAGGAAGCCTAATGCTAGATCAAAGAACATTTCTACATATTCTGTAATAAAAGTGTAACGCAAGTCTCATCTTACCAGAACTATTCAAGTACATGTTATTACAATTTACTAGCTACCTACTTCATTAAATATAACTTTGAGTGCGTTACTTTAAGATAAGATCACGCCAAGAAAATGTGGCAAGATTTAATACTGTAATAAGATGAATCTCAAATGTAATGAATTTTATCTCAAAGCAAAGACGTACGTAATGTACTCTATTGTATATTCAATTATACTGGTAATTCTGTTAAAGTAATTAATTTATTTTAGATTAACTTAAAATGGATTATGTTTAAATAACGATTACTTTTTACTTTCTCTTGCCTATATGAATATATAGGAAGGAAAGTATTGTTTTCATGTCGATTTTTCAAAATCGAGTTTTCACCGGATCTATACGTTTTCAGACCCCCTGAACCCAAAAAACATGTTTTTAGCGATTGGTCTGTGTGTGTGTGTGTCTGTGTGTGTGTCTGTGTGTGTGTGTGTGTGTCTGTGTGTGAACAGAATATCTCAAGAACGAAACATCGTACGAACTTGAAACTTGAAACTTAAGTTACATACCACTACCGGACGCGACACGAACATTTTCATCAAAATCGGTCAACCGGAAGTAGTAGTTTATTCGTATAATTTTTCAGTTTTTTGCGATTTTCTCAAAAACTGGTCCTACGATTTTTTTTAAAATCGCCTATTTTACTAAATTTTTTATTCTCTACAAGATAGGGTAGGCGCCATGTTTGCTGAAATTCTCGGTGAGGCTGTTTTCACGTAAAAACGTTGTTTTTTTAAGATTACGGCTTTAATATAAATTTTAGCGCAAAAACTTATATAATAAAAGTTATAGAGAATTTTAAAACCTACAACTTCTGTTCCAAACATTTTTTTGTATAACGCTTAGTTTAGCGGTAATTTGCGATTTTCTGTTTTTTTTCTCACGAAAACGTGAGAAAAATCGATTTTTTTAACATTTCGGTCTTAGTATGCATTTTACGACAAAAGTGTATATAATTAAATTTATAGAAAATTAAAAGATCTACAACTTTTGTTTAGAGCATATTTCTCTACAGAGCCTAGTTTAGCGTGAAAGCGTGATTTTCCGTATTTTTAAGCCAAACTGAGTTCGATTGTCATTTTGCGTCATTCACTCATGATTAAAATAAGGTTATGTTTTTGAGGTTAGTTTTTGTTCATTTCTAATGTTTTAATACTAATGTTAGGTTTATTGTTAATTATTTGCATTGGCAAGAGAAAGTTGTGTGAGTGTTTCACACCAGATTTTTAATTGAAGTAAGTCACTTTCAGATATTACTTATCGTCATATTGTATATTGTGGATGATACTCTGTAATATTGAAGCCCCAACTGGTATTTATAAATTTATCACATGCCAAACCAAATTAATTAAATTCACACAGCTATAAAGTAACTTAATTAAAATTGTTAATGATATAAAAAATTATTTAACTTTCATGGAAAATCGGCAACTGAATTTTTACACGGAAATTGAAACTTATGGACGAGTCTTAAAACATGGTTTATACAAAAATATCTGGTCTAAAACACTCACACAATTTATCTTACCAATATAAAATTAAAAATAGCGAAAATCACTAATTGACCCTAAACTAGCTTTTTAAACAATAAAATGTTTTAAATAAACGTTTTTGGTTTTATAATTTTCTAAAACTTCAATTCAAAAACATTTTGTTGGAAATGCTCACCGCAATCTTAAAAATCCCATTTTTTTTACCGATTTATATGAGCAAACTACAGAAAATCATTAATTGATGCTAAACAAAGTGGTTTCGAAATAACTGCTTGTAATAAAACTTGTAGAATTTTTAATTTGCTATAACTTTAATTACATACGATTTCAGCCTAAAATGCATATTAAGGCCACAATCTTAAAAAAAAATTTATCACGAAAGTACAGCCTCAACAATTCAGCAGACATAGCGCTTACCTTTTCTTGTAGAGATTAAAAAATGTAGTAAATTAGGTGATTTAAGGACTTCATACGAGCTGTTTTTGAGAAAATTGCAAAAAAAACGAAAATCATACTAATAAACTACTATTTTTGTTTGTACCATTTTGATGAAAAAGTTTTGTCGGGTTTCTTGTAGTAGACTACCTATTCATACAATATTCCGTTCTTGGAATATTTTGATCGTATACAGACCAATTGTTAAAAACATTTTTTTGGGTTCAGGGAGTCTAAATACGTGTATTTACGGTAAAAACTTCAAATTAATTGTAAAAAATAAATAAAATAAAAATTATAATACATAATAAATCTTAATATCAAAAACTCGACATGAAAACAATACTTTCTTTTGCTACGGATTCGTGTAGGGCAAGAGAAAGTAAATATGAACTAGTTTTCGATTAAAAAATGACCGATTGCAAATTACTCTTTCATGTTAATACAACACGAAATATGGTTCAATGTATTTAAAATGACATTCTGTTCTTCCTTAAACACAGAGTTTTACTGCGGGGATTATAAGAATACAAATGGTTGTAAAGAGGATGCTTCTGGGATTCTGTGGAAAGAAATCCGGAAATGGAAATTAGTAAAAGCTGTAATGAGATTTTTTGAAGTAAATAACATCATTTAATTAAAGTTTTGGTGGTAATACTCTTCTGGACCCACTGGGTTGGTCTAGAGGTAAAGTCGTCGCCAAAATCAGCTGTTTAACATCTGATTTTCGGAGACAAAGGTCCCTAGTTCAAAGCCTAGTAAAGGTAGTTACTTTTATACGGATTTGAATACTAGACATGGTTACCGGTGTACTTTGATGATTGGGGTTTAATTAACCATACTCTCTCAGGAATGGTCGGCCTGGGTCTGTACAAGACTACACTTCATTTACACGTCATACACATCATCCTCATCTCACTGGGTCATGGGGTTGCTTATTGTTTTAAATTGAACTGATTGTAACGTACACAAATTAGGAATAAAAAAGAAAATACTCTTCTGGCGGCTATGCTGTAAACCAACAACAATGTTTGTTTTGAGGTGTCGTTATGTTAGTGCTAGCGTGTTGTTTTGAAGTGTAACGATAACCTAATAGCTACTTAAGTTATAAAAGAATATTTTGATAAAATCATGTAGGTAAGTGTTAATTTAATGTATTATGAAATTAGTTACTACTAATAAATTAAATAAATCAATCAAAATTATTGAGGGAATTTATTCGCACGGACCAGCTAATTTTTACTCTGATGAAAATTGATGTATTATATAGGAAAACTACTTGAAAATAGTTGTTCGAACAATAATTTAAAGCTTTCAGTTTACCTGGTAAGTTTAGTATGAAGGTGTATATCCATTTTTTTTAAATTACTTGGAAAATTTAATATGTAATAACAACCATTCAGCAAAGATTTTACAATAAATATTTATATATGAAAATTTAATCACGCATAAACAGAATTGTGCAATACTTTGATGCAAAATGGTGTCGGATCAAATTGTAATATTTTTTGTGTCTTCAAAGTTCTAGAATCTTGGCTTGAAGAGACGAACATTAAAATAAATAAATCTACATTCACATCATCTTTACCTTAACTTAAAGTGTCCAATTATTTTTTATATAAAAAAACGATGGAAAAATCATTACAAAATTATGTTTAGCTGTGTATTAGAACAGACAGTTAATTTGAAATACCCTTACTCATGTAGCAAAGTAGAAACGCGGCTTTTTCAGTTTAAAAGGCTATTTGATAGACGATCAAAATTTAGTATCACTAAAATTTGACTACAACATGTACAAGGAGAACAACCATTGTGCACCATACACCATGCATTATACACCTGAAGAGTCGAGTTTTGGGGATTAGAAAATCTGTCATATATCAAGCAAATTCAGGTCATACAGAACAACATTATTTGTAAATTAGGCCGTCTCCATGGCGTGGTGGTTAGCGTGCTGGCTCATAGCGGAAGGGTTCCTGTTAGATTCCTGACTAGGATCTGGAAATTTCAACACGTTAAAACCCTTAGTTACAGTTATAAAATCGACAGTAATTTATTGCAAATGACCTAGGTAGTGATGCAGCTGTAATAATACAACAAAACAAAAAATTATTCGTACACAATGCCGGATTTTTCTTAAAAAAAGTGTAATTGAAGGAGTCGGAGGAAGAAAGTGCTAACCCACACAATTTCCAGCATGATTTTTCTTAATTATTCTGTAAAAATAAAATGTACAGCATGTTTTAAAGAGGATGCTACGTTTACGAACTTAAGAACCTAGATTAACAGAAAATAACATATGTTTAACAAAAATTCAATAACTTGATTTGTAGATTGCAGTTAACTTTTTAAATGACATTGCGTAAAATTATATTGATGTGGATTAGCACTGTCTTCTCCCGACCCCTTCAATTTTCAATTATTTGAACTCTCATACGTTACTGATTTTAGTAAGAAATAATGCACAAATTTGCACAAAAATTCTGAAACTCTCACAAACTCACTTATACAGGTACGAGGGTAGGCTGATAAGTAATGCACACATGCTTGTAGAAGACGAACAAAAAGAAATAGCAAGATGGGGTAAATAACAAATTAAAGTACAAATCTTAACCTACCAAATTATCTATTTATTTTTCAATATAGTCACCGTTAAGCATTACACATTTCTCCCAACGTTTAACAAGTTTTTTCATTCCGTCACTGAAAAATTCTTCCGACTTTCCTCGAACCCAGGACGCAATAGCTGCCTTCACCTCATTGTCCGAGCTGTAATGATTACCCTTAAGGTCTCTCTTCAGTAGAGGAAAAAAATAAAAATCGCAAGGCGCAAGGTCGGGAGAATACGGAGGGTGTAAAATTGGTTGAAACTTCAGGTTTCTCAGAGCCTCTCTTAAGTGTGTGGACGAGCATTGTCGTGTTGCAAAATTATTGGCGCCAGGTTGCCTCTAACACGACAAACTCGACGTCGGAGGTGTTTCAGAGTCTGTATATACTGAGCAGAATTTACCGTTGCCCCTCGTTCCAGATAATCAGTCACATAAACTCGGCGAGCATCCCAAAACACAGTCAAAAGAATTTTTTTTGCGGACGGTTGTGTTTTGAACTTTTTCACAACAGGAGAATGTGGATGACGATATTCAGCGCTCTGCCTTTTTTCTTCGGGATCGTAATGATGAACCCATGACTCGTCCCCCGTCACAATATTCAAAAGAAAGTCGTCTCCTTCGTCACGGTAGCGCTTCAAAAGTTGTTCACAGCATTCCAATCGACGCTGTTTATTCTCGTCTGTCAGACGGCGTGGTACCCATCGTGCACAGATTTTACGGTATCCCAATTGTTCAATAATGAAGCCAACACGTTCCTTAGATATTCCAATTTGGTTTGCGATACGCTGTTGAGTGATTCGCCGGTCATTTTGAATCAAATCATCGATGAGTTTGCGACGATTATCGTCTGAGGCAGTGATTGGTCGTCCACTGCGTGTTTTGTCAACAATTAAGGCTTTTCCAGGTTGGCAATCACGAAATTTTATTACCCAACGATTCACAGTAGACCTATCAACAGTATCGTCACAATAAACAGCCTTTAAACGACGATAAATCTCACTAGGATTCACTTTCTCAGCAGTTAAAAATTCGATAACAGCGCGTTGTTTAATTCTCGTTGACATAGCACCAGAACACGACGCCATACTTCCACTACTCAAAACAAACTGAATGAAAGCAACGCCTTCAAACTGCGCAGGCTTGTAGAGGAGAAATAGTACTTCCACATGCCACCAGGCGCGCTACTGAAGTTTATTTAGTTGTCTTCTACAAGCATGTGTGCATTACTTATCAGCCTACCCTCGTAAAGAGCACACTATACAAACTAAGTGATCCTATAAGGAGGCTTAAAACAAATGGCTACGAGACCTCGCAAAAATTAGTGAAAATGCTGAAATAATCACAAATAGCTTCGAGTGAAAAATTTGTGTTCATTATAAATTATTGTCTTGTTTTATTAACTGTTATAAAACATGAAAAATTGTAAGTTTTTGAACAAAAATATTAAGCAAAATATATTTTGTAATTTCATATTATGTAAAAAAGTTGACAAAAAGGTTTTTCCTTCTATGATGTTTAAATTTTTATTTAAGTTCAACATCAAAAGAATATTTAAATAAATATACTAATACTTCTATTTTTGTTTTAACCATAATTTTACTTTAACACATTTGTTTTTCTTAAATTCAAGAGGTATAAAATTACCTGTCGACTGTCAACTAAAAACTCGTTGAATATATAAAAGAGAATACAGGTCAGGTTAATAATTTAAACTTATGTAGTTTTCATATTTGTTTTAACTTGTACTCAAAAATGAAGAGAATTTATTATGTTTAATTTCAGAGTAATACTCTTGCAACAAAGAGCTCGTTTAATATTAAAAGAAAGTAGAAAGTAATAACATATATTTTTTGCATTCATTTCAATCTACTATGTAATTAATGAATACATTATTTTATTGAAACTTGTACTGATATATTTTTCTCTGATAAATAAAATATATAAAACTTTTAGTACTATTTACTTAAATAAAAAACTGAAAAAACGTATTTAAACATTCCAGAATAAAACTTAATGCTTTATAACAGGTTGTCCAACATACGTTAGTACCAAAAAATTACACAGACATATTAACAATGGAACGGTATACGAAACAAAACACACGCTTGTATACTATTGTAACACACAAAGTAAACTATTGAAAAATCTACAAATTCAACTATTTTCTCATCTACAACTGAAAGTGTAATTAAAGAAAAGTATTAATTTTCGGAGTGATGGCGAATAGAACTATATTGATAGACAGTATTCAGAAATATTTACCAAGTCTTTAATAATATTGTTTTACCAAAAACAAGCCTGTTCAGGTGTATCTAGCGTTAAAATTTTAGTCAACTGACCTTGAATAGTCGCGGGTTACTCACGATCCAGGTATTAACTGACTACATAAACGCATTAAGCGCATTTATACTTGCGGTCTAATTATTTCCCAAATATTTAAGATCATTTGCCGCTATTGTCGATTTTAAAGGAACATCGTATAAGGAATCAAAATTAAAAAAAAATATTTCTACTTTATTCAATTCTTGTAATTTCTTTTCAAAATATCTCTTTCATCGCAACTCACTACCCTTTTTAAACAAACTCCATCTTCTCGTATAATACACTACTTCTTAGAAATTAAGGTAACCTAAACAAAAATAAACAAGCTATTACATAAACTTTTTTCTAAAATACCCAGTCATGAACTGTGATAAAATACATTAATGCCATCAATCTATTCCCAAACGATTTAAATGGAAACTTCCTAAAAACGAAAACCGACTCATAAAAAACCTCTACATGCCACATTTATCTGGTACTCTCCCGTGCAGGCTTCATAGAAAATGGAGTAGGGATGTAAAAACATTTAATAATAATCCGTGGAAGACTTACTACTAAGTAATGTTCTCTTGAAGTCATTCACGTCATATTTTCAGCCACCATCGCAAAACAAAATCCTATAATTAACTTTGCCCATACGAACTAAAGACTGCAGATGAGATCTAGCCAATAACAGCCAAGGTCGGGTAAGAAGTTGCCTCTTCACTTTGTCACACTTCAGATATAAGTTGGGATTCCCTTAAGCATGACATTAAATTACACTAAAATCTTCGTATCATTTCCTGTTTAATTCTTCAACTTATGGAAAAAATTAACAAACATTAATTTTTGTGGCTGTTCAAAAAGATTGAGTTCAAAACTTTTAGTAACGTGAATTGTAGTTCAGCGATAACACAACATGGCAACGCAGAATACGGTTAATGAAAGACAATTGGCTCTGTGCTGTGTTCTGGGCCACTATGCTCCGCCTTCATTTGCAGTCTTTAGCTCGTCAAGGTATAGTTCTACGTATACACAGTTGTAAATAACGTTTATAAAGTAAAAAAAAACGAAAAGTAAAGTTCTAAAATACACTGAGAAAATAAAAGAGCTCGTACACTGCAGTCAATACCAAAAAAATCATCAAAAATGCATAGTACTTTTGAAACGAGATGAAGAAAATGTATATTATATATGATTTTTCTGGCTGAATACTTTAAAAAAATTGTTTTTTAACAAAGATAAAAGATAAATGTATTAAATTTACTTATTTTGTGTATTGGATCTTGTAAAAAGTAAGTTTAATTTATTTAAAAGAGAACTGTCTAAAACACGATTAATTGTACTATAAAAACACTGGTATTGAAGTAAATTGCAATATTTTTCAAGTGAGAACCACTCACTCTACTTCAAATTTAGTTTAAAAACTAAAAATAAAAAAAGAGACATTTTAAAATTTAAATATTGGTATATATTGTAATTTACTATCAATGTTTTCTCATCGTTTGGCTGTTCTATATGGTACAGTTAAAGATTCAAAATATAGGATAAAAAAATTTGTATCTTTGAAAAATATTAATAATTCAGTGTACCGTTTCAACATAAATTGACTTAATGAATGCAGTCTATTACTGAATTAATAATCATTAAACATTCGCACCTCTCATTAAGTAAATAATAAATACTGTATTACTTTAATTAATTATGCATCACAAGTAAAATTGATCAACATTTTATGACGTCATAGTAAAACTTTTACGCATGTGTGTATTTGTAACATGTAAACTGTAAATGTGTTCATTTGATCCATCAGTCCAAAAGCTGGTTTAATTCCGATTTCCTTTTCACTTCCATGGAGAGAGGATTTGGTAGCATTAAACGAGATACGGCAGGGCTTGGTATTAAATGATAAAAGACGTGGTTTATTATATAGTTACCATCACATCCGTATAATATTATTACTATTATTATTATTATTCTCCAAAATAAATAAAACTAATTACATTCTTATAATCGTAAAATTATTTTTAATTTCAAAAATATTCTGTTTACTGTTATTGTTAGTCCGTTATTGTGGTAGTCCTTTGAATTATAAATAATTACTTTAGTCATGGTTTCGAAGACTCAATGTGTTGTATATTTGAGTTGCAAACTGGAGTTTTCAGGTTACGTACTGTATCAGTTAGAATCTTAACGTTGATCTATTTAAAAACTAAAATAAAAAACAAACTTCTTCTTCTTCTTCTTCACTTCCAAGGATTAGGTTTCTTGAACCTGTTCCGGTACCCATCTGTTCCTCGGTCGTCCTATATCTCTTCTTCCTGTAGGTTTGTAGTTTCTGGCGGCTTTTGGTATTCTCTCGCCTGGCATGCGATTCAAATGGCTGCACCATCTGTTCCTGTTCTGCTTGATTCTGTCTAGCAACGGTAAAGCATTCAGTGTTTTTCTAATTTCTTCATTTCGTAGCCTATCTCTTCGGCTGCATCCATATACACTTCGTAAGAATCTCATTTCTGCAGCCTGGATTTTGCTGTCTACCTTTTTCGTATGTATCCAGGACTCACTGCCATACATCAAAGTAGGGACAGCAATTGTATCGTAAAACTTAAGTCTCGTATCTTTTCTTGTTTTCCGTTTCAGATGTTTATGTATATTACCACAAATGCTTTGAAATTTAGATAGTTTGTAAAGCACATCTTTGTCAAAGTCATACGAAACATCATTACCAAGATATTTGAAATGAGAAACTTGTTCAAGCACTCTTCCTCCTAATTCTATTTTAGTTCTTACGGTGTATTTTCCTTTAAATGCCATAGTTTTAGTTTTTGTCTGCGATATTTTCAAATTATATTTCTCAGACATTTTGTCCAACATAAAAACCGCTTTCTGTAACTCTTCTTCGCTTTGTTGTATTAATACCAAGTCATCTGCATAGATCATGTGATTGAGCTTCATCTGTTCTGAGAGTTGTATTCCTGAATTAATGCCTATTTTCCATGTTTGCAACATGTCGTCTATATATATGTTAAATAAAGTCGGCGACATACTGCAGCCCTGTCGAACTCCCTTATTTACCAAGATGGCTTCTGTTACCTTATCATTTACTTGCAGACGGATTGTTGTCCCCTCATACAATCAAAAGACAAACAAAAGGATAAAATCATAAAATCCGCTGAAAAGTACTGTTCCTGTTAGTAAACTTAAACATTTGGTGTAAAACACTCACCCGACTTTCTCTTGTTTATGTAAATAATGAAAAACAAATGTTTTAATATGTTCATATAAACATTTATGTTTAATCATTTTTAAACGATGTAAAATGAAAAACATAAGTTAATTTTAATCATGAGTGAATGACACAAAATAAACATCAACCTCTGTGTAGGACTTTAAAATACGGGAAATCACAAATTAATGCGAAACTAGGCTCTGCAGGAAAAGTGCTTGAAATGAAAATTTAAGTTTTTTAATTTCTATAACTACGATTTTGTACACCGCTTTAGTAAAATGTATACTAAGCCTTTAATCCTAAAAAAATAATTTTTACCAGATTTTAATGAGCAAAATACAGAAAATCATTAATGGACGCTAAACTTAGTGTTGTAAAATATAAAATTTGTAGGTCTTCAATATCTATAAATTTAATTAAGTACACGTTTTCTCTGAAATGCATATTATTAAGGCCGCAATTTTAAAAAACACAATTATTTTTCACGACAGCACAGAACCCCTCAAGAATTTCAGCAGACATGGCGGTTACGCTATCTTGCAGAACAAAAACATGTAGTAAATGAGGAGAATTGAAAAAAAATCGTAGTAGCTGATTTGAGGGAATCATAAAAAAAATCGCTCAAATAAACTACAACTTCCGGTTTTGATGTAAAGTTTCGTGTCGGGTCCTTAATTTTATACAGAGTAGAACTAACTACTAGGCCAATAATACGAGCCATTCCTACGAAGACTTTTGGTATACATGCACAAATATCCCCACATCAACTAAGTCGTATCTGAATTTGTTCCTCTTTTCTTCGATACAACGTATATATACATTCTATAGATACAAACCTCAGACATCCTAGCCTGGCTGTACATAGAAATGAAGTCTTGGAGTCAGCGACTACGAGAGCTGATGTGATGTGTTATGGAAGGAAAGTCAAAGAAGCGGTACAAAAAAAGTCCTTCTGAGTTTGTCTTCTGTTTGTTTTCACTATTTTATAATGTTGCGAGATTACTTAAAAAGTAAAGTTCGTTTTTTGCCATACTCTGTTAGTAATTAGTAGTGTGGTGTTATTGACCAAAAAATGTGGAATAATCTGTTCTGTTTTGCACCAAGAGAGCCATCGCAAGACTCAGTAGGAATACTTAATTCAGAAAGACAGCTTATGGTGATGACTGTTTTTTTAACCATTTACTAACAAGAGAAAGTTAATTGAGTTATTGTTTCCTTCAAGTGTTAGTCTTATTGATAAGTTTTCTTATCAAAACGGGAATCTACTGTCAACGCTGTTCGTTCACGAAGTAACTGGAATCGCATTAAAATTAGCGACGTCAGAAAAACTTTAGATATCGTTTCCCGATATGATAATGTACCCTCGTATTGAAAAAGTAACAGTCACCCTTTTAAAATCGTAAGTCGGAAGGTTACGACTCATCCTCCGTCCAACTTTCATATCTTCGGAGAGTTAAAGAAAAATCTTGGAAAAACGCGTTTTGTCGACGAATAAGAAAACTGTCCAAATGGTTTTAAGAAATGTAGAGGAAAATTTTGTTGAGTGGCTATTGACAAACTTATGTACCGCTTGGACATATGGTTATCATATTCTAGACATAAAACAGTAAAGTAAAAAAAAAAAACTGTAATATACTGTAGTAGGCTATATATATCACTTATTTTATTAATTTTTACATTTAATATAAAATAATATATGTTTTAAACAAAAATAGGCATTACGTTTTCAACACCCTTTGTAGAAAAATAAAATAATTTACAGCAAAGCCATTTTTATTGGTAACAATTATTTATATTTATAACTAATCAAAACTGAAAATTAGTATAGTTTACGACTATCATTAAAAAACGAGAAATCGACAATTTTATTATCTACTGCCATTTTTAAGCTGTGTCATAAAACTTGGTGAATTATTGGCACAAAATTGACGAAAAATCTTCTTTTATTGCTACAGATAAATTTTATAGAATATCTCTATTACTGATTTTTTATAACTCATAAAACACGCTTGTTTACAACACAAAAAACTAGTGTAGAAAACAGTAGATTTTATTCAAAAAGGAAATGAGTAAATACAAAAAAATCTTCAAAACATTTGTAGCAGAATAATATTCAAAGTATTTTTTAAAAATACTAAATTAATATAAAAAATACGAATTAGAGGGTCATATAAAATCATCTCAAAAGAAAATCAATTGTAAAGGATGAAATTAGAGGGTGTAATTAACGTATTAAAATTTGTCATTTCTTAATGATTTATTTTCTTTAGATCAGCAATAAATATGACAAATTAATCACATTAAATTAAGCGATTATTAAATTATAACAATAAAAGTTAATTTATAGGCGTATAATTTCATCCGTTTAAGAAAATATTACTTTTATGATGTTATAATGTAAAAATAAAATAAATTTTATAAACCAACTATAAAAAAAGCTGGCTTCATTAACCATTAGTTCATGGTAAAATGAACTTAAAGCGTTAGTTCCTCACACAACTTTACACGTTGAAAGACAAACCACAATATTACAAATAAAAGCAATTAGTACCGGAAACAGTATATTAAAAAAAAATCAGAATGATTCACTAGTAAAGGGGAGAATATTAATATGACCTGAGAATAACTGAATATTTTTTATGAGAAATAACAGGCAAAATCTACTTAAAACAACGGTATCATCTCTTTGCATTTTGAAAATTTGCATAACTTTATATGCAACAATTAGAAGTGAGATTAAAATTTATATATCTCTCTCGTAAATCATTTTTAAAAAAGGAAAGCGTAAAGGATGATTTCATATTTTACGGAGGTACTGTACCGTACATGACCCCTGACTATTATACAATACATTGCATACAACAAATCGTAGTAATAGAATTGATGTAGAAAGACGAGTAAAAGTAATCTTTAAAAGTAACTTTACAAATAAATAAATAAAATATGATTTCATTTTACCAATTACAATTTTTTTTAAATTTTAATATGACGTAATTCCTTATAATCTGTGCTACTCATGAAGCTGTAAGCTATCAAAAAGTGAAAGAATTTTAGAAATCGGTTGGATAATTTCTGAGATTACCACGTACAAACGAGCATAACTTCTTTAACATATTATTATAAAAAAACCATGTAAGTTAAAATCTATAAATTAAATTTACTATACTGTGTTTTTTCAATTTTGTACAACCTTTATTGGTATTTTTGATCAAATTTAAAGTCAGGAAATTTGGATGATTTAAGTTTTCACGTGCATTGTACATGTGGATACAAAAAGAAAGAAACTCCAAAACAGGTTCAAACGGTTGTACAGATTTCTTTCACGCAAATCCGAATTACCAAATAGTTTTAAATTAACCATTCACAACTCCTATATCGACCAATATGGAGCTATTAGATTCAGCTCTGTGGTTATGGGAAACCATCGGTATTAGTAAAAAAATCTCCGTTTTTAATGAAAGTTTTTACGAATGATAGCTAACTTCCCTATTACGTAACTAATGAGACTATTTTACCTATTACGTAACAATTCAGACAATGTACCCTACAATAATGAAGTTTTCTTTACACGCTATAAAAATGTACGAAAAAACTCAAGAGCCATCTTAACCCATTATTATCAAATTTAGCTACGCGTACTATTCCAGTTAATCTAATAAGACGAATTAAACGGCTTTGGAGCCAAGATTTTATCAGATAACTTAGTACTACTGTAATTGACTAAAATTAAATTTTTTTTTAATTTGGCACTAACCTTCTTATGTTGGAGTTCTATCACTAAACTACACCTCCACTCGCGGTTGTTTAACTTGTTAGTTGTTTACGGAGTGTGGTTGGACTCTGACTTTCGGTTGCATACTATCGAGGCGTTGGCTAAAACCGAAAGAATCAGCAGCAGCTTAAATAGATTGATGCCTAATATTAGGGGCCCAAGGCACGCAAAGAGATTGATGTTGGTAGCAGTAGCAACATCAGTGGTATTGTATGTTGTACATGTGTGGAGCAGAGCCCTAAGATTTAAAAGTTACAGCGGTAGGCTTCTAAGAACGCAGCGGAAATTGGCTCTGTAAATATGTAATACTTGTAGAACAGTATCTACAGAGGCAGCCCTGATAATTTCGGGATGCCTCTATGGGATCTAGTGGCATGCGGGAGGGAAGAGCAGCGTGCTGGTGCTGATATAGAGGATGTTGGAGTCGAATACTCAGTAAATGGCAGAGAAGATGAAGCGAAGCTAGGGTCGGGGAGTGAACAAGGAGTTTCATTCCAAATGTCGCGGTGCGGATTATAAACAGTTCCGAGGGAGGTGGAGAGTTGTTTGGTAATGTCGGATCAAGTGGCCAGGCGGCAGGTTTTGGTTGGTAAGGCGGTTGCGGCCTCCTTAAGTCTGGACGAGGACGCCTCAATTGAGTTCAACATTACTTCCCCCATCATGAGGGAGTGAACATGATTTTTTTCTCGCCGCCTTGGATAAAAAAAAATGTCAAACGACATTCTACATGAAGTCCTAAGTATTTTACTATGGGTTTTCTACGTCTTGTACTTTGGGTAGTATAATATTATTTAAAGTTCCTGATGGAGAATCACCTTTGAGAAATGCGAATATAATGATGATTTGATGATTTGCATTCGTTAATTTTAGTTTTTCTATTCATTAATATTGTTTTTACAATAAAAAAAAATGAATGGTTGTAACTGATACATAAAAAAATTTATTATACTTGTACGTCATGAAGAAAATGGAAGGTGAGAAAACTCAAAATTATGTAATAGTATTAAAAAGGGTATAATATTGTGACAACATCGAAGAAAAGGATGGTTCGCAAAGGTTCTAGTGTATCATTCATGAAAATAGTAAAGAGAGGATAATAGAGTGAAAGAGTAACAGTATAGTGACAATAAAAGTATGCCTATTATGAAAGGATATCTATTCATAAAAATTATTTAATAGGACTGCGCTATTGTGTAGGATAAAAAATCGGGTATTGTTGTACAACCGTTATGATAGGGACTCGTAACAACTTTTATTCTATTTACAATAAGACCTATTATTGACTTGTTTACAATAGATTTTTCTAGCACTCATTTACAAAGGGTTATTTTTTGTACTCTGTTATTTGCATGGAGTTTCTCTGCTTTGCTAGAATTATCTTTTTGAATGAGTATATAAAGAGACCCCCGAGCGCGGTCAAGTTAGTATTCGTTTGATCTTTGACGAGTGACTGTCGGGCGTTATACAGGTTAACGGTTCCGAGCATTGTGTTGGTCAACGATTGTTATACTGTCTTTGTTTGTGTGTGTATTGTGAAAAGTTATTGTATATCTGTATTAAATTCAGTTTCATTTTGTATGTGTATTTTATAAAATTGATTGTAAGTAGTGCTAAGTATATTATTAAGTTATTTATTGTTTATTATTTATTTTCAGTAAATTATTAAGTTATTGATTGTATTACTTTATTATAATTTTTGTTGTCTATTTTGCAAATCTTTTAGTGTAATAAATATTTGCAATTGTAAACTTTAGTGTATTAATTATTTAATAACCTAGATCTCGAAACGGACCTTAGGGATAAGTGTCACAATATTCACAATATTAAATAATGGAATTCTTATTTCTGAATATTAGGAGTGCCATATAAACCTACATAAAACAATATTTAATACCATTTTTACTATTACCTTTGCGTAAAACTTCTGTTATATCTGCATCAGTATGTAGATTCTGGCTTACTAAGATGTTCCCTCTGTTATCCTTTCATAGAGGCTTGTTCAAACTTTATCAAGAAAGATTTTTTTGGGTTCGTTATTCAAAGTACGAATACGATTTATTCTCTGACCTCTTGATTCATGAAATTTCCTTTTTACGCCATGCACTATTCAGGAATACTTTTTTGTTGAATGATTTCTATCCCTGTATTTCCTTTACCTCTCTTTTAATTTAATTTTGATGTGCTTCTTTTTCCCTGTACTCGGCGTCCTTACTTCCTACATATTTTAACTACGACGGTGCTTCAGGATTATTATAAAATGAAACGGTTTCTGTAAATATTATTAACAAAAATTTATTTATATAGCCTAATTTTAAATAGAAATAATTCATTATATATTTGAGAATGTAATATTGCTTCAAAATATACTATTAAGCAATTCTAAATTTTATATTTTATAGGTTTAGTTTTCCGCATTTACTCAAATATACCACACATCTTTTTTTAACGAAATCGATCAGATAAAATGGCGTGCGCGTTATATTCGAAAAAATAAAAAATAAAATGACCTTTTACACAAGTTATTGTAGTTTGAAATTCTTGGTAACTAATTCAGATATCTGACCTAATTTTATTATTAAGTAGTTCTTTTAATTGGAGTTGACCTACTACAGAGATTGCAGACGATTCCAGGCTAACCGAAGTTATAATTAAATAACAAATAAGGTTAACCAAAATAAAATAAGGTTAACCGTAAATTTTGTTCTTTTATTTTGTCTTAATAGAGTAGGCTACAACACAAACGGCTAACTGCACAATTTCTAAATATGAAGCAATAGGGAATAGTATTGTCAGGAGATGAGGTAAAGCATTTAGTCTAAAATAATTAAATAGTTAAACAATTAGTGCAATTCTTTACGTGGCTAGTTCTTTTGCTGTCAAAATTTTGCAATAGATTTAAGTTATCAAACGTTTAATAAAAGACTCGGATCGACTTAAAACAACTTTTTTCTGCTTCTCAGAAGAGCTGGACTTCAAACATTAACTTGATAGTGAAACGGTGTTAATTTATAAAGTATTGGAATGGAGTTTTAATTCTAACCGTGGCTTAATTAAGTTTCTGCTCATTCATCTTTTTAAGATTATCATTTTTTATTTTCTTGTGACTGGTGATATGTACTAACGAGAATTAGGAATGACAGATGATGATGTACAGAACGAAAAATTGAAATTATCATTTTTAAATTTGCTTATGATATTTGACGACTAACCCAGTCAGTTATGGAGGTATAATAACAGCTACAGGTAGAAATATGAATTTAACTAAAATCATATTTTACTGAAAACAGACATAAAGAGACTTTATACATCACTACAAATAAATTTATTTTATTTCAGTGAATATGAAGTCGAATCACGATTCATTTTGAATTCAAAAGGAAAAAGACCTTTTTAGAAAATTATTTGCTATTCGTTGTTCTTTTACAGGTTACCAGTTACAATAAAATTTTCATTCGAAAAGCATTAGTTAAAGGAGAAGGGCAAATGCAAAGAAAGAAGTAAGCATATGGTTTATTTATGAGTATCCTGAATTTAACTAGAAAGGAAATCTTATCCTTTCTACCAGTAAACATTTAACTTATCAGTTGAAACCGTTTTATTTTTACCAAGAACAAATATATTTTCTTTACGTTTGTCTCTATAGTTTCAATCACCATTATTGCTAACTTTAGTCAAGTAACTCATAACGTGGTTAGTTACACAATTCGATAATAATTATCTGATGAAAAATTTAGAACACGAATGATTGTAACAAAATTAAAGAAAATACAACATGGAAGGGGATTATTGACTTGTATAATAACTTGATATTATTTTCAAGTAATTCGATTGGAATCAACAAATTTAAGATTTCCTTGGAAATAGCTGAATGAAAGATGTAAACAACTTTTTTGAACTTTCTAAGATCCAAACAGGTAGAAAGATAGCCTACTATTTTTATAGCAGAAATCTGAGTTGTTTACCTTATTTATTTACCAAACACATTTTGTATAAACTAAGCCTACAACATAATACACGAATTCTTACTGTTTACTGTTACAAGTACTGTCCCCTTGAATTCCTTGTAAAGATCCTTTAAAATAAAACTAGAATGAACAACATCTTCAAGTATTTTTATGATTGTCACTTCAATTAACTTTTTTATTGATGTTTTCCCCATAACAAGCAGGTGGAGTGTTAATTTATTTTTACTCGATCTGTTAGTTCCAAGGATGCAAAAATTAGTCCTGTTTCTTATCACATGGTCAGCCAATTATTTGACTGAAGGATTTAAGAACAGAAGAGGTAGAGGTGTAAAAGACACTAGTCACAGTTATCTCCTCTAAGAGTAATGAATTTTATTATACTGCCAGATCCAGTGGTGAATGAAGTGAAGGTGTCATTTATCGAGTGAAAAGTAGATACTTTTCAGAGGGCCTGACATGCTGATAAGCATACTTTTCCACTCAGTGAGGAAGGTAATTGTAAACCACCTCACTTCTCGTTTTACTTAGTTAAACCTCTTGAGGTCTAAACCAGCCTTTCGGCTGATGACCTAAACAATCTTAACTATGATGTTTTCGACGTTTTATCATTATTTTCAAGTAGGACAATTTTAGACCACATAGAGTAACTCCAGACATTTCTGGAAGAATGTTTTGCAACCTAACCTTTCCGCATTATTGTTTTCACGGATTTTTCATTTTTTCCATCCATTCAATTTCTGTTTGTTTTTCGAGGAAGCTTTTAAAAGTATTAACCAAATCTTTTTTATTGTGGATTTACTGCAACTAGTTACTTAAAACTAACGAACAGTTTTTCTTTAGCGATAATATCCCCCCTGTGTATAATTATGCAGTCACCCACTGGTTCTAGCACTTATTTTCTGATGTCACTTATACAGTATTCTATAAAAATATTAATTTCTTAAATCTCTAACTTAAACCTATTGTTAATCTACTAACTTGGGTAAATCTACGTATAACTATAACTTAAAAGTAGCCTAAACATTAGTTTTAGTAATTTATATTATATACATGACTTAAAAGAAATTAACTCTTACTTATAATTTAACAGTACTTTTATTAGTCTTTTTCTTAACACGCTAAATATACCGGCTTAGTTCTTTTCAGTCGCCTAACTATTACACTTTTTTTCTCGTTTAGTAATCTTTTCTTTAACAAATTAAGTCTACAGGCTTAGTTCTTTTCAGTCGCCTAACTATTACACTATTTATATCTAACAGTTGAAGCTCTTCAACGTTGACGTGATCGTGAAAATTGATCTTCGTGGTTTTTTGGCACACCTTCACACTTCTTCTGCTACTGTGTTCAAGTCACGATGGATGTCGCTGTTTCGAGCATACCATGGAGCGTTTACAATATTTCTGAGCACTAATCAAATGTTTGAATTCAGCTTGATTTATTATGTTTTCTTGGCGTATTCCAGTTGTCTCTTTTTACCTTCTGAATTCTTTAAATCACTTCCTTATTTATCAACTTACCTTCCCTTGGGTCTATTGTTTAGTACTTAAGCTCTTAAAAATTGTTTGGTCAACCGTTTTTAATCCTTTCAGTCCATAGTTTATGCTTTCATTTTCTAATACTTTCCACTAATCGTTCGTTCATCTTCTAATGTTCTTCTCTTCCTTGCAACTAGTACTGCCAATCAACTATCTTGCAAAATCTACTTATTTTCACAGATTTTCCGTTTTTATAAGACCAGCTTTCTTAGTCATTCTAAGCCTTTGACAAGTATACCGGCATATAGGTTCTTTAACAGTATTATAATGTCCGATCTTGGCTTATCTCAAAATTCATTTCTTTGTTCCGGGTTGGGAACTCTTTTGAGTGCCCCTGCCACCTTCCCTCGTTTGCTGTTTTTCTGCTTCTTTTTTGCTGGTCTTTGGTTTGTTTTATTATCACCTCAAAGAACATAAAGCTACCAACATTTAAAAGTATTTTTATTTTTCTTCAAGTGACACAAGGCTGTTAGGCCTAAGTTGTTTTTCTTCTTTTATCCCTTTAACATAAATTAACAAAACGTTTATTATTTTTGCAATAGCCAAAACTACTCAAATATTCACTTATTATTTATATAAATCCATATTTTTTGGGTTTTCCTTTAACATTCATAAAAAAACAAAACTGTGGGCTGCTCAAAACATTCTTAATATTGTAATTAACCCACCGTTTCTACCTAGTGATAAAGTGGTTACCGTGAGTCAGCTCTTCGCAGCTGATCTTCGCACACGAATTTCCGTGGTTCAAATCCTAGTAAAGTTTTTTTTACGGGGTTGAATAAGAAACAGTGGTTGCCGGTGTTCATTGACGGTTGAAGTTCAATTAACCATACTCTCTTAGGAATAGTATGCCTGAGTCTGTACGTGACTACACCTCATTTATACATCATACATATCTTTACCTTAATGGGTCATGTGGTTACTCATTGTTCTAAAATTAAACAGATTACAAAGCACACAATATTAGGGGGTAAAAAATCAAAAAGCTTAAACTTTTTTTTTAATTTAGTCGAATAATGGATATTACTAACTGATTTGGCAACATGATTAGCATAAAAGTAATACAAATAATGATTAGAAAAAATCTTTCCAAAAATTCTAAAATTAATTAAAATTTTCTAAAAAATATGGTTTTTCTGTGACAAGTGTATTTAGTTAAGTGAGCGGAATAAAATACAATACAGTGGTTTGGTAATTTGCGAAATAAAAAAAGTCGATTGAAAGAAGGAAAGAATTTAACAAAGAAACTTCTTAAATAAAAGAATCTATAGAAGTAGAATGTTTTAAAACTCAGACTGAAAGTTCAACTAGAAAGTAATTACAATTTAAAACAAGTATTTTTTCTTATAAATATCAATTCAATATTCTGCGGTATGCTATTAAGAAATGGAATTATTTTCACTGATATAAATTGAACAAAGCTAATACTTTGTCGAACGGAATTCGAAACGGAAACGATTGCAAGGCATAATATTGTTATTATTTCAATAAAACTTAATTCTGATTAACAAACTGTACAAGAATAACAAAACGAAATTTCATTCAAAAGTTAAAGTAAACATAATGTTCTTTAATGAATTGTTAGATGAAAATTCACCGCTAAGGAGAAAATTTTCAAGTTAAAGTTAGTTCGGTTTTTGTTCAACTTTAAATGCAAATGCGGTTTGTGGCTCTGAACTTTATTTTAGAATATTCAAAATAATAAAATACATTAACATAACCAGCATGAAAATAAATGACAAGCTTAACATCCACCTTTATTATGATTTTATTAAGTCAGGTACTTTTATAAAACTGTTAAAAGCTCGACTGAACAATACTCTAAACAAGGATTTATTACTTTTACACAGGGCCTCTAAAACTTTATACTAAAGGCATATCTGCTATTCAGTCTGCTCCCCTTACAAATTTAAAATATGCTTGATATCATAAGGTATAAAAAAGCAGTACCATTTTGCTAACAGAAGTTATGAGAGAAACCATGGAAACAATGGTTACTCCAGGAAACATATAATTTTGTGAGCTCATCTATCAGTTTCCATAATTAGTTTTCTACTTTTAAATATATTCGTATTTTTGCATATTTTATACACACGTTCATTTTTGTATATAACGGGTGATTCAAAAAGAGCGCTGGTTTTTAAACGGCTGGTAAATTTTTGTTTATCGGTTGGCAACATTGTTAGACCTCATTTCTATTTCGGAGAACATTCCGATTGACGATTCAGTTGTAGTTTCTCTTGTTCGCAGTGTAGTACTCTCGCAGTCTGTGTCTAACCATGGAGAGAAGTTTACTATTGCACAACGAGTGTTAATCGTCAAAACATTTTACCAGAGTGGAGAGAGTTATGCGGCTACTGTCAGGCGACTTCGCGGTACTCTAGGACGTAATGAAGCACCGAATGAATCAACAGTTCGCAGGCTCATGAAAAAGTTTTTTGAGACGGGTTCAACAGTCGACCTTAAAAGTTCTGGACGTCGTCGTTCTGGCCGAACTGAGCAGAACGTTGCGTTGGTTCGTGACAGTGTGGCTGTTAGCCCAGCAAAATCAATACGTCGCCGTTCTCAACAATTGGGTTTACGATGTTCTTCTGTACGGAGAATTCTTCGGTACGATCTCCAATATCACCCGTATAAAATTCAGTTGACGCAACATTTGAAAGTGGCAGACCACCAGAAGAGACGACAGTTTGTTGACTGGGTATTGAGAAAACGGCAGGATGATGACACCTTCGCAAACAAAATCATTTTCAGTGATGAGGCGCACTTCCTCTTAAACGGTTTTGTTAATAAACAGAACTGCCGTATGTAGGGTTTAGAAAACCCTCGCGTGGTTAATGAAAGGGAAATGTATGCACAGCGAGTGACAGTTTGGTGCGGCTTTTGGTCGGGCGGTGCCATCGGCCCTTACTTTTTTGAAAATCAAGAAGGACAAGCCGTGACAGTAAATGGAGACCGATACCGTACATAACTTATTGTATTCTATTTTTGTGTAGAAGTTCAATTAATTACATTTTAAATAAACTACTAGATACTTATATAATACTGAGCTACATAAAAAAAACAATCGACTACATGAAAAAATTAACCACGTTTTTAATAACTTTTCAAATTGCTGTCCAAGAGGTCAAACGTTTGATACGAAATCTTTAAAAGTCATATTTACTTGGTTATCACCCATGCAGGCTATACAGAAGATGGAGTGAAGACATCTTGTAAAAAATAAAAAAAATAAAAATACTCGTGGTAGTTTTACTAAGTAGCCTACTGTTTCCACATCGCATAACGGGATCCTCAAATTTACTAGTTGTAAATGTCATCAACAAAGTAAAAACTCCTTTGTATAGAACATTCGATAATGCATAAAAAATTATTATATTACAGTTGTAAAACAGACACATGGAAAACAATTTGAAAACTTCTTCTCCAGTTGTCTATCCGTTCCGAATAAAAGCAACCATTATAGCAATTTTCACTTTCTTCGTCGCACTGTTAAATAGCTATTCTGAGGTTTTTACGAACCAAGTTACAGAGTTTGAAGCCACAACTTCCTTCTCCTCCCATGTTTTCATTTTCTATTTAAAGGTCTTCATTTTAAGGGAAAGTGTGTTCAAGAATTCTCGAGAAGGATCGAGATTTATAAGGTGTTAATGTAAATAATAATAGTTTGTAATATATAATAAATAGAATTTATAAGAAATAGAAATATAGCGCTTAAATGGTTATGTAAAGTATACGTCAGCCTATTGTTGTACGAGTATGAGATAATTGGCTCTTTTTGTAACCATTCTATGTAATTGTAATAAGTTGTTCCGTAAAAACTTGTATTTTTATTGTTATATCTAAAATTTCTGTGCTTCTTGTAACTTTCATAGTTTCACCTATATAACGTAAGTGCAGCCGATTTATTTGAAGTGAGTCTAGTCTTTGATTTACCATCAACAAGTTTTAATGTCAGTTAGTGAGCTATACGAGCACGCCTGCGAAGAGATCCAGCGTATATTGTAAACACATATAATCGTTGTCAGTTTTGTAAGTAGGAGTTAGTTTAAGTAAGTCAAATAATAATCTTTTTTTTTTTTTTTTTAATTTAACTTCGCATCAACTGCAATGGTCATTAGCGACGACGTTGGGGTGGAACTTTATGCGATGTAGGATGAAATGATTTTTTGTAACGTATGAAAATATGCCATGCCTGAGTGGGATTCGAACCCAGGACCGCATGATGAGAGGCGAGCACGTTACCAACTGCGCCAATGCGGCCGGCAAATAATAATCTTGTTTTGCTTAAGTTTACGTTATAAATTTATTGTAATTAGTTGGTTATTTAATAGTATTAATTGTAAAATTTATAATCTATAATAAATATTTGTATGTAATTCTAAACTATAGCGTGCTAATAATTAAATTTACTCACGATTTTAAAACAGACCTCAGATATAAGTGTCACAATACTTTTATCTGCAGAATGGCTTGTAGTAACGACTACCGTGATTCATTCCACATGAATTGTTATAAAACTTAAACCATAAAAATAAATGTAATATTGAATCCATTTATGTTTGATATGGGCTACAAAGAAATAGTTTACAATATTCCTACCTCTGTTAACTGTCATCGATGAGTAGGTCTTCTGAACATTTAAAACAACTTATTTTTTCCTTTTCTTAAGTTCATTTCAGATTGATTATGTAGATTACCAATCAGTATAATGTACACAAAGGTATTACAATGTACTGCATAGTTGATCTGTTATTGGGAAATTAAGCTATAAGAGATACTACGGAAAATTAATACGATTGGCTAGGAATTACGCTTGGCTGCAAACTGATCTATTTCTCTCTGACTGATTTCTATTTCAACGGTATGAGTCGATTGGCGGACTAAAGGATTAAAGATCTATTTGTGATTGGGACAAATCATAAATTTATTATGATAGAGATACAACATTAGCCATCTATCACTTAAAAATCTATACAAAGAATGGTAAATTCAGTATATATCAATTTATTCAAATAGTTACTTAATTTCGTTATCATATTTTGTTTCCTCAGGTACTACTTCATTATTCTATAATTTTAATTCAGAAGCATATACACGCATTACAAATAACAAATGAAATACAAATTTGCTGTTTGCTAATTACTTGGAAAGGTAAATTATGTAATTTTATGTAATTATATTTTTTACCGTGTATCTTTATAAATTTTGTTTTCTACTATTGAATGTAAAATGTTCATAACAAAAATTATGTCGAAAAAACGCTTTTCTTAATTTATCGTTTTAAAATTTCATAAAAAATCTTATCCGCAGCAGAAAATAACCAATAAAATTTAGAAATTATTATAGATTTTATTTAATAAAATAACTTAAATTTATTTTACTGGGGTGAATAAAAATTTTAGTTGATAAATTTGAATAATTTAAAATATCATGATCGTAGAATTTGACTATATTGTCATAAAAATGTTATAAAGTAGGCCTATTAATAAAATATATTGGTTATTGTACCACTCATTACTTTTGGTGAAAGGTTTTTTTAGCTTTTCAGTTGTCATAAATAGTTTTTATAATTGATTTTATCGCAAGTTTTTATAAGAATAAAATATTATATGTACAGTGATATTCTAGAAATGGTTAAGCTAATAATTTGTTAATTGTTTTATTTTTTGTCTATTATATGAAGTGTTATGTATTGGACAAGAATAATGGATTGCGATGTATAGACTGTTTTGAATAGGAATACTCGGAAATCGAAACTAGTAGAAATGTTCGTTTTATTTTGTTTCTTTCTAAAACTTTCTCGATTGTTTGGAGAAACTATCAGACCTCAGGTATAAAAACAAGTAACGCCATTGTAGTGGGTTAGTTATAACTTTACTGTAAATAGGATTAGAGTTGTCAGACCGGTTCTGAACTAAGTTCATAGTGGACTTGCGTACGGGTAAAAGTACAGTATTGTGCGAATTAATGTGAACAGAGACAACATTTCAGTTTTCATAAGTTGGTTAACCAAACAGTCAAATATCCCCCCAAAAAAATGTTCTGGGGCTGTTTTTCATACTCAGGTACTGACACACTTATTCCAATTGAAGGTATGATGAATAGTGAAAAATACAAAAATACAAAGGGCAACGCTTAGCTATACAACTTAATAAAGTACAGGCCGAAGGGACCGCAATTTTTCAACAAGACTCGGCTCAGTGCCAGATAATAATATTACCCTTCTTGATTGGCCTGGGAATTCACCTGATCTTAATCCTATAGAAAATTTGTGGGCAATATGTAAGACTAGGCTACAAAAATTGGACTGTACGACAAAAACAAAACTGGTGGAAGCAGTGATCAGGTTTGGTTTAGAGATGAAGCCATCACAAACAATTGCAAAAAACTTGTGGATTCCATGCCAAGAAGACTCCAGGAAGTCATAAAAGTAAAAGGGGGACACATTAAATACTAGTTAATGGAAATTATCTCATGTAAGTGTACCTAAATGTATCTTTGTTCTAAATAAATCATATTTACAAATTATTTCTGTTTGTTCATATTAATTCGCACAATACTGTAAGTAGTTGTGAGCAGGTAAATTAATTGTTTTAATTGACAAGTTACAGTGGCTTAAGTATAATCAAGTTTAGTTTAAGCTTAAATCCTGCAATTAATTTAATTGAAGTAATTTAAACGTATTTGTTAGAAGTCTAAGTTATTATTAATTATCAATAAATAATTTGTTATTAATTATTACACGCAGATCCTGAACAAGCCTAGGCTTATGTGTTACAATAATATAACGCTTAAGAATAGTGTCGTTTAAATACGGTTATCATTTTTCTGGTTTCTTAATGGTTATGTAAATATGTAATAATAAGTAAGATTAACTACAAACCTGTAGTCTGCTTAAGTAAATTTAATATAGAAAATAAGAATAGGAATAGGAAACACTAATCTTAAAAAAGTAGAGTAGTATTAAAGTTATATCTTTAATAATTGTTATTGTTAGAAAATAAGAGTAGCCATTGGATTTTATTTCTCTTATGATAATGTAATCCTTAGGTAGTTTAAGTTTTAATAAAATTGTTCGTTAGTCTAAGACTAGTTACAATAAATAAATAAATAAATAAAATTTCAGGTGGATAAGGATATTAATGTCTCTAATTTCTTAGTCGTCTTTCACATTTTCATTGGTAATTTTTTAAATGCGTTTACTTATGTAAGATCTGTTTCTATATATTAAAAATAATTTAACAAAGTTATTCAAAATTAGCTCTTAATTTATATTAATTACAATCACCCTACTGCGCATATTTCCCTAATTGTTAAATCATGCTTGATAGAAAGATATTTTTAGATTATATACTCAACACATTTAGGGGTATAGTATATACTACCTTAATAAAGGTAGTGTGGAGAAAGGTACACACCTATATACTTGTGCGTACATTTGACTTTCAAACAAAACGTCACACTACATAATATACCTTTGTAGATATCACTTCTATTCTAGCTACGAACGTTACAGCAGGAAAAGCGTCAGCCCCATTACAAAGACACCTTTTGAACGTTCAGAGAGTTTGAGGATCATAATTAACGAAAAAAATCTTCACATTATTATTAATTTTACTCTTAGAAAATATATTTTGTCTTACAACTACTGTAACTTATAAAATCATGCCACAGACGGAAGACCTTAGGTGCTTAGATATTTTATTAGATAGACGAATGATTTAGAAAAACACATTGAACAAAAAGTAAGCAGTAAGTCATTAAATTACCCCTAACGCTATTGGATACTGGAAAGAAAATAGTGTATTTTCCTGGTCAAGAAATTAGTTATATTAAAACGGTAACAAAACAATTTTGGACGTATTGAATTGAACTGGGCGGATCAGCAAACTCTTATAAAATTCCTTTCTTGCACTGTCTGCGATCGAAGATCCTTCAAATTATTATTGACTTCCTTTGGTTTATAACTAATGATGTAATTCAATAACACTTAACTATATACACTGTTCTAGTTGAAATACGATAACGAAATAAGAAATAACAAGACAGATTGACTATTATCAAAACCCTTTCACAATTAATAAACCAAATGGATAATAACCACCATTATCACAGACTCAGGTGAAGATTGTATTTTATATCCCGCTAATATTAAATTTGTTAATTTTGGGTACATAGGTTGGTAAAAGATAAAAAAATTAAATTTTACACTATTATAGTTACCGGGTTTTTCTAGCTACTCATATTTTTCCAATTTAATCTAATGAACCATAAAATTTAAACAAAAATTAACGAATAACATACAATTGAATGATTTTTTTCTAAGGGTTTTGCATCTTAATAATTTTTGGAGCCACTGAGAAATTCATAGAAATTTCAGTATATGTGCATGTACACGATAATTAACTAGTAAAAATTTCAGCCTGGTAGGTTAAATGGATTCTGAGAAGAATGTAGCTACCTAAGTGTTAAAAATATAAATTTACGGTAAAAGGCAAAAAACAAAAAGACACAAATCAAAAAAAATGTACAACAAGTAAATTTCCCATCAACAGTTGGTTAGAAAGCTGAAGCAACAGCTGAGAATATAAATATAAAAACAGTGTTGCACAAATTTTTAAAAGCAAATTTCTCTTTGCACTAAAACGAGCAGTATAAAATTATAAACGATATTTGTTCATCTTAAAAAGATAATTTTTCTGGGTAACCTGATAAAAACTAAATTTTGTTTGTTAAAATAATTTTTTGACCTAATTTAATGATTTTCTGGTAGATCACAGCCTACACTTTTGAAAAAACGTAAAAAATCGAAAATCGAAATTTTCAAACCAAACTTCATACGGTCTCCTCTTAAATGTTTCAGAGTTTCATATTTACCGACAAAACTAAAAAATGAACAGTGAAGACTATCGCAGAAAAATATTCAATTTTTTTATTAGTCGTTAATTTTTAAACAAAATTGTACCTACTGCAGAAATTAAATTGATATAATTGCGCTAATCAAACCAAGAAGGGCGATTTTTAAATCCTAGTTACGCCAATGTTCGTTAAGATATTATTTTCTACTGACAAACAATTTACTTAAAGGCTAGTTAAAAAATTAAACTTAATTTAAATAGCTTACCTGAAAATTAATAAAATATTTATAATACGCACTATCTACATGTTGAAAGTACACAGTAATACATTTCACCATTTAGATAAATGGAGAACGCTGGACAAATTTGAGTGTAACCGTGCTTCGGATTACACTAAAATCATGTTTACGGTAGATTTAACATCAAATCCTACATGGGTATAATGTTTCACCGCTAAAAGTAATTGATTGGACAAATGGCAAAAGGAGATATGTCGTCATGACTAACGCAGCCTAACAAACTATTACAGAATTTACCTCGATAAAACAGGAAATCTGTTTAATCCTGATATTTCGTCGCCGTAGATTTAGTTCTAATAACGACACTTAATTAGTAAATCATTTTTTATCATAGTTCTATTTTTTAACTTTGTTAAATAAAGAACATAAGGACAGAATTAATTGAATATATCTACGTTTAAGTATTTTATCATAATAAACCAATTTATTTCATAAATATTGATATTATTGTAGTAGAATCCCAAGAGGTTGATCTACAGGTAAAATCTTCGTCACGAAACAGTTGTTTAAGCTGATTTTTGTAAACAAAGGTTAGAATTCAAATCCTAGTAAAGGTAGTTCATTTTATACGTAATTTAATACTAGATAGTGGTTACCGGTGGATTTTGATGGTTGGGGTTCAATTAACCATACTTTCTCAGTAATGATCAGCGTGAGTCTGTACAAGACTACATCTCATTTAAACGTTGTACATAAATAATTCTTATCTCACTAGGTCATAGGTTTGCTTATTCTTCTTAAATTGAACAGACAGCAACGTAAACAAATTAGATTTAAAAGAAATTGTAGAATCTAAAAATATTAGTTATTATGCGAAATTAAAATTACATGAGGACAAAACGATCAATGGTACTTTACTATTAACAGTTCTTTGTTCAACAAGAAGTTTATATTTACACTAAGAATTTTTTTTTGAATTTATAATTGAATGCTGCTATTTAATATTTATTTTACTGAATTAAAATACTTCAAATTAATCACCTTTAAAAATTTTTTAGTAAATGGTAGGAAGAAAATTTTGGGTATCAGATGGTTAGGATGAGTGAAAAGTCTGTTGTGGAAATTTCTATAAAGCTGAATTAAAACATAGGTTACTAGAGGAATTTGGATATCATTATTGTAATATAGCGTTAGAAACTTAAAAGAGTGTGTAATATTAATAACGTCTCAGGTAAAACCACTGGACTCGAGCTATCACTGACATTTTAGCACATCCATTTCTTTAAACGGAGTACTTCCAAATTGGCTTTGAATGGAACTTGTATATCGTTAGTTATTGCTTAATTGGTTGCACCAAACGTTAAAATATTATTTTAGAGTCATTTTATGAATTTATGATTAAACATTTGCTTCTTCAGGGAAAAATTCTATACTCTAGTAATACTAAATAAGAAATTTAAGAAAATGTTTACTCGTAGACGACAAAATTGCCCAATCATTAATAATATTTCGCTGCCTCACACAACTCAAACACGCTATTTAAGCTTTTACTTAGACAAAAAACTTACGTGGAACGCACATGTTACAAACACACGCCACAAACTCAAAACACGCTTCTATTAACTGAAATTCTTACTCGATAGACGTTCTAACTTGAATATGTGAATTAACAATCTACAAGACAGTCTTAAGACCAATCTCGACGTATGGAGTTTAATTTTGGGGATCTGCTAAACCTTCACAGATGAAACGTATACAAGCGATTCAAAACAAGATTTGATGAGCGATAACGCAATGCCTCTTTTTTGTCACAAACTTAATGTTGCACAAAGATTTACGGATTCCATACGTAAATATTGACGCGAAACAACTATACAAGACGATGCGTTTTGAATTACATAGCAACACTCTCATAAGAAACATCTACATTAGGGCGATACCGTGTACTCAGCACAGACGTTTAAAAAACCTCAAGCCAAAAAAGCCAATTGGTCAAGGTCTTCTTGACCAATTGTAAGACTGTATTGTTGACTCAAAGCTGTGGCAAGTAATTCAGGTTTTATTGAGACATTTTGCGTCAAATTTATAAATTGTTATATTGTAATAACAGATTCTAAATTTTACATATTAAAAGTGTCAAAAAATTTTATCATTTTAGACAAATTAAATTTTAAACAGTAAAATGAGGATCCTTGATGATTTTATGCCACCATAAATGTGTCTCAGAAAGTTGGAGCAAAATACATTTTGTGCTGTGAAAGAAAGTGGCGGAAACCCTCAAATCCAATCAGTCTTGGCGGTTGTAAGGAGCCTTTCCCTTAAATAACTTTGTCATAGAGTCGATATTTAACATAAAGGGAATATTTTGAAACCATTGAAAAAATAAAATATAAATTATGAAAGGAAAATCGAAAAAGTATAGGAAACAAAACAATAATTTTAGATTTTTGGTGCATGGAGTATAACTTCAATAATTGGAGAGAGTAGAAGAAAAATGTAATGATACAAAATTGTCATCCTTGATGAGAATGAGGATCAACGCTGCAAGGCAGATGGGTTACATGAAGAAAACGAAAATGTAGAAGTTTTAAAGAATAACAAGAAAATATTAATAACAAGAGAATGTGTGGTCCAGTTGGGTTCAATAACACTGAACACGGAAAGAAAGTAATTACCACTCTAGATGTATAATTTCAAGTAAAGCATTCTCTATAATATACGAGTAATGAATGTTTTATTTACGATGTTGTTAAGTTAAAACAATTGTTTTTTTATTCTCGTTCAAAAAAACATATAAAACGAGATAAAATACTTAAAAAAATAAATGACATCTTACAGCTAGACTATTCATAAATTTACTCTGCAGTCATGTCACAATAAATTGCTGTTAAATGGAAGGGAATCCAGGCGCGTAATTTCAAATTTGTAAAATTTAATTTCGCTCAGGTCAACGTTGAGGTGTTCAACAGGTACGTCAGGACTGTATCGAGCGTTAATGTGGTCGCCATGACGACGGTTAATACGGTCGTCCCAGTTACTGACAGATTCTCCGTGCTACAAAACTCATGCTTGTTGCTACAAACGGTTACCTTTACATAAATAAACCGCAACGAACGTAACTTAAACAAAAGATGGACAGGATTAAAGAGACATTCGATGTACTTATAACAAGTAGGTTCTCCTAAACCTACTCTCATTAAATTGCTCTTTGAATCGGGAAAAGATTTCGCTTTCATGTTTCTCAGAAACAACAACAAATAATTTTATCAAAAATTTAGCACATCACTTATTTATTTAAAAAAAAAACATTTTATATACGAGTATACAAGTTTTTTTTAAATTTTACGTGGTGTAAATTCTCACATGTCCTATTGTTCCTTTAGATAGATAATAAAATTTTATTATTTATACTACAAATTTTATTAATTAGTAATAAAATTCATAAAGATAGAATTTCTGTTGTAGTTTTGTTTTTAATTTTTCGTATAGTTCTGTAACTTCCATTTAGATTTAAATAAATAAGGATAATAGTAATAAAATACATTAAATATTAGATAACCATTATTGTTCTTATTACCAGAATAAAGACACGACTAAAGTAACAAAATACAATACAATGCATTAATAATACAAAGCATTATACCTTAAATTATTAAATCGCACCAGGTTATTTTAATGTTCTATACATCTGATAATGAATGAAAGGAACGATAGATAGGAAATGATAATAGACACGCTGGAGGAAAGTTGTCACCGCTGTTTGCAAAACAACAATAGACTAACTTTATAACTTAGACATATCTAAATTTTGTACGAGTCTACAGTACTCGATGTTGAATTGTCAGTAGTAAAAGTTATTTTTACTTAATAAAAAATGTTTAAAGTTTGCGTCATATCATTTTGACCTTCAACATCTTGCATTATTAACAGCTCCACGCCACACTTCGTCTTCCAGCGTTGTCACATATACACACACACACAAAAGTATGTAAAGTTATATCATGAAATAGACAAGAGTAAACTATAAAACGAACTGAAAATGAAAGTGAAACTGTAATACATCAAATTGTATTTGTAGATACGTACCGTCATTTTGATGCACTCGTGTGCTTGCGTGAGTGAGATAATCATACAATTATCATATGGAAAACGCAGCCAAGCAATACCGTAGACCTTCAAGCTCTTAATGATTTGACATGTAAAGTAATGAAATATTCATATAACAAAATGTTATAAACTCATTGTGTAAAATTGAATAACTGATATTATATTTATTGCATATTCTATATTTTTATTAATGTATACAGTTAAAGTGATTAACAAGATCATAAATAAAATTTTTAGATTATATATAAATGTGGTCATGCTATTTGAAAGTAGTAAATTCTTTATAATTATGTTCCCCTAATTTTTTAGAATATTACTGCTATATGTACAAATTTAGTGGTTTATACATGTTTTATTGTATCACAACAAATCGCTAATTCCGGATTCTGAAAAGGTCAAATATGTAAGTCTAACCGTGGAATAGTGATTCCCATTATTAGCACACGCAAGATAGAACTACGCCGACCGCACTGGCGTAGTTGGTAACGTGCTCGCCTCTCATCATGCGGTCTTGGGTTCGAATCCCGTTCAGGCACGGCATATTTCCATACGTTACAAAAATCATTTCATCCTTCACCGTCTGCATTAGCAGTAATTGCAGAACAGTCGGACGTTAAACCAAAAAAAGAAGAAGCAAGATAGAAACGTTAAATTTAAACATATTTATTTATTTAAAAATAAATCTTTATAATGCATCCTGCAGTTTTAAATATTTCTATTTCATATAATGAATTAATACAATAATTTCACCAACCTTCTTTTTAAACTGCGTCACTTTTATTTTAATTTTCACTTACACGTGTTTCGGTGGATCCACCATCATCAGAGTAAATAACATATAATTGAAACTAAAAACATTATTTATTAGAAATCTATAGAAGATGATACATCTTCAGTCACTTGTATAAAACTCAAGTTTTTTTTTTTTTTTTTTTTTTAACGTTAATTTTATTTAGAAACTATACAGTACAGTATAACCATCCAAAAGCTTAACTAAATTTTGAAAAAAACAAATGACTTGATAAATAAACAGAAATATTTTATTAAAGAATACATCCCAGTGGATAATTCAAAAGTATAGTGGATTTCAAAAAATAAGTTAATAAAAATATAGAACAATTAGATCAATAGATCTCTACTCCATTTTCTTCGTAGGCGTCGGTGTGGTAAGTTTCGTCTTGACATTTGCTGTATTAGGGGATTGATGTGATCTGTTAATTTTCTGTTAAATTTGGAATATTTTATTTTAGCAGTTTCTGTTACAAAAGGGATTTTCAAATCGGAATGCAATGTTAAATTTGTTACGTAATATGGGGCGTTCGTTAACATCCGAAGTATTTTTGACTGATGAGTTTGAATTTTTTGAATGTGAGTTTTCTTTGCGGTCCCAAAAATTTCAATACCGTAATTCCATATCGGTCGTAAATAGGCTTTGTATGTTAATAATTTAAATTTTAATGATAGAGTTGATTTTCTGTTGATGAATTTTGAAAGTAATTTTGTACGGTTATTTAGTTGCAAACGTTTTGTTTTGATATGATATCCCCAAGTCAGTCTACGGTCTAAATGGAGGCCCAGATATCGAACTTTATTTTCTTGCGGTATCTCATTGTTATCCAGGTAAACAGTTGGACAAGTTCTTCTTCTTAAAGTAAAAGTCACTTGCACAGATTTCAGCGGGTTAACTTTCATTCTCCAGTTTTTGAGCCATGTAGATACCTCATACAAGTGATTTTGGATGTTCATCGAAGTTTCTTCTGGAGATTCACTGCTGCATAACAGAGCGGTATCATCTGCGTACGCTGCTACTGTCGTGAAGTCATTTTCCGGGAAGTCAGACGTAAATATGGAGTACAAAGCAGGAGATAATATGGACCCTTGAGGAACTCCTGCTTCGATATGCCAGATATTAGAATATTCCAAACCTTGGCGCACAACAAAATATCTATCCTCTAAAAATGATCTCAGAATTCCATAATATGTATCAGAAAAAATAGATTTTAATTTATACAAAAGCCCGGGATGCCAAACCTTATCGAACGCCGAACTAATATCCAGAAATACAGCCGATGTGTATAATTTTTGTTCTAACCCTACAGAAATTAAATCAACCACTCTGTGCAGCTGATGAGTTGTTGAATGCTGCCTTCTGAATCCAAACTGATAATTTGGAGTTGTAGCTTCAATTATCGGCGAAAGTCGATCTAACAAAATTCGTTCAAAAAGTTTAGACACGACTGAAAGAAGGCTAATGGGCCGGTAAGAGCTTACACAGTGAGATGGTTTTTCCGGCTTTTGAAATAAAACAATAGTTGACAATTTCCATTGTAAAGGAAAATGCGTAGTTCTGAGAATAGCATTAAATATGTTTCGTATAAAAATTATCCCTCTTTCTGGTAACTCCTTTAATATCTCTGCAGTTATCAAATCCAGACCTGGTGACTTGTGCAATGGAAGACGTTTAATAATACTCTTGACCTCGTTTAAACTCACAGGTTTAGGCGGCAACGATAGCGTAGTTGGGCACGTTACGAATTCCTGTACATCCCTGTCAAACTCAATGTCTCCTGTTTGCACATGAGGTTTAAATACGTTGCTGAGATGTTCTCCAAATAAATCAGCTTTTTCTTGGTCAGACTTGGCCCAGGTTTGGTTCTCACGTCGAAGAGGAGTCGAAACTGGAACTTGCTTTAGAAGTCGCTTTGTTGCTCTCCATAACGAGCCATCTTCTGTGTCCAGGCAATTCAAGCGGCTTTCAAAGCGGTCGAGTTTAACTGCCCAGATTTCCTTTTTAAGTCTGTTGGATAGCCGATTGACAGTAGATTTATCGTCCGGAAGTCTTGTACGATGCCATCGACGACGTGCTGCCCGTTTTTGAGTAATTAATTCCCGTATGTATCTGGGATAATGAGGTCCATTGCGTTCATTTTTTGAAACAGTTATTGCAGAATCCCATGCAGCAGATTGAATGATAGAGGTAAAATCGTCTATGGCGCGTTCTAAATCGTGAGCAGTTTTTAAAGGGACGTGAACATTTAAATTATTATTTACAAGATTTTGAAATTTGACCCAATCCATCTTACCGGTTGGCGTTAGCGATGGTAGTTGCTGTTTATAAAGAGGAGTAGCACTTATAGTTAACAGAACCGGAGAATGGTCGGATCTAAAATCGTCTAAATTTTCAACCGCATGGTGAAATCGACTTATGCCTCGTGTTATAAATATATCTAGTATATCAGGTAGCTTTGTGACGGCAGAAGGCCAATATGTCGGCATCCTGGGCGTTATTACTTCAAATCGATTGTAGTCAACTACATTTAGCAGTTGCCTGCCTCGTGGAAAACTCAAGTTACTCAAGTTTTATACAAGTGACTGAAGATGTATCATCTTCTATAGATTTTTAATAAATAATGTTTTTAGTTTCAATTATATGTTATTTACTCTGATGATGGTGGATCCACCGAAACACGTGTAAGTGAAAATTAAAATAAAAGTGACGCAGTTTAAAAAGAAGGTTGGTGAAATTATTGTATTAATTCATTATATGAAATAGAAAGATTTATTTATTTACTTCATCTCGACCGTTGACAGGGACGAAAAATGCATTTTGACGATACGAAAACAGTTGGAATTAAAAATGAAAAATATATTTTGGTTACCTAGAAGACGCTCACAACTACAAGTGATTCAAAACTAACACTAAACAAAAAACTTTTGAAGCCTGTCTGATCATACGGGATACAACTCTGGGGAATAAAAAACAATATTGACATTATAGAAAGTTTTCAGACAAACTTTTTACAAACAGCTCTCAGGATTCCATGGTTTATACGAAACAGATATCTACGTATAACGACTTAGGACTTTTCTTAATAACATAAACAATTACACGACGCAAAATATAGGAACAAAGACTGGATAGATATCCGAAATGTATTTTGCGTTATACCTACTAGACAACAGCGACTGTACTCGTACAACACTACAGATACGATGTGTTGGACTTAAGTAGCAGAATTTATATAATTAACCTTTAAACTTTATTATAGATATCTTAGTTTATTTTGAACTATATTAAATTATAATTTCTTTCATTTATTATTAATGGATGATAATGTTTTATTTTGTGTTTTCTGAGTCAACTGTATTAAATATTGTTCTTGTTTTTGAATACAATAAAAAATTGTAATTTTGCAGTCTAGATAAATAAATTTCCTTCACGCCGTTCGTCGCAAGAAAATAACTAAAAAATCATTATACAACATCTCTTAAAGCCAATTCCAACGTATTCATTTCAAGTTTATAATTAAGAAAAAGCAAACAGTATTGCTTGTTTTCAGTCTTGTTATTCTACGTTCCTACGATTCATAGTACGCAGTCTCATATAAAAAATTGAACGCTTCACAGACACCTAAATGTACACGACGCAAGAGATACCGTAAAAATATCACTATCGGAAATTTCACTGTACGAAAAAAAGAAAAAGTTTTTAGTTAACGAAAAGCATAGCATGTAAACAAACTCCCGGTCAAACCTTCCCAACGTGGGACTTCTCAGATCTCTTAGATACATAAACTGTAATTAATATAATCCAAATAATTTTTTACGAATTGTTATTTCATTACAATTTATGAAACAGTATTATATAAACGTTTTTATTATTATTAATGAAATAAATTAATTGATAGTAAGCTACAAAAATTTAATTTATTTTGTTTTTATTGTCAGATGTATAGATACTGAAGTCACAAGATTGCCTTTTGCGTATGAATGGGCTGTGAGGAAGGAAAGTGAATATTTGCAGTGCTGCCAACCTCAACAGTGAGACTCGTACATTTCACTACCGTTTCCAAAGGAACAAAATTTTTTACGAATGAATCCCCTGTTTACTATCGCTGTCACCTGCGTCTTCACAATCAGTCTCACTAGTATCTACCTAACCGTTCCTTTTATTACCAGGTGTCAACAAAACTGTTGAAGAATAGCTTCTTCAAGTCTTTAATTTTCTTCTTTATTTTTCGAATTGTGCAAAGCGAAACATCACAGTAGTTAGCCACTCGTTCATGACTTTTGTAAAGAGGCAGGGAAAGGCATTTTTGTTTAGCTTCAATTTCACAGCATTATTACACTGCATATTAGATTTCGTTTAGCACTGTGACTAGTCTGCTGACGTTTTCGAGTAACTAAAATTTTTGTTTACGGTAACAAACAGTAATATTCGTGCAGTTCACCTAAAAAAGTCCGCGATATACTGTATATGGTCTGGGTATAGTATAAGTTGTTGTGTTGTACTGAAATAAAAAAAGTCGCGCATGCACACTAACGCTTTCCCCCCTTTCCCCTCGTTGCAAACGAAGGTAAACTCGTGACTCAAGTACTGTCTACCTACAACTTGATGGCCTCCCGCAGAGGGGAGCAATATGTGGATTTTAAAACCATTTCAGGAAACATAGATCTAATTTTTTTAAGTAACTAAAACTCGTTGGATATGACATATTTTTTTTAATACAAAGTATTTTTTTCTAAAAAATTTTTTCGAACTCACGCTTAATGAGATAAGGTATAATTTAGTAAAAAACTTTGTTTTTGAAGAAAAACCTGTATTTTTTCAAATACGTCGTCATTGGTCAACAACTATTTCATGGATTAACATGATATTTGGCAGGTTTGTTCTGTAATATTATGGAAAACGATGATGCAATAAAATTTAACAGAAAACCATTGCGTTTTATGTTATAAGGTATTTTCATAAATAAATTTTGTAAAATCGCGAAACACGACATAAAAAAGTCAGTATGCGAGAAACTTACCGGTCTTTAAAGATAACTGTAGACACGCAGGAAATGAAATTTGAAAATTTTCAATTAATTTTTAGCGAAAAAATATTTAAATTGGACAATTTTTCTCCAAAAACAAAAAACTTTTACTAAATTATACATTATCTAATTAAGCGTGTGTTTTTTGAAATATTTTATAGTACAAAAACATGCGAAATACTTTTTTTTGTAAAAATACGTCATTTTGAAAAGTTTTAGTTATTTAAAAAACATTTGATGTATATGTTTTCTGAAATGGTTTTACAATCTGCATATTGCTCCCCTCTGCGGGAGGGTATCAAGTTGTAGACATACAGTAGCAATATCACTAGTGGATGACTCGATTCTTTAAGTATTTCATGCTATTTGTTCATTTTTTATCATTCATCGTCACAAGACTGGCTGTATTCTATTTTAGAGAAACAGTTCATTTTTAAAAATAAAAATATTAGTGATTCAACTACAATAAAATTGTTATAATAATCTGAATATTTAACGTACGTCCCGAAGAAAACTGTCGTAAGTCAAAAAAAAAAAAAAATGTTTTATCCTATCGCATAATAATGAAGTCATACTAGAGTAGTATCTCCTGTGAAAAGAGTATGAAAGTGGTTTACTAAAATCACTGCCAGAAGGCACTTACATCTTTTTTCTCCAAACTACTTGTTTTGAAGAGTTCGCTTATTGTCGGCGAAAAGTGCATTATTTCACGTTGACTTGGTTTGGTCTGGAAATTCTTGAAGGTGTTTTTGTTTGGTCTTGAAAGAAAAGAGTATTATTTTTTTATTTTTATATTATAAGAGAAGAGTATTAATATATTATTATTATTATTCAGACTCTAGAACTGGTTTATTCGGAATGTTGTGGTTGTTTGAGATATGACCGACGGAAAACAGGGTATAATATTAGTTGTATCACTATTTGAAAAGTATGTTAATATTTACGAGTATATATTTTTTTTAAAAGGGATGAATTTTATCTTACTACTCTTTCTTTTAAATAACCGTCAAGTAATTTTAATTTATTTTTTACTGTTATTTAAAAATTATTTCTAAAAAAAATTCGAGGGCCATTGTAAAAGAACTATAATAACATTCAGTGTTTAGTACATAGTCCATACTACTAAAAATATAGAAAGAAAAACACATTAAATTCTATTCTATTTTATATTATGATACACAAATAAGAAAGGGAAATCTTTTTACTCTCCTAAAATATTTACGTGTTTTTGAATTACGATAGCTTTCTTTAGGACGTACGATGTGGAGAAAAGTGTGTTTTTCTATTTTGTGTTAATGTTTATATTCACCGGCTTGGTCTAGTGGTAAAGTGTTTGCGGTGAGCCACTCTTTAATAGCTGTTGTTCGGCGAGGAAGGTTCCTGGTTCAAATCTATCAAAGGTAGCTATTTTTACTATAGGGATTTGAATACCAGAGTGTGGTTACCTTTGTACTTGGATGGCTGGAGATCCAATTAACCATACCCTCTTAGGAATCGTCGGTCTGAGTCTGTAGAGTACATTAATTTTCATTTACACGTCATACACATCATCCTCATAAATATGATTAGGTCATGAGGTTGCGTAATGTTCTTAAATAGAAAAAATGCACTAAAAATATTTATATTCATAAATATATACCAATGAACAGCTGAATTTTTTCGATAAGTCCAGTATTTCTATTGTAAAATTATAAATTTCTATGTTTTTTCTTTAATTTTTATTACCGTACTGGACTTTGAGCTGCACAACTTTTGTATATGATATTTAAATGGCGGTGGGAATTTCACTTTAAAGAGATGAGGTACCCAGTGATACATTCTCCGTTCAAAACTTCAGGTATTGCCCGTCAGACCAAGAAGTCTCTACTCCATTTTTACTTTAAACGACGCACAGTTGGGAAGTTCCTTGTAGCTAGATCACGGGCTAGTTGGTTTGGATGGTCATCTAGTCTTTCGTGAAATGTACTATACAAGGACGCAGTTAGCTCCTTTACTGTAGGAATTATGAAATCGTCGTGCAGGGTTTTATTGCTTAGGTTACATAAAAAGGAACGCCAGAAGCAAGTCTTAAGAATTTTGATTGAAAGCCTGGATCGACTTTAAATTACTCTCTGCCACTATTCCAAAGAGCTGGACACCATAAGTCCAGATTGGTTTTAATAGGGATTTGTACATTAAAATCTTGGAACGAAAGTTCAATCTTGATCGAGGGTTAATTAAGCAGATGAGTAACTTCCGGCGGCGGTTAAGTTCTAAACGTTTCGTACGCAAATGATGCTATATATATATATATAAACAATTTAGAACGATACAAGGGTAATTATTTTGGTAATAACATTATCAAAAAAACATTATCTCAATTATTACAATAGGTTAATGGTACCAAATTACCCTATGTAGAATTATTTACTAAAATAATTCATGGTATAATGAAAGGAAAAATGTCGTTTACATAAAGGAATAATTTAAATATCATCGCAAGGCTTACTGGGTGATGAACAGCGATAAAACAGTAAATTAATTAATATCTCCCTTTTCTGAAAGTGACAGGTTTTGGTAGAAATGTCTCATTCCCTCACATTTCTCAATTATTTTGCTAAAGGGAAGACTGCTTTAATACAAAAGACGGTTTTTTAATCCTCAGAGCGACTGTTACTTCACATAAATCTAGGATGTAGTATAATATTATAACTCATGTAAGCCAAACATATTACATGGATTCCATGATTCATCGTATTTTATACAATGTCAAAATACCGGTACATATAATTTAAAATTTGTTATTACTTTCATTACTATGTAGTTTAAATGTAAAAAATCGGTGTAAAACTCTCACACGATTTTCTTTTGTCAATGTAAATAATGAAAAATGTAACTTAATTTTTATCATGAGTGAATGACGCAATACGAAACTTAAATACTATGTAACATCACTAATTGACGCTAAAATAAGCTCTGTAAAATAACATTAAAAAAAATATATAACTTTGATTATGTTTATTTTTACCGTTAAATTCAAGCCACTATCTTCAAAAAACCAGTTTTCACTGATTTTTGAAAAAATACAAAAAATCACTAATATTGACGCTAATTTAAGCGTTCTAGAAATAGTTTTAAATAAAAGTTGTAGGTTTTCAATTTTCTACAACTATAGATAAATTGTTGAGAATTTTGCACTAAAAATACCGGAATCTTAAAATTAAGTCCGAAATCTTAAAAAAAAATTTTCCACGAGAGTATAGCCTCCCCAATAATTTCAGCAAACATGAAGCGCTTACCTTATTATATAGAGCATAAAAATGTAGTAAATGAGACTATTAAAAAAAACATAAAAAGTGAAAAATTTCACGAATAAAAACTACTTCTTCTGGTTGACAGGTTTCGATGAAAATGTTTGTGTTGGGTCCACTAGTGGTACCTAATTTAAATTTCAAATTTCATTTTTGTAGGCTATGTTCTTGAAATATTCTGTTCACAAATACACACACACACACACACACACACACACACACACACACACACACACACACACACACACACATGCACACACACACATACACGGCCAATTGCTAAAAACATGTTTCTTTTTGTTCAGGGGGCCTGAAACCGGTATTTCCGGGAAAACTTGATTTTGAAAAATCAGTTTAAAAAAGTACGACCTTTCGTAGTATGTTCATAAAGAGTAAGACAAAGTAAAATGTTATCATTTAATAATATAAATGATCAGTTCTTATTATTAAATTTGTTATTAATTTTGTTAAATTGTTATTAAATTCTGTATATAGCAAAACATCAATTAAACTATCCAGGTTAAAATCCATTGATTTGATAACGTTCTAAAGGACTGTACTGGGTTGTTTTTGTTTTTCTTCGTAAGAAAGTTAATGTTATTTATCAATTAGAGTTCCTGAGTGCAGATTAACCCTTTCAGTTAGATGATGAGTTTGTACCTAGCCACAACTCATATATCTTTTCCTTACCTATAATTTCGTTCTCATTTTAATCTTCAGTACTTAAAATAAAAATGCATTGAAAAATTAAAACCAGTTTTCTTTAAAACACTTTTCACAACAGTAATGGATATTACGGTTGGAAATAGCTTGTTAACAAATAACAGTAATTTTTTTAAACCTTAGGTAGATAGTAACATTACAATCTACTCAACTTGTGAACAATGAGTAACTAGAATATAGTTCTATTAAGTTCTATTAGTTCTATTAAGAAATGTTAAACAGCCCGATGATCAGTCATTCATTGATGTCTAGACATAAGTATATTAACAAAAGTGATATTCATTTAATTACCACACGAATAAGTATTGGAATTAATCAATGAAAATTGAATTGGAAAATAATTGGAAAACATTCGGGGAAGCTTATACTAAATAAGTTCAAAAACTTACAAAAAAACTTTCAAAATTATCTGTGAATGAGAAACTTATAACAATTCCAAATAATGAAAAAATTTAAATAACAAAATTGCAATGAAAATATAGAAAATGAACAGAAACAAAATAAAAATACACTAAATTGAAGAACTGAAATAATACAATAAAAATAATAACATTTAAAATGTATATTTTCACATTGTTAACAATGATTATAATAATATTTCATCGACACAAATATTCATGCGTTTGCACACGCCCCAATTCCCTGCCTACAGTCAAGATTTTCTTTGTAGGTAAGGTAGTATTTTTGTTTGTAATAAACTGATTTGTTTATTTTTATTTTATACTATTCATGTATAAAATTTATTTCAGACATTATAAACGAATATGTTAGTTATAAATACCCTTAGATATAGGGAATATTATTACAATAACATGTACCCATACATTATGTATATTTATGTATTTGTAAAATATATTTATATAAATAATATTATGTAATATGTAAATTGTATATATATGCATGTGTATATAAAAATGTATAAATTTTTATACAATTTTTTGTATTATTGAACGAAACTAAATGGATTATATTATTATGCAAAACGAAATAACACAAAAAAATGTTAAAGGTTTAGTACGATTAGATAAAATCACTCATCAAAATGAATAAATTGCCAAAAGAATAAACAGATTTTTATTTCATTCACTAGTATAAACAAAACAGCAACTGTCATATTTTAGTTACACTGGTATAGTACCAGAAAGTGACTGATAGAGTAGGGTAGGCGCGGTGGTGAAGTTCCTTTTAAGTTGGCGAGTGGAATTTTACTTAGCCACCGCACTGACATAATCTACTCTACCGATTTTTATCTTTAGTACTCTTCCATTGACTATTCCAACCATTTGCAAAGTGAAAATAGGTGAATAAATTTTTGAGTGAAAGTTTTAACCATTTGTTGAAAAATTTGATTGATAAATATTATAAACAAGAACCGCTATAGTTGATTCCCATCAACCTTCACATCAGCTTACATCCACATAGGTTTTTGAGCACTTTGTAAATAACCGAATTAAAGACTAAACCATGTAAGTAGTTTGGTAAATTATTTCTCACTTTCTTTATTTTTGCCTTAATATTTTTATACAATTATAATGATCTGATGGTGACGATAGTATAAATAATAGCATGAACGGCACGACGAAGAAGACCATGCACTGACGGAGTTTCTATGATTTTAATTATTCTAATTCCACAGGACAGCGAAATATTTGAATGTACAAATTAAAACTTTAATCTTTTGAATTCTTAAAGGGAGCAACAGAAAAGTTACTAAAAAAGTGACTTGGAAATTTTCTGTGGTAACGTTTGGAGTATTTTTTATTGTGACAAATAAGTACAGGAATTATAGGTGATTGTGAATAATCCAAATTTGAACGAGCTCAGGTAAATTAAAGTAGTGTCAGAAGAAAAGTTGTAAAGGATTGATATGTTTAGTAGTCGGGTGCGTCTGTTGTTTATAAAAAAGAAAATTAAAAAAGTTTGTCTAATTTGTCTGGTACATTGAGATACGTGTTGCGTAATTGAAATAAAAATCTAATTTATTTTATACATTATGAAAACAAGTTCAGAATGTCAAAATTGTAATGCTTCATTTATAAAAAAATTGTTTAAAAATACATTTTTAAATAATATTTTTGAAGTAGGTTTAAACCACTAGATATTTTTTAAAGTAAATTGATGTTTTGATGGTCCAATAAATTGGGTATACATCATGTCGGAAGGTGTGGCTTTTAGTTTACCTCCCGTTTTTCTACTGAAGATTTCAATATTAATTTCATATGACTCGTTATACAATAATATTTAAAGGTAAAAAAACCTGTTAAAATACACGTTAAAATTTATGTTTTCTTAATAGATTTACATAATATCTAATCGATATTGTATTCAAAATCTTAAAGGGTTCGATGAATGCACTTGGCAAAGGGGCGTGTTGACAGGCCATGAAACAAGATGGCCGGCCGGTCACTTGTAACGGATTTTACAACTTATTTCATCAGTCTTTAAAAATTACAATAATTAATGCGTAAAATGTGTCTTTTACAACACATTTTATTTATATTTTTGATATAGACTTAAAAAATTAGGTATTAGGTTTACAATTTTAAAGGATAAGTTTGTTAGTCGGGATGATGTCCCTTGTTAGTAGGACAGACTGAAAGGTAATTACCTTTCAGTCGGCTGCGTAAGTTCGGGTGATCTGTCGTAGAAATGATTTTTTACATAAAGAAATTGTTATGAAATACGTAATTTAATAGAATATTCATAAGAGGTTTGTAAAATTTGTTATTTGTTTTCGAGTAAACCATTTGTGTTTTGATGCCTCGTGTTAGCAAGCCGTAAAAACAAGATGGCCTCTCAGTTATTTGTTCGGGAACATGTTACTTACTTAATTTCATCAATCTTTACAAACACTATTTAAACAAATAATTTCTCAAAATACGTTTTTAAATAATATTTTCGAAATAAATTTAAACCATTAAACTTTTTTTTTAAACTAAGTAGATGTTTTGTTGGCCAAATAAATCGGTTATGCATCGTGTCGGTAGGGCGTGGCTTCTCGTTTACTTCAAGTTTTCCTACTTCAGATCTGTATATTAATTTGATATGACTCGTCTTAAAATAGTATTTAATAGTAAAAAAATCTGTTAGACACGCGTTGAAATTATATTTTCTAAATAGATTTATAAAATTTTCTAATCAATTTTTTATAAAAAACTTAGAGGGTTCAATAAATCAAATATTTGGCGTAGGGGCGCGTTGACAGGTCATGAATAAAAATGGCCGGCCGGTCACTTGTCCGGGATTTCACCACTTTTTTCTTCAGTCTTTAAAAGTTATAACAATTAATGCGTAAAATGTGCCTTTTACTACACGTTTTATTCATATTTTTGATATAAATTTACAAAATTATGTATTAGGTTTAAAATTTAAACAATATGTTTGTTAGTCGGGATGATATCCCTCGTTGGTAGGTGGTGGCAACATAATTACCTTCCAGTCTGCTGCGTATAATAAATCTGCCCATAATAAACAGGTGGAGTGTCAGATTATTTGCACTCAATCTGTTCGTTGCAGGGCTAAAATAAATGGTTCTGTTTCTTATCACATGATCAGCCAATTAAACGACTGAATCATTTATGAACAGAAGAGGTAGAAGTGTTAAAGACACTAGTCAGAGTTACCTCCTCTGAAAGTAATGAATTTCATTTTACAGCCAGACCCTGTGGTGAATGAAGTGAAGGTGTCATTTTCAGAGTGGAAAATATGTGCTTTTCAGAGGGCCCGGCATGCTGATAACCGTACTTTTCCACTCAGTGAGGAAGGCAATGGTAAACCACCTCACTCCTCGTTTTACTTAGTAAAACCTCTACGGGTTCAAACCAGCCTTTTGGCTGATGACCTAAACAACAACTGCTGCGTATGTTTGTGTGATCTGTCGTAGAAATGATTTTTTACACAAATAAATTGTTATGAAATACATGATTCAATAAAATTTTCTTAAGAGATTTGTAAAATTTGTTATTTGTTTCCGTGTAAACCACTTGAGTGTTTTGATGCCTCGTGTTAGCCAGCTTTAAAGGCAAGATAACCTCTCGGTAACTTTTTCAGGACAATGTTACTGACTTAATTTCATCAATCATTACGAACACTATATTTTTAATTTGGTTTAAAGTTTTATATTCTTCTTATGAGTGAAAAATAATTGTAATGTTCTTTGGTGGTGCTTGAACACAGGATAGAGGCGGCGATTTTTGCTGAAACTCCAATAAAATTTAAATAACATAAAAATGATATCCTACATGTATGTTATAACTTTCAAGTTATAATTTAAATTTCTCTGTAAGTTAAGATAGAAATGAAGTACCATTGAAAATAAAATAATTTAATAATTTTTAAAAATTTTATAAATTAAATTGAACAAATATTGAATCATTGAATTGACTGATAATATATTCAGGACAAAATTTATGAATAGACTAAATAAAAAGAAAATTTTGAAGTAAACTACATACGTAAATGATATGTTCATTATTTATTTATATAATATACAGTGGCATAAAAGAATAAAAGTAAAAAAATCAAGATCAAATGCTACAAGATGAAAAATGTTTTTTTGGAATTAAGTTCAATGAAAATAGACGCATTTCATTGGTAATTACTTATGAAACTGGTGCAATTGAAATCCTATTCTCAAACCGTTAAGTATTCATTACCCGTGATAATATTGTTGTAGTTCATCCATGTCAATTATACATGCAATTTTGTTTATTATAAATAAATAATTTTGTAGATGTTTTAAGACTACTACATTATTCTGTATATCAGCATGTTAGGGACAATTAAATTTACAATTCCTCTTGTATTTCTTGTCTTTATTTAGCCAGTTATTCACTCGTTTAAATCCCTCCCTACTCATCATTTGCGTTTAGTTTTATTCTCTCTCATTTATTAACTCTTACCTTTTTCTCAACACATAAATATTTTATGCACAAACTTTCGTTTTGAGAGGTATTTCAGTTTAACAAAGCCTCTAAAATTTATTTGAGCGTTTCATTGAGTGTTGATTTAAGACAAGTTGTTATGTACTTAGTAGTTAGTTGTTCTGGGACATCTTCGTCCTTAATTACGTTTAATTCTGTATTTATTTACATACTTCAAACGTTGTTAATGAATTAACTCGCACCGTTATGTATTTAAAAATTTTCGTTTACTTAAGATGTTTTGTTCATTATCTTAATTTATAAATTTTCAAGTAAAAAAATGTTGTAAATGTTTCATTTTATTCATGTTGTTTGTTAAACTTTACGTTTTACGCTTACAAGAGACATGGATGAAAATTATTTTATATATTTTATGCTGAAGATGGGCTGGCAAATGTAATAGATTTTGTAAATATAAGGAATTTTCTATTTACATATTTACAATTACCCAAAAGCAGCTGTAAGTACTGTAAGTATTTTGCCCATAACAGGCAGGTGGAGTGTTAAATTATTTGCACTCAATTTGATAGTTCCAGGGCTACATAAAATAGTTCTGTTTCTTACCACATGGTCAGCCAGTTATATGGCTGAAACGTATAAGAACAGAAGATGCAGAGGTAGAGGTGTAAAAGATACTAATCAGAATTCTCTCTCCTGAGAGAAATGCATTTCATTATACAACCAGACCCTGTTGGGAATGAAGTAAAGATGTCATTATGTGGAAAGTAGACGATTTTCAGAGGTCCGGGAATGCTGATAAGCATACGTTTCCTCTTAGTGAGGAAGGCATAAGTAAACCAAGGCATTGGTAAACCAACAAGCACCTACTCTTCGTTTTACTTAGTAAAGCCTTTAAAGGTTCAACCAGCCTTCCTTTCGGTTGATGACCTAAACAACAATAATTTTTATTACAAATTATTTATTGCGCTAAAAAGAAGACTTTTGGTTGGGGGTCTGAACACACATACCAGATGAAAATTCGATTTTAAGAAAACGACGTAAAACAATACTTCATTTTATACATATTAATATAGAGCAAAAGAAAGTAAAAACTTCTTTTATTTATGATGGCTCAATCGTGAAAATGGTACAAGTAAAATGTGAAATTGGTATTTTTTTTTTTAATGAGACGATAGTGATGCGAGGGATAGAACAGTTAATGGCGTTTCTCCAAGGTTAAGGAAAAGGATTGTTTTGAATTTCGTACTTTTAAATTAAATTAATGTGTCTCTACTCCACCATATTTTCAGGCGTATTGCAGAATCTCAGAAGATCTAAGATGGGAAATGTGAGGTATGTCACATACTTTGTATATAACCACATTCAAGCACTTTAATGTTCATGTTGATCTGTTTGAAAAATTCTGGAACATTCTGTTTGGAACCTCTAAGATCACCTTACATTCCAATATAATTAGGTTTTCACTAATGAATCTTTGAGAAGTTTTGTTTGAGAACTTGTAGTCTACTCTTAAATAAAGTCTTTTATCGTTTAGTGAAAAAGGAATTAAGTTATTCATCTTCTTATTATAGAATTCACTTATTGTGTGGAGTCGGTTGTGCAAGGGTTGGATAGAATTTTGCAAAAAAGGTATTTGAAAATCTATGTGAATGATTTTGTTACCAATATAAAGAGGCAATTAACCTGTACGGTATGATGTATTTGATTAGAATGCCTGAATGCATTGAAAATTAGAACTTGTAACTGAACCATAAGTTTGGAAGCCGTAAATCCGTGTATGTTTCAAAAAAAGAATAAATATATAATTTTGAGCTACTGGTAATTTTGAGCTTTGTAAGAAGTACAAAAATTCAAGTCTAGATTTCAGCAATAAATTTGATTGTTTGGAATGTACGCTTCAATTTAATCTTTTATCAAAAGTCAGCCGACACATTTGACACTGTCTGTCTTTTTGAAAGTTTGACTGTCTGTTATACAAGTATATATACGTTTACTATGACGGAGTGTGAAAGATAGCAAAGAGATTTTGCCGCATTTTTTACAGAAAAAGTAAAACAAACAATATTCTTTGTTAATTGAATTATTAGAAAATTTACTGACCATAAATTTGTTGCAACCGAAATAACTTAAGAAACAATTGTAAGTATTTTTTAATAGCTATTTTTCTTAACTGGAATAATTATGATCATCAAAAAAGATTACATTTAGCTCGCGTAATATGGCACAAAAAATGTTTATGTCAAAAAAAATTTCATATATAGTTATGTTGTCAATTTATTCTATCTCGACGAAGAAAGACTGAAAAACCCGTTAGTAATCGCTTCATTTCTGACCACATGGTAGATTTAATTTTGTGAACATGATGGAAGTTGTATAAAGTTCTAATTAACTTGTGCTACGAGCGACAATATAAATCTTTTCAGATGGTTTCTACACTGAGCAATATTAAAGAACATGAACGATTTCTCATGAAAAAGTTGCACTTATTCAAAACTTGTCCAATATAAGTAATGTTCGAAATTTTTTTTAAAAGTTTCTCTAAGGATTTAGTTTCATAAAAATTATTTCAACCAAATACAAGTATAAATTGTGTTCCTTATACATATTTTTTAATTGTGCCTACTTTTTATTTTCAAAAGAAAGTGATAGAACAGCTAGCTTGTAAGCAGTACAAAATAAAGTTTTATGCTCCTAAAAAGCAAAACTGTTAAGAAGATTTTTTTGACGTAATTGGCTTTTTTATGTAAGTAGTTTACTTTACTTATTATCGTATCTGGTTTGTAAATAAAAATTGTTTTATTTCTCAAATTTTGAAATTATCGGAATTGACATATGATAATATATTTAATTATTAATTTTATCTAGAATACTTATAACAGAAATTTTTCGATTACTTTATTTTATCATATTGAAAACTGTGCAGCTCTGGACAACTAGTCAATGTATTTTTAAGTTATTTTCCATCACTATTCCACTTTTGAGAAGAACAACACTTATTAGTAGTTTTACTGCCCATGACATTTTAGCCTAGTGCGGCAGAACTACTGCTAAAATAATACGTAATAAAAATGACATAAAATAAAAAAAACTAAATGCCGGTTACTTATATTCTCTGAAGTTAAAAAATAAATGAAAATTCTGTTTTTAAGGCAATGTAGACAATTTATGTTTTTAAAGGAAATCCAAAATAAATTACATATAAAGTCTTCGAAAATATTTAAAGAAAATTTTGCTAACAATACACTTCTTGAACCGCCTTGAGCAGAGCAGTATTCAGTGTATTACTCTGCGAAGCAAAAAGTTTCGAATTCGGTTGGCGACTAGGTTCCAGAAAATTATTACTCATTCAAGCCCAGTTGATATACAACTTCAAATAAAAAATAAAGCTCTTAAAACTAACGATGGTAAAATACAAAAGTCACTGTTTCTTTTTTACATTATTTCTACGTAAGGAACATCATAACTGTAACCATGTACTCGTAATTCAATATTATATGGAAAAATTTAGTTCTGGAAAACATGTTCGTAAAAGTAAATTGTCATGAATATACTACTTTGCGTAAGCCTAACTAATTATTACAATGTTGTGCGATTACTAATTATGTTATAATATAATAATAGATATTATTTATGTTACGATGTAATGTATACAATTACTGGTATAAATGTGTTTCTTAAATTGCAGGTTTAAAAAACATCCCAGAGATTACAAAAAATTACAAAACAAAATAATTCATGAAAACGAAAAGAAAACGGAAAGTCGTGTCAGAAAAAAACTATGTTTTAAAAGATTAAAGAGACAAAAATTAATATTTTTAAACCCACCTGGTACCTCTCAGTTTTCTGTTATACCGTGCGTTCGGAAAGTCGCTGTGCACTGGAATTGTGACTATGGATTTATGAAAATATGTATAAAGAAATGACTAAGCATTTTGGAAAAAAATTTATTCAATTACATTGTTAAACCGTGATTACATTGTTTATAGAAGGTGTTCGAAATGACCTCCATTGGCATCAATACAGCATTGCACTCGTTTCATTTTGTTTGCAAACATCTTTCGCAACTGAAGAACAGTGATTCCTTGAATGTATGCCGTTATTGCGGCTTTAAGTTCGTCAATCGTGTGTGGTCTGTTCCGATACACAGTTTGTATTTGGCGAAACAAACTGTGTATCGGAACAGACCACACACGATTGACGAACTTAAAGCCGCAATAACGGCATACATTCAAGGAATCACTGTTCTTCAGTTGCGAAAGATGTTTGCAAACAAAATGAAACGAGTGCAATGCTGTATTGATGCCAATGGAGGTCATTTCGAACACCTTCTATAAACAATGTAATCACGGTTTAACAATGTAATTAAGGTATTGAATAAATTTTTTTCCACAATGCTTAGTCATTTCTTTATACATATTTTCATAAATCCATAGTTACAATTCCAGGGCACAGCGACTTTCCGAACGCACGGTATTATAGCCTAAAAGGATGAGGCAGTTCGATTTTTCTACCGCAAAACTTTTCTAAAGTGATGCGTAAGGAAGTATTCTTGCTGAGCTTTGTTAAACTAATGAACCATTCCAGAAATCAAATCGATCAATTTCTAGAGCAAGTTTTTCTCCCTATGGTGCAGTTTCGCAATCGTTGCCTTTTTTCCCGTTGACTTTCTTTAAGATATTAAAATCGTAATATAAATTTAATTTTTTTTTAAAAAGTTTAAAATAAGTAATAAATATACTAACAATGGATTTAAAAATTGACGTATGTTTTATAAATTTATATAATTCAACTCATTAAATTGTATTTTTAAAGTAAGTTACCTAGTTTTGTACAACTATGAATAATTGAATACCGTAAATCTGGCACTGAATACCGTGAATACAGTGAAATAAAACTGGTTTCATTTCGGCCAACATTTAAAAATGTTGATATTATTCTTGTAAAGAGCATGATGGATATCAATTTAGTTGTTAGAGATTAGTTAAACAATAATGTGAATTAAATATTTATCAGACAAAACAAATCCATTACTTAGCCTACATTATAAAAAAAATTTATTGCTAATTTTTTTACTTGTAAGTAATTCGGGAAAACTGAATTACAATTTTTTAATTGAAAGTCATGTTAACAACGCGATTATTACCAACTACGTTGGATATTGAAAGAGTGGGTTTAACTAGTCGATATTTCCAGACCCTAGCCAGGAATCGAAAGCAAAACCTCCGCGTTGTAGGCTAGCATGCTACCACTACGCTACGGAGGCGGCCGAGTTACAAATTTTACTTATTACTGATATTGTAGGTTTAAATATTTTTGAGCTACCGAACATCTTTTTTCTTGTAATTCATATAAAAAGTCAGATAAAAGACACTTTTCGTGAATGCTAGTCACACATTAAAAACACGTTTCCATCAGTTAAAACGCTTACTTTATAGAAGTTCTAAATTAGACATCCCTCGTAATTTACCGACTTACAAGAACCAAAAGACGAATTTGGACTTAATAGAGTTAAACTTCGAGAATCTGCTAAACCTTCAAACACAAAATATTTATATACAAGTGATACGAAACAAATTTTCATGTGCAATAACCCAATGCCCTTTTATGTCACAAACCAATTGCAGAGATATTCGTGAAGCAATCACAAAAACTGATGAATGAGAAATTTGAACTGCTCAAAAAGGATTTAGTACAAAATTTTGTCATTGGGGTGATACCGTGTACTCAGTGTAAAGGTTTGAAACGCCTTTGGTCAAGAGATCATCTTGGGGAAGATCAAATTATAGAACTGCAGGCTCCAACAGATAAATCATATTCTGGAACCATAAAATGGCAAATTTCGTAGTTATTAGAATATTTTCGGAAATAGATTCTAAATGCTCAATAAAAATGTTACAAAAGAGTACGTAAAATTTTGCAACATATTTACTAAAAAAGTCTTTGTTAAACTGATAATAAATTATACATGAATATTGTTAAGAGCATGTTTAAAACTTTCTTACGATCAATTTAGTAAAAAGCCTTCATGAGTGAACGCCACAGAAATCTTTGTCTTAATTTTCATTAAAATTAAATATTTTTAAGGTGGTGGGAAACATTTTCAGAAGAGACAGTTGTGTTTCTTAACATTTTTAAATGTTGTAATCAGTTGATTAGATTCAATAGGATGGGTAAGAAAAAGTTTAAACTTCCAATAATTTAGTAAACATCTGAGTATAAATTTAACGGTTAATTTTTCGCCAAAACTTTTAATTCTTTGGAAAAAGTAATAAATGGGAATTTTATACATCGTTAGTGATTGTAAAAAGTTTTCAGTATATGGTGTGGGGGGGGGGGGGACTTTACCCAACAATTTATTTAGACGCACAGTATACGACAATTAAATTCTTTTAAGTCTGCAGCCACGAGCGCCTACAATCTTTACAGGATTATAAAGTTTCGTTCACTGAAAATGTGTTATTTCTAACTTTGCAACGTTATGTAGTTTAACCTATTTATTCGTTTACATAACGGTAAAAGAAAGAAGGAAATGAACTTAAACATATACCAGTAAATCTCATTTTAAAGAATTATTTACTGTCAAACTGAAAGTTAAAATTTAATTTATTTGTTCCGTGAGTTTTATAAAATTTATAAACGAACATAAAATTTTCTTTAAATAAAAATACAAAAATAATAAAAAATTGTGTACATTATAAATATGATATTATTGTTAAAGTTCTTTGTAACTTTAAGAATCTACTTCGTTTTATAAAATAGTAATTCTAAAGTAGGCTTAATTGAATTTTGATGGTTTATCTAACACAATTATTCTGATAAGAGTAAGCCTGTAAGCGCCAAAAGAACAAACTGAATAAAATAAAATAAGCAAATTTGTATTTTTGTACAAAAACTTTAAGAGTTTTGGAAGTAACGTAAATAAATACTTAACATTACTAGTCGTACACCTACCAAACTTTTGGATTAAAATATGTGTACTTAATTGTACGCTTATAATACTACTAACATTGAGAAAATGAAACTTATATGATGTGAAATATGGGCTTGTGAGATATCCTGATTGAGTCACATGCAGGTAACGGATATGAGTCCAGTGGGAAAGCGCAAGGGAGAATGATTCCAACGATCCTTAACAGATGAGGTTGACGAGGCCGTAGAAAAGGAAAGAACTTTGAGAGGAGGATTGAATGATCCGGGATAAATTGAGGTAGAGATTGAAAGAGGAAACTAGCGACAGTAGTCGAAAATCTTGAGAAAGACCTTATTTAACAAACGTTTTATTGGAATATATACATATAATTATTATGCTTATGATTGTGGTTAAATTTCTTACAGTCTAAAACACAAAGAACTCTGCCAAAATTTCCTAATATTATTAAAATATTCTCATAATTCTCCTTATTAGAAATTTATTTAGCAACTTAGATATAGAACAACTTTGTGAAATTTTAACGAACAAATGTGTCAAATGCATGGAAATAAAGAGCCAAACGTAGTAGTGTTGCAAAAAATGATCAAATTTAGGGAGTACAATAAAGTACGATAGATTCTGAAATGTTATCACTGTAGAAATACGTAAACTGTGGATTAATGCCATGAATTTGTAGTACTATAAGAAAGAAACAAAACGATATGCAACACTCGGGAAATGAGTACGTTTATATTTCCTTCTTGAACTTAAAACCCCTAGTGGGGTTTCCGTTAGAACTTTAAACTTGCGGGCTTCCCTTGTGCTCCGTCTAGCACTGCGGTCTACCAGCAGCAGAGTGCTGTCGTCGGCGGACGGATCTCCTGTAGTTTTTAACCATTGGAAAGTTTAAGATACGAATCGAACGTCCACTGGCTACCGCTCCATGCCAGTTCAAGTAACACTATATATTAATAGTTTTTCCTAACACTCTACTATTTTTGTGAACCGTGTTTCATAAACATAACATGAATACTCAAATATTCATGCATCTAAACAATTTTGCAAGATAAATAAAGATTGTAAACCAAACTACAACAGGATCTTTCATACCTACACGATGATACAACTTACTTTTCATTAAAATTTATAAAAAAAATTCAACAGATCTTAACGTAAAAATATTTTGGATCAATTTGTTAATTTAGAATAACGACTCAAGAGAAATGAAAGGCAGAATTGGGCAAGTAATAACTGCTTATAATCAAATGAGAAAAGGTACTGTGCAGTAGTGACCGTACATTGAAGTTAGGACTTCAACTGCTTAAATGTTATGAGTTATCGGTGTTTTTGTACGAATTGGAGAACTAGATGTTGAAAAGAAACAACATCGACAAATTGAAGACATTCAAAATGTGGACTTATCGAAAGATTTTGAGGTTGAAGTGGGTGGTTTGTGTTACAATCGACAGTGTTTTCAGAATGACGGTGAAGGGTAAAGAGGTTGTAAGAGAAGATAAACATACGGAAATTGCAATAATAATTTTTACTTTCAATTTCCAGATTTTATTAGGCACAAAATTAAATAAACTTACAAATTTAGCCTACTTTAGTAAGTACCCTTAAATAAAAAGAAAGGAAAGTATACACATTACATTTACACAAAGAAAAGAAATTCTTTCTAGTCAAATTAAACAACGTTCTAATACCTCAAACAGATTTCTCTAAGTATCACGGACTTCATCTTGAGAAACGCTTCAATGAAGAACAAACGTTTGGGAACAAATTAACCATTTAAAAAAAATAAAACAAACTGTTCATCTTATTGTTATCTAGTGTAATAAGTACGTAGATGGATTTAAATAAGTCCGTAGGAAATCTTCGTTTCAGTCGGCGAGTGTCATTTGAAATATCTAACAGTGCGATTTCAAAATGATTTGTGTGTGTGATTTGAGTATTTTATACTGAGTGTGTTGATTTCTTGTTGTAGGAATGTTTCAATCTTAGTATAGTATTGTTTGAGTCCCAGCTACGTGTAGTTGGAAGGAATGCAGTGCGTTATTATAGTAGTGAGAGAATGAATGAGCTAGTATTGTTTCACAGCTGATGCTGTGAAACAGCATCAGCTAGTTAGTAGCGTGTACTAACTAGACTAAAAAATATTCATATCATCCGGCGCATTAATTTAACAAATACCTACCGAATTATTAACTTCGTCGGATTCATAATATTGTGACGATATCGAAACAAGATGGTTCGTGAAGGTTCCAGAATTTCATTCATGAAATGGTACAGAGTAGATAAAAATAGTAAGAAAGGAATAATGACAATAAAGGTATGTCTATTAATAAAAATTGTAATAACTATTGTGTAGGATAAAAGGTCGGTTGTTGTAAAACTGTTATGAAGGGGACCCGTAACAACTTTTATTCTATTAAGACCTATTGTTGACTTGTTTACAATGGATTTTTCTGGCACTCATTAATAAAGGGTTATTTTTTGTACTTTATTTTTTTCATGATTTCTCTACTTTTTTCTGGAATGATCTTTCTGAATGAGTATATAAAGAGACCCCCGAGCGCGGTCCAGTTAGTATTCGTTTGATCTTTGACGAGCGATTACCGGGGCGTTATTTCAGCACGTTAACGATTCCGAGCGTTGTGTTGGTCAACGATTGTTATACTGTCTTTGTGTGAGTAATGTGTAAAATTAATGTACAGTTTTTGTGAATTTAGTTCCTGTGTTTTGTATGTTTGTGTATTATAAAGGTGATTGTAAGTAGTGCTAAGTAAATTATTAAGTTATTTATTGTTTATTATTTATTTTAAGTAAATTAATAAGTTATTTTATTGTAATAAGTCATTTAAATTAGTTTATTATTTATTTTGTAATCTTTTAGTGTAATAAATATTTGAAATTGTAAACCTTAGTGTAATAATTATTTAATTACCTAGATCCCGAAACGGACCTTATCAATAAGTGTCACAATATTTAACTTGCTAATTTATATCAAAATATGTAAATAAATAAATGTAATAAATAAAAACAAATTTGTTAAATACGGAAAGTTTAAAAAATGTATTGTATCAGATTATTACTACAATTGTTCACCCAGCATGCGTCAATCATTCATTATACCTCACCCGTACCCTTCACCCCGCAACAACACGGAGCTCGGATAGCACCGCACAATATGTTGTTTGTTATGTACCAAGGTGAAGCTGCGATATTTTGAAGAAATTTAGAACGGAATCTTTCTATTTCTTTATTTTAGGTAAAAATGTAAATTACACTAAGATAATTGTATATGTAATTACACTTTCAAATAATAATCTAGGTTTGAAAAAATACTTAAAAATCTTAATCCTTTTCTAAAATAAAGAGTCAACGGCCGAATAAATAAGTAAATAAACACTCAAAAGCTGGCGGCTTAGGAGTTATAAAGAAATAAGACGAAACATCAACGAAACTAAAAATAACTTCATATTATAGTATTAATTTTAAATCAAATTTTGTTTTTCCTTGATCCAATATTCTCATTTTAAAATAAAATATATCTGTCTGGCTTTCACAAACAAAATAATGTAAATAGAAAATTAAATGATTCTGAGGAAAGTAAAATAATAAAATATTTATTCATTGTATGAGTAAATATTTCAACTAGCAATGAGATGTATTACCTTGTATTATAGAAAGAAAAAGACGGTAACGTAAAATGCACAAGTTGGTCCCTATGGAAATCATTACTTCTACACAGAATATTTTTCTCCTCTAGGCTAATATAGGTAAAAAGTAATCAAATGTATTGAATACTATACGGGTACTACATGTTCTATTATTCAACCGAGACTTATTTAAAATGACTAATACGTTTTATAGACAAAGTAGTACTACAGTAATATAGAAAATTAAACACAATGCTATATTTTAGTTACATAAATTTAATTTCACAAAATTGGACTTTTCTAATAACACAAATGAAATGTTCAGATAAAAAACAACAAAATAAATGGAAGGAAAACGATATTAAAGGTTATAATTAATATTTGATTGCATTTCTTAGAAATCTCCATTACATTTCTAAATAAAATTTTTAATAATAATTAATTTCTACAAAAGTGGAATTGTCAACAATATTTCAGAAACAAACAACAGTGTTTACAATTTATTCATTATTCTGTTTTAACGATGGAAACTTTTGTTAAGTTCCTAATTTTAAGTGAAATTATAATTCCTTATAAATTAATTCTTATGTCCTCCTTGTTATTCATTTTTATTCTTACAATACAAAAATATACTATAATTTTTTAAAGTAAATGTATCAAAATAATTTATGAAAGCAAATAAAATTGATTTGTAAATGAAAATTAGTTTATTTAAAAAAAATCGTAGGAGCAATTTTTGAGAAAATTATGCTACAAGAAATTAAAAAGTTACACGAATAAACTGCCATTTCCGGTTGACAGATTTTTATGAAATATTCGTGTCAGACCTGTCGTAGCATCTAATTAAAGTTCAAGTTTCAACTTCGTATAATATCCCGTTCTTGAAGCATTTCGTTCACAAAAACTCACAAACCACACACACACACTCACACACACACACACACACACACACACGCACACACACACACACACACACGCACACACGCTTATCAGTAAAATCATGTGCTTTGGGGTCAAAGAACCTGAAAACACGTACTGTCTGTAAAAACTTTATTTAAATACTGACATGAGAACATAAATTTCTTACCTATATTTCATAATGGTTACGAGGTAGTTAAAAATCTACGAATTCTCTCTAAAAAAAGAAGTACTTTGATTTTTAAAGAATTGTATCATTGGATGTACCAAATTAATGGATGAGATATCAAAGGATTTTCTGTCCTGGTAGCAGACTAACTGAAATGCTCCTAATTTTATACGTCTATCAAAAAGCACCGGGAGTAGAAACGAAGTTAAAAAATGTAAATATATTTTGTTGAACCGTTCTCAGGACATTTGTAAATTTCTGTGTAATGCACACAAAAGATTACACATTAAAATATGTTTTTAAACTTTTAATTATAAATTTAAAAACACAAGTCATTTGTGACATCATCAAAAATAGTTATTCTAAATTCTATTCAAAATTAAAAATTCATAAAAAATCCGCTTATCAGTGACATGACAAATTCACCAGACTCCATTACAAGATTACTAAGAAGATGGAGCAGAGATCTTTTTTGATTCTCTCTACATGTTTATTTATACCTAGTCGAAAAAGCTAAATGTGGAATATCAGACATAATGTTTTTGTTAATATGCGTTTATTAAACTTTATCAAAGTTTCTTTGATAAATTGCAAAATCATCCAAACGATCTCGCTCGACAAATGGCCATTCAAAATTTTCCAAATTTTCAACGACTTCGCCGGCTATGGTGTAGGGATCTTCTTCGATAACATTCTGTTACCGTTCTTCCATTATCTTCATTTTATTATCTTCAACATCACATCTTCTTAAGTTCGTCACCGTTGGGTTTTCATTTTCATCAAGATCATCTCCATCATAGCATGATTACGTCATCCTGGAAGGTACACTGCTGGGTGTGACCCCTCCTTCCACGCCTAATAATGACTCTCATCAAAGCTAGTGATTGTGCTTTAATGTATAGTATAGTGTTCTAGATTTTAAAATTAAAGACAAAAAAAGAAAAAAAAATGCGTTAGCCTATTACTATTTGCAATAACTTTTAACAATATGAACTTTTCACAGTTTTCAGATTTTTCTTACTTGACTATATTTTTCTTTCATTGTGATTCCAAATTTAACATTGATGGATGTTTTATTTTTTATTCGTGCCTGTTCTTGTTCATTTTAATGTACCATCGATGCTCTCTTATCTTTTGGTTGTTCTCTATAGTACAGTTAAAGATTCAAAATAAAAGATATAAAGAAAATATTTATAAATAATATAGGCTACCTAAAAAATTACTGAACATGTGCATTTTAAGCACGAAAACGCTATATTTATTAAATGTTTACTGTTTACCGTATTACTGGAAGTTTAAAGAATATAATATTATCCCGATTTAAATATGTATGTACAGAATAACAGAAACATTTCTCAAGTTATTTTTATTTTACACGTATGTCAGAAGTATGTATATATACCTTTATTATTTAACATTTTTTTACTTGATATATGCGACAGTACTCACTGATGTATTTAAATAAACTTTTTAAATTATTAATACACCTTCTGATCTATTAGTTTTTTGTTTTCCTTTTTGCATAAAATATAGGTACTATCATAGCGTATATCTCTTCTATACGCTATGGTACTACTGTTAATGTAAATATTACGTCAGATTTATTGATTTCATTGCCTTAACGCGGTAAATAAGTCTCGTATAAACAATGTTGGACGACATTACTGAGGCTGTAATTCTATAAATCTTATTTTTGGCTCATTAAAAAAATGCGTTATTTAATACAAACTAAATTACAAGTTTTTTTGTAAAATTTTGACCTTTAAAACGTTTAAAAAATAATAAAAATTCGGTGCTTGAAATGTTGTTTGATTCAACTCTTGAAAACGAACGATTTTAAATTGGAGGGTGGTGCGTTAAATCACAAGCAATAAAAGTGAAAAAGACTTTATCAGTTTTTTTACCACAGTACTTTAAAAAACAATAATGACAATTTACCAGCTTTATTTTTTAATTGGAATTTTATTAAAAAACTTTTAAAAGTCATATGGTTTTTGAGTAGGAAGTGTTTGATCATAAGTTTGATACGTTATTTTCACCCTATTCATACAAATATCTTTCTAAATTATTTCTAACTTTGATTTTTTATTACGATTTTTATCTGTCTCTCTTTTTAAATATATTTCAAATAAAAGTTGTTTTTTAGATATATTTACAGTTATTTAAAGTAACAATACAAATTCCATAGCCTACACCACTAGCCTACATTAAAAAAAAAACCAAGCCACCCGTCACATGGAATCTGTGGTAATATTATATTTGATTCTACCGTACTAGAGACTAAATATTGTACAATACTAACTCGCACAATAATTGTTAAATAACCATTGCACCTACAATAACCGCGGGCTCAACCCTGATAAAATATTGGTAATTGAAATGGGCGATTAAACCATTACGCTAATACTAGCTAATGTTGACTTACGGCAAAAACCATTAGTAATTTCTGTATGTACTCTGTAAGAGGAATCGAATAAAATTTTCTTTGTTTCCAAAACCCACCTTTCTTTTTTTTGAGTTTTTGACTTCCGGTTAAGCCACTTCTGGTCGAAACCGGATCTTCAAACTCAATCCAGGCACACTAAATTTTTGTGTAAATTATGAATCCGAAAACCGTTTGTTACTATCTCTTGTGGTTTGTAACATCTGTGTGACAGAAGGACGAACGGACGAAGGAAAATTATAGGTGGCAATTATTTTAAAGATTTCTACCAAAAATTGAATCCCAAAACAATGGACAAAAACAAAAATCACAAAAATAACATGTCACAAAATTTTAAATCACAACGTAAAAATAGTACCTAAGTACGTAGATTATCCAAATGGATAAAAACGAAAAAATATGACCATATAGCTGTCTGATATTTAATATCTCATAAATTATTTTTTTCTTCATATAACTTTTTATTTAATGCATAATCTGCTATAAATAACAATAAATGCAACTTATCAATTAGACGCAACTCATGAAAAAATTACAACCCACTGGTGTAATTAACAAATTATAACATTTTTTTTTTCTCTTTAATTATTTATTTGCAACTGTAAAATTTTACAATAAGCAAATGAGCTGGTTTTAACATAGGAAAATTTACAATAACAAAGATTAGACCCAGTGGCCAATCTTTGTAGGTGCCACGAGTCATTGTCTTATAAGAGCAGGTCTCTATTCCATGAACGGCGAAGTCGTCGTCGGCGAGGATTTCCAGGAAGAGTACGAGATGATAAGTTTTTGATGTATGGATTTTGATGGTTTTGAAGTTTTCCGAAGAATCTTCTGTAGCAGTTGTATGCCATATCTTTTATGTGTGTTATTTTGAGGTCGTCATGTAGTATTCTGTTGTTAATGTAGAATGGAGCATTGGTGATGAGTCGTAATAATTTTGATTGAAATGCCTGTAGTTTTCTGATATTACTTGGCTTTGCTGTTCCGTAGATTTCAATTCCATAAGTCCAAATTGGCCGAATGAATGATTTATAAATGAGTAATTTTGAACGTAACGGTAATCGGGAATGGCGTCCTATGAGGTGGTATAATTGTTTTACTTTTTTATCCAAAGTCAGTCGTGTATTGTGGATGTGTGTTTGCCAGGTTAGTCGTCTGTCCATCGTGATGCCTAGATATTTTACTGTGTTCTTTTGTGGAATGGGTTCGTTGTTGAGGAATACCGTAGGACTTTCTCCTTTACATAATGAGAATCTTATATGTACTGACTTATTAGTGTTTATTTTTAATCTCCACTTTTTCAGCCAAATTTCAATTGTGTTGAGAAAGTGTTGTAAGTTGGTACTGGCCTGCGCTAAATCGTGGGATGAAGTCAAGATAGCAGTATCGTCAGCGTATGTTGCTACCGTTATTCTTGGATCAGATGGTAAGTCCGCAGTGTAAATTGTATACAGTAGTGGTGAGAGTATAGAACCTTGTGGAACTCCTGCACCTATATTTTGGTAGTCAGAAACTGATGATCCTTGCCTCACTACAAAGAAACGATCTTCTAGGAAGCTTTTCAGTACGTGATAATACGTATCCGGGAGGAATCTTTTCAATTTATATAACAGACCTGGATGCTAAACTTTGTCAAAGGCTGCTTGAACATCTAGGAAGACAGCGGTGGTAAATTTCTTCTCCTCCAGCGCAACAGCTAGCTGGTCCGTCAATCGATGTAACTGATGAATCGTTGAGTGCCTGCTTCTGAAACCAAACTGATGGTGTGGTATTATGTTATTTTCGTTGCAAATCGGCAATAAGCGGGCTAGTAATAATTTTTCGAATAATTTGGATAAAGTTGGGAGTAAGCTTATTGGCCGATACGAAGATGGAGTACTTGGTGGTTTATTTGGCTTCAGAAATAGGACGACGTGAGACAGTTTCCATTGAATCGGGAAGTGCGTCGTTCTGAGGATGGAATTGAATATTTGAGTTATAAGGGTATATCCATATAATGGTAAGTTCTGAAGAATCTCCGCCGTTATTAAATCGTACCCCGGACTCTTTCTTGATGGTAGTTGTTGGACAGCCGCCTGCACTTCCCTTCTTGTGAAGTTTTCCGGAGGCAATGACAAATTCAATGGTGAAGACAAGAAATTTTCTACATCTGAGGTGAAACCAGGTAAACCAGGAGAGCAAGACGCATTTGGCAGCGTACCAGACTTCCTTCGGACAAGAGAAACTTGAATTACATGACTAACGAATTGAAGACAGCTATATGGAACATCAAGACGGAAAGGTTCAATGAAAATGTCGCCAACCTGACAGAAAGAGATGGAAGCCTCTGGACTGCAACGCAGCGTCTTTTGCGTTACCAAATGCAGTCGCACCCACTTAAACACCCCGATGGATCATGGGCTAAATCAGACAAAGAGAAGGCCGACATGTTTTCCGATCATCTAAATTATAACATGAAAATATTTCATACTGTTCTTAATTAATATTTACAATCAAAATTTTATAGTGATTTTTAAATAAATAAACAAAAAAAAAAATAAATATAAAATAAAAAATAACCAAAACTTCCTTTAAAACGAAAAACAAATAAGAAGTAATAAATAATAAGCACATGATTCCGAATACATGTACACCTAACTTTTCCGAAAATAATTCGAAACGTTCATTCAATAATTTACAACATTCACACTCAAACACGACAGTCATCTACAAAACACTAACATTATATTATTTACAACTTTAAAATCACACTATCAGAATCGCCCTGGGAGATCCAGTACTATAGCACGTTTTAGCCTATTGACATCATTACTGTTGTCTAAGAGATTCAGTGCTAAGTGATTTACGTGGTTGTTTAGACGTTCGATGTATTTACAACTGAAACTTCGTATTTCTTCTCGTACCGTCTGCACATCCATATCACGATGTATATCGGCACTGGTAATATACCACGGTGCATTCAGTATGGTCCGTAGAATTTTTGATTGAAACCTTTGCAGAATTTCGATGTTTGAAGTTGATGCTGTCCCCCATAACTGAATTCCGTAGGTCCAAATCGGCTTCAGCATGGATTTGTACAAAAGTAGTTTGTTGTCAATCGAAAGCTGAGAACGCCTACCAACGAGCCAATACATCTTCCTAAATGTTAAATCCAGCTGTTTCCTTTTCATCTGAATGTGTTTGTGCTAACTCAGACCTCTATCTAAGTACATTCCTAAATACTTTACATCTTTGGCCTGTGGAATATTCTTGCCATTCAGTTGGACAGGAGGACAAGTTGCCCTTCTGGTAGTAAACGTTACATGCGTAGATTTGCCCTCGTTCACCTTGATCTTCCACTTTGTCAGCCAGACTTCCAGCTCACTTAGATACATCTGCACTCTGCGTGACGCAATAGTTGGGTCTGCATCACATGACATTATTGCTGTATCGTCAGCAAAGGTGGCAATGGTTACATTTTCAAGAACAGGCAAATCAGCTGTGAACAGAACATATAAAATTGGTCCCAGAACGCTTCCTTGCGGAACACCAGCCTTGATCTCTTTCAAACCCGTTAAGTAATTTCCAACCCGGACTTGAAATAACCGTTTATCAAGATACGAAACCAGAACACTGTACAGATTCTCCGGAAACACAGCTTTTAATTTATGGAGTAGACCAGGATGCCAGACTCTATCAAATGCTTGAACAACGTCTAACAGCACAGCCGAACAGTACTTCTTTTCCTCTAAACATCCACGGATTACGCTTGTCAATCGATGCACCTGCTCTATTGTACTATGCTGCTGCCGAAATCCAAACTGATGATCCGGAATAAGATGACGATCTTCTATAACTAGTTTCAACCGCTTTAGACATATTCTTTCAAAAACCTTTGACATCACCGGGAGTAGACTAATAGGACGATACGAGGAGACCTCATTTTCCGATTTACCTGGCTTCAATATCATAATAATCTTTGCTACTTTCCACTGGCTAGGAAAATATCCTAAGCGGAACACAGCATTAATTATCATAGTAAGCATTACCAGGGCTTTTCTCGGTAATTCCTGCAACATCCTCCCTGTAATGAGATCGTACCCTGGAGCTTTCTGAGGATGCAATTCAGAAATCGCACGCTTAACATCACGAACTGAAACCCGTTCCAAACGGTGCTGTCGCTGCTGCAGATCCATTACTACCGACCTTAAAATTTCTGCTTCCTGTGCCGGGTCACATTGTACATCATGGGGCTGAAAACGCTGCTCCAAATGGCCTGCAAATAGGCCTCATAAATTATGAGTTTAATTTTGCCGAATCGACAGTTACCCACAAATATGTAAGACATTTTTATTTACTTCGTTATATTTTATACTGTAAAGACTTAAAACATAGATTTAGCACAAACTTTTCATTTTATCCTTCTTAAAATCTATAAGTTTTTCGAGTTTCTGATTGAATCAGAAAACACCTCAAGTAGAGGATCGCCGGGATTATACAAAATTGATGAGATTACATGTCGGATGTGTGTGTTGTTTATTTTTTAATTACAAATAACACCTAGTTAAATGGAACTATAAATGTTTATGTATGTTGAGTTTTTAAAAAAAACGAGTTCAATTTTTTATGTTAAAAGAAACATGTTTAGGATGTCAAAATAGGAATATTTTTAAATTTCATATTTATTATATGTGTTGAAAAGTTTTGTTGGGTTCTTCAAAAGGGAGAAACAAAACTTATCTTGGTATAATATAAGCTAAGAGATACATTTTATAAAAATATAAAATAAAGTTTTGAAATAGAAAGGAGCACATAATTTTCTTATTTAAATGAATTTAGCAATTTGGTTTTAAACTGACATTTGAAAGCTGATTCAGGTTTATTCAAATAGGCTACTGATATAATATTGTGAATGAATTGTTTAAGAAAGAGCTTATATTACAACAAATACAACCAGACAATTTTTAAGTTGTACGTAAATAATGATAAAATTTTTATTATAAAAAGGTTTTATCTTTGTAAAAGGTTTATGCCCCATTTTATAGATGGTCGTCAAGAATAATGGAAGGCTGATGTCTACGACGAACATTGACTTGGTTGACATAACAAGCGAAGTCAATAGATAGCGACAAGTGGGCTATAAATACACGACGTCAGATGATCGTTTGTTTTTAAGATGTTTCTTTCATAGTAATATTTAGAAGTGAAAATCTTGACATACTTATTTTTATCTTTTCTAAAATCAGTCACTTTGAATTCCATTTGCTCTTATTACCCTTTTTATATAAATAGCGATTTTCATTTAATTTAGTAAATTTCAAGTTAGATTTCTGCAGTTAGTACGAGATGCAGTATAATTTTTTCTAAAACGTATCGTCTTTTTAATTATGAATAAAAAAGCTTAGTCTAGTGAAAACAAGATGAAGCAGACTATTCAAAAATATCAATGTTTTCGCAATGTTATTCAAAATGTGTGTTATGTATTCAAAAATGCGTCAATGTTTTCGTTTTTTTTTATTTAATTTTAGCCTTAGTACTGATTGAAGATCTTTATGGGAGGAGTGATTGTTAAAGTAACTGAGCTTATGTTAGAATTAGTTATTTGTTACGTCATGCTATTTTTTGTGAAAAAATAGCATGAAGCAGACTATTCAAAAATATCAATGTTTTCGCAATGTTATTCAAAATGTGTGTTATGTATTCAAAAATGCGTCAATGTTTTCGTTTTTTTTTATTTAATTTTAGCCTTAGTACTGATTGAAGATCTTTATGGGAGGAGTGATTGTTAAAGTAACTGAGCTTATGTTAGAATTAGTTATTTGTTACGTCATGCTATTTTTTGTGAAAACATTGATACAAAATTATTGTTTTACTGTGTAAATTCTTTTAGGAACATTAAGGTCATTGTGAATAATCTCGTTTCGTTCGTACATACGAGAGTACGATAAAATAAATATTAAAAATTCTACATAAACAATAAAAAGATTAAAATATATGAAATTTTTCAAAGTATTTCTGACAAAAATCGAAACAAAGTTAACCGTTTAAAACTGCTGAGACTGACCACTTTTACTAAAATTTTACAAAAAGAAAAATTTCTCCTGAATGGTTGGTAGAGCGTAAGATGTAATGTTTCATAATTGAAATCATTTTTATAAACATTAAAATACAAACAAATTGAGTTGACATGGGACAAAATGTTGCCAAACTTTTATAACCGTAATATAACAAGAAGTTATATCGGGGAGAGAATGTATGAGAGATTATTATTTACATTATGAGTGCCCAAAAATATTTCCCAGAAATGTTTTACATTATAAATGTGATTATACTGTTTAATTAATTTCCGTTTTTATTAAATATTTTTAATTTATTTAGTACATTTAAAGAACAAAAAAATTAACATCTTTAAGTTTTGAGAATATTTTTGACTCTTTACATAGCTTGATCTACGGATTACAATATCCAAAATAAAGATCATGAAAATAAAACTATAAGTGTATTATGAGTAAACAACATTAGATAATTAAATAAAAATCTATCCAAAAAAAGACTCCAGCACGCCGTTCATTTTAGTAATAAACTTTTTAAACATAGCAAATAACTAACCGTGGGTAGTTCAATTATTTGCTGCGTTTATTGTTTGTATTTTATACTGAAATATTGAGCACTTTATTCCATGTTTAATAATCGCCCTTGTTTAACTACTTCATATTGTTTACATTGTATGTTTGTCAACAAAGTTGTTTTTATAAAAGCTCTTTTATTATTTGTCGACTGAATACGGTTTAACATAGCCATATTTCATACATTGTATTACGCAATAATAATTTACAAAAAATTAATTGAATGCATATGATATACCTATTTTATTTTCATATATTAAATATTAGGGAATATAATTTTTATTAATTTAGCCTGTTGAGATGATATTGCTCAAAACCCGTAGTAAGAGTATGTAAACAAGAACAGAATTATATTGAAATGGATCGCAAACAAAAATTGTGCTCTTAAACTCATTAGATTTCACAATTTGAAAAAGGTTTATTTTAACGAATTAAATTAATCACGATAATTAAATAACGTTACAACATTATTTGGATAGCATGATGAAATAAAATTGATTAACTTTGTTTACCGTAGAAATAAATTCGTTCAAAGGCTCCGTACTCAAAAAGGCTCCGTACTCAAAATCCGTACTCTTAATTAGTAATTTACGTCATAATTATATTCCACTATTATCTTACATTCAATATAATTATTATAAAAAAATTGTTGTGTGTATTATGTAAATTACATTAATTTAATAAACATTATAGCGCACATATACGTAAAATATACGTAAAACCAAGTTCATGGTGGTCGGTGAAGAGGCGGTCAACGCAGGAATCACACTCGCTGGCTCCGCCATTGAACGGGTGCACACGTACAAATACCTTGGGTGCTGCCTAAATGACAAATGGGACTACGGTCAGAAAGTTAAAGCGCGTATCGAGCAAGCCAGAGCAGTGTTCACGAAACTAAAATACCTATTGTGCCAACGTGATCTTAGTCTCAACACGAGGCTCCGAATTCTGAGGTGCTACGTACTTCCTGTACTTCTTTACGGGCAGGAAGGATGGACACTAACGAAACTTCTAGAAAGGAGGCTGAAGGCGTTTGAGATGTGGCTACCGCCGCATGCTCCGTATAGCATGGACCGACAGAGTACGAAACACGGACGTACTGACTCGGATGGGCAAGGAGATGGAACTGCTATACGAAATCAAGCGACGAAAACTGCAGTACTTTGGCCATGTTCTTCGAAACGGTAAATACAGACTTCTTCTGCTGATAGTGGATGGAAAAATAGCAGGAAAGCGCCGGCCGGGCAGAAGGAAAGCGTCCTGGCTGAAGAATTTGAGAGATTGGTTTGGTCTCAACTCCACGTCACTGTTCCGAGCAGCTGTTTCGAAAGTTAGAATAGCAATGATGATCGCCAACCTTCGACGCGGAGACGGCACTTGAAGAAGAAGAAGATAGCGCACATCCACTGTTAAACCTACATAAATTGTATTTATTTTAAATAAAAAAATTATAAACACCACACGAACGAATAACGTGTAATGAGAAGCATAAATACAATTCATACAAACTACCATAAAACATAATTTACAAGAAAAAGTAAAAAAATATTATGTCATATTGGGAACTTATGCAATACACTGTAATAAATGCAACAAGAATTGTTTTGGTAAAACCACCAGATCGTTCATGTAGAAATTTAATGAGCACTGTAATTAATACAAATAGAAAAATATTAATTTTTGCAATATTACCAAACGGCTAATTAATTCATAATACACAATAATCAATACAGAAAATACTTTGAAAAAATAAATAACCAGTATCAAAATATAAATAAACAGATGTTGGAAACAGTTTTACATAATAAAAATATAATTAAAATTTTAATTATTAATTATGCAAACAGAATACAAAAATAGCGACCTAATTAGGGTCAGACTGACTTTAAAACTTTAAAATAAAAAATTAATAGATTTAATTGAATTCCTATAATTGCCATGATATACAGAAGAGGTTAATAAATTTGATATAATATATTTGGTTAATATACCGTGCTTCCTAACAAATCTGACGTGTAGGGAAATTAATATTGGATAATGTACTGTCAATATTATTCTTATAACAAGGATGTAATATTACTTTTAATACTCCATTCGTTAGGAAACAGAATAAAAATGAGTCTAAAAATGATTTTAATAGCTAGCTATTTAATAATAAATAAAGGCAAAAATTATATTCAATTTTGATATGGCGCGGTACTTACATAGGAAAATGTCGTTTCCATTGTTGTCTGAACGTTAGCTGGGCGTGTAAAGAGGTCAGTTTATTTTCATTTTTGATACTACAGTACGAGAGGCTGTGAGTTCGAATGCTACATAATTATTCAAACTTTTTTATTTGTTTGTTTTTTTTGTTAATAAAATTGATCATTGGTTATTATTCAATAAATACCAAAAAATATTAGAAATCAAAATTGTAATTTTTAATTAAACTAAAAAACTTGAATTTTTTTATTAATTAAGTTTCTTTCTAATTAATTAAATTAAGTAATTTTCTATTTATTTTTAAAATTAAGTTAAGAAATTATTTTTAAACTACTACTTCCGGCTGACCGATTTTGATGAAAATGTTCGTGTCAGGTCCTCTAGTGATACCTAACTTAAGTTTCAAGTTCAACTTCATACAATATATTTTGTTCACGCACACTCACACAGACAACACACACCAATCGCTAAAAACATGTTTTTTGGGTTCAGGGGGTCTAAAAACGTGTACATATCCGGTGAAAACTCGATTTTGAAAGATTGACATAAAAACAATACTTTCTTTCATATTATTATGCATATAGGCAAAAGAAAGTAAAATAAAAAGACAATGATATAACATTCAGGCATATTACTTGAACAAGGAAGAACATTAAATTTTGACAACTGTACTATAAATAGTCATAACCGCCTTAAACGTTAAAGTATGTAATTCTCTATGGTGAGATTGGATACCTTGCCACCCCGCAACATAAATCAACATTTTGTTATACATCAACGTGTTCATTTTAACATCCTCATCAAGATGATCCAATGTTCTCAAAAAGGACTTTGGTATAATCTACCAAAATGGCGATTAAATATGGCCGCCAAGCGTAGCTGGATTTATTCCTTTATTAGATTATATCTTCCGTTCTAATTAGTGTACAGTCTTTTTTTATACACACCAAATTAAAGATAAAAAGTTGCCAAACATTTTAAACATATAAAACAATTTCTAAATCGCAACACCTGGAAAAAAGTACGAACAAATTGAAATGTTTGCAAATAATTCTTCTAGAACTCGTTTAAAACCTAAATAAGACTAAGACGTCTAAACATTTCGAAAACATATGCAAAATAAAAGTTGTAGGTTAAAAAATTTACTATTAAAACCAGTACCTACAAGCTATATTAGTGCAACGTGTGATGGAACAGTCTCACTTAAAGTATTAGCGGCAGAGAGTCTCGCGCACTATTCTCATGTAACGTAGTTCTTTACACAACGTAGCATCAACCGTCATCTTGGTCTTTGGTCTTCACTTGTTCTACTTTATTTTTATTATTTAATAGATTTGTAAGTATTTTTGTAATAAAATAGTAGTTTTTAAGTTTTCTTTAGAATTAAAAAATTATCTTTCATTTCATTGTACGAATTATACTTTAACCAAAAAGTCACAGCCCGGCAAAATATTTTACAAACAAGTGATGTTTTTCTTTAAAACACATAAAAATCTTAGAATGCAAATACAACCTACTGAAATTTATGTTTTTACATATTTTCCGCCATCTTGAATGCAACTTTTTTTTTAAATACGAAAGTGTCATTTGACACATCATTTGCAATCTTCCTTAACTATCTCTTATATTTAGTTTACTGATTAATTTGAGTTAAATTTGAACAAATCTGTGCTAATATTTATCAGTCCTTGTTTTATAACGCATGTAAATTCTAAATTTAAATAAGGTAAAGACAATTGACTTAATCATTGATTACTTGATGGTAATTTTCCGATTTATTTTTCTTTGTCTTTAGCGTTTACCTATCCGATTCTGGATATAGGTCTCTTACAATTTCCTTCATAATTCTCTGCCTTGAGCTTTTCCCATTCACGTTTCCCAGCCGGTTCTTCAACACTATCCTTTAATCTCATCTAAGGTATACCTTTAATACTTCTAATTTCTTTAAGTCTCCATTGGGGTACCCTGTGCGCATTTATCTGTTATTGCTCTGCCTCACCATTTTTCTATTCCATCTCCACTTAAAACCAGTAGATTTCATCTTGTTTTGTTGTTTTATTAATATTATTAGTTATTGCTAATTATTATCATGTATATTATACAAACGTTTATAGTTCATAATTAGATGCATAATGATTTTAAGATGCAATAGCCTTGTGCTCATGGAGCACGTTTTCCACGTTTTATTGGTACACATCTTTTGCCGTCGCTGAGTTTTTTTTAAATTTATTTATTTAAGGCTTGCCACTGGAGCACCTTGGTACGTGAGAAACAACACCCTTCATTCTGACCTTCGTATTCCCTACGTAAAAGACGTTGCACGACAACTTTATCAACGTTTCTGTGATAAATTACAAAATCATCCAAACGACCTCACTCGACAAATGGCCATTCAAAATTTTCCAAATTTTCGACGTCTTCGTCGTCTTTGGTGTAGGGATCTTCTTTGATAACATCCTATCATTATCTTCATCATCAACATCACATCTTCTTAATCTTTACACCGTTGGGCTTTCATTTTCATTTCCATCAAGATCATCTTTATCATAGCATGATTACGTCATCCTGGAGGATACACTGCTGGATGTGACCCCTCCTTTCACGCCTAATAATAACTTTCATCAAATCTAGTGGTTGTACTTTAATGTATAGTATAGTGTTCTAAATTTATAAAATTAAGAACAAAAACAAATTATTTATTTAACGTCGCATCAACTGCAAGGTCATTAGCGACGACGTTCGGGTGTAACTGTGAGTAATGAGGATGAAATTATTTTTGTAACGTATGAAAATATGCCGTGTCTGTGTGGGATTAAAACCCAGGACCGCATGATAAGAGGCGAGCACGTTACCAACTACGCCAATGCGGCTGGCACTGAAAGTTTGTTTGCTTATAACTCGACAACAAAAACACTAACGTAAAATCAGGCTTTACCAACGTTTTTCATGCAAAATGTTTCAAAAAATCATGGGTCATATGTTTTATATTCCTATTTAAAAAGGTAAGTTTGATTCAAAAGTGCAGATCCAAGATATCTGACTTTTTTTTTATTATTTATTTGTTTAAGGTCGCATCAACAATAAAGTAATTAGCGACCACAATTACATAATAATCTTAAATTAACAAAATTTATATAACAAAATTTGAATTAAAATGTCTTGAGTGAACAAAATTTAAAGAATGACTTGTGTAAACAAAATTTGGATTAAAATACATTGTGTAACTGTAAGTCCGTAAGGTATAGAACCACATTCTGTATACTCTTGATGTCCGTCAGCATGATTTTCGTATTTTGTGTTAAGTTATACTTTTCTCATAGATCACGTAATCCTGGACATTTTATCAGTAAGTGTATTATCGTCAATGTAGTATCGTTGCAAAAATAACAGGTCGGTGCTTCAGTCTTTTGAAGAAGGTATTTGTGTGTGAGACTAGAATGTCCAATTCGTAGGCGTGTTACAAGTACTTGATTTTGTCTGCTACTTTGTGGTATTAATACGTCATGTGTGTTTTCCCTGAAGTCGTGTAGTTTACTGCGATGTCCTTTCCATTCATCGTTCCACACTCCTTGTGTCGTCTTGAGAACAAATTTTGACAAATCAACATGTGAGACAGCATGATCATGAAACACTTCTTTTATGGCTTGTTTGGCAGCATTGTCTGCCTTCTAGTTTCCTGATATACTAACGTGTGCTGGAGTCCATACAAATTCAATTGTTTTATTAATTTTTGTATTTGATACTAAAAGCCTATTTCTTGAATTATCGGTTCTTTAGTATTTAAATTAGAAATGCTTTCTAGAACACTTTTAGAATCGGTAAAAATTACGAATTTGGAATTTCGAGATTGAGATACCATTTCCAGAGTTTTATAAATAGCATAGGCTTCACAAAAGAATATAGAAGATTCGTTATTAATTTTGTAAAGAATCTCTGAATCAGGAAACACGATTCCACAGCCACAACTTCAGTTGTGAGTGAACCGTCTGTGTAAACACTCATGTAGTCTTTGAATCTAGCAGTTATTTTTAGAAACAGAGGCCTGAAAACAGCAGAATGGCGGTTTTGTTTTCCAAGAACACTAAGACTTAAATCAGGTATTGGAAGTTTTAGAAGCCATGGTGGTTCATCGGGTTGACAAACTTCAAAAACATTTGGAAGACGTATATTTAACTCCTTGAGGTAGGTGTCCACGCGATCACCTAAAGCTTTCGGGAATCTTGCTCTTTTTCTGGTAGATGTTTGGGTTTCCTATGGATATTGCACTATATACTGGGTTCATCGGTGTTGTAGATATTTTAACTGCAAATTTGATGCATAAGTATTTTCTGCGATATGTCAACGGTATGTCATTGCTTTCGGCAATGATACTTTCCACCGGGCTGGTCCTGAACGCACCCAGAGCCATACGCAAACTTGTTGTGTGAATAGAGTTTAAAGAATTTTTAACTGATTTTTGTGCAGAGTCATAAACAATCGAACCATAATCTAATTTGTTTCTAATTAAAGCCCTGTAAGTATTTAAAATTATACGTTTATCAGCTCCCCAACTGCATGACGAAAGTAATTTAATTATATTCATTCGTTGTAAACAGTCGGCTTTAAGTTTTTTAATGTGAGAAACCCACGTAAGTTTCTCGTTAAATACCATACCTAGTATTCTAATTTCATTTTTCTGTTTAATTTCATGGTTACCTATAAAAAGCTGTGTATGTTCATCCGATGAGTGTTTTCAGGAGAAAATAATATAATCTGATTTAGTCAGTGAAATATTGAATCCGTTATTCAACGCCCATTTCTGTATATCACTCAGCGTTTTCTGTAAAGAGTATTGAGTTGTTTGGACGATTTTGCCTCTAATAGTAACAGTCACATCATCTGCAAATATGTAGCATTTTACTGGTGGTGATATTAATTTAGTTATATCATTTATAGCAACAAGAAATAAAGTTACACTCAAAACGGATCCTTGAGGAACACCATTTTCTACAACAAATTTTCTCGACAGACTTCCATTAGCCTTGACCATTATGACCCTGTTTTGTAAAAAATTTGAAATGAAGTTTAGGATCGGTCCGTTAACACCAATTTCACTTAATATCTTTACAATTCTGTACTTCCAAACCATACCGTATGCATTCTCCATATCCAATGCAACTGCAATTAGGTGTTCACCAGATTCAAAAGCATTACATATGTCTGTTTGTAGATTAACAAGATGATCTAAAGTAGATCTATTTTTTCTGAATCCACTTTGAAACTTAGATAGAAAGCTAATGTTGTCTAAGTACCAAACTAGCCGATTATTTAATATCCTTTCTAGAAGTTTACATAATGTGGAAGTTAATGCAATCGGTCGGTAACTCTCTGCTTTACTATGATCTTTATTTGGTTTAGAAACTGGAACTACAATAGCTTCCCTCCAAATGGCCGGAAAGAGACCGTGTAATAAGATTCTGTTATAAATGTCTAATAGAAATAGTATGGCATTATCAGGTAAATGCTTCAAAAATATATTAAAAATACCGTCAGGTCCAGGACTTGAATTACGTAATTTTGAAATGACATTTTGGATCTCGTTGTACAGAATCGTCAGTGACTTCGTTAATATTGAGTTCAGTATTACTTTTAATTTCTAAAAATTTCGCATTATATTTAGCGTCACTTGAACTTTGAGCTAAGGTGTCGGCTAATAAATTGGCAATCTCATCTGGATGTGTGATTATTTTACGGTTAGTATTTACAAGACATGAAATATTAGTAGAACATTTAATACCTCTTATTTGTTTTATTTTATTCCACGATTCAACGGAGTTTGAACTGGTCATTGAGGAGATGAAATCACTCCATGACTTACGTTTCTTTAATTTAAACAATGTTCTCGTATACGACCTACATTTTTTAAACTCAGTAAAATTTATCTCAGTTGGGTGGCGTTTATATTTATTGAATGATTTCTTGAATTTTTGTAGAGACTCCTTGCATTCATCATCCCACCATGGGACTTGCCTTTTACGGATTTTTCCTGAAGTTTTCGGTATATTTTTAACTGCTGCTTTTAAGATTATACTAGTAAAACAACTAATTTCATCATCTATTGTTCTTTCTTCTTGTGTATGAGAGGTGGGCTTGAATATTTCCTCAATTTTTAATGATATGTCATGTCGGAATTTTTCCCAATCGGCCTTACCAAAAATTTATTTCTGATTTATCGTATCAAATGTATCTCTAGATCCAATGTCAATAATGATCGGAAAGTGGTCACTACCATACAACTCGGACTCAGTTCTCCATTCAAGCTGATGAGCAACTGAAGCACTGCAAAGGGTAAGATCTATTGCACTAAAGACTCTATAACTGCTGTTGAAATGAGTAGGTTTCTTCTTATTTAAAAGAACCACATCAGTGTCTTCGAATAATTGTTCAATAATATTACCTCTGGCGTCGTTTTTATGAGAACCCCAAGCATAGTTGTGAGAGTTAAAATATTCGGCGATTAAAAACGGTTTTGGTAGTTGGTGGATTAGATTATACAACTCCGCGGATGAGAGCTTGTACTGGTTAGGTAAGTAGATGTTACAAATTGTAATGGAACCTATTGGAAGAAGAACGGATACAGCGACGGCTTCAATGTTACAATTTAATTTAATTTCAGAAGTTTTGAATTTTTTATGAATATACATGGCCACACCTCCACTAGCGTGTAAAACATTTACTCTATTTCTATAAAAGATAGAATAATTATTAGAAATAGGTGCAAATAGATCATTTTTAAAATTTGTCTCTTGCAGACAGATTGCAATCAGATTATGTTTATTAATAAGTAGTTGGAGAAACTCTTTTTGCTGGTAAAAACCATTTATATTCCATTGAAGGATGGAATATGTAGAATTATAACTTCCTGTCATTTTTGAACATAAAAACTTAAATGATTAAATAAAAACATTTTTGAAAATCGAGAAATATATAATCCAACAATTACGACGAATCACAGTCTAGCAAAGATAGTAGATTACTGTCACCTTCTAAGTTGGCACTTTTTACTGGAATTTCTATACTTAAGTTATTAGATCCATATATCGCTAATTTTGGTGCTTTTTGTAATTCAGTAAATTTAGTTTTAAGGGATCTTCCGTTTAAAGAAGGATAAGAATCATTAAGAAGAATCAAAACTTTAGATAGGTCAGAGGTATATTCCTTTATAATGCCTACAGGATTGGAGGAACCGTAAGTCCTTTCAAGGAGGCTCTTTAATTGCATGTAGTCAAGAACATAGGGGTTGTCATTGCTACAGAGAATGTCCTTCAGAGGACTTAACTGGTCTTCTATTACTTTAGAAAAGTGATCACCCTTCTCCTTTTTAATCTTCTTTTTCATCGGTCTAGTTAGGGTATAACCTTCTTCTGTCGATGAATCGATATTCGACGAGTTATCTAAACACTCGTCATTATTAATGGCAGTAGAGCCCTCAGACGACAACGGCCTTTTATGTATTTTGGCTTCAGTCATACTAGATTTACCAGGAGCAGGAAGCCCAGGAAATTCAACATCAAACTTAGTGTGTTGATTACTAGTGTCGTTTGATTTTTGTGTAACGGTAACACTCGTATCAAAATTACCATCGGATTGAAAATTGTTAGTGGATTTAAGATTTCCGTTAACAGTAGGAACCTCATTGTCCTCAACTTCATTTAAACTACCAACATTTTTAACATGACAAACGTCCCTATCGCTTACGAAATTCTCATCTTCACGATTGAGGTCACTGACTTTGTCTTTTATGATTGAAGTACAATCTTTAGCCCGATGCCCCGGTTGTTTACAGAGAAAACAGGAAATAGAGTCAGATGATAGATAAATCCAATAGGATGTATCATCATATACAATCTTCATAGAGTCAGGTAATTTTTCGAAATCTTCCGGGTGGATATACACCTGACGTCTGAAACTCATGATATGGCTATAGCCGGGTTCAGATATCCCCGCTTTCAGGAAAGAAATTTTAGACGCTAGTCTTTTATTAAGTCTAGAAAGTTTATCTTCCAGTATATAATGAGGAATTACTGGACACACATTTGATAAAATAATTCCTTTGTACGTTGTAATTAACGGCTGAATAAGCAATTTGTTGTTATTCAGTGAAATTACTGTATGGTCTGCTACAAGACTGTTTACTATATCTGACGAAGCAAGATACATACAAATTCTGTTCATCGAGATGCGAGAAACAAATCTAATGTTCTCGGGTTTCACTAATAAACCGACTGCCTGGATGTACTCATTTACTGGTATTCCGTCGATTGCATCTAAAATTATGGCCTGAGCCTTCGTTGGAAAATTATTCGCTTTTACGCTATTTGCGTAAGAAGCTTGTTGACTGTTTAATTTACTGTTTTTTCCATTGAATTACTACTATTATTTAACAATGAACCTCTGTACTCAGAAGCCATTTTAAATATTTCCGTAACCTAGGCTAGCTGAGGTTAGGTTATCGACAATGACAACAATGCCGACAAAAAACAAACAAAAGATAAAACGATATGAAATAAAATAATTACCTATCACTTAAGTGTAATCGGTATACTCGCAGACAAGTAATTAATAGTTTGAAATAGAAAAATACTTGTATTTTTGTCCATAACATTAACAGCACAACATTTGTTTACAAACACCAAACCGGAAGTCTCCAAGATATCTGACTTATTTTCACATAAATATGTGTTTAACCCTTATATTTGAGATGAAAGTAAAACAATATTGTTTTCAAAACTCAGAAATAATAAAGCAGAAAATTTATAATATAAATATTCGAAAATATTTATTCAATCTTGTTGACTTCTTCAATAAATATAACCATACAACGTTGGCAAATATTTTCTCAGCATTTTGATAAATCGTTGAAAGTATGCAAAGAAGATTTGATCAACAGGTGGTAAGACAGAATACAGGAGATGTACCACCCAACACAACTTCATTAGGTTCGAATTTGTATTGAGACCTCAACAAAAGATATCGTCCATAGTATAAAATTTTATAATTTCAATTATTTTTACTTTAGTTTGAATTTCATGCCTGTTTTAAATAATTTTGTGTATGCTATTGTAATATCATAACACTTTATACTGTTCTTTTAATTGTTACAGTATTTACAAATAATTCTTGTGTCTTAAGAATGCTCTTGAATAACTAAATTTAATCGTTAGCAGTATAAAATTTACACTTGGACGATAAGTTTAATGTCTCATACTAGAACGCGATGCTCTTGTTGTTTAACCTAAAAGGTTTAAGTTCAATTCCTAGATATGCTCAAGAAAATAAGTAAAGCCTAATTTTATAGGTCATACTTTCAAGCTCTAAACTCAGCGTTGTTTCAACTAACCAAAACTTTTTGTACACGTAACAAGAATTTCCTCCTATTTATCAAAGCTACAATTTCCTAATTTTATCTACTTCTCAAGTCAGAGTTTTAGCGCCCTAACTGGATACAATATCTACGTTAGTGCCACCGCAAACATAAGTTGCAGCACTAGCCACGTTTGAAGATGACACAAACATTCTCCTCTACAAAAAGATCCTCTCAGAGCAACTGCAGGACTTCAACAATACTTTTAAATCTTATACAAGATTTGTAGATGAAATGGCATTTAAAAAAAAATGAAACAAATATCTTACGCGTTACGTTTACACTTCATAATTAAAATTACCTATATATGTACTCTCCGTATGTTAAAAACGTACAAATTTCACACACAGCCACAAAGTAATTTGGATTACGTCTGCACAGGCGCATTGGAAAATACACTTTCAATAAAATACTAAAATAGCTAGGTTTAAAATTTAAACAATTCTATTGGCTACTCGGACAAAAATCAAAATTTTAGCTTCAAAACTGTATTTAAAAATGGTCTCGATTTACGGTATCTATTTATTGGACGCTATTAGAAAATAAACCATCAAAATGATTCAACTGAAGTTTAACAGCTGCGCTTTGGTATATACCAAGCAACCGCATTTAAACCTGTCTGATTCTTTAAACAATTGAAAATTATTTACAAAATTTAGTTTAGCATGTTTAAAAAGGGTTTTACCGATAATAGCCAACAATATTACAAAACGAAGGGAACCAACACACATTTTTTTCGGTAAATTAAATCCTTCGCTCTGTCTTCAAAAAATTAATTTCATTATGTAATGTAAATTTGTTTGTCTGTAAATTTATCTCCACTATAAGTTACTTTTTCGCGTCAATTCTTCTTTGTCTCAAGTATTTTTTATTGTTCTTTAAAGAATAAATTGTAGATACATTTGATTGAAAAGAAAATCGCCCAGGGAACATGTTAATTACAGTATTCAGATGAACTTAAGTCCCCTAGCCGTCAGAGTGAGAGAATGCATAACACTCTCACTCGCACAAGCCATACTCGCCATTCCAACAACATTGTATAATTTTACTCATTGTTGTGAGCAAGCCTTTATGCATGCAGTAAGCTAACAAGCAAGATAACGACTGTAGTATGTTTTCAGATTTGGATTATAATGTTAAAGACCTTTGGGCGCTTGCGTAGTTATGCCACATATCTACCTCTCCTTCGCTCGGCCATGGGACATTAATTTATCTGATATCTGTACAATAAAATTTTGGTTGTTCAATTCAATCATGTTTGGGTTTTTTACAAATTATTTTATGTTTAATTCATTTTATTGAAAAAAAATTTGTTAACTATTATTATTTTTATTAATTAATTTTTTAGTTTATATTTCCAGTAGTGGAAGAAAGAGATTCTTGGTTCGTGTGGGATTATCAACTGCAAATCCTCATTTTCATTTTACAATTATATCTCCTACGTAAGGGATTATTCTATGTTAATAATTCTTATTTACTTTTTGTGATTAAATATTGTATTTTTACATAGATCGCCACGAATAAAATTAGTGTAGTATTTTATAAGTTATATCATAAAAAACTTATTTTTAGACGAACCACTGGAAATCTCAGTACATTTGTTAGAAGCCATGTAGAACAATAAAAATATTATATATTTTAAAGAATTATATTTTGATAAATAAAGAAAAAATGGACGTCAGAAACAATGATCTTATTTCAGAAAATAAATATTGACATTCTACAGCATTGACCTTTAGATACTCTCTCGAAATTTTAATTTAACGCATGAGTTGGTCGAACATTTATTAATTTTGATTGAACGTGCCTAAGGCATAAGGCATGACGTTGAGGCGTTTGTAAGCACAGTTCTTTATTAAAAAACTTAAGTTACTTTGTACAAGTCATATCGACACAAAAATATCCTCTTTATTAAAATAACACACGATCGTTGGAATATAAGGGTAGTTAAGGGTGAAGTTAGTAAACATTATTTTATAAAAACAACATTTAAAAAATTATCGAGAGCCCAGTTAAAACTCGAAGCGCTTCGGATCGTTAGTACTGTTAGCACAAGCATTAAGAAGGCCTCGAGAATAAATTTATTATCCATCAAGCTGTAATCGTATGGTAGGAAAAACACTCAACCTCCTTGGTATCGGAAGCAAATACAATGGCGGTTGCCATAGCAACACATCGTCACTCTTCTTCTCGCTCTTTTGGAACTGTATACCACCCAGTCACGTTCGTTTTATCCATGCAAATAAACGCCTCAAAATTTTAATATTGCTATATTAATTACAGTACGTAATATGGTAACTCATCCAAAATTGTCTGAAGCGTAAACTTACCTTTTTATTTAACTTTCGTACTTTTTACTTCAACGGTTGTTGTTTGTTTACTTTATTAGAGTTTAAATACACAATTATTTAATTATGCAACAAATCTTATCTCCTAAAAGTTTTTCATTTAGTTTTAGTATTAAATTTTTATTATACATCGCTAAGGAATTTTAAATACTAGTGACATAATTATATGAAAACTTTTCCTACAAGTGTCATTTATCTTTAAAAATTTATTATACCTTGCACGCTCAAGTGTAAGTATAAGCCATATTAAATTAATGTGACAACTATTAAATAGAGTGATTACTGGCAGGTTTAAAATGGATAGAGGAAACCTGACCGTTGTAGGAGTTTATGCACCCGAAAAAGATAGCAAGGATGATTCTGAAGGATTCGCTTGTTATTTATGGAATGCACAAAAGGGGTGTTTGTCACAAGTGTGGAGAGAGCATTCGGTGAACAGGGATGAATAACTAATTAATGAAAGGCTTCTTGCAGATTTCTCTATTTATAACAGATTTAAAATTTGAAACAATTTTTCAGGAAAAAACACATCCATAATTAAACATGGTTCAATTTAATTCGGAGGTCAATAATTGAGTACTTTCTAGTATCGAGTAAGGACAAGTCATTGATACGATATATTAGAGGGTATCATGGCAGTGATATAAATATTCAAACTATAGTTTAGTAATTGAACTTTTTTTTCAATATATATCTTTATATTTATTTTTTGTATAGTTTAATATTAAATTGTTAAACAGTTGGTAACTTTTTATATATATTTTTTATTTTATATTCTTCATCATAATCTGTTCATTTATTTCGAACAATAAATTACGAATTAGTATGGAGAAAAGTTAAAAACTGTTGGAAGCCAAGTATCCATCGACGATTTCTGTGATGTTAGTTAGTAAATGAAAATCTTCCTGTTGATTGTTTTTCTTGTAGTACAAGGATTCTAGGGCTATTAGTTTGTGTCTTGGACTGAAATGATTGAATGCGTAGAATGTTTTTGAAGAACTTGCAAAGCCTATGGCATCCATAAGACCAAATGCAACCACAAATACGTAAAAATAAAAAAAATACTCTCTATGTAAAGAGTAAAAAACTACTAACTTTGAAAATTTTGGTTTAAAATTTTGTGTTTCAGAAAAATAGTTATTCCCAGCAAAAAAAAATAATTGTCTCTGTTATTTCAAGCAAAGAATTAAACCTGAAGCAACTGGATTAACGTTTTTTGTATCTTGCTCAAAGACTAAAAAACCAAAATTTTGGGAAATACATATCAATGGAAAAATACAGATTTTTTAAGTATCGTAAAAAGGTTGTAATGTATAAGCTTTTATGAAAATGATTCTGTTAAAAGCATGGAGTAAGCATAAAACACTCAATTTTACTGTTAATATAAGAACATTATTGTACAAACAAATGGATTTTTCTCTCAAAAATGAATCGTCCGTGGAAAATATTGATTTAAAAGGAATTCCGCTATAGTCGTTTCGCAAATTATTATTTTATTCTGACGAGTTTATAACACAAAATTTTACGGCTTTTCATAAAGTGAAAAAAATTGTCATTGTGTTACAATTGCAACACAATTGTCGTTGTGTTTCAGTAGAAATGTTTTGTAAAACTAAAAAAAAAATAATTTAAATTGTAATCCTGATCGTACACTCATATAATTTCATCGGCGCCAGTAATAGAAATTATTAACAGTATAGGAAACAATAAGCAACTTCATGATCTAATGAGATGATGCCTTGTAAAAAATATGTGATGTCGTCTTGAACAGAATCAGGCCGAATATTCCTGAGCGAGTATAGTTAATTGAGCTCTAACCATCAAATTTCACCGGTAATCACCGTCTAGTATTCAAACCAATAAAATATATAATAGTAAGTTATTTATACTAGAATTATTTTACTACAGTTTATTTTTATTTTTTTTATTATTTTACTGAACTATTATTTATAGTATTTTTTATTATCATTTGAACCACGGAACCTTCGTCACCGAATGATTCGCGGCGGCGACTTCACCAGTTGTAACCCGGTGGATTAACTGTATAATAAAATTTAAAAATGTATTTGTCTACGAAAACTATATAAAACAATTTGTATAAACGTAAACTTTCGTTTTCATTTTTAATGGGGTTGTTGCCATCAAAAAATAAGTTTATTTTAGAGAGAGAAATAGGCTACATAAATTTTGCGGGATAAATTATTTTAAACTAATGAGAGAATATTTATTTCAATAAAATTTTACATTAGTAAATAAAACAATGAAAATAGAACCATACAAAAATCAATATTTTTCTTTGCCAAAACTTTGAATTTTTGAACTTTTTTGTCCATTTCATAAAGTTAACATGAAACCAATACTTCTCTTTTCTATATTTCATAATTAAAAGAACAGATAGTAAAAACTAGGTAATCTTCCATTTTAATAAAGAATTATAATACATCTCGAACCAAGAAAACGAAATCACCAAGTAGAAAAATGATCGTTGATGTTTGATACGAGATCCCAATTCCAGCATTTTTTCTTTCTAATCTCCTCTAGGAATATTGTATTGTAGGTGTGGGTGTGAAAATGTTCATATCTCTGGTTTCGTGTAATTAATTAATTCTGAATAAAAGTAAGAAAAATCATCAAGTCTTTATTTTGTGTCGATGTTGAAGTTTCAATGTATGAGATAATCTTTTACGTAGGAGAAAATACTTGTGATTGAGGCCTCCTGGAAAAATCCATAGAATAGGATAGGTAAAATACTACAGCAGTGCGGAATCGATACAGGAGTGCCTCTGTAATTTATTAAATTGTATCCGGAAAGTATTTTGATGTTCGGCAAGTTCCTAATGATTTATATTATGTTTCAGAATGCTTAATTGGTTCTAGTATAAGGAACATTGTAACGGTTTGTCAATTATGTAGTTGTCAGTATACTGTGGACAATTTTAACTGGCACAACTCTTGCTCTACGTGTACACACAGTTCCGCATAATGTATATCCACAACCTATTATTTCAACAAGGTCTACAAATTTTAATGTACGAAAATGCCTATAACCTTATTTCAATTTACAAACATAAAAATAATTATTTCATTTTAAAGTATGTGTTTAATTTCCCTCAGTAAAAAATTAAATTAGCCTATAAATTACAAGAACTAAACTACAAAAACTCACTGAGTTATAATCTACAGACACTCGCAACTAACTAAACAAATTGGTCTAAATATATTATAATGAACAGAAAATTAAATATGAAAACAAATTAGCCACATCATAGAAAGATTATTATTAAGACAGATTATAAATAACAACAGTGAAAACTAAGCGTCGTGACCGTGCGTGAGTCGCACATTACAGTAGTGATTGTATACTTTTGTGACTGTACCGTCGTTGCATGGCGAGGGCCGAAGAGTGGAGTAGATAGTTCGAATTATCCAAGATATAGAAGGGTAAACCTCAGGTTATTAATTTCCATCCAGATAACATTGTGTAGTAAAATTTGACCGCCTCGGTATATGGGTTCGTATGGTTAGGTAATAGGACGAAAATGCTAGGACGAAGATAGCGGTTTCGATTCCCAATTTGTGAGCGAAAGCAACCACTCGATACTTTACCCTATGTATATTGTAATAAATATTTTCTTAAATATTTTTAAAATTTTTAGAAACATGTACAAAATTATCGATTTGAATAATGAAAGCGGGTGCTTGGAATGTCATTTCATTCATACTTTGTTTAGAAAACAACCTTTTTTGAATACCTTTCTTAATATCATCAAATAGATATTGTTGTGTACTCTAGATTCTATTACTTTAGAAAGAGGAAAAACAGGTTGAAAAAGACGAATCTAAAGGTTTTACGATAAAAGACTTATCCATTGCATAACATCCTCCTTTCCAGTAAGAACTAAGAAAGAACTTTCATCAAAGCGTATTCTGTGAAAGGTTAGCAAATACGGAGACGAAATGAAATTGGCGCGAAAGAGATGGGACTTTTCCAATTAAAATATTGACTCATGGTCCATAAATTCTTTAAATTAAAAGAACAAAGTTGAAATAATAGAGGCATTTCCTTTTTATGAAAAGTACGTAGGTTTTTTTATACGGCTAACATTTTATTACAATGCTTTTTACAGGGATCTATATTATTTTCTTCTCTCTATTTAAAAAGTCAAATTACTTTTCTTGAATTTTGTTGTAATCTATTCAAAATAACTTTTAATGAAATTCGTGCATCATTGTAGAAATCTAAATGAAAGACGACGTTAGCTTGGATCTTACTCTGAATATTAATTACCAATATGTTTTTATAATAAATAATACAAAGATGTAATTTCATTAAATTATTTTTTTCTGTCACTACTATAAAGTTCTATAGACAGTACACGGTAACTATTTTATTTAAAATAATAAATTATTACACGCCGATAAATTAATTTCAGGGGTCGGGAGAAGACACTGTTAACCTACATCAACATAATTTTACGCGTCATTCTAAAATTTTACTAAAATCTACAAATCATGTTTATAAATTTGTGTTTGACATTTATTTTCTATTAATCTAGATTTTGTAAGATCGTAAATTTAACGTTCTGGATAAACGTGCTGTGCATTTTATTTTTACTCTAGGTTTAGGTAGTAATTCCTAGGTTTACCTAGACTTTATTTATTTATTTTATTTAGTAAAATATAGCTACATTAAAATTACAACTCATTACTATAAATATATTAAATATATTTGTATATATAAATATATATATATTAAATATAAATATATTTATATGCACAAATACTTCTTCACAAAGAGTTCTGTCCGCGCATAGGACTATACAGAACAAAAACATTAAATCACTTTAAATACTTATAACTACTATAAAATTAATAAGTTAAATTACTACAGTTAAATAGGTTACAAAGGTTGCGTTGAACAGAATTTAAAAAAAAACATAAACTATATGATAAATTTAATTAAATTTTACATAAAATATCAATAATTAAATTTTCATTTTAATAACAATAAACATTTTTTTTAAAAACTTCATTTAAATAAACTAAAAAGTTCATGTTTGTATATTTTGTAATAGGGAGGAAAAAAATGTTATAACTTTTATTTTATAACTATAACTACTTTGCAATAATATATTTTAGCTAACAAAATGTAAATATTTTAACTTTATGGAAAATTACTTCAATAAATGAGCATAAAAAAACAGTTAAACAATCGCAAAGAAAAAAGTAAAAACGAAAAGGAACAGTTATTTTAAGACCTGGAAAAATTTCTCAAGTTCTTGCTCGTATATCGATAGTATATGTATTTTATTTTATGTTTTAAACGACTTAATCTAGAACTTCTCGTATTTTCTAACATCTACGATTTATCTAAGGCGTAACACCATGAATACTCTCACTAAAACTACTCTGTTTATACCAATTTTAATTTATGAAAAAAGTGGAAAAGTTTTCTGTTGATTGAATAAATGCTGAAAAAAATTCTTGTCTAAAACGGCCATTTAAAATTACGAACGTTTTTATTTAATATGCGTGAGCTATAATTAATCTGCTATTGACATTATTAGTATGTTAACAGTTTAATGTAAAACAAAACAGTTTTAATCAATTATTCCTGATAGTCATTTCGTTGAAGATAGGATACATACAAGACTCCTTGATTAAAAACCAATAACTTTAAACACCATGTGGGCTACTGAGTATACTTATAATATTTAAAAAAAATTATTTGTCGAGTAAACCTAAAATATTTAAATTTATATTTTAGTACTCCTTAGAATGTAAATTATAATGAACAATTTTAAACTTTTAACTTTCGAGGGGAATGTGTAGTTGCCAAAACCTTATAAATTATTGAAGCTATTTGTGACACAACGTGTAGTTAAATAAAAGTAGAAAACTAATAAAACTAGACAAATTAATAAATAAATTGATTGTGATGGCCTAGTGGTTAGCTTGCAACGCTGCAAAACGTAGATCCCAGGTTTCATTCATGGCTAGGGTTGAAAAATTATTACACATTCAAACTTACCATCCCGTAACCAAAACTAGTTGTTAACCATCAAGATTATGATCGAACTTTTAAAAAAATGATTGAAATAAAATAAATTATTTGAAATGAAATGGTAAAAAAATGTTGTAGTATGAAACTAAATTATTCATTAATGGTTAACTTATTGTTTATTTAAATCTATAATTAAAATTTATTTAATTGATTGAAATATTTAATAATATATTAAATTTTATGTTCGCTCAAAATACGGGCCAGGGCGCATATTATTGATCCCAACATTTTGGGTTGACAATGACAGGAATGATTGATACTGTCTACAAAATATACATTTAATTAATAAATTTCAAGGGTTTCTGCAAAAAAACGGTTATGCATCGTTGATATTATATTTTATTACTCTATCCAGAGAAACGTCGTGTAAAATATATTTTTAAAAATCTTTTTATTTTCATCAGAAAAACATAATACCATAATGATAATATATCAGGAACGAACTGAAAAAATTCAGTAACAAAACTGATAAGAATATTCATTACTTATTTTCATTTATCACCATTCTCATCGTCTGCTTTAGCAGTAATTGCAAAACATAAAACAAAACAAAAAATAAAAAATAAAAATGAATTTATTTGCAATTTAATAGTATGTTACAAAAGTGAATTCATGTAGAAGCGGTTAAATCTTTCACACAGCTTACATTAAACTTGCATGTATCGAGTACAATTGAAGTGGTAGAAGGAACTTTAATTAAATTTATAACATTACTTTGTACACCGATCTGGACTTAAGGTTTCCACATTCATGAAATCGCTAATCCGAGTAATACAGCTTGATTACCATGATGTCAATCAGAGAGCACTGTCAACCAGAGCACTTTATATTATAATGGACTTCTTTTAGTACGTACGAAACGAAATTATTCACAATGGACAAGTCCTTATGTATCGAGACAAAAATAAAACATTCTTATCAAACGTTTCCACAGAAAATTAGCATGACATATTAACAATCTTTTCAGGTTGCTCAATTTAATCAGGTTCAGTTACTTTACTGGACAACCCCCAAAAAGACTAAAGAAAGCTTTGATCAGAGATTTGTTGCTACCTTAAAATTTCAAATGACTAGTATAAATGACAGTATAACTACAAAGTAAAATCATATTTAAACAAAATTAAACTTAGAAGCTCCATCTATGGGGGATTTTCTTCCTCACATCATGATGTTATATTTGCATAATCGTCACTATCAGCTCAACTGTTATTGTATACTGTACAGGCACAAAAAACGGGTGTCTCAAAAAGGACTCAACCGTTATATTAAGAAAGTAGAAGAATCGGATACGTAAGTTTCATCTCTCTTTACATGTGGGTTGGCAACACCGTATTCAATGTCAACAGATTGTAACAATTGGAATGGCGTCATTGCGCACCAATGTTATTGCATTATCTAGTCAACAATATTCCATATTTTGTCAACGGTGTTGTTTTCCAAAGACTAATGTTTGTTTATTTTGAGACTTATTTCGCTTAAAAATAATACGACCGCGTAAAAGACGAGATTTAGTTAACACTTCCCAATTCTACTATACCGAATAAGTCCACAATCTTTCGTGTGTTAAACATATTTCGTGAGAATGAGCGTGTACAAGATTGCAAAGCATAGGTTGACCATTAAAAATAACCGTGGCAGTTCTAGAGGATGTAAAAGAACGTTTCACTCGTTCTCCTAGAAAATCTCACAGGGAACGAGAGTGTTGGTTTAAGCAGGATAACGTAACGTGCCATACTTTTACGCACGCTAGTCATGTTTTTTGACGATCGTTTGATATCGAAGAGGTGGTGGCCTCCAAGATCCCCAGATCTTATACCAGCTGACTTTTTCTATTAGTGCTATTTAAAAAGTGTCTCTTTTTAAAACAACACTTTTCCTCATACTGAATTTAAGGGAAAAACAGAAGGTGAAATTTGTAACTTTTATGAGCAATCAGTACGAAAAGTGGTTACAAATGTTGGGAAACTTGCACGAACCTGCATTCAGGTCACAGGGAATCATTTCATATAATCTATTATAAAAATATTAACAGTAAGTTTTATTGTCGTTTGAATATCTTTGCATAAAATTATATAAATGTTTTATTAATAGGCTAATATTTTTTTATTACATTTATGTTACCTGAAAACGAGTTTGTTCTTTTTGAAACACCCTGAGTTTTTAAATCTTACCTATATTTGTTTGTAAGCAATAAAACCAACACTAGTGAAAATAACGTAATGAATTCCTTCCACAAAACAATTTTATTTAAATAATCACTATATTATTTTTTATAAAATGCTAATTTTCTGTTAGTACATAGAAATAATTATTATTTAAAATATTTATGAGCCTAATCATTATTTATTTTTTTTAAATAACAGAAATCAATCAACTGGAGTAAGGCCTACCTTCAGATTTCAACGGAATATATGAGGCGATTAAAACTATATGCGCGGACAACTCAGGCATTACAACATTTTGATCGCCACACGAAATTAAATTTTTTTAATTACTTTTTCTCTTTGTAAAGAAAAACGTCGGATATTTACTCAGCGCGGCCAGCCAGTTTAAATTAATAAGGTATTAATTTTTCTTTTAATTATGAAAGTTGGATTTCATTAATTTATTTGAACGTATTATTATTCTACATTTTATTTTTTATTTTTTTGCTAAGACCCTACGGAATTTCCCACTTCTCGGACTTTACAACCCATTGGCTCTTGTATTCCCAGGCTCCCTCCGTGAAGTTATTTTTATTTTTATTAAATTAAAAACAAAATTTTTTATCTTTTCATTTATTTTTAAGTTCTGAATTTAAATAAAGATTAATAATTAAGTACGCCATATCTAATGTAATAAGAAAACGAAAATACATTTATAAAATAAAATAATTATCAAAACGTTAAATCTATGTTACCTGGAAAAAAAAGAAAATGAAAAGAAGCTTTTCTATTGTATTTCAACACAACCAACCTAAAAATCCCCTCTTCAGTTTGTGTAGCTCTGAATCAAGGGCGAAGAGAGAACCAGGTATACTGGTTCTGAACCGACCATAACCTAACAAATCCACTTACGATTCCCAATGGAGAAATTTAAATGATAAATTTCACTTTGCAACCTAGGCGGTTTATTACTAATTCATATCACCCTTTTAACGTTATTCTTCTATAAGAATATAATGACCGAATTCATTTCTTTAGAATTTATAAATCCAAAACGGTAATACCATCCTTTTTCTTCCCTTAAATTCAAAAAAAAATTCCTGTCATTTAATATATTTAAAAATATTTTTAAAGAAGTTATTTCATTTAATAAAGACTAGCTGGCCCCTGGAAAATTAATTCGGATAATAAATGTGATTTATGTAAGCCGTACTTACTTTATATATAACAATCAATTTCACAATTACAAAACACCTCTAGTGGTATTTCATAACGTTTACTATCAGTATTATTTGTGAACCAAAATAAACAATTTCCGTCACCATAATGATCCTTCAAAACAACTGAACTTTGCTACATTGCCGTAGAATAGCATCATCAAAACTTTATAATATTTATGTTATTATTTTTTACTTTACAAATATCGTTAGGCCTACTACGGATTTACAGATTTTCTTTTTAAAATGTTTTGCAGAATCGCAAAAATGTCTTCTTTACAATGATGTAAAACATATTAAATTAGTCGGGTATTTAAGAGGGGCAAATAAAATTTCCATTAAAAATGCATACATTGCCAAAAATTTTGCGTTTAAATATTATTATATAATTTAGTTATTTGATTCCTACAACTATAAAATAAATTTCTTTATTTTTTGTTATTAAACTTTTATGGATTTTCACGTTCATTTATTCAGATTCATGTATTTCAGTAAAGTGTTAAAAATTCAGTAACTATTTTGACAAATTACCCTAGATTAAAACTACTAAGATAAAGACTTATAAGCAGCTCCTTACTGCACCATGGAACTGTGGTAACAAGCTTATATGAAATATAATACGTCCTGAGTTTGAGTGTTTGAGATATGAAGCTACCATGTAAAACATTTTTGGATGGAAAAAACCCAACGCAAAAATACTCCCATCATTTATATAAGGGCATTGGAATCAAAGGTACCATTAGAGAAAAGGCATGGGAATACTATGTATAGGCTACATTATGAGAGATCAGAAGTATAAACTATTGTAGAATATTCCGCAATGTAAAATAATAGGAAACGAAGTCCAGGTCAAGGGAAATGTCATGGCTAAAGACCGTCAGCTAAAAATATTATAAGATGACTTGAATCAAAGAAGACATATTCTTACATGTCAGGAGTATGCTTATATATTTCCTGTCGATAAGTTAGGTGAGTCTTGTGTAAACTGGTTTGAAATACAGTAGTGTTCTGTATGGGTGTCAGCTTTTGAATTGTGCTAAAAGGATGAAACGAGTTGACCAGCGCTACAACATTAAATTCTGCTACAAACTCGGTGGTAATCAAGCTGAAACTATTCCAACAATTTAAAACGTTCAGGGAGAGGTGCTACGAGTACTACACAGATATACACAGGAGATGTACTACACAGGTAAAAAAATGGTATAATCAATTTTAAAATAGCCAAACATTTGTCGATAGTGGACTGCGTTCTGGGAGACATTTCACCAGTAAAAGTGATGAAATCATTGCTAAAGTTGAGGCTGTTGTAACGTTCAACCGTTCGACCGATTGCAGAAGAAGGTAGGATAGGTGTTAGATCGACTCACTTCATCCTGACTGAGAATTTGCTCATAAAAATAGTTGCTGCAAAATTTATGCTAAAGCTTTGGAAATTGTGTAAGACACATGGACTGCGTAAGAAATGATGGGAAGGTCTTAAACACTAATAACTGATGGTAATAGTAACTTTATCAGTCTTTCTAATAGCGAAATTCTTTATCCTCTTGACCGCAAAAAGTACGACAAATGTGCAGCAATTTAAAAGTCTTGTTGACTGTTTTTGTTTTGAAGTAGTGGTCGTACTCTATTAAAATACTCCTATAGGTAACATTGTTTTAAGAATACTGCCAGGAAATCTTCCAGAGTTTTCAGGATGTTGTACGACATAATCGACAAGACACGAAGTCAGCAGGAACATCGCAACTCCGTAATGACAAGGCTGCTACTCATTCGTCCCACCTTTTTCAAAGCTTTTTGGTAAAATATAATGTTCTAGTGGTTGTTCACAGGATATCGTATCGTGTGATTTCTGGATCTTCCCCGAGCTTAAAGTGCCTTTAACAGGATTTCGATTCGAGTCTAGAAAAGTTATAATGTAAAATGCGACGAATGTACTAAACATCATACCTAAAGAAAATTTCAAGAAATTTCCACTAGTGGCAGTACCAGTGGGACAAGCGGGTGGAATCAGATTGGAGCTACTTTGAAGCAGTAAGTAAGGGTAAGTTTTTGAATATTTATAAAAATAATTTCTGTATTTGAAAAAGTCAATTACTGAAACGACCAAGTATGGCCGCTTCCGTAGCGTAGTGATGAACGCGTTAGCCTAACACGTGGAGGTCCCGGGTTCGATTCCAGGCCAGGGTCTGAAAATTTTCACAAGTCACATAACCCGCCGTAGTCACTAATAACCAAGCAGTTGGTGCGACTTTAAATAAATATCAAGTTCATAATTTTACAATAACAAAATAAATTGGAATCACAGGGCAGTTCACTCACCACATTAGTAATATGAATATAACATCTCTCAATTTTCTATTACACTGATGTTATATAGTAAATCTAATTCAAAAAAATCACATGAAATTTTTTACGAATGTAAATATGTTTAAATTGTTAATTGTTTTAATAAAGTTGTATAGTAATATTTTGAAAGAGAGGTAAAAAGGGTGTCAAATATAAGCTAGAAATACTGTTGGTATGAGTGAAAGTAAATTTTTTTCTTTAGGGTAAGATTAAAGCATTAGAATCTTCCTATCGATAACCTGCTCAAGCAACGTTTGCACGCATACGAATTTCCTCACTGCCGTGAGCCAATTGCATAAGTTACTCTACGTCCCTGAATAAAATTTACTTTACCTTTACTTCCCTCCAGCCATAATTTTATTGGTTTTCTTTCTGCTACCTTATTTGTTAAGGTTGTAGAACATCATTCTTCTAGATCATGACATAAAATTCTAACGTTACACGCGTGTCATCATTCATACTAAAATATCCTCGATAATAGATACTAATACCGAGGGAAAAACAAAGCCTCTGTTATTTATTTATCGTGACCTCCTTAATTTTAACTTACTACTCCTTGAATAGTTAAGAATTGTGCAATAAAACACAATTACCTCTATAAGTATGGAAAGCTAAGTTGTTTCTACTTTTACTTAGTTGTTACTACTTATAATAATAGATAATCTTTTAAAGTATTTTCTTCATTAATAAAAAATACCTACTGTTAATATAAAAATTAAAATGAAAAATTATTAAAAAATAACGCGGCTTTTAAACGGAAGTTACTTTGTGGTGTAATTCTAAATTACTTAATATAACGCTAATATGAAATTAACAATTTATTTTCAATAATCCTTTTCTATTATTACTATTACTAGTCGTAAAACTCCCAAAGTGGAAGACACTAAGTAAAGATGATTCAGTTTTGGGGTTTCTTGTTCTTTTTATTTGCCCACCAGTTTTTCATTTCTTGCGAGAATTTAGCTTTTCTTTCTTCACTCCATATTACTCCAGTTCTCGGAGCTTTTGTCTCTGGTTTAACTTCCCATTTCTCAACCTTCCACCTAAAATTGTTTCTTGTGTCTAAGTCTTCTTTCACAATATTAGCCATTTCCAAGTCTTTTTTAACATTTCGGATCCATTCTCCTCCATTAACGAGGGATGCTACGTATTTTACTATTTTTTTTGTTAGTCTGTGATCTGGAAGCCTCATTATATGGCCATATAATGTAAGGCGTCTTTTCCTCATGTCTTATTATTTTTATTTGTTTTTATCCTCCCATAACAGGCAGGTGGAGCGTTAAATTATTTGCACTCGATCTGCTAGTTCCAGGGCTACTAAAACGAGTTTCGTTTCTTACCACATGGTCAGAAAATTATGTGGCTGAAGGATAAGAACAGAAGAGGTAGAGGTGTGTAAGAAACTAGTCAGCATTATCTCCTCTGAGAGTAATGTATTTTATCATTATACAGCCTGACCCTGTGGTGAATTAAGTGAAGGTATCATATGCAGGGTGAAAAGCAGATGCTTATCAAAAGCATGCTGATAAGCTTACATCTCTACTCAGTGATGAAGTCATACTAAACTGCCTCACTCCTTGTTTTACTCAGTAAAGCCTCTATAGGTTGAAACCTATTTCAGCTGATGACTTAAATAGCAAAATTTGTTTTTATTTCAAGTAACGACTTAGCTTAAAGTAGAAAAATGTATCAAAATTTCTCATAGGAATTTTCCTATTGAGTACTGTTCTCCCATTTACTCCCCCATTTCTACATAATTTTGTATCCTATTGTATAATATACAAATGACATATTATGTCATTTACATCATATTTTCATCCACCATCACAGAAAGCAATTCTGATATTTATTAGTTGTACGTACGTACGAACAGTTGTAAATAACATTAATAAAGTAAGAAAGAACAAATAAAATTCTACTGAATAGCCGAAATTTATTACAAAGAAAAAGAAATTAAATATTATTTTTGTAATGTTATAATGGGATGAATGGAAATTTATTCCCTATCAGAGGACAATTTTTGGCTCAATACAACCAGTAGAAGAAAGAACTGCTATGTCTATAATAATCAGGCTAACTTAACAACTACGAAAGCGATTTCGATCGGCCTGTCGTTGCGTATGGATCCTGGACTACACATCGATGATTCTGCAAGAGCAGAAGATTATATGCCCATTACATGACGAGACAACGTAGCTCGCGTCGCTTTCAACGGCTCGGCTCGTTTCAGAAAAACTAACTGATTAAGGTTTTAATTTGTAACCATTTAGTAATAGTACGTGGTTATCTATATGTTAAAGAAATTACCTCTACAAAAATGTTTAAGAAAATTAAATTTACCCCAAATATCCATTAAGTTCATCTTTGTGGCTCCGGGGTTACAGCACCAGATTCTGTTGTACACTTCAAAGAAAGATTCGATTTTTAGCTAAAGTCTGAAATTATTGTATGTTAAAACCCACCAATTCTGTACCAAAAAGCATAGTTGTCGCTAATAACCAAAGCAGTTAAGGTAATGAAAAAAATCCAATCATATACAATATTGAAAAGTTTTAAAATTTATCGAGTGAGTTAGGCAATAAATATTTAAAAAAGCAAATAACTTTATTATTAATTATAATTTATCTGCGTCACAGTTTTAGAAAGCCTACTAATTGAAGGACTATATTTTTTTAACCCGTCTATTGATTATACATCAATAGACGGGTTAAAAAATAATAAAACGGGATATTGTAACAATCAAAGATTTTTATACAAATGACGTTCTAAAATCATTTGACTTTTTCATTTGATTTTTTTTATTTATTTATATTTGAACGCTTACATTTCGCTGACAGTTCCTGTTCAATGAAAAATAACATAAAAAATATTTGGTGAAAAGCCGTAAAATTCGAACAACCGTTACAAAGGGGCCCCACTGACAGTTTTGTTATTGATTATATGTGAATATTATATTTAACAAAGGTCTGTATCTTCCTTTTCTGTTTTCAAAACCGCTGTACACCTGTTTAAACAATATAAATGTTGACACACTATACTAAATACACTTTGATCAATAAGAATTTAATTTATATTAAATTTTGGCTGAAATTGAAAAAATCCCCCTTTTTTATCTAAAGTTAATTATTTTCCTTGAATAAAAACTTGTATTTAAATCAAATAAAACAAAATAATGAAAGAGGTTTTGTTACATATGTATAAAAAAGTATATTTCTGATCTAAAAAGAATTTCTATAAAGAAAAAACCTTTACGATTTTCCATGATAAAAAGAAGTTATATGAAAAATGAGTTATACAAATAAAAAAATATATAATCATGTTTTTCTCTTATTAATTTACTTGTTTCTGTATAACAAAATAGAACAACATGGACGATGACAAACATTATTTTTACAATTTTAAAAACACACTATCAGAATCGCCCTGGGAGATCCAGTACTGAAGCATGTTTTAGCCTATGGACATCATTACTGTTATTTCGAAACAGTTGTTATTTTATCATAAATTGGAAATTGAAAGGTATAGAAATTCCAAAATTATCCATACTAATAACGTTTATTGCCGCCATTTTGGAATCCGTTAATATTTTGAAATCTGTTTTCAGCTAAATTTTTGAAGATTTAAATACCTTTAGAATAACTTACCGCACAAGTATTTACATCTAAAAATAATGATATTGGAACCTATGATAGTTTAGGGCACACTGTGTATAGTCCAGCCTCTCTTAGTTTGCTCCTAATGTAAACAAATAATGACATCACTAAGCATGCGCATTATATTAAAATGTGTACATGCTGATTAAAAAGTAACAACAAAATACTTTCAAAACTATTTAAATAGAAAATACTTTTAAAAGTATTTTTCTAAATGAAATTGTTAGGCCTACATCATATCATGACTGATGTTTTTAGTACGAACTTTAAGTAGCCTACTTATAATTTAAAAAATAGTTAACTAAATAGGAATACAACATCCGTAAAGTCGTAGACTCTAGCGTGCACCCTGTAGTAGGTGGCTTTTGTTTGTTGACAGTAGGAGCAAACTAAGAACGTCTCAACTGTAGTTGAACAGGAACGGTTTTATTTGTAATGTATTCCTTGGATAGGCTATACATTTAGTGGGGAATAATTTTTCGTTAAACTGTTAAACCGTTCTTACACATTTGAATTGTAACACTTAAAATAGTTTACTTTGTATATACTGTATGACTCACCATTTAAAAATAAAGGTTAATATGTGGAAAATTTAAGGTTAAGGAAAATTAGTAAAACCTCTGAATAATATCAGTTAGCAAATTAGGTTAAGTTAAAGTATCATGTAAGTCAAAGACTAGAGGTACTCGTATTATATTAAAAAGTGGGTGTTTTATATGTTATTTGAATGATATTAATTAAAATGTATGTAATACTTTTAGGTTTTTATGAAGGTTTGTATTCTACAAACCAAGGAGAGTGTTATGAGTCGTGAAAGCCTAGATAGAAAACACTGCCAACGAGTAGTATTGCTTGCTTCTTCTAGACATTAAAGTTTACTTGGATATGTCCAAATTGCTTGAAGAGATTGGTTGTCTAATAATAACATTTTTATCATTGGTAGTAAAGAACTACGTAAAGTTAAGTATTAAAGTTGTTTAGAAGAATAAAGTCGGATTTATTTTTATGTATACTGACCATGTGAATCGTCTCGTAGTTTAAACCTAAATATTTTACCGTATCAGATTGGAGGATGGGTAGCCTTATTAATATATAGGTACTAAAGGATATAAATTTCCTCGCGGAGAGTATAAGTTATTTGGTTGGAATATTTTACATTCACCTTAATTTTTCATTTCTGTAATCATTAAAAGATTTATATTTTGGGTGGTTTGAAGAATGTCTTTCTTTTTTTTCCTATCATCTGAGAATATTTACAATCAGTTTAAAAACAAAAACTGTAAGTAAATAGCATAAGCGGGTTCACATTACGAAGACAATACCCGATGGTATTGCTTCGGAAACGAAAAAAATAAGTATAATTTTTGAAAATATTAACTAGATAAAAGATGAATAACATTAATAGAAAGGTAACCAATTTAATCACGGTGATAGTAGAATGCGTAGAGGAAAAAGATGATATTAATAAAGATGATGTTGATATGGAATTTTAAAATTTTAAAATTTTAAATGCAGGTTAGTCGGTAAATGTAAAAGGAAGGTCAAGCAATTTTATTCGTTTCAGTCGTATCACGTCTTCGCTATTATCAAGTAAATTAACCGCCAAAGAATTCGGGTGATATGCTAATTTTTCTTGATATTTTGAACTTAGCTGCGTAATTTCTTCTTTCATGGTGTTGACACATAAGTCCTTATGCAATGTATCATTTGTCACATACCATGGAGCATTTGTTATTATCCGAAAGACTTTCGACTGGAATCGTCGGATGATAGCAAGATTCGATTTCGCAGCTGATCCCCAAAGCGGTAACCCATAAGTCCACAGCGGTTTCAGTATGGCTTTGTACAACAGTATGCCTAAACTGTGTATCTATACTAGCCCAATATACGAGTATATTGTATAAAGAATTAACGTTTGGTTATTCGTTTACATAAGATAATCTCAGAAACTACCTACCTAACCGATTTCAAAAATTCTTTTACCGCTGAAAAGCTCAGAGCTTACTGAGTAGCATAAGTTATAGGCCTAATTATGGTACAACGTAATTTCTTTAATTTTATGATTAGTAAATAAAAATCATAGGTATTTATTTCATTTCTTTCATAAGGTCGTTTGGAAAGGTTATTTGTTCCATACATTTCATATATTAATTTTTTTTATTCTAGTATTGATTGTAAAAAAATATATTGCATAACACAGGCAGGTGTAATAACGTCAAGTATAACGTAGGCCTATATCATTATATAGTACAGTATAAGTAAACAGAAAAAAAAACTAAGAGCATTGGTCGCGGAGGAATCCGTAGCTAATGGAGGAACGCAGGTATTTGAAAGAATGAATGGAGTAGGGGTATCGTGGAAAGGAGACAGTAGTGACTGAGCATTCTCCCTCCACTACATCCACGCTAAACTTGTACATCCTCCACGACGTAAGACTCACTAACCACCCTTACACATAACACACTCGCACATAGGAAAGCAGGGAAGACCAAAACTATCATCTTTTACGCAACTACAAACTACATACGATTACTGTTGATGTACGTACTTCACCCTTTGAGAATTTACTCATTGATCTTTTTTAAATTATTCTAAAAAGAAGTTTCGTTCTAAAATGATAACCGAATTTTGAGTAGAAATTTGTATAAATCTTTTAAAAATCAAAAAGATTGTACAATTTTTTAATGAAATAGATTTTATCGATCTTTTCTTAAACACATACATGTAGACATGTAGAAATACAGCTCGTATTTTTCCTCCTCCACTGATGATTGTGCTGATATCAACAAAATTCCTGTTTCCAATATTAATTGTTTATTTGTAAAGTAGCGATTCGGTTTAAGTGTAACGTTGTGTGACAAGTTAAACTCTTTAAGTTTAGTCAATCGTGATGAACTTAAGCGAGGGGTTGCTGGTAGTCTATAGGTTAAAAGAATGGAATGGAAAATCACAAGAATGTGAGATAGCCTATATGGTGGTGTATTGTTGTACTTACTAAATTTGTCATGTTAATGTTTTAGCGAGTGTAAATTAATATTTTCATTAACGAATATTTTAATCTATATAAAATAGACACTTAAGGCACACAATAGGCACTTCAGCTAATTTTTGTTTAGTCTCGGATAACGTAAAGCAAATGTGATTAGGGCGTGGTATTTAATAAAACAAGTTTAGTACTTTAAGTTTTACAAGTTAAGTAGCAGTTTTCCGTGATACAAGAATTAAGAGTACAATGCACTGATTTTGTAGGTAAAGATTAATTATTTAATTACTATATTTTGTTTATAGTTAATTTTAGTTTAAGCTTTAAGTTTGTAATCAATCTAGTTTAAGTAGTTTAATTATAATTTAGTAATAGTAAATAAATTACTTTTTTAACTTAATAGTAGGCCTATTATTTTAATTAATAATAATTTAATTTAATAGTAGTCAATAAAAATAAGTAAAGTCAATGAATAAATAAAATAAGTAATATATTAATTTTTAATTTTATTAATAGTTGTACAGTGTTGGTGTAAGTTTAATAAGAAGTTTCTTTATGACTTATTGTAACCAGATCCTGAAGGAACCTGGCTTAAAAGTCACAATATTTTCATTATATGAAAAACAAAGCCACAAAACAGAACAATTAAAATACAATTTTTATACGACTTATGATTGACTAACATCAGTTAAACATAACACGTAAACAGTGTTTTGATACATTGTTTATGACATGTTTACATTCATGTGAGGTCATGTTGTCAGTTATGAGTAGGGTAACAAAGACTGGGATCAGTTTGGAATAATGCATCCAATGCCTACAACGACCTATATTGTCTGTACGGCTTACCGCCCTTAATAATTTAATACCTTTCCCAAACATACTCACTGAAATCATTAAAATCCATACCTCTTTCAACACGTTAGCGCTTAAACGCAAAATGCACATTGAGGTCGGATAGAGAACTCTATTTCTACCAACCAAACCCACAGTTTGATTGTGTCTGGCAAGTGGTTTCAAATAATGTCTAAGATAATTTACTTTAAACTATTTTAACAAATTATGTAAACAAAACGTGGTTATATTATCAATGTAAATTCATTATTAATTAAATTATTCAGCAAGAATAATGTTTATTACTGTAAGCTACAAAGGAAAATAAAACACATTATGCACTCTTCAGATCATTGAGAAAAACATTAAAAAAAATTATTTACCTGGTTATTAGTTCAATATGTCACTTTAATTTTATATTTAAACGTAAGAAAAATATAGTTTATTTTTCATCGATAGCTTTATTATGCACATTTGGACGTACCTGAAACAAATAAAAATGCAGATACAGTGAGACTTACTAAATTTATAAAAGCAAATATTTTTTTACATTCGTTTACTTTTCTTTATAAATAATAAGAGGGTACATGGAAAAATTCATTTAGGTAAAGACTAAAATCGATTTTTATGTTTTAGTACCATTAGAAACTACTTTTCTTGCACTGCAATTCATGCTAGTCATAACGAGGGAATAAGAGGTAAGTCATAAATTAGAAGCAATTTAACATTTTCTGCACTTGGGCAGAAATAGGTAAGTCAATATAATACACGTAAAGAACAAGGCTAAAAAAAGGAAACGGCTATTGCATCCTTCAGCTGTTTTTCCGCTGGTTCTTGTTTTGCTTTATGCATTACAGACGTAAGATACTTCAAAAAAGGCACTTCCTAGGCACATGTCACGGGAAACTAATAAGCCTAAATAGCAATATGTTAAATTCATAACTTAGGTATAAATTAGTTTATTCATTACTACAAGACCACCTTACTTGCTTACATTAATAAGCGTGTCAATCAATCATTTTAGCAAATAATGCACGATCTACCTCAACGTTTATTCAGAAATGTACTTATTTTTCAACCGATAAACTATTTAGAGTGAAATTCTTGTATACTATAAAATGTTCAATCATCTACCTTTTTAGCACTTTTTATAACAATTTTAGAATGCTATAAAATTATTTAAAACCTTATGGTAATTAATTGATGTAGAACGAAACTGGTAAAACTATGAACTGTAAAAAGAAGTACGAAGACGTTAATAAAAAAATTAACAACAGTGAGAGATAGTTAAAGGAAAGAATATTTAAGAAAGATACCAACAATGAATAGTAAAGACACCAATAATTTTGAGTAATTGGCAATGTATTCAATAATTTTTGTTGTTACATTGTAACATCTACTCCTCGGTCCGTTTGTAATCTGGGTAAGATAAAATAATAAACAGATATTCTTAATTATTAAGTTTATTTATTTACACAATTAATAATTACAATTTTAAACTTAGCTTACTAAAAATGCAATTAGGATTATATCACTTACATTAATTAAAAAACGTAAAGCTAAAATTAACTTTAAGAACAATGCCAGTGATTTTACGTTTCATAATAACCCCTCACCAACAACCAATTAAAGTATGAAGATCTTTTTCTAACGTACTTATTTCGATGCATACAAACACTTTCTAATAATACTCATTCATTTTAATAAAACGGGAATTTAAATGAAGAAAACTTAAAGAAAAAGAGTATTGATGAAACTGAAGTAAGATAATTGTAGTAAGTTACAATCTGTAGATGAACTGAAGATTTTTTATTTGTCGTGAATTAATTTTGCTGTATTATTCTTTAGGAAAGCTATTAATTGCAGTTAGTAAAGAAAACTAATTGCGTTAATATGGATGTGTTTAAGAGTAAAGAAATTGGTAACAATTGGTATTGAATGAATTGAAGCTCCAAATCATTGCAGGGAAAGTTGTAATACTAGAATGTAAGGAAAATCATATTTAAAAAAATGTAACGGGTTTCCCGTTGAAAGCAATGCATAAATAAATAATCATATCTGAGCCATTGAAACTTCTTTTATTCAACACGTCTGGATTCAAAGCAGCACATAAATCACAAAATTATTCCTGACAAACCGCTTAAGCTTTAGGCTGTACAAGTTTCTTGAGATGCAGTGAATCAGATTTTAAGAAAAAGCAAAAAATATGAAAATTCAATAATAAAATTATTCATCTAGTTGATAAATTTTTGATAATACTTTTTCACATTACCCTTGAAAGAACAAGAGAAGAAATTATTATATGTTTTACGACATTTTTTTAATGGCATACGTTCTTGTTCGAAACTTGCTAAAACACACAGGAAACATTTTAACAGCAGTAAAATTTTATTTAACTTAAACCTAATATTATTTGTGGTTTGGAATACTAAACGTATAGTTTTATTTTACTTCAATAAAGTATATGAATATGGAGAAGGGGAAAACTCGCATTGCAATTTAATTTCAAAAGAAAGACACACTTATATCATTACTTTTAAGTTAATATTCTGACGAATAATGAACCAAAAAACAAAATAAAAAAACATGATCATTATAATTGTGATTTTGAAATTTTATTTGAATTGATTAAAAAGTTTTGATGTAAATTTACATTAAACGAAACACTTCCCGTTAGTTTTCGATGGTAGACAATCTCCTCAGTCAGTAATAAATATCTTGTATTACACTTTGAAAAACATATAACATGGAAAATACAGTCTAAAAGAAAACAACTAGATAAATACGAACTATTTATACAGCAATTTGTTAACTGAACAAAAACTAAAACTGTCGCTGAACAATTAATTAATTGTCTTGTTTATAAAGTTATCTACATACCAGTATGGAAATATGGAATACAGACGTAGGTGGCTACAAAAAATTCAATATGTATAAAGAACATACTGTAACAGTTTCAAAACGAGACGTTACGTTCAATCACAGATACGTCTTGGTATATCCCTAACAGGACATTACATAAAGACATAAAAACAATGTGACATTTGAAGAAGAAATTTTCAGATACAGTACTCGATATCAAAATAAGATTAAATCGCACTCTAACTATCTGGTCGTCAATTTACTGTACAACTCAGAAACAACATTACAATTAAAACGCTAGTATCCACATAACTTGTATTAAACAAATTATCGTCACACTATACTTAGATACAACTACAAGGAACTTCCCACCTGTGCGACGTCTAAAGCGAAAATGGAGTAGAGACCTCTCGGTCTAAATAACGGATAATACCCGTAGTTACAAAAGGAGAATACACCACTGGGTACCTCTTCTCCATAAAGCGAAACTCGCCACCACCATTTAAGTAATTATCATATACGGAAATTGTGCAGCTCAATGTATAGTACCGTAATACTTACTTATACTACGTAACATAAAATGATCAACAATATAAAAATTTTTAAATAAATTATTGTACAAAATTTAGCTGTTAAGAAATGGTGTCTCCGAAGGGTAATTACTCGTACTTTATTCTAGAGGCAATAGAATAAATAAAGTTGAATGAATACAGTTTCATTTTAAATACAGCTTGTAAATTGACTGTAAATAAAAAATGTATATCTTATCAAACAATACTCATGTATTTGGAAAAATAATAAATGTTTCAAGTCAATATTTGTTTGCTTTATTCAGATAATCGGTGTAAATTACTGGTTCAGTCTATAGTTACACTTCGTTCTTTTTACTTTCTCTTGCCTATATGAATATATAGGAAGGAAAGTATTGTTTTCATGTCGATTTTTCGAAATCGAGTTTTCACCGGATCTATACGTTTTCAGACCCCCTGAACCCAAAAAACATGTTTTTAGCGATTGGTCTGTGTGTGTGTGTGTGTGTGAACAGAATATCTTAAGAACGGAACATTGTTCGAACTTGAAACTTGAAACTTAAGTTACATACCACTACCGAACCCGACACGAACATTTTCATCAAAATCGGTCAACCGGAAGTAGTAGTTTATTCGTATAATTTTTCACTTTTTTGCGATTTTCTCAAAAACTGGTCCTACGATTTTTTTTAAAAATCGCCTGGTTTACTCAATTTTTTATTCTCTACAAGATAGGGTAGGCGTCATGTTTGCTGAAATTCTGGGTGAGGCTGTTTTTACGTAAAAACATAGTTTTTTTAAGATTTCAGCTTTAATATGCATTTTAGCGCAAAACTTTATATAATAAAAATTGTAGAAAATGTAAAATTCTACAACTTTTATTTTAAACAATTTTTTGTATAACGCTTAGTTTAGCGGTAATTTGCGATTTTCCGTTTTTTTCTCACGAAAATGTGTAAAAAATTGATTTTTTTAAGATTTCGGCCTTAGTACGCATTTTACGACAAAAGTGTTCATAATTAAATTTATAGAAAATTAAAAGATCTACAACTTTTATTCAGAGCATTTTTCTCTACAGAGCCTAGTTTAGAGAGAAAGAGTGATTTTCCGTATTTCTAAGCCAAACTGAGGTTGATTTTCATTTTGCGTATTTTACTCATGATTAAAATTAGTTTATGTTTATTGAGGTTAGTTTTTTGTTTATTTCTAATATTTTATTAATAATGTTAGGTTTATTATTAATTATTTACATTGGCAAGAGAAAGTTGTGTGAGTGTTTCACACCAGATTTTGTTTCTTAGTATTCTCATTTATTTGAATAAGAAAATACCAACCAACCTACTACTGGGGTATTTGCATACCACTGTGTTACATTAATTGGATTTTACTTTCTTTTCTTGAATAATTTTAGATCGGATCGAAGTGAATGTAGGTAGTATTCGGGCGTGTTTTAACAGTAATGTGAAAATTAGGGAAACCAAGCAAATTCCCTCAATCTTTTCATTCAATCGAAATTCACTACTTAAGTTTGTTTTGCATAAGAAACCAATTCAGATGAATAGTTTGAGTTGGCACGAGTAAGTAGTTTTATTGGTTGTAGAATTAATTAATTTACTACGAATTTACCTAAAAATTTCAACGGATTTACCTCCTCCGTTAAACCACTCGTTATGTAACAGATATAGTCGTATGCATTTATAATCCCAAGTTTAATTTTCTTATAACTAATACTTTAATATTTTTAATAAGAATATCATGTCCGTACAACGGACTCTTCATATTAACACATACAAATATTACAACCCACTGGTGTAATTAACAAATTATAAAATTGAAACATATTATAGGCCTACTGTTCTTAATTATTATTCACAATCAATACTAGATTAATAGTGTTTTTAATAAAATAAGTAAAAGTAAAAAATATAACCAAAACCTCCTTTAAAACGAAAAAAAAACAAAATGAGAAGTACGTAATAAATAATAAACACATGACTCCGAAATATATGTACACCGAATGAAGATAATTAAAAATGTTATAACAAATTATCTTCGTGACTTAGACCAAAGTAAGAGTTAACTTGTTTTCTAGTATACTTAACATATTTTAGTATACCTAACAAAATTTTATTGTGAATGGTAATTTTTTACAACAATGCATATTGGCTAGTTACTCGTAATTTAACATTCTCTTTTCCTAGGGGATGTGTAATATAGGACAGGAAAGTATTGTTTTAGTATCAATCTTTTGCAATCGATTTCCAGCGAAAATACACTTTTACACGCCCCCTGAACCCAAAATATTTACTGATTGGGCTTTATGTATGTGTGGGTATGTACGCGCACGCGTTTGCGAGTTTTTGTTTGTAAGTGTACGATCTCAGAAACGACGATTAATTTTTAATTATTTTTTAACGATTTAATTTTAAATATCCTCACTTACTGAAATTTCTACGTTCTACAAGTTAAAGTAAGCGGCATGACTACTGTAGTTCGTAAGGGGCTGTGCTCTCGTGATTAAAAAAGGTTTCTTAAGATTGTTGCCTTAATATGACATTTTACAACGAAGATGTAGCTACAATAACTGAAGATTTAGAAAATTAAGTAAAAAACAACTTTTTTTCAAGCGTTTTTTTTCTATACTGATTAGTTTAGTGGCAACTAGTGATCATCCGTATTTTTAATTCCATTAGAGGTTGATTTTCATTTAGCGTTTTTCACTCATGATTAAAATTAGATTAGTACCTGTGTCGTTAATTTTACAATGTTTATTCATGATTAAACACAAGTTATTTATGTTGAAATATATACCTACCATACTAGGCCTATAACATATAAATAATGAATTATTAACATTCCCAAGAGAAAGTCGTGTGAATTTTTTGTACTAGATTTTAATTTCATAATTTCAATCTGAAAAAATTAATTGTGTGAATTTAATGTATAAAAAAACATTGTTTATAATTTACTGAACATTTCTGTCCTACTTTGTAGTAACTAGGAAACATTAAATAGAAAAACTTTATTTAAGTTTTTCCAGAAGGATTTGAAATGAATGAAAAATGAACATAACATGAACATTTCAAAACAATGAAAAATGTTCATGTGTATTAATTTTTATTGTTATTTTATATTCATGAAACGACTTGGATTCAATGTTTAATGTTGTCACTCCACTAAAGTTTAGGCAGACGTATCGTTATCTGCATACTAATATCGCAAGGGGATGCTGTCATAGGTGGTAGTGGGTGGAGGAGCAATCATATCCTATCTAAACTTTATCAAATACTCAACTACTAAGCATTATAGAAGTTGAAATTCCCTACTTTATTTACTTAGGTACTAAATCTATATAATGTTCCCCGAAATAATGAAAGGTATTAAATCCGTTCATCCGTAATATACAAAGAAGAAAATTGATAAAGAAAAATAACGATAAACCCAATATTTTTCGCAAATTCAGGAAAGGAACGATGATTATATTTTAGTATTATAATTTTTTATCTTTATAATACTAAAGAATAGCTTATAGGGGAGACCGGGGCTAGTAGGCGCACTAGCGATAAATCTGTTGTTTAGATGTTGTCAATCCTGAAACTTGGATCACTAATTCCGGCAGTCACTGTAAGTATTTCATTGTGTTTTAAGCCGTTTATGAAAGCATAACAACTTTCCACATTATTTTTTTGTTTTTTACCACAGGTAAGTAAAATTTCGGTTTCTCTGTTATTAATTTTTCATACATAAGTATGTTTAAATAACCCATAACATTAAAATCATCAGTTCTTTAAGGTTTTTACTGTGCCAAGTTTCAGTAAATTGATTGCTTAGTTTTTTAACTACGCCATCGTTTTTCCAAAACGATGAGTCGAAGCTAGTTGGCGCAACAGTCGAAGTGGTGCAACAGCTAGCTAGTGGTGCAACAACGAAGCAGTTGGGGCAAGTTGGCGCATGCGCCAGCTTGCCACTGGATAGGTGAAAGTTCTTAAGAAGCTGAAAAAGTGCAACAAGGATAATATGTCTAGGACGTCTCCCGCCAAAGATAAGAAATGTTTTAAAACTACAAGGAGGAAAGGAAAAGAAACCAGTATCTAGTAAGATGAGGCGGCACACTATGTTTGTATTGTCTTTCATCTTACAAAAAAAAGCAAACAAGGAGAGCCTTAGATAAGGCGCACTTCATGTTGTATGTGGTTGTGGGTCCATGAAGCTGTGCAGGAGAGCCAAAAATTTTCTTAAGGTGTGCTAATTGAGATTCATGTAACGTCATTGAATAGTCCTATGTCATAAGATTGTAGGTTCCTACAACAGTTTAAAGTTTCCTAATGTTTATTACTGTATCCAAAATTAACCCAAATAATATTTAGTAATATGTTTTTTTAGTAGTTTTGTAGTTCGTTTGGTTAAAATGAGTAAACCTATTTAGACGTATGATAAACATTAAAATATAGATTTTTAAAACTGTAAATTACTGGAAAAGTTAATTTTGTTTTCATTACCTTTTCTGGTGTTCCAGTTTTATATTAGTTTATCAATAACATTCATTAAGAACATTCGTTTCAGATGTTGTTTTATTTTATTAGTGACGTCACACACCTATATAACTGTTTAATGAATGAATAATGACTTGCCCCAACTTACCCTAGGTACTGCGCCAACTAACCCCGAGGTTGGGGTAAGTTGGCGCATGGGTTTTAATGACGTTAAATGTTCATAACTTACAAAATATTTAAATTAAAAAAATTAAAGAATTGAGACTTCAAGGCTAATGTGTTAAGGTATGTCATCAGCATAAAACATAATCTCAAATACTTCATAAATAGCTACAAAAAATATATGAAAAAAGAGCCCCGACTTCCCTAATACTGATTTATACAGATTTATCTTGTTTGAGTTCGATAAAAGATATTTATTGGCTTTATTGGCTAAATATATTTATTCATTTTACAAAAATTTAAATGTAGTTGTTTTCTTTTGGCAGATAAAGTGATTTTTCCAAGTTAACGTTATAGGCCTAGGTATCTGACTGTGTCATAACGATGTTAAGTACAAATTATACCAGACACCGTTTTATAAACTGATTGTAGCACGTAGAGTGTTCATTAATCTGTACTCTCCAAGGGTACAACAATTTATTAAATATCTGAATTCTTTTGTAAAATTTCATTGAAATAAATAAGCTATTACGTTGTATTAAGGGAAGTCGGAACTGTTATCTTAGCCCATGTTAATGTTTGACCCGTTTTCTCCGTTATCTATGGCCAAAAAATTTTCAAATTTTAACCAGTAATTTATTAATATGTTCCTGAAAAATAGATTTTTATAAATTTTCCCGTAAATGTCAACTCTAAAAACTAAAATTTTATAGAAAAAATGTATATATTTTTATAAATTAAAATAATATCAAATGCCCCCGTCTGTTGATGCAAATACATGTAAGGAATGTGTACATAAAGGAATTTATCCAATATAAATTGCATAACCTAAACCTTACAAACAAAAGTGCCCTCTAGATTGAAAGAGAAATACTAAAAACAATTCATAAAAATTAGTGACAGAATAACTAAAAATCATGAGCAAAATAATATGACTTGTTTACGAAAACAGAAAAATTTTCACATGACATTTGTATTTTTATAAAAACAAAAAGAAATTCTAGTTGTCATAGAAACGTGATTTTGGTACCATTGGAAAGCGCTAATTTCAAAATGTATAACACAGGTAAAACCTGAAAATTAATATTTTTTACATTTTTTCGAGTCTGACTCCCCTTAATTTCGAATCTATTAAATAAATTATTACATCATATACGAGTATATACTGCCATAACGCATTTATTATACAATTATGTAGGTATTATAGATAAAACGATGTAGTTTGCTAAATATTTTTAGTCAAAAAGGTTATGAACTTATATGTTTGTAGCTATGAATATTTATTTATGTAATACATATTTTTAGTAAATTTAATTTAACTACTATTGTATAACTAGGCCTACATAAAAGTTGAGTACAGTTTAGGTCTACAGTGTAATCACACCATCATAAATCATTATTAAAGGCTCGTTAAAATTATCTGTGCTGGGTTTTTATCCTTTGAAAGAAACGAAATGAACTCAGTAAAACGAAATATTTCTGAAAAACCAGATTTTTCAATTTAGAGCCAATAATGAGATCATTAAACTTTTTTTAAATGGGATTAATTAGCAACAGGTCGGGGAGAAAAAAACAAAATAACAGTAATAGAGAACAAAAATAATAAGGAATTTTCTCTTCTTCTTCTTCTTCTTATTCTTACTTGAAAAAGATATTCAAACAAAATGCACAAAAAACTATTTTTTCTTCTTCAGGTTGTTATCCGTTCCAGATGTTGACCATTATAATTATTAACAATCGAAACCTTATCCACTCCGGCTCGAAACAGCTGTGTTGTCGTTTTTGAGTATCACATTCTAAATACGTCTTCTTCTTTCCCACGTTTTGATATCCAGCTAGTTATTCTTCTTTGCAATATAGATTGGAGCAACCTATATCCTATATCTTTTCCCGTTGCACATTGTATATCCTAAATACTCGAGGTTTCTTATCTTTATCGTGTTCATGGCTTCTTTTGATTTCTGCATGCATCTCAATACCTTCTCAATAGAGACACGATCTACCCAGGAGACTCTCAGCACCCTTCGGTAGAGCCACATCTCAAACGCTTCAATTCTTTTACTCATGAAATCATTAAGCGTTCAAGTCTCCACGGCATAATAAAACATAGAAAACATAGCATCGCAATAATCCCATTATTGTTTTAATATTCAAATCGTGTGTTTTGAATAGGCTACTTTGCTCATTCTATTAAATATTCAACGATCTGTTACAATGCGTATTTTAATCTCTTGAGAATGATCTCACCTATCATACAGTGTCGTTCCCAAAAAGATGTATAGTATGAAAATATTACACATTACCTATATTATAAAACACAATTCAATTATTATTTTAAAAGAACTGTGACTAAATTTAAGGAGAGACTGTACTTTGTGACACGCCAATGTTTAATTTTTTATTTTTAGGTACATTTTCATAGGATTGGTAAAAGCTAGAAAAATTAAACTTTAAACACTTTTAGTTGTCGGGTTTCTCTACCTACTCACAGTTTTTCAGTTTAATCTGTAAGGCCATAAATTTAAAAACAAATTAATGAATAAAATAATATATTCACAAATTTTTTTATACGTTTTTTGCATATTAGTTGGAGCATCTGAGGAAGTAATTAAAATGTTGGTATTATTGCATGTGCAAGATGAATAACTGGTAAAAAATTTAGCCAGCTAGGTTTAATGGGTACCGAAAAAAATGTACCTATATTGTAAAATCTAAATTTATGGAAACGGCCAAAGAACAAAAAGGAACAAATCAAAAAGAAAATGTACACAAACAAGTAAATTTCCCATCAACAGTATGTTAGAAAGCTGTACCAACAGCTGCAAATATTAAAAACAGTAACGCAGATATTAAAAAAAAAACTAAAATTCCCTTTGCGATTGGTATAAAATTACGAAAAACATTTGTTGGTGAAATGATCATTTTTCTGAATATGCCTACTAAAAACTTAATTTTTTCAAGTAATTTAATGTTTTTCTTGTAGATATATATCTGAACTATTGAAAAACATAAAAAACCGAAAATTAAAATTTTCAGTGAAAACCACCATACAGTCTCACCTTAAGGGTCGTTCTCATTATTTATAACAATCGGAATGCACTGTGGAAATGCATCTGTCCTATTAGTTACAAATAAAAGCTAGATTCTTTAATAAGGATATCGTATATATATAAGTAGGTATTCTCAGGCCTCAAAGCAGCCAATCTCATTACTATTCATAAAAGAAGCCTATAATGGCCTAAACATGTTCGAATGTTTAGGCCATTACCTGAATGCAGCCAAACTCATTAGCATAATTGTGGCCTATGCAAGGTAGATAAGTCTGTTACCTGAAGGCAGCCAAACTCATTACTATTCATAAATAAAGCCTATAGTGGCCTAAACACAAGTTCGTTTGTTTAGAACCATCAGTATACATAAATCAATGTCATTTCACAAAAAACAAGTCATTAATTACTCGGACCTCTCTGTTCTGTAGCCCGAAGTGAAATGACAATCAGACTCACTGCAACGTTCTAAAATATGGTGTGGTTGTATAACAATTTTTTTACCCCCTCCACTTCTCAATGTAGTAGTCAAGTTAAACCTGTTTCTTAAATGTCAAGGTGAACTTGTATTACTTATACATAATTCAAGTTTAACCTGTTTCTTAAATGTTAAGGTGAACTTGTATTACTTATACATAATACAAGTTAATCCTGTTTTTTAAATGTCAAGGCGTACTAGTATTGTTGTAGTAATAGTTGAATCGAATGACTACACTCAACTATACAATAAGTATAAAAAAAAACGTATAAATAAAAGAAACACATCTCTAAAGAATCATTTCTTGTGTATTCAAGTAACAATGTTTATTCCCAATGCCGAAGTTCTTCTCGCTCTTGAAGGTCGAGTCATTTCTTTGCGGTACACCTTCATTGATCAAGATGTCTGTGATCTATTGGTTTTCTTCGCTGATATGAAACCGAGCGTTATAGATGATCTGGTCTACTATGGCGTTCAATTAGCAAATAACATTAAGTGGTATATTGCGGTGCACGTTGAAATGGAGAAAGTTGTTTACCATGAGGAGGGAGCGGAACCAACAACTATTGTTCAGACGGCTGTTTTTCACGGTAAGACTAGACAGTTAATTAATGTTGAAGTCAACATCCCTGAAATGGACCAACAATACGAAGATGCGATTCAAAAAATTCATTGTAGTATTGAGTCTTATACATCTAGAGGCAGTGGCTGGAGAGTAAAGAGAGTTGTAATGTGCGACATACACATTGTACAATATTGTCCACTCTACGGAGCCGGATCTTATTTACCAACCCCAAAAAAGATTCTAGACCGCCAAGCTGTTATAAACATTAAAAATGACAATGATAGCATGTGTTTTGTTTGGTCAATTCTAGAGTATATTTACCAACAACCAAACCGTCTCAAAAAAGTAGGTTGGTACAAAAGATATTTAAATTATCTAAACCTTGACGGTATCAGTTTTCCGGTTAAACTAATAGACATACCTAAATTCGAACTCATAAATCCCAATATTTCAGTTAACGTTCTCAGTTATGAATCTGACACTGACATATTTTATCCAGTTTACGTGACAAAATACAGAAACCGCCAACATGTAATACACTTACTTCTCTTACCCGGTCCAACACGTGACTTATATCACTACTGCCTAATAAACACAAAAATAGACATCCGTACCGGTCATCAATACAACGGTCTTTCACGCTTATTAAATCGATCTCAAACAAATTGTCATCAAACAGTTTATTACTGTAACTTTTGTTATCATAGATTTTACGCCAAAACAAACCGCGACAAACACATGTTAACCTGTCAAGAGTTTGGGTTACAACGCACAATAATGCCTGATCCCACTGACCCTGTTAAATCTGTAATGAAATTTAGAGAGTTTCGTAAAACTCTTAAAGTCCCTTTCACTATATACGCTGACCTGGAATCATTCATCACGCCTCTACATACCTCACACCCACGTCAAGTAGACGAAAACGGTCGCTCAGTAGCCTTCAATCATCCCACTCATAAACATATTGCAAGCGGCTACTCTTACCTAATTGTTGATGAAGACGGTAATATATTCCGTGGACCCGTCACATACAGAGCTCAAAACGATAATGATAACGTTGTTGAAAAAATGTTGGAACAGTTAATCAATGTTGGCAAAGAACTTGATTACAAGTTAAAAAATTGCATTCCTTTAAACATGACACCTGACGATTACAGAAAATATGACACTAGCGCACTCTGTATGCTATGTAGTGAACCATTTTCATCACCCTCTGATTACAAGGTCAGACATCACTCACACACTACAGGTAGGTTTCTTGGAGCCGCTCACAATTCATGTAATTTCAAGGCCCCCTACGTCAATCACATCCCAGTTTTTTTTCACAATCTTCGCGGCTACGACAGTCATCATATTGTTCATGCATTAGGTAAATTCAAAGATGTAAAGTTGTCATGCATTGCCAACTCATCTGAAAAATTCATGTCTCTCCAAGTGAACAATTTACGGTTCCTAGACTCTTACCAGTTCCTAGACGACTCACTCGACACACTCGTGGAAAATTTAAAAAACCATTGTGTTGATGCATCAACCACATTTAAACGTTTATCAACCCATTACCAAGACACCAACAAACGTGACTTACTGCTTCGAAAAGGTGTTTATTGTTACGAGTACATGAATGGTGTAAATCGCTTCCATGAAACTCAATTACCCCCTCAAGATGCATTCTTCAGCTCTCTTACACGTTCATCTATTAACGATGCTGATTACCACCATGCACATAATGTTTGGAACTCTTGTAACATACAGAATATGGGTGAGTATCATGACCTGTATCTGGAATGTGACACTATTCTTCTTGCAGACGTTTTTGAAAACTTCCGGACCCTTTCAATGCAGCATTACAACTTAGACCCTTGCCATTTCTACTCTGCTCCCAACATGTCATGGTCAGCCATGTTGAAAATGACCAACGTTTCTCTGGAACTTTTAACTGACATAGATATGCATCAGTTCATCGAAAGAGGCGTTCGTGGGGGAGTGGCTCAAATTCCAAAAAGGTTTGCAACAGCCAACAACAGTTCTTTCCCCGAACAATACAATGCAGATGCTCCTACTACATGGATCCAGTACCTCGATTGCGTAAATCTCTACGGTCATGCAATGTCACAACCACTCCCCAGCGGTGATTTCAAGTGGGTGGATCAAGAAGAAATTCCCAAATTTGACTGGACCACAATCCCCTCGGATTCACCCACAGGTTATATTTTAGAGGTTGATCTAGAATATCCTAAACAACTACACGATCATCACCGTGATTACCCGTTGGCTCCGGAGAACAGAGTACCACCGAAACTCTCCCCCTACCTTAAAAAACATTCAAAGCAGCTTAGCAAGCAACCCAAACTTCTTACCACATTGTATGACAAAGAAAAGTATGTGGTCCATTATCGTACACTACAGCTCTATCTTTCACTAGGTCTGCGTTTAAAGAAAGTCCACCGCGTGATCCAATTCAAACAGTCTGATTGGCTTTCTCCATACATTGAATTCAACGCGAACCTTCGAAAAAATGCCAGTAATGACTTTGAGTCCCGTTTCTTCAAGCTTCTAAACAATGCGGTGTATGGTAAATCCCTGGAAAACGTTCGCAAACATACTGATTTCAAACTTGTAAATAATTCAAAAAAACTTGATAAATGGATCACCCAACCCCGCATGAAACGGTGGTTCACCTACAATCCAGAAGTTGTGGGTATTGCCCTAAACAAAGCACAAGTTACGCTGAACCGTCCAATCTACATAGGGTTTACTATTCTTGACCTAAGCAAATATATAATGTTCAACTTTCATTACAATTACGCAAAGGCTAGGTACGGTGACAATATTCGCCTTCTCATGACTGATACTGATTCTTTAATGTATGAGGTGCAATCAACAAACGTTTACGACGACATGAAAGATCATTTGAGTCTCTTTGATACCTCCAACTTTCCACCATCTCACGATTGTTACAGCACAATTAACAAGAAGAAAGTTGGTACTTTTGCTGATGAAACGCATGGAGTACCAATCAAACAGTTTGTCGGGCTCCGTGCCAAGATGTACAGTTTTGTTACACAAGATGGTGAAAAGCGCGTCGCAAAAGGTGTCAACCGGGTCTGTATCAAAAAAGACTTAATACATCAGTCATACTTGGACTGTTTATTACGCAGGAAACTGACTTACACAAAAAGTTCTTCCATTCGAAGCAGATTACATGAAATTTTTACTATAGACGTCAACAAGCTCTCTCTCTCACCGTTTGATGACAAACGATACGTATTGGAGGACGGACTAGATACACTACCTTACGGTCATTATTCGCTCGACGAACTCCATTCATGCCCGCCTGCAAAACGTGTTCGCACTGATCTTGACGTAGCGGGACCTTCCTCGCGACACGACTAACTGTTACGCAACAGTCAGTTGACCTTGACCATAAGGGTATAAAAAGCGTAGTTTTCTATCGAATCAGCTCACTTCATTTTACATTATGACGCAGTTAAGGACTGACATTTTAATGCAACGTTTCAACACGATTGCAGAAACTTCCTATCCCACCATTAAAAAGGTGCAAGAACTTTTACCCTCCATGCCGTACCGCATTGAGACTATGGAAAAATTAGTCACGCGATATGGTCCTACTTTATATTTAACGTTGTCCACCCCTATTGATACTGTAGCGTTCGGTGTTTATTTACCAGCTGTCTATTATAACCGGTTTACAGAGACTGAAGTGGCCGTTTTGGCTACATCCGGGTTGTGTCTCGTTAAAAACGATACAAACGATTTGAGACTGTCTAAAAATTAACCCAAATACAGACTATATATAAAAAAAGAATCTCATCATACTTTTTTAGAAACATGACTGACATTCGTTCTGGTATTGCAAACGAACTGCATAAGCAGGCGCGTAAAAATTTTCCTAGGAGAACAATAACGTTAAAAGGTAGACACGATCTGTACCAGGCCGATCTTGTGGAAATGGGTAAATATGCAAAATTAAATAAAAATTTCAATTACATTCTAACCATTATTAATTGTTTTACCAAAGTCGCAGACGCAATTCCGATAAAAAGAAAAACGGGTGTAATGGTAGCAAACGCATTAAGACCGTTTTTAAAATCTCACCCGATGCGTAATTTACAAACGGATGACGGTAAAGAATTTTTCAATGTTCATGTACAAAATCTAATAAAACAATTCGGAATCAATCATTACGCTACGTTTTCTGAGAAGAAGGCTGCCATAGTTGAACGGTTCAATAGAACATTAAAAACACAAATGTGGCGTGTGTTCACCAAGCAGGGAACTTATAACTGGTTGAAAATATTACCCGGAATTATTGTCAAATACAACAACACTTTTCACAGATCTATCGGAATGAAACCGAATCAAGTTAACCTTCATAATGAAAAACAAGTCATGGATCGGTTGAACATTGTACCTAAACGATGGGTGGGTAAGATAAGAAAGGAATTTAAAGTCGGTGATAAAGTACGCATTAGTAAACATAAGATGGTTTTTACTAAGGGATACTTACCTAACTGGACTAATGAGGTGTTCACCGTATACAAAATACAACCGACTTTACCCATAACGTACCTTCTCGCCGACAGTAGGGGAGAAATACTAAAAGGTGGCTTCTATGGTTACGAGTTGATGAAAACGAAATACGACGATGTATTCATGGTGGAAAAGGTGTTACGACGTAAAGGTAACATGATATTAGTCAGATGGTTAGGATACGATACATCACACGACTCGTGGGTAAAAAAAGGTGATATTTTATAAATGCGTGTTTTCACTTTCATTGTCATACAAGACCACTAAAAGGTTATATATTGCACGTACTTAGATACGAACGCTTTGTTCCATTCCCGACTCAAAATGGAGTGCATTCCACAAAAAGAAAAACTAGATTTGATTAATTTTGATAAGTACACCGAGCCTATGAAATCTAAACAAAAAAACCGACATAGTAAACTCCTTCCCAATACGATTAGATGTATAATATGTGGACCCTCAAATTGTGGAAAGACGAACCTACTCTTCAATCTCATCTTTGCTGAAAACGGAGTGAAGTTCAAAAATATATACCTGTTTTCTAAATCGTTAAACCAACCAAAATATCAGTTTTTATCACAGGTAATGAAGGGTATTCCAAAAGTTGGTTATTTCACATTTAATGAAAACGAAAGTGTTTGCCATCCGAGTAAAGCCAGACCTAATTCTCTGATGATATTTGATGACATTGCGTGTGAAAAACATGATAATATACGAAACTATTTTACAATGGGACGTCACAACCATTTGGATACATTTTATTTAGGTCAATCATATAGCAGGATCCCCAAACATTTGATCAGAGACAATACCAATTTGATTGTTGTATTTAAACAAGACGATTTAAATTTACAACATATTCATTCGGATCATGTAAACTCAGACCTATCGTTTAATAAATTTAAAGAAATCTGCAAAATGGCGTGGAAAAATGATGGTGGCAATTTTCTCGTAGTTGACAAAGACAGTGACATCAATGAAGGACGGTTTCGCGTAGGTTTTGATAAGTTTATTCGGGTATAAATAGAAGCGATCTATTGGCTTTTCGGGTTTTTTTTTTGTAAAATGGATAAGAAACAGATGTCGATCGCGTTACAAATGCAACGCTTAAGGGACAATATTAAACGTAAACATAGATCGTTTACTACAGGCGTGATTGAATCGGATGAGCTTTTGGAGAAACGATTGAAACCGATTGTTGACCCGTTGAAAGAGTTTATCAAGAAATCTGACAACATGCATCCAAAAAAAGAAGAGGTGGTGGATAGTGAGGAGGGGAAACAGCCCTGGGATGACACCGAGTTCCCATTCAAACGGTTTAATCCGCACCAAACCAGTACACCTACTTCACATAAAAATAAATCAAGGACGAACCAATCGTTACTGATCGATTCTTTGAGCGATGAAAACCCTACAAAACATTATCTTCACCTGCTCATCACAGACAAGAATAATACGATGGATCATGTTTACGGTGTATACTTGAAAGACGACAAGTTGATGATTGGTGATAAACAAGTCAATTTCGGTCATATGAAATTGATAATAGGCAAAGAAAATTATGAGCTTACGGCTGGTCTGCACTCACTCATCTTTGAGAGGGAACCAAGCGCCTCGTATACAACTGATGACCTTGACATATATCGCAAAATATTATTGCAAACAAACGCCTATCGTCAAGGTTACGACCTGAAGCGACAAATAAACTCTAATCGTGGTTACAAATATATGCATATAATCAAACCGCTTTTTAACAAAACCACACCTCTTGTTCCTGCTGAAGGAAGTGGGATGGTCATGACAAGTGATCGTGTTCAGTATGTGCATTGGGATGATGTAAACGAATTGTGTGACCGGTTGCGGTTGTTGTTAGCCTCCGAAAGGGCGGGAAATTTTGGACATACAAATGAAATCCAATCTATTATAGAGGAGCTACGAGAAAGCGGTGTTATAAAAGGCGGTGCGTTGAAACGAAATCGACACTATTAAAAAAAAAATGAGTATCGACAAGTTTGGTCACTCGAATAGATGGCGGGATGGCGGAAGCGGTGGGGGTGATCGATATCATCATATTCTAAGCCAGCCCGGGGGGTTTGCTTTAAAACTGACTAAAGATGGGGACTTAGACGCGGCGGGAAAACGATTATCAAATTTAAATTTTCCAATATCTAATACGGACGCCGTACGTAAAATGGATTGTATCACACTCGATCCAAACTTGACATCCACCGTCGATATGAAAAAAAGAAAAATTATAAACGTAGCAGATCCTGAATCAGATAGTGACGCTATCAATTTGCGTGCCATGAAACGAGCCTGTCTAACAACAGATCTACAACTCGACGATCAAGTTTACAACGCAAACTTCATGAGAGTAAAAAATGTTGGAGAACCTCTTGAAAACAACGATGTAGTGTCTGTGCAGTACCTTTCAAAAAACTATGCCACTAAGGCAGACATGCGATCGACACTAGATGTTGCATCAGCAGCAACAGCTGCAGTAACAGCAAGTCTTGATACAACAACCGCGGCCACAACAGGTGCAGTCGCAACAGATGTTGAGGGAAATCCAGTGTTCAACAATAGACGTTTGACGCAGATAGCTGCACCAGTTGATGATCAAGACGCAGTCACCTTGAAATATTATAAAGAACATACTGCTTTAGATGTTGACTCGCAGGCGAAACAAATAGACATGCATAAATACGTGATAAAAAATATAGGCTTACCTGACGACGACGATGATGCTGTAACACTAGGCTTTCTAAACTGGAAATATGCTAAACAGACGGCTCTAGAAAAGGCGATCTTGATTAATGAAGAAAATAAAATAGCAGACGTGAGAAAGTGCAGACTCATCAATGTGGCGACTGGGACGGGTAAAACAGACGCGGTTAATGTTAATCAAGTCAGGGACATTTGTAACGAAGTGTTTGAAACATCTGTGCAAATGGCGATTTATTTGCAAAAACAACAACGTGGTGAAAGAACCGCTTCAGGTGATGTGAACGAATTTAAAAAGCTCACTCAGTCGTTAAAAGACCGACTGCAAGAGTTTAGTGAAACTTTTTCGGTTCCAGGATTTCCAGAGAGGGGTGAAAGGGGTGAGAAAGGTGAAAGGGGAGAACCCGGGGCTAAAGGCGAACCTGGTAGGCCGGGACCGAGAGGTGCACCTGGTGAAGGTATAAAATTTAATTCAAAACTAGATGCATATGACATGCAAGGAAAACGCATTATTAACGTTCCACATCCAATAGGACCGACAGACGCCGTAAACAGAGATTACGTTACGCAAGCCTTAACAAACTTTTTGGACGTTGTAGAGAGATCGCAACGGCGTAAAATCAGAAGTATACATGGACCGGAGGCGCTTCCATTGACGGCCGGAGAAGTGGTGGACGACCCGAAAATAGATCAAATAGCGAACGATTTTTTGGACACGCTGATAAAAATTATACATCGACATCAACATTACAAGATGGGACCAGAATTTCAACCTGTAATAGGCCCTCAAGGACCTAAAGGTGATAAAGGCCCCCCTGGAAGCCAAGGCCGGCCTGGTCCCGCTGGTAAAGACGGAAAGACTGGTCCTAAAGGTCTTCCAGGGAAAAATGGTGAACAGGGAAGGCCAGGGGAACGAGGCCCTCCCGGTGTACAGGGACCCTCAGGTATAGGTTTCGCCTTGGACCAAAACGGTGATTACGATATGAAATCAAAGAGACTTACAAACGTAGGCGCACCATCGATTGGAAACGATGCAGTAATATTATCTTATTTAAACGATAGACTAAACAGTGGCAGCAATATGAAAACTGAACAGCCCACTAGTGGGACTTCATATACTCTTAACATGGATGACATTTGAGATTAAAATAATATGATGATTACATCATTTTTTTCCTCAATATAGATGTAAAAAAGATATATAAGGACGAATAAAAACTATAAATATGTGTGAGAATGTTTGTAAAACGTCAGAAGGGAGCAGGACTGCTTGACGCAATCAGCGAGATCGGTGGTAAGATATTGAATCGTACCATCGACTTATTACCGGTAGAACTACATATTCCTGGTTACCAGTACTGTGGACCCGGTACTAAATTACAGGAGCGGTTGAGACGAGGCGATCAAGGGATAAATAAATTGGATTCAGCGTGTAAAGAACACGATATCGCTTACTCAAAGTATAGTGACAATTCGAATCGGGCAGAGGCTGATAAAGTGTTGATAGAGCAAGCGTGGAAACGAGCTAAAGCAGGTGACGCAAGTGTAGCAGAGAAAGCGGCTGCGTGGACAGTAACAAACCTTATGAAGCTGAAAACTAAATTTGGAGGCAGCTTACGACGACATCGTCGTAAGATGACACGTCGCGGTGTACGCAAACGGAGTCGAAATACCCGTACAGCGTCCGGTCAAGGACTGTATTTGAAAAATTACAAAGGACGCGGTGTATACTTGAAAAACTACAAAGGTCGTGGATTGCAGATACGTAAAAAAAAAACTTCCACCCGTTGCCACCGCGCGCGTTAAACGGACATGAACTATTTAAATATGGCAGCCATGTTCCACATTTTCGAGGTGTTTTCATGTTAAACAGACTACCGTCACGGGTCCGCAAAAATGAAAGCGGTATAGTAAACTTGGATCAAGACAGTGGACATGGCACGCATTGGGTGTGCTACAAAAAATTTGGCGCCAAAGTTGTATATTATGACAGTTATGGTAACTTACGACCTCCACCAGAGTTGGTACAATATTGGAAAACAGGTGTGGACGGTCATAATATCACTATACAATTTAACTATAAAAAGGAGCAAAAGAAGGTGAACTGTGGCCATTTGTGTTTGAAATTTTTACACGCATAATGTTTTCAATATCTGGACGAGGCTCAATTCTACAATGTGATGTGTTTCCACCCATTGAGCTCGGCAATGACTATAACTGGGAGATTGGACTAGTCAATCTATCCACTTACAATACGATTCCCAATGTGGAAACGGACGTCAACGACACTTTTTTTTTTGGTAGTGTAAACGCCTCTTCCCATCAACTACCCGACGCAGAGGGTACAGTGAAAGTGTCCAACGAGCCGCCAGATCTATTCAGTGGTCGAGCAACCAAAGTCTATTCGGAAGCAGAACAGCAAATATTGGATAAAGATAAAAACAACGCAGGTGTGACGATTGTCATACCCCAGGGTGCGTACGAGTTGGAAGATTTAGAATCGTACATAAAAGAGACATGTACGCGATCTAACATCCCTTTGAAATTTCATTTAAAAGCTAACAATAATACTTTACATACAGAAATATTCTGTTCACGTCCCATAGATTTCACTCACCCAAACAATTTTTCCTCAATGTTAGGGTTTACAGAACGGGTGCTTGAGCCAGATAAATGGCATGTATCTGATAATGAAGTAAACATTATAAAAGTTAATATTATTAGAGTGTTATGCAATATTGTGCAAGGTTCGTATGATAACGGCAAAGAAACGCATATTTTACACGAATTTCCGTTGGCCGTTGACCCCGGTTATAAATTGTTAGAAACACCTACTAATGTAATATATATGCCGGTAAATGTTAAAAGGTTGCAGTCTATTGTTATCCGCCTGGAGGACCAAGACGGAAATCTCATAAACTTTGCTAACGAAGTAATCTCGTTGCGTTTACATTTACAACGTTCTAGAAATGGGACTAGTAATTTTTCCACGTAAAACATATAAGTATAATAAACACATGAGATCTTATGTCAGTCGAAAACAACCCGTGAACCGGTTAAAACCACATAACTCACATTTTTTAAAATCTTTAGGCTTCCGTGTTTAAGTGACAATGGATGTATTGAATGTTGAAGGAAAAGCTGTTTTTAATGATTTAATTACTAGCTGGGAGTATCATACCCACACTCCTTATGCATCGACCACCTACCAAAATAATGATGAGATAAGAATACCAATACATCAACAAGATGTGTTTACATTGCCCAGTGAGAGTTATCTCTACGTGGAAGGTACGTTATTGGAAAAAGCCAACACGGTGGGAGCAAACTATAAACTAGTGAACAACGCCGTGGCCTTTCTTTTTGATGAGGTACGATTCGAAATAAATGGAATAGAGGTGGACCGAATCAAAAACCCGGGAATCACTTCTACCATTAAAAATTATCTAACGTTAAATGTAAATGATAACTCGTTAGATAACGCTGGGTGGAATCAATCGAAAGGTTCAATCGAAGTAAATGCAACAACCGGTAAGTTTACATTCTGTTATCCGTTAAAATTTCTCTTACCTGTCTTTGATGATTATACGAAAATTACATTACCTGTCAAACAAGAACTGGTACTCTTACGAGCTCCCAATGATAATGATGCTGTCCTATTACCTGATGGAAAAACAAGTTTTCTATTGACCTTGACAAAACTTCATTGGAAAATTCCTTACATTCGTGTCAATGATGTTACACGTTTGAACTTGTTAAAACTTGTTGAATCTGACAAACCTGTTCAGATGCCCTTTAGGAGATGGGAACTCCATGAATACCCCGCGTTCCCACAGACCACGCAACATCTGTGGTCGGTGAAGACTTCTTCACATATGGAAACAGCTAGGTACGTTATTGTTGCGTTCCATACAAAAATAAAAAGCAATCCAAACGCTAATCCAACTCATTTTACAAGCGATGATAAATCAGTCTCGGTTCGTAACATAAAACTCTTTTTAAATGATCAATATTTCCCATACGATAATTTTCACGGTGACATGAATCTCTTTTTCGAAGTGTATTCACGGTTCAAATCTTCTTACTTGTGTGACATGAGTACAGGTCCCTTTCTAAGTCTGTCTGATTTTAAAAAAAACGGTGCAGTATATGTTATCGATTGTTCTAAACAGAATGAAACCATTAAAACGGGTGCTGTAGACTTAAGGTTGGAGATTGAAACGGAAAAAACGGTTCCCGCTGAAACCGCTGCTTACTGTTTGATTGTGTATGACGCCATAGTAGAATACAGACCATTGACGGGAACAGTACGCAAACTTATGTAATGACAAGTTATAAATTACGCTACCTTATAGAAAATACTTCAGTTATAACCAAGCAGGATGGGATCACGGATTACAACTTCAGAAGATGCAGAGGATAAAGAATTACTCCTACCACCATCACCAAAAGGTATGTTTTTCATATTTTTACCTCTTACATATACGCTAAACAAAAAATTTGATAAACACGTAACGGTAGGCGTTGTTCATGATGAGCAAAACTTAAATACGGGTATCGTTTTTACATCGTCCCATAAACGGGTGACTTTATCATATCATTTATGGAAATTACTGGTGCAGAACCGTGATTACATACAGCTTGCACTGGACAAGGGGACAAAAATTACGTGTCACTTGAAAGACATTGCAGATGGGGAGAGCTCATATGCAATAGTTGAGGTTAGACAAATTTTTGGTAAATTTTATGTACAGATTATAGACGTAAAAAAGAACAAAATTTCATTAACACCAACAGAATGGTTGTACTTTGATAAATACATTCCGAACCTGTCGAATCATGTTCGTGAATTATGGTTCGATGAGCTAAAAATAGTGGAAGAGATAGAGGGGGAACGCAATGTGACGTCACCCGGCTGGTGGTTGGATAGATTGCGTGATGAGATCAAAGTATATAATGCGATTTACACTTTGGAAGACTAGTCAGTGGATTATCAACTATCATTATGTACGATTCGATAATCGAAGATTTAACGCTTCTGATCGGGGATGTGGTTGTTCCATTCTCTGCAAAGTGTAAGTTGAAACATAGTTATGTCATGGTTGCTGATTTCTCTCTTCACAATTTCTTGGAACCGGCTGATGTTAAAATTGAAATTAAATTTAAAAATAAAACACACACCTACATTTGTAAATTTGAATGTGGTGATTTTAAAAAAATATCTCTCGTTGGTTTGGATAAAATTACATTCGTTGGTTTCACTCGAGACCCACAGGATGGAAAGATACAAAAATTTATGATAGATGACCATGTATGCAATAAACGATCGTCGGTAGCAGAAGGTGACAAGATGGTTCTGTCTTTGTCTGTTTTTGATACTATAGACAGACGAGAACCAGTATTTGACGTAACAGACGGACCTAGTTCTACCACAAGAACTGATTCGTGTAAACGGACCTTAGTAGGATTTGAAAGCGAAGAAAAATCTATCGAGTCGTACAAATATTGTACAAGATATTTAAAAGATAATCTGCTTTTATCTGTGTATATAATTTTTTATATTGGTAGCACTGAACATTATATATTGCAAAAATAAATAAATTGCTTCAACCGAATATTTTGTAATCATTGTAGCAAGATGCATTCATCTAGTTGTATTTGTGAATTTCAAGCTTTTTATGATAATAATAGTGACTTTGTAATTAAAGAATTTGTTGTGTTGGACATTTCTAATCGATCTTTTATACATTTACATTTTAGACCACCTTACGAGCGTAGTGAACTGAATTCAGTTTACCAAAAAACAACACTTTGGTTAGAAACTCGTTTTCATAGTTTGCTTTGGGAAGATGGTGTTATTCCGTACAGTTTAACAACAATAAAAAGTATTCTCACCCAGTATAAAATTATTTATACGAAAGGTGTTGAAAAACAAAACTTTATAAAATCACAAGTGGGAGAAAGTAGTAAAGTTGTGAATTTAGATGATTATAAACATATGATACCAAAATTAACAAATAAAAATAAAAAATATTGTCCTTTGAATTCAGGCGCGCATAAAAAAGATGATAAAATGCGGTGTGCTGTCTCAAAAGCTATTCATCTTGCAAAGTGGTTATGTTGTGATTTTAAAAGAGAACACGATAGGTTAAATTCCTTTGTAGATAGAACTGATACAGTCGTTCAAGAAATTGCAAAACGAGGGTTTTATTTTGACAAAAACAGCAATACAATACGTTGTAATTGGTGTAAAAAGTATTTTTATAACATTAACACTTTACAGGTGGAACATGATATGGTTTCACCATCTTGTGAGTCGTTGATTGGTTATGTCAATAATGTGCCACTTTTTTTAGAGAAATTTGTACCTCGTCATGTAAACATTAGACATCAATTGTACGAAGAAGAGGCTTAAACAGTCTAAAAACACAAGCTAAAGAACATAAAAAAATGAAATTTCTTTAGTGTACCTCATAAAAATGTTGACATAAGCTCTGGAGGCTAGCTACCACCGTAAACGGACATCTTTGGACACTCTCTTTTTATAAGGGCGCTGATGGATAAGGACCGCCAAAGACAAAGTTACGGACACTCTTATGTCACTAAAAATGAGTGTACGTGTGTATGTACTACTGGTGTTTAAGTTTAAGTAAAAATTATAGTGGCTAGCTATGATAAAATAAATAAAAACTTGGTTTTTGTTTTTTCTGAATGAATGTGTTAAGCGAAAAATTAAAAAAACAAATAAATATGATAGGTTGTGTCTTTTTTGATGAAAACAATAGTTTCTTTAGTACAAAGTTTAAAAATGTAAAAAAAATAATTAAAAAATTAAAAAAAACACAAAATGTCTAGGTTTAGAATGTGGTAGGGGAAATGTGTAGTATAAATTGCAGAACGCGAGTGGTCACTGTATCACAATGTCGTCAGACCATGAAGAGAAGTATCATTTAGAGAGCTGCGATGGAGTTAGGCACTGGGTGTTTTGTCTTAGTCCTGGTCCATTTGAAAGATCGCAAGAGGTTTGTGGACCCTGTCCAGGACCAGATTGTGAGATGAGGAAGAGAAATGATCATATTGAACAGTATCATGTAGAATACTGTAACGGATCAACTCACACATACAATATTTGTACTGCGTTAGACACTTGTAACGTAGAACCGTATGTTAGACAGTGTGAAGGAGATTGTTGGTGGTTAAGGAATAAAAATAAGGTTAATTGAGAAGGTGTGACTGAAAAAAAAAAACAAAAAAAAATGAAAAAAAATATAAAAAAGAATTTAGGGTAAGCCTGAGTGGTTTGTAGGCCTCTGTCACAAGCAAACGTGACCTCAGCTTAAGTCTTGAGCTGGGGGGGAAGGAGTTGTTTATCATCAAACACTCTGGGTCCACTCATTAAAAAAAAAACCTACGCGTCTCATGTACATGTACCTCCCAAACGTACCGAACGTACGGATGGTCCAGGTTGACGTGGAAAGCATGTAATGTCTTTATAAGATGTAGTAACTTTGTCTAGACAGTTTCATCTTGTTTACCTTGACATTTAATATTATGTCTAATTCAATACAGGGTTATTACCATGACATTTAAGAAACAGGTTTAAACTTGTAACCATGTCTAGACAGTTTCCTCTTGTTTACCTTGACATTTAAAATGGTTGTTATAGTAGTAAGCTTGTCTAGACAGTTTCATCTTGTTTACCATGACATTTAAAATACATACTTCGTATTATGTCTAATTTAGATTATTACCTTGACATTTAAGAAACAAGTTTAAACTTGAAATATGTATAAGTAATACTAGTTCACCTTAACATTTAAAATGGTTGTTATAGTAGTAAGCTTGTCTAGACAGTTTCATCTTGTTTACCTTGACATTTAAAATACATACTTCGTATTATGTCTAATTCAATACAGGGTTATTACCTTGACATTTAAGAAACAGGTTAAACTTGAATTATGTATAAGTAATACAAGTTCACCATGACATTTAAGAAACAGGATAAACTTTTATTATGTCTAATTCAATACAGGGTTATTACCTTGACATTTAAGAAACAGGTTAAACTTGAATTATGTATAAGTAAAACAAGTTCACCATGACATTTAAGAAACAGGATAAACTTTTATTATGTCTAATTCAATACAGGGTTATTACCATGACATTTAAGAAACAGGTTAAACTTGAATTATGTATAAGTAATACAAGTTCACCATGACATTTAAGAAACAGGATAAACTTTTATTATGTCTAATTCAATACAGGGTTATTACCTTGACATTTAAGAAACAGGTTAAACTTGAATTATGTATAAGTAAAACAAGTTCACCTTAACATTTAAATTGGTTGTTAATAGTTGTAGTAACCTTGTCTAGATACAGTATAAATAGAATGGTACCATACATGCTATTTATCTTGAGTCTTACTTCAACAATGAACCGTCACATTGAGAGCAATTACGACATATGGGAGCACATATTCCGTTATCTAGATGAAGAGGCAATCGAAATTTGTTATTTTGTTTGTTCCATGTTTCGGTATATTGCGAGGAGAAAGGTTGAACTACCTAAAAGTTTATTTCTTGGAACGCCAAAATCAATTCGTGGACGTTTTATTTCCATTCACAGATGGGATAGTAATTTACGGGTAACATTGTATTATGTCTATAATGGTTTTTACAATTTTCATAGTAATTATTATTGCTCTGGTTGTAAAATACCTTTAAATCTTATCCAAGCAAATTTGCTTTCACACGGAATGCATTGCTGTTTCAAATTTAATATTTTTTCATATTGTGAATCTTCCACATGGTATGTTTTCCACGCTTTCAGAAAAAAATACTTTCATTTTAATATTTTACGAAGTCATTTTCTTTATTTATTCCCATGGGTAAAAATTTGTGTTGTGTATAAAAAAAAGTATAATTTATGTATGTTAAAAATTAATTTTAAATTTGAAATTAATAAGAAAATTATAATTAAGGAATTTTCAGAATTGTGTAATTATAAAAAGAAAATTTCTTGTGCGAGTGTACATGAATTGGTTTTCGTTCCAGGAAATAGTGCCTTTAAAAGTTTAAAAATGTATGAAAATCAAGATAATAAGACTAGATCTTTTGAGTTTGTGTGTGAAGATAACCATTATTCACATGTAATAAAATATAAGTAATTTTTCATGGAGAAAAGTGGGGAGGGGATAAAGTGGAGGGGATGATTTGTATATAGTGGGGGTGGGGATAAAGTGGAGGGGATGTTTTGTATATAAGGAGTTCTATTTTCAAATTAAAACATCAGTCATCATGGCATCATCTTCCAGCGCTACAGACAACTTTCTGGATACGTTTAACAGCCTATCCAGTCAATGGAATACCAGAAAGTTGTCTGAATTAATTGTAGGTTACAATTATAAAGTAAAAAGTATTTACCAGGTAGCTACAAGATACGGTGGTTCGCTAATGTGTACTTTATTTGATGAAGTTGGAGAAGAATTTGATATTTTCTTACCGAAAAGATATTCAAATGTCTTCAGGAAAGAAGATTTGGATGCGATAGATGTGAGCAAATTTGTATTTATTTATGAAAATGGTCAAATCAAGATGGAGATTTCGGCAAAATAAAAAAACACAAGTAAGTTTCTAAATTAATTAATTTATCTTTTCAAAAATAATAGTCGTTTTTTTTACAATAGTTGTTTTTATAATTTTTTTTATTTGGACAGGCGTTTGGCCTGTCCAATCAGTTGTTATTGAGTGCACTTCCTGAAACATAAAAAAAAACAAATTGTAATGCGTTTTTTCCAAATTTGGGCCCAAATGGGGGTCTTGGGGCAAAAGGGCACATAAGCGAAATTGAAGAGAATCGAAAGACGAACAACTTTTGTTCTTACACTTTTTCTGTCAGACGCACTTTTAAAGTCTTGGTGCCGATCAAGTGCAAAATCGTGACGTCACTCGTATCTCGACAACGGTAAGTCCTACGTTGAATCTGACGCGATTTTCGTTTGAGCAAATTAAATAATCTTTAATAATAACTAGTTAAATTTAAGCTAACTAAACCGGAAGTACCTCTTTTCCCCAAAAAACACTTTTTAAAAAACGTATTTTCCAAATTTGGGCCTGAATGGGGGTCCTGGGGCAAAAGGGCACATAAGCGAAATTAAAGAGAATCGAAAGACGGACAACTTTTGTTCTTACATATTTTTTGTCAGACGCACTTTTAAGTCTTGGTGCCGATCAAGTGCAAAATCGTGATGTCACTCGTATCTCGACAACGGTAAGAGCTACGTTGAATCTGACGCGATTTTCGTTTGAGCAAATTAAATAATCTTTAATAATAACTAGTTAAATTTAAGCTAACTAAACCGGAAGTACCTCTTTTCCCCAAAAAACACTTTTTAAAAACGTATTTTCCAAATTTGGGCCCGAATGGGGGTCCTGGGGCAAAAGGGCATATAAGCGAAATTGAAGAGAATCGAAAGACGGACAACTTTTGTTCCTATATATTTTTTGTCAGACGCACTTTTAAGTCTTGGTGCCGATCAAGTGCAAAATCGTGACGTCACTCGTATCTCGACAACGGTAAGAGCTACGTTGAATCTGACGCGATTTTCGTTTGAGCAAATTAAATAATCTTTAATAATAACTAGTTAAATTTAAGCTAACTAAACCGGAAGTACCTCTTTTCCCCAAAAAACACTTTTTAAAAAACGTATTTTCCAAATTTGGGCCCGAATGGGGGTCCTGGGGCAAAAGGGCACATAAGCGAAATTAAAGAGAATCGAAAGACGGACAACTTTTGTTCATACATATTTTTTGTCAGACGCACTTTTAAGTCTTGGTGCCGATCAAGTGCAAAATCGTGATGTCACTCGTATCTCGACAACGGTAAGAGCTACGTTGAATCTGACGCGATTTTCGTTTGAGCAAATTAAATAATCTTTAATAATAACTAGTTAAATTTAAGCTAACTAAACCGGAAGTACCTCTTTTCCCCAAAAAACACTTTTTAAAAACGTATTTTCCAAATTTGGGCCCGAATGGGGGTCCTGGGGCAAAAGGGCATATAAGCGAAATTGAAGAGAATCGAAAGACGGACAACTTTTGTTCTTATATATTTTTTGTCAGACGCACTTTTAAGTCTTGGTGCCGATCAAGTGCAAAATCGTGACGTCACTCGTATCTCGACAACGGTAAGAGCTACGTTGAATCTGACGCGATTTTCGTTTGAGCAAATTAAATAATCTTTAATAATAACTAGTTAAATTTAAGCTAACTAAACCGGAAGTACCTCTTTTCCCCAAAAAACACTTTTTAAAAACGTATTTTCCAAATTTGGGCCCGAATGGGGGTCCTGGGGCAAAAGGGCACATAAGCGAAATTAAAGAGAATCGAAAGACGGACAACTTTTGTTCTTACATATTTTTTTGTCAGACGCACTTTTAAAAACTTTTAAAAACGATTGGCGCTAGCCGATTTTCGAAATTCGATCCGGCGGAAAAGTTACAACGCTTTTCCGGAAATACCGGCGCACCGAAATTTTGATGATTGTTTTTTTTAAAAATTAAGATATACGAAATGTGCGCCGTTCGATTCTAGGGGGTACATATTTTTTTTCAGCGCTGTACGATTACGGGTTGAATAGTTACAGCGATTTTGCCGAAGGTCCACATCCGGGAAAAATCGAACGTTCGACGCAGTACATTGCCTACATTGCGCCTGACTAGACAGAGTACAATTGTCACTCGCGCGTATGACATGTGTGCTGCAACTTTTGTACTGTATTTAGCGTCTTATAGCTACTCGTTTCACTTAACGTTCGTAGCAATGTCGATAGATAGCGTACTAAGGTCAACACTTTGAAGTGAAGAACATTTTGTCGCAATATAATATGTGCTCAGTTAACTGCAAAAATAAGCTATTAACTATTGAGCCATTTGCAATTTAAATTTAAGCTACTTTGTTTTGTAATTAAAAGCATATCATGAACAGAAATATGAGATAATGATCATACCACATCCAGTAGCGTTTCAGATAAATTTATTTGCCGGGCAGATTGGGGGTGGTCGTGTGAAAACTGCTCCTCTCCATCTGATATTGTAATTACCTCCTGTAACATAATGTAATAAATGTTGTATTTATGTTTCAGAATTATGATAGCTGAATTATGAAAAAAAGAAAAACGTTAATAAGAAAAATATTATGATAGCTGAATTATGAAAAAAAAGAAAAGCGCTAATAAGAAAAATATAAAAAAAACATTGTGTAATATATATTGAAGATTATTATAAATTAAATTTTATCATTACATCAGAATTATGATAGCTGAATTATGAAAAAAAGATAAACGCTAATAAGAAAAATATTATGATAGCTGAATTATGAAAAAAAGAAAAACATTGTGTAATATATATTGTAGATTATTATAAATTAAATATTTTTATTACATTAGTTTGTTTTTATGGATTTCCTCCTGTTGAATTATCATTTAGTTAATCATATGATAAGAAACAGAACTATTTCTTGTAGCCTGTGGTTGAAGCAGCCAAAAGGTTGGTTTAAACCTCTAGAGGCTTTACTAAGTAAAATGAATAGTGAGGTAGTTTACCATTACCTACCTCACCGAGTGGAAAAGTATGCTTATCAGCATGCCAGGCTCTCAAAAAAAGCAATGATTATCCACCCTGCAAATGACACCTTCACTTCATTCACCACAGGGTCTGGTTGTATAGTGAAATTCATTACTTTCAGAGGAGGTAACTCTGACTAATGTCTTTTACACCTCTACCTCTCCTGTTCTTAAATGATTCAGTCATACATAATTGGGTGACCATATGATAAGAAACAGAACACTAAGAAGATTTCAAATCAATGTTGATGATTGTCAGCAGCCAAAAAGCTGGTTTAAACCTCTAGAGGCTTTACTAAGTAAAATGAATAGTGAGGTAGTTTACCATTACCTACCTCACCGAGTGGAAAAGTATGCTTATCAGCATGCCAGACCCTCTGAAAAGCACCCACTTTCCACCCTGCAAATGACACCTTCACTTCATTCACCACAGGGTCTGGCTGTATAGTGAAATTTATTACTCTCAGAGGAGATAACACTGACTAATGTCTTTTACACCTCTACCTCTTCTGTTCTTAAATGATTCAGTCATTTAATTGGCTGACCATGTAATAAGAAACAGAACTATTTCTTGTAGCCCTGGAACCAACAGATCGAGTGCAATTAATTTAACACTCCACCTGCCTGTTAAGAAAAATCAATAATATTAGAATATCAAGTTTAAAAAAATAGTTCTGTTTCTTATTACATAGTCAGCCAACTATATGACTGAACTATTTTTTGTAGCCCTGGAACCAACAGATCGAGTGCAATTAATTTAACACTCCACCTGCCTGTTAAGAAAAATCAATAATATTAGAATATCAAGTTTAAAAAAATAAATTAGATATTTACCTCTTCCATTTGACGTGGTAAATCTCGAATTAATTGTCTTACGTTTCTCAAACCTTGTTCCATTTTTTGTAAAGATGGATTTAATAAATTAGTAATGTTAAAGCAGGCTATTTATATACATTTAAACATGGAGATAATAAAACAAAAAATGCAGATCGAATAATCACTCTTCTAAAAATAATAAAAAAAATATGATTACTTGTGGTAAGTGTCTAGACATAAAATAATTTTTTAAATGTAGTTAAAATACTTGCTATTCTAAAAATAATAAAAAAATGCATTACGGTAAAACCATAACCACAGACAATATATTTTATAGTGACCTTAACATTTAAACATGCATTCTGATAATTGCATGTTTAAATGTTAAGGTCACTCAGACTACTATAGGCTTCTTTTATGAATAGTAATGAGATTGGCTGCATTGAGGTAACAGACTTATCTACCTTGCATAGGCCACAATTATGCTAATGAGTTTTGGCTGCATTCGGGTAATGGCCTATAATGGCCTAAACATGTTCGAATGTTTAGGCCACTATAGGCTACTATAGGCTTCTTTTATGAATAGTAATGAGATTGGCTGCTTTGAGGCCTGAGAATACCTACTTATATAACACAGTATACTCATACTGTGTACATATGTGTGGGGTAAAGGTAACTGACATTTCACCTGTTGATATCTCTTCAAATTACTACCATCTTGCTTCACACATGAATTACAAAGAAATATACGTAGTTTACTTTCTTATATAGTACATGAAATCATTTAATCATAATATGAAAACATGTGAACATCTAACGGTTTAAAGAGCAATGTTTAATACAAAGCTATAACTTAGAATTTATAAGTCGTATGTGTGAAGGTGCTGTGATTTTACCAAAAATATTCAAAATAATAGTATTAATTGACTTAAATACAATTTAAGAGTTAAGGCTACCTGATAAGTCAAAGGTCACCGTATAAGAAAGTCGATAAGGAAACGAAGGAGAAGCAGCGTGGGTTTACCATGGCTTGCCTCAAGACAAATGTTAAGTTATTATTTTCTTACATCAAGGATCTCAAAGCGGTCCACTTGGGTTTCAGAATGTTAAATTTCTGTTGTTTACGTTATTGGAACGAAACTTTATTAAGTAAATAGAAACAAGAATATTGTATTATTATTCTTAACAAATTAATTATTGAAAATTTTATCTGTTTACTGAAAAAACATCAATATCAAAAAGTTGATTACTTTGTTCGTTTGAAAAGTTTCTGTAATAAAAACTTTCTCTTGTTTCCTTTCTCTGTCATCAATCCTTTTGTTTTAAAAAATCAACATTTTATAAGTAATCATACCGTATATAAAACTTTCCGATACTTCCAAAGAAAATTTAGTTAATAATGTTTAGCTATCTAATCAGGTCTGTCATACGTAGGGGAAGTTCTAAAGTAATTAAAACTAGAGACAGGGAAAATAACGATGAAGCATGAACAGGGACACGGACAGAAATGTCGAAGTCGGATTTTATAATGTTAAAACACTTGTTACGTAAGCTAACAGAGATTTCACTACAGAAATTTGAACCAGATTCGTGACGTGCTACATCTTATTTTTTATTTTATATGAAATGTAAGCTTTGACTCTTTTTATACAAAAAAACGTTCAAATTCAGGTTTCAAAATAAGTAGATACATCGACCTGTGTTAATAACAAATTAGAAGGTCCTGACATAGGGCCTATATGCCTACATATAAAAATACGTAAAGTTCTGAAACTGATCTACACGAAAATTGGACGCAAAGTGGAGTATTTACAATACGCAATGCGTGAAGAGAAACACATTCCACTGCAGTTGACGGTACAGGAAAATCTGGTGTGAAAACCTCATAAGACTTCCTCTTGCCAATGTAGATAATAATCCATATAACCTATGTTTAATCGTGAGTAAACACTGTAAAATGAAACCCATAAGTTAATTTTAATCATGAGTGAATGACGCAAAATGAAAATCAACCTCAGTAGAACTAAAAAATACGAAAAATCAGTAATTGCCGCTAAACTAACCTCAATATAAAAAAATGTTACAAAATAAAAGTTGTAGGTTTTAAATTGTTTTACAACAGCTTTACTTATTACACTTTAACCCTAGAATGCATATTAAGGCCGCAATCTTAAAAACCTTATATTTTTCCACGAGAGTGCAGACCCCTCAAGAATATCACCAGATATAGCGATAATCTTACCTTGTAGAGCATAAAAAATGTAGGTAGTAATGAGGCGATTTAAAAAAGTAGTAAGTTGTTTTGGAAAAAATTGCAAAATTGTGAAAAATTGCACGAATAAACTGTAACTTCTGGTTCACCGATTTTGATAAAAAAGTTCGTCTCGGGTTTTATAGTAGTTATAACTTAAGTTTTAAGTTCATTTCGTACGGTTTTCCGATCTTGAGATATTTTGTTCACACACTCACACACACACACACACACACAAACTGCTAATAACAAATTTTTTGTGTCCAGAAGCCTGAACGTGTATATCCTGTGAAAACTCGACATCTCAAAATCTAAATGATAACAATACTTACCTTCCTTATATTCATATAGGGCAAGAAAAAGTAAAATAAATGGGGGGAGAGAAACGTACGAAGGCGAGAATATCTTGGTTAAAACCTTACTAAATTGCTACAACTGCTTCTTAGTGTAACAATTTTTAGAGTAGCAGTGTCAAAAGTAAGAATTGCTTGTATGATAGGTCAATATCCGATTGGGAAAATGTACCAAAAGAAAAGAATAAAGCGAGCAGTAGGAGGTTGATACTTTAGATCGGATACAATCGTATTTTAAGAGCAGAATTTAAGTATAGACTACCTGTAAACCTGCCCGGTACATTCTGTATTTAGACAAACGACCCAATACACTTGCGGTTTAGTTAAATAATGGACTAAGCCGTAGGAATAACTCCATCGCACCGTGGTGGGCATTACAACAATAACGACAAATAAGGCAATCTTTCGTTCCTTTCTGTTCCCAGAACTAACTCACTTGTTTGTATTCAGGCCAATGCATAAATGTCCTATGAATCGTCCCATCAAAGATTCAAAAGATTCCTGACTAGCGAGAATAATATTCACTCAGTTGATATTATTCTGAATTTATTCTGAACGTATCAGGTACATTGTGTTCTTCCATTATACCAAGAACAGTATCCGAGTATCTACACGTAAACCCGTATATCTACTACAAAACGTGATCATCTTCCATCTCTCTTGTTCACGGCAATAAATAACTTCAGCTTGTAAAAACAGAGAAATTAGTATTTTATGACACCAATCAAATTACCAGCTTTGTAACTAATGGATTTAATTATACAGGCAGACCCTTCCTGAACGTAATGAACATGTTAGATGCAGAGAGAAAAGATAATGGTTTGTAAGAAGTAACTGGAAAAGCTAACACTAACAGTTTAAGACTTTGGCAGTTATTCACTATCTAGTTCAATCAATCCTTGCTCCATTTTCACTTAAGACATGGTCAGTTGGGTAGGTCTTATAGCTCAGTCAAGGGCCAGTTGATTAGAATGGTTATTCGGTCAATTTATGATAAAATGACGGGGCTAGTTCATTCACTACCAGAAATTTGAAATCGTCGTGAAGGTTTATAGAAATTTTAACATATTTCGTTTCTAATAATAGAATTTATCTGAAATCTGTTCTTAGAAGAACAATAAATAGACTAATTAAAAATAAATAAAATATTTTTTTTGACGAGTATATTTTTGATTCATACACCATCAAGTGGTTAACTTATAAAGAAGTCAATGGATGAATCTTTAAAAAGTTTATTAATATGTTAATTTAGTGTAACTCTATAATAAAACGTATTGTTGTAAAATTATGGGTTATTTTATTTCAGTGTTGACATGAAATGAAGAGAATAGTCTCGGAAAATACGTTTAATTCCTTTACTGTTTTTATTCTGCAGAATTTAATAGTAATGTTCTATAAAATATTACTGCAGTAGAATAATTCATATTTATGAACGAATAAATATGAAATAACTGCATTGCTTTAACTCCGACAATACATTTTACAGAGGTTGCTTAAAATACTAACGGTAACAAATATTGAAGCCTAAAATTGTCGATGAGTTTAGCTTATTAATTAATACATAAACTGATGTTCTATTTATACCATTTCTATAATTAAATTATATCGAATAAAACACGACAGATCTGTTACAACGGTGTATTTCCCAGTATTATTTTTAATCAAAAGAGTTTTCAGAATTAAAAAAATTAATTAATTTCTTTCACAATGGAATTATTTTTAGTTGCAATGACAAATATAAAAATTGAAACAGTGTTACTTGTGTAATTCAAAATAAATTAATGAGTTTTATAAAAGGAGAAATGGATTGCTATGAGAATTATTTACAGTACTTGGATATGTTTTTTATACGTTTAAACTTTTTTTATCAAAGTTATCAATGCGGTATTCAATACATACATTATTATATAAATAATGAAACGGATAGATTATATTTAAATATATCTTTACCCTTTTCATTGATAGACAATATGAATTAGGCCTATAATAACTAATTATTCGTGTTTAACTAATTCAATTAATATTTTTTAGCCTTGAATAATATTAACGTGCACATTATTCATTAAATGTTATTTTAGTAATAGCTAAGGATGATAAAAATCTAAGTTTTATGACGCATAAATTGATGTAGGAATGTACAAAGACCACATAAAAATACATTTTGAGGAAACAGAACATTTAAAAACTTCTAAAGAAAATGTAAAAGGCTTAATGATAATTAAAATATAAAAGAAACTCAAAAATAATACAATGGATTTACGATCTCTGAAATCGGTACGGGAAAAAACAGAGAAAATAATCTTATTTGGCGGAATCGTCGATTTGCCTTGGTCGGAGTCCAAATCATGTGCACCAATTACACTGGTCTTTACACCAATCACAAGGTGAGCGTGAGGGAGGGAGTTCCACTGAATCTCTGATTGGTGGAAGCGATAGATTTTCTGATTGGTGCAATAGTGTACGTCATTGGTCTCTGTGTCTTCTTCGCTCTCTAGATGGGGGTTCTTTGCTCCTACTACCGCGTGATAGTGTAATACGAGTAGATTCCCGGTAGGACAGTACTGATATAGAAGGGGCGTTGCTTATAGTCCTTTAAAATTAGTTGTTTTATATTTTTTATTATAATCAGAAAGATATTATAAAAATGCATTTTGCAACCTTGTTATAATTTTTTTTTCTCTATTTGTGAAATTCACAATCTGTTAGAAACAATCAGTGAATGTGATATCACAAAATTTGAGAAAAATTAACATGGTATACAAACGTGAGTGGAGACACAGTCCAGTGACAGAACTCCGACGTGAATAGACAAGTGTAGCAACAAGTGCAGCATTTAGAACATTGAAATGGATAGTCAATTACAATACTACGTTAGTAGATGAGGTCCCGGCTCCATCGACGTTTCAGACGTCTTATTGGATTGTTTGGGAGAGTCTGCGTAGCCAGGTTTGAGATCAATGGGTTATGGTGGTTCACGAGTTTCCTTCTAAATTTTGTATATAGTTTTAAGAAAACGTCATTTATGTAGGGTACGTTTAGGTCTGAGTGTAGCGTTCTATTGGTTACATAATATGGGGCGTTAACTATCCTCCGTAAAAGCTTTGATTGGAAACGCTGAATCTTTGCCAATACCGATGGTTTTGCACAGCAGTAAAGCTGACTGGCATAGCTCCATATTGGTCGAAGGTAGGAGTTGTAAATGGTTAATTTAGACGTAGTTGGTAACTTGGATTTGCGTGAGATAAGTCTGTACAACTGTTTGAACCTGTCCTGGAGTGCCTTTCTCGTTTTGTTTACGTGTACATTCCATGTGAGCCTCTTATCTAGATATAAACCTAGATAACGGACAGATTCAGAAGTGTGAAGTTGAGTGTCATAAAGAAACAAAGGAGGACAGAAACGTTTACGCAGGGTAAATAAAACGTGAGAAGTTTTTGTAGTGTTGACTTTGATCCGCCATTTAGTGAGCCATGATTCCAGGAGGGAAATATGCTGTTGAAGGACATAAGATACTTGAGCGGGATTATCGGCAGAGTACAATATTACAGTATCGTTGGCGTACGAAGCAAGAAGTGTATGTGGATGGGATGGTATATCAGAAGTGTAAATAGAATATAAAAGTGGTGCCAAGATAGATCCCTGAGGTACTCCAGCTAGTAGTGGGCAGTAATAAGAATCAGCATTTTTTTCAGAGACATAGAAGAAACGTTCCATCAAAAAGGACTGAATTATTAAGTAATAATGGGAAGGAAGAACTTTTAATTTAGCGAGCAGGCCTCTGTGCCAAACCCGATCAAAGGCTTGGCTTATATCGAGAAAAACACCTGCGGCATACTCTTTACGTTCGAGAGCTTTACCGCGGATAATTGAACTTTATACACGTAAGAGATGTTTATGTTGTTTTTATTTTAATTATAAAAACTCTAATGATGGTTGGTAACAACCGAAAGCGCTAAGTTGATTTTAATATTAAATAAAAATGATAGCAGCTTATACGAAAAATTATATGAGCCAATAAAAATTTTGTATATTTTAAATTTTTAGTATTAAAAAAAAATTACAAAAAAATAAAAATAAAAAAAAAATTAAAAAAAAAATTTTAAGAAACGCTATTATTTAACAATTAATCAAAAAAAATGAACTAAAAAGAAAAAAAGAAAAAAATTTACAAAAAAAAATCACAGACATTACAGTTAAAAATAAAAGCGTGGCGCATTAATATATAATTATAATATTTTACAACGAATATTTTACAATAAATATTATATATATTAATGCGCCACGCTTTTAATCTTAACTGTAATGTCTGTGATATTTTTTTTGTAAATTTTTTTATTTTTTTCTTTATAGTTCATCTTTTTTGATTAATTGTTAAATAATAGCGTTTCTTAGAAATTTTTTTTTTGATATTTTTGTAATTTTTTTTCTGTGATTTTTTTGTAAATTTTTTTTATTTTTTTCTTTTTAGTTAATTTTTTTAAGTAATTGTTAAAAAAAAGCGTTTTTTAAATTTTTTTAATTTTTTTTTTTTAATTTTAAATTTTTTTTTTACAAACACCTCCACAGCGCATTGTCATCGAAGATAAACAAGTGTGCAAAGTTTGATTCATATTGATACGGTAGAATTATTAAAATTTTAAGTTGCAAGATTTGATGGATCCAAGAGTAAGTTAAATAAAAGCGTTTAAAAAAAGTACACGATTTTCTTTCATACAGAAATATGAACACTATTTAATAAATCTCCATATACATAACAGTACAGACCATACCATACCGTATACACCGTATACATATACATGTATGGTATCCACCATTAACATAGACCTATTTTATATTATTATCCATTAATAAATAAATGTTAAAAATATGAATTTCAAGACTTTTTTCGAGTTTTTGATTATTTCGTTAAACTAAAATAAAACTAATTTTGAAGTGATATGAAATAAAAATTTTTGTAAAATTAAAGTTAACGGTGGCCAAATTTGTTACTTACGTGTAACAAATCGTATATTTTGAGTTTTGTAAAGATAATATAGTGTTGATGTCCAATAAGTTTTTTGCAAAATTATTCTGATGTCTATTTAGTCTTTGTTCGTATAGTAAAGCTAAATCGTGTAATATCCTGTCTGACTGAGTTCAGTCTTATGTCATTATACACTTTTATGTGTCTTTTTAGAATGTTCATAGTACACTATTCTAAGAGTTGTGAGTAAAAAAATTTTTTGAAAAAGTTTTATAATGTTCATTTTGGAATTTTTCGTCGTACCAGTAAATATGCCATGTATACGAATAAATAATGAAACTCCAAAAGCATTGCATAAAAATTATTTGAAAGATGGAAAGTTTATTTTAACGTTTCATATGAAAGTAAGATGTATGTGATAATAAAATAAGTTAATCCAATTGATAAATATTTGAATAAATTTAAATGGAATCTAATAAAATATTTATAGAAGAAATGTAAAATGTTTGATGTTTAAAACGAACCAACCTACTTTATTTATAAATTCCTAATATTATTTATAAATTACGTTATTTACTTAAATATTAGTTCAGTTTTCAGAAAAATTCATCCGTTTTAACCGGTACATATGTATATGACGTGGATCATGACGTTAGACATATGCGTTCCCTTATAACCCAATATACTCGTACGTACTACGTACTTTCTTCTCTACTTCCAAATTTAATAAAACGTCTGCTTTTGAAAATTTAATTTAATAAATGTATAGCCTTCTTGATACCTTCAAGATATTTTACCGAAATTATTTCTAAATATTTCGTAAAACCCAATTTTGTTATCTGTTGACTTGAAAAGTAATCTATTAAAAAACGTATTCTATAATTTGAAAATATTTTATTAAACTATACATGTTGAAATTGTTACATATATTAACATATTGATTAATATGTTAATATTATTATTATTAATTATTAATATTATTATGTTGGCATAGTGATTAACAGATTGTTTCAATAAATATAGGGACCAAACACACGTAACGAGTCACAATCTCAAAAATGACAAAAAACGAGTGACTAGCCAAAAATGTCGTTTTGAAAACTTTTTTCTTTTTAATTATAAAGCTGTGGCATACACTTTGTCTTTAAATGCAGTTAAAACTAATTATGTTATTAATGTTTACTGAAAATTAAAATTGTCATACCCAGATTTAAGAATGCTTGATATACAAATATCCACAGACTTCTTACACGAGTCTGCAAGACAGTTCAAGTACGTAATGTCACTAAAGTCTACTGAAACCGATATTATTATTATCTAAAATGCTTAGATTCAAGTAATTTGGGTGGTCATGAAGCATTTCTTGATATCGTTCATTGTTAATTGTTATTTCCTGCTTATCTGTTTTTACTGGTATGTAAGCTAGATGTGTATTCATTACTGACGTACCGAGGAACTTTAAAGTTTTCTCTGATGGCTTGTCCAAAAATGCTCAAGTATTTCTATATTAAAATCTCTAGTAGTTCTTTAGATATGAGTTCAGTAAGTTTGCACTGGTTCTAGTGCGGATTTATACAGCTTCAACTTTGACGAGGAAGACGAACTTGGTTTTCGGCCTAACAAGCAATAATAAATTATTCTTTACTTTGAGGTTCAATTGATGACGCTTGGCTTGGATATGCATTTTTAACGTAGTCTACGGTACAGGTGCATACGTCTAACAAGTTTAAACTGTGGAATCAGTTTTTGGTTGAGGTACCATCTGGGGCAGTCTTGATGTTACAGCGTGAACGTTACATGAACCGAATCTCATCATTTACTTCTTTCCTCCATTTGACTAACCACGTCTGTAAAACGTAGAGGAAATCCTGCAAGTATTCAGTAGCAACTAATTGATTTTAATGCTTAGAAAAAGCTGCAGTATCATCAGAAAATATAAGTACAGTTACGTCATTTGAAGTCAGTAAATGTGAGGCGTACAGTAGTACATGTATTGCCGGTCCAAGTACACTGCCATGAAGAAATCCAGAATTGATGGGACATATTTTACAAGGCAAAGTTCCAATTTTATTTGAAACTGTCTGTTATCCAAATACGATGTTATTACCACATAAAATCCACATGAAAAATTCTTTAAAATTACGTAGAAGATTCACATGGCACACTTTACCAAACCTTCAAAACGGCAACAAAAAATTTAATGATAACCCACTGTATGGAAAACAAATATATAATATTCATTTCTAAACTCATAATATTAATTGACCCACGGGGTTGGTCTAGAGATAAAGTCATTGCGGTGAATCAGCTGTTGATTTTCAGAGACGAAGGTTCCTGGTTCAAATCCTAGTAAAAGTAGTTACTTTTATATGGATATGAATACTAGACAGTGGCTACCGGTGTACTTTGATGGTTGGGATTCAATTAACCATACGCTCTCAGGAATAGTCGGCCTGGGTTTGTACAAGACTACACTTCATTTACACGTCATACACATCATCCTCATCTCATTGGGTCATGGGGTTGCTTATTGTTCTGAATTGAACAGATTACAAAGTACACAGATTAGAGATAAAAAATTAAAAAAAATTTTAAACGCACGAGCATTTTGAAATAAGATATATACTTAAAAATAATTATTTAAATGTGTCTGTCTGCAAACACACGACACAAAAGTAGCAACCTTTGCAAAATGAATTGATTATTTTTGAAAGGGCACATCTCCAAAAAAGTAAATTTTTCAGGAGGAATAAAAAACGTTTTATCGCAAAGTACAACATTTTTTAATTTCGTTATATTTATTTCCTATTAGATGGAGTATTTTTTCATTAATTGGATAAATAAACACCCCATTTTACTGTGCCAATAAAATGTAATATTAGAAATAAATTTTGGATATGTGTCCTTTCAAAAATAAACACTATAAAAAAAATAAAAACTACATATTAACACCATATTTAAGTAGGTACTGTTGATATTTTATTTGAAAAAACTCATACAAAATAATAATAATTAAATGGAACAAATGATTTTAAAAATATAACATGATTTTTCAGATTATAAGCCTAACCTATAAAATGCATTTTCAAAGACAACACACATAAAAATACATATATAACAAAACAGCTGGTTCTATTATTATTAAGTATTTACACTTTATAAAAAGGACACAACAGTTACATAAAAAATATTAAAGTTTACATAAAAGGGTAAAAATAAAGATAAGCACATGAAGATTTTGCTATACATAGTAACACTAATCATCTTCATCGTAAATTACATCATCGTTGTCATTGTTGGTGGTTGACCACTGTAAAATCTCTTCATAAAAATGTTTGTGTTCATCAGGGATGTACTGCATTAGTTTCCTAATGTCTTCGATTTTATTACTATTTATTGGATTTGGACTTTTATCAAATAATAATGAAACTGGAAGGGCGACTTCATTTAATGGAACTTTTAACAGTTTGAATGTATGTCTCATTAATCCACCTATGTATGATGTGCAAACGACTATTCCTGGATTTTGTTTGTTATACTCAAAATAGCCGTACTGTGAAACTTTAAACTGCATCTTCTGATTTTTAGGAATGCCTTTCCCCATGGACTCAAGAATGACAGTGCTATTCTTTCAGTACCCAAAAACCCTATCGGAGTAACTTCCGTACTTCAGTACCAATTATACCTAATAAATGACTAGCAAAAATTTGTGTTGAAACAAGAAGCTATATGTTACACAAAGACACAGCTAAATAACGTAGATTACAACCAGACATACACCTAAATTGGAGAACTACATTCAGTAAATACTGAAACAACTAAACTTAAAATTTAACATAATATTCAAATGGCTACTTGAATGGAAATTAAAATGTTTGTTTCAAAACAAACATTTAGTTTAGAAAAAATGGTCTGAAACTGTGGTTTTCAGTTATGGAGTGTTATCCAGTTATCCAGTATCTCAAGTACCCAACTTATTTAGGGGTTTCGGTGTCATATCTTCCGATCTCCAACAGAACATGACAAACTAACACATTCTAAACGATCAATTATTTTGAAACTAAGAAAGTACATTTTCAAATTTAGTTTAGAGTATGAAAAACGAGTTGAACAGCCCGATTATTACCTGCCAATACATTTTCTGGCTCAATAAGAAAGGCTAAAACAGAGATATCCAAGTATTTCTTAAGTAAATTAAATTCGTACCTTTGTTTTTTCAAATATTGCTTCTTTAATTATTGTTTTGTAAGGGTATCATCACTTTGAGTTATTTTCCAAAGTAATTTTTCCTCTTAAAAAAATGTATTTATCGTTCTATAACAGCAATTACATTTTAGATAAATTCTGCTGGAAAAAAGTCGTACATTCGAATGTAACAATAAAGATTTATAATTATAATGCTGACTAAAACAACGTTCTTCTAAATATTTTAATATATTATTTCTTTTGTATAAAATTTCAAAAATAGATAATGATGAATATAATTTTCTTTTTGTCTCATTGGTGAGTTATTCATGAAAAGGTTTGATAGTCTTAACTTATTCCTAATAGTTATTGCCAAAAAGTAATCTGCAGTTTACTTAATTTTCATAGGAAGGGAAAAGTTACAGAGAAAAAATGAGACTGTTGGAAAAATAGTTGTTGTTAAAGTCAAGTTTCATTGTCATTTATTTTGAACTACCGTTAAACACAGAAGGAATATTTAATTTGCTTTGAATATTTTAATAGGTGTTGTATCATACGGTCCAATTTATATTTTCGTTGAAAGTTTTCTTGCAGGACTTCAAAAGGATTCAGGTATGAAATATTTTCCAGTCGGAGATAATAATGTTTGTAGATTATTTATGTAGGCAGTGCAGAGGCGTAACATGCCTACTTGAAGTTTCTTTAGTTATGTACGTAGAAGCGTATATTATCATAACAAAATGAATTACTGTTGACACATCGTTTGATAATGTTTTGTATATAACCGTCTCCTAGCTGTGTAACATTTTGTTACGAGAGAAAAGTATGTTATAATATTTCCAAGCTGGAGCCGGTTACACTTGTGAATTGTGTTACAGTATTGAATCGGCAGTGAGACTCTGGCACATATTATTATTACTGCATAAAGACGAGAAAGAAACATTTTCTTTAACATGACTAAAGATATGTGAAATATCTTTCTAAGAGTTGAAGTGCAATCCTAGGTTATTTAGAAGTTACGTAAAATAACCCATTTACATTAGTTTTTTGCTGTTTTTAAAAACAATTAATTCAGATGATCTAATTACAATAGAACGCAGAAATGTAATCATTATTGCGAAAAATTGGATGTTATTTCGTATCATAACTTTCACTTAAAACTAAAAAATTGGTTTAAAGCAATTCATAATTAGTTGTGGCGATTGCAATAGTAGTAGAGTTCTAAAATTCGGAGTTGACCTAATGGTGTGTGTGCAGACCTATTACTATCATCTGTAATCTCCACTATTATTTTTACTTTCTTTTGCCTATATGAATATATTAAAAGGAAAGTATTGTTTTCATGTAGATTTTTCGAAATCGAGTTTTCACCGGATCTACACGTTTTCAGACCCCCTGAACCCAAAAAACAAACATGTTTTTAGCGATTGGTCTGATTGTGCGTGTGTGTCTGTGTGTATGTGAACAAAATATCTCAAGAACGAAACATCATTCGAACTTGAAACTTAAAACTTAAGTTAGATACCACTAGAGTACTCGACACGAACAGTTTCATCAAAATCGGTCAATCGGGAGTAGTAGTTTATTCGTGTAATTTTCACTTTTTTGCGGTTTTCTCAAAAACTAGTCCTACGATTTTTTTTTAAAATCGCCACGTTTACTAAATTTTGTATGCTTTACAAGATAGGGTAGGCGTCACGTCAGCTGAAATTCTTGGAAAGGCTGTTTTCGCGTAAAAATTTTATTTTAAGATTCCTGCTTTAGTGTGCATTTTAGCGAAAAAATATATTTAAAATTTACAATTTAAAATTTTACATTTGTTATGACAAAACGATTTTTGTATGCTTAGTTTAGCGGTAATTAGCGATTTTCTGTTTTTATCTCACGAAAACGTGTGAAAACTGATTTGTTTTATGATCTCGGCCTTAGTATGCATTTTACGACAAAAGTGTATATATAATTAAATTTATAGGAAATTAAAAGATCTACGACTTTTATTTAGAGCATTTTTCTCTACTGAGCCTAGTTTAGCGTAAAAGAATGATTTTCCGTATTTTTAAGCTAAACCGCAGTTGATTTTCTTCTTGCGTCTTTCACTCGTGATAAAAATTAGGTTACTTTTATTGAGGTTAGTTTTTTGTTTATTTCTAATCTTATAAGTTATTACTAATGTTAGGTTTATTTTTAATTATTTACATTGGCAAGAGAAAGTTGTGTGAGTGTTTCACACCAAATTTTTTAAGCTTGTGCTCATGTACTAGCACAATGAAATGATCACATGTTCAGTGGTGGGAGCATTATGTCCTTCAATGTGTGGATAAAAACGCCAAGTAGACGCGTAATGGAACTGTTCACCATTTCTATGTCCACGTTTGTTCACCTTTCAACCAAATTACAAAACCGATATTTTTTATAATTCTTTACTACTGTTAACTCATAAATACTAAATTTTGGTTTTTATGTTAAGTTTAAATTGGAGGAGAGGAGTTCATTCTGTTATTGTTACGGCTAAATAAACTGGTTACAGTTTCATTGTATGAAATATAGTGGAAAAGAAAGAAAAATATAGGGCAACAGAAAGTAAAATGTAAACTATATAAGTTCAGTATTAACTATATAAGTACGACATTAAAATTATAATATAGATAATAACAGAGATAACATTAACGTAGGCCCTACGCACAATCACAAGGTTTGCACAGGAGGAAATGACGAACGGTAGAGTAGGAAAAGTTCTACTGTCCTCCTGCATGACTATTCTTCAGCTCTCTATCATAGAGTGCAAAGAACCAGGTTTCTTCGTTGATTTTCACCAAGAAAAATTTGAAACATTTGATATTTTACAAAAATATTCCTACTGCCTGTAGTTGGTACTGACCGATCAGTCAACATGGCTTTTATAGGTAATTAAAAAATTACAACTGGAACAATTTTTAAATCAAGGTAGTGCTGTTAAAATCGGCCTTCAACATGAAAAAGACTAACATGAAAAATATTGATATATGAACAATTTCTTAATAACCAGCTGTCTAAAGCTTGGGAATAGAGTAGTATAAAAGTTATTTATGTAACTTTTATCTATGTAGGTTTCAGTGTCAGGAAAAAAGAACTTCAAACAAAAATGCGTCAAATATTTCATAACGGAGTAGTACACTGTTTAGAATAGTAGTAACATTAGAATTCTTGAAGCAGTGTGTGGAATGTATATATCGTATTTCGTTTGAAAGGGTTTTAGTTTAGAAATTTTTCTTGAACTGTCGATTCAGTATTGTATTAACTCTCTTAATGTGATAAACGAAACTTATTACATCTTTCCGTTATCAAGTTTCTTAAACAACAAAAAAAAATGTTTCAATATTACAAGTTTCATTAGTTGTATTTCGTTGCGTGTAACATAAATTAAAATTTTTTCATCAGATGTAGTAATAAAAATGGTTCCGATCAATCGATGACGAATTGAACAAGAAAAATAAAACGAGAAACTCTAGAACAGCGTAAGTGTTGACAAAATTGTTTTAATTCCAGTCTATATTGGTCTCATGAAAATAAAGTCAATTTTTTTCCTGTGAAATTTTAGAAGTAGGTTTTCTGCAAGGTAACATCGTCCCCCATGTTCGGTTTTAGTTAACTTTCTACATTTTTCAGTCTATTATGTGCAAATTGAACATAAGGCGTTTTTATTTTTAAGCCGATTTCAATCTCCTCCATGTACGGAAATTCCGGACATAAAACTTCAATAAGCAAAGAACTAAATTAAATATCATCAAAGTTAAAAAAGCTCAATTTTCTAGGGGAGGGATAGATACTGGGCCAATTATTCCTCACCACTTTACCAACTATGAAGCGGGCAGGCGTATGGAATATAAACACAAATGTTCGTACAACGCATCCATATATAGGCCTAATGGAAAATGCTCTGTAAATGTCAGTGGTAAAGAAACAACTAACGTCTTCTTCCTACATGTCAGTTTGCTATCCCATTAACGCCAAGGTTGCAGGTACTATTAGAAATGGTTAAACCAGGGGTTGCCCTTTATTAATACCGCACATGAGGATACTCAATAATGCAGACCTTGATGAACTATTATTTTAAAACTTTTAGCACAATTTGTTATAAAAAAAAGTATTTTTTATTTTTTAATATTACTTGGCCTCTTCGCTTACGGTTCGTCAAATTACAGCTGAAGGAAAATAAGAATATAAACCCTAAAAGAAAATGCTTTAACATTTTATTTGCATAATTGTTCGTTTTATACTCAAAAATTCACGTTCTTTTTTAACGCAGGCTACGTAAATGAATCTAAATGCCAACATGTTTCCTTTACTGTTAGGCGTTAAAACTGTCCAACTGTTTTTCTAAATAATAATCCACAAAACAAACAAACGAAGATGTGATATTTAGGTCTACACTTGGACAGATGGTAAATTTGAATATCCATGTACCAAAATAAGAAATGAAATTAAAACGTGGTTTAGTCAGTTAAAATGTTTGCTTTACAGACTTCAAACTTTGGAATCTACCACAAACTGACCAAATAGCTTACAACGCAGTCAATGATCATCCATGACAACCTATGAACTGTAGTTTTGGGTATCAGACCGTTTCATGCTAAGAGAAGTCAGGCCAACCAAAACAAAATTATTCATACAATTACACAATTCCAGTGTTTTTTTTCAATTACAAACAGTACCTCTCTTTCAAGCGCTAGGCTCATAAGTTTGTTAGGAATTCAAATTGGTTAACTCACCTCTTTCGTGGTCTACAAATTTCTGGCACCACCAGGACTGTAATATAATATTACAATATTATATTATTGCTTAAGTTCCAGCTCCGTGTAGTTGGAAGAAATGCAATGCGTTATTATAGTAGTGGGAGAATGAATCAGTTAGTAGTGTTTCACAGCTGATTCATTTGTAGTGGTAGCGTGTACTAACTAGAGTAAAAAAATATTCTTATGATCCGCCGCATTCATTTAACAAATACGGGTTATTAACTTGGTCTGATTCATAATAATTAACTTACCAATTTATATCAAAATATGTAAATAAATGAATGTAATAAATAGAAACAAATATGTTGTACTATACGGAAAGTTTGAAAACGAATGTTTTGTAGCAGAGTAATACAACAATTGTTCTCCCAGCATGTTCATTCATTATACCTCACCCGTACCCTTCACCAGCAACTACACAAAGCTTGGACCCGCACAATACCTTCCCGACAATCGGAGAAGGACTATTTAGGAACCAATCAACCGACTTGGTTAACCCAATGCTGACGATGTTCTTGCATAACAACTAAGCACACTAATCCTGTTTCATACGTAAGAGTTTTTCATACTGTTTTTCAATTTGAACGCAAAGTTCTCTACGTAAAAAGCGCATCTCTGCTGCTTGCACTCGGCTATCATTGAATCTTAAACTTAAAAGGGTACTCTAATAATGATTTACTTTCCCATGCATTTCTAATCTGTCTAATACATTTGCATAAAAATGGTTGATACACAAATTCACTTATTCAGGCAATAAGCATACTCTATACTTGCCAAGTGGTATTGTGAGAAGACTTAAACGTCTATGGACACGAGACCTCAAAAAAAAAATCACAGAGAAAGTAATAACTAGTATATTCATCAAGTGAAAACACGAGTTCGTTATATACATTGCGTTATATTTACTTTTTGTTATAAAAAAAGAAAAAATAGAAAATTGTAAATTTTCTATTTATTTTCATCACAATATTATTGTGACAAATTTTATTGATGAATGGCTTTATGGTATTGGGATATTTATGTTATTGTGTTGTGTTTAATAATACTTATAACAGGTGTCATTTATCCATTTTCTTTACAGTGGTTCTTACTCTTTCAATTATTGTTTGTTCTCATATAAATAAATTATTATATATAATTGTATAAAATATATATAATATATGTTTTATTATTATAAGATATAACAGGTCTATGTACGCAAAGCATGTCTGCAATCGATTTCAGGTAAGAGTAGATTGTGTGTTGTTGTTGTTGTTTAGGTCAACAGCCGAAAGGCTGGTTTGAACCTCTAGAGGTTTTACTAAGTAAAACGAGGAGTGAAGTGGTTTACCATTGCCTTCCTCACTGAGTGGAAAAGTATGCTTATCAGCATGCCGGGCCCTCTGAAAAGCACATATTTTCCACTCTGTATATGACACCTTCACTTCAATCACCACAGGGTCTGGCTGTACAATGAAATTCATTACTTTCAGAGGAGATAACTCTGATTAGTGTCTTTTACACCTCTACCTCTTCCGTTCTTAAATGATTCAGTCGTTTAATTGGCTGACCATGTGATAAGAAACAGAACTATTTATTTTAGCCCTGCAACGAACAGATTGAGTGTAAATAATTTGACACTCCACCTGTCTGTTATGGGCAGAAGAGTAGATTATTAAGTGTAAATTATCACCTTTAATTTTTAGTTAGGTTTGGTTTTATGTTTTAAGTTTGTTATTAATCTAGTCTAAGTAATTTGTTATCTTGTAAAATAATAATGTTAGGCTATATAAGTTTAAATAAAGTTTGTTTATTAATTATTATAATCAGTTCCAGAAACTGGATTTAATAGGCTTATTAATTATTAGAATATACAATATAGCCCATTTGTAATATAATTTTGAACAAAAGCCTCCTACAAATTTCTCCACGTTTCCATGTTTTTTGCATGCTCTTCTTAGTTAAATTTCAAGTCATCTCTCCGTGATATTTGAGGTTATCCTCATCCCCTTGATCCATGGTCTCCATTTCTTAATAAATATTATTTCAAAGTTTTTAGTCCATATATTTTTCATTGACGTTAACCCATTTTTTTGGACTATATAAATAAATAATAAATTATATTTTACAACAACGCTCTAAGTTTAAACCAAACGCAGCGTGAAACACTTCATAGTTTAAAACCTTCTTTTCATTCAGTAAAACGAAACATACAATGGCAAACTAAATATTTTTTATTGCATGTGGAAAAGGAATAATTAATTTAATTTTTAAACTGAAACAGAAACTAATTTATTTTTAAAAAGTGGTAAATTGCTACTTGAACCGGAAAGAAAAATTTAATTAACATTTGAATACAAATATAGCTTCAAATTGTACATAATTGAAATGAAAGAAAAAACCATTGAACTAAGTTACTATAATTTTTTCAATAAAAAATAAAACAATTTAAATATATTTTGCATATAAAGTGCATGAAAAATTAAGTTAACGGTATTTACATTTGAATTTTAATATACATTTATATATAATAAAGGTACATTATTATATATATTTTATGGAGGTTTACACAATTGTAATCGTTTTTTTTAAATTATAACTGTAACGTAAAGGAAGTAGGAAATAAAATTTAAATTTCTATTAAACGTAAGATATTCATGTAAATATCAAAATAAGGTTATAGTTTGTTTGCTGTGTATTATTGTTTGACAATTTAATTATAAAAAGTCTTTGTAAAATTATAAAAGAGTATTTTTCATTCAAAAAAATAATTGCATTTTTATTTTCACTGTAAAATAAAACAATGTCAATATTATACTTTTACTGAAACCTAGTTTAAACAATGGCAATAAAATTATTACAACTGAATTAAATATATAGCATTCTTTACAAAGATTAAAACAATCCTGTTACGTGCATAAGTTAACTTCATTGTTAAATTTAAGTAACGATTATTAATAACAATCATACTCGAATTTATAGTCAGTGGGCCAACTAGGAATCCATTTCTAACACAACTTGTTATTCCTGGATGTGTTCGTTTTGCTCTCCTGAACGAGAATATCTACTATTTTCAAAAAAAATAGCTCGGAAGAAATTCCGGTGTCAATTGAAATTGCGGCCGAGAGTTCTTGCATTAGTTTGGTTGTTACTAAACGTAAAAAAGTCCTTTTTTGGTTTGGTATTTGATTATTTTTTTAAAATACAGTAAAGATAAATCACTAGATCAAATTTTGTACATAAAATAACACAAAAAATTAAGTAAATACTTTTAAAATTAATAAATTTGCAATTGGTTTAAAAACTATTTTGAAAGATTTGTTTTGACATATTTTTTATATTGAAAATTTAGTGTATGATGATACAATATTGTAACCAATCTCTAAATATGATGCTGGATGTACCAAAAACCGAATTACTTGTTGGGGCTTGCAACCATCAACTACAACCAACAATATTGGCGGCATAAATTTCATATTTTTGTCGTGCATCGTCTTGTGTAGTTGTCTTGCAATGTCAGTTACATACGGGATTTGTACGATATGTTTTAAAACTGAAATAACATCAAACCCGTTTTATATATTGAAAAATATGATTATTAAAAGTTGCAAGGAAACCAATTTACTTTAGGAATCCGTATTCAGAAAATGTAAAAGGGGTAACGTGCGGTTAGATTTCCTTAAAAGTGTCAGCGGGATGACGCTGTCGGACGCTAATTTAGCTTCATCCGATTTTACTGTCTTATTATTCGGCTGTTATTCTACAGGGAATATTTAGCTTAACTAAGCTCGGAACGTAATATTGTCTATCAAAATTTTAAAAAATTACTCGTAAATTACGAAAACTGTAACATCTACAAACGTTAATGATTTTATCTTTACAGTTCAACAGAATAACCACTGCTTTACGTCTAACCGTAAATATATTTCACATATTAGTGAAGTTATTTAATATTATAGTACATATCATTCTGTACTATCTGTAGGCCCTAGCTGGTTCACAGACTAAAATATTTTAAAATTTGCAGCTTTTTATATTTTATTTACTGTATTGTAACCGTGCTATTACAACCTAGAGTCATGATAATTTGTGCAGTTTATGTTTTGTACTAGTTGAACTTTTTGAAGTAAATGTCTCTTTTTACACATCTTATATATTTTCTACCCATAGAATTTTTTATCTCATAAAAAATGAAGAATGTTTGCTCCTGATAAGGAAGGTTTATTTTTACAATATATTTAATATTTACAATATTTCATCGAAACAATTAACAAGTTTAATTTCTTTGAAAACTTCTGTCAAAACTCCCACTCCACTCAGAACTATTATTGTACAAATCTCTACTCCGACGTATTTTAACTTACGAGTGTCAGTATTTTGCTTCACTAAGCCTTCAGTAATCATGAAATTAGAACGCTTTCAATCTAAGTGCATACGGATTATCGCAAAAACCACTGTAACCCCTGAATAAAAACACTGATTATATTGGTAACCACTGTATAGTATTCAAACCCGCTGACAGATTTACCGTTACTAGGATTTAAACCAAACCTTTATTTCCGAAAATCAGTAGTTAAACAACTGAATAGTGATGTCAATTTATCCAATAAACTAACCTGATAAACTTGAATTTTAAGGAATGGAACTTTTAAATATATTTCATGTGAAAGTAAATTTAACTTACTGGATTTGTCCAGTGGTAAAGTCGTCGACACGTGTCAGCTGTTTTTTATTCATGGTACGTATATTTTTTACAGTTATGAATAATAGATGGTTGTTAATGGTGTATTTTTATGGTTGGGTTTAATTAATCATACTCTTTCAGAAATGGTCACCTGAGTTTTCGCAAGACCCCTCTCATTTACACATCATATTTAAAACTCATCTTATTGGGTCATTTATTTATTTAACGTCGCATCAACTGAAACGGTCATTAGCGACGACGTTGGAGTGTGACTGTTTGAGAATGAAATTTGTTTTTTGTAACATACGAAAACATACTGTGCCTGAGTGGGTCATTTTTATTGTTCTTAACTTGAACAGATTGCAAATACACTCTATTAAAGAAGGCAAATTTGTGTTATTATAGAAATAAACAAAAAACTAACCTCTCAAAACATAACTTTATTTTAATCATGAGTGAAAGACGCAAAATGAAAATCAACCTGTTTGACTTAAAAATACGGAAAATCACTCTTTCACTTTCGCTAAACTAGGCTCTGTAGAGAAAAATGCTCAAAATAAAAGTTAAAGATCTTTTTATTTCCTATAAATTTAATTATATAAACTTTTGTCGTAAAATGCATACTAAGGCCGAAACCTTAAAAATATCGATTTTTCACACTTTTTCGTGAGAAAAAACCAGAAAATTGCTAATTACCGTTAAACTAAGCTTATACAAAAAAAAATGTTTGGAATAAAAGTTGTAGGTTTTTAAATTATCTACGACTTTTATTGTATAAGTTTTTGCGCTAAAATGCATATTAATTAAAGCCGTAATTTTAGAAAAATCATTTTTTTACGCGAAAACAGCCACACCAAGAATTTCAGCAAACATGTGCGCCTACCTTTTCTTGTAGAGCATAAAAAATATAGACGTAAACCAGGCGATTTTTAAAAAAAATCGTAGGACCAGTTTTTGAGAAAATCGCAAAAAAGTGAAAAATTACGCGAAAAAATTACTACTTCCGGTTGGCCGATTTTGATGAAAATGTTCGTGTCGGGTGCGGTAGTAATATGTAACTTACGTTTCAAGTTTCAAGTTCGTACGATTTTCCGTTCTTTAGTTATTCTGTTTACACATACACAGACCAATCGCTAAAAACATGTTTTTTTGGACTCAGGGGGTCTGAAAACGTGTAGATTAGGTGGAAACTCGATTTCAAAAAATCTACATAAAAACAATACTTTCCTTCCTATATTCATATAGGCAAGAGAAAGTAAAAAAGTAAATTTCTGTCTATATAGAAAAGAACAAATATAACATAATTTGCAAAACTTTATGAAAATTTACGATTGGTTGTCATATTAGAATAATGTAAGTTAGAAATTATATTATAGTTTAGAAATTTTGCACTAATCCGCTCTACGCAAATGTCGTCTATTCAGCACTTTTGACATAATGAAGTGAAAATTGAAGGCACTCTTCTCTACCATGTTGCACCTCATTACCCAATCATTACATCTTACTCACTCATCGTAACTATCCTTGTCTGACATGCCTATCCATTGTTCATTATTTAAATCAATTTTTAATATAAAATTCTTAGTTTAATAACAGTGAATGACAGGTCATTTTGAAATTTTAAATTAAAATTTGAATCAATACCCTAATTTATTTATTCTTTTAATATTTTGTTCATTTATTCAAACCACCTGAAAATTTTAAAAGTTAAAAAATATTAAGTTAGAAAATTTTCTGTTAGTTTTATTTAAAAAAAACCACATACAACAAAACAAAACTTACAGAAGAGTTTATATATTAGGCTTGCACTAGATTCAAATTTATTAATGAACACAAATATCTAGTAGTTTTGTAATCGTAAAATGTTATGTGCCTAAAAAGATTTATTAAAAGTTTCCCAGTTACCGCCGCAAATATTTTATTTTCGGATAATTTAATATTATAACTGACATAAGTTTTTTTTGTACAACTAAGTACTTTTAGAAAAATTTCTAGGTAGCCTTTTCCATAATGCCTGTATTATAAGGTATCTTCTGAATTAATTCAACTGAAAACCATGTTGTTAAATATGATTTTGTTTTGAGATTCTTAAAATGTCTGTGTTTTTATATTGCCAAAAAATAAAATTTTAGCTTTCTTATTGTTTTAATATTTATTTTTGCTAAATATAAGACATACTATTACGATTTCGCTAATCATTTAACTCGTTTAATTTTTCTACTTCTAGTAAGCTACTAATCATAGTCATCGCATAATCGGCATCATTATTATCTCCGCATGGTCTTTATCATCATCTTCAGCTTCAATTACTTCATGTTTCAGAGTATTAATGCGCAGTTCGGTCAAGTGTACATTTGTTTTTTTCCAGAGTTAATTTTTTTGATAGTTTGTAATGATAATGGGGTTAATTTTTCAGAAATTTTCCAAAACGTGTCCTCTAAGTAATTATTACTCTTTTTTAACATCCGCCACTGTTGAACTTATGCAAATAAGGAAGCTACATGCTCTATATACATGCTATATTTTGTAGCAAATACGTGTAAATGTGTAGCAAATAGCTACATGAAAATAGGATGCTCCATGTAATGTTTCATGTTATTAAAATGTTGCTGAATGTGAGTGAATTTCATTAGTGGGTAGGCCTACACACTTTTACTTTAAATTAATATAATAATTTTTTGGTCAATAAAACTGAATTTTCTACGTTAATAGAAAATATATTGCTGATCAGTTCTATTATTGACTTCCTTGAATGAATCACTTATGGATTCATTAATACAGCACAAAAAGTAAAAATCTGCTGTGAAACACCCACACGTTTTTCTTTTGTCAATGTAAATAATGAATCATGACCTGTTGAATCATGAGTTAAAAATTAAATACGGAAGTTGTGCAGCTCAATGTACAGTACCGTAATAAAAATTATAGACAAAAAAAGATGTGGTGTAAACATTTTTTAGGTTAAACAATATTTTACCGTAAACATGTTTGTTATCTCTGAATGAAGTATTTTATATCTTAGATGAAGATATTAGTTTAAAAAGTTTTATGAATCAACAGAACAATACTTCATTCGATATTATATTGGAAGTTTAATGCTTATTATTAGAAGAAACGAATAACTTATTCATAAAGAACTGACAAGTAATGGCATATTGATGTAAATTGAGTAAATATAGTGTAAGAGTTTTAAAGAAGTGTCGAGTGCACTCCAAATAACTGTATGAAAATTCTACACGTGACAAACATTTTGAGTTATATTCCAAAGTTTACCTGATACAATACTATAACATTTTTCTCTTCGACTTCAGTTCCAAATAAAAAAAAAATATTGTATTTTATATAAATTTTCTCTTTGTAATCGTGTAACTTTTAAAAATTATTTGCTGAAACAAAATTAACTGCTAACATTATAAAAATGTAATTAAACTATATTTTTGTCTAAATAGATTTGCTCATTTTCGTTAATTAAAAATGTTGCAATTTATTGATTAGAAAATTACTTATTATCTATAAAAAAATCAACAACTCATTGGCAATTTTGATGGAGACAATACTCTGGTATTTTATATATAAATAATATTTAATTGCATTATCCAATTCTGGAGTCCTCTTTGTTGTGATTCCAAAGTAAAGTTAAGTTGAAAGTTTGGTCATCAGTTCAAAAGCAAAGTTTCGGGTATGAAGATGATAACATGATGAAAGACTGCGTCAGTTAAACAATGCCTTCCTAATTTGGTCGTTCATACAAATTGTTCAACACAGTGATGATTTAAATCCTTTTTATTAGCTAAACGACAACCAAGTAAATATCTTTCAATATTTTTTAACTAAAACTATAAATTACAAGTAGTAATGTGCAGAAATCAACTTTTTAATTTTTTTAAATAATTTATAATTAAATTTTGATCAGCTGATAGTGCATTTCTTAAGGTACATAGAAAATTCAATTAGTTTTTACATAAAACTTTTGCATTGAAGTTTTCGATTTTATTTCTGAAAGTGAGTTTAACTAATAATTGAGATAAATTGTGTCACAAAATGTCACCGCTACCCCTTCTAATTAATCATTTACGGTGTTACCGGCCTTCAATACTTCTCCCGGTCCTTGTCAGCGCGGCAGATCCTTCGGCGGTATACCGACAGATGTCTTTGTCGCCAATGCTGAGACCAATAACCAACCTCTACCACAGCTTTTTCAGTGACTATGTAAGTGCACTCCACTAAGTCGCTCGTCATTGCGCTCTACATCTCCTACCGCGATCAACCGAATACATCCACGAGAAAAAGGAGGACGATTCTTTGGGACTTGCACGCCGCAGCCATGCGCTGCCTTCATTGGCCCTTCTCAGGACCAATTTACTAAGGTTTTCACCGGTCCTTTTCAGAGCCATCCATCTGAGTCACGGCTCTTGCCACAGCCACGTGCTGCCTACACCGGTCACCCTCGATACCAGCTCGTAAAAGTTTTCACAGGCTCTTTTCAGGGCCATCAAAAAACTCGGTCCACCTCGGCAGAAACACACATAAACGGCCATTTTAAAGCTCCCTGAAAAGGAAAGGTATAATCTCGTCACTTAATGTCGCCATCCGGTGACAACGATATTGTGACGTTTATCTTTAACGTCCGTTTCGGGATTGGGAAATTAAATAAATAACACTCTAAAGTTTAAAACGACAAGTGTTTGTTATGACTAAGAATTAAAAGTAGTAAATAAGTAAGTACAATCTACAAATATTTTGTTACTACCTTAATTTCATCCTCCCATACAAATATTATTTAAATTAATAATTTCACAGAATACGTTTTTAAATAAATATTTTTGAAGTACATTTAAAACGTTAGATATTTTTTTAAAGTAAGTTGATGTTTTGATTACGCAATCAATCGATTATGCATCGTGCCTGTAGGGCGTGGCTTCTAGTTCACCTCCCGTTTTCCTACTTGAGATCTCGACTTATTAATTTCATATGATTCGTCTTAAAATGATATTATTTTATGGTAAAATATTTGACAAAATATGTGTTAAAATTACATTTTCTTAATAGATTTATAAAATTTTCTAATCGATATTTTATTAAAAACCTTAAAAAGTTCAATGAATCAATTATTTCGTGTAGGGGCGTGTTGAGAGGGCATGAAACATAATGGCCGCCCGGTCACTTGCCTAGGATTTTACAACTTATTTTATCAGTTTTTAAAAATTAATATAAATCATACTTAAAGCTGTCTTTTAATTCACGTTTTCAATATTTTTTTTTTTTGATATAGACTTACAAAAGTAGGTATAAGCTTTACAACTTTAAAAGAAATGAATTTTAGTTTCTGTCAGCCAATGCTGCCCGTGTTGGTAGGAGGTGGCAACAATCTTATCTTCCAGTATGCTGTGTAAGGTCGTGTTACCTGTAGTAGAAATGACGTTATACATAAATAAATTGTTGTGAAATACGTAATTCAATAGAATTTTTTAAGAGATTTGTAAAATCTGTTTTTGTTTCCAAGTAAACAACTTGATTGTTTTGATGCCTCTTGTTTGCAGGCCGTAAAGGAAAGATGGCCTCTTAGTAAGTTTTCCGGTAACATGTTATTAAAATGAAATTACTTAATAAATAACAAAGTAGTTTGGCTATAATTAATTAACACAGTAAATAACTTAACTAATTTGTCTTAATACTACTTACTGAAATGATACTGAGTAAATAGACCTTAAACAATAGAGAGTTTTATTCACAGTACGCTGGCCTATCCCAAACGTAATCGGTAAGCACTACGCATTGTACACTCGTGGAAGATAAATCAAACAGTCCCGATCGTAAACAAACCGGCGCTAATAGGTTGGCTGATTGAGAGTTCGAGAAAATACCGAAATTGTCAATATGATAATAAAATACAAAATCCTTCTGGCGGCTTCTGGATAAATCCTACAACTGTAAACAAATTAGGAATGGAAGTTGTCACAAAAAGGCAATTATCTAAACAAGTAACCGCCCGACTCTTTCACAATAGCGAGTGACAACAAAAGCCAAACCTACTTAAACTCCACCAATTAAGAATAATATAAATGTATATAAAAATATTATGGCCAATATTATTTTTTTAAACAGTGGAGTTTACCTTTTTATGAAAATGGTTACTCTTAATATTTGCAACGGTATTCAGTGTATTACTGAATAAAGTGCACCACATCCAGTATTTAATATACAAAAAATTATCTCATCAGTTCATTTGAACTCCAACGATAGGGTTTAAAGTACGAAGAAAATAGAATTTTCGTAGAAAAATCATATCTCTGTAAGTTACACTTTCAAACACACAATTGGTGTTAAATAAACGATTAAATTAACCTCAATATAGTGTCAGAATGTTTTTGAATATTTAAAATTAATTACCGTATTTTATTATATATGTTTTTTTATTCATTTATTTAACGTAACATCAACTACAACGGTCATTAGCGACGACATTGGAGTGTAACTATTGTATAATGGAGGATGAAATGATTTTTTGTAACGTATGAAAATATGCAGTGCCTGAGTGGGATTCGATGAAGCTTCCAACACTCCATAGTATATTTAATTAAAAATACTTTGGTAAAAAATTATGGCTCTTACTATTATAGAGCTAAAGTTATGATTTTTCTTGACTTTAAAGATAGGCCTACGTAAAATTTTAATTTACGGGAAAGGTTAAAATAAAGTTTTAAGAGGCATTTAGGTTACCATGGTAACACTTAATTAATTAAGTTAATATAATTTAATTCTTTTATATTTTCAGCTGTGAAAGGAGCAACGTAAAATTGTAACATTTTATTCAGACCAATTTGAACTAATATTTTCCCAAATAAACGAAATGTAAATACAAAATATAATTTTTTTCAACGTGTCGCCCTTAAATATTTCCAAGAGATTGAAAGTTAATCAATCCAGCAACACGAATGAAGTTTAGGTCAAACAACAATATATTATTATCTTGTAATAAACAAAAGTTTTCAGAACCAGAAAGTGATAATTAATTATTTTTATATATTACATGAAACAAAATTATTTTCAGTTATTTTTTTAATTTATTGGTATAAGTTCTTTTTGAAGACCAAAATATTTGCCCTAATTTAAAGTAATAGTTTGAATAAAATAGACTTTAAAGAATGAAGCGAGAATTAATAAATTCTACTTTAATCCCGACGCTAGTGATGTGAGGTAAAATGTATAAGAGACTTAGCTATGAATATAAACTCAGTTAGGTTGGTGTAATAAATGATATTGCTGCAGCTTAAATTTTCCATATGTATAATAACTGCCTAGAACGGTAAATCTGTGAAACTTAAACTTGTTCGCTTTTACTTCCACTTCCATTTATTTACTGAATTGATTTGACTGTGTTAATAATAATACTGTTAGTTTAATCTTGTCAATAATGGCAATTGTAATCAAGTTCAACAAATGGATATCGGGATCTTTTTTGTTATCCGCGTAGGACTACTACTTTATTCTTTAAGTTACCCGATGTAAATAGATAGATAAGAAAAGCTATATTTCATGTTAATTTTTTCGAATAGAGTTTTTACCAGGAATATACATTTCAGGTCTTCTGAACCTAAAAAACATGTTTATACCGATTGGTGTGTGTGTTTTTGTTTGATTGTTTGACCAAAATATCTCAAGAACGGAATATCGTGCGAAATTGAAACTTGGATTTAAAGTTAGGTATCACAAGAGAACCAAACACGAACATTTTCATCAAAATCAGTAAACCGTAAGTACAGTAAGCGCGCCAGCTCATGATCCGTGTGAGGAATTTCCATTAAGGCATGGAGTGAAAGATTATACTATTCATTTAAAAAACATCTGCCAAATAGTTCCCGTCATTATAAAGTAACCTTTTATTTTATTATTCAAATTTCTTGTGTAATATAGTTACTCTTTTTCTTTTCTTTCATTTTTTAACGTGATGCAGATGTAATCTTTTACGCAATTTCTCGTCATAGTTTTCTATAACTGATCCAATAATTTGTTTCGCCCTTTCGAATGAACAGCTTTACTTTTCTAAGAACTCACATTTCATTTAAACAAAACACATGATAAATACACGATGAAATTTGATTAACTCAAAACACACGAAACAAAAAAATAACTTTTGGCACTTTCAATAATATTTCAAAATAAAAATCACTTTAGACACATCCGCGACGCACAAGCAAAAATATACAACCGTAGGCTATATTGTGACACGTGTATCCTTCGTGAAAAGCAATAATACGTAAGCTTAGACTATATAAAAATAAATAGGTAGCCATAATAAATGTTTAGATGAGGACTAAATGTTTTTGTACTGCATGATAAGGCAAATGTGTTACTCAAACACTACTACTCCACCAGCCACACTTCTCCAGGCAACAGAGATTATGAGCTGGCGCGTGTATCGTTTAATAAGCGCGGAATTTTTTTATTAATCTGCAATTTTCTCAAAAACACCTACGATTTTGTTTAAAATCGGCTCATGTACTCATTTTTGATGCTTTAGGAGAAAGGGTCCACGGAATATCTGCTGAAATTCGTAAAGAGGCTGTCTAACTGATGATCTGATATTTTTAACTCCAAATGTATGCAACTCAAAACTTAATGCAACCACTTCGACGCTAGTAATAAGCCCGCTCGTAGCGTGGTCTCAATTGATGGTGATTTTCAAGACTTTCAGCAAGGTATCGATTCCTGGACCTTAAAAATTAAAATATTAAGCATTACCTTAATCAATCAGGGGTGGTCAACCGGTCATAAAGAAATTAGGAGTACTATAATCACTTCCAATTGAAATAAGTTGAATTTTTTTTTATTACTATATAATTAATTCTTCATTTTGTTCTATTTCATTCCTTAATATTTATTTATTTTATTATTTTTTTTTTTTTTGGTTTAGATTGTTTTAGCTCAGAGTAGAAGATACTACGATTGCCTTTATTTTTTCAAAGCCGCTGCTAGCTTGTTGTAGTCCTAGTTTCACTTGTAACTCGTACTTTGAACGGAATCAGTCCTGTTAAGGGTTAGTTTTGTTATCCAGTTTATGCATTGAGTACGTTAAGAAAACAGGTCTATGGGCGCAAAAAATTGTATATAATTGGTTGTAGTTAAGATTCAATTAATTAATATAAATAATACTATTAAGTAAGTAACTTTATTAAGTAACTTATTAAGTAAATAAGTAAATAACCGTAATTTATTTATATTTAAATTTAGTTTAAGGTTTAAGTTTCTGATAGCATTTTGTAATTAACCAAGTCTAAGTAATTTAATTGTAATTTCTTAATAATTTAAGTATAACGACTAACTGTAGTTTATTAACTTGTTAATAAAAAAGTTCAAAAGAAGTTTGTTATCATTTATTATAACCGGATTCTGGTGAACCTGGATTAAATGTTTATAATATTGTGACACTTATTGCTAAGGTCCGTTTCGGGATCTAGGTTATTAAATAATTAATACGCTAAAGTTTACTAATTACAAATATTCATTCGACTAAAAGATTAAAAAATAAATGATTAAACTAATTATAATTAAATAACACAATAAATGATTTAATAATTCACTTAAACTAGATAATAAACAATAAATAACTTAATAACTTACTTAGCCTACTTACAATCACTTTTATAGATTACTCTAACATACAACACAAACTGAATTCACAAAACTATACATTAACTTTACTATACACACACAACAAAGAGACGGTATAACAATCTTACTCGGATACGTAATCTGTTTACGCACCTCGACAATCAAACGGCAAAGATCACACGAATACTGACTGACCGCACTCGGGGGTCTCTTCTTATACCTACTCATTCATAAAGATTGTTCCAGAACAAAGTAGTGAAATCTACTCAAGTACAAAAACTCTTTATTAATGAATGCTAGAAAAATCCCTTTTGTTAACAAGTCAACTATTGTAAATAGAAAACGTAAACAACTACTTAAAAATACCCTTTTTGTAACACACGATACCCTTTTATAATAGGCGTACCCTTTATGGTTAAAACTGTCATTTATTGCTGCTATTGGGTTGTTATTTTTATTATTCCTTAATTATTTTTATGAATGGAATTCTGGAACATTCGTGTCGTTTCTTGGATCTTGTTACAATATAATTATTAAAGAGGATTTTGTATTGAAAATTTAATAATTATTAAACCCAAAAGTAACTGCAAATTACATTTTGAGTCTTTCAAAATGGACGTATTTAATTTAAGTGAAACTAGAGTAGTAGAGCAGTAATCACACGGGAATTACGTTTATTTACTTAAGGACAAGAAAGTCTTCTAACAGGACTCCGTTTAAGGTAGAGTGTGACATGAAATTTCCCCTTATCCTGTTATAAAGATTTCCAATGTTTGTAATTGGTTTAACTTGCGCATTTACACTAATTAGGAATGAGACTAACGTTTCTCGTTGATTAGCAATAAACCTTAGTACATTTTTATTCTTGTTACAGGTTGTTAAAAGAAATTATTTTGCAATTACATGAAATGCTTTGTATCAATTGTAAACATACTAGTTTATGTTTGATCTTGTAACGTTAGTATTATGAGTGCTTAAGGTAACCATAGTGTACTCTAAATGTTCAACAGGTGGGTACGAAATTTGATACATTATTTGGAGAGCTATAACCGCTGAAGTTCCCTGAGTGCCTACATAATCGTTCCCTTGAAATCAGGTAGATTACTTTATTTTTCTTGTTAAAGATTTTTAATCATGAAATTGAAGTTAGCTTTGAAAATACAGCAGTCTACAATTATTAATAGAAAAACAGCTTTTCATTAAGGATTGTTTATAATAAATAAATATTTATATAATTTTTACTATAGAAAATACAGCAATTTTTTTTCAAGAATTTTGTTAAAAATTTTGATCGTTATATCAACATTTTCAACAAAATTCTTGGAAAATAAATTGTATGAAAATAATTAGCAAAATTGCTTTAAAGAATTATCCGTTCGGATAATTTGAAAGACAAGGAGACGAAAGTTACTAGAAATACAAGAACAAAAATAAGAAAAATTAAACACTATTAATACGTAATAATAAGTAATGCTATTTACACTAATTATAAGGATTGTACATTTTCTTTCACCAGGTTGGTCTAAAGGTAAAGTCGTCAACGCGAGTAAACTATTTAACAGCTAATTTTTGGATACTTACGTAGTTCAAATACTAGTAAAGTTAAGTTATTTCTTTTATAGAGTTTTCAAAACAATTTTTTTATTGTTTTACTTCTGACTGTTCTGCAATTACTGCTAATGCAGACGGTGGATAATGATGATAATGAAAATGAATGATGAAAAAAGGCCAGACCTGACCGGGAATTGAACCCGGGACCCCAGCGTAGAAACCAGTTACGCTAACCACAACGCCATTGGGCCGGCCATTTGAATACTAGATAATGGTTACCGGTGTACTATGATGGTTGGGGTTCAATTAACCATACGTTCTCAGAAATGGTTGGTCTAAGAAAATTTATTTGTATTTCTGGTGGAAAAAACCACCGTATAAACGAAACTTTCGTTTCCACTTTTTCTCATTTCATATAAAGAAACACAAAGTAAAAATGTCATAATTTAGAATTTTATCTTTAGCTTAAATTTTATATACAGATTTAAAACTAATACAAAATAATTACACCTTGTTAAAAAAAGTCGTATTGATTTATTGGTAAGAAACCAAAAGTACTTAATACTTAAAATTTGGTATTACTTTGCATAGAAAGATTCATATAATTGACTTGTGGTAATAGACAGTCATTCAAACTTTCAAACCCAGACGATTTACCATTGATTTTAGATTTAATTAACAAAAAATTCGAGAAGTTTGATAAAATGTAGAATATCGTCTCAGAATTTCATTTCATAGAAACAAAAAAAAAATCTAGTATAATTTATTATTAAATACGAGTACTTTATAATAAAAGATTAAAATATTTAAATGAAAATATTTTCAGTTAATACCCAATTCATTAAAATATAGTCTTATGTTTTATAAGAGCTACGTAACAAGTACCGTAGATTACTTTTTATAATAACATTAAAAAATTTTTCTCAATTTCAAGAATTTAGAAAGAAACACCACTTCTAAATTCATCCACTCAAATGACCCTTTATACTTTCATTAAAATGTTTTACGCGAGTTGAATTCTAATGTTACAAAAGTACAAATTAAATCCTTTTCACTCGCTTGTTCATATAAGATTTAACTTCAACTTCTAACAAGTAACAAATATAAAATTTCAACATCAGCGTATCCAACACTAAGCGTTTAAATTACATCTTAGGCTCAATGATTAAATGGATAAAAAGATAAAATTTACTTTTTTTAATAAAACCTAATTAAAAAGTAAAAATATTCCGTAGGATTCTTTTGGATCCGTTAATTTAATTTTGAAATACACAGCATTAATTTTTTTGTTTACGGAATAATAACAAAGTAACCAAATGTGTAAAATCATAATTTGTTCATTACAATATCCGTATTTTTAGACCATTGATTTCACGTCCATTAAATTCGACAGCATTCTCAAATTGCATCAAAAATTACTTTAAATAGAACAACTCCCACGAGATATATACTGTAACATCATGATGTTCTAGAAATAGTTGATGGGATAGGTTGTTTATTGCTAATTGTGTGTTCTGTGAGGTGGAGTGTGTTAGTGTGTTGAACAAGGGTAGTGAATTGAGATGAATGGGTTATTTTGAATTCGAGTTCTAGAAAATTGAAACTAAATCGTAGAAATTTTTGATTTTTGTTTTTATTCCTTCTTAAACGTTTCACTAGAAAGTAAAAACGGTTTAAAGCCTAGATTAACAACTATCAAACAGTTAAGTATAAAACCAGTTAGCACGTTTGTAGCCGGTTAGTCAATTTTGTATTAAATAAAATATTGTGGGAGGTAGAAAGTATTTTAGACAGATAAATAAATTTTATTGGTTTTTAATGCAGTTCTCTATTATTAGTCAAGTTTGATTTAAACTTAAGTTTTGTAATTAATTAAATTTAAATATTTTGTATTATTACCACGGTAGTTTAATCCTCAACTGTAATAAATTGTCTAAATTAATAATTACTTGTTGTAAGTTTAAAAAAAATTCTTCTTCTCTTCAAAATTTAGACATTTCTTTTCCGGTACCCATCTTTTCTTCGGCCTGCCAATATCTCTATTCTCCACTGGTTTGTGTCTTCTCGCTAAACTAGGCAAGCAACTTTTTGACATTCTATTAAAATTATCGACCCATTGGTCATGATACAATTGTTTTTTCGTTAAGTGGAAAAATTCCCGATTCTTGCCTTATATCTTCATTCCTGATTCTTTCTAGTATTGGGAAACCCTTGACAGACCTTAAGAATTTCATTTCGGCAGTTTGGGAGTTTCTTTCTTCCTATTTCCTCATCACGCAAAGGACGTCTGTTTATTATTTATCATACCCAAGTATCGGACGGCCTAGGTGCTTCAATACTACGAATTAACGAAGCTTACGCCACATCACTAACCCCAACGTCTACAAATCAAGCCTATAGTCATTTCTAATTTTTAGAAAATGTATTTTTGAACGCCTATATAATTGAAGGAAAACATCGTTAACTTAGGGTATTATTATGCGTAACGTTTAATTTTTGATGTAACAGGGATTGTTTGCTATAATGTGCAGGTCATTTACGTCTTTTAGTAATTAAAGTTTATTCCACATAGCTTTGGAACTGATGTAAACAAACGTTCTACTCTGCTATTATGTTTGCGCAATTTCTTTCTTACAGACAAGATATTTTCGTTTTATACTTTATTAGTGAACAACAATAAAAACAATTTAAAAAAAAATAGGTTACATAAAAGGATTAACGTGACTCATTCCAACTGCAATAAAGCATTCTCATCTAATTGAAATTATATTTAACCGCACAAGTGAACAAAGTCTGAGAGATAATAACGCACTGAACCACTCACAAGAAGCTATATTCGAAGATGTATAGTGTGAGAAGCTGTATAGTATGTTGAGCGTTAGAACTGCAAGCGCCAGTCAGACTACTCTCATTCTGTCCGCTCATATGACTTGTTTACATGAGTTCTTTTTTTGTCTTTAATTTTTATTATTTAATACTGTACATTGAGCTGCACAATTTCCGTATATGATATTTAAATAGTGGTGGGGAGTTTCGCTTTAAGGAGAAGAGGTACTCAGTGGTACATTCTCCGTTTATAACTACGGGTATTATCCGTTATTTAGACCAAGAGGTCTCTACTCCATTTTCGCTTTAGACGTCGCACATGTGGGAAGTTCCTTATAGCTAGATCACAGGCTAGTTGATTTTGATGGACATCTAGTCTTACGTGAAATTAACTATACAAGGACGCGGTTAGCTCGTTTACTGTCAAAATTTTGGAATCGTCATGGAGGGTTTTATTGCCTACATAGAAAGGAGCGCCAAATGCAAGTCTTGATAATCTTGATTGAAAGGCCAAGATCTACTCTAAATTGCTCTCTGCCGCTACTCCAAAGAGCTGGACATCATAAGTCCAGATTGGTCTCAAAAGGCTATTGTATATTAAAATTTTGGAACGGAGGTTCAATTTTGATCGAGGTTTAATTAAGCAGAAGATTAACTTCTGGCGGCGGTTAAGTTCCAAGCGTTTTGTACGCAGACGATGTTTCCAAGTTAGTCGTCTGTCAAGCCATAAGCCAAGATATCGCACCACTCTAGCTTGGGGGATATGAATGTTATTCACCATCACAGTTCTTAAGTTCAGTAGAATAAACGAAAGAGCCGTTGTAGTTTTTTAGTAACGGAGCAATAGCTAAACCGAAAATCTGAATGACGTATGTTCATAAAGGACGAAATAGATATTTGTATGTCCATAATTTCAAATAAATCAGTAGACGAGAGCATCTACTGAGTTAAATAAATAATTTTGTTTACGGCGTTTTTCTAACAATTTTTGTTTTGATTCTTGGGATCAGTGTGAGTGTTCTAGGTAAAAGCTAGGTCAATGTGTAACCCAGGTTACGTATTTTATCAATAAACGTATTAGTAAATCAATTCTGAAGCTAAGGCTGGTACACAAAAAACTAAGGTATGAGTTCTTTTTTTAATATTATGTAAATTTGTATTTTTGAAAGAGTTACATTTTATTTGTTTTAATATTTTTAAATATTCTATATCGAGTAATAATATATGAGTGTACGGGAAGGTGTCTGTGTTCATGAAAAGTGATTAATTGTAGGTGGAAATAAAAACGTTTCTGCTTTAGAAAAATGATTAATAACTTTATTCCTTTAACTTAAATGGAGAAACAAAACAACCAATTAGTTCTGCCGTAACCATTACGTATATAGTCAAAAATCGATTCCTTGATTTGCCAGTAATTACTTCGTTAGAGCGAAAATCAGAGTGTCATTTCAGTTAAGATAAATTGATTTTATTGTTCATTTTTTTCATGAAATATTATATTTAACGCAGCATCATTTTTACAATTGAACCACAAAAATTGGCAAAATTTTACTTTCTGAAATATTCTTTAAAAATTGAAAGATATAGTAATCTTCATTTTTCTGAAAAATACTTCTTTTTAAATTTAAAACAAAATATATTTACTAATTATTAACACAGATATGACAACTAGAAAATTGCAACAAAATACTTAATCCAATAGCGAACTCAATTTATTACAAATTTGTTTTTAAATTTACGTTGACTTAAACGAATTAAACTAAAAAAATATTGACTTATAAATCCAAATAATAATTAATTTGGTAATTCTTACTTACAACCTGATTACGATTTGTAAGCTTTTACCACATCACGGAGAAAATTATTTTTCGCCAGTCTGAGGTCATAATAATAATAAAGAATATTATTTCCCATAAACTTGATGTAAAACTAAACTTATGTAATTTATAACCTAAATTATTTATAATCATTATAAACACTTATAATTATCACTTTATAATTATTTATAATCACTTATTTTTAATCTAAACTTATGTATAATATTATTGCATTTAAATTATAACTTTAAATTACATATTGTGATATAATACAGAAACAAATTTTAGATTTTGTTCAGTAGTCAAATATCGTCTTACTTTTCCTAACTTTCCAAGAAGCCTTTGAACACCAACAACATTATTGAAACAATTTAAAATTATTTTGTATACGTATACTGTTATTAATTTCACAGGGTTAATTACTGTAAGAAACGTACATAATTGTTTTATATTTCAATATTATTTAGATGAAATCCTAATTGATAGTGAATCTCAAAGGAGCCTATCATAATAATACAGCATATTAATGTAAACGTGATGAAACATTTTCTTATCGTACATTAAAAAAAATTACTTGTTTTCTTAAATGATTACGTGGACACCGCTCTTCACTGACTCTAAACTCTAAATTATTACCACAGAAAGTTTATTTAAACACTTTCAGTTCCGAAACAATATTTGAAAGTTTGATCTTCAGTCCATTTTAATTTGAAAAAGGGTGTACAAAAAGTGCCAGCCCTTGTTTCGAAAATTTGCAAGCTTAAGACTTCCATTGCCGATTAAAATTTAAACTTTACAGAAAAATAATTTTTTTTAAAATTAATTTTCATTGTGTTAAATAAATCAGAAATCGTTTTGAAACACTAAAAATATTCAAAATGGTTTTTTTTAGTTTATTTAAAGTCGCATCGACAGCTTGGTCATTAGCAACTACTGTAGGTTTTGGTACCTGAACGGTGGTTTTAAAGTGTTAAAATTTCCAGATTCTAGCCGGGAATCGAACCCGGGACCTTTCGCTTTGTAGGCTGGCTCATTATTCACTACGCCACGGAGATGGTTTAAAATACAAGTTTCCATTAATTTTTGTTTAAAAGTTTTTTTTTTTTGGAAACGTTCGATTAACTGGACGTTGGTAATTTACAGACGTCCGGTAAACCGTATGTTATAACTACGTATAAGATTTTTCAGATGTTGGCAAAGGGTTAAACCAATATGGACCTATGGACTACACATTTATGGCACAGCTACACCGAGTAACCTACAAAAATTACAAGCCTTTCAATCAAAATTTTTACGTGTAATTATTACCAGCGAACCTTTTTATGTCAACAACAAAATTTTACATGATGACCTTAAAATTTCGTTTATATGTGAACTAGTTAAGTCCAGTTACAGCGTTTACCACAGAAAATTGCATGATCACCCCAACGAATTGATCACCAAACTATCGGATGCATCACTACCAGGGAATCCGCCACGTAGGTTGAAATGACAATGGGCCCCGAGATCTTCCACAACGTAATTTTATTTTCTTTCTTCATTTCTTCAAACATTTATTTTTCATTTATGCATTTTGAAAATTATCTCATAGAACACAATATACCAATTAGTATCACGGTTCTTTTTCATTCATTATTCTTGTCATCTTTTCTTTACTTTTATAAAATATTCTCGTTGTATTTTAGTATTCAGTTGCAAATAAAGTTATTAAAGATAAAAATAAACAATTACTTGTTTTATTTATTTTCTCGAATGTAACTATTATTGAAGAATTAAAAAAAAGTAATTTGCTTATATGAAATTTTATATCGTAGTTGCTTACAAAAGGCCGTATTTGAAAATGAAATTTCATTAAAATTATTTACTCCTTATATTTTTATAAATGTTTAATACTTAATTTTATTTTTTTTAAATTATTTACTCTATTTTTTTTATTTTTTTTTTGTAATCCCTAATGTGCGTATGTTGCAATCTGTTTAATTCAGAACAATAAGCAACCCCATGACCCAATGAGATGAGGATAATATGTATGACGTGTAAATGAGGTGTAGTCTTGTACAGACTCAGGCCAACCATTCCTGAGAGAGTATGGTTAATTGAACCCCAACCATCAAGGTACACCGGTAACCACTTCTAAAACCACCATCTAGTTTTAAAATCCGTTTTAATATTTTAATAATAATATTTTTATTTTTATTTTGACGGTGTAATATATTTATTTAATGGATTATTAAAAACCATGCTATATTTTTCCTTAATTGGTGAAACATTATCCACAGTGGATTTTCTGACAAAAGATGAAAATATAATTCCGTATCAAATTTAACTTTTACTGTTGTATAGTTTATTCTTAAATCGACGATCAAAATATATTAGTAATGAAGTATCGTGGATAGAAGATTCTTTGTAGGTTTAGTTCAAAATCTAACGTGGTGCATCACTTCACTAATTAAAACTTGACTTACCCATTATATTTTCATTAAGATTTATTTATATCAAAATTACAAAATACGTGAAAAAAATATATCAACGTAGTGTTTAGACATAAATTACTTAAATTTTCTACTAACTTTTGGGAAGGAAGCAGCACACAGAAAAGTCTTGTGTATTATTTTTTTTATCAGATTCTAGTTATCAAAAGCAACTAAACTTAAAACTGTAAAACTGTTTTTTTGCATTTCAGATCGAAAACTCATGATTGTCGACTCAAAACGAAGTTTTTAAGTACAAAACCGTTATGAAACCAGTCCGGACCTAAAGTGTCAAGTTATGGGGTGTATCCAGTAACCCAAACATTTTAGGTATTCAGTTTTTTCAGTTAAAGCTCTTTAATCGCCACCAGAAGCTACTCTTCTGCTGAATTAACCCTCGATCAAGATTGAACCTCCGCTCCAAGGTTTTAATATACAAATCCCTATTAAGACCAATCTGGACTTATGGTATCCAGGTCTTTGGAATAGCGGCAGAGATTAATTTAAAGTAGATCCAAGCTTTTTAATCAAAATTTTAAAGACTTGCTCCTGGTCCTCTATTTTATGTAAGCAATAAAACCCTCCACGACGATTTCAAAATTCCGACAGTAAAAGAGCTAACCGCATCCTTGTATAGAACATTCCACGAAAGACTAGATGACCATCCAAACCAACTAGCCCGTGATTTGGCTACAAGGAACTTCCCAACTGTGCGTCGTTTAAAGCGAAAATGGAGTAGAGACTTTTTGGTTTGAATAACGGACAATACCCGATGTTTTGAACAGAAAATGTATCACTGGGCCTACCTTATCTCCTTAAAGTGAAATTCCCCACCGCAATTTAAATATCAAATACGGAAGTTGTGAAGCCAATGTACAGTAATAAAAATTAAAAATTAAAGTACCGTAATAAAAATTAAATACAACAAAAAGCTTCTTCGAGATACATCCTAATACATAACAAACAACAACATGCACGAAAATTTATTTCTGTTAAAAATAACTTTACAATCTTCAGAGGAACTTGGAACAAGCGGTTTGAAACGGAAAAATATAACATCTTGAACTACGGTGGTTTCAACATAAAGGTTAAAATGAAAAGTTATCAGATAGACTTATTACATTTGAATTATAAATTAAATTTTGCATTTAATTTTTTAATCACTTTTATAAAATTAGCAGGCTAATAAATATCAAACTGTGGGCACTAATTTTTTTAAACTTATCTCCATTGAGAGATAACTTTTCGCGATAATTAATTTTTGATTAATTATAAAACATGGATTTCAAATAAACTATAACATTTAATAAAATTGAGATAGAATTAATAAATTTAGATATTAAATAATAGTTTACCGGTTATAAACGTAAGTTTTGAACCTATTAAGATAATTTTAAAAAAAGTTGTTTGTTCCGTTTTAAAATAAACCACATAAAACCGATAAATTTTTACCAAAATAAACAGACAAAATATTTGTATTTCGGTAAATTTAGGTAACAAGGGGGTTACGAAACATATGTGAATAGGTTTACAGTTTACATTGAAAACCACAGTAAATGTGTACATAGTACTTTCCGGTATGGAACACATGCCATGTAGTATATGTTGAAGTACTATTCACACACTCTCTGTACTATACATTTTACATTACTACTTTTGTACCATTAGATCCACCGCTTTTTGGTGACCACCGGATCTGGCTAGCCTACATTTAAATTATTCTCGTTACAGAAAATGTTTAGTATTAGGAAATAAAACAATTTTTTGTATATCAACTTCTAGATCATTTGGCATAGTATCATTGGGTACAGTATTGTTACGCTTTTCTGGGTTCCTTTGAAATCTGGTAATTAATTAATAAATGATAAAAAATTCCTTTTCAAGATATAACTAGTAAAACCAATTAATCAATTACAATACGGATGTAATTACTTAATAGTAGGCCCTAAAATAAATTTGCTACAAAATTTTATTGAAAGCTTAAGACTTAAACAAATTTAACTACAAAGAAAATTTGACCATTTAATATTAAATGTTAATTAACTTTACTTACAAAACCAAACGATTGTTGTATTCTAACTTGAGTAGGCCCTATACGGAGGTCTGTAAAACAATCTCACCGTGTAAAGTACAAAACTGGTTTTAATAAACGAACATTAATTTCCCATTGGTTTTTCATCGATTTACTAGTGAAATGAATCTAAGGAGATTTAGACTGTTTTATAATAACCGAACGTAGAATTTTTAAATTAATAAAGAAGTAAACAATCCAAAATTGTACCTTTTACAATTTGCTAAAAAAAAGAAAATAATAATAGAAACAACACAAAAAATAAAAAAGACTAACTACCAAATAAATAGCTATACGTTGTAGCCTATTGGACCGCGCTCAAAGGTATTGAAACAAACCTGTCAATACTTCATAATAAAGCTATCTCAAAACACCATACAATAGCATAATACACCACAAAAAAATTAACCAATGTTAGATTATTAAACAGACATCAAATTTTATGTAACGACAAATCGAACCTAAAACCTTCAACTTAACATTAGGGTTTGTTTTAAATGATTAAGGCAAAAAGGCGGCAAATATTTATTAAAATTTCCTTGATAATTATCAACATTAGAGTCTTAAGCTAACCGGACAGATAGTCGGTAGTCGTTACAGAAGTAATTAAATTTCTCGTAGGAGAATCATCAAAAGTATCTTAATCGTCTAGAATGGCATCTAAATTCTTCAGCTATTAATAATAATTAGCTAGATAATCATAAAACAATATGAGACGTTTGAATAGAAGAGAAAGAATATTTTACAACTATCACATTAATCACTGTTCTTAAAAACAGTATTAGATTCTTTATATTTAAAATTAAACTCGCCACTCCAGCAGCGCTTCGCGCTGCTTCCGTGTCTCGACCTCAGAGGGGTAGGTGGATCGGAATTCATATGTGGATCAGAACCATTTGCCACAAGGTGAATGAATGAATGAACGTTACGTATCTGTAACGTTTTGTTAATAAAAATTTTCCTAAAACCCGTTTTGAAGGTTATAGATAGGAATACCTGAAAACGGCAAACCCCAAAAAACCGAAATTTGGTTTTTGTAGTTTACTCAGCGGACCGGTGGATTAAGGAAAACTTATATAATGTTGAAATACGTTTTTGTGGGGCACAAAACAAGTTCATGCATTTTGTCCCTATTATTCACCGGCAAGAAGATAAAGAAATACAACGCCTACCGCAGGCTAGAGGGTTCTAATTGAAAATTTTCGGGTTATCAAATTTTTGTGTAATTTTAAACGCTAAACAATATGCCGTCAAAAGACTTTTTGTATTCTAAAAATGAAACATTTCATATCTTTTGGATAAGGGTAGCGGCCCCCGTAAGACCCCGATTTAAAGTTTGGAACTTTACCCGTGATCCTAAAGGTAAAGGTAGAGGGGTAGGTGGATCAGAATTCATAAGTGGATCAGAACCATTTGCCACAAGGTGAAGTTCGGCCGCCAAAGGGGCTGGGTGGATCACAATACTTAGAAATTTCAAGATATGAAAGATTAAAGTTTCAAAATTTAAAATTTGAAGGTTTTACAATTTTAGGTTAATGTTTAAAGTTTCAAAATTTAAAATTCAAATGTTGTGGTTTGAATGTATGTTACTTTGAGTTTTTCGTTTTCTCATGCGACCTAAAAATTTTCAGGTTAGCAAATTTTTATGTAATTTTCTTCGCTAAATAACATGTCGCTAAAAAATATTTGTATTCCGAAAATTTTTGTTGTAATAAAACTATTACAATGAATAACACCTAGAAATAAGAAAAACTTAATTTGCGACTAACGCTTTTAAGGTTTTGTTACTTTCTCTTCAGTTTGACTAAATTGATGTCTTCATCTGAAACATCATATCCCAAATAAGAAAAATTACTGACCTACTCCAGAATTTACTCTATCAACTGTTATCATTGCGCTGACTAGATATTTCCCTCTAAGACAATCACTTTTGTTTTTTCACAGAAAATTTTCAAATTAAACTGACGACAACTATGTCGGCTGAAGGTAAGTTTTGAGACTTTTTGAAATAAGTTTAGAACCCAGATGAAATTTTACAATATTGTTATAATGAAGGGCGGAAAATGAAATCAGCTGTTCATAAACAGCTGACTGATTAATTATAAAACGATAAATTTGGCGGAACATAAAATCAGCTGTTCATTAACAGCTGACCGATTAAAATGTAAAAACGGAACATTTGATTGTGGAGCACCGCCGCGGTTGAATGGCTAACGTGTTAGTGGCCTAAATTGTACGGGATTCTTCGTTACGGTAAGTTTGTTATTTTATCATCAGACATTGTATTTAATGTTTAATTTGGTAAGGTATATTGTTTATTTTATTTTATTGTTGATAAATTGCGTGAATTGCGATGTTTTAAGTGTTTAATAACTTATTTTCATGAGCTCACGAAAATACAAATAATACCAGTTGTCATTTTTATTGGTTAGTTTTTTTTGTCAAATAATCTTGTTGAATAAATATTATATGTGAGTTAATTAAATTAAAGTTTACAATAATTTTACTTTACTGTAACGAGTTGTAACAATATCATAATATTTATGACCTTGAAATATTTATACATTATATTTTGCCAGTTTTTTAACCTCCTCTGCTAGACCAACACAAGAATCTATGGTCATACATACATTTAAACCTTTATACTATATTTTAAAGGTCATGTTATGTTGTAATTTAAATATAGTGTTTCAAATATTTACACAAAGAACTTCAAAATTTACTTATATTTAAAAAATATTTAGCACAAATAATTTATAAATTCAACCGGTTTTTTTAAATTTTAATGAAATTGTTGGGTTATTTAACGGGATACTTTATTTAAAGTTATATTATATTGCCTTACTATGTGTAGTTGAGTATTATAATGTTAATGCATGTTTTATTATTGACGGATAATAAAATGTACACACACGCTTCTTCAAATACCGACATTTTAAAGTGGATTAAAATAGGTTTAATACCAGTATTGCGGTTAGCTATTTTATATTCTTTGACAATGTTCTATTGAATTAATAAAGATAATAAAATATTAATACGAAAATGAAAATTTATGTTTGTGTGTAGGCTACATGATGCAATCTAAAACAGTATTGTTAGTTAATACCTAAAGTTAATAAACTTCTGTTTAATTTATGGTTAAGTTTTTAAAAAATAAAGTTAATAACCTATAGTTCAGAATTTATTTTTTATTTATCTCGATCTTATAACACCATGGCAACGGGAATAATACGAAACGGATATATTTATAACGAAATAGGACTTAACTCAGAAAGACTAGAAATTACAGAATTAGCAGAACGTACGAACAAAGGCTGATCGGACTTTTGAATCATTTCGAAAGATTTCAAATGATTCCAAATCCCGAATCATTTCGCTGTAAACTTACTGGACAATAACGATACTTATTTAGGGGTTGGCATTTCGAAGACTTATGTTACTGAGTAAATCTACTACACGTGTCCCTGATCGTCACAGTTAGCTCATTGGTTATAATAAAACAATGAACAGGCATATGTGCATTATAAATCCCGTTTTTAAAATTGCTGTACATTTTTTTGTATACTTAAATTAATTATTAAGGTTGAATTACTTCAATAGCTTAATGTTGTACTACAACATTCTTTTCAATAAGGAATTATAAAAGAAAAAAATGCTTTTAAGAAGTTGTGGTACGTACTCATATTATTAGCAAACCAGTTAAGTCTCCTCATTATCGAACTTCTTAATAATTTTTTTTTTGTTGACATAAAACTTTAAAACAATGAAGCGAAGTAGTTAAATCTCTAAAACCATCTAATACAAAATAAAAGAAAACACGAGAGAAAAGATCTTGAAAAATAAAATAAATGAAAAGAAAGAAGATTTAGTAGCGTCTCATTCTGGAGCATAGTTCTCCCCACTAATCTTAGTTTAACGAACAAATTCTTCTAAAAATCTAAAAAGATAGTCAAGAAATAAAACGCTTTTAGAATTTTTTAACAGTGTATTGTTAGTATAGAACAACAGATTTTTAACGAAACTTGACGCATAGTGATTATCTCTAGAATTGATGCTTCTCATTAAAAATATGACAACTCATTAAAATTATAATATCGGTCTATAACTGAAACCGATAGGTTAAGATTCTGAATATTTACGTAAAAGGTAAAAGGCTGTGTTTGGTTCATGTTTAATGAGGCATTATATCAATAATGAAGCATTCCTTACAACTGAATTCTCTTCATTTAAGATGAATAAAAATAATTAACTTTAATTGTTTTAGCCCTGATATGTGTACGTTGCAATCTGTTCAATTGAGAAAAATAAGCAACCCTATGACCCAATTATATAAAGATTAGAAATTTAAAATGTATAAATTGAGATTGAGTCGTGTTTAGGCTCAGGTCGGCCATTGCTGAGAGAGTACAGTTAATTGAACCCGAAACATCAAAATACATTAGTAACCACTGTCTAGAAATAATTCTATAAACTAATAAATTAATAATAATTAAAAAATTAAAACTGTTATTGTATGAGACTCTACTTAAATCTATTTGGACAATTGAATGGCTCAACAGAAAAACGTTGCAACTGACAAAATTTACATAAGTGAGATTTGAGTGGAATACGTTTTATAAATACCTATTTGATCATAATAGTGAATTCTAATGGGTAAAATTGTAACTAAACTCTCGGGAATTCTTGAAAAAAAATCGTCATATAGTGAAAAATCGTTATTCAGCTAAGAATCAGATGGTATCTTTCATTTTCTGTAAAAATTTGTTTTTGTTACTTGCAACGATTTTCCGTTGACCCATTCAATTGTCAAGTATTTGGCTCCACTAACTCCTGGTTAATCAATAAAAGTAATAAAATTACAATGCATTTAATCCAATTGGATTTGGTTTATTACAGACGCATCCTAGTACGTAACTTACGAAAGGCTATAAATAAATACTTTTACGTGTCAAAAGTTAATGACATCATTATAAATCTTACAAACGTTTTAAGCAGAAACTTCCTGAAAACGAAAACCGACTGATACGATACTTCTGCATGCTATATTTACTCGGTTTCCTCTCTTGTGATACATGATAATGAGTGATTTTGTCACTTATTGCCATCTATCTACTAAACCGGGATTCGAACCCGGGACCGCTAGTGTAGAAGCCAGTTAATGAATCGAACAATTTATGGTTGACGATCTTTTTGTATAAAATTTAGGAGTGGCAAGTTGCCTTTTTGAGTAATGAGGTTTATGTTGTGTTTACATTGTCTCAATCTGTTATCATTTTTAGGTATTTATGAAGAATAAGATAAGGTACGTAAAACGGTGCGTTTGTTACGGCTTTAAATTCCTTTTATTGCTGTCGTTGAAGACTGTCTAATGTTGTATTGACAGGTTTCAAAAATTAGTTTATCACAGCCTATTGTCGTACCATATGGCTAAATTGTTTTCATCTTTTAGTCTATCAACTAATTAATCTAATGAAATACCCAAATGATATTTCACTACAGAATTTACCGGTACAAAAATCCAAGACAAAGATGCATCTAATTTATTTATTAGTGTTGACGTAATCATGCCGAGGTTGTTTATAGCATCCGAAATATTGTATATGATGAGTTTTATTATATAACTTGTATTCAAAACAGCTGTTATCTCAATGATGAGAAAACGTTTGTTAAAATAAGATAAATGCATTTTGTTGGCTCTTTCTGTGGCATTTGATTAAGGGGGGAGTCTACCTTTATTTTACGCCAAAAATTTTTTTTTTCCAAATTTTAATCTCTATTGTTTTTTTTAAAAATGTGGTAAAATTTGTTTTATTATCGGTAGTTGCTAAGTAACATTAGAAAAAATAAATATATTAATAAATTTATAGGACGTCATAATGGTAAGAAAAACTTAGTAATTTTCTGTTGTAGTTTTTCGCAAATTATGTTTTTTGAAAGTAGTTAAATGCTGAAACGAACATAACTTTTGATCTAAAGAAGCTGGAGCTGTAATTTAAAAAAAAAATTGTTTACATTTTCACAGTCTGTGATCTGATAGAGCTCTTTTTACTGTAATCTTTATGTAGAATTTTTAAAATTATCTGAATTACGTAAAAATGAAGTAAATTTTAGCTTAATAATAAAAAAACTGATTTTCTTTCTTACTATAATGAATACCATTTTAAAAAATCTTAAAAATGAAAATTTAAATATAAAATTTTAAAAAAGCTTCTTACAGATCCCAGAGCAGAAGTTTAGCTTCAATTTGACATTACTTTAAATAAATTTGATTAAATGGTCAAGAAGATACGTTCGTTCTAGGATTGCGCTAAAATCCGCCATTTTGGTTTATTGTAAAAGTGCGGGTAAATATTTTTTAAACTAAGAATTAAAAAGTTAAAAATTAAGGTAGACTCCCTCCTTAAAGAATTGTCTTAAACAGAATTGTTTCTTTATTCTTTAACTCGTTCTGACAATGAAGACAACATATACAAAATAGATATAAAGCGCTAAGGAGATAATAATTGCAACCACCAACTAGCCGTTGAAGATTGGAATCATTATCCCCAATATTCAAGAAAAATTGTGACCAGCAATTCCCAACAATATAAATGGTAAAAATCGCAGTGTCCAAATGAAAATCCATATGTTACTGTATTTGTAAGCTCCAGTTAACAATACTTTTGACAACAATACGCCACTACATTCATAGTAAGCATAGCAATAAAATTTACTTAGATATTCTAGTTTCAATACCTAAGGGAAAATTTTAATACTGTAATCGAAAATGTGTTTACGCCATTCATGCTGTAGCCGCTGTCTATTATAGGCTGCAGGTCATCGATAATACGTCTTGATTTTGGATGCCTAACATTGTCAGTTTTCCTCACTCGTAATGAACAAGGGATACGAAATGGAGAATTAAGTCTTAATGAATACTTTTAGAATTTGGCCGGATACCAACTGTTGTACTACCAATGAAGAAGAAATGGTAGTATAGACTAAGTGGAGGTTTTCGGAAACTAAATGGGAAGGTCCTTCCTAATGCCAGATCTAAAGAACGCATTAAACCAGGTCAGCGAAAAAATCTATTTTTAGTACGCTGTATCTAAATTCCAGATACTAGCAAGTTAAAGAGAAATTGAGACTCATGACTAACTTCACTCCACGAGGCCTGTATTCAAGTTGATACCGTTTGGTCTGAAGAACGCACCCGCCACATTGGTTCGGCTAATGGATTTTCAAGCTACGTAGAAAAATTCTGCCGGGTATAACTAGATGATATTTATAAAAACTACCAGACCTGATCGTAAATTTAATCCAGAACCCCTGGGGTAGAAAAGAGTTGATGTATAGAAAAATTCCAATAAATTGTTGGTGATTTTTTTATTAAATTGTTTTAAATAGGTATGGTGAGCTGATATGAAACGCATTTTATGTTGTTTGATGAAAATTCCTATTACACCTTTGTTTCAATCGTCTTTTAACAAGAAGGTAAGAAGTTGAAAAAGATTAGACATTTGGATTTTTGGTATCAATTCTTTTTTTTGTGAAATGAGTTGTATGTTATTTTTACAATGTCTCAATCTTTGAATTTTCAGGTTTAAGTAATGAGTATGAGTGGTAATGTAAAAAGGTGTGTTTGTTATGGTAAGTACTTTTACTGGTGTCGTTAAAGAGCATGTTGTGTTTTACTGCAATAGTCTTCAAAAATTGGTTCATCATAATTATACCAAATTGGTCAAACTAGTAATTTATACAGCGGGACTTTATAATGTTGCGGTCATTTGGATTTCCGACGTGTGATTCCACATCACTTGCGGAACCTGGAGTCTGGTAGTGCCCTTGTATGTTTGATGTGTGGTTTCCATGTACGTCGGCTGAGAGTATTGGACAAATATTTAAAGCTGAATTCTGAAATTTCTGGTTCAGAACGAAAATTATGAAAAAGTATCAGTTTTGAACGTAGTTCAGAACGGTAAAACAGCAGGGAACTGCTGAGCTAGGAACTATGTATTATAAAATGTATAATAAAATATACAGAATTGAACTAGTGAAAAATAAATAAATAAAATGCCTGAGGCCTCTCATTGGGTGGTACTTTCCATTCACATCAATCATGTCATGCTTTCACCTAGGGTACTATTATATTCACTGGTTGTTTAATGTTTGTAGCAGTTCCGGATTGCACTTATAATATTAAAAATCATGAATGCAAGTATTGCATTCTCATTGTTGTAAATAAATTATTCCTGGCATTTATTAACTCCAAATCAATTTCAATAAATATAATGAAGTAGGCCGTACAATGAATCGACAATAGCATTATTTTCATTTTCTAAGAGCAGGATAAAAGTAATCTGCTTAAAAAATTATAATGGCTTTCCTGGAGCTATCGTACTATTTTATACGAATACGAAATCGGTATTTTGATTAAATATTTTTTAAATACTTTAATAAAAATTTTGAGCTGTATCAGATATTTTGTCTTCAAAGAGGAGCGATTTCCATATTGATGTGAACTGAAAAACGAATTATCTTCTACTCTCCGATATTTACAAAGATTAAAGTTTTAATCCTAATTAATATTCAACCCACTTGTGACCTCGTTGGTGTAGTAGTCTGCACAAATTTCTTCTTTGCCAGGAGTCCTGGGTTCAATTCCCGTTTAGACATTATTTCAACATCTCGATCATTTTCTACTAATTCAAACTGAACGTAATAAAAATATTAAAAATTGACGTATTACATCTACATAAATAAGTGTATTTTATAGTTTTCAAATAATGCGTGTAATACTAAAAAATTACACATCCCCACCAGTTTCTATAAAAAACCCAAATCTGAAATCTGGTATGAAACACTCACACGAATCTCTTTTCAATATAAATAAAAAATATAACATATAATTATTCATGAGTAAAACATGTAACATAAAATCATAACGTAATTTTAATCGTGAATTAATGACGCTAATTAAAAATCAACCCCACCAGGTCCGTGTTTCATTTTTATGAGTGAAAATCACTAATATTGGAGCTAAAATAAGCTCTGTAACCAAGGTATTTTTTATTTATTTAATTTGAAGTCGCATCAACTGCTTGGTTATTAGCGACTACGGTGGGTTATGTAACTATAGAACGATCTTCTGAGAACGATGGAACGATCTTCTGAGTGTGACTGGAACGATCTTCTGAGTGTGACGTCACAGAATAGCTGATTTATTGTAAGATATGCGCGCCCGCACATTTATTCCTTCCGCCATGAGGGGTTAAATATCTCAATATAAATACCTAACATAATTGGGCACAAACTGTATCCCTGTTACAATTATTTGCTTATTTTTATATAGATAATAGGTCAACTAATTATTTAAAAAAATCTGTGTTGGCTAGTCGATGGTTGCGGTCTGCGCAACAGGCTTATAAGCTAGGGTATCCGGGTTAGATTCCCTAGAATTATTTAATACATATTTTTATCTATCAACTTGTATTGTGCCCATTTGTATTAATTTGCAAAACAATCGGGCTTAATAAAATAAAAAGCAGTAATAAAAACACAAGAAATATAATATTACATGTATTTAAAGTGCATTGATTAATACATTTCTTAGTCATTTTTATTTCACTGAAGAAAAAAGAGGTTAATTATAATAAAAGATGGTACAAAAATTTTACCTAGACGTTATTTAATTATGGTTATTACGTTATGATAACGTATTCATGTGCTTTTTCTGGTTGAAAACAAAAGAGAGTTTTCTAGATATAATTGGTTTTCAAGTTTGTACAATATAACGATACGTATCCTTCTAAAAGTTCACATTTTTCTCTTTGTTATCTTTTATTTTATTTTTCTATTATAGGCATATAAAATGTTTGGTATATTTTCTTTCATAAAAAGTATCCTTAAAAATACGCGTTAAATTTTTGTGTTCAGATAACAATAACATCTCTTTTAATAAAATTTAAGTTCAGTATTATGGGTGTGTCATAGTTGGGTAGATCAGTTTTCTGCAATTCGAATCACGTGTTTATTGTTAATGTATTATGTTTATTAGATATGGTGTACTAAGAGTGATTTTATAAAAATAAGAAAATAAAGTATATATTATTATTATTAATCTTTATTATTACATAAAAAAATGTGTAATTTTACTAATAGGCCTACACGAATAAATTATTTATGTATTGATAGGTCAGCGACCAACTCGAAGACAATTTGAAAGTTCATTAGATTTATCAAATGTTTAGATTACAACTAGGAAAATCTTTTAAACCTTAGATATAGTTACTTGAGTCACGAGTTTTCCCTTGTTTGGAACGATGGATAGAGGAGCGAAACCATCAGTGCGCATGCGCGACTGCTTTAATTTCACTACAACAAACACAACTACTTATATTATATTCAGAGCGTACACAGTTAATCGCGAACATTTTGTACGTTAACTGTACGTGTTTTTATTACCGTAAACAGAAATGTTATTTTCTCGAAAACGTGGGCAGACTATTCACAATGCCGAACGAAATATAACATGCAGTGTAATAAAATGCTGTGAAGTTGAAGCTAAACAAAAATGCCTTTCCCAGCCTCATAACAAAAGCCATGAGCGAGCCGTTGACTACTTGATGTTTCTCTTTCCACAATTCAAAATATAAAGAAGGAATTTAAAAAAAGTGAAGAGCTAATTCTTCAGCAGTTAGTTGACACCTGGTAAAAAGGATAAGCCTACTAGTGAGACTGATAGTGAAGACGCCGGTGACAGCGATATTACAAAGGCGATTCATTCGTAGAATATTTTGTTCCAGTGGAATGGTAATTAAGCAAATAAATATTTGTAGTCATGTAAATAAGCAATAGGCAATATTACCGGTCATATTCATTTCTTATAAGGTTTATGAAGAAAACATTTTCTCGGAATAAACCACTGTTTACAAAATGTATGTAGAAAGTGCACGGTAATAAAATATAGTGCCTCACTGTTGAAGTTGGCAGCACGGTCAAATTTTCACTTCTCTTCCTTCCAGCCCGTCCATACTCAAAAGGTAATCTCGTGACTTCAATATCTATATGACTGAAATTTAGAAATAGTATTCCTAGTTTGATTAATTATATAGTTAGTCCTACCTTTACACAAACATTAAATACTATTTATTATATTAATAATAATAAGATGGTTAGCATGAGATGTTATTAATCACATGAAAACGTATGTAGTTTGGGTATGTCTTCCTGTCTTCCTGTCATATCTTACTGTTTGCTTGCTTGTCATGTAATCAGTTCTCCTATACAGCTCAATTCCCTAAAAGAATTTATTATTACAACATAGAAAATACTCTTTGCTCGCTGATTTTACAAGATTGCCTTGTAAAGGCAATACTGGTTCACTAGCCCAAATTTATGTTAACTGATCCAATTTTCACATCAAATCAAAAAACCCTCAATGCTAAAAATAGTTACTCATTATCATTTAAGTCGTATCGGTTATCAACATCCTAGATTATAAAATAACAAAATCATTAATACCACTGCAGTATATCATTTGTAGCCTCAATGATATATCTTCATGCAATAGGCTACCTAAAATGATGTAACTCATCAAAAATTGAGGAATTTGAGGAGTTACATCAAGTACTTTTATACTTATATTAATAATGTAATATTAAAGAAAAATAACCATTTTACTGATAAATGTAGAATAATTTAATTTAAATTTAAGAGTACGCAATTTAAGTTCTATACAGTTATTACAGCTCGAGTTATACGTACTATACACATGTAAGGCGTGGATAACATCAAAAACTCAAGAGCGGAGATTCCAGACGGTAGAGATGAGATTTCTCTAAAGGACTAACGGGTGTACGGGCTTGGAAAGAACAAGAAATGCGGAAATACGATCAGAATTGGGTATTTTCAACTTGAACGAAAAGACAAAGGATTATCGCCAAAGTCGGAGACAGCACATGTAAAGGATGTCAGATCACAGGATATCTTAAGAAGGCACACTGGTATGCTTCAGAAGGGAAATGGGATGTTGGTAGACCTAGGAAAATTTGAAGATAGATAATATAACACGTGAGTTCGGAACAAGCTACGGCCTAATCCTTGGTTGGAAGAAGAAGATTTAAGAGTATGGTTAATTTAACCCCAGCCATCAAATACCCCGGTAACTACTGTCTATTATTCAAATCCTTATAAAAATTACAAAATCATATACAGAAAAAGCAATTACCTTAAAACCGTTACTAGGAACTGAACTACGGAACCTTCGTCTCCGAAAATGAGCTGGTAAACTGCTGGCTCGCGGCGACGAATCTGTTAATCACTAATCAACGATAAAATAAATTCTGTAGAAAATAACGCTTGAATTTAAAAGTTGTAAATTTTTTTATATACTATAACTTGAGTTACATTACACTTTTGTCGTAAAATTCATAATGAGACGGAATCTTACAACAATCCAATTTTTTGCAGAGTTCAATGAGAAATATACAGATAAATACCAATTGGTGCTAAACTAAGCTCTGTTGAAATAAATATTTAAAGTTGTAGGTTTTTAATTTTCTACAATTTCAATTATGAAAATTTTTGCCCTAAAATGCATATTACGATCGCAATTTTGAAAAACTATATCTTATCACAGTAGCACAGCCTACTACAAACTTCAGTATTCATTCCGTTTATACGTTATTGTTTTACAGGGTTATCATAAAATAATGGTGCCGTTTCAAACATGGTTTAAAGTAAAACCGAATAACTTACAGTTAATGTTGTTTTTAAAACGATACTTAACTTCTCTCCAAACATTCGTTAACATTTCTTCGGTTGTGGTTGTCATTGCTTCATTAATCCTGCTTTTTAAGTGGTTCAGGTTGTGAATTTTTTGTGAATAAACAACGATTTGATGTACCCCGACAAGAAAAAATAACAAGGTGTCAGGTCTGGACTCTTAGCAGGCCACAGCATAGGCCCTTGCTGGCCTATCCATCGATCTCCAAATTTTTCGTTCAAAGCATCCGTGACCAATGCACTGAAGTGTGGGGGAGCGCAATTTTGTTAGAAATGAAGTTGATGAATGTTTTTGAGTTCATCTAGCTGAGAGGAAAACAATAATAACTCAAAAACATTTATCAACTTCATTTCCAGCAAGATTGCAACCCCCACACTTCAGTGCATTGGTCACGGAGGCTTTGAACGAAAAATTTGGAGATCGATGGATAGACCGGCAAGGACCTATGCTGTGGCCTCCAAGAAGTCCAGACCTGACATCTTGTGATTTTTTTCTTGTGCGGTTACATCAAAAGCGTTGTTTATTCACAAAAAATTCGCGACCTGAACCACTTAAAAACAGGATCAATGAAGCAATGACAACCATAACCGAAGAAATGTTAACGAATGTTTGGAGAGAAGTTGAGTATCGTTTGGTCATTTGTCGAGCGACTAAGGGCGCACATATTGAAATTTATTAATTATGTAAAAAACTGTTTGAGACGACAAATTAGATGAATAAACAACATTAACTGTAAGCAATTCTGTTTTTCTTTAAACCATGTCCGGAACCGGACTATACTTTTACGATAAAACTGTACTATGTAATTAGTATAACATAGTATGATTATATTTTATAATTTGAACCTATTTGGATATGTGTAATGATAACCTCATTACTTACCAAAAACAAACCATCTACCAGGCTATCACCGTAATGCTTTTGCAAAGATCGTCTAATATTTTGTACAATAAATGGAAAATCGTCACTAAATATATTTTTAATATTGTCTTTCATCACAATAACAGGGAAAGTAGTAGGCTATAGGGTACAAGTCGAAAACATTTAAAAAAGATTTAAAAAATGTAAACATATTTTTATTTAAAACAACACTTGAGTTTTGAGGCAACAGACAAGCTACAGTACATTATGTATTATAGTTTCCATTAATTTCATTAAAATGTTTTTGTCAGTAATTGTTAAAAATAAAAATAGTTTGTAGAAATACTGGAATTTAATTGCTCAGTCATATAATTAATTTACCATATCGATCAAATTATTCATTTTCGTGAGCTTTTTCTTTATGCGCTTTTAGTTGCTTAACTCGACTGATGTTTAATTTCATACGATCTGATATTTTAGGCAATAATATTATCATATTATCGACACATTTTTTAGAGCATTGTTCCAGTTCTTTTGAAGATCGTGTTAACTGAACTTCCGTTTGTGCAATCCATTTACTTTTTGATGTACAACTTTCTAAGCAACGTGAAAGCTTTTCGTGAAAACCATTCAATTCTTTCTCAACTAGATTCCAAGCTGTATCAACAGGTGTTCGACAATCTTCAACGCAATTATAAACTTTTTCTAAAGTATCTTCCTTTCTTTGGCAACATTTTGCAGCACATGTATGCATATCTGCATGTAGTTTTCTTAAATAGGTTCTATCGAGATCTTCAACTAAATGATTCATCGCGCTCTCCAAACGTTTACTTTGTTCCTCAAATCCATGATCCATTTTTGATGCTTTGAATCTCTCCACCGAATGGTTTTGGTATAGATCTAAAAAGAAAACTACAATTTAAAAAATTCAGGTAGCCTATAAGAAAGTTTTATACTCAGAGATAGTTTAATGTTCAGAAAGGTTCGGTACATTGGCGTGCCAAAGTTGAGCTTTGTAGTTTTAACGGTTCCTACAAAATATGTACCTAAGTTACTATTGCAGATATAGGAATAAAAATGGTCTGTTCCTCGTTTAGCTATATTGTGACAATATCTAAAGAAAATGTGTGTTTGAGAATTTTTGAGGAGAACAGAGGTTTTAGAAAAAATGTTACGGAAAATAATAAGAGTGATAAATAGGGTTCCAAGAAATAGTTAGAAATGGTTTAATACAGGTAGATCTTTTGTTTTACGACTATTGTGAAGAGTCAGAGTCGGTTTAGTGAATAAATTTTTATTGAGACACACAGACACACACACATCAACCGCTAAAAACATGTTTTTAAAAAATACTTTCAAAATTGGAAAACAATAACAAAGTTCTTGAATAAACTACTACTTTTTGTTGATCAATTTTGATGAAAATGTTATTGTCGTGTGTCTCCAAATGGTACCTAGCGTAAGTTCCAAATTTCAACTTCGTATAATATTCCGTCCTTGAGATATTTTGTACTCACACACACGTACATACAATCGGTAAAAACGTGTGTTTTAGGTTCAGGGGACCTGAAAACGTGTATTTCTGGTGAACACGCTATTTCGAAAAAAAATACTTATAATAATACTTTCCTTTCCTATATTTCATCAGGGAAAGTGAAAGTGAAAAATGGACAACATACGTACGTTAGTGCTGATATGCGTTCTGGGGTGCAGAAGTGGCTGTTTAACTGTCTTGAAGAGAGCACGTTATAAACAGCAACGTCAGATATTGGACATCAATGGTTTGTGTTCCAAAGCCAATCTCCTTGATTATGACATGTGTTAGCGTAAGTAATTAACTATTTCTGACTTAAGTCAATCTAATTGCCTAAGGTGCACTCCAGCTTTTGTTTAATTTGCTATTTAGCTAGTTTAACAAAAGCAGGCTTCTCTAGGCAACCATATACCGCTAACAGTGTTTCTTTCTTGAGCTCTCCATAAGATTATGTAAAATCACAATGGTTATAAGTTGAAACCGCAATACGGTGCTTAGTATATACTATTGGAGTATTCTTGAACTTCAGGCCTTCAAACATCTGTATTAGAGGAACACGGAAATAAAAAAAACTTTAATTTTTTAGATTTTTGATTTTGCGCCTTGTTAAAGTTCACAGTTTTCTGAAAAAATTGGTATATTACAAATGAGGCCCTGAGCGCCAAAGTGACCTAAGCGCCAAGTTTTAGGATTTTATGTTTTTATACTATAAGCATTAAGATTATCTTTTATTACAATGCCAAACAAGCCCAAGCAACAGAAAAACAGGGAAATTTATTATTTTGTTGCCGGCTTGTTTTATTTAGTACACTTATAAAACATTTTCCATCCTCAAAGCCAGACTGACCTAACAACCGTTTGCATGTGCGTTTTGTAATAAGGTTCAAGTGAGTTGTGTAGTGCTTAAGTTTTTTACATTTAAAAACAGTTTTAAAAGTGAAAATGAATAACTAAATGACTAAGAATTTTAGAAATGTGTAAAAATACCTTAAACAAAGAAAGAACTGAAGGTAAGCTTGCAATAATAATAATTATTATTATTATAGCTCTCTGGTCACTTCACGTATTTTGTAGGTTAGTTTTAGAGCGTCACTTTTGATGTAAATAACATTGAAACATCAACAGTTTTTTAATAATGCAATATCTGAAAATAATCTTTCATTTGTTTTCTTTCTACAAAATAATAATAATAATAATAATAATAATATTTATTTATTCCACTTTATACAAATACAAAATTATATCTTATCTACTAGGAATAAATACCCACCAACTCAAGTAAACGGTGGTTATATATATATAAAAACAAAATACATAAAAACAAGTTTACAAATGAATTACAAATCAAATGAAATATAGGAATAAATTACACATCAAATGTCGTCATCCACTACAAATGACAATTCAAATTTTAGCGGCGGCTACAGCGCATGTTAACTATATTTTTTAACAACAATATTAACCTAGCCGTCAATCTTCAGAGCAGATATTCACCTGTACATGACTAACACTAAAATCAGATATTATTGTTATATTGTTTACCAAGATCAGTAAATTCCTACAATGACTGAATAGCAAGCACTGCAAGTCAGCAACGGTAAAACACCAACACTAACCAACAATTATTCTTACAAGTGAATCAACATCAGTTACCTCATTGAGCCAATCTTTAACCTTTCTTGAAAATATTAACACGTTAAGCTATTTTTAATTTCAATAGGCAACAGATTAAAACACTTCGGACCCAAAAAAACAAAAGTTTTAGCAAAAAAGGATTTATTAACTTTCGGTCTTACAAAAAGTTGTTGGCTTGAACCTCTAGTTCTGTGATATAAGTATTCAGTACCTCTGTTGCCACTTTTTTTATAAAATAGTTTTAAAACTTTAAAAATAAATAAGTTTTTAATGGGCAAGATACGCAAATTTTTAAAATCATTAACAGTACTGTCTCTCTGACGTTTAAATAATAATATTTTAATGAAATATTTTTGAGTTACAAACAATTTATTTATTAGTTTATCATGAGTACCTCCCCAAAATTCAATAGCATACTGAAGACGCGATTGAACCAAAGAAAAGTATAAAGATCTCATTAAATTTAAGCCACATAGGTTTCTTAAGAAATAAAATGCCCGAATTGATTTACTGATATCAGAATGTAGCTGATTTACATGATTTCTAAAGGAGACCTTATCATCAAGAATCAATCCTAAATATTTTATTTCTTTTACCTGTTCAATTACTTCGCAGCTGCATCCAACAGGATCGGAACAAACGTGATATTTAATGTCACGATCGAAATTGACACCGACTAAGTCAAAACTAATTATTTTTGTTTTTGATGCATTTACTACCATTGCATTTCTCTCACACCATTTTCTTAGCAATACTAAATCATGTGATATAAAGTCATAAATTTGCGACCATTCATCGCTTGCGTAGATAAATGCAATATCATCAGCAAAAGCTGTAATTCTACCATGGAAGGGTTCAAATAATAAATCGTTAATAAATAACGAGAAAAGATCTGCTGAAATGACAGATCCCTGAGGGACGCCAACTCCTGCCACCCTCTCATCACTTAAACAATTTTTCACACGGACTTGTTGCGTCCGGTTTACAAGGAAAGTTCTGAACCAATTCAAAGCTGGGCCTCTAACTCCTGCAGCTTCTAGTTTGATAAGTAGTAGATTGTGATTCACCAAATCAAACGCTTTTTTGAAATCAACAAATAGCCCTGACACTTTTTTACTACAATTTAAGTTTTCAAATACATCGCGTAAGACGACTTCAATCGCATCTTCAGTACTTTTTCCTTTTTTGAAGCCAAACTGGTTGGGGGAAAAAAAGTCGGTAACATTTAAAAAGTTTAATAGTCTGGTCCTCATAACCTTCTCAAATATTTTGGAAAATATTGAAAGTAATGAAACTGGCCTATATTGCTCGACCGCATCTGGGTTGCCCCTTTTAAAAATTGGCACAATAACAGATTTTTTTAACAACTCAGGAAATTTCCCAGTAACAAAACTAATATTAATCAGTTGAGCAAGTGGACAAGAAACTAGGTGAATAATCTGCTTTATGAAAGAGACATTAAAACCATCAAAACCAGATGATTTTTTATTTTGCATACCTAAAACTACACTTTCCACTTCACATTTGTGAACAAAACTGAGAAATAAAGAACTAGGCTGTGATTTTAAATAAAGTGAATCACTCAAATTTTTAGAAATTGCGCACACATTAACACTATTCAAAAAGAAATTATTAAAAGTGTTTGCTATCTCCCTTTCGTTATTTATTTCTCGACCATCAACTACTAATTTTTCAATTAATTTATTTTTCCTTCCCAGCAATGAATTAATGACTCGCCAATTATCAGCTGGTCTATTTCCACATTGCTGGAATTTATATGCATAGTATTGATTTTTTCTTAATTCTATATCTGAAGCTAGTTTATTTTTAAAGTTTACATAGTTATTTCTAAAGCAAATATCGTAAGGCCTACATTTTAATTGATTGTACAACTTGTTTCTTATCCTAATTCGTTTTAATAAGTTATCATTCATCCAAGGGCTAATTTGTTTTGCTCTAAATAACTGATTACTTATTTTAATTTCAGAAGTATTTTCTAAGAAACAACTTGATAGTAAAGAATGAAATTGATTGAAGCTGAAATCAACATCATTTTTGTTAAAAATTCCGTTCCAGTTTATTAATTGGAGGTGTGATTTTAATTTATTTATATCAATGTATTTTTTGTTATCATAGACATGATTAGGAATAAATGACTTTTTATTAGGGATAGAAAGATTTAATCCAACTGCACAATGGTCAGATAAGTCGATATCAAAAACACCACCTTTCAGTGCATTCGTATTACTGTAACGAACAAAAATATGGTCTATACATGTTTTAGAAATATCAGTTATGCGAGTAGGAATGTTGATTAATGACGTAAGTCCACTGTTGTTCATGATTGAAATATAACGATCCCTATCAGGATTATTTGCCTTTCCGAGTATGTCCACATTTACATCACCAAAAAACAGTGCGTTTGTTTTAAATTTTGCAAGGAAAGTCGGGAGTTCTTGTAAAAAAATTGATAGCGAGACACCATGGAGTCTATACAGACCAGCAATAGAAAAAAGCAAATTATTAATTTTAAATTGTAAGAGTGTACAGTCAGCCGAGGTGAGACGGCATGGGACCTGAGTAGCATTAATATTCTTATCTACGTAGATAAGAGAGCCTCCGGCCCGATAAGTCTCATTACAATTAGCGAAGCAAGAATAACCAGGAATTTCATAGAGTTTTAATTCCGCATTAGTTATCCAGATTTCACTCATTATCACAAATTGTATCGATTTGGATTCTAACAGTTTATTAAAAAGGGCAATAAACAAATTGAAGTTTTTCCTAATGCTTCTTATATTGACATGGACAAAGTTAATTTTCATGTCATGAGAAATGAAAAAGTTGTTCTCCAAATCATTGAACGCTATACATTCTGTGTCCATTTGACATTAATACAACAAAACTAAGATTGTACACAACAATTAGTATAACAGGTTAGTATGCCAAAGAAATTGACACTTACTGATACAACATTCGAAAAAAGTAACATAAAAAATCAAAAAATTGTTAATAAAAAACATTGGCCCATGCCCGACATGTGAAAAAATAAATAAATACAAATTGTACAAACAATCAAAGGTTGATAAATCAAATCTGATTATAAGCCTATACATAAGTTTACCCACAACAAAGTAATTAACATAAACAATATTCCTAATGCTGTACAGTTTCAAAGAACCAAAACAAAATTTAATTTAACATATATATAATATCGCAATTGAACAAAACAATAATTTGGCCAAAAACAAAACTCACCGCGATAGAGATGTCCATTATAACAAACAAAATACTCAATACCCCTACCAGTTAATCTTCTTGATATCATCAGCCTGGATGACTCTAACACTTTTGTGACCCTCTGACTTACGCACGTAGAATTTGCCCCCACGGCACCACACAAACCGTACATTCTCAGACTTGCATATCTCCTTCATCTGAGCTAGGAGAACCTTATTATCAGGTGTGAGGTGTTCCCCGATGTAGACCCTGGTCGCCGTAAAGTCCCTGTTGACATCGCAAGCCATTATACGTTTTTTCTCTCGGTACTTCTTTAACCAGGTATCGCGCTGTTCCCGGGTGGTGAAACGAGCAATGAGAGATGGAGTCCTAGCTTTATTGTATGATGGTACCCTGTGCACTGCTACTACCTCCCTCACATCAACCTCCACCCCGATGACTCGACCCAGATCACGCAGAATTTCCATTTCACTTTCACCTGGTGTTTTTGGTATGCCGTTAACTTCGATATTATTCCTCCTAGAGTACTGCTCCAACTCCCTCACCTTGTTTTCCAGCACGCCAATTCGTTGGGATAGCACACGTGATTCCTGCTTTAAACTTCTGTTGTCTTCCACAATTTCCTTATTTTGAGACCTAATGGCCTCCATATTCATATTAGACTCATCAAGTTTAGTCGAGAAAAACTCCAGCGACTTCTGAAATTCTTGAAACTGGCTTGCGTACGATTTTAACTCACCGAAAATTTCTTTCTTGAATGAGTCCAATAGCTGAATCATAAATTCTTTAGTCAGAGAAGTGGAATTATCCTCTGACTTACTGCTAATGGATGCCTAATCATTAAAAGAGGCATGCCTCTTTTATAAAAAAGTATAATGTAATAATATTAGCGTGATGTACTAGGCTGTAGAACCTACGCATTTCCAAATTGTAGCTTTAAATTTAATAACGTGGACGGTTTAAATGAAACAGGTACTTATAAAATTATTATTTAAAGTTGTTAAAATTTTTTTTTATTTATAAAGGTCGCATCAACTGCTAATGGTTATTACCGACCACACAAGGAATTACTAATGACATTAAAAACAACAACAGTTTCATAAATAAAAACATAAAAAACGAAAAAATTAGTAGGCTTATCAGATTTTGTCTTCAACAACAATATAGCGTAAACATTTTAAAACTTTGTCGCAACTGTCTTTACACCTAACATTGTTGTGAAAATTTTCAAAAAAACCAAGAAGTGTACGGGCGCCTTGAAGTCCTTTAAATTCTGAGAAAATATGAGGAACCGCTTTTGCGTCGCAGAAAGGGCATAGATTTTAAACTCAAAAAACGTTTTTTAACTCTCGGCGTAGATTTTGTGAGCAGGTGCTGGTGTGATATAGATGAGTGCCCAATTCGCAATCGGCAGATGACAACCTACTTCCTGCGATTATGAAACTCGGGTAGAAGAAATTTCGTACCATATGGAGTTTCGCAGGTGGCATCTCGGTCCACCTATTGTTCCAGAAATCAAATAGTTTTCTGTTTACGTGTGCCTTTAGGTCAAAATAGTTTTGTACCGTGTGAAGTAGTGAAAAAACATAATAAATGCCAAAATATGTGTAACTGGTAAACAAGTCACTTTGGCATTTGCTTTTGTCCGATCACTGGCGCTTAGATTTGTTTTGGTGGTTAGGCTGCTTTGGCATATAAAAATATGTCAAATGTACCCATAAATCAAGCATCCATTGCTTTTTCAGGTTCCAATACAGATTCGATAAAAATAGACAAAAACATAGAATCATTTCACTTCAATGGAATTCTGGATTCCTAATGCTGGCGATTCATACTGATGTAAACAGTATTTCTGTTTCCAGAACTAATTGGTTTTATTTGTAAAATTGTTTTACTTTTAAATTTTAAGGTTGTGTTAAATGGTCTAAGTTTGTTTCACTGTGAACCGTAGCTACAGAAAGGATGAGGCGAGTATAATATTAAACAAAAGAATTTATACTTTTCACGTGAAAATCAATTAAGACTTAAATTCTGATGAATGAAGTGCAGTTTAATGAAGAAAATTACAATATAATATAAAGCACTAAAATCGGTAACCTTGTCGTAACGCACGAAAACTATGAAATTGTACAATTATATATTTAAAAATAATATACAACTTAGTAAGTTAAATCAACATACCTTATTTATTCGGCCACTAACGGAAAATCAATTTTGATGTTAAAAATAAGTGTGCACTATGTTTTTTGATTTAAAATTAGTCCTACTCATTTTACATAAGTTAGGAGGAATGAATTTGAAAAGTATTTTCATTAAAAAAGTATGTTTTATCGTAGGTTTGTAAAAATTAATTTTGATAATAAACAAAATGTGGGAATCAAAACATTCAAGTTAAATTTCTTCTTTTCAATACATCTGGATAATTTTTATAATGAGTTCTTCTTTCCGTAGTTTCTACTGGTGTGTTTATTTATGTGTTTACGAAAATATTTTATAGCCAACTCTGTAGCCTAGTGGTTAGAACGCAATAGATTTGTTGCTCACTGATAAAATGAAGGTCCTATGTTTGATTTCGGTCTAGGATTTTCAATATTATTACACCTTTTAAATCCATCGATTCTGTACCGTAAATCGTAAAAGTTGCTGATAACCTAAACAGACTTGATGTAGCTCCAAGTAAATTAAAAAAAAAACAAGTTAAGATTCAGTTGTGATTTCGAAATTAAGAACAAGAGTGTATATACTCTTTTAGCTTAAAATGCATATTAGTCTGCAGTCAAACAACAAAACATTTTTTACTACGGGAGAAATTTTAGGAGACGTACAGCGTAGGTCTACCGTATCTTGCAAAGTTTATAAAAATGCAGTGAAAGAGGAGATTTAAAAATAAACCGCAAAGTAGTTAAAAATTGCTCGATAAAACTGCTACATCCGATGAAAATATTCGTGTCAGGTACCCCTGTAGTACAAAACTTAAATACCAAATTTCTATTTCACACGGTGTTTCGTTCTTGAGATGTTTTGTCAACACACACAGACACACACGAGCGCGCGCACACACGCGTATAGCCTATGTGTGTAATCTTTTAATAGTGTGTAAAGGATGGAGGAGGGAAAAAGGTAGGAAGAGAAAGAGAGAGGGTGGGGGAAAGAGAAAGAATAAGAAAGAGAGGGAGGGAGACAGTCTAACGGGCTTGATTTCCGGTGAAAACTCGATTTTGAAAAATCCACACGAGAATACTTTCCTTCTTTATACATTCGTATGCGGCAAGAGAAATTCAAAACAATTTATTAGGCTACTAAATATTAAAATTACGTATTTCACTTTTAACGTAACCAAGTTTTCAATAGACGATAAAATATATAGCACTTAAATATAAATCGCTTATTGGTAACATACTTTTCTTTAATTTCTCTTTAATTAATATTAAAATATTTTATAAATCAAATATTTCTCAGGCTCACTCTTTCTGGTATCTCTTTTAGCTTTCACTTGTCTGACGTCAATAAAATCCTCATTCACTTGTCTGATTGACGTAAATGACATTCCATTTTTCTTTTGGCTTCCACTTTTAACTTTCACTTTTTCTTTGACGTCAATCACATTCCACTTTCCCTTTTGGCATACACTTTAATTTTCACTTTTTTGACGTCAAAAACGTTTCACCTTCTTTTCTGGCTTTCATATTGTTGTTTAAATCTTTATTTTCTTACTTTGTCTTGTATTACTTTTTCTGATAATACGTTTTTCCCCAAAAGTACTTTGTACTTTGAAATAGTTTTGGGTTTTTATCAGGGATATGAAACAAAAACGATACTTTTTGGAAAAGTATTGTTTTAAGAGTTCTGAAATCAATGAAAAGAGAAGTTTTTGTTACTCTTATTATTAGTGTTTTATTATTATCCTTATTTACTACGGAAAGGCTTTTGATCAGGCGAAGAACATAAAATTGCTTATAATATATTGTGATGTAAAATTATATTCAAAATATATAAATCTAATTAAATTTGTTTTTTTTTATTTTGGTATCAGACGACATCGGTTAAAATATGTAAAAATACCACTGACCCTGATCCTAAAACAAAACAAGTCGGTAGGATTGTATTTTCTTTTCATTTCTGGTTAACTCAGATCTAGAACTTAAGAGAGCTTATTATACTGCTTTCGATGGAATTGAGCTGAATGGGATATTTAGAAACTATACATGATAACCCGACCTCTTTTACCCATAATTTTCCCCTGATTAATACAAGGAGTAAGCTATGCTTCTTCTTTCTCATAGCATAATCCAAGTATTCCAATTCGTTTATTTTGGTGGTTCTTTAATCTTTTTTTTTTACTTATCTGATTACAGTCTCGTTTGTAACAGCATCCACCCAGCACAGCCTCAAAATCCTTCGATATGTCCACATTTCGAAAACATCCAATCGGTCCGACATCTTCAAGGTTTAGACCTCTATCCAATAAAATAATACTGAGAACACAGCATCTAAAATATAAAATTTTTAGACCTTACCGTGTAGACTCTACTGCACAATACATTTTTACTTACCTACGTTGCCTTAAATTAAAATGTAGATAAGTAAATAGTTTCAATGTCCATTTTTTTGAAATCAAGTTCTTACAGGAAATAAACGTTTTCAGTTCTTTTGTATCCAAAATACATGTTTCCACCAATTTGGGTGTGTTGGTGTGAATGAAATAATTTAAGGACGAAATGTTTTTAGAAGTTGAAACCTGAAATTTAGGTTAGGTACCATAGCAAAATTGGTTAACCAAATATAGCAGTTTATTCATGCAAATTTTTACTTCCAATTTTCTCAAAAATGGATCCTTCGATTTGGTTTGAAATATTTTTATTTACTGAGCCAAATAAAAATAATTTAAGTCAAAAGCTTCATAATCTAAGTCAAACGGAGGTAAATTTTCATTTAGCGTCATCCACCCGGGATTAAAATTAGGTTATATTTTCATAATAAATAGTTTATCTATGATAATTTTTATACAGTGCTACATTATAATTTGTTCATTTACTTTGAACAATAAATAATTTGTGTGACAGAAGAGCTAACAACTATAAGATAAAATATAGGTTACATTATTTTAAATATAGGTTGTGCTATTCATTATATATTTACATTGGAAAAAGAAAATCTTGTAAGCATTTCACACGAGATTTTCAATTTTTTTTAAGATTTAAAGTTCCATATCGCCTAGTGATTATAAATGAATTTCTATTTTTATCAAAATTATGTTTCACGATTCATATAACTCGTAAATTAATTATTTTCATAAGAGAAAGATAGTTGTTCTTTTTTTTGTAATCCGTAATTTCTGTACTTTGCAATCTGATCAATTCAGAACAATAAGCAACCCCATGACCCAATGAGATGAGGATGATGTGTATGACGTGTAAATGAGGTGTAGTCTTGTACAGACTCAGATCGACCATTCCAGAGAGAGTATGGGTAATTGAACCCCAGCCATCAAAGTACACCGGTAACCACTGTCTAGCATTCAAATCCGTATAAAAGTAGCTACCTTTACAGGGATTTGTACCAGGAACCTTCTTCTCCGAAAATCAGCTGATAACAGCTGATTTTGGCGAAAACTTTACCTCTAGACCAACCCGGTGGGTTTGTTGTTAATTTGGAAAATTTAATACGTTTTTCTGTAATATTGATTTAAATTTTGTTTCAACTTCTTTGATTCTTTGCAAACGGACTGCGTCATTAGCAAAACAAATAATAATTGACTCGAGTTAAGGTAACATTATTAATCTCTCACACATTTCAGGTATTTACCGAATATAGCTCCTAATTGCTGAATAATATTGTGATAATAATATTCATGTACACAAATGTGGTATTAATAGGATACAGTTCTGAGTTTAATTAGATTTACTATATATATTCAGTATCAGTTAGTATAACCTAGCCTAGTGTATGAGGTGTATTGTATTTCCACTCAGCCGGGGGTGTGTTCATGAGCACATTTCACCCCACTGATCACGAAACCACCTTCCTTAACGTTTATTATATGTACAAACGAATGAACATTATGTGCACTAATATAGGATGTTATACGCTTATACGTGCATACGTTTGTGTTATAGGCTGTAGAGATTTCATAATTCCTACGTACGTAGATCTCTTGTGAACCAGCGGATTATGTTGTTCATAATTTCTTCGTTTTTGTTCACGCGTATAATTAAATTCATCTATCGGTACAGATAAGATTCTAATAAAATACTCAAAATTTTATTTTTCGAATTGAAAAAGAACTGTTGGTTGTTTTGATATATTTTCTAAAATCTATATGGAAAATACAATCAGCTAACAGGCACCACTGTAAAATAAACATATTAAAAAAATTAAAACGTCTACACTGGTGTTCTCAAAATGCTACCGGAATAGACTCAACTTGAAAATCTACGGTACTCCAAGTAACTTTTTAAAAAAGTTTAAACTTTGTCATCACTTACTGAATAAGTAATAGTTTTTTTTGACACTTTTAATTGAAATTTAGTATCTGTTATTAAATTAATATAACAATTTCTAAATGTGAAGCTAATGTTCCAAAACTTGATTTACTTGAAGGAGCGTGCAGTCATCACCACAGTCCTACAGTTGGCCAAGAAGATCTCTTGGCCAGAGGCGCTTCAAACGTCTGCGCTGAGTACCCGGTATCGCCCTAGTGTACATGTTTTGTATGAGAGGGTTGTCGTGTAGTTCAAATTTGTCATGCATCGTCTTGTATAGTTGTTTCGCGACATCAATTACGTATGGCATTTGTAAGTCTTTGTGTAACATTGAGTTTGTGATGTAAAAGGGGCATTGCGTAATCGTTCGTAGAATCTTGTTCTGAATCGCTTGTATACGTTTCGTGTGTGAGGGTTTAGCAGATCCCCAAAGTTGAACTCCATATGTCCAGATTGGTCTTAAGACTGTCTTGTAGATTGTTAATTTGTGTGACATGTTTAATTTAGAACGTCTATCGAGTAAGCGTTTTAGTTGATAGAAGCGTGTTTTGAGTTTGTGGCGTGTGTGTGTAACATGTGCGTTCCATGTAAGTTTTCTGTCCAGGTGTAAGCCTAAGTAGCGTGTTTGAGTAGTGTGAGGTAGCGGAATATTATTAATGTAAATGGTTGAGCAGTTTTGTCGTCTAAGAGTGAACGTCATTTGTTGCGATTTGTTTTCATTAATTTTAATTTTCCAAAGTTTAAGCCATGACTCTATCTGGTGTAAATGGTTTTGTGTCTTTCGAGTTGCAATTACAGAATCGGCATCAACCGCAAGAACTGCCATATCATCAGCAAACATAGCCATAGTTGTATAGATACAATTTGGTATGTCACTGGTGCTTACAGAAAACACCCTTGGAGCAAGTACGCTTCCTTGTGGTACACCAGCATTGACTTCGTACATTCCAGAAAGTTCGTCACCTTGTTTTACTCTAAAGTAACGTTCCACTAGAAACGATTTTATTACTAGATATAGGCTATCTGGAAGTATTAGTTTCAATTTGTATAGGAGTCCATCATGCCAGACCCGATCAAAGGCTTGAGATACATCAAGAAACACGGCCAAACAATATTGTCTGTTTTTAAGAGCTGAAGAGATTATATCAATTAGTCGGTGACATTGCTGAAGCGTGGAATGAGATGAACGAAATCCGAACTGATGATCAGGAATTGTATTTGAAGCATCGATAAACGGTACTAGGCGTGGTAGAAGGAGTTTCTCAAATAGTTTGGACAGAATAGAGAGTAAGCTAATTGGCCTGTAAGAAGTTAGTTGGTGAGGTGGTTTGTCTGGTTTTAAGAAGATAATTATGATAGAGTACTTCCACTGAATAGGGAAGTGAGCGACTCGGAGAATGGAATTGTAGATGTGAGTTAAGAGTATGATGGATTTCCTAGGAAGATGGCGCAAAAGTATTGAAGTAATAAAATCATATCCCGGGGCTTTGCCTAATGGCAGGTCGTGAATTGCTCGGAAGAGTTCCCCGGGGGAAACTGCCTTTGGGGGAAGGCTAAGTTGCAGAGGAGCATTAAGGAAATTTTCTATGTTCGGATGATCTTTGTGTTGTAGGTTGTGTGGTTGGAATGTGTTATGCAAGTGCTGAGCAAGCATTTCTGCTTTCTCTTTATTGGTGGTCGCCCAAGAACCATCAGGTCGTTGTAGACTAAATGATGGATTGTTATAGTTAAGAATTCGTCTTGTCGTGTGCCAAAGTGTTTTGTTTTGAGTAGAGAGTGTCTCAGTGAAAGCCATAAATCTATCTGCTCTGTAACGCGAAAGGACAACCTGTAAATGACGATTTAGCCTATTAAGTTCTGCTTTAACGCTGGGGTATCTGTTTCTCTGCCATAAACGACGACATCGGCGCTTAGCAACTATCATTTGACGGATGTAAGAAGGAACGTTAGGTATGTGTTTAAATTCCATGTTCTCTCCTTCGCAACTGTCCCAAGCTGCGCTTTGTAGATTCTTTGTGAAGATTTCCACTCCACGCTCGATTTCACTAGGGGTTTTGAGGGAAATTCCCAGGTTTGTTGTTTCTGACAATATACGTTGGTACTTATTCCAGTCTATTTTACCAGATGTTAGGGAATGCCTGTACCTTAATTTGGTTGGTTGAGAGTTTAACGTAATTATTACGGGTGTATGATCAGATGATAGATCAGAAAGAGTTTCAAGTTCGTAGTAGGGGAAGAATTTAGACGATACAAAGAAATCTAGAATATCTGGGAGGCAACGATTATTGTGGGGATAGTAAGTGGGTTCTGCAGGGGCATAATAAAAATATTTTTTGTGAGTTAAAACATCATATAAAGTTTTTCCCCGCGGGTTGTAACTCGGCATCCAAACTGTTGATGTTTTGAATTAAAGTCACCACCTGCAATGAAATTTTTTCCTAGATAATTGAAGAAATGTGTAAATTGTTCGCGCGATATATTATGATTAGGCGGGCAGTACACAGAAGAAAGGGTAAGGGAATGAGTGATTAAAGATACTTCTACCGTGGTAGCCTGAATGTACGATTTTCTGTACGGAGGGAACGAATTATGACTAATACTATTACGAACAAAAATAGCCGACCCTGCATGGCTAGTTCCATCTGGATGTGTACTTCGATATAGTGTGTAACCAGTGATATGGCAGTGTGTTGTGTCCTTAAAGTGTGTCTCTGTAATAAGTGCAATGTCTACCCGATTGTCATGCAAAAATTGTTTGAGTTCGTGAACATGACGTACAAGACCTGCTGAGTTCCAGAGAGCAACGACGAGGGACCTGCTGGTTTCAGCCATTGATATGACTTAGCAACTTGTTAACGACCATATTAAGCGTAGTAATGAGAGGTGTCAAAAGGTCCTGAAAGCGTGTAAAAAATGTGTTAAGAGTGGCTGTAAAATGATCATAAGGATTCTGAGTCGTTAAGGGATCTGTTGATGAAAGAGTTGAGAATGTCATGGAAGGCTGAGATGGCTGCTGAAAGGGCTGGAATAACTGAGATGACCGAGTATGAGATGGCTGCTGCCGAAGGGAAGGAGCAGCCATCTGAGCGTATGACCGTGAATTCAATCTCGGGTCACGAGAAAGGGGGACGTGTTAGTATGAGTGGACTGTGTATGATTTGACTTTACCGAGGTACTCACGGGGACTGCACCAGTGACTGGAGGCTCCAACATTACATGAGATTTATTAACAGAATATTTACCAAAATTAAAATTTCTTTTATCTCTCAGTTCTTTTATGTTTGACATTCTTTGTACGTGGACGAATGATTGCCTTTGCAAAGAACGCAGACTCGGGGTTCATTGGCACCTCTTGGACAATCAGAAGTTGGATGAGAGTTGCTGCAGAGTTGCACATCTGAACGGATGATTACAGTACGAGCGGGTGTGTCCAAATCGTAGACATCTTTTGCACTGAACTACGTCACTTTTCTTTTTTGGCTCTTCAACCTTAATGCGTGTGCTTAACAAGGATTTAACATTAAAGATTTTTTCGTTATCTTTGTCAGGCTCAAGATCAACGAAAAATAATGGTAAGGGCACTCTTGTGCCAGCCTGTAAAACATTGACAACGTTTCTTACCTTAAAAGACAGTTGTTCCAGGGAATCCTTGATCTCACACGGATCGATACTAGGATGCAAATGACGTATCACGACTCTGTATGCTTTTTCGTGGGGTAGCTGATATGAATAAAAATTGCATCCCAATTCTCTTAATCGGTGCACAAGAGTACGGTACGTTTCGGATGTTTTTGGGTAAATGGTTACCCCGTCGTTGTTGGTCGCTTGAAATTCAAAGTCACCAGTTACTGTACTCTTCAACTGAGACATTAAGTTTTTGTAGTCACGCAGTTCTACGTTTTTTAAATAAATTGGTGGAGGCTTGCAAGAGTCTTCTTGTAACGATTCTAAAGGTCCGTATTTATTTGTTGTTGGGACTCGAAACTTAGAAGGAGGCAATTCCGAGTCAGCGGAACTCTTTTCCGTATCCAACGGACGTTTTTTACTAGACATGACCTTAGTCCATGCCATTTTCTGCGTACCAGTTGTCTCAGGTGCGACATCTAGGTGAGCGTTGATCACCTTCAAGTTCTCTTCGTGATTGAAGAGATTGTCCATAACTCCCTGCTCTATAGTCAATGGAAACAGGGAGGATTATTATACATATAACAATAGTTTATGAAAAATACTTACAAAAAATCAATGTAAACAGAAACACAAACATAACCTTACACATATGCACAATTTCCGTGTCTGGTATTCTATCTTCACCGTATTTTAAAATAAACTTCTCTTTCTTAATAAGAATAAAGTCTTTTTTTTCTTGTGAAATTAATAATTTAATTAATTTTCGATGGTTTCTCACAGAAAATCAGAAAATAAATTTATGAATGTTATTCACTATGTCGACACCAGCTGAACAGCTGATCCAGACCTCTAAGTAATAGTGCAACAATTACTTCAAAACACTAGTAACACTAAATCCTAACAGTGGTTTGATCTAGTGGTAAAGTCGTCACCGCGAGCCAGCTGTTTAACAGCTGATTTTTGGAGCCGAAGATTCCGTGGTTCAAATCCTAATAAACGTAATTTACTTTGTACATGGATTTCAATACCAGACATTTGGTTACTGGCTAAGTTTGATGGTTGGGGTTCAATTAACCATGCTTTTTCAAGAATGGACAGCCTGAGTCTTTACAAGATTATACCTCGTTTACACGGCATACAAATAATATCATCTTCATCTCATTGAGTAATGGTGTTGCTTACTATTCTTAAATTTAATAGATTGCAATGTACATACATATTTGTTATAAAAAAAGTAGCATAAAGGTCTTTATACATGAGTAAATTTTAGGAGCTGTGTTAATAATATTATTTTATGGTAAAAAAAAGATTATAAACTTTAAAAGAGGAAAATGTAATATACAAACTATAAAACTGAACTTATTTCACTTAAAACATCACGACTAATTGTAAAGATCCCTTCTAAACACCTCTACAAGATTTTCGCTAAGACTTTGAATTTCGTAGTCAGCGTAACTATAAACAAACTAACTTTTAACAGTAATCCTGTAGTATTAAATCTCCAACTAAAATTACTATCCAGCATTTAACGAAGACAAAACTGACAAGTAATCATAGTAGATGAGTGTTTATTTAAGTCAAAATTTTAAATTTATTATTAAAGAAATATTTAGTATAAAAGAATGAGAAATAAGTGAGAATTCGTTTTGTTCTTCTCCGGACTAATTTCTAAAGATTTGTTATTAGCCTGTTAGTGTCTAAAGGAATCTTTCTATGTTCTACGTGGCTGGCACAATCGCATTTAATTTACTGATGCAAACCGTTCTGTTGTTTGTGGGAAATAAAAATCACATAAATGTCCTTAGCTCAGTCAGGTAGTCAAGAGAACTCACACTCTGCACTCTGAACAAGCAGTATGTAAAAAATTAATATCAAAAATAAAAATATCTAGGCTACCTCACTAAAAAAATATACTCATCGCCGTTTTAGAGGTAAAAGATTTTGTGACAATATCGAAGAAGACATAGTTCGCGTAATTTCTAGAATTTCATTCATGATAATAGTAAAGAGGGGATAATAGAATGAAATAGTAACAATAGGTGACAATAGGACAATAGTGACAATAAAAGTATGCCTATTCATGAAAGTTGTTTGAAATAACTGCGCTATTGTGTATGAAAAAAGGTCGGGTATTGTTGTACAACTATTTTTGAAAGGGACCTGTAACACTTCCCATTAACAATATATCTTTTGTTACTTGTTTACATCAGTTCATCAGTTATGCCTTTTCGAAAACTAATAAAGATCGAATCTCTGGGTCGTTCGAGAAGTCTCTTTGAACCTCTCGAATATAAATAGACCCCCGAGCGCGGTCAGTGGGTTAGTATTCGTTTGACCTTTGACGTGTACCTATCGGGCGTAGTGCAGGCGCATTCCGAGCATTGTGTTGGACAGCGATTATTATACTGTCCTTGTTTGTGTGTGTATTGTGAAAAGTTATTGTGTATCTGTATTAAATTCAGTTTTTGTGTATTCAGTTTCATTTTTTATTTGTATTCTATAAAATTGATTGTAAGTAGTGCTAAGTAAAATACTAAGTTATTTATTGTTTATTATTTATTTTAAGTAAATTATTAAATCATTTATTTTATTATTTCATGATAATTAATTTAATTATTTATTTTGTAAATCTTTTAGTGTAATAAATATTTGTAATTGTAAACTTTAGTGTATTAATTATTTAATTACCGAGATCCCAAAACGAACCTTAGCGACAAGTGTCACAATATTGGTTTTGTTTTAAATTCAACTGTTACGCACATTAATGCTAATAACGACAACGAATGGTGATAGATAATAACTATTTATAATATAATATCAGACCTGAAATCGATAATACAAAAAAATAAATCCTGTCTAGCTTATTTCGGTTACACCGACAGGCCAACCGTTGATCCAATTTAAATAAACACTTAGGGTAAGTTCTCACCGCACACTATAGCATGTGGTGTGTGATAACCACATTCTCAGAAAAGTCGTATCACAGACTCAATTTATCCACGTAACATAGCGAACTATGGTAGTAGCGCCTACAGTTTCACACTACCGTCTTGATTTGTACGACAAGGTTTTCCCGCTGCGCTAGTGGTACGATCAACGCTTGTATACCACTCAAATCTAGCTCAGCACCAGTAATCGCATGCAGTAGATCATCTCGTTCCTGTATAGTGTAGCTTTTCACCGTTCTGCAGCAGATTGTGCCATTAAAACGTGTCGTGTTTTGACTCCGAACGTTTTACTGTTGGAATAATATTATATAAATATAACCCTGTATATAAAATAAAACTGCCTATAACAGACAGAGTGTTAAATTATTAACACTCAATCTGTTCGTTGCAGAGCTAAAATAAATAGTTCTGTTTCTTATCACATGGTCAGCCAATTAAATGACTGAATCATTTAAGAACAGAAGAGGTAGATGTGTAAAAGACACTAATCAGAGTTATCTTCTCTGAAAGTAATGAATTTCATTTTACAGCTAGACCCTGTGGTGAATGAAGTGAAGGTATCATTTAGAGTGGAAAATATGTGCTTTACAGACAGCCCGGCATGCTGATCAACGTACTTTTCCATTCAGTGAGGTAGTCAATTGTAAACCACCTCACTCCTCGTTTTACTCAGTAAAACCTCTAGAGGTCGAAACTAGCCTTTTGGCTGATGACCTAAACAAAAACACATTAAATAATACTTGTAAAAAATTCATTTATTAATGAAAATAACACCAGAAAGGTCAAAGAATAAGTAAGTATCTTACCGATCGAGTAACACTTTCGTTGATTTTATCTGATAGTCAGGTAATTTTAATATTTTAAACTATACAATTAAAATAAAACATTAGAAATAAAAATAAACTAACCTCAAAAACATAACCTTATTTTAATCATGAGTGAAAGATGCAAAATGAAAATCGAACTCAGTTTGGCTTAAAAATACGGAAAATCACTCTTTCACGCTAAACTAGGCTCTGTAGAGAAAAATTCGTTAAATAAAAATTGTAGATCTTTTAATTTTCTATAAATTTGATTATATACTTTTTTGTCGTAAAATGCGTACTAAAGCCGAAATCTTTAAAAAATCAATTTTTCACACATTTTCGTGAAAAAAAAATCAGTAAATCGCTAATTACTGATAAACTAAGCGTTATACAAAAACAAGCTTGAAATAAAAGTTGTAGAATTTTAAATTTTCTACAACTTTTGTCATATAAACTTTTGCACTAAAATGCATATTAAAGCCGTAATCTTAAAAAAACAACGTTTTTACGTGAAAACAGCCTCACCAAGAATTTAAGCAAAAATGGCGCCTACCCTATCTTGTAGAGAATAACAAACTGAATAAACCAGGCGATTTTGAAAAAAAATTGTAGGACCAGTTTTTGAGAAAATCGTAAAAAAGTGAAAAATTACACGAATAAACTACTACTTCCGGTACACTGATTTTGATGAAAATGTTCGTGTCAGATCCGGTAGTGGTATGTAACTTCAAGTTTCAAGTCCGTACGATGTTCCGTTTTTGAGATATTTTGTACACACACACACACACACACACACACACACACACACACACACACACAGACCAATCACTAAAACATGTTTTTTGGGTTCAGGGGGTCTGAAAACGTATAGATCCGGTGAAAACTCGATTTTGAAAAATCGACGTGAAAACAATATTTTCCTTCCTATATATTCATATAGGCAAGAGAAAGTAAAAAATTATGTTTTAATAACATATTCAAGGAGGACTAATGTCCTCCTTGAATATGTGAGAACCACTCCATGGGATTGTCGCATACCGATGTGGTAAATTCCCTCACACCACAGGTAATATAGTTAGCAGTGAGTACCCGCCCGTATTCTTCGTTTTAATTTGAGATAAGAATCTTCAACTTTTGATAATTCAAACCTGAAAAGAAAACTAAAGTAGCAAAAATATTTCATGTCGGTGTAAGAAAGACCGGTTAGAAAATATGAATAGAATTGTAATCGTTACGAAACAACTACAACCCGCCTGATAAAAGAAAATTTAATATGACAGTATAAAAATATGTTTGTAAAACATTTGTATATAATATGATTCAACAACATTGAATATAATAGTATTAGTATATTTCATGCGTAGTATATTAAGAGTATATTTCATGTAGCGTGTACTTGTGAAAACAAGCTTGTCCGACTATTTTTTTGCTTTTGTTAAAATGCAATTGTGTAGACAATGTGAAATGGTCGGGTGAATAACAATGTTAACTTAGAAACGAATTTAAATGTTACATGAGAATTTTAATGTTTTAATATTTTAGACAGCTAGAATAATGGAGAGATAAAAAGAGTAATTTTGTATTGTGTTATGCTTTGTGTAACGGGGAGTAGTTTGAAGCGAAGGTGTGAAGAGGCTTAACAACCTGTCAAGTGGATAGGTTTTCATTTGTTTGATTCTGGATTACAACACTGACAGCATTCCCGTTTTAAGAATATATTTGCAGCTTCTTGACTTTTATCATTAATCATTACCATACTGTAACAATTATGAACGCATATTTTTATAAGAAAATTATCTACTCAGCCTGTTATATCTTTTAAAAATATTGTAACATTTATTGCAAGCTCTTTCGGAAATTGGTTGAATAATAAATTATTAAAAAAACTTAATTTAAAATAATTTATATAAATTATTTATCGACAAAACAATAAATTACATTAAATAAACGTATTAGGTTCAGATTACTTATAAATTACAATTTAATTACGTGGACTAGATTGACTATCAAATTTTTTATACGCTGAGAGCTTAACTAAATTTAACTATACATAAAAAATTGGTTTCTTACAATCAAAACAATGTTTTACCTGAATGCAATGGCCCTCTAATACCCGTATATACGTAAGCTATTATCGTGTACGCTAGACCGTTTCGGGAGTTAACTCATCGCAATCGAGGGGCACACACTTAATAATACTTTTTACCACACTGCTCTCCTGACAAGAGAGCCGACTGTTATTGAGGTGATAGTATATTCCGGAAAAATACGAAGATAGTATGAGGAATCTATCAACCATGTGGCGCTTAATAATTTGCATTATGTAAGTGTATCTATAAAGTGAATTGTAAAACTTTTTTGGCAGGTTTATGAAGTATGTGTGTGTTTTAATTTTTAGGTGTACAATATGTTTACTTTAAATTAGGCTAACGTACAAACGATTGACCATTAAACAGTATTCTTTTAATTAATATTAAAGATAAGGTTTGCTCTATTTTATCTTCAAACTCCTAACTGGAATAATAATTAAGTAGGTTTACAGTGTGAATTTTCTTGATGAAGTCATTCTTGTTTTGGGCAGTTTTCCGTGAAATTGTTTTAAGTGTTATTTAATTATTACAACAATATAAAATATTTTAAAGTCGTTATGTAAAGTGTCGTTTTTAAGTACTAAGGGAAGTAAGTGATAACTACTCATGTACTTTAAGTGCATGTACTTTTATGTAAGTTCAGTGTATTTTTTTGGAAAATTTTCAAACTATCTGTTAATCATTGTTTCTTATGCTGTCAGATGCGTAGATTACGAACCCAGTGATGAAAAAGTGGCCTGAGCTCTGTAATTGCCGAAAACATTTTATTCAATTATTCACCATCTCACTATCAAATTGGAAGACTAAAGTTGGTCTACTTGTTTTGGGAAATTTTCAAACGATTTGGGCTGTCAATTTAAGCTGTCGATTTGAGCTCTTTGATAGTATTGTCAAACGATGCAGAACACTGTTCGCAGTATTATGGTAATACTGTGAGCAATATTGTAGATTTATGTATTTGAATACCATCTGTCCAAATAGGCCTTTTTAAGTAGTATTTATAGAATTATATCACCAGACATCCACCCTATCTTTTGAAAGAAGATTCCAAAATTCTAAAAATTTAATTTTTATTTTCAACCCACAATAGAATACTACATAAATATTTTGAAGTGGTTAATTAATTATCTCGTTAATTGCAGTACAACTGTTTAGTGACATAATCTCGATTTTTACTGGACATCTGTAATAAGAAATTCAATCAAACATGGTGACGTGTTAATTTAATATTATTTTCTCACGTTTAGTGCAAATAATATCAGCTGGAAAATAAAAATTTTTATTTATAAACTAAAAAATATATAGCAATTTACTATACATTTTGGCAAACATCCATTTATTAATGGATTTTCATTTTATTAAAAAAATAAATATTAAAAACCACCAGAACGGTAAAACGAAAATAACAATACTCACCTATTAAGAAGGCTTTCGTGGCTTTACCACGTCGTCAGTTTTTTGTAAATTTATAATCACACATAGTATATTTTAACAGAGATGTTAACCTCTTCTGTATGTCATGATAATTACAGGAATTAATTAATTTATCAATTATACATGAATATCTATCTTATTTATATTTCTTTAATATCTTTATACATATACCTATAACTATCTGGGCTGCGAAGTGAGCTTTCGTAGGAACTTGGATGTCGAAAATAAAGTAAATAAAGTAAATAGATTTCAGGCAATTTGCGGTACCATCAATAGGACACTGGGTAACAGAGGCAGTAGTGAAGTTCTACAAGGTAATAGCAGCCCCAGTCCTTCTTTATGGAAGTGAGTCATAGGTTACCACAAAACGCCAAGAAAGTAGAATCCAAGCAGCTGAAATGAGGTTTTTAAGAAGGGTGAAGAGCTGCTCGAGGCTGGATTTAATACATAACGAGGATATTAGATCCGAGTTGAGTGTATTTAGCTTGAATGAGAAAGTGGAGGAGTACCGGAATCAATAAAGGCAACATTTGGAACGGATGCCAGAGAAGAGAATACCTTTAAAAGTGACGAAATATGTTCCAGTTGATGAAAGAAAGGTGGGAAGACCTTGGAGAAAATGGCAGTAGTCGAGATGTACGGGCTGGAATGTCTCGTGTTTGTGTAGACTTACGGGATGGTTTGTGAGTTCGGAACAGGCTTATGCCTAATCCTTGATAGTAAGAAGAAGAAGAAGATCAATTTTACATTTATTTACCAAGTTATTTTTGCCAACATAATTTGGTAGCTGTTCTTAATCTGTTCAATTTCTTTTTGTTTTTAAACGTATATACTATAACCTATGTGTAAAACTCTTCAGTAATATATCAACTACTCTATTTTTTTAGGATTAGTTTTAAATATTTTCAAATAATTTTCTATAGCCTATTACTTACTGTGTGTTAAGAATTAATTAAGTATTTGGTACTATTGGAAAAATTTATATGTCCATTTTTACTTTCTCTTGCATTTATTAATACCTATATAGGAAGAAAAGTACATTGTTTTCATGTTGATTTTTTGAAATCGAGTTTTCACCGGATCTACACGTTTTCAGACCCCCTAAACCAAAAAAACATGTTTTTAGCGATTGGTCTGTGTGTTTGTTTGTGTGTGTGTGTGTGTGTGAACAGAATATCTCAAAAATGGAACATTGTACTTACTTGAAACTTTAAACTTAAGTTACATACTACTACCGAACCCAACACGATGTAATGAGACAAATTTAATGGACATCTGGAGTTGTTTATGTTTGAGTCTATTGAAATAAATATAAATAATTCCAGCTGATTAAGATAAAATATTTAAAAATTATTTAATTTTCATTAACAAAATATGGTTACTAGGCAACTAAGAAGAAGAAATAAAAATTGTCAATTATTTTAGTGTGGGACTGGAGGCCAAAGCAAGCAAGTAGGTCCCACATTCGTTCTAAAAAATATATTAATATCAGAAGAGAATTTACTCAAAGTTAAAAAATACATACTTATATAAGAAGGACGTTAAATGTTAATACATATAAATTGTTGTTGTTAAATTTTTAACATTCAAATCAAATAAAACCAGTAAGTTGATTTAACAGTATTAAGACCAGGAGCATTATTTTAGAATTGCACTTAAACAATGAAACTTGTGATTGTAATTATGAAAATATATTGATTAAATAAAAACCATAACGAGTTAAATGTGAATAATGTTTTATTGAATGAAATAGGGGACAAGGTAAATGGAAAAATAATAAAATCAAACTTGAAAGCTGATGCAACCAATAAAGAATACAATAATAATATAATCTTTTACAAATTTGTCATACCCTCGTGAGAAAAATATAGTTATTTTACAAATTTGGCAAATCCCTCGTGGGGATAATATTTATATATTACAAATTTGGCTAATCCCTCGTGGGGATAATTTAAATATTTTATAACGAACAGTTTCATCAAAATCGGTCAACCGAAAGTAGTAGTTTATTTGTGTAATTTTTCACTTTTTTGCGATTTTCTCAAAAACTGTTCCTACTATTTTTTTTTAAATCGCTTGGTTTACTAAATTTTTTATGCTCTACAAGATAGGGTAGGCGCCATGTTTGCTGAAATTCTTGGTGAGGCTGTTTTCACGTAAAAAATTTGTTTTTTAAAATTACGGCTTTAATAGGCATTTTAGTGCAAAACTTTATATAATAAGAAATGTAGAAAATTTTAAATTATATAAATTTTATTTCAAACATTTTTTTGTATAACGCTTAGTTTAGCGGTAATTAGCGATTTTCTGTTTTTACTCACGAAAACGTGTGAAAAATTGATTTTTTAAGATTTTGATCTTAGTATGCATATTACGACAAAAGTATATATTTTATATAATCAAATTTATAGGAAATTAAAAGATCTACAACTTTTATGCAAGCATTTTTCTCCACAGAGCCTAGTTTAGCGTCAAGGAGTGATTTTCTTTATTTTTAAGCCAAACTGAGGTCGATTTTCATTTTGCTTCATTCACTCATGATTAAAGGTACCTTATGTTTATTGAGTTTAGTTTATTGCTAATTTTTAATGTTTTATTACTAATGTTATGTTAATGGTTAATTATTTGCATTGGCAAGAGAAAGTTGTGAGAGTGTTTCACGCCAGATTTTTGTAATTATATTACATTTAACATTTTTGTATATAGTGCTCAGAAAACCTCTTCCTCAACAATGTAGTAGTTTTCATAATTAATACATTTTTCGCAATCATTACAATTTACAAAAAAAAAATGTTTATGTTTAAATTCTTTTCACAAGTTATGTTTAAAAACATTCATAAATGTTTTTTTATAATGAAATAATCATTTTTGAGAAGATACATTTATTTTTCTCATGTGCAAGATAACTTCAATGTATATAAAATGATCTACTCTATCAGAAAATTTTATATGTTTATTACATCATATCAGCTCTAAGTTGGAAGAATCAATATATTTACCTATAACGCTACTGTATTATTTGTCATATAGTTCATTCATGTTTTCCATTTACTTTTTAGGATTCCCTCTTGAATCGTTTGTACGTATATGTAATTTGTGAATACAGCACCACTAAGAGGTAACAAAAGAATATATATCAATTAGTAATGCGAAGAACACGTAAACCAGCTTCCCGTTACACCACAGTTGTAAAACTTTAATGACTGTAACCCAATTTGGCATTGCAAGAAAGAACCGAGGTATACTCGTAGACTACACGGAGTTGAATAAATATTTTTTAAATTTCAATATTGTGACATGTGTATTTATTTTTATGATATTACTTATTACTGTATAGTAATATTATCTTATTTGTAATTTGTTTTTGACACCCGTTAAAGTACAAAATTTCAACAGACACTACGAATACGCTCTATAGTCTTAAATCAATATTTATACTTTTATTACTAACAGGAACACCTTCCTAATACCCAAAACCACACAAGACTAAACATTTTATATGAGTTCTTAATTTTACAAATCACTAAAATTTGCACACGCGCCAAACAAGGGTATATTACTAGCTCCAAACGGGTTGCAAATACGTTTTGTTTAATTAAATAGTGTCTTACATTTTTATTTTATTTACTGTGCTCTATTATTATTGTGTTAATTACGTGTTTTCATTGATTCTTTGTGTACTTATTATTTATTTCATTTGTGTGATTATTTGTGTAACCTACGAGGTTATACGCGTGTTTTGTTGTGTGCCGGCCCGGGCGATAAGGTTTAATACCTGAGCTTGGCACAGACAGGCACCGTCGTTACGGTACTTTGCGTCTAGGGAGATTGGGCTCCATGAACCTAGACGCACCCACCACTTCAGAGGAATCAACGGCGCGTGCTATTTGGGACATAGCGACGGCAGCGACGCAACAAATAACCCATTCCTCTTCATCGACCAGCGCACCGGCTCCGATAACATCATCAATGGAAGTACCTGACAACGAAGGCTTCACCACCGTCCACCGAAAACGAGTTCGCACCAACTCAGGTGACGTACAAACACTTACCACCCCGATTGCAACCTCACCCCCCGATTCGACGCCACGTCGAAGTAAAGTTCCTCCGTTTGTGTTTCGCGCCCCTGCCAACTGGGCCGCGTTAACAAGGACACTGAGCAGTCAGCTCACGGAGTCATTCAAGGTCACGACACGTGGCAATTCTTACTCCTTATTTACAAAGAATATCGATGACTTCAAAAAGTGCAAGGCTGTCCTCCTTTCGGAGGGCATTAACTTCCACACTTACTATACAACCGAGCCTGATGTGGTCAAAGTGGCAATCAAAGGGTTGCACTCTTCGTTTCAACCCGAAGAGGTTAAGATGTTCCTCGCTGAGCGTGGCTTCGAGGTGAACCACTGCCAGAATATAACTGGCCGAGCTGGCAGGCCAATCAATGTGTTCCTACTCAAGTTGCGCAAGTCACCTCGCTTCGAGGACATTTACAAGGTCGATTCGATCTTCAACATTGAAGTGACCGTGGAGGCCTTCCGCCCACGGCCGGGTCTGCCACAATGTTTTCAGTGCCAGCGTTATGGCCACTCATCGGTTAATTGTAACCATGAGTTAAGGTGCGTCAAGTGTGGCGGTAAGCACGACACAGCTCAGTGTGAAGGCAAGTTAATTGAACAGCCTCGCTGCTGCAACTGTAATGGCCAGCACCCTGCTAGCTATCGGGGGTGCCCATTACATTTCCGGCTTCTTGCCGAGAGGCGCAAGGCTGCCGCCCAGTCGACGGCCGCTTCCTCATCAGCTCCGTCTACCGCCAAGTCCCAGGTGACACAATCACAACCCTCTTCTTCTTCTTCCCCTCCTACTCAGAGGAGCTATAACAAAACAATCATTAAGAAGGCTCCTGTGCACAGGGCCACCACCAAGAACCAGTTTCCGACTTCTGAGTGGTCCCACCACTCACAGCCATCCAAGCCGGTCTTCTCCGAAAGGGAGTTTCCGCCACTCCCGGCTAAAAAAGTCCCTCCTAAGGACAGCACTGCATTCGATTTTTCTACGATCATCCAGTTCCCCTCCCCAAATCGTCCACCTCCCCTAAGTTCCTAGCTTGGGTGGCTAATGTTCTTCCTCAACTAACATCTATTAGCTCCGCCTCTGAAGCTATCACTATCCTTATCTCATCTCTGACCTCCCTCCTTTTGTAATGCGTTTTCGCATTATGTCATGGAATGGCAATGGCATCCTTCGCCAACGAAACGACCTACTACGAGTACTAACAGATTACGATATTGACGTTGTTCTTCTACAGGAAACTAAATTTTTACCTACTACTCGCTTTCGCCTATCCCCCTACATTGTGTGTCGTGCCGATCGACCTGGCGCTGTGGTCCCGGCAGGAGGGGTAGCTGTTCTGATACATAAGAGACATGTTCATAACTTCCTTGTCGTGACCCATATTCCTTCGATTGAACATGTCGCTGTTACGGTGCCTCTCTTCTCACGTCTGGTTACTTTCATTTCAGTTTACCGCCCCCCATCTGCTGCCCATTTCCACCCCGCAGCCCTTGCTATGCTCTTCGACCAACGTCGACCTGTGTTTGCAGCTGGCGATTGGAACAGCAAACACACGGACCTCGGCTGCCGAACAACGAACATTGCTGGTACTGAACTCCTGTCCTTCCTCGAGCAGTCTCCTTTGTCGTTAGCGCTCCATGTTCCTGACACCCCGACAAGGGTGCCCCCATTCACCTAACAACTTCCTGATATCCTTGATTACGCTATTTCTCTCGATCGTGCCTCCGTCCCAGACATCGATGTATTACCTGAATTGAATTCTGATCACTATCCAGTTCTGTTTACTTTCACGTCCTCGACTGCTCGTATCCCTGTCCCGCCTCCTTCTCTGAAGGTCTGCTGGCGTTCCTTCTATGACTCAGTTGCCTCCCTAATTCCACCTGAACCCCCTACTTTTATCACTGTAACTGAGCTTGAGTCCCATCTTGATTCCCTCACTTCGATACTTTCCGATTCCATTGCCCAGAACTCGCACCCACGCCCGCCTCGCACTAGGTCATCACTTCCAGCTCCTATCAAAGCAGCAATCGCCGATAGGCGTCGCTTTCGAAGGCTCTGGCAGCGCACCAGAGATCCACATCATCGGGATCTGTTCAACGGTGCCGCTGCTAGGTGTAAACTGCTACTCCATGGTCACCGGTGTAGTAAGTGGGAGGACTACCTTCATCGAGTAGCGGATGACGGAAGACCATGGGAGGCTACACGTCGTTTGTTTTCGACCCAGAGGAAGTCGCATCCTCTGATGACACCTAATGGTTTGACATATTCTCCGCAGGCGATTGCGGACACTTTCGCTTCGCATTTTGAACGACATTTTGTTGCCCCTCCGCCCGTTCATCATGACCAGGATGAACTCATTCATGATGAAGTCAACTCAACGCTCTCTAACCCTACGCCCTGTAACTTACAGCCCTTCACAGAGGATAATGTCACCTCTGTAATTTCCTCGATTAATCCGCGTAAGGCCCCTGTTCCTGATAATGTCTCTGGATACGCCATCCTGAATTCCCCGCCAGATCTAAAGCTTCATCTTTTGACAATTTTCAATGCAGTGTTGGCGCTGCAACATTTCCCCTCTTCGTGGAAGGTTTCCAATGTCATTACTATTCTGAAACCCCACAAACGTCCGACTGATCCCGAAAGTTATAGACCAATTTCCCTTTTACCGATCCTGTCAAAATTATTCGAAAGGCTTCTTCTCCCGCGCCTGCGACCTGTTGTTGAATCTGTTCTTCCCCCCGAGCAATTTGGTTTTCGTCAAGGACACTCCACAACTACCCAACTCCTCCGCATCGTCACGGCACTTGTGGATGCCAGAAATTCTTACTGTGACACGACGGCTGTACTGCTTGATTTTCGGGCTGCATTTGACCGCGTCTGGCATATGGGCCTCCTTTACAAACTGGCACAATTCTTTCCCCCTCAACTGTCCGATTACTCCATTCCTATCTTACTGGAAGACAATTCCAAGTCTCTGTCACTATTCCTCAGTTCCACATGGCCATGTCCCCACTCACCCTTCGTCCACGGGTGTACCTCAGGGCTCGGTCCTTGGGCCCATCCTCTATCTTATGTACACCTTCGATTTTCCTGTCCGTGATTCAATCCAATTCGGACTGTTTGCCGATGATGCTATTCTGTACCGTCACGGCAGATACCTCCGCCTCAATTGCCGCGCGCTTCAAACTCAGCTTCTAGACATCACTAGCTGGTGTCGTGTCTGGAGATTATCACTTAACCCCACAAAATGCGAAGCAATCCACTTTACACTAAAACGCAATGTTCCTCCGCCTCTACGATTGGAAGGGGAACTCCTCCCATGCCAGAACAGCGTGAAATATCTAGGGGTTGACCTAGATAAACGATTGACGCTTCGACAGCACATTGACAGCAAGCTTAGCAAGGGTAGGGCCTTGTTTGCTTTACTCATCCCTTTGTTCCTCTCTCCTGCATACTCCTCAAAACTGAAACTTCTGATGTACTCCTCTATCCTACGTCCTTTCCTTTTGTACGGGTCACCGGTATGGTGGCCCTTTCTCTCCAAGTCCAACAAAAGACGTACTTCAGCATACCAGAACAAAGTCCTCCGGTGCATCACACAGTTCCACTATCTTATATCCAATCGCATCATACACGAACACCTTCTCTTCCCTTCTATGGAGGACTTTATTTACAATACCTCGAAACGGCTACACGACGCTGGGAAAACTGACGGACCCCAGATCATTCAGGACTTGTACCGACGCCCACACCCACCTGAAGTCTCTATGCCATTACCATTCCACGACTTTATCTAAATTTTAGTATCACCCACTTAACAAAATTTAGAGTTGCCACATTTTTATTCTGCCCTGTATTCCTCTTATTTGCCCATGCCCCTCCTACTTGTATGACTCACTCCCCCCAGTTGGTAGTTGTCCCCATGTTCCTATGCATAATCACTCCACTACGGTGAAAAGAGCCGCCATTTTAAATTAATAAACACTCAGAAAATAAAAAGGCCGGTGATTATGCCAAACTCTACCCTTTCCGTCTCCCCTGAAATCATAAACTAACCCCTACCTTAAATTATACCTTTAGTCCACGTTCAGTAAAATGCATGCCTTCCCCTCGCCAAGATAATAGGCCTCCCACAAAACTGAAAAAAAGGCCACTGAAAAATAAAATAAAATAAAAAAGCCGCTCTTAAACCCACTTGTCCCTTAATTTAAATTTTCCACAAATAACTTCTAAAAATAAATTACCTCCTTTCAAGTCCCAGTTCCAATGTCCCACGAACCAGTATCCTATTTCCTATTTAAACTATAAAATTCCCCCTAAATTTCTTGAGGTTGCAATTATTCTGTTATATTGTTCCCCGAGCGACCAGGTGTTCCTTAACACGATGTCGCCATCATAGGGCTTCTTAGCCCTCTCAACCAGGATTCAGGGGAAAGACCATAGTTATTAAAGGAAATTTTATTAATATGGCAATATTCAAACTTATCTTTGAAAAATTAACCAAACTATGAAACGTAATCAATACATCTCATCAGACAACTCCAAAGACGGGAAAGCACTTATTATATTCCCGTATTGGCAAATTATAGACCACGTAGCCTAAAGTAATTTAAGATATCTCTGGAAGCTCTTTGTACAAGCCGCATCCTTAAATTTATTGTTTATTGTAACTTTTACGCCTTTATTTCTTTAATAAAAGTATATATATTAAAACTAAAATTGAATGATTTTTTTAACGCAGTCGCTAAATTGATACACCGTACTCTCAAATTATTACAGTGATTTAAAATGTTTAATCGTATGTTTTACGGTACAGGGAAAACGGTTTCAAAAGATTTTTTGTTTGAATGCCAAAAATCTACAAAAACCCGGATCTGTTGATTTTCATAATTTTAAAATTGTATACGAGTAGGCCTACTTAAGTAAAACTGCACTATTTCATGTATTCTTAAGGAGTCACAAATTGATTAAGTACGCATAGGTGCAATAAATATTCAAATATACAAAGAACGTGGTTGTAAAAGACAACTGATTTTCTATTAGCTGCAATAATCGGGAATTAATAATAATTAACGATGGGTGATGACAAATCTGTACGCAGAGATCCGTATTTAGAGAAAGATTGAACGGGATTTGAAGTGGGATTTCAAACCCAACTCGACCAAAATCCCTTATTCTTTTAAATACATTATTATGGAAACCTAAAAACAGAAACCTTAAACGGAAGTAATTTGATAAATCATAATCTACCAATGTTAGAGGTAATTAAATCATAAAATTACTGTTTAGTGCCCTCCAGGTTGATCTAGCGGCTAGGTCGTAGCCGCAAATCAACTGTTTAAAAGCGGATTTTTGGTAACAAACATTCCGTGGTTCAAAACCTAGTATAGGTTGTTACTTTCATACCATTTTCAATAATAAACAATGGTTATTGGTGAACTTTGATAGGTAAGGATTAACAAAACATCTCAGAAATGGTCGGCCTGAGTTTGTACAAGACTAAACCTCATTTATACATCCATACATCCTCCTCATCTAACTGGATCATGAGGTTGTTTGTTGTCCTTAACTGAAGAGATTGCAATGTACACACATTATGAATTAAACAGAATAAATAAAAATATTTAATAAAAGCATTTATTTAATAAATTCAAAAAAAATTTGTCGGAAAGATTTTAAGATATATTTATATACTTTTAGTTATGCTTTATTTAAAATAACATTATTTTTGCAATTCAAGATATTTTTATAAATATGTAAATTTTTTGGTGATTTATTTTTATTTGTTGCGTTAAACGAAAAATTCTTACGAGTTTATTCATTGGTGGACATAGAATTACTATCCTTTATTTCAATGATAAAAGCTGAATTCATCTCAGTCGTATATTTGAACAATATTTTCAGCATCGTTTCGTCGATTGTGAGAGAATACTTTTTATATTTCTGTGAATAATTTTTTTTAGAGAATCACATATTTCATCAGCCTTTTCTTTTTTCTATGTTTTATTAACGTTATATTTTTCTTTTTCAGAATCATTGATTCATTTTGTCTTCTGTATTCAATTAATCATTGTATCTGCTCTTTAGTGCTTTAAACGGTATTTTGTTACGAAATGAAAAAAGAAACAATAAACCCTTCGAATTATCGAAAGCTTTATATTTACGCGTGCGAAGGACATTATTGTGAATGGAGAAGAGGAAAAACGAGGAAGTTTTACACTATTTATAGCTTGTGGTACATAAAAAATAGAATGAGCAAACACTGGTACTATTAGTGCTCGCCAAGAAGAAGTCTGGTGTATTTGAAGAGTTCTATTTCAAAACGACCGAACGAAAACTTTTAACCCTACATCAAATTAAAACCTGTTCTTTCCTGCGATGATTCGTTAAATTCTTATTTAAAATTTTGTCAGAGTTACAGAAATTTACAAATAAAAAATACTTCGACTATAGCCAGTTTTCTGTTAGTGTGCATATTAAACGTTTACAACTCCATCCAGTCTTAACATTAGAAACTGAGCTGTCAGTAAATTAAAAATAACAGTTTCCTTCATTCTTTAATTTTTCTTTTACGAACTCATTGGAACACTTTATTCCAATTTATGTGTCAGTCCATTCTGTAATTGGTTCTTCTTATTCCTGAAGCGTGTAATTTGTTTTATTCCTGCTTCTTTACTTTTCGCCCACATACTCTTTAGGCGTTCCGACCTTTGGCGCTTGTCCTCGTTCGAATACACCCTGTTGGATTCCTTTCTAGTTTTAGGCTCAAATAATATCATATTAGATTTAATTAATTCAGTTTTCTTTATAATGTAAATATTTAAAAAGTAAACTCTGATGTTTCGTTTTAATATGGCTGTCATTTATAAAAGTACTATTTTATCTCCACTAAAGATTGGAAAATGAACTTTCGACTGAACTATGCAATTTTACAACAACTGTATTGTGCCAAGTATAGACTTTTGCATCTAAAATTACAAATAAAATGGAAATGAGACTTGTGATTTAAAAATAGAAAATTCTTTTAAATACGTTAAGGGACAACTTGTTCTTCCAGTGGACTTCTTTTGTGGCTTGCACTTTTTAGGAGAACTTGAAATAATTCGGAGAAGAACAAAGGCGCCGACCCATCTGTTGTTGTTATGTTAAATTAATATAATATAATGTGACAAGATCGAGAAATGACGGGATCGCTCACGAATCTTCGAGAATTCCATTTGTAAAGATAGTTAATGAATGGTAATAGTAACAACAAGAGGGAGTAATAAAGACAGAAATAACAATACACAATAGATCAGTTTTTGTAAATGACAGATTGTAACCATAAAAGTGTCTATTCATTCATAAGGGTATTGTGTGTTATAAAAAGTGTATTTTTATAAAGTTGTTTACGTTTCTATTTACAATAGTTGACTTGTTAACAAAAGGGATTTTTCTAGCATTCATTAATAAAGAGTTATTTCTGTATTGAGTAGATTTCTCTAAATTGTTCTGGAAAAATCTTTATGAATGAGTAGGTATAAAAAGAGACCCGCCCCGAGGCAGTCGGGCAGTATTCGTGTGATCTTTGCCGAAGAGTGACGGGTGTGTATTACAGGTTATACATCCGAGGATCGTGCAAGATTATTATACCGTTGCTTTGTTGTGTTTGTGTATTGTAGAGTTGTTAATGTGTAATTGTGTGAATTCCGTTTGTGTTGTATGTTAGTGTAATTTATAAAAGTGATTGTAAGTAGACTAAGTAAGTTGTAAGTTATTTATTGTTTATCTAGCTTAAGTGAATCATTAAATAATTTATCGTGTTATTTAATTATAATTAGTTTAATCATTATTTTGTAATCTTTTAGCCTAATAAATATTTGTAATTTGTAAACTTTAGCGTATTAATTATTTAATAACCTAGATCCCGAAACGGACCTTAGCAATAAGTGTCACATTGGTGTCAGAAGTGCGGGATCTAGTGTTTTTTTTTAAATAATTGTTAGTTAAAGTCATTTCAGTAAAGTTTCATAAAATAATCGTATAGTGAATTAGTGTTGTTTTTTTAAAATTTAGTATTTAAAGTTTTGTAAAATCTCTATCATTGCTTGTAAAACTGTTTCATAATCGTTATATTTGTTTGTAATTGTTCTATCTTGCTACTAAAATTATTAATTTTGTATCTGTTGCTATTTTTGTGATTAGTTGTAAATTGTTAGTCAAAATGGCGAGTTCTGTAGACTTGACCGTATTAATGGAAATGTTAAATGAAATTAAGGCGAGTAATGATGAGATTAAGGCAAGTAATGAAAAAACCAATAATAACGTACAGGCAATTAAATCTGGAAATGAGGAAATTAATGATAAAATACAGGCAATTCAGTCAAGTAATGATGAGATAAAAACAGAATTAAAATTAGAGTTAGGAAAAATTAGAGATAATGTAGATAGTTCAAATGATAGGGTAGATTCAGTAGAGTTTAAGTTAGAAGAAAACGTTAAGGAAGTTAGAAATAGTGTTGTAAAATTTGTAGAAACTAGGTTAAAAGAGAATAATGAATTAATGGACACTAGGCTAGAAGAAATAGATAAGGCTATAGATATTAGGTTTAAGGACATTGTTAAAACAGTGAAATCAAGTGAACATCGCGGCCCGGTAATTCACGCCGACAGTACATCGTCCGGGCGCGGAATTAGTGTGAAAGCGCCGAAATTTGACGGAAGTTCTTCGTGGCAAGTCTTTCGACGACAGTTCGAGGCAGCGGCCGACTTCAACACATGGTCACCGGCAGAGAAAACAACGGTACTGATGACTTCGCTACAGGGCCAGGCAGCGGAAGTTCTACGCGCTGTACCGGCGACCGCAGGGTACGAAGAAATCGTCGCAGCACTAGAAGGGCGATACGGCGAGCATAACTTGGCGGCCATCTACAAGTGTGAGTTACGCGGACGAAGACAGAAGCCGGGCGAAACCTTGCAAGAATTCGCCCTGGATATTGAACAACTCGCGCAGAAGGCTTTTCCAGAACAGCCTGTCGGGTTTATCCAGGAAGAAGCGGCGCAGTGTTTCGGCAATGGGGTTCGAGACGCCGAAATGAAGAAACACCTTATTCTACAGGGCCATAAGACACTCAGTGAGGCTCTCACTCAGGCCCTGCGTATAGAAGCTGTCACCGCATCTACAGATACACCAGCAAAAGTACGGAGGGTGACTGCCGACGAATACAACGGCTCAAATAGATTTGAAGTCCGGCCTAACCGAAGCACACCGAGTCAAAACCATCGACGGACACCGACCAGCGAGAAGCAGCTGTGCTGGCAATGTGGAAAGCCAGGCCACTTTAGAAGGAACTGCGGAGAGAATAAGCCGACACCCGACCAGGGAAACGACGAAACGCCGGCGTAAAGAGGGGACCGCCGGCGCCGAAGATCTCTTCCCCTCCAGCCATCTTCAGTCTAGCCACCGTACGAGGAGGGTCAGACAGCCTCATCGCCGACGGATTATTAAATAACAGGCCATGCTCTATTACCGTAGACACGGGGGCCTCTATTTCAGTAATTCGGCCGGACAAGGCGACCCGCTGCAAAAGAAGGAAAGTAAACCAGAAGTACGCCGTGCAGACCGCTTCGGGCAGCACACTGCCTATTAAGGACGAAGCCTTAGTTAATATAACACTCGGGTGTTACAAACTACAAGCCTGGGTGTTTGTCGCCGACATCGTGGACGAATTCATATTAGGGCTTGACATACTGAGATCGCACGACGCTGCAGTAGATATCGGACGCCACTTGCTGAAGATGGGGCGGTGTGAAGTAGCGTTATGGAGTCCTCGCCTCAAGCCCAGCAATGCTGAAGTTCTACTAAAGGCGGACGAAGTGATACCTGCCCGATGCGAGAAGATTGTAACGGCCACACTGTCGAATAATCTGGGCACCAACAGCGGCGTTACGGAAGCTGGTGAAATCACCGGAAAGGAAGGAGTGATCATCGGGCGAGCTGTAGTACCGAACAGCAAGACGATCTCCGTCCGGGTAGCGAATTTGGATTCCTCAGATAAGGTACTACCGAAGGGAACTGTTCTTGGTAACTGCGAACCAGTAACTTGGACATCTGAACCGCCAAGAGCACTAAATCAGGGAAGGCGTCGGAAGAACCCGGAACTACAGCAACTGACGGCGGCAGCCGGCGTGGAGCTCAGCGATAATACACGGAAGGGACTTGACAACCTAATCAGGGACTTCCAAGACATATTCGCGACGGAAGAAGAAGGATACGGCCGTACTAATCAAGTGTACCATCGAATCGACACTGGAGATGCTCAACCGATACGCCAGCCGCCGAGACGACTACCGCTAGCAAAACAGGGAGAGGTTGATAAGATGGTGGAAGACATGAGAAGGCAAGGCGTCATCGAAGAGTCCGACAGCCCTTGGTCATCACCTGTAGTGTTAGTAAAGAAGAAGAACGGCGAGTTACGATTCTGCGTGGACTACAGGAAGTTAAATGATGTAACCAAGAAAGACTGCTTTCCTCTTCCTCGGATCGACGATACACTAGACACTCTTGAAGGAGCGAAGTGGTTCTCTACACTCGACTTGAAAAGTGGATACTGGCAGGTTGCGGTTCATCCAGAAGACAAGGAGAAGACTGCGTTCTCGACTGGACGAGGCCTTTGGCAGTTCACAGTGATGCCGTTTGGACTATGCAACGCGCCGGCCACTTTCGAGAGGTTGATGGAGTCAGTTCTACGAGGATTGATGTTTGAATCCTGCCTCGTCTATTTAGACGACATCATTGTGCTAGGACGCACAGAAGAAGAACACCTGCAGAATCTAAGGAAAGTGTTCCAGCGGCTGCGAGGCGTCGGGTTGAAGTTGAATCCGAAGAAATGTAATCTGTTTCGGCGAGAAGTACAGTACCTGGGCCATATCGTATCAGCAGCAGGCGTCGCCGCAGACCCCGACAAACTGAAAGCCGTAAAGGAGTGGCCTACACCACAAAACAAGCATGATGTTCGAAGTTTCCTAGGACTGTGCGCGTACTACCGCCGGTTTATTCAAGGCTTCTCCAACATTGCGAAGCCTTTGATACGCCTGACGGAGGACAAGAAGAACTATCAGTGGGCACGAGAAGAAGAAGAGTCTTTTAAGCGGCTGAAAGAAAAACTATGCTCCGCGCCAATCCTGAGCTACCCGAACTCAGAAGACCGTTTCATCGTCGACACGGATGCCAGCAACGTCGGAATCGGAGGTGTACTCTCTCAAGTCCAAGGAGGCGAAGAGAAGGTTATCGGCTATTTTAGCAGAACTCTGTCGCGACCGGAGAGAAACTACTGCGTGACGAGACGTGAGCTGTTAGCGGTCGTCAAGACGATTGAACATTTCCGGAAATATCTGTACGGGAGGGAGTTCACACTTCGGACCGATCATTCGGCACTGACATGGCTTCTGAACTTCAAGAACTTGGAAGGTCAAACCGCGCGCTGGGTCGAGCGTTTGCAGGAGTACAGCTACAAAGCCGAGCATCGCCCTGGGAAAAAACACTCGAACGCGGACGCCTTGTCAAGAAGGCCGTGTGCTCAGGACTGTAAGCACTGTCTGAAGATCGAGCAGCGAGGTGACGAGGCTGAGGTACGGATAATTACGACGGTGGCGGCAGATGGCTGGAGCGACGACGATCTTCGCGAGGAACAGCGGCAGGACCCGGACATAGGACCCCTGATCAACGAGAAGGAGTCAGGCCAACGACCATCGTGGGAAAATATCAGCTTGAGAAGCCCGGAATATAAAAGCTACTGGGCGCAGTGGGACTCATTCTCCGTGAGGGACGGCTTGCTGTATAGAGAGTGGCAGTCAGTGGATGGCAGTAAGCGCGTCCCGCAGCTAGTACTTCCACGCACAAAGACGAAGGACGTTATGTCAGAACTACACGGCGGCACTTCAGGCGGACACCTCGGCGTCAAGAAGACTATGGAGAAAATTCGTCAGCGCTACTACTGGCTCCACTTACGGGACGACGTCGAGAATTTCTGCAAGTTGTGTGACACCTGTGCGGCTAGTCGAGGGCCGCGGACTCGAAGTAAAGGACAAATGCGGCAGTACAATGTGGGAGCTCCGTTCGAGCGCATCGCCATTGACATTGCTGGTCCGTTTCCCGTGACAGACGGCGGAAACAAGTATCTATTAGTGACCATGGATTACTTCACTAAGTGGCCGGAAGTATACGCCATTCCAAACCAAGAGGCGGCTACGGTGGCGGAAACCTTAGTGAACGAGCTGTTCTCCCGATTCGGAGTACCGAGAGAGCTACACAGTGATCAAGGGCGGAACTTCGAATCGCAGCTACTTCAAGAAGTACTGGAACGATTGGGCGTCCACAAGACAAGGACAACAGCATTACACCCGCAGTCGGATGGAATGGTCGAGCGCTACATCAAGACAGTTGAAGAGCATCTGCGCAAGGTAGTCTCCAAAAATCAACGAGACTGGGACCAGAAGCTTCCTCTTTTCTTGATGGCCTACAGAGCGGCGATACATGAAACCACCGGCGTGACACCCGCCAAGATGATGTTCGGCCGTGAACTACGGTTGCCCTGTGATCTGCTGTTCGGCGCCCCGCCTGACAAGGAACAACCAGCACAACAGTACACCGCGGAATTGGTAGCAAGTATCCACGAAATCCACGAGTATGCACGGAGACATCTGCAAGTAGCAAGTGATCGAATGAAGGCAAGATACGACTTGATGGCTAACTCCGCGGGATTTCGACCAGGTGACCATGTATGGCTCTACAGACCGAGAAGGAAGAAAGGAAGGTGCCCTAAGCTGGAAAATCAATGGGAAGGCCCGTATGCTGTCCTCGATCGCATCAACGACGTGGTCTACCGAGTACAGCGACGCCCAGGGACCAAGAAGATGGTAGTTCATCTCGATCGATTGGCACCGTACTTAGGGGCTACTCGGGACGAGCAGCCTTAAGAAGGGGGCAATGTGACAAGATCGAGAAATGACGGGATCGCTCACGAATCTTCGAGAATTCCATTTGTAAAGATAGTTAATGAATGGTAATAGTAACAACAAGAGGGAGTAATAAAGACAGAAATAACAATACACAATAGATCAGTTTTTGTAAATGACAGATTGTAACCATAAAAGTGTCTATTCATTCATAAGGGTATTGTGTGTTATAAAAAGTGTATTTTTATAAAGTTGTTTACGTTTCTATTTACAATAGTTGACTTGTTAACAAAAGGGATTTTTCTAGCATTCATTAATAAAGAGTTATTTCTGTATTGAGTAGATTTCTCTAAATTGTTCTGGAAAAATCTTTATGAATGAGTAGGTATAAAAAGAGACCCGCCCCGAGGCAGTCGGGCAGTATTCGTGTGATCTTTGCCGAAGAGTGACGGGTGTGTATTACAGGTTATACATCCGAGGATCGTGCAAGATTATTATACCGTTGCTTTGTTGTGTTTGTGTATTGTAGAGTTGTTAATGTGTAATTGTGTGAATTCCGTTTGTGTTGTATGTTAGTGTAATTTATAAAAGTGATTGTAAGTAGACTAAGTAAGTTGTAAGTTATTTATTGTTTATCTAGCTTAAGTGAATCATTAAATAATTTATCGTGTTATTTAATTATAATTAGTTTAATCATTATTTTGTAATCTTTTAGCCTAATAAATATTTGTAATTTGTAAACTTTAGCGTATTAATTATTTAATAACCTAGATCCCGAAACGGACCTTAGCAATAAGTGTCACAATATTAAAAACGTTGGTTAAAATGTTTGAAGTGTAGTAAACGCTACAACGTTTGTTGTAGTAAAAGCTACATTGATGACAAAAACTATATTTTATAAAAACAGTAGTCTACTGAAAGTAAAATAAAACGAGCGTTTCAAAATTGACGCAACCGTAACATTAAGAACTAGAAGTAACGAATAGGTAAATTCATGTATCTGTACATTTTAATTGGCAACACTGTATTTAAAATGAACAGATTGTTACAATTAAAATTTCGTTATTGTACATTACTGCTATTCCAATATCCATTGCCGTTTTTTTGTCAAATATGTTATTTTCTGAAAACAAACGTGTTTATTCTTGAAACTTATTTCGCTTAAAAATCTTACAAACAAGTACAAGACGAGATTCAGTTCAAATTTTAAAAGTCTACTGTTTCGAATTAGTCTACAATTTTGAGTTTTTAAGTATATTTTGATAAATTGGAAGTTTACAAGATCGTAAAGTACAGGTTGACCATCGGTGATAACTGCGGAAGTTCCGATACCAAACTGTTTTTTATTCTCTGACCCTTACCACTCCGGTTCGCACCAGAAGTACATCTAGAAAGCAGTTTCTCTCTCCACATATAGATCTTATATAAACAAGAAAAATTTAACACGATAAAACGACAAAAACTAGAGTATTTTTAATACCGGATGAAATAGAGCATTTTGAACATGTAATGCGTAAAGAGAATACTATGTGCAGCAGCAGACAGTAGGGTCTGGGTTGAAGAACTGGCAAGACTTGTAACAATGCTTCTCTTTGGAACTATTGGGGGCACCAGTGTACAAAGTAAACATTTCTCTTATGATCGCCAACCTCTAATAAAGAGAAACTTTTTTAAATGTTAGATTGAGAGGTTTCTATTTTTTTTAAATATTCGGTTTATGAAGCTTCCCCTAGACATAACGTGAACTAACGGATATTGACAAGTAATTTTTTTAACGAATTTATGTTGTATAACGGTTTGACAGTATCTGCTAAAAACGATAAAATAGTTTTAAAAAGTTCAGTATCTGAGCTTAAGGACGTTTTATTTACTCGTATATACTATTATATGTTACTATCTGTAACTACAAAAATTATACGTAGGTCTACCCGATTAGCTTTTTCAGCTCGTTTTTTACTATATTATTTTAAATTAAAAAATCTAGAGATGTTTTTATTGGACTTATATGAACCTTAGTAGTTTAAACGAATAACGTTACAAGAAAATTATTCACAGAAAGCTTATATAAGTTAATTTAAAAATATTTCTAAATGACTTGGAAAGGGGATCATCGCACGAGGCGTGAAATATCTACCTCCCTCTAGCAACCTTTCATCAATTTAGGGTAAATATCTAATAAACCGAAAAATAACCCAATATTTTCACTAGGTATAAGCTACTTGAGCCAGTAATAATATCGGTTTGTATGATCTTTTCTTAAAGTATTTTATAGATTTGTATAATATAATGAAGATATATGATTTAATTTAAAAACAAATAGTGTAATGTAATTAGGAATTGGCGCTCCTGGCGCTCCTTTTTATGTAAGCAATAAAACCCTCCACGACGATTTCAAAATTCCTACAATAAAGGGGCTAACCGCGTTCTTGTATAGTACATTTCACGAAAAACTGATGACCATCCAAATCAAATAGCTCGTGATCTAGCTACAAGGAACTTGTCAACTGTGCGTCGTTTAAAGCGAAAATGGAGTAGAGATCTCTTGGTCTGAATAACGGACAATACCCGAAGTTTTGAACAGAGAATGTATGACTGAGTACCTCTTCTCCTTAACGTGAAATTCCCCACCGCCATTTAACTATCAAATACGAAAGTTGTGAAACTCAATGTACAGTACCGTAATAAAAATTAAAGATAAAAAAAATTAATTACGAATTAAACGTAACCTGTAGGCCTAATATATACCATTAGTTATTCATTTTTATAAAGAAGTAACGTTTGCTTATTTATATTTTGTATGAAATAATCTCAGAAACTATCAAATAAATTTAATAAATTCTTTAATGGTTGGAAATCTTGAAGCATTTTGAGTGAAATAACGTAATCAAGTTGCGTAATTTTTTAATTTGGAAAAGAAATTTTTGATTAGTAAAATAGTCATGTTTTGTATTATTTTTATAGTGTAAGATCGTTATGAATGGTAAGTTCTTTTATTGCTTAGTATTATACCATCTATTGTATACACTGCATTATGCAGTCAGGTACAATACAATCACGTATCAGATGCGGTATACCGTTCTTTCATATAATGCGACATCATCCTTTACGATTTTTTTATTTTCAGATAAGAATCACTGCACAAATTTTGAAAAATAAGATCACAACTGATTTCAGCATAAAATTGATTAGCCTATGAAAATTTTTGATAAATTAAAAAGAAACCATTCTCCATTCTTTAAGGAAATATATTATTATTTTATGTACTTTTCTCATAACACATTTAGATATTTTCATGGAGATTCATACTGATATCAAGAAAACTCTTGTTTCCAACAATCCATAACTGGTTTTATTTGTTCGGTGGTGATTTATCTTTCAACGTATACCGTTGTGTGAGAAGTTTGTGCTTTTAGTTTAGTTTGCCGTGAAGCCTGAATACATAAAACTAAATTGAAACACGTTATTAATTTATTGAAATAATGTGAAATAAATGCAGGACTACCAATAAATAAAATAAAACTCAATTCATTAAATAAATTCATGTTAGTCACTGGTCTATTGTAAAGTTATAACACAACACAACTGTGTGTTGTACGATTCATGCATGTTCTTGTGAAAAATTTGTAAATGCATCATCCAATTCAATATTTTTTAGGTAATTGATTTTGATTTCTCATTTCTGATCATTATACAAATGAAAATAAGAAAATTTATAAAAAATAAGTATTACTTTTCCGTATGACCCACCGGGTTGGTCTAGAGGTAAAATCGTCACCGTGAGTCAGCTGTTTAACCGCAGATTTTGGAGACGAAGGTTTCTGGCTCAAATCCTATGGTCGACCTAGGTCTGTACAAGACTAGGCTACACCTCATTTACACGTCATACATCATTTACATGGTCATGAGGTTGCTTATTGTTCTGAATTGAACAGATTGCAACGCACACATATTAGGAATTTTTTTTTAACGTTAATTTTATTAAGAAACTATACAGTACAGTATAACCATCCAAAAGCTTAACTAAATTTTGAAAAAAACAAATAACTTGATAAATAAACAGAAATATATTTTTTTAAAGAATACATCCCAGTGGATAATTCAAAAGTATAGTGGATTTCAAAAAATAAATTAATAAAAATATAGAACAATTAGATCAATAGATCTCTACTCCATTTTCTTCGTATGCGTCGGTGTGGTAAGTTTTGTCTTGACATTTGCTGTATTAGGGGATTGATGTGATCCGTTAATTTCCTGTTAAATTTGGAATATTTTATTTTAGCAGTTTCTGTTACAAAAGGGATTTTCAAATCGGAATGCAATGTTAAATTTGTTACGTAATATGGGGCGTTCGTTATTATCCGAAGTATTTTTGACTGATGAGTTTGAATTTTTTGAATGTGAGTTTTCTTTGCGGTCCCAAAAATTTCAATACCGTAATTCCATATCGGTCGTAAATAGGCTTTGTATGTTAATAATTTAAATTTTAATGATAGAGTTGATTTTCTGTTGATGAATTTTGAAAGTAATTTTGTACGGTTATTTTGTTGCAAACGTTTTGTTTTGATATGATATCCCCAAGTCAGTCTACGGTCTAAATGGAGGCCCAGATATCGAACTTTATTTTCTTGCGGTATCTCATTGTTACCCAGGTAAACAGTTGGACAAGTTCTTTTTCTTAAAGTAAAAGTCACTTGCACAGATTTCAGCGGGTTAACTTTCATTCTCCAGTTTTTGAGCCATGTAGATACCTCATACAAGTGATTTTGGATGTTCATCGAAGTTTCTTCTGGAGATTCACTGCTGCATAACAGAACGGTATCATCTGCGTACGCTGCTACTGTCGTGAAGTCATTTTCCGGGAAGTCAGACGTAAATATGGAGTACAAAGCAGGAGATAATATGGACCCTTGAGGAACTCCTGCTTCGATATGCCAGATATTAGAATATTCCAAACCTTGGCGCACAAAAAAATATCTATCCTCTAAAAATGATCTCAGAATTCCATAATATGTATCAGAAAATAGATTTTAATTTATACAAAAGCCCGGGATGCCAAACCTTATCGAACGCCGAACTAATATCCAGAAATACAGCCGATGTGTATAATTTTTGTTCTAACCCTACAGAAATTAAATCAACCACTCTGTGCAGCTGATGAGTTGTTGAATGCTGCCTTCTGAATCCAAACTGATAATTTGGAGTTGTAGCTTCAATTATCGGCGAAAGTCGATCTAACAAAATTCGTTCAAAAAGTTTAGACACGACTGAAAGAAGGCTAATGGGCCGGTAAGAGCTTACACAGTGAGGTGGTTTTTCCGGCTTCTGAAATAAAACAATAGTTGACAATTTCCATTGTAAAGGAAAATGGGCAGTTCTGAGAATAGCATTAAAATATGTTTCGTATAAAAATTATCCCTCTTTCTGGTAACTGCTTTAATATCTCTGCAGTTATTAAATCCAGAATGGGTGACTTGTGCAATGGAAGACGTTTAATAATATTCTTGACCTCGTTTAAACTCACAGGTTTAGGCGGCAACGATAGCGTAGTTGGGCACGTTACGAATTCCTGTACATTCCTGTCAAACTCAATGTCTCCTGTTTGTACATGAGGTTTAAATACGTTGCTGAGATGTTCTCCAAATAAATCAGCTTTTTCTTGGTCAGACTTGGCCCAGGTTTGGTTCTCACGCCGAAGAGGAGTCGAAACTGGAACTTGCTTTAGAAGTCGCTTTGTTGCTCTCCATAACGAGCCATCTTCTGTGTCCAGGGAATTCAAGCGGCTTTCAAAGCGGTCGAGTTTAACTGCCCAGATTTCCTTTTTAAGCCTGTTGGATAGCCGATTGACAGTAGATTTATCGTCCGGAAGTCTTGTACGATGCCATCGACGACGTGCTGCCCGTTAGGAATTAAAAATATTAGGAATTAAAAAAAAAACTTATGCTTATTACAAAGTAAGCGGAAATTCATTTAGACAAAGGTAGGCTAATAATTTATTGTGGCTTAAGAACAATATAAGGCAATGCTGTTTTGACAAGGAGCTTTTATATGAGTTTTGACAGGTATAATCTATTGCTTTTCCTTATCCTTACTTTAACGTAGTAACGATATTTACTTTTATACGGATTTGATTACTAATCAGTGGTTACCGCTGTACTTTGATAGCTAAGTTTCAATTAACGATAATCTCTTAGGAATAGTCGGTCTGTTTCTGTAAAAGCCTACTCCTCATTTAAACGTTATGTATAAATCATTCTCATCTCAATGGTTAAAGGTAGGGAGGGTTTGCTTATCGATCTGAATTGAAGAGATTGCAATGTAGCATTAGAGATAAAGAAATATTTGCTGTAAATATCGTAGGAAATTTTATTTTTCAAACATAACCTGATTTAGAAATAATTCGGAAAATACTCCACAATATGAGTATAGAAAAAATTATAGAGAATAAACAGTTCTCATGCCTTCTGTAAAATAGACGAATTAGATTTAGGAAAAAAATAGGCATGTATTTGCATTTAAATTTGGTGAATAGTAGTTCTTTGATTATTTTAGTTTCGTAAATAAATATAACGTACCTAGTGCCATGGGTTGTGGGTAGGAATATGCGATATTCATTGTGCAATATGCAAAAGAACGAGGATATTTTTCATTTCGTAGCAGAATGTCCAATTCTAGCTGAAATACGTAGGAAATGGTTTGGTCGAGATGATAGACGAGGCGTATATTTGAGGAGTACCTGAATGGGGAAAATTGGGTGCAGTTGGCGGAGTATTGTCGGGAAGCCTGGAATTACAGATTTTCTCTTATATCGGAATTTAATTACTGATTAACAAAAATGAATTGATAAAAAAAATTGAAAAATCACTCTTGTTGTATGCACTGTAATTATGTATGTTGTGTTTAATTAATGGTGATGAATCCTTTTACGCAGAAGTCCTTGCCAGTACGAAACTTATTGTAATAAAGTGGTAAGAAATGTGTATTTTTTTCTTTTTATAATTCATTTATTTAACGTCACATCAACTACAACGGTCATTAGCGACGACGTTAGGGTGTAAATTTTGTACGATGGAGGATGAAATGATTTTTTGTAACGTATGAAAATATGTCGTGCCTGAGTGGGATTCGAACCCAGGACCGCATGATGAGAGGCGAGCACGTTACCAACTGCGCCAATGCGGCCGGCCTTATCTTATGTTGTTATCGATTTAAAGTTTGTCATCTATGTTTAGAGATAAGGTTATTTACTTTTAAAATGTTTATGCTAACCGCGTTGACGGTCTTCAGACTAAGCAGAAAACAATGCAGTTCTGTTTAACGGATGTATTTTATTTAATTGAATAAAGCTTATTATTATTATTATAAAGTAACTAGTCAAAATTAGTGTAACTGTAAACGTACAACTGGGTTTCAAACAATTAATTTACTTCAAATTTATTTGCAATTGGTTGAAAAAAAATACTATGATCAACTAATTTTGTACACAAAACTAGGAATGAACATTAATCTAGAGTTTTTCAGAAGAAATTAATAAAGGAGAAATCAATTTTCAGTTCAATCTATTGAATAAATTACCATAGGTAAACTTAAATACAAAATACCGGGATACTACTACGGAGGCAATGGTTTAATCTCTTTCAAAGTCGACTCGTGGCATTTCGCTCTAATAATCACTGATTGGAGTCTACGTAGTGTATACGTAAGGGAATATCCAGTCTATTCAATTCCGTTCAGTAAGATTATCTATCTGTCTACGTACGTAGTAGCACTGTACATTACTATATCCACATTTAAAACGACGAATGTAAATTTATGTGCTTCTATTATTTCTTTAACAACAAAGAACAATAATATAACAGCGTCTAGAGGACAAACATTGTTTGTAACCAATAAAACAATTAGCATAAAATGTTCATTTAATTTAATTTATGTACATTTATACTATCTCTTAGACTTTAAAAATATAAAAACAATTAAAATTGGCTAAAAATAATACTTATTAGGTAGTAAAATTAAAAAATCAATTTGTAACTATATAAACATGTGATTAAAATTAAAAATCTGTTGTGAAACACTCACACAACTTTCTCTGACCAATGCAATAGGTTAGGCTGATAAATGATGTTCCAGAGATATTTCAGGTGGGCTTTAAACAGGGCCACCAATTTCACAAATAAGGTTCTGCCACGTGTCATCGGTCCCGGTCGGCGACAAGTGGCGCCCAACTAGTTACGGTACAGAATTAGTAAATTTTAATGAGTAATAAATTCTGGACCTTATTCAAGAATCAAACCCGAGACCTTCCGCGTTGCAGTGTGCAGCGCATTTTTGCACTCTAAACACTAGATCGCAAGGGTTGTCTAGTTTATTCGGTGTACATTATTTACTTGATTCGGCCAAGAATTTATCACAATTTATCTGAATAATTTTGTACGCATTGCAAAAAAACAGTTCAGTGTAAAAATTTTTTTAAATGTAAAAACTTTTAAGAGAAAAAATAAAAGATCATTGACAAAAAACTACTAAAATGTACACATTTTATTTATATACGGTGCCATCAATATACTTCTGACGAAAAAAGTGACGAGTACTTATAAAAACGTTTGATAAATCTCAGTTTTATTTAGAAAAGAAATTATCATGATTATTTGAAGTTTCTGTATAACAACCTAGTTTTTCTCAATTTCCCAATTCAACTCAAACAGAATTAGGACATTGTGCAAATAAGGATCTTTTAAAGGTGACCCTTTTTTATAAACCTTCACCTTCTGCTATTTACTTTGCTCTTTACAATGGAATTAAATCGTGAAAATAATCTCTGTACTTATGTTCATGTAAGTAGCTATTCTTATTTTAGCAATGTGTTAATATTCAAACGAGGATGTCAAAAAATTGTAAATTTAGATTACCTAATTTAAATTCAATTTGTCTGCGGGTATGATGCCCCTATTATCAGGTCATCTAGCAATTGATACTTTGTAAAACTATGTTTATCTCGTTAATAACCTTATTTCTTTTTTACTATTTTATATGAACAAGATTTGGTCGTATTTGTATATTCATTGTCGCAGCTGTTGTTATGATGTTAATGTTGTTGAGGTCATCAGCCGAGAGGCTAATTTGAACCTCTGGAGGCTTTACTAAGTAAAATATGGAGTGAAATGGTTTACATATGCCTTCCTCTTTGAGTGGAAAAATATGCCAGGCTCTATGAAAAGCATGTACTTCCCACCCTACAAATGAAACTTTCATTTCATTCACCACAGGGTCTGACTGTATACTGAAATTCATTACTCTCAGAGGAAAAAACCCTGACTAGCGTCTTTTACACCTCTATCTCTTCTGTTCTTAAATTTATTTGTTTATTTATCTTATTCAGTTAAATATAATACAATTTATTACTATAATAAGTTATAAACTATATTTTTAACTAAATATACGTATACGCAAAAACTCTTCTTCACGAAGGGTTCTGTCCGCGCATAAGAGTATACAAAAATAATTTATTAAAAGAAATTCATAAATACTAATAACTGCCATAAATATAATATTATAAAATCGAAAAAAGGTACAAGAATTACGTTAAACAGTTTTTGTTAATTGCATTGAATACATATGATAAATACCATTAAATTTATATTAAAATATCAATAATAATATTTACAACAATACAAATTTTAAAAAGTACCTTAAGATTATTTACATTTAATTAATAATTAAGAAAAAAATTTTTATTTAATAACTTAAACTATAGGGTGATTAAAAAAGAGCGCCGGTTTTGATATATCAAATTAAGAGATTTATTTTATTGAAAAACTGAAAATAAATACATCAACAAGTTCATCTTACCTTCCGATTTCATGTATGAAAAATGATGTCATGCATGTGTCCTCCTCTACTGCGCTGGCACGCATCAACTGTGTCCATGAAATTGGATATTACTGCACGACAAGTTTCGACTTCCATTTGCCCGATAACCCGTCGAATTTCCTCCTTCAAGTCATTGATGTTTCGGGGTTTATTGGCATACACCAATGACTTCAGATGACCCCAAAGATGAAAGTCACAAGGCGTCAATTTTGTTTGCGAAGGTGTCATCATCCTCCCGTTTTCTCAATACCCAGTCAGCAAGTCTTCCGGTGGTCTGCCACTTTCAAATGTTGCGTCAACTGAATTTTATACGGGTGATATTGGATATCGTACCGAAGAATTCTCCGTACAGAAGAACATCGTAAACCCAATTGTTGAGAACGGCGACGTATTGATTTTGCTGGGCTAACAGCCACACTGTCACGAACCAACGCAACGTTCTGCTCAGTTCGGCCAGAACGACGACGTCCAGAACTTTTAAGGTCGACTGTTGAACCCGTCTCAAAAAACTTTTTCATGAGCCTGCGAACTGTTGATTCATTCGGTGCTTCATTACGTCCTAGAGTACCGCGAAGTCGCCTGACAGTAGCCGCATAACTCTCTCCACTCTGGTAAAATGTTTTGACGATTAACACTCGTTGTGCAATAGTAAACTTCTCCATGGTTAGACACAGACTGCGAGAGTACTACACTGCGAACAAGAGAAACTACAACTGAATCGTCAATCGGAATGTTCTCCGAAATAGAAATGAGGTCTAACAATGTTGCCAACCGATAAACAAACATTTACCAGCCGTTTAAAAACCGGCGCTCTTTTTGAATCACCCGTTACTTTACAATAACCTATACTAATGCTTCAGTCGTATGACCATGTGATAAGAATCAGAGATATTTTATTATTTGTAGCCCTGGCACTATAACATCGAGTTCAAATAATTTAATAATCTACCTGCCTGTTGTGGGCATTATTATTATGATAATACCCTCAAATAATCAACCATTGTGGCAATCAATATTTTTTAACTAAACCTCCGCTTATGGCTGAATAAATATCATTAAAATTAATGAGTACATATAAAAACTCAAAAAAATCTAAATTTTATAATCCAAAACAATTTTAAATATTTTATATTTACACAATAATAAATTATCCTTAACATTTAAAAATATAATATCTTCAATTTAAATTGATATTGATTAAACATTGATTATTCAGACTGATAAACATTGATCATAGTTATTGAATTTGACAATGAGAAATAATCATGATATTAAATTATCCTAAAACCATATTGGTTTTGTTTGATTAATGGTCAAATGTTTAATACGAATATATTTATGTACTCAATCATATTTTTTGTATATATTTTACCACTGAACATTAATCTTCTAATTTTATGACTAGGTTAACCCAAAGACCACTAATATAAAAATAGACAACCACATCAAGTAATTATATTAAAAAAACTGGTGTGAAACACTCACACAACTTTCTCTTGCCAATGCAAATAATGACCAATTTACCATTATAACATTTATAATAAAACATTAGAAACAAACAAAAAAACCTAACCTCAATAAACATAACCTTATTTTAATCTTGAGTGAAAGCCGAAAAATGAAAATCAACCTCGGTTTGGCTTAAAAATACGGAAAATCACTTTTTCACGTTAAACTAGGCCCTGCAGAAAAAAAATGCTTTAATTAAAGTTGTAGATCTTTTGGTATGCTATAAAATTTATTATATACACTCTCGTCGTAAAATGAATACTAAGGCTAAAATAAAAAAATAAAAAATTTTTTACACGTTTTCGGGAGAAAAAACAGAAAGTCGCTAATTACAGCTAAACTAAGCGTTATAAAAAAAAATGTTTGAAATAAAAATTGTAGAATTTAAAATTTTCTACAACTTTTATTATATAAGTTTTTGCGCTAAATGCCTATTAAAGTCGCAATCTTAAAAATAAATGTTTTACAGCCCTACCATTTTTTTAAAACAATTTTTTACCATTTAAACAAAAATATTTTTCAGCCCTACCAAGAATTTCAGCAAACATGGCGGCTACCCTCTTGTAGAGCTCAAACAATTTAGTAAACCAGGCGATTTTTAAAAAAATCGTAGGACCCGTTTTTGAGAAAATCTGAAAAAAGTGAAAAATTATACGGATAAACTACTACTTTCGGTTGACCGATTTTGATGAAAATGTTCGTGTTGGGTCTGGTAGTGGTGTCTAACTTGAGGTTCAAGTTTCAAGTTCGTATGATGTTCCGTTTTTGAGATATTCTGTTCACACACACACACACACAGACCAATCGCTAAAAACATGTTTTTTTGGTTTTTAGGGGGTCTGAAAACGTGTAGATCCGGTGAAAACTCAATTTCGACAAATCGACATGAAAACAATACTTTACTTCCTATGTATTCATATAGGCAAGAGAAAGTAATAAATAAAAAAGTAAATGAGTTACTTACTCTACAAAGCCTACAACAAAGTACGTATTTTTTAAGCTGGGCGTATTTAGATATTATTAATTGAAAGGATATTTCCACAGTCACAGCAAAATATAAAAGTTTATTTTTGACATGTATTTATTAGCATCTGTACAGGGAATTTCAATAACAAACGTGCTAAAGATGACGATGATACAAATGACAACATAAACGACTTGAGGAAGCAGATCACCCATCGATGAAAATTCTGTTTTTGTTGTACTATGTAATTTTGTATTATTTTCATTTATTTTATTAGGGTAACAAAAAATGTCTATTCTAAGCTCTCTTTAGTTTTCTCGGAGGGTTGGCCGGTAAAGTAACTGAGCCAATTTGGCTTAATAAGTTCGTTTTTATGTCTAGCTAATTTCTATGATAACATTGGTAGTATTGTTTTAACATTTTTGACACTCATTTTTATGACTTTATAACACAACTTTCAACTCAGAGAAACAATAAAATATCAATTATATTTTTGTATATCATCAAAAATGTTTTTTAATGTCAATTTAATTTTTGTGCATCAATTACTTAATTTCCAAAAATATTTTGAAACATGTCGATGTTGTCAACAATATTTTGATAAAAAGAATTGCAACAACTTTTTTAACTGACAATTTCAATTTATACATAATTATATTCGTATCTCTTGTCAAATTCAGTAAGAATATGAATAACATAATCTTTCAATTTCTAATTGAGATGTTTTCACTAGTTTTAGGTATGATTTCTGTTTTTTATCATAAAAATCGATTTAGGGAATAATAAAAAAAAAACACAAGAACGGTGCCACTTAAGCATAGCTACACATCATTAAACAGTAACACATAACCAAAGAAAACATACACTATATCAATAACATGAAACCTGTAATACTACTGTATTCAACTGCAAATCTTCCTTCAAAAATAAAAATTTTATTTATCTGGTAACAATACTTTTGAAGCTAGGCACGTAGAAGAGTCTGAAAAACTCAACCCCAAATCTCGTTTTGTATCTAACGATACATTTTTTGACCTTGTTATAATTGTGCCTGTCCATTTTATTACAAAAAGATGACTAAGATATGAGCTAATGGTGACAATGAGGAAATCGACTAACCAGCGATGGAACTTTTAGTTTTACTAACTCAATTTTGTATTAGTTTTTAATCGTCAGAAGTTTTAAGGTGTACAAATTCTGTTCCAAGTTCTCTTTAGCCTTCTTGGAGGGTTATCCGGTATGTAACTCAGCTAATAGTCTTGATTTGTTCGTTTCTATGTCTTACTAATTATCTGTAAAAATATTTGTAGTATTATTTTATTGTGTCGAATGCGTAGGAAACTTGTAGAATAGTCTCGTTTTGTAAGTATTAAGGAGAAACCGTTACTATTCGAATTCCCCTGGATTTTAATAACCTCCATTGCTCGGGTTAGTGGATCCGTATCAGTAAAATAGGAATAATTAAATTTTTAAATATTTGTACACTGCAAAATATCAAAGTTTATAAATCATATTAAGAAGAAAACTCCGCTGAATAATTTAATGTAATATACCAAAAATGTAAAACAAATTTAAAATCTGACCAGCTTGTACCTTTAAGAAATACAATTTCTAATGCGATTTTAAGACAAAATAATAAATGCACTAAATGATTTAGAATTATGATATTTATATAATTAAAGATAAATCTACTGGCAATCTACGTAACGCTGTGGTCCCAACTGCACTCTACAAAGCGATAGGTTCCAGATTTGATTCTCAGCTAGGATTTAAAAATGATAACACGTTGCAACTCACTGATTCTGAACTGGAACTCTAAATGAAGTCGTTTGTAATAAAAGTAGTACATGCGACTTAAAAAGAAAACTAAATGAGTTTACTGTATAAACTGTTTCAATTAAACTTAATAAATTACAGTTATTTTCTGAATGTCGTTCAAATAGAACCCATTAAAATTTCAATTCAGTAAGAAAGTATTATTTCTGTTTCTTCTGAAAAAAATGAAAAAAGTACTGCTATAATATGACACAGTTTCAAGACATTCAATCTCTTACATCATGTGAAGCCATACTGCAACTGTAACACTTATCCCGCTCTGTCTTATAAGATCTATACGCTATATTCTCTTACATCTTTCTCTATGAAATAAAACCAATATTTAATAAAATATCGTTGACGTTTCTCTAAACTACTACTGACCTCTAATAAAATTTCTGTTAACATTACTTTATTCATTTTCTTAGTAAGAAAGAGTTGAAACACATATCTTACAACATGAATCAATAACTTAAAACTCAGTATAACGGTTTAAAATATTCATATTTCTACATCAGCTATTTTGTGTACTTTTACTGGTACAGCCACTATTTAAATTTCAGGTTAAAAGGGTTGAATGCACCGCTGTCGTTTTTGTGCTTGATGATCACACTCGCTTGCCATTACGCGTCGGTCCACTTGGAACGAGCCTCCGGTAATTGTCATTGTATTGTTTATACACGCACCCGGAAACCTCATGCACAGAAGGTATAACAGAAATCACTCCTTGAAAGAAGACAACAATCAGCACAGTGGGTAACCCTATCACAAAATTCTTGTATGTCCCTCTTTCCCCCCTCATTGCAAGTAATCACGCTACGATAGGAAGTAAGAGGCAATATCTTTATTTTTTCTTGTTGCATTTTCGGGTAGGCTAACTTTTATTTACAAGTCTGGAACATTACAATCTGTTCACATGTAATAGAACAATTAGCAATTTTGATAAATGTTAGTTAAAATTATTACAATTTCATTATAATGGTAATGAATTTGAAAATAGTACCAAATCAATTAGAAAAAAATGATAATAAATGTAACAATATTCTTGAAAACCTATAACCTAAATCAAAAACACTTTGTCTTTTCAGTCTTAAAAACCCGGTATCAATGTTTTTTAGCAGATTCAAAGCCAAGAAGTTTGGATGATGATTGAGTTTTTCTTCATATTTACGACTGAATGGTAACGGTAAGCTAACTGAATAAAAAAATCTACAAGATGCTAAATGAACAGACTCTGCATACATTCCACTCAGGAGGTCTCGCGGGATCTTTCTTTAATCTTTTTTATCTCTACTCGGGGACAAACGCACCAACGTGTTAGCAACTACTACTTCCTTAAAAAAAAATATTTGATTATAACAATTTACACTAATTTTGAGAAAAGATTCCTGTAGTAAAAACGAAAATTTCATTTCAGATTTTTTCTTCTCATTTAGTTTAATTTTTTTAATATAAAATAATCTTAAATATTTATTAACTGAATGAGTATTTCTTGCCCCTATTATCTCAAGAATCTATTTTTTATGACATATTTTGATTGAAAACTTAGTATCTGTTATTACAATGTTGTAAAAATTTCTATAAAAAAATTCGTTGTAAAAATGCAACTGCATGCAGTAATCACATGCGAAGATCGCACAAACAAAAACCGCACTTTTATAGAACATACTTATATTATTATTTCAAATCATTGAAATTTCTTATATAGGTATTATTTTTGTTTTGGGTGGGAATTTTTTAAATATTGTCATTTATAATTTTTCTACGTCCGTCCGTCACATCCAGATCGGTTGTTTAGATTCGTAATTTACACAAAAATTAGTGGGCTTAAATTGGGTTTGAAGTTCCGGGTTTGACCGAACGTTACCCAAAACCGGAAGTCAAGAAATTGAGGTGGGAAACAAAGAGTCTACTCTTTAAGAGGAATCGAATGAGACTAAAATTTTTTTTTTGTATTTATATACAGAAATCATTAATGTTTTTTGGCATAGGTCAAAAGAAAGCCTTCATAAAAAATGCCGCCAGTCATGAGATGCGCCGTCTCCTGAAAGCGGGTTTTATAAATATTTGTTTTGCTTCAGTTAGGTGCAGACAACGAATTCATTCATTAACTTTGATACGATGTTACACAATATTAATTCTACAATAGACTGTTTGTAGGCGAATCTTATTCACACTTACGTTCTCTAACTCTGATTACAATTCACTTTTGTTTTGTAAGTACATGATTTTTTTGTCATCACCCAGCAAAACTTTTAGGATTTTAAAAATTCTCACGTACACGTTAAAAAATATTGAACTTAGGGTTGGTTTATTCTATTTTCAAAAGTTTAGTTAAGGTTTAGCATTTATTGTAATTCCTGTTACAAAATTTATATTATCTTGAATATCTTATAGTGATAAAAACAAAAAGAAAATCGTTAAAATTATTTTCTTACCTTGTTTGTTGTTTTAAGGGTTGGATATCAGCTTTTCCATATTTTCAACGCACTAAAACAGAACAGAAATGACTACAGTTAGTTTAACTGTTACTAAAGCTGTAACATATAACAATCGAATTAGGAATTTCGATGTGTACAAATGCTCAGATATTTGTGTTTGTGATCTGTAAAAATGTTTTAATAGTAATAGAAAATTCCTATTTATATTGTTATAGACTAAGAAATAATATATCGTATATTTATAATTAGCCAGTAGAATTTAAGCTCAGTAATTTTGTGCGTTATGTTGTGCGTACCGTCAATTTACATTAGTAAATTTTGAAGGTTATGCAGAAATACCGTCAATTAATCAAGAATTCAAAGAATCGATTGTAAAATAAAATTTTGTGGCTTACTATGTTGTTCTGAGATGAATTTAATGTCACTGTAAAAAGTTACACTGCGTAGTTCATCGCTTGTCAAAATATAAACGTTCTTTTAGTTGACTCCTTATATATTCTTATCACGTTTTGTACAGGACAGGGAAATGAGAATTGCTTCTAGCATCTACCTACCAAGTGTCAAGGTGGCAGTCGCTAATTGTTTTAGATTGTTTACAGTACCGGTCGAAATGTGCTCAAGTCACGTGCCAGGTATGACGTCACGTATATTCTTCATGTTCCAACCTCTCTTCTCTTCATACCTGATGAGATTCCTACCCATAATACAAAGTACAAAGCAACCGTTTTGAATATGAATTGACATGATACCTAAAAATGTACTCATCTTAAAATAAGTATTATACTTTCACCGCGTTTAAAGATTATGTATTTGACCTTCTTATTTTACGACTGAGAAATGCCAAACTTTTAAAATGAAAACAAAGGGAATAGGTCATTTTAATTTTCTCTCGAGTTAATGAACCGTAAAGTTATCGCTTTATTTATCACAGGTAATGTATCAATTTTTTTACAAAGAATTTCTAGAATTTACCGGAATTCAAGAAAACAATCTCATGTATTAAATTCACAAATATACGGAAAACTAAACTTAAAAGCTTTTAACTTTTCACAAAACTGTGCTCATAGAAAGTAAAATCATGACTGAACAAATAAAACCAGTTTGAACTGGAAACATAATTTTCATACATCAGCATGAATCTCTAGTGATTTTTTAAAGAGGAGAAATAATTGATTATGATTGTGTTTTAAATAGGTGAAATGTTCGAGTGGTTCTTAAAAAAATAGTACGAGTTTTTTGATTTTTGGGGCGTTATGTAACACTCAATACAGAAATTAAAAGTGACATTGTGTTTGGCATATTTTATCTGTTCAGTAAATAATTATTTTCAAAAATTGTATTAAAAAGGAAAGATATAAGAATGATATGATATTATAGGGCGGTACTGTATCGTACCTGATACCTGGACTGTAAAATACGAGATATTGACTATAGTCAATATCTATAGTAATATAGTCCAATTTACGAAATAAAACACCTGTCTTTAAACAGAAATATTTTTGAACCGTTGTATGTAAAAACAATTACAATGGATTAAAATAAAGCTTCTTTTACTGTTGGTTACAGGATATTATATTAACGTTTACGGAAGTTAATAGTGTATCATATAGTGTAATATAAAGAACTACTCTTAAAACGAACCCTGTTTTTAACCACTTTTCCAGTATAACGAACTTCAAGGTGCTATTACGTTGTTCACGCGTACTTTAAAACATATGTGGCTACAAAGTATGTTAATGTGATTGTTTAACCAACAATAAAACCAACCTTTAATATGATGCATCGTAATTATTTTTACATACAACGTTTCAAAAGAAATTGCTATTTAAAGACAGGTGTTTTTTTCGTGAATCGGATTATAGTACAATGTATTGTAGGTCTATACTTTAAATGTTAGAAGAAAAATAATTGATGTATAAAATACATAGAAGGATTAACCTTCTTGAATCATGTTACTTAATAAATAAAATAAAAGACAACTCATCTTACCGGTCACACATTAATGAGTTTTAAAGTATGTTATTTAAATATATCACTAACCTTTGCAGTAGTGAAAGAATTTTCAAAATCGGTTTGGTAGTTTTTAAGATTACTTCGTACAATAAAACAAACGTTATTAAGTGTAGCTACTACTTAAGTTTTAACTGTAAGGAAATGTTTTAAATTCTAGCAGATAATCCAAATTTTTGAGAAGATAGAGTAATATTTGGAAGTGAGATTTCTACAGATAATCTTAGTAAAATGATCAAGTATTTTTACCAATATTTTTTTCTCTTAACTTATTTATTTACAATTGTAAACATTTTATAACAAAACAACGTGATGATGATAATAATTCAGGTGAAATGACGTAATAGGGATGAGAGGGGTTGTGCTCCCATTGGTACTTCCATATGAATTTTCATTCAAAGCCTTCTGAATTTTGGAAAAGCTTTATTTATATTAAATTAGCAGATCTGTATACTAAATTTGTTTTGTCTTCCGGGATTTCCAGGTAGATGAAAGAATGAAAATTAACGTTCAGATGGGTTATCGTATTCTATGAATGGTGAAAGCGTTTGTGTAGGTGCTCGATGGAATTTTGGGTTAAATTTGTTAGGAGATAAGTGTTTAAGGTTTTGTTACTAACGTGAAACTTGTACTACAAAGCGTATAATTTTTAACTGGAATTCCTGCTTGCATTGTATATTAGAATATTTACTTGAACCGTAAACTTTGTAGCCATAAATCTGTATAGGTTTCAAAAGAATGCAGAATTTTTGTGTCACTGGGTAGTAAATTTGATCGTTTATAAAGTAGGAAATATAAAAGCTTAAATCTATAAACTAGTAATAAAAGATTTTGTTTGATATACGTGTTCCAATTCATTCCTTTATCGAAAGTCAAACCGAGATGCTTGACAGGGGTCTGTCTTTGTGAGAGATTGATTGTCTATTACGAGTGGGCGCTCAGCACGTCAGATTGTGAAAGACTTAACTTTCACAACCAATAAAAATAAATACAAGAGAAATTAATTAACATTTTAAATGTAAAATTTAGTTTAAGTTATTTACATTTTACTCAAATATGTAATTAAGCAAAGAGGCTACATTGATGTTACTACAGTATAAACGGCACTGCACAAAGTGTTGCAAATTAGAGCAAAACTAATTGCATATGTATCAACATGTTTATTATCAAAAGTACATCAGCAGATTACTGACATGCATACAACGCATTTAACAAGTTTTTGGAACGTTTATAACAAAATTATACATCTGCATTTGAATATCATGATACACGCTAAAACTAACTGAATAAAACAAGTTTCTAATCATATATGGTAATAAAAGGTATGAAGATTACTGGGTTGATTTATTCTGTTACTGGTAATAACGCTTCGTCCTCACTCTTAATTGGATAGTTTACATAAAATATCTAATTGTTTGTAAAGAGACTTAAATTTACAATTTAAATTTAAACAATATTTATTAAATTCTGTGAAATAAATTAAGGAAAGTCAGTCTGAGAAAAATAAATTTTAATGAACTTGTAGATTTTACAAATAGCATACAATTTTAAATGTGCGCTTCTATTGGTACTAAAAATCCTACTCTAGGTATAAAAAGGTAAACGTTATATGCACGTTTTATCGTTTAGCTATAGTTTTTTCAACGATAGTGAAGAATGTCAGACAAAAAAATAGCCAGAATAATTGATACTTCTTAACAATTAATCTGAATAAGAATTTTTAACCATTCTTTCAAAATTTTACTTCAAATTTGCTCAATAACTAATACACCCTTAGTCCTAAGCGAGATTAATGCGATATCTTGGCTTGTGGCTTGACAGGTGATTAACTTGAAAGTATCATCTGTGAACAAAACGTTTTAGAACTTAGCCACAGCCAAAAGTTTCTGATCTGCTTAATGAATCTTCAATCAAAACATTTTTGGAGCATCCGTTCCAAAAATTTAATTTACAAAACCCTTGTGAGACCATTCTGAACGAATGGTGTTCACCTCTTTGAAGTAGAGGCAGAGAGTAACTTAGTCAATACAGGCCTATCAGACAAAATTCTATAGACTCGCTTCTGGCGCTCCTTTTTATGTAAGCAATAAGACCCTCCTCGATTTAAAAAAAAATAATTAAAACAAGACGATTTCAAAATTCCGACAGTAAAGAAACTAACCGCGTTCTTCTAAGGTAAATTCCGCGAACGATTAGATAACCATTCCAATTGAAACCAATTATCCCGTGACAAGGAACTTCCCAACAATAGGTACAATGTCTTAAGCGAAAATATGGTAAAGAGACCTCGTAAGGCGAGGTAAAGCGTTTTAAAACAAAATATCAGGCAAGACTTGAAAGTCACGAAAACGAATTAGCCATAAATCTTTTAAACAATGCAGAAGAAATTAGACGCTTGAAATGTTACCATAATTTGGACTTGTCTGATAGAGTTTAATGTACATCAAATTATAGTGAAAAGTATTCCATATTGTAAAACGTAACTCTTGTATGTAAATGTGTGATTTGGATCTTTGTACATAGTAATTTTCTCTTTTAAAAGAATGAATAATTGATATAACGAGAGGTACTCAGGAACTCAGGTGCGAGACCTCAACTTGGAATTTGTAAATTCAAAAAATTTTTTTAGAGTTTATTTTTAAAACTGGTTGCAAATAATGTTTAAAATAAAATAACTATACGACAAAATTATATAAAAAAATAATTTTTGATGATAAAAAAAAACAGTTCATATTTTTAATCCCGGGTTGATTCATCACCCCTATTACCTAACCAAATAGTCAGATTTGTGTTACCACAGGAAGCTTAACTTACACAGGAAGTGGAAACTCTGTTAATGGAATAAACCAAAAATTATAATAAAACTCAAAATCCGACCTCACAAGGTGATGAGTGTATTTAGTTAACAATACTAATTTGTATAGCGGCTATTTTTAAAACAAATCTATTGTACGTTACTGTAGAAAATAAAGTATTAAAATATGGTATAGTAAATGAAATACAGTTACTGAACTAACAATAGTAATATTTGAATATTGTATGTGTATTGAGTAGTTTAGTTACATAACGTGTAAGTTACATGTTAAAACCATTACTCAGAGCACGTGTTATGTATACATTAGTGTTATTAATAGCGGGAACCTTTTATAAATTGTAATGGTACTTCATGTTTTTCCATTAATACAAGAGAATTACATAATGGTTTATTATGTAAACAAACTTGTGTGTTGTATTCTCTCTTTAATGTTATGAATGAACTATGAAGTAGTATGTTTATCGAAAATATTTTTTATTAATATTTTTTTGACATATTTTTATTGAAAATTTAGTATCTGTTATTAAAATATTACTCGTGTATATATATATATAACAATTCATAAATATGACGCTAAAGGTTCCAAAAATTGAATTACTTGCTGGAGCTTGCAGTCATCACTACAGCCTTACAAATTGGCCAAGAAGATCTCTGCTAGAGTCATTTTAAACGTCTGCGCTGTTACTCGGTTTCGCCTTAGTGTACATGTTTTGTATGAGAGGGTTATCATGTACTCGTAAATCAAATGTGTCGTGCATCGTCTTGTGTAGTTGCTCCGCGACGTAATTTACATATGTATTCATATTTACAAAAGTTTATTAAAGTGAAATAGATAATAAAACTAAAGGTTCAAAACTGGATGAATTATAAACTAAAATGTTGTTTATCAAAAAATAGAAATAGCCAAAACAGAACTTACATTTTGTTCAATTTAATTCATATTTTTTCCTTAACGATTTTTAATTGGGTATGACTGTTAAATGAAGAGAATCTCTTCATCTCCTACTAGTGGCCTACTTTTGATATTACGAAATATATAATATAATATTACTTTTCGTGGTTGATAAGACTGTTCAAAATATAAAGCAGCAAGATTCAGGATAATCGGTAAAAGATTTATAAAAATGTTTGTAATTTGATTTGTTCCCCCATTAAAAGAATGGAATTTCACGATCAATAACCTCATTAAAAAAATGGAAACCTGTACCGATTGATGTCCACGTAAACAATAAAGTGTTACTTAAAATAAAAATATAAACTGTATAAACCAATATTTAAAATAGTGAAAGAAAAAGGAGTAGAATCAAATTTAAATTAAATTCAAGAAAGAGTATTCTTTAAAAAATTACTTTAAAAAGTACACAAAAGGTTTCTAGAGATTTCACTCTGTTCTTCTATTTCCTCTGCACAACAGTCAGACGGGAAACTAGACAAAATTTTTCTTCTTCTGTAAAGCAGAACTACGTCATGTTTAAGCTATTTAATTATACTTTTTATGACAACTTCATGTCATTTAATGACCTACCAATTGATCTTTCGGTTTCCGGTATTTGTAGTTTAGTTTTATGAAACAGTGAACGCTCTTCACTATTCCGTACACCGCTCTCACTCTTTTAACTCTCGATCACTCTCTCTCTATCTATCTCCATCTATTCATCTATCTACCTATCTATTTCCAAGAATCGAAACGAAGCAATACGCACACCACTGACACACACACGCACGTGCGCGAATATATTGCACTCATGCTTTCTTTTCTTTTTGTTATTGTCATACTGTTTTGGCGGAATGTGTTAGTAGCGGGGTAGAGACAATGTTTTCAGGAACGCGCGAAACTCCAGTCATAACATACCTTTACTCCTTTCTTTCCCCTAGTTTGTAACGGTTATTCAGTCCGGTTGTTACACGAGCGTAGCTGTAGGAATCCCGTAATATTAATATTATCTGCGTTTCTCTACTCGTCTGCTTGTTCCAACGCAAGAGAAGGCCTAACCGTCTGCGTAGTTGCCTTGAAAGGTAATAAATTTATTTAAGATTTTCACTTCTAAAGCGAATTTGTATTCCATTAAAACAATACCGGGTAGTTTCAATGTGAGAACTGACAAAAGCCTAGTTGCCAATTTAATAAAATTTAAGTTTGGGCCAAATACTTTTATTTTATTAAATTATTTCACTTATAAAGTAGTTAACTACGTCGTAACACAAAGTTTTAGTTATAATTTAAACATCCATTTTGCGAACTAAAAAACTCTTGTTCACATTTTTCTTTAACCACAGGTTAGAATAAATGATGCGATAAAATATTATAAAAAATTACAGAACAAATTTTTATTGAATTTTTTTATTTTCTATAAATAATTTTCAGAAACTGAGTTTCCTCTTTTTCTAATTTTCCCAGTAGTTCACTTTGTTATTTTGTATGAATCGAAATCGGTGACTAACTTTACAAAGTAACTTTTGTATTGTATTCAGTTGAAGCAAACGCTGTGAATAAATTATCATTGAATCGTAAAATTTTAGGTATTGTGTTGGGTGTAAAACATTCCACAGAAATAATTTTGTTATATATACATTCGTTAATATTAATTACTTCAAATAAATTTATATGTTACTTAAATATAACGACCCTTCATAAAATTGCAAATAAATTAGTTCATAACAGATTTGTCTCGATTTTTTATTTTTTTTCAAATTGTGCATGATCTTTTCTGTACAGACTTGTTTTAAAAATCATTGTATTAATCAAAACTTTTCGGTACTACAAAACCAAGCGGCATAAAAAATTCAAATTCATTACAAATTCCTTTGCTTGATCACAAACGTACACCATTACATCTCAAATTTGACGTTACATAATGATTTATACATCTCATTCATAATGAGCACGAAACAATTAAACGCAGCATTCTATAATAGGGCCTATATAACAGCATCATCAATACGCAATAATTGACGATAGCATGTTCAGAACAATTCGTACACATAAGGATAAAAGGATGATAGAATTTATTACATTTAGTTTGAACAGATATTCCGGTTTGTCAGTGTGTAATGAGCAAACTAAAACGGTTTTATGTCTGCTCAACTTTCGGTGAAATTTCTAATATTATAATTTTATTATTCTTGTACATTATATTTTTCTTTTAGGCTATTTTGAACCGTTTCGTTATGAGATTCATTCTAAGAAAAAAATCTCGTGTGATACTCTCACACGATTTCACCTTAACAATGGAGATAATTAAAAGTAACCTATGTTTAATCATTAGTAAATAATCTAAAATGGAAAACGTAATTTTATTTATAAGTGTATGACGCTAAAATAAAAATCAACCTCTGTAGTACTTAAAAATAGGGTAGATCACTATTTGACACTAAACTACGTAATATCGAAACAAGTGCTTGGAATAAAATTTGTAGATAGTTTTATTTGCTACAACTTTATATTATTTTTTCGTATAGTGCGTACTCAGACCACAATCTTAATATTCTATTTTTTATCGATTTTGATAAGCAAAATAGAGAAAATTACTAGTTGATGCAAAACTAAGTTCTGAGAAAAAAATACTCTAAATTACAGTTTCAGGTTTTTTAATTTCTTACAACGTTAACTTTTATATAATTTTGTATTAAGATGTATTTTGAGGCTGCAATCTGAAACAGAAACAATTTTTTTACCTCATAAGCACAACCCACCCAACAATTCCAACAGACATAACGCTTGCTCAATCTTGTATTGCATAAAAACATGCAATAAATAAGGTGAATACATGTAATGAAAAGATTGCAAGAATAACTTATAACATGTTTTTTGGGGTACATGGTTCCTCCAAATGTATATACCTTAAGACTTGAATTAGAAAAATCGACACGAAACCATTATCTTCCTTTCCTATGTATTCATATAAGGCAACATGATTATTGTAAATACATAAATTTTTTACCATAAAATGTTTCGGAAATTGACACCAAATTATACACTCATTTGACGATTGATTATAAAAATTATCAATTTTTGTCACAGTCAATCCTTATTTACTCTTTTATACAGTGTTATAATGTAAAACCAGTACCTTTTGAAAACATATTAAAAAGTATAAAGTTTTAAAAGATCTTTTATTTCCTGTAATAAGTACGCTGATTACTAATCTTTGCATCTCATAAAGTGATAAAATACAAGGTTGTAGTACCTAAAACAATACAAGTCTACTTATTTTATAAGTAGTAATAATCTTAGTATTTTGTAATAAATTCATAATAAGCAAAGAGTAAAAACAACGATGGTAGTGCTCGAGCTATTAATGACTTAGCAAAAAACAGCTCTCAACAAAGTTTCGTTATTTAACTTCTATAATCTTTGTTAACTACTCTTCCGGTTTTCAACCATATTCATCTATTATGAAAGTAGCAAAAACTAATAAAGTTCTAAAGTACGTTTTGTAAAATCATTAGTAGTTCCTGTAGTTGTTAACAATAAAAAATATGAAAAGAAAAAATCGAATCAATAAATTTAAGTGTCATTGAAATAAAAGGGCATGTAAAAGAATTTATAACAATTTAATTATAACAGTAGGCCTACAAACTTTATTATTTTAAGTTAGACAAGTTTTAGAAAACTTTCAAAAACTTTATTTCAGAAAAATAATATACTGCCATACAGACCTGATCAAAAATAATAACTTATTAAATATTTCTAGAAGTCTCTGAAATGTTGGAAATTTAAACTGGTGTTAGGGAGGATAATGTATCGTGTTCTGGAGAAGGTTGTTCGAAAATGGTAAAAAAGAACTTGTCAATAATAAATCAATTATACATTGGAGGTTGAAAGAACGGAATCAAAGTTAATTGTAGGCTACTACTTCTGCAGATGGCCAAACAATCATTTCTAGGTACACAAAAACAGTAATAATAACAAATCAACGCACTAAACAAAAAAAGCGAAAACGTTTTTTTTCAAGCCAAGTTTAGTGTATTTTGATGTTAATAAAGCTTATTTTTTCAAATTATTTTGTTGTTAGTTGACTTTATTTACATAAATTTTCTTCAAGTTTTATTTAAAATCATGAAGTTTAATTGTTCATTTAATGAAGTTATTGTACGAAAACATAAAAAACAGGAGTTTTTACATCTATTTGTATCCGATTTACTTCCAATTTGTCAAAAAATTCTTAATATATGGTTCTACGATCTTAATATATGGTTTTATTCACTTTCCCAGGTCTAAAACCAAAAGAAAACATCATTTTTACTTTAACAACTCTTTGGAAATTTCATCACTAATTTATTTTCCTAGGACGATCTAAAATCATGACAAAATCTTCTGCTAGCCGTAACACAGCAAATTTGGATCCATGATTATACGGACCTATTTCTTATTTTTTTACATTCATCTTACGAAATATTATTTTCGTTTCTTTGTGAAGCACCTTGTACGATTTGTAACCTACACGAGTAATACATAAGATAACAAATATATGTTTTATTGATCTGACAAATATATTACCATTGACAAATTTTTTGTTATTAAAAGGGAAATTTAAAACATTTCATAATACAAAACCAACATTCTTTTTATTAACAGAAAACAGAGCTTTTCTGAGTTCTGAAAACAATACAAGTTAATTATCGTTGTTTTTGTATTCTAGTTAAATGAAACAGGCCTACTTAGCAGTAAATTAATAACTCAGCTTCTGTTGTTTTTTGTAGCAATTCTTTAGTAATATAAACGTGAATTCAGAGGCAGAGATTTGTCCTCAATTCGGAGAAAATATGCGAAAAAGAAAGAGTAAGAATGAGAAGGAAATTTTACGGACAGAATATAATATAAAAAAAAACATCTCAAAGGGAATACTTAAAATATTTCATCCTTTTTACCATTCCTCCTGGGTTTTATACTGCAGTAGAGAGGGTAGGCATGTGTTAGCATGAGGAAGAAAGGTACTTGCTATTCTCCATCTCATACTCTTCTTTCCCTACCGTAATCCATCTATCCATAAGTTCTTCGTTCGTTTACAGTGTGTGCATCTTCTTGATATATTAACTTTTTCTATAAAGAGATTTGTACTGTTGTACTAACATGCCACCTCGATAAAAGGGTTTTTAACAGCAACGGATTTACTGAATTTACAATATCCGTACTCAAGTCACTACTTTTATTTTATTCGATATTTATTAATATTTATAAGAAAATGTACACAACACGTCAAAATCCTTAATATTGATTTATTAATAAATAATATGTAAAATAACATTATTATACAATAATTAAACCAAAACGTAAAAAAAAAGTTTATATAAACACATCCCAAAATTTGCAAAACAAGTAGCCAACGAAAGTGAAATAGCGCAAAATCGATTTTATATTCTGCTTTGTCAAACTGTTTTAGAACCGTTGTCTAATCTTATTATGAAAGGCTGTATTTTTACTTATAAACCTCGAGTTTGCTTTGAAATGGTACTTAAAATTTTAGAAAATCATTTTAGTGTCAAGTAAGATATTAAGTCCATTTTAAAACAACAAATTATATTAAAAATCCTGAACCTAAAGCAAGAATTATTTTTTTTACTTGTTACATTGGTAAATGTTGAGGAGCTGCAACTCCTTGACAACTCGAATATTAAGAGACGGCTAAGAGTCAGAAAATCTTCGATTTGGTTTGATTTAGGAGTACTTATATTAGTCTATTTTGTAACAATTTGTACGTTATCAAATTGTAATAAATTATCCTGTATCTTAATTGTAATATTATATATTATTAATTGTAATTATTCAATTTATTAATATTAAATTATTTAATATTATTTTATTTACCCACCGGGTTATTATTATTATATATTATTTTATTATTTACCCACCGGGTTGGTCTAGAGGTAAGGTCGTCACCAAAATCAGCTGTTTAACAGCTGATTTTCGGAGACGAAGGTTCCTGGTTCAAATCCTAGTAAAGGTAGTTACTTTTATACGGATTTGAATAATAGACAGTGGTTACCGGTGTACTTTGATGGTTGGGGTTTAATTAACCATACTCTCTCAGGAATGGTCGGCCTGGATCTGTACAAGATTAAACCTCATTTACACGTCATACACATCATCCTCATCTCATTGGGTCATGGGGGTTGCTTATTGTTCTAAATTGAACAGATTGCAACGTACTCAAATTAGAAATAAAAAATTATTATTATTATTATTATTATTATTATTATTATTATTATGCTTATAATTGTTATAACTGTATTAAATTATTTTTTACTTATTAAACTCTAATTCAGAACGAACAGATGGTTAGGTTTTTACAATATGCTTGTAAATAAATAAAACAAAACAAATAAGGATCAATAATTCAATTTTATTTTAATTTCACTGATCACGCTTCGATTAATTACACAATAGTACATTCTAAGCAATATAATAGAACAAAGCAGATACGGATTCCTTTACAATCATTCCTTTGTGTAACTACATACACCCTGTGAATATTGTTCCCGAATGACTAGCCCTCACGTTTCTCATCGTACCTTCAGACTCTCGAAGGATATAGCCTTAAATTACCGTAGCACTCCCTAACGTTCAACTAATTTAACCATCCCCGTTGAGAGTACTTAAAATATTTTAGTTGCATCCGGCATATTTTTTCTGTGCAAAATATTTAATAATTTTTAAATTCTTTTTACTTGTTTTTCTCCAGTAAAATAAAATATGTACTTAGTTCAGGATATAATAAATAATTTCCTGGTAATCACATTAAGTATCAATCAGTCAAATTTGTTAATACCCTTTGAATATAAAAACCTATTATGCATTAGTTAATTCAATTTTTTCATAAATGACTTGCTAAATAATTAGCGTGTAGTTACGTTAACTCTCACAACGTTAATTAAATTTAAAACTGGAAACTTTTTAATTCACATTTCACTTATACATAATTTTGATTATATTTTTACAATTTTATTGATGAATGTTTTTTGTAGTGTTGCGCTTTTACTTTTTTATTATTTGTAATTAAAAATATTTAAAATAGGTGTCATTGTCCCTATTTTTCATGGTATGTCTCATCCATTTAATTGTTGGTCTTACATAGAAGAAAGATTTCTCATGTACTTCTTTATGCTATTTTCTAGACTATTATATTACCTCTATTAGTTTCAGATATTGGAAGATATTCTTTTTTTTCTATTGTGTGTTTATTATCTCATATCTTCTATTTTTTCTCAAACCGTAAAGTTAAGAAATTTATACGAGGTGTGGCTATTAAATAACGAGACCGGCGTTGTAAAAAAATGTATTTTTATTTTATACATAATCACTTATTGTTACCTTCAACATACACTCCTTCTCTATCGCTACGTAGCTCCATGCAAATTGATGGAAACAGTGCTGGAAGTCATCTTCTGTCAGCTTTTTTAGGACACGTGCCGCTTTCTCTTTTACAGCTTCCACAGATTCAAATCTTGTCCCTTTTAATGCAGATTTCACCTTAGGGAACTGGTAAAAGATAATAACATGTGATGAAACGTGGTTTTTTACTTATGATCCGGAAACGAAGCGCCAATCCATGCGCTGGAAAAGCCGCACTTCACCGAGAGCTAAACAAGCTCGAATGAGCTAGTCAAAATTTAAAGTAATGATGATTGTTTTTTTCTGACATTCATGGGGTTGTGTACTTTCACTGGGTTCCTGAAAAACAAACAATTAATCAATATTGCTACCTTGTGGTAATTTCTAAACTACGACAAAGAGTAAGGAAAAGTCGCCCCGAAATGTGGAAGGACAAATCATGGGTTCTCCAGCAAGGCAATGCGCCAGCTCATTCCGCGTTATCTGTCAAGAGGTTCCTGGCCAAGTACGGCATCTCAGTGTTAGAACATCCACTTTATTTAACAGATTTTGCGCCATGTGACTTCTACCTGTCCCTTAAGGTGAAATCTTCATTAAAAGAGACAAGATTTGAGTCTGTGGAAGCTGTAAAAGAGAAAGCGGCATGTGTTCCGAAGGAGCTGACAGAAGATGACTTTTAACACTTTTTCCAACAATGGAAAATTCGCATGGACCGTTGTAGTGATAGAAAGGGAGTGTACATCGAAGGTGACAATAAGTGATTGTGTAAAAAAAAATTTACGACGTCAATCTCGTTATTTAATAGCCACACCTCGTATATAAACAGTTGGTTTCTATGTCAGCCAATTCCAGTTAAAACTCGGATTATGAATGGAATGACAGCTGTTATATAGTGTTCATATTGTTAACCAGTTTAAGCATTGCAACAATTACGTTAAGAAAAGCAGTTAAGAAAAATACAATTAATCGCAACCTCAATTTACGATACTACCTTATAATTTGCGAGTAGGACTTTCTAACTACAGAAGCAGATGTATGGCGTAAACTTGATTAATTTATATAAATATATATGTCGTGTTTTTCTTTGTTAGGCCTAAGCATTTCGCCTTAAATAAATTTTTGATTTAGTTTTATAACATAATTTTAAAATTTACTGCTAGTAAATAAAATTCCAATTGTTAATGTAAAAACATGTAGAAGAAAACAAAAATATTTTCTTCTCATAAATACAGACACTGTCGAATACCTCGACTTGTATTTTGATAAAAGATTAATCTCGAACGCACACACCAAAAAATAACATTCATTTCTAAATTCTAAATCTAAACAATTGTATTCCTATTTTAGGAAAGCTTAAAATTACCAGTTGCTTCAAATTGTTGATACTCATATATTCTACTCTTTTAAAACCCACGCAGATTTACAAGTCCAAAATTTGCGTTCAATGAATTAAAAATTGCATTCATATTAAAAATATTTCACCTTATAATATCAGCACCCTTATACAAGTAGAAAAACCTCACACACACATATTTTTAAATATATTCTATTCAAAAATTTATCCAACACCTGTACAAAATAAGTACCAATATGAGTAAAAAATGCTTTTAGAATAAGTCACAAGATCAACTACGTGACGTTCTCTTTCCATCTTTTATCTCACAGACATTACAACAAGGCTCCAGAAAAAATGTTGATGTAGTGTAATGAATTGAAAGTTATTCAAAGTTCAAATGATTGCTATTTACAATCCGTGGTGATAAATCAATAAGTATATCCCTCTCATGCGTGTCATATCATTTCAATAAAAATTATTTATTTGTATCATTGTGACAGTTGTAAATAAATTTAAAAAAGTTTCCATTATAAGCTTGGTCGTCAGTGACTACTTTTTCTTTTTTTGTTATCGTGTCTTGGCTGGTTTGATGCACCTCTCCAAGCTCTTCTATATTGCGCAAATCATTTCATATCTAAAGACTTGTAACACTCTACAGCATTTGTAGGGTGTTACACGTATTTTATGTACACGTTTTCTTACGAAAGCGTAATGGGGACTTTAAACTTTTTTACATTTTGTAACCGTAGCCGGCAAAGGAAATATGGAGCTTTCATTTTATATTCAAGTGTACTGACCATTACGCCATGTAGGCTTTAATTTTACTCTGCTAGACCAATAGTTATACAGCACAAATGTGCAAACGTTAATCACCTGCATTATTAGCTAATTATGTGATTTTCAGTAAAATCTTTTCATTTAGGCAATATATAAAATCAATTTTAATCAAGCAAAAGACTACTAGATGACCATCCAAACCAACTAGCTCGTGATCTAGCTACAAGAAACTTTCCACCTGTGCGACGTTTCAAGAAAAATTGGAGTAGAGACCTATTGGTTTGAAAAACGGACAATACCCATAGTCCAACGGAGAATGTACCACTGGGTACCTCTTCTCCTTAAAGTGAAACTACCCACCGCCATTTAAATATCATAAACGGAAATTGTGCAATGTACAGTATCGTAATACAAATTAAAAACAAAAAAAAATCAAGCAAAAGTTGCAAAACAAACGGTTTATTAATTATTATATCTTCATTATTTTTAAAACTTTTAAGAGATTTCGTAACAAATAATAAGAAAGTACTAAAGAAAAATGTTTAGTAACTGGGTCTTTATTTATCTATTTAAGGGTTGGTTGAAAAATGTAGAATACATTATGAATGTAATGAGGTAATGCAATATAACGCACGGTTATTTAATGTATTACTGTAATAAAGTTAATATGGTTAGTAGGGTAATAGTTACAATGTATTCTGTCAATAGAAATATGCGCCAGATTAAAATTTATTTATGCTACCAGCTAACATAATTCTTTTTTAGAATCTACTTCAAATCTTGAGAATTCTTGAAAAATATTAATACGGGTAAACATAAAATTAAAAAAGGCGTGACTCTGGATTCTTATCTAATGTAATAATGTTACCGTTTGTACCTTTTCCTCATGAACTACGGCAGACAGAGAGCTGGTTTATATTCCAAATTAAAGTTCACACTTCGCTGAAAATTTTGTTTTAAATTTTCATGGAAACTGAATTTTCTATTAATTTTCAAATAAAAGTTCATTTTTAACACAACAATTTTACAAAATTTTTTTTCTCCTCCATGTATTATAATTTTGCAAAAACTACGCTCTCAAAATGAAGAACTGAGTTAGATAAATATACCCTAAAAACTTCATTTCTTTATCTTCAGTATTTTCTGAGAAAAAGGTTCATGAAGCTGAAAAAATGGCAAAATAAGAAAAACACATGAAAACGGTGGAAAAATGTATAAATATACTGTAAAAAAAACTTGATGTGCTAGGGGGTGACATCGATAGATATTTACATTTTGAGCCACACTTCTTTTTAAATACTTTTTGCGATCTTCCCACGTTAAAAGCTCTTAGATAATCAGCTTATCTAATACCAAAAAAATCAGAAATAATAATAAAAAATAATTAAATTATAAGGTTAAAATAATTGTACAGTTAGGCCATAAAATGCTACACAAGTAACAGACATCACGTTATGAAAATATAAATAACAAATTTTCTAGTTGCCACAGAAACGTGATTTATACGGCGTTGGAAAGTGGGAACTATATTTTCCGAACAAAACAACCAATCGATAATTTTCAATTTTTTTCGATCCACGGCGCCCTTAAAGAAAATAGCCTACTAAATCACATAATTAGCTAATAATGCATGTGATTAAAGTTTGCACAGTTTTGCTGTATAACTATTGGTCTAGCGGAGTAAAGTTAAAGCCTACATGACGTAATGGTCAGTACACTAGAATATAAAATGAAAGCTCCATATTTCCATTGCCGGCTACGGTTACAAATTGTAAGGGCCTCTGCTGTTTGCAAAAGCTATCAGACTGCCGGTATAAAAACGTTAGCGCCACTAATTATGTATTTTGGATAAGTTCTCAATAAGATACTCGCATATTTATCACTTGATCTGCTGTATATTTTAACTCGGCGTGACCTTGTGTCGTACTACTGCTTTGTGCAGTAATCTGTATTCAGTTACTACACAATTACTTAAGTGACAGGCTACAATTAAAATAAACTGATATACCTCACTCAGTAAGTTTATCTCTTTCTAACAAATCAACACTGGGTTCCAACCGTGGTAATCTGTTAGGTTATTGGTGAATAAAAAATATATCACATATTTATTTATTTATTTATTTATTTATTTAATAAAGTTTTACATGTGAGAGCAACAGGTAAGACCCAATACTGCTCTCTTAAAACATACATAACAATACAATCGTAATTTAATTAGCTTATAATATATACAATAATGATATATACAAAAACATATGTTTTTGTACAATAAAAGATTCATTTATTAAACCTGTCTCACCACAACAAATACTTTTATATGGTTTATGATGCAGGTTAATTCTGTTTTACAATTTTAAATAATGGATATGCTGTGTATATAAATTACTCAAATATGAAATACTCTGTTTACATTTTGTACAATTAAAACTCAAGAGGTATTATAAAAGCAAATTGTTTTTGTTTTAACAAATTGTACCTCTTTCGTTAGCAGGTTTTTGTAAATTTAAGTATAAAATTTAAGCAAACTTTATTAAAGACTAAATAATTATTTCCTTATAATAAAGATATGAAACATATTCAGCAGAGTATTTCAAAATAGAGTGAACTCTGAACAAAAAACAAAACTGAACGTGACTCTGATTTGTACATTAATATTTGAAACATGAAGTATTTGAAGCTGAGGTAGATAATAGTAGAGATGATAATGATGCCGATTATTAGTTGTAGAATTAGAAAAAAATATTAAATAATTAACAATATCGTAAAGGTAAGTCCAATGTTATAAAAAAATTTCAGTCTATGAGTATCTTCACTGTCGTCGAGGAGGTTAATTGCCAAAGGAGTCTGATGTTCTTCTAACTTTTTCATTGTTTCTCGCTATGGGTTTAATTTCTATTTTTATAAAGAATGCGTTTAAATCTTTGTGCTGAAGCCGGTTTGGACCTACGGGGTTAAGTTATGGGGCACACCATCGACTTCAAACATCGAGATTCTGCAACGGTTTCAATCAAAAGCTCTGCGGACCATACAAAATGCACCATGGTATGTTACCAATGCCGATATACATCGTGATATGGATGTGCAAATGGTACGAGAAGAAATACAAAGTTTCAGTTGTAAATGCATCAAACGTCTAAACAACCACGTAAATCACTTAGCATTGAATCTCTTAGACAACAGCAATGATGTTTATAGACTAAAACGGACTACATTACTAGATCTCCCAGGACGATTCTGATAGTATGATTTTATATTGTTAAGTAATAATATTATAATGTTAATATTCTGTAGATGACTGGCCTGTTTGAGTGTGAATGTTGTAAATAACTGAATGAACATTTTTATTTATCTCCAGTAAAGTTCGGTGTAGGCCTACATTTATTTTGGCCAACATATTTTGGAATCATGTGCTTATTATTTATTACTTCTCATTCTGTTTTTTTCCGTTTTTAAGAGGTTTTGGTTATTTATTTTTTTACTTTTTATTTGTATTTTGTTTAAAACACATTCTAATTTTGATTGTAAATAATAATTAAGAGCAGTATAATAATATGTTTTAATGTTTTAATTTGTTAATTACAATAGTGGGTTGTAATTATGTTCATGTGTAGTTCTAATTGATAAGTTGCATTAATTGTTATGCAACAGATTATGCATATGAAAAAAACAATCTGTGCAATATTTCATTGGTTTTGTACCATCTTAAACAACTAAACTTTGCTACAAGTAAGATAATGTCACTTATTTATCAAAACAATAGTTTACCTCTAGATAAGAATAATATGCTACCACCCGTTCGTTCAACCCGCACATATAAGAACCGGTTCTGTAAATATACAATTTAAAACGGCCCGTCAATACTGATTCCGATTCAATAATAATAATAATTTGAATGACTTGAATTGAGTTCAAGTAATAATTAACTCACTACAAAGGCGCTAACGTTTTTATACTTGCAGTCTGATAGCTTTTACAAACAGCCGAGGTCCTTACAATACTTTCTCCGTTTACTGGAACATGGTAAAAGAAATCAAAATAAAAACAAAGGTTTTCTACTCGTTTCGATTTCCAAGAATTCTCATTCAAAATATTTGATTCATCGCAATCCATTATCCTTTTTCAATACACACCACTTCATACAATACGCATTTTACAATTAACAATTTTATCCCTTAGCTATTCTAGAATATCACAACTATTATTTACGTTATTATTATGGGATAGCCATATGACAAGTTGGTAGATAAACTGAGTAGCCTTCCAGTGTTATTAAGTCATAAAGGAGTCCTGTTTTTATAATTGTTTTTTACTTGTCTGTTAGCTTAGTACTTTTTCTTGTTGTTAGTGTTTATATTCTTTCCTAGTTATCTTTCCAAGCTGTAGGTGAGGTATCATTACAAATCCCTGAACAAGTTTATTTATAAGCATATGGGCATAATTATGTAGTTAGTTAAGTATTTTTCTTTTGACGTTCCCTGGATCTACTTCACGATAGGTAAGTGCAGCCTTTTTAAGGATTTTTGTATGTTACTGCATTTCTTCAACTTATGTAGGTCGACCCTGTTTCTCTCTAAATTCCTCTCATGAAAATTGAGAGTGCTGTGAGGGGGTAAGTGGAGGCCATCAATAAAAAAATATATATTATTGTTGTTACAATACATTTTTATTAAAAATAAACTTTATGGTAGTAATATCACAAAAAATCTATTGGAAGATTATTAATTTGTGTAAATTTGTTGAGAAACTGAAGTAAACTTTTTGGTGGACTAGAATATAACAAAACTTTCCGCTATGAATTTGATACTGTTCTCAAATACAATAAATTATTAATATTCTCTTTGATGTCTGTATTAAAGAGCGTATTGTCTGTCCATACCCTATTACTAGACGCTATTATTTAAAGCTTATGAAGCAAACTAAAAACTTAATAGCTGAATATTATACAGCTCATTCCATTGGTTTTACGTTTGAATGGATTTGATTAAAAAGTAGGTTAACGATAGCTCTTTCCTTACACCAATATGTTGTGTCCTTAATTAGTCAAATTTTGCAGTAGAGCATACACGAGTTATAAATAAATAACACGTTCGTACCTTGTGTAGTTAGTTATTAAAACTCTATCAGACACGCACTGCTCTGCAGTCTGTCTGCAGTGCGACGACTTCATGGACAGCGGCCAGAATTTCTCTCCGTTCGTCTCAAACGGCTTAACTTAAATATTGATTTTATACTATTATGAACTTGAATCTTGAAGATTAGACCTCAATTTTTTTAAAGCTGAGCTTCTCAAGGTCAAAACCTTATGTTTTATTTAACAAATTCCGTTAATGTGTTTACTCGTATTATCTTTTACAATATAAAAGTTTACATAAGTAAATATTTAAAACCGGAAGAAATAAACTTCACTTGTTTACTTACTTGGATTTCTTAAATAAATTACGTTGTTTGTAAACTTTTTACTTTTCTCTTCTAGTTAGTTACGGATAAACAGATTAGCCTACTGATTACGATTTAATAATAAACAACTTTTTAAATATTCTTAATGACTCATCATTCCAGAACTTAGATAAAAGTTTACAATTATTAAATATAGTGCAGTTACCCTTAACACACTTTACTAACATTCTCTTACATAAATAGTGGTAAACATTTAAAATAAAAATTAATACGGGCAAATCTCTTCATGTAACTTTTACACTCCATTATGGTGAGTACCCATCCGTAGCCTATAAGTAGATGAGTCTTTCCCAATGACAGATACTGTCAATAATATTACTTTAGTCTGACTTTCTTTGTTAAAAGACTGACTTGGAGCACACATACCAAAACCAAAAGTTTATAACTAAATGTTAAAATTAAAGTTTGATAGAACGTTCTTAGTAAACGATAAAAATTACCTACCAGTGGCGCAAAAATTGCGCATATATGGCACTAGTTTGAAACGTATATGAATTTTTTTCAGCAGATATAAAACATTTAATATAATTTTAACATTAACTACTATATAGACAATATGAATACGCTGCTTATAAACTGATAAATATCACCAAGTCCCTGATCAAACCTCTAACAAGTCCGATTCCACAAAAAAATCTTGCTCTTCAAATTATTAAAAATGGGTATCTCGAAATATATATTTTAATTTTAATTTTCTGGAACTACCTTTTTGAACAAAACTTCATTAAATTCAACTCCTATTTCTTGGTTTCTTTTCATCCTTTGCCTTTTCCTTGATTTGGTATCATAATATTATTAGTACAAAATAATAGTTACGACACGTGATGACTGAATAAACTCAACATTCAGAGCCCAAGCCTCGCTTCTGCTGGTTGCCAATGATGCAAGATTGTTTAATTTGTTAAAACAGATTATGTATTCTGTGAAATTGAAAAAAGTGTGCATCATTGAATAAATAATAATAATAATAATTAATTTACAGCTAAAAGATTTACGGTTAAAATAAACATTCTAATTTACATTACATTCAGAAATGCCGCTCAAAAATATTAATCATTATAGTACAAGCATCTTTTTACGTTAGTAACCAAACACAGATTTTTAAACACCTTTCGTTTAAAATTCTATCGAGAACCTATACAAACACTTTCACAGAGGATATTGATATTGAATGGAAGAATATATCCAGTGCTATAAAAATGAGTGCCATGGAGGCCCTGGGAACAAAGAGAAGGATTTCTAGGAAGATAGGTCCAAGAATATGGATTGAAGAGACAGAAAAATTTGTCAAAGAAAAGCAGAGATTGTACAAGATCTATCTTAACGACCCTTCAGCGGGAAATAAAGCAGCTTATAATAGAGCTAGAAATCAAGCATAGCAGGTGATGAAAAGGGCACACCAGGAATCATAGGAGAGATACATCAATACGGTTGAAGAAGATCTCCATGGAAGACAGGAGCTGGCTTTCAAATTCATGAGGATGATGCAAAAACAAAACAGAGAGCTTGTAGAAATAGGTTGTGTGGAAGAAAATGAATGGATTGATCACTATAAAGAATTATGGTTTGATAATGGAAAAAATAAAAATACTATTCCCACTGAATGTGTTTCTTGTTAAGTAGATCAAATTGACATGACAGAGCTACAAGCAGCAATTAAGGCCTCTAAAAATCGGAAAGCAGCAGGATTTAATGGTCTAAATATGGAGCTTTTAAAATATGGAGGAGTGCTACTTCACTTGCGGTTATTGCATTTATTTAATAGTTGCTGGAAAAATCATGCAGTGCCACAAGAGTGGATGATGTCGAAGGTGATCTCAATATTTAACAAAGGCGATCGATCAAACCCAGGAAATTATCGAGGAATAAGTCTTCTAGATACAGCATACAAACTATATGCTTCGATCCTAGCAAGGAGATTGCAGGCTATTACTGAATCTCTACTACAAGAAAATCAAATGGGTTTCAGGAAAGGAAGATCCTGCATTGATGCAGTGTTTACACTGAAAATGATTATTGAGAAACGCAGAGAACACAATGGTGAAACCCACATGGCATTCGTTGACTGGGAGAAAGCCTTCGATAATGTGGATAGAGAGCTGCTCTGGAACATAACGACAAAGTGTGGATACCCTAAACATCTGATTAGCAACATTGGAAATTTGTACAATAAAACATCAATATGGATTGCTCTGAAGGATGGAAAATTAACGGACAGAATAATGACAAATAAGGGAGTGAAACAGGGATGTCCAATTTCACCTGCCTTGTTCAACATTTATGTGAACGAGCTTATGTTTGTGTGGCAGCACCAAGTTGACAAGGGTATTTCTCTCACCCGAAATACTTACCTGAACCATTTAATGTTTGCTGACGACACTGTAATCATACAGGAATCTGAGGACAAGCTGCAAGTTGCGATGCATAGGCTCGGCCTCGTAAGCAAATACTTTAATATGAGAATAGCAGCAGGAAAAACAAAAGTCATTGCTTTTCGTGGAAAATGGCCTATAAGATCTAAAATAGTAGTCGAAAACAAAATCTTGGAGCAAGTGCCCAATTTCAAATACTTGGGATGTGACATAACGCATGATTATGACCGGGATCATCAACAAAAAATATCGAGGTTCAACATGATATGTGGGGCAATAAACCGATCCCTCAAGAGTAGAGCTAGAAAGAACACCCTGCTCAAATTTTATAAAGTAATGGCGATCCCAGCATTGGCTTATGGAAGCGAGACATGGGTCCTTACAAAGAAACAAGAATCAAAAATTCAGGCAGCAGAAATGCGATTCCTGAGGCAGGTGAAAGGTTGTACAAGAGAGGATAGAATCCAAAATGAGGAGATAAGGAGAGAGTGTGATGCCCAGCCACTCTTGAGCATATTGAGAATCTACACGAAAAATTGGTCAGATCATGTTGTAAGAATGTCACAAGACCGCCTCCCTCGATCTGCGCTGCTCTATAAACCAATCGGAAGGAGAAATATTGGTAGGCCGAGGAAAAGATGGACGCCAGAACAGGCTTGAATAGCCTAATCCATGAAGACGACGACGACGACGACGACAATACTGAATGAAAATTAAGATTTTAATCCAAATTTTTGGGTAGGTTCTATTATGCTTATTATCTCATTTCTACACAGTTATCTTAATAATCCATACATTTACTTGTCTTACAATTTTACATTAGGAAATAAAACATTAAGGAAAAAATTAACAGTAAATTTTTAGTAAATGATTTAGGTATTACAAAGTGTTTCGGCAAATGATTTTAAAAAATTCAGCAATGTTGGGCAATTCTTCAGAAAAAAAGTTAGATAATATTTTTTGTGTCTTTAATTCTTTATTTACAAATGTAAAATTTTACTACAAGCAAATGTAATGATTATGATAATAATGTAAATGACATAATAGGCATGAGAGGGGTAGGGCCCTCATAGGTGCCTCTCCAAGAATGAAATTTGTGTATCAAATTAGCAGGTCTCTGGGTAATATAGCCATAGGTAATATAGCCAGTAATTTTTAATAAACACATAATAATAATAATAATAATGTGTTTTGCAGTTGGTTTGACACATTTAAGTAAATTCGATGTTACTGAATTCAAATTTATAGTTTAACAGTAATGACAATAAAAGACAATGATAAAACTAACAAACAAACTTATATGACTCGCTTTTCGATTATTGATGATAATTGAACTTGTAACTGATAAGAAATTAAAATTTTACCTTATTTAATTTTCAATTAAAGTAAAAAAAAATTGAAATGAAAGTAGTTCGTATTGTTTTACATAAGTACATGTTACTTTTATTAAAACCAAGTTGCTCTTAGACCAGTAAAATTAATATTTACCAATATTTACAAGGAAATTGGCTGTTTCCAGGCAACTTTCATGTATGCTGCAAAGAGTTAGAAGTAATAACTCTTTTAAGGTGAGAAATTGTTAAAGTGTCCAGGAATATTACATGGTTGAAGTCTTAGCTGTTATATTATCCGTTGATATTACGTCCCCCTTTTTGTAAAATGTGTCATATAATATGAGTAAGTATAGTTAAAAAAAATTTCAATAGTTAAACATAGTATTTTAATTTTAGTTTAATTGATTCTGGCACAATAAAAGCTCCATATTACTGCCATATTAGCTTCGGTAGAACATTATTTCAGTTTTCTTTCAACCTTTAGTGTAATTTTGAACCAGCCTTTTAATTTATGTAAATGATACTGAAAATTAAAATAAACTAAAATATTATTTTAACAGCATATCTAACATTTTCATCATTTTGAATGCATCTACTTCACCCCAGACGGACAAAAACGTTTTGTAAGGCTACACATTAACAGAAGTCGTACCAAAAATATTCAAATTGTTTTAAAACGAAAGTTGTCAGTAAACTATTGTAAACATTTACTTCGTATTATATAGACAATGTCGTTAACTTACTCAAAATTTTAAGCATACAAATTTCTACTCTTTTTATATATTGTAGAGAAAGTGCGGGTAATGTGTACTCCATTTTTTTTGCAATATGTTTCGCAATAGGTAACATTTTTTATAACTTTTTCAACAGGACAATCATTAAAAATTAGTTTCTAATAATTGTAATTAGTTCCAATACATATTATCAAATTAGAAAAAGTTCACTTTTCTGATATTTTGTGTCATAGATGTACAAATGAATTCCAACAAGAGTGGGAGTAAAGTGAATCAACCGGGCCACTTTATTTGTTGTAAATTGGGTTTATATCTGATTTGAACAAAAATCGGTAGGCTATATTAGAGATTTATAACGTAAATAATATAGTGTGTGGTCTATTTATGTTGAAATTTGAGAAGTGCATGATTGAGATTACATTATGGAGGGTTAAAGTGGACCATGTACCTCCATCACTAGAGGGCCACTTTACCCGATGTCCGCTATCTTGATGATTTTTGTTATATTACGACCAGCACTACATTGAATGAATAAGTAACATTATATTAAAGAAAATTAAGGCCACTAGATGACAGAAGGACATAAATGAATGGGCATAATGTTTTAATGTACCAAAAAAAGCCAGTAATCTTTACAAAATTTTTAAGAACTTTGAAAATTAAATTGTACCTTCATGAATTCAATATGACACACACAGCTTCTATAACAGACTAACTACTAAATAGAGCAAAAACGAAGATATTTTCATCAACACCAACTAGTAGCAGCTCTGTAACAGATGAATTTGACAGAGGGCTCACTTTACCCGGACTCCCTCTACGTTATAAAAATAAATGATGTACTTTTAAAATCATGCAACAAACGATAAAAACGCGTATAGTACTGTACTATTTATTTAGCTGATGAATAGATGAACAAATTACTAAGATCGTTCGCGTTGCTTACTGACTCATTGAGGCATCATGGAATTCCCTCACTGGAATGTCGCGTCGGCTTAGCGGCACATCCGTGATTCCAGCCTTCGGACTCAACGTGTTAAATGCAATCATGCTTTGTACCTGTGGATGTTAACAGGTTGATTCCCAAGGATATTTTTACAATTTTTCTTAAAAACTTACACCTATTTTATGGTTCCTTTACTTTTTTTAATTAATTTTCTTTTAAGTCTAGAGTATTGTAAGGATTAAATTTTTGGCGCTATTTTGTAGCCTGATCAGGTACTTAAGAGTAAAAAAATTAAAATTTACTGTGAAAGACTTATGTGTGTCTCACTGAAATATTACTTCTATTTCTACAAAATATTATATGTGTTAAATAAATGTGTTATATAAATAATTTACTTTGAGCTATTTTTCAAAAAACTACATAAAAATATCGATGGTGCGTCTCTCTATCAAGCAGTTCAGTTCGGCGAGTGGTCAACTTGAGTACTAGTCGTCTACATAGAGACACGGACCAGAGTCAACTTTTACAAAGCAAAAAATATTGTAATAAGATATGTAAACCATAAAAAATTAAAAGATAAAATTATTTATCATTCTATAATATTATTAAAACATGATTAATAATGCAATAATAAACTATAATAATAGTCAATATTATGTAATAGTAATAATAAGCTGCAAGTTTCACCGACACATTTTTGACTATCAAGTAAATCACGAACCATGACTGGGGAAATGTTTCTTGAAGTTATTTCTAACAGCTAAGTATATGATTCAATGCAAACGAGCATCCAATCCGCCTCACGATTCTATTAAAAACACTATTACGTTAGAGACGGATCAGTCTCTCAAAACTAAATTTTACAGATCTGGTGAGAGACGTATAAGTGTCTCATGGGAGTCAACCTGTTAACCGATAGGACAACTCGGTCATAATTATAGTCATGTCCTTTGTTGCATAATTTTGTAAAAAAAAATTCTCTAGTTGTAAAGATTACACAGTTGAGAATATTAACGAGTTAAAAAAAATAAAAAATAAATTTATTATCGACTTATATAATATCGGACCAAAACGGAAACGACGTACTTACATTGCAAAACAGAATAGCAAAACTCGGAATGACCTACGTACATACAAGGAACTTTTACAACAAAAAATGCATATCTAGAAACGCCACACTTAGACATCTAAACACAGTCGTTCTACCACAAGTCTTATAAGCAGCCGAAACCCTAACATTTCATAGGAAAGGATTATTAACAAAACTAAATAAAATACACAGGAGATTCGCCCAGACAATCTTAGGAAAAGTTTTCGACCCAGAAACCAAGATCCACAAGAAGAGAACGAACGAACACATAATGAATTTTCTAGGCGAAACTCTAACAACTAAGCTCATAAAACATCGACTACAATTTAACGGTCACATGATGAGATTCCAAAACAAAAATAACGAAACGTACAAAATGATCACATATCAAGAAGGTTTTAAAACCAAAGATAGATGGATCAAAGAAATCAAAACAAACCTAAACACCATAAACGCTTCACGTAACGATGTAACAGATGGAACTGCCTTTAGAAGGAAAATAAAAGATTTTGGGAATTTCCCGACTGCAGAAACAAGGCAGAGGACATGGACGCAGGAACAAAGGGAGAAGGTTAGCGAGAGGATGAAGGCGTACCATGCGAACAAACGACAGCTTCAAAAATAATTTTACATAACCAGTGCGTTCTTTATATAGGACAATACAAAAAAAAAATATCGATAGTAGATTATTTTAAAGATATAAATAAAAACCTATATAAAATAAATCGGATAAGCCAGTTGATCACGAAAATAAAAAAAAACCTGAGAAATTAATAAACGCATTTAATTTCCGTAGTAATGTTGTTGGGTTAAGAAATAAGTTAGCCTTTAGGAGATGGCGTGTAACAATTTTAGATCAGCTTACGTACGTGATGGATTTCTGAACTACCCCTACTCCAAATGCAATATCCTGTGTTCTGCTATACCTTCCAGAAAACGAAGTACATACTGCATCAACTTTTACAGCATACTGTCGCTACATGGTACAGTTTCATATCACAAGATAATGCACCTAATTTATATATTATGTAATTACTTTTTTATCCTATCAGGATTAAATGGAATTATATAATATTAAATTATTTTGTAAAATAATATTTTCGATTTATCTTATTTTTTTATAGATTTTAATATTGATATTTTGAAATTATCTTTCTCCAATTGTTCGCTTCATTTATTTTGTATTTTGGTTAGTCTATAACCTTAATTCTCGTTTTACTTATCTCTTAGTCGATGTAATTTCCGTCCTACGAACGAGAGATTTCTTTTTTTAGAAGTTTAGACTCCCAATCGTTTTCCCTTTTTCTCCTTTTCTCTCAGTTCATTTATCTTTTCTTTCTTTGTTTTATTCAAACAATTTATCGATTGTAGGAGTACCTTATACATCTAATGTACCGTGTAAATATTGTTTTTTATTGAGAACAAATTTATTTACGTGTATTATAAAAAGGTTCTTCTTTTAAGTAAATAAATGTGATTGGTTTCACCAAAAGATGTTATCACATTGTATAGTAATATTCTAGAAATGACTGAGGAAATAAATTGTTAATTGTAAGAATGAAGTGCTGTATATTGAACAATAATAAGGGATTGCGATGAATGGAATGTATTGAATTGCAATTCTCACAAATCGAAAATAATAAAAACGTTTGTTGTTTTACAATAGTTTATTATGGTCGCATCATCTTAAGTTTGTAACCATCCCATTACATGATAAAAATAAGTAATATATTAAAGGATTACAAAAGTGCACATTAAGTTTACAATTGAACAATTCATTATCTTAGATTTTATATAAAATTGAATTTTTATGTTTACTAAAATTGTTTTTTAATATTTAAATATATTATAAGTTCTAGTGCTTTTCTGTAGTATGCTTCATTAATGCAATCTTTTTAAGTGTCTTGTAAGAGAAATTTTCTCCGTGTTGTGTTCGAGGTTGGGCATTCTAGAAGGTTGTGTTGAAACTTAAGTTACATACCACTACCGGACACGACACGAACTTTTTCATCAAAATCGGTCAACCGGAATTAGTAGTTTCTTCGTGTAATTTTTCACTTTTTTGCGATTATTTCAGAAACTGGTCATACGATTTTTTTTAAAAATCGCCTGGTTTACTAAATGTTTTATGCTCTACAAGATAGGGTAGGCGCCATGTTTCCTGAAATTCTTGGTAAGGCTGTTGTCACGTAAAAAAGTTGTTTTTTTAACATTGCGGCTTTAATATGCATTTTAGCGCAAAAAATTTTATAATTAAAGTTGTAGAGAATTAAAAAATTTACAACTTTTATTTCAAATTTTTTTTATAACGCTGAGAGTTTAGTGGTAATTAGCGATTTTCGGTTTTTTTCTCACGAAAACGTGTGAAAATCGATTTCTTTAAGATTTCGGCCTTAGTAAGCATTTTACGACAAAAGTGTAAATCAAATTTATAGGAAATTAAAAAATCTACAACTTTTATTTAAGTATTTTTTCTCTTCAAAGCCTAGTTTAGCGTGAAAAAGTAATTTTCCGTATTTTTAAGCCAAACTGAGGTTGATTTTCATTTCGCGTCTATCATTCATGATTAAAATTTGGTTATGTTTATTGAGGTTAGTTTTTTTGTTTATTTCTAAACATTTATTTTTTTACTAAAGTTAGATTATATTGTTAATTATTTGCATTGGACAAGAGAAAGTTGTGTGAGTGTTTCACACCAGATTATACGAATATAAACATTATAATCATTGTACAAAAAACTGGGGCTGAAACCTGGAAAGAAAATGCTTCGTGCAATGAATAGAACGATTGGATTTAGATGAAATAGAAGGCGCTAAAAGAAAAATGTCTGAATTTGAAAAACAAATACAGAAGAAAAGTTAAAACCGAAAAAAATTGAAGATTTATATCTTCAAGAAGAGGATCCAGACCAACCATCTTACAGCGTTGGAAGTTTTTAAAAAAATATCTATAAGTTTCAATTCACAGTAAGTTTGCAAAAAATCATGTTTTTTGAAAGTTTATGCAAGTTTTCTCAGGAATGGTTAAAGATATCAGTATGAAATTTCCAGGACACAATCTACTCATTATAGGCTAGTTCCACACGCAAGATTATTCAAAAATTGTCCATATAAAATATGTTCCAATGTTTAAAAAAAAAATTCTCGGAATTATTTGTACGTTTTATAAAAATTAATAAACAATTTATAATACTTTATTCAAAAATAAGCTCCCGTGCGTAACGAAATAAAAGTCTGGACATTTAATTTAAAAAATAAAATAAAGGTCAAAATTTTATACTTTTGTGAAAAGTTTCAAAAACTTAACATTTAGGTAGTTACGGTTCCCTTAACTACACAAGGGAATATTTAAATGTACATTTCTACTGACTAGTATAGTATGTGGGCCAGAGAGGTATACTGTGCTGTCATACGTTCCAAATTTTCATGTGTTCATGAAATTAGATTAAATGACGCAATAGTATTTTATGTAAGTGTGTTTCAGTGTGAATGTTGATAACAATGGAATGAAAATTTTTTAATAGGTATTCACGAGAAAATTCTATTATTAAAAAAATATTGCTGATGTTTTAAAACCAAATCAACAAACGAAATAGCAGCATTTGTTGGAAAAATCAAATAAAAGTTGTCGAAAGTTTTATTAGCATATAAATCAGTATTTGAAATTTCCAACAGAGAGACTGGTTGGGGGGAGTTTCACTTGAATATTTAGAGATAGGGCGCTCTCGCGTGCTGGTCTAGCTCCATCAGGTCAAACCGTCTTGTGTTACATTTCTATTGGTCCATTGGGACAATTTAGTCTAAATCAGCTCAGAAGTTAGTTTCATTTGTTAAAATTTAAAAAAATTTCTTAAGTTGCAAATATGCAACGTTGACAAACACCGGTGTAATACTACCGACTTTTTAATTCCAAAATAAATTAAGTTATTTTCTTAATAAACGAACTTTCTTAATTCTTAAAAAAATTACCAGTCATAATTTTACGTTTAAATAAAATGTATTACTGTTCCCGTAATCTCGTAGTGTTTTAGGATATTTCGTACGTGACTGTACAAATTAAAGCTTATATTTTCGACTAGAAACAATGACTAATACGTTTTTGCTTGTTGAGCCTTTTAGGTTGACAAAACTACCAAATTTATGTTCATATAGCTTTCTACGTTCTACTCAAAATTATGCGGTAAACCAAGATACTATAGTCCAATTTAAGAAAGAAACTCCTTTCTTTAAACAGCAATATCTTTTGAATCGTTGTAAGTAAAAACAATTAAGATATATCAAATTAAAGCGTGTTTTATTTTTGTTTACAGGATATACATTAACATTTTTGGAAATTGATAGTGTATTATATATAATGAATTACAAACATTATTTCCGAATTACTGGTAGCCAAAACAACAATTTCTTTTAAAAACGGCCGCTCTTTTAAAACCAGTCGCCCAAAAATATGTATTACATGTAAAACTTTTCTTTTATAATACTTTGCAGTCCTATACATTTTAAAGTATGTGTGAACAAAGTAATAGTACCTTGATGATGGGTATACTGGAAAATTGGTTAAAAATAGGGTACTTTTTATGCGTAATTTGTTATATTTAATACACTAATAATTCCCATAAATGTTAATGTATATTGTTTAACCAACAATATAACAAGCTTTAATTTGATGTATTGTAATTGTTTTTACATTCAACAGTTCAAAAGATATTGCTGTTTAAAGACAGAAAGTGTTTTCCTTCGTGAATCGGACTATAGTATCTTATAACGAAGTCAAAAAAAAAATAACAAATTCAAAAATTATTTTAACTACCTCAGAAAGATTTTCAATCTTTTATAACTCGGAAGTAACTCCTGTAAAGAAAGTTCGTTTATAGGCCAAGGATCTCGGGTTAGATTTCGGTAAGTCACCCTTCACTATCTGAGCTAGAACCATAATTCTTTCCGTCAATAGTTATGTTTTGTGACCACTAGAAATACCTGTAGTATAACAAAAGAGATTTTTCAGTTTTTCCTGTATGCAGCGGGTGACGTGATACATAACTTAGCTTAATACATCAACAAATTTTACCCCTCTGTTGATAATAATTATAATATTATTATAATCCGGTAACACTAGTATATCTCAAAGTAATAACCACTAAAATGCCATGCCTGATCAGTAATAGAGCCCAGAACTCCTTGCGAAGAAGCATTCATTAGAGAGATACTCGTACATTTTTAGTTAGTTATAACGGATGTCAACTCAAAAATAATAATTGGATTGCAAATGAATTGTAAAGAATACTTTATTCAAAACTAATTGGCCGGCGAGTTTTGTAGTGGTCAGCTCAACAGGCTTCTACGCCACGAATCCTGCGTTCATTCCTGATCAGGTCTGGATTTTATATCACTTATTTTCATCTATCATCTTTCATCGCCTGAATTAGCAATAATTTTCAAAAGAGTTAAATGTCAAATTTAACCTTTTATGAAACCTGACAGACTACAGCGTTAGTTTTAAAATTAACACAGTTTTAATTAAATTTTTACCTGTTGAATGATGTAATAGATTTAATTTTTATAATTTAATGAAGTAAGTTCAGTTAAATAATTACTTACAACATAAATATTTGAAGTGAATACAACAGAATAAATTAATATTTTATAATTAGTTTACAACTTTTAACGTTAACATTCATACCATATTGCGTCAGAGTAAATTGTGAACAAAAATATAGTAAAAATAATTATTAAATTATAATATATCATATTTATGAATGATTTCAGAGAAATTGTAAAAGCTTTGAGTGTGTTACAACAATATATTTTATTTTCCCCTTACTTTCTGAATTAAAAATCGATATTTCAGTCTACATCAGTTGGTTATATTTCACTGAAATTTAGCTTGGAATCTTTATTTAGTGATAAATTAAAATCAAATATAATTCCCAGTTTTAAAGCGTTTTCTGTTTGATGAAAAACAAAACTAATTCCAACAAAAATTTCTGATCAATACGACATACAAGTTTGAATTCCACCAAAATTTGTCATCTCTCTCTGACACATACTCCGTTCCTCTCCGCCGAGTTAAAATCTCTTACACTACAGCATGTAAAATAAAGGTAAATTATTTTATTTTGAATTAACCTAACCTTTTTGAAATACACTCTTTGTGATCCCAGTGTTTTTTAGTACTCGTATTTTACCATACCACATTCTGACTTGTCATAGCTATTCCTTTTATAAAAAAACACAAATAGTACAGAATAAAAAAAATACTGTACTCTAATCAGATTAATAACACATTTCATAAAATACAAACAGTATTTTTTATTTCTTTTTTTTAATATGAAAAAGTTTTTGATTTGTGTCAGTAAACAAAATTCTTGTGAAACACAGGTCCAAAATTAATACACGTGTATTAATAAAAATTAATACTAGTGCTTAAACTAAGGTGCATGAATTTTTTAATACCGTGGTGTTTATTTCAGAAAATCCAGAATTTTGTTATTTTTAAATAAAACCTCGATTGAATATGTTTTTTTATCTACCAGTGTGTTCAACTTGTGAAAAATGAGGGACTCTATTAAAAAATGTTCAACAGCCTGATGATCAGCCATCTATTGACGTCTAGTCATAAATATATGAACAAAAGTGATATTTAACAGATTATGAACAGAACTGCAATCAAAAGTTGAAAAGTTGAATCTGAATATTCATTTATAAGAAACATTACTAAATAAGTCCAAAAACTTGAAAGATAAATTTCGAAAATTTTCTGTGGATGAGAAACCTGTAGGGCTAACTATTATTGTAAGCATATAAAAACTTTAAATAACAATAGCAATTAAAATAAATAAACTTGAAAATAAAAAACTGAAATAATAAATTTATTAAAAATAATGATAGTGTAATTTATAATATTAACAGTAATGCACAATTTACTCCTGAAATCTGCTAGGCAAGCCAAGAATATTGTCACGTTGCAATCTAACGAAATTATCGGTGGTATTGTGAAATAAAATAATAATCAACCCATTTTTATGCCTGTTAGTCTTTGTTGGTACCTCACACTAAGACTACTTATTTCCTTTCTGACGGTACTAATTCCAGGTCGTCGTAAGTAAATTTGTTAATCACATACATGAAATATTCATGAAGGCTTCTTATAGCTTTCTATTGAAACCTTTCTTATATATCAATATTAGAATTCCTAGCCGTTCCCCAGAGATGCATCCCCTAAGTCCACACAGGCTTTAAAATTGTCTTGTATATTTTCACTTTAAATTTTTAGCAAATATTTATTTACAAATTGATTTGTTACATTTAAAACAACCCTCTTACGTATTTTTACAAATAAAATCTTTAACAAACACACAATCGGTGCATATTGTAGAGCATTCGCAACACATCCCAAATTATTCATTGACAAGGCTCAAACACCGATAGCTAAGGAACCTTCTCCCAAGGAACTATTACGTATGTTGCAGCTGCGTCACCACTAACAATTATGTGCAAATAAAAATTAACTTCGAATTTGCTAATTGTTTTTAATTGATCAGATAATTCTTTTTATAAAATATAACCCATATTCTGTGTTGTAAATGATTTTATTGTACAATAAAATATGTGCCAATATAATCACTTACGACTAACCCGTTCATGATAGCTACTAAGAAAATTGGAGTGGTTTTGCTTTAAAACCTATTTAAACGATCTGATATTTATTTAAAAGTACAATTGCATGTAATTTATTTATGTGCACATGAACAAAACAATTAATTAATTTCCCTACCTTGTTTCTGAAGACAATTAAATACAGTACTTAGGAAACTATTTAATTACATGCAATAATAGCTTATTTAATGATTTTACAATATTTTGATTGATAATATTATAAACAATATATTTATGGTAACGAAATTTGTTTTAAGTATAATACGAAATAATCTAGTCTGCCCCTAAGTTCAAACAACCTTAGCGTGACCTAACCCAGTTGCGTGATGAATGAAGGAAATTCCAAGTGTGTTGAAACAGAGAAAATTTTTGATTATTTTTAACTTGAAATATAACAAACTTCTTTAGTCTTATTTCTCGTGTTCTCGTAAAAAATTAATCAATACATATTTTTTACATCCGTTTTCTTTAGTAGCTACTGGATAAAAAATATATAGATAATATGTTTTAAATTGTTTAATCATCAGGATTTTAATTTACTGCTAACTTTTTCTCCATGCTCTACTAATCTCTCCTGAAAAAATAATACGTTAAACATTGCTAACTTCAGCGAAGAATGGAATCATATCAAGAATCGTCAGTCGTTTATTGCCCTTTAAACTTTTTTCTTTGTAAAACAAATAATTTAATCTAAATTCTGACAAAGTCTGTAATTCACGAACTATTTCACAAACAGATTTTAATTATTACTTGTTTTGTTCAGTTGGTTCAATCTTGCCGATTCGTAAAGAATTTATTAAAATTATTTTGTTTAAACTAGTTTCTCTTATTTTTTTCCTTTATTTTCTGTACTATACTATCATCTAGGATATGAAATGGAAAAATGAGTAATAGTTTACAACGGCTAATGACCATCGCAGTAGATGTCCAATAAACTTAATAATGATAAAAATATACTATAGCGTCACGGAATGAAGTACTTAATAATATCATTTTAAATTAAAGTTACAAATTTTTTAAAGTTGATATCGATTAGAAAAAAATATTAAAAAATAATTTATCTAAAACTATTGCCGTAGAGATTTTTGTTTCAGAAACGTCGCAAACGTTGAGGTAATACAGAAGCCAGATAAATTAGATACGTTTTTTAATTTCTAATGTGTACGTTGCAATATGTTTAATTCAGAACAATAAGCAACTTCACGACCGAATGAGATGACAGACCCAGGCCGAACACTCTTGAGAAAGTATTGTTAATTGAAACCCAAACATTAAAATACACCCGTAATCACTTTCTAGTAATCAAACCCGTATAAAAGTAAACTACCATTACAAGGATTTGAACCTCATCTCCAAAAATCAGTTGTTGAATAGCTGATTCGCGGTGACGACTTTACTTTGAGACCAACCCGGTGGGTTATAAGTCATACTTATAATAAGTTATGTGTAAATATTTTTAAGCTATTTACAATCCTAACCGACTAGGACTAAATCTGTTAGGATTATGTAAGAATTTCTTCTTGAAAGTTTGCATGCGTATGGTATTAGTAGATCATGGTACAGAACGACGTTAGTAACACGAAAGAGAGTGTCTGCAAATGAGACTAGTACTAAATTAGAGTATAGTCTTTGAATTTTGTTTGTTACTAAGAAATTTTCTCAGCATTGGCTGGTATTCATTCAGAAAGTTTTAGAAATGATTGAAAATTTTAATACTGAGTGAATGGGTAATTTAGATCATCGTGAAAGTGGGGAATTTAGTATTATCTTCGTAAGTTTTCCAGTGATTTATTTTAGGAGTTACGTAAGAATTGATATCAGCATATTATTTTAGTGCACAAAACCATTAAGACACGTCTTTTTGGCGTAATAGTTAGCGCTCTAGCTTACAAAGCAACAGTTTCCAAGATCAGATACCAGTTAGGGTGTGAAAATTTTAATACGTTTTAACCCACCATTACGGTAGCAAAATCCGCAGCAGTTATTAATGACCAAGCTATCGATGTGACTTAAAATAAACAAATACTTTCATCCAATTTTGTTTTTATTTGATTTTGACAAGCTACAACTATAGTTACTAGATTTGAATTTTACTAAAATTTTTGTTCATGCTTTTAGATAAAGATTTATATGCACATTTAGCCAAACTGAAATAGCCTGAATTGGACAATTGCTTTTTGAACTCATCTTTACCGTTTCATTATTTTTGTAATAATATCAAAGGACTTTCTATATGGACTGCACAATATTCAACTATTTTGAAGAAAATTTAATTTAATTAAATAAAAGATTGAACCATCAACAGAATTGTGATTTAAGTTATATTTATGGAGCAGACTAACCTTTTCTTAAGTAGAAACTATTAAAAGTATTATTTGATCTTTGTTTTATTCGCGTATAGGGCAGTAACTTAACTGAGTTATGATTTTTATCTAAATAAATTATGAAAATTTATTACACGTACTAATTTAACTTTACTTATCTTACAAAATAACCGTATTAATAAATCTGTATAATTTAACACACCGTGACCTTCCATATTGTCCATTTGTGAATGTTAGAAAAAGCTACCGTCGCAATGCAGTTAATAAATAATTTAATGCAGCAGTTGTGCTGCTCTTTCTATTCATTAACTTCAAAAAATAAAATTCATTTTTCTGAATGCAATCTCAATTCTTTTACTAATTAAAATTAATTTTTCGATTCCATTAATAAGATTTAAAACAAATGAATAATTTATATGATGACCTACTAATAACAGTATTCTACTACTAATAGTATTACCTTACTATAATAATTTTTATAAGTAAGTAAAAAGTACTTCTAAAATGTCTGAACTAGTATTATTAATTTAAATAGAATTTGCAAAACTGAACATTATCAATAACTGAAAAATATACTAGGTGATTCAAAAAGAGCGCCGGTTTTTAAACGGCTGGTAAATTTTTGTTTATCGGTTGGCAACATTGTTTGATCTCATTTCTATTTCGGAGAACATTCCGATTGGCAATTCAGTTGTAGTTTCTCTTGTTCGCAGTGTAGTACTCTCGCAGTCTGTGTCTAACCATGGAGAAGTTTACTATTGCACAACGAGTGTTAATCGTCAAAACATTTTACCAGAGTGGAGAGAGTTATGCGGCTACTGTCAGGCGACTTCGCGGTACTCTAGGACGTAATGAAGTACCGAATGAATCAACAGTTCGCTGACTCATGAAAAAGTTTTTGAGACGGGTTCAACAGTCGACCTTAAAAGTTCTGGACGTCGTCGTTCTGGCCGAACTGAGCAGAACGTTGCGTTGGTTCGTGACAGTGTGGCTGTTAGCCCAGCAAAATCAATACGTCGCCGTTCTCAACAATTGGGTTTACGATTCTTGGGTTTCTACGATTGAGTTTCTCAACAATTGGGTTTACAACAATTGGGTTTGTTACAGTCAACAATTGGGTCAACAATTGGATTTCTTCTGTACGGAGAATTCTTCGGTACGATCTCCAATATCACCCGTATAAAATTCAGTTGACGCAACATTTGAAAGTGGCAGACCACCAGAAGAGACGACAGTTTGTTGACTGGGTATTGAGAAAACGGCAGGATGATGACACCTTCGCAAACAAAATCATTTTCAGTGATGAGGCGCACTTCCACTTAAACGGTTTTGTTAATAAACAGAACTGCCGTATGTGGGGTTTAGAAAACCCTCGCGTGGTTAATGAAAGGGAAATGTATGCACAGCGAGTGACAGTTTGGTGCGGCTTTTGGTCGGGCGGTGTCATCGGCCTATACTTTTTGAAAATCAAGAAGGACAAGCCGTGACAGTAAATGGAGTCCGATACCGTACAATGATTAGGGAGTTTTTGTGGCGTCATTTGGATGGAATGGACATTGACGAGTTGTGGTTTCAGCAGGATGGTGCTACCTGTTGCTCCGTGAACGGTTCCAGGATCGCATCGTTTCTCGTAATTCCGACCATCAATGGCCACCAAGGTCGTAAGACTTGACGCCTTGTGACTTTCATCTTTGGGGTCATCTGAAGTCATTGGTGTATGCCAATAAACCCCGAAACATCAATGACTTGAAGAAGGAAATTCGACGGTTATCGGGCAAATGGAAGTCGAAACTTGTCGTGCAGTAATATCCAATTTCATGGACAGAGTTGATGCGTGCCAGCGCAGTAGAGGAGGACACATGCATGACATCATTTTTCATACATAAAATCGGAAGGTAAGATGAACTTGTTGATATATTTATTTTCAGTTTTTCAATAAAATAAATCTCATAATTTGATATGTCAAAACCGGCGCTCTTTTTGAATCACCCTATACTTAAGTGCACAGATTTATAAACTCCACCGGCGTTTTGCGTTCGTATCTTGTTGATCCGAAACATGAAACCGGTGGACATGGGATGGGTGGATCAGAGCCATGAAGTCCGTGCACTTGTAGCAATCAGGATTCAAATTGTACTCGTATGTTAACTTCCTTACGTTGAGATCCAGAAATTTTCATGGATCAAAAAATGAGTCATTCATTGTAGTTACGTTTCACTATTATGCACTACGTGATCAACTAAAAGTACAAAAATATTTGTTTATTAACCAAATATTTTGGAAAGAATAAGTTATACATTTTGTATTACTTTAGAACAGTTTCAATATGTAAGTAAAAACTACCTTAATGGTACCTAATTGAAATGATTTAATAAAATTTTTCTAACTTTTATTCGAAATTTTTAACAGTACGCAGTAGAAAACAGTACCAGGAATGTGATATACTTGTACATGACATATTACAAACAAAATACCATAATAGAAAGAACAAAAGCAAAAATTAATACCTAGTCGTTAATCTTTAAGTATACAGCATGTTTTAAAAAGATGGAGTTAAATTCTAGGATGTTATTATATAGCTAAAAATGGGCAAAAAGGTTAGTGAAGTGGCCACCACGATATCTTGACCTCATACTTTCAGACTTTGTTCATTGTAGTTCGATGAAATCAACTGTTTATTGAAAACGTATAGCACAAAAAATTATCTGAAGTATCAAAAAATTATAGAACCAGCAGAAATCGTTATAAGTCCGTTTTCAATATTATTATTCGTTATGGCACTAGGAAAAAATAATTTCTTTAAGATTAGGGTCAATTGAGGTTTTGAAATGGAGATTCTACAACAGCAAAAAATAAATCTAATTGTATAAATAACATGAATAGTGCCTTGAAGAGAAGAAATTTTGTGCGGCAGCCTTTCTGATAAAATCCAAGTTTTCGAAAAAGTATGGCGTAATGCTTTACAAATTATAATTTTTTTAACTGTTTTATTTTATTTCACAACTGTGATTACAACCAGTAAAATAGATAACGAAATTACAAAAGCAATGACTTAAAATGCTAAAAGGAGAGCACCTTTCACTAGCAGTGTTTCAAACAAATTAAAATTAAATTTAAAAAATATTTTCCCATTCCTCTTTTCATTAACAAAAGATGCTTCTGAGTTAAGTTCCAATCGGTTGAAATTAATTTACTCCTATCTACGCAAAATTCCCTTAAGGTAGTATTGTTATTTTATAATTTTCGTAAACATTTTTTACATACAGGGCTCTTAGCTCATCGTCGGAACTTACTGGTTTCGTAGTATTAAATATTGTTTGTTAAATTGATACTTATGTTTTTCATCTTTAAAAGGGAGACTATACTTTTTATCACGCCAATGTTAAATTTGCTATTTTTAGGCACATTTTTCATTGGATTGGTAAGAGATAGATAAATGAAACTTTACACACTTTTAGTTGTCGCGTTTCTCTACCTACTCACAGTTTTTCAATTTAATCTGTGAGCCCATAAAAGTAAAAATAAATTAACGAATAACATAAAATATTTACAAGTTTTATTACACGGTTTTTGCATATATATTATAAGTAATTGTTGGAGCATCTGAGAATATCATTAAAATGTTGGTATTTGTGCATGTACAAGATAAATAACTGGTAAAATATTCAGCCAGCTAGGTTTAATGGGTTCCGAGAAAAATGTACCGAAATTTTAAAATATTAATTTACGGGAACAGCCAAAAAAACAAAAAGGAACAAGTAAAAAAAAAAATGTACACAAACAAGTAAATTTCCCATCAACAGTTGGTTAGAAAGCTGTACCAACAGCTGAGAATATCAAAAACAGTAACGCAGGTATTTAAAACAAACTAAAATTCCCTTTGCTCTAAAACGATTGGTATAATACTACGAAAAATATTAGTTTTTGGTAGAATGATCATTTTTCTGGATGTGCCAATTAAAAACTTAAATTTTTCATTAAAATACTTTTTTAGACGTGATTTAATATTTTTCTTGTAGATATAAGTTTGAACTATTGAAAAACATAAAAATACCGAAAATTGAAAATTTCAGTGGAAACCATCATACAGTCTCACTTAAGACCGTACATGTTACACTCTAGTAGACCTTTTTTTTAATTTATTGGCTATTTTATTTCCCTATCATTGGCAATATCAGTTTTTACAATATGTTACTTGTTTATAACGGTGCTGTTTGTTTATCAGCGATACGTATTTTCGAAGGGGTTAAAAACCTCTGGTCATCTAAGGGTTAATAATAATAATAATACTATTATTTCCCAATGTCAACCCACCGGGTTGGTCTAGAAATAAAGTCGTCGCCAAAATCAGCTGATTTTTGGAGACGAAGGTTCCTGGTTCAAATCCTAGTAAAGGTAGTTACTTTTATTTGGATTTGAATGCTAGACAGTGGTTACCGGTGTACTTTGATGGTTGGGGTTCAATTAACCATACTCTCTCAGGAATGGTCAACCTGAGTCTGTACAAGACTACACCTCATTGACACGTCATACACATCATCCTCATCTCATTGGGTCATGGGGTTGCTCAATGTTCTGAATTGAACAGATTGCAACGTACGTAAATTAGGGATTACAAAAAAAAAACAAATTCCCCAAAGTTAGTATACACTACAACACCTTACGTAACACTCACTTTACATTGTTCTTTAATGTCTACTAATAATTTTTATCGTATATGATATGATTCATTAGAAAATTATTTGTCTATAGTTTCCCATGTTCTGGCAAAAGTAAATTTCGTGGCTCTTGTTTAAAGACTAGGGCTACCAGAACCAAGGAACTGATTGTGAACTAAAATTTATTATATATTTATGTTCCTGCACAATAAAAAATTGCCAATTATTTAGTTTATTATTGTTCTCCAGTAAATGATTCCGTAAACAAATTTTCAAATTTTATTTGTTATCAAAAACGTTTGGAAAACCATTCTAATATCCTGGTCATAACTCTTCTAGACAACAGTAACACAACAATATGAATGTAAACAACCGACAGACAAATTAATTTTAATTTACTTTTTCTTATATTTTACTTTTTTGAAGTGAGCTCAATTAAAATGAAAAGTGAGGTAACACGTAAAAGGCAATTTTGTACTTGAAATTTTGTGTTTATTTTTATTAAGGTAAATAAGTTAAGTTACAAGTTTGCTGTTTTTTTAAGGGAAATTCTACAATGAATAGTGTCTTTTTATGTTATTTTATTCCAATATTTACATCAGCACATTGTTGGTCTTCTAAAGTGATCTTAGATTTTATCGTTAAATTTAGAAGAAATTAAAAAATTACCTGTTCCGAAACTCATACTTTCATATGAAAAAATTATTTTTAATCTATTGGAATTAATTAGTTAGGCCTAATTAGTATTGTAGAGTAGAACAGTGTTTTGTAGAACATAGTATGGTATTATTTGGACAAACCAAGAGATTTCTGTCACTATATAATTGCTGTTAATGGAACTACTAAGTCAAGATTGGATTGTATCAGTTAATTTTGAATATCATCACTACATCTCTAGGTCTGGATCTGTCATTTACATCTCTAACGTCAGGACATGATCATTAAATCCCACGACATCCGTTTGCGTCTGTCTAGCTATCCTACACAATTACTTAGTGTTTATCCCTGTTTATATTAACAATATTTAAATTAAGTGATTAACAATTATGATTTTCAAAAATAAAAACACGTTTTTATATAAAGAAGATATTATTATTTATTTTCTATTGCCCTGTATGACAGGAAGGAAAGTATTGAAATGTTTTACATTTTTGCGATTTTATTAAAACGGCTTCGATGTTTTTTAAAAAAATTTCCTTATTTAGTTCATATTTTTTTTCTCTACAAAAAAGGTTAAACGATATGTCTGCTGAAACTCTTGGGTTTAATGTTGATTTAAACCATGATTGGGTTTAAATCATTGGGTTTAATGTTGATTTTTCACCATGAGTTTTTACGGGAAATACACGTTTTAAGGTGTCCTGAAGCCAAAAACATGTTTTTACCAAAAGTGTATGTGTGTGTGTGTGTGTGTGTGTCAACATAACATCTCATATTTGAACAAAATTAAATATTGTGCAAAGTTGAAACTTGGAACTATATTTGCTTCCAATAAGGTGACCCGACAAGAATATTGTTATCAAAATCAGTCAGTTTATTCTTGAAATGTTTTACATTTTTGCGATTTTATTAAAACGGCTTCGATGTTTTTTAAAAAAATTTCCTTATTTAGTTCATATTTTTTTTCTCTACAAAAAAGGTTAAACGATATGTCTGCTGAAACTCTTGGGAGGGCTGTCCTCTCGAGGAAAAATATGTATTTTTAAGACTGCGAAAACTCGATTTCGAAAAATTGACTTGAAACAATAGTTAATTTTCCTATATATTCACATAGGCCAAGAAAAATTAAAAATTATAAAAAAACTAAATTGTAATTTACAGAATACCTAGAGAAGCATCTGATACAAAGTGATTTTGGAAAGGGTTTATTAACGTTATAATTAGCATACTAACAATGTTTGCACATCACAGATGGTTATGTACGTTTGGTCTATTGACAATGGTTCCAATTATTCTATGAAAGCATTGTTACTGGAACGGTGACTATTTGTTTAAATATTCAATAAGTTTTATATGACTAATGGTTTGATATTACATAGTAAAGAACGGTACATGGAAGTGTATTTGAACCGATTGATGCTCCATGTTGCATAATAACTTCATAGTCAAAATGTAACAGCATCGATATTGTACCATACATATATTAAAACATGTTATTGACGTTGACGTACAATAACCACTTTGACTGGTAAGTTATTAGTTAAGTTTAGTTGTAGAGTATTCCCTGTGCAATCTTCTTTATCGCTGACGTAAAGCGACGGTAATATATAAACTCGTTAATACTAGTACCTTAATGTTCAGTACAAGGAAAATTCAAGTTTTAACATTAATATTAGTAGGCTATGTATTATGTTTCGTTTTAAAATAATCTGAAAACAAAACATACAATATCCATTTTTTTTTTTGAATAATTTTTCCTTGTAGGTAAGAACAAAAAAAATATTTTACTTGTAAAATAATATTTTAAGGGCAATAACAACTGTATGTGTGTTACCAGAGGTACCAGATGTTGAGGATGAGTGGTGTGGGGATACCTTCAATGTTTGGGGCCCAAAAAGTGCCATTTAAGTGGTGGTTGTGAAAGTGGGAAGGGACAGCTGCTAAGCTGCTGTGGTGGTTGTAGTCGTCGTGACGGTCGAGGAGTTGTACAACACGGTATTTCGTCGTCCAGCAGGGACATAATCTTTCTCCTCCGCAGTAGTGTATCGATGGCTGCTTTGACGGGACTCTGTAAGAACTCAGACAACACTTAGTTGAGGAACAGTTGCAGGCAAGGTTCGTGGGAGCGGGCGACAGCGATTATCGTGTCGTCTAGTGGTAAAGTCATCGCCACGAGTCACCTGCTTGACAGCTGATTTTCAGGGATTAAGTTTCCGTGGTTTAAATCATAATAAAGGTAGTTACTTTTTTATAGATTTTAATTCCAGAGAGTGGTTACCTGTGTACTTTGATGTTTGGGGTTGAAATTTAACTATACTCTCTCAGGAATTATCGACATGAGTCTTTACAAGACTACACGTCATGTATATCATCCTCATCTCACTGGGTCATAGGGTAGCTTATTTTTATAAATTGAACAGATTTCAACCTACACACAGGTTTTAAATATTTTGTTTTGTGCAAGGCTGAGTTTTTGTCATTTTATTTAAAATACCATCAACAGCTCGGGTATGAGCGCATACGTGGGTTATGTCACTGGTTTTTAAGTTGTGAAAAATTTCCAGATGTTAGCCAGAAATCAAACCCTAAACTTCCACGTTGTAGGCTAGCGCGTTACCACTATGCTACAAAGGCGGCCAACTGTGTTTATTAAAATTTTATACGTGTTCTTTGTTTTAAAACGTGTAGGTATAAGTAATTAGCAATGTCATTGGTTTTAATTCGCTCCCCGTAAATTATATTTCTTTTTGTATATAAGGAACCTGTTTTCTAAAAACCAAATTCTGAAAGGTTATAATTTTAATTCACATACTTTTACGGAATAAACAATTGATATTTCTGTTTTTAGTATAGAAATGGTTACTGCCATTCATTTGTCAATTCTTTTCTGACCTGGATAAGTTCCAGCAAAGTTATATATATTCCATAATTTATGATTTGTTGTTGAATGTAGAAATTTTTAAATCTCTTTGTAATTTATTGTTTGTTATGTCGGCTACCAATAAAGTGCTGTGGTTTTTCTGACTTATTTTTATTGGGACCTTTGCAGGATCTGAATTGCTTGCTGAGGCCCATAGTTGATTTGCATACGTCGTTGTTGGTTAGAAAATATATGCTTCGTATATTAAAGGTTTTTATTATAAACTAAGTTCTGACAATCCATTAAAGTAGGCCTACTTATTCCATAATTACGTAATATTGTATTGTTCTCATGGGTCAAAAATAGTAACCAGGTCCCAAAAATGTGGGCTATAACTTGTAGCTTTAGCCAAAATGTTCCTTACAACATTATTTCATACTATTTTACTACATACTACATACCTTAAGCTATTCGATATCTTAAGAAGTTTTGTTAAACTAAAAAGTGATTTGTGGTAGAATCTATTGGCAATTAAAGTATCTCTTACTTCTATTTAGTGGATAAACTATCTGGTATTTTGGAGACAAAACTTTTCAATAGAAACAAGATTAAAAAAAGAACAAGTAAATTAGTGAGATTCATTGATTACATCAAATCATGGCTTTTTAAATACCCGTCGAAATACTTATTAACATTTTCTTTTTACTAAAAAGCGCTGTGATATTTTACAAACAACTCCGACAAATTCTTTGTGGAGTTTTTTATTATAATTTTTACTCTTCTCTGATAACGATCAATTCTTTGGTATTCACAAAATAAAAAAATACTGATTACATTTTATATGAATGACTAATTAACGTTAACTATTTAATAAGTCTTTGATAAAACTATTGACACGTTGTACCTACACTTGTATAAATTATACTTTCGGTATGAGTCTGTAACTTACATGACAACATAATCTATTCGTCTTGTATTTTATTTTAATTAATTCTTTTGATGACGCTTTCCTTTGAAATGTGATTAGACCTTTGTAGAGTACTTGCAAAAAGTCCTTTGGAGTATCGAATAAATACATGTGAGATGTAATTAAGATTCTAATAAATGTTTAAAATGGTGGAAGAGTAATATTACCGAAAATATTCCATGTTTTTATTTAAAAGTTTTTACAAGAAATTTAAATGGGTTGTATGAAATCACATTTTTTTATGTTAATTTGGTGTAAACTGGTATAGTAGATGAGAATTTTATTCTATCAGTTTTTGTTTGTTAACATCAAAAGATTTAATACCCAATGAAACTTTACTTAAATTTTTACATTTTAACACAATAACATGTTAATTTTTAGGCCTTACCAGAATATGGTAATAAAAGTTATTAGAGTTATGGCAATAAATTTGGTTTTTTATGATATACAGTTTTTTTTGTAACCTGGTGCCAAATTTTTACCAAGTGTCAAAAAAACTGATGAAGAATTACGAGTATGTTCTTTACTGTCCATAACCTTACTTCTTTATACTTCGAATTGTGCAAAGAGAAACATCCCAGTAGTTAGCCTCTCGCTTACGACTTTTGTTAAGAGGCACGGATAGGTATTTTTCTTTAGCTTCAACTTCACAGCATTTTATTACAGCACGTTAGATTTCGTTTAGCATTGTGAACAGTTGGACTGCATTTTTGAGAAACCGACATTTCCGCTTATTTAAAAAAACAGTTATATTCATACAGTTAACCTACAAAAGATTCCGCAATATACTGTATGTCCTCTATAAATACTACTTCTCAAGGCTGATGAGCTCTGAACTCATGCATAGCCTCCTACCTACTTTATAGCTAGCCAATGACTTGCCAGCAACGTTGCCAATACTTGCTCTTGTAGCTCTGTTATATATTTCGTCAGCCATCTTTTTGGGCTTTCAATAAAAATTTACACCCTATATACACACAATCAGCTGATTATATTATAAAGTATTGCATGTTAACGCGCTCTATAATCGATTTTTTCAATACGAGATGCAAGACGAGAGTGAATTATTGCGGCTCTTATACGCATGCGTGCATAATGTTTGTCAGGTACAATCTGATAACCCTAGCTAACGTTCTGATTAGTCTAAACGTGTGGAAAAATTTGTTAAATACCACAAAATCTGCCTTCTGTTCAAGAAAATCATCAGAACCTGCCAAAACAAAAATGATCAAAAACATGGGGTAGGCAAATTACTTCTAATGAAATTGTATATAAGAAAATCAATCCGATTGTTAGCGTGATAAAGAAAAGGAGGTTTCCCTACTTTTTCTACATTTTAACAATGCCGAATAATAGAATATTGAAACATCTGATCCTCAAAAAACTTGAAGAGGAAGATTATGGAAAGATACATCGAAGAGATTAAGAGGGATCTCAATGAAATTGGACTACCAATTGAAGACGCGTTTGACAAGGAAAAGGTAAATAGTACTCTCAAATCACACAAATTTTATTGGGAATAGCAGAAAGACGCACGGTGGAGGTTACAGATGATATACGGAAACAATGATCGGACCATCTCAAAAAGTAGTGGCCAAACCGAAAGTCTAGACCAATACGTTACTCGAAGAACACTAGAAGTTATTGGCTTAGTGGTCCAATGTGGCCTAAAAAAATGACCTAAAGTTTGAGAATAAAACATTAGAAATAATCATTAATAAGTTTCATCAACGATTACGTGTCTAAAAAAACCTTTTTAGGTGCGTTAAAATTGCAAAATACGCAATTAACATAATTAACGTAATTGTGTAATTAACGTTAGGTCTGCAAAATTTTTTAATATTTAACGCATTCAATATTTCCAGTGCAAGTTACTGAGACTGGTAACGCAAGCACCCTTGTGCGTAAACAACTCCTACATAAAGATTTTCATTTATCTAACAACTGTTAAACATTAATAATATTAAACTATACAAAAAGCCTACGATAATCACATGGTCATACAAATGAACTAGTACAACCACTATTCAAATCACATCTACCACAAAACTGGGAACGATGACTGAAAAGGCATTGAATTAGGGGAGTTGTAAATTAACAAGAAATGAGTACACAAGAAATGTTCCCACATTAATGAGGCAATGTTTGGAAAAGGTAATGAAACGTAATGAAAGTATATTCTACTGGGAATCCTTCATTCATTAAGCCGGTCATGTCAAGAGTTTATCGTTTTACTTCAAATTTCCTGGTTGTTATACAGTGTTCAAAGTCGTAAATAAAGATTAATTAAAAAAAAAAAATATTTTGAAAAAACTGTTACATATCACTGGAATAAGAACTTAAGGTGTGTATGGTAAGCTGAAAAGAATAAATAAAGAAAAGAAGTTTACTCCGTAATATCTGAGTCTGTAAAAACGTTGTTATGGATTTTCAGAAAAATTACTTTTAAATTTTTGGAAATAAGCACAAAATTGAACATTTTTACTAAGTCAGAAGTTTTATTTTTCAATTATAGGGTATAATACAAAATAACTAACGCAGCGGTGTAGTAGAAGAAATAGGAGTAAAACAAAACAAACATCAACATTAATTTCTCTACTTCATTATAATACGTATTACAACATTTATAGAAATTCTGAAATTGTATTTCTTAACTTGAATTCATTTTTTCTTAGAAAGAAGAGCATTTCCCTAAAGCTCTGTTATTTTGTAAAAATTCCTTGATTTTTTTATCTTTATAATATAAAAAAGTATATTTTTCTAATGCAATGATTACTAACATCAAAGAAATAAATACACTTTTTTTATGAAAATAAAAATAAACTTCCATGATTTTTCTTTATTAATTAAACAGTCTCAAGTTCATAAGTTGGATTGGAATGTAACATTTTAATTCCTTGATAGAATTAAAAGAAAAACCCTATTACTGTGAAATATAACGAAAATTTTAATTGGACTTATACCTAAACTTACTGTCATTTTATTTCTCTTTTATGAAGTTTATTTCTATGTCAGAGTTTTTTTTTATTCCATCGATTTTGATATCAGAATTATGAGGGGTTTTAATAATAACTTTAAGAGAATTTGTGTGAACTTTTTCTCTTAAAATGTTGATTTAATAAGGAAATTATTTTTAAGATTCAAGAGGAAATTCAGTAAAAATGATGTATTTCCGAATTTGTATAGGTAAGAATATTAAATCATTTAAGTAAAGCAAGCTTGTATGAAATAAAAATCTGCAGATTTTTATTTTACGCTTTAATCTTTTATAAAAACAAAATAAATTTAAATCCATTCATAGGATTTCACATCACGGTTTGTTGTTCATTAGTCCAAAGCTTTTTTAGAAACTCAGAAAATCTCTTCAATAACCTGTACAGAAATATTTTTTATTTGCATTCCTTTCATATAACTACAATGAAAAAAAAAACAATAATTGGTTTTTTCCTGTGTATGACTCCTTAAAATAATCAAAAATATTGTAACGTTTGTCACGGGTTCTTTCTAGATATGGCTGGTCTATGGTGTAATGGTCAAAGCAACTGGCTTCTACGCCGTGGTCCCGAATTCAATTCCGGGTAAGCTCATTTTTTTATCCCTCATTTTCATCTACCACCCTTCTATCTTTTGCGCTAGCAGTAATTGCAAAAGAATCATACGTAGGCTACTAAAAAAAAAAATTCGTGATATGGTTTTTGACAAATTATGAAATGCCCCTTTAAACTGTCTTATAAACGGCATTTATTAAGAACATTGTAGTATAATTATAATAAATTAGGACAAAATACTATTAAACTACTTATTAATGGGATAATTTGTTTCAATCCTTAATTATATGGATGTGTACGTTGCAATCTTTTTAATTTAAGAAAAGGACTCTAGGTGATATGCTGATAGAGAGCAATAAACATAATAGAACCTGTCGGACCATAGTTGACCCTTAGAAAAATTAACAATTAAAAAAAAGTGCGTCAAAGCAAGTAACAAATGATACCTGTTTAAACTTCAAACGAAAGCACTAATATAAAATAATTCATTGTTCATCTATTTATCTTAATATGTAATAGAAAATCAAATTAAGAATATTAAACATTAAAAATATACAGATTGTTTACCATAGTGTAATAATGAAGAACGTTCCGTTTCGTCAATGAGGAAGTAAAAATATAGAACTTTTATCATAAATATCTTCTTGTAAATCTAAAGTTCTTGGTAGACTTTTGCTTCATTTTTGTAACTCTCCAGTCGTCTACGCTAGTTACTAGCGCTTTCCAACCTCTGACAACAATTAAAATTATTTGTGATAACATTCATACACAACTTCCTAGAACGACCTTCCTTCTCCTCTTTTGAAGCTTTCTTTCAATATCATCTTAACCATCCTCATTCTTCATTCATCCTCCATTCTTATAATGTGCACCAAGAGGCTTCTGACCTTCATGAAACGGATTGTCTCTACTTTCAATGTAAGTATTCAGTCTCTCGGTGTTACAAACCATCTCTTTCTTTTACAATTCCAAATATCCTTTAAAATCTCAATTTTGAACATACTCTACAAGTTTAAATATACTTTTGGTAAGTTCGCCTTTTACAGCCATAGGTGACAAATGGGCGCACTAACACATTTGTATATTTTAATTTCTGTCATCCTACCATTTTATTTATTCTTAATAACTTTTTTCTAAATAAAATTGTTTACCTAGTTTTCGTTATTCTGTAAACAGCTTTCACCTTAACATTGAAAAAATAATAGTGGTTATTTTGCTCGTTGCTTAATTATCTCTATCAGTGTATAATACAAGCAATTATTCAAAACGGTAATAAATATTTTTAAAAAAGCTGGCCTAAAATAAACAAAACGATAAACTACTTTACTATCGAGTTTCCGTAACTAGATATCTACAAATTTGTTTTTTTTTTTTATAAAAACACTAGTAGACAGAAATATTTCTTTTAAGTTTTGTTTGGATTTGAAAAATTTGAATAATTTAATAAAAAAAACCTTTAATTTAATAGTATTCTAGTTATTTATTTATTTAATTACGAGTATATTTATACATTAAATATGTTCAACCGAAAATTGTTAGTTTTAAACTCCAATTAAAAAAGCTACTTCATTTATGTCATTCGTTAAAACACAAAAATGTTTTCATTTAACTCACGGACAATTTGTTAAGAAATTTTAAAAAATAGTACTTTTAGATTGAATTTAATGAATCCATTTTTTTTTTAAATTCTTAAGAAAATGAAATCTTATCTACGAAACCACATTGAAATTATCAAACCATTATTTTGTAGACTCATGATCCTTGGATTTCTCTCCAACCCTCCAAGAAAACCTCCCAATCAGTTACCGGTGTCATCCTCTCATACCCATTGAATTTAAACAACCCGTGACATCATTAATCCACCACTTTCTAGACCAGTCCTTTCTTCTTTCATACAGTTTTTTATTTTACCTTAACCAACCTCGTTGACTCTAAACTCCCAATTCCTCTCAACAATCCCAATTTTAAATTTTCATAAATTTTATTACAGAAAGTATGTAACACCACATAAAAAAATCTTAGTGTATAGAATCTTTTACAATTAACCTAAATCAAATTTGTGTGATTGAGAATGTGTATTGAATATTGAAAATTAGGGTAATCACTAATTAGTTAATACTTTTTAAAGCCAAGAAATTGTAATTATAGTTCTTCAAAATTCTAACTTACCAATATAAAGGAAACACTGGGATTTTCATGAAAAAATCTAAGAGCAACAAATCTTGTTCATTTTATTTATATACCTCAAGAAATAATTTTAAATGTATTAAAATTTTTAAGTATATTTTTTGAATAATGGCGCCGAGATTAAACCAATTAAACAATCTACTATTTTAACATAGGACTACTTCTCAGAACATTCATTTTAAAGCAATACAGGCTAAAAAATTTGTATTTAGTACAAAAATAAATCATATGTAATGCATTGTTAGTATAAGTGAAACGTTCTTTTTCGTACTTATTGGTATTTTAAAGCGAAACAATTCAAATTCATGACTATCTAAAATCAACGTATATCTGAGACATCATAAATATTTTTATCAGATATTTCACTGAAAATTAGGGAGATAAAAACCTTAAGTTCCTCATACGCATTAGACAGACTTCCAAAAAATTTGCTCTGACTAAACAAATAGAGTAGAACATATTTGTAGATCTGCTTACGCCTTCAATACATATAAATTATTCGATATCATCAAAAATCACCTGTAAAACATACGAGTATAACATATAGAAACTTTTATGTTTACGCGTCAAACACGTCATAAGTTTACCACAACACTAGCATTTAATTTTGCAGTAGGAAGTAATTAATATTTTTTTTTTTTTTTTTTTTCTTTAATTCTTTATTTACAACTGTAAAACGTTACAACAAGCAAATGTGATGATTATGATAATAATGTAAATGACATGATAGGCATGAGAGGGGTAGGGCCCCCATTGGTGCCTCCCCAAGAATGAAATTTGTATATCAAATTAGCAGGTCTCTACTCCAGCGTCTTTTAAGGCGTCTAGGGGGATTATCAGGTAAATGGACGGAGGAAAGTGAACGCACCAGGGGGTTCTCGTGTTCGTGTGACTTGTCGTGAAAGCGTTTGTATAGGTATTCAATGGAATTTTGTACAAGTGGTGTTTTCAAATCTGTATGTAAGGTTTTGTTGCTAACGTAAAGAGGTGCATTTGCTATAAGGCGTAATGTTTTTGACTGGAATGCTTGAATTCGTTGCAAATTAGAGGGTTTGGTTGAACCGTAAATTTGGGATCCGTAGGTCCAAATAGGTTTCAAAAGAGAACAATATATGCGTAATTTTTGTGCCATTGGTAATTTTGATCGTTTGTGAAGTAGGGAATATAGAAGTTTAAGTCGGGAATTCAGTAATAAACGTTTCCGTTTGATATGTGTGCTCCAAGTTAGTCGTTTATCGAAAGTCAGACCGAGATACTTGACCGTATCTGTCTTTGTGAGAGGTTCATTGTCTATGTATACTGGTGGGCAATCACCATGACGGAGTGTGAAAGTTACGTGAAGGGATTTTGTCGTATTAAGTTTTATTTTCCATGTTTTACACCATTCGTGTATAAGATTGAGATGATGTTGGAGTGTTAGTGAAGCGTGTATAGAGTTTTGGTCTCGGGCTAATATCGCTGTGTCGTCGGCGTAGGTAGCAGTGAGGGTCTGGGGTAGGATCAGTAGGTCTGAAGTGTATACAGAATAGAGAAGTGGTGCTAAAATTGAGCCCTGAGGCACGCCGGCTAAGACAAGAAAGAAATTTGAGTAAGACGATCCTAAACGAATTCTAAAGAATCTGTCAGATAGGAAAGAATTTATGATAAGATAGTAGGTAAATGGTAGTATTTCTTTCAGTTTGTGTAAGAGACCTGTATGCCAAACTCTGTCAAAAGCTTGAGCGACATCCAGGAAACCTGCGGACACATACATCTTTTGTTCCATAGACGAAGCTATGTAATCAGTCACCCTGTGCAGTTGTTGTGTGGTGGAGTGTTGAGTGCGGAATCCGAATTGATGTGGAGGTAGTGTACCATGAACCAGCGGAAGAATGCGCTTGTAAAGGAGTTTTTCGAAAATTTTCGAAGGTACTGAGAGGAGGCTTATTGGTCGGTAGGAGGAAGGTAAATGAAAAGGTTTGTTCGGTTTTTGTATCATTACTATTTCTGCATACTTCCACTGAGTGGGGAAATGTGTCGTGCGCAATATACTATTGAAGATTGTAGTAAGGAGAACGAGCGCTTTCCGCGGTAAATGTTTAAGTATTTCAGCTGTTATTAAATCATATCCCGGTGACTTCTTACGTGGTAATCTCGAAATTTCAGATTTTACTTCGGAGGGGTGAAAGTATTTCGGCGGAAGGGATAATTGAAGCGGTTCATCTAGTGACTGAGTAATGCGTTGGTGATGTACAGATTGGATGTCATTATGGGGAGTGAATGTTTCAGAAAGATGTCTACCAAAGCATTCAGCTTTGTCGTCGTCAGTTATTAGCCAGGGTCCGTCTCCCATCCTAAGGGGCATAGATGTCGTGTGATGCCGTAGTAGGCGTTTTGTGCTACGCCAGAGACTACCATCCTTCTCGTTCAGAGTTCCAGTATAATTTTCGCATAAGCGGGTGTTATGTGTTTGAATTTGCTGTTTCAGCTCGTTTGTCAGCCGGTTTAAGCGACGTTTATCAGATGGTAGGCGAGTTCTCTGCCAAGTGTTACGGGCGCGACGTTTTTCACGAATAAGTTCTCTGATATGGGTGGGATAGTGAGGGGCGTCTGGGACATTTGGACGGTAAGGCAGTGATGCCTTCCATGCATACTGTTGAACAGAGGTAGTAAATAAATCAACAGCATCATCTACCTCCGTGTCCGTTTTAATTGATAATGGGATATCTAAGGCGTGTTCTAAATTGAACTGGAAGAGATCCCAATCCATAGGCCCGGGAGTAAGACTCGGTCTGCGTTCTGTAGAGACTGGTTGGTCTGAAACCGTTAAAAGTATGGGGGAATGATCTGATGAGAGGTAATTTACTGTGGTTATTTCAATAGGAAGGTGTGATAGATTCTTACAAACAAAAAAGTCAAGGAGGTCTGGTAATTTGGTACGTGCGGAGGGCCAGTATGTTGGACTATCTGGAGAAATATAATGTAGATGATTTTCTGTTATAGCTTTTAGTAAATTTCTGCCCCTGGGAGAACATACACGGGATCCCCACTGTATGTGCTTACCGTTCCAGTCTCCTCCAATAAGAAACCGATTACCTAGACTATTAAAGAAATCTCTAAACGTTTGGGAATTTATGATGTGTCTAGGAGGACAATACACTGATCCTATGGTAAAATTTATGCTCTTGCATTGCAAATTTATCAGGGTCGCTTGGACATGAGGAGTGGAAAAAGGTGTTAAAACATTGTGTGTGATTGAGGATTTGACTAGTATGGCCGTACCCCCATGGCTTGTACCATCCGGATGATCGGTCCGATAGATCCTATAGTCGCGAATATAAAATCGAGACCTAGCTGTAAGATGTGTCTCTGAGATTAGGGCTACGTCAATACGGTGAGAATGTAAATATATGTCTAACTCAGTTTTGCGTTTCGTCAGACCGTTTGCATTCCAAAGGAGAACTGTCAGTGAATTTGCAGTGAGTAAATTAATGGCCATAACTGTTACTTAAAGACTGTGTAATGTGGGATATGTGTGTAGCGAGCGAGAAAAGAGGCTGGAGGAGTTGATTTAATTGAACCAATAAATTAAAAATCTGATCAACATTAGGTAACTGGGGAGGAGATTGAGGCCCTACCTGTGAGGTATGAGGGTGAAGATGACGATGATTATGTGTCCATTCATGATGTCTGTTTCTCTCCTGTGAGGTGGGTGGTTGTGGTGTTGAAGTTACTGAAACCGGCGATTCAGATGGTGTTAACTGATGAGTTGAGTGTTGGCGTGATGATGGAGTTAGGGTAGGTGTTTTTGTTGGTTGTTGCGGCAGAGGTGGAAAATCTTCCGGTTTCGGTGTGGCTGGTTGGTTGGAAGTATGTTTCGGTTGTGGTTGTGTGAAACGGTTTCGACTAGCTCGCAGGTGTTTATGAACTTCGCAGCCTCTGTAATTTGCTGGGTGATCTTTTCCACAGTTTGCGCAGGTGGCCGGTGACTGTCTTGTTTTACAACAACTGCCAGATTCGTGGCCGCCACCACACCTAACACAGCGGTGAGGGTGACGGCAGTAAGATTTTGTGTGTCCAAAATTTTGACAGCGCGTACACTGTACAATTTCCCTCCGTTTATGTGGTTCCTCAACTGTAATCCTTGTATATAATAAAGTTTTTATGTCGTATATTTTGTTATTGTACGTCTCCGGCTCTACATCGACGAAAAACATCGGCAAAGGTGTACGATCTCGGTTCGAAATTGCGAACACCGCATTTCGAACTATGTAACCCTTATCCTTGAGAGCCTCTGCTATTAGCTCTTTTGGCGTGGTGTGATGTAGTCCTTTAATGACAATACGTTGTGCTCGTTGTTCCTGTAGTTGATACGTGTGAAACCGGGCCTTTCGGTCTTCCAAGTGATGGATGAATTGTCTGTATATCGACGGTGAGGTTGGGTAGATGGTAACACCTTTGATACTTGACCGGAGTGTGAATGATTGCGGACCGCCTACTTCTTCCAACGATTTTACTAGTTGCGCGTAGTCTTGAACGTCCGTTAGGAAGATTGGTGGCGGTTTCTTTTCGCGTTCAATGGATGGGTTTGCAGGTGTGTCAGGATCGGTAAGGACAGAAAATCGATTTTCTGTCGCCACGGATGGCTCTTCTAATGAAACCGAATCTGGCCGAGGTAGCTTCCTAGGGTCACTCCTGGAAACACCAGGGGCTGGCCGTTTCCTAGCAGGAACTGATTCCCATTCTTGTAATGGGTTATATTGCTGCCATTAGTGCAGTCTTGGTTAGGTTCAGAGTCCATAGTAAATATACTATATAAAGAGTTCAAATATATTTACCCAAAAAATAAATAAATAACCCGCACAAGCACAGTTCTAAATTAAATAATTAGCACACATGAAAAAGCTCTTACATTATAAAAATTATAAAATAACATGAGCACAATGCAAGTAATTAATAAAGAGAAAAAAAAAATTACAAAAAAAATCACAGAAAAAAATTTATAAAAAAAATAAAAAAAAATAAAAAAAAAATTTTTAAGAAACGCTATTATTTAACAATGATTCAAATAAAAAATGAACTAAAAAGAAAAAATAAAAAAAATTACAAAAAAAATCACAGACATTACAGTTACAAATAAAAGCGTGGCGCATTTTTATTGTAAAATATTCGTTGTATAAAAATGCGCCACGCTTTTATTTGTAACAGTAATGTCTGTAATTTTTTTTGTAATTTTTTTATTTTTTTCTTTTTAGTTCATTTTTTATTTGAATCATTGTTAAATAATAGCGTTTCTTAAAAATTTTTTTTTTATTTTTTTTTATTTTTTTTATAAATTTTTTTCTGTGATTTTTTTTGAAATTTTTTTTGTAAATTTTTTTTAATTTTTTTTCTTTTTAGTTACTTTTTTTAAGTAATTGTTAAATAAAAGCGTTTTTTAAATTTTTTAAAAAATATTTTTGTAATTTTTTTGAAATTTTTTTGTAATTTTTTTTTACAAACACCTATTGTCATCGAAGATAAACAAGCGTGCAAAGTTTGATTCATATTGATACGGTAGATGTATTAAAATTTTAAGTTGCAAGATTTGATGGATCCAAGAGTAAGTTATTTTGTAATAATAAAAGCGTTTAAAAAAAATTTTTTTGTAAATTTTTTTTTATGACAGCGTATTGTCATCGAAGATAAACAAGTGTGCAAAGTTTCATTCATATTGATACAGTAGAAGTATTAAAATTTTAAGTTGCAAGATTTGATGGATCCAAGAGTAAGTTAAAAAAAAAAAAAAAAATTTTTTTGTAAATTTTTTTTTATGACAGCGTATTGTCATCGAAGATAAACAAGTGTGCAAAGTTTGATTCATATTGATACGGTAGAAGTATTAAAATTTTAAGTTGCAAGATTTTATGGATCCAAGAGTAAGTTAAATAAAAGCGTTTAAAAACAGCCTCCGTGTCTCAGATGTTAGCGCGCTACACTGCAAAATGAATAATCTCGGGTTTCATTCACTATTTTTGTTGTTGTAGGTAGCCTAATCACTTGAAAAGCTGGTTTGAACCTTGGGAGATTTTACTAAGTAAAACGAGAAGTGAGGGGGTTTACATTTGCCTTCCTCCCTGAGTGAAAAAGTATGCTTATCAGCATGCCACGCCTTCTGAAAAGCACATATTTTCCTACCTGTAAATGACACCTTATTTTCATTCAAAACAGGGTTTGGCTGTATTTTATTCATTACTCTCAGAGGAAACACCTGCGACTAGTGTCTTTTACATCTCCACCTCTTCTGTTTTTAAATGCTTCAGTCATATTATTAGCTGACCAAGTTTAAAGAAACAGAACGTTTTTTGTAGCTCTAGAACTAGCAGATCGAGGGTAAATAATTTAACACTCCACCTGCCTTTTCTGGACGAAAATTCACGACTAGGGTCTTGAAAATTATTACGTTTTCAGACGTACCGTTCCTTAACCAAAACCAGTTATTAATGACAACAATGTTGATGTAAGTTTTAATAAACGACGAAAATAAATACGCATTATAAAATGGTTCAAATAAATTCAATGAAGATTTCTTAAATACTAAAAAAATTCAATAAGGGCTTTTTAGAAGTTATTTTTTTATTCGTTTTAACATTGGTATTACCTTATATTTGAAATACTGCATGGTAGTAATTTCAAAAAAGGAAACATGCGAAGTTATAAATTTCATGACATATCATTTATTGGATGTTAAAAATACAGGAAAAAGTGTTGATTTAGAAATCAGACGAATTGATTGGATAGTTAGAACAAAAGCCGAGTGAGTACCTGTTTCAGGTACAAGTATTTTTTTAAAATTTGTACCTCTGTCAGAATAAAAGGTTCATTGGAGTAGCTACTACAGAGTTTAAAATGCCAAAACGTCACTCCATCCATTCATTAAATGTTTTAGTACGAATAGAATACTTTATAAAAGGGTCACACACCATTACATAACAAACTTGTACAGCAAAGAATCTTCATTGTAAATTTATAAGTGTTAGTTTATTAAATAAATACACTAATGGAACTTATCCAATTAGTTTAATATAATCCTGTATTAATTAATTAATTAATTTGACAGTTCACATATTCCTTTGATTCAAATAACGTCTATTCGTAGTAAAATTAATTACAAATTTGAAAATCAATTATAAAGTTTTAGGTAATATTAATACGACTATATTACTAATGTTTAATAACCCTAATTGTGTTAAAATATTATTTAAAATTGACATTTAGGATTTACAGTTTTCCTGAAACGCTTTACAACTTCACGTTTTAAGACAATGTACTGTCTATGATTAATATTATTTAGTTCGCTTTTCAATGTCATTGTTTATACCAAGTTATTATTATGTAGTAAATTGTTTCAAAGTGCATTTGATTATTCGTCAAAGTAATATTATTCATTGTTTTGAATTACTTAGTTTGCATATTTATAACTTATTAGTGCAGTTGAATAATATGATCTTCCTCACAGCCACAAAACGTTTTGTAGCTACTCTTCATTTGGAATAAAATTGAAATGGTTTCATATTTCAAATTGGTTTTAACAAATGTTCGGTATATTATAGTATATTTTAATGACACAATATCACCGGATGAGTAATAACTACAGTCTATTCGAAATAGCATGATAGTAATTCTCTGAATGGTGGTAAGATTTCTGAATAAATAGTTTATTTTCGAAAGAAAATTTTCCCTCTTAATTATTCTTACAAAATATAATATAAATCTTTACTTAACAATTTTGAAAATCATATGGAATTTTCGTCATAGTTGTTTTACTTGCATTTGTTAAATTCATTAACCCACGCATACAGTACACAAGACGAGATTAATTATTATAATGTTGCAGTTTAAAAGCAATTTAGGTGAAATTGATTTCACCTAACTATTTAAATATTTAAATAACTATTTAGATATTTTTAAACATCTAAAATTTAATAAGCCGCCCAGATTTACACTTTTTTACCATTTTTGGCAAACCAGCAGAGTACTGAGATTCTTTTACTTGAATATTGTAAAAATCAACCGATTATAACTTCAAAAATTAGCATAGTCTAACGAAAATTTTATTGCGGAATCTCAAAAACCTACTATTTAGAAGTCAAAAATATGTGTAACCTATTTGAATTAGTAGTTCCGTACAACTTCCACAACTCTATTCTACTCTATTTAGAGTAGATTTAGGTAACACTTTGAGCTTTGAACCAATATAACATTACACTTTGGACCAATATATTAGGTTAGTTATTTTTATCGTGTTATGATTTTATACATCAACATTTCTTATCATGATCAGACTATTAACCAGATTGGTACCTCATTTTTATTTTTTCACAAGAATGTATTGTACAGAATAATTGAGCACTCGAACCAAAAGAAAAAAGTGAAAGAGTTTATTTTGGCGTTTTTCAACTTTTTTTTAATAAAGGTTCCAATTCATTTTTTAAGACAACTTATATCTGTGTGCCTCACTGTACTCGTTTGAACTGTCAAAACCAGTGACACTTTTGCGGCTGTTTGTGAAATGTGATGTGATATAATGATGTGGAAATTGCGGATAGAATCTAGATAACATTCTATAGCATTTTAGCCAAGTATGCACAGTAACTTCTCTCAGCAGTCAAGTAAAGGTAAAACTTTGTTGCTCGGCTTAACTGAAACTAAACTTTTGACACTTTCCATTTATATGGTAATAAGAAAGAAAGATAACTATTTACATTTCATTTTCGATTAAATAGTATCATATATTTATTTTATATTATTTTAATAAACTATAGAATGGTTTTAATCACACTTTTCTGAATTATTTTATAATACCCTAAACTCAAAAAAAAACATGTTTTCAGCGACTGTGTGCATGGGTCTGATAGTCTTTAATTAAAATATCTATGAAATATCACCAGAACGGATGATTGTACGACGTTAAAACTTCGAACTTAAGTTAGGTGTCACTAGTGAATCCTAGCTTATTGCAGAAGCCTAAACAAATGTAAAACACTTATATTTTAGATTATTTGTAAGATAATTATATAATCTGATATTTTATTTAGAATCGCATTTTAAATTAATTTATTTTTGTTTATTTTTCTTTTCAATTGCGAGATCCCAAAAGTAATCTAACAGTGAAGTACTTTAAGAAAAGACAAAGGAAAATCAGATTGAAAATTAAATAATTTAAAACGTTTCAAGTAGATTTATAATCCGGTTGTTTTCTAATTCTGATTTCAAAACGGGACGGGTATGTTTGAACTAAAATATAAAACTTTTAAAACATAATAACATAATTAAATTTTATTCAACGGTTTAAAAAATGTGTATTTGCAAAAACATATTATTCAAATAGCTACATTTTAATGTGACATATTCTTTATTCACTGCAAATTAAAATCCTTCAGAAAAGAAATGTGCGTATAATATGAAAGAGACAAACAATATACGTACGTTATGAAATCAATCAATTGGTGAATTCTAGCGAGTCATACTGTCTCTCTCACTCAATTCTATTACACGATTATTACAGATACAAACAGAATCCACAGCTGGTTTATGTCAACAATTCACCAACCATGACAATTCGGATGCTGATGGATTTTCAGAACATGACTCTATTTGTAGTAGATGCACAATAGATTTTCAGTTTACAAACTGAATTTTACATTTTACATCATTACAATTATTCGAATACTAATTACTACATACTCTGACTATAAGGATGGGATAGTTATTTTACACAGCAAACGGTAGGAATATTTCATAATTATTATCTAGTACGTAACCAGAAGTGGCAAAACAGAATAATAAATAAATTATACAAGTCTAAGTTTAACTTAATCTGGAGTTTTTGTCAACTTACAGAAGGGTAACAAAAGAAAATTATGCGTCTCATAAATAAAGTATGAAAAATTACTTCGGAACGTTAAGAGGAGACTGTACTTTGTATCCCAACAATGTACAATTTGCTATTTTTAGGTACATTTTTCATAGGATTGGTAAAAGATAGGAAAATGAAACTCTATACACTATAGGTGTCTGTTTTCTTCTTGAGCTACTGAAATTTTTTCTGTTTAATCTTCGACCATTCCATTTTGTTTTAAAAATTACGAATAACATAAAATTTTTACAAATTGTTTTCCACGTGTTTCATGTATAACTAATTTTTCGAGCTTCTGAAAAAATCATAAAAATGTCGGTATATGTAGATATACAAGTTAATAAACTGGTGAAAATTTCAGCTTGGTAGATTTATTGGTTTCTGAGAAAAATGTACCTTAGTGTTAAAAATATAAATTTACGGTAAAAGGTAAGAGACAAGAAACCACAAATCAAAATAATATGTACACAAACAAATTAATTTCCTATCAAAAGTTGTTTAGAAAGCTGAACCAACAGCTGAGAATATTAAAAACCGTTATCCAGATATTTTAAAAACTAAAATTCTCTTTGCACTAAAATGAGCAGTATAAAATTATGAAAAAATATTAGTCCTTCGTAAAATGATAATTTTTCTGTGTAAATCTGATAAACTTAATTTAAAACCGTAACTTAATTTTTTCATAAAACTTTTTTTGACGTAATTTAATGTTTTTTCTGGTACATCTAGGCTAAACTATTGATAAAACATAAACAAACCAAAAATCGAAATTTTAAGTTAAAACTATGCAATTTTCCTTTAAAGAAAAGGCCCAAACTAACATTGATCCATAGATGCAATTTTTAAGACAATGTCTATCTCAACAATTACATTTACAACAATTATTGGCCTCACTCCGATAATATCGCAGGGAGGCCTGGGTTTGGAATAAAAAGTATGAGATTTCCATCCGGTCTACAGAGATGCGCTTGTTGAGAGTACTTAAAGGCTGTAGAAAACTGGATCGGTCCAAAAAAGAGAAAACAGCGAAAATCAGGTGTTGGTTCTCTTCAAAAGATTATGAAGTACCGCCGGAATCGGATTAACCATCTTCGAATAATGTCTTCAGGTAGAACTGCTTGAATATACAAATGTTACGATCTAACTCGAAGGCGTGATCTGAGGCTAGAGGAATAGGTCCTGGGACCTAATCCTTCAAAAAGAAAAGAACAAAAGAAGAATAATATTATGGTCTTACACAGGATGATTACCATTTTCCTTCATTCTTTCATGATTAAAATTTGCTTAAAATTTCATTTTACATTGTTTCCTCATGATTACCCATGGTAATATTGTATATTATTTTACATTCCCAAGAGAAATTCGTGTGAGCGTTCCACATCAGACTCTTTTAGTCAAGTTTTTGGTTAAGTTTTAGAATACTTTGTATAAATTTAGTCTTAACGTATTAAGTCTAGTATTATATTAGTGTAATTTCTAGTTACTATTACTGAAATTATTCATTTTTAAATCAATACTTTTGACATAAATTAAAAAGATTGTTTATTCATATAAACAGATCCTAAGAGATCCTGGAATAAACTTCACCATATTATACAGAAGGGGAATGGCTCTTTGTCAAATCTTTCTCAAAATTTAAAAAATATTCTTAATAAATGTTTTCATGATTATATAACGTTATGAATTACACTGTTTGTTTTATTGCAACGTATCTTTCTCTTGTTAATTATTTAGTGTTATGACCATCATTTTTATTCCGTAAATTCAAATTTATTTTAATACAGTTATAAAAATATCCTACTAAAATAATCTTCTGATGAATGTAAGTGTTAAAAAATTACGTAGCATTTTATTTAGGCCTCAGTAAATTACAAAAATAAATAATAAGGATTTAAACTTATTCTAATAACGTAAATTTTAGCAGTACTGTAAAGTAGGGTAATTATTTTTGCATTTTACAAACAAGGACAGCTTTGTAAAATTCATTAAATACAATGAGAGGTGCGTGATCACCAGAGATCATTAGCTACTTAGATAAATTAACACTTGAAGCATAAACGTTTCTTCGTTGTGACATATTATTACGGTACTTAATCTATTTTAGTTTTGAAGTTTCTTCCTTTCAAGTAAGTCATTTTAATGTATCCATTACATAAGAAAACATTTTATTAAAATAATAATTTTTTGTTTGAAAATCGAGATATTTTTGATTTCTCTTTACCTTCTGTAGTAGCGAAACTCCATGCTATCGATTAAGTTAAAACATATTGTATATTCTAATTTTTACTGATCTTCACTACCACAAAATGGTGTTTTTGAGGCCGCAGTTTGTTATTCATCCTAAAACAAAACTTCTGCAGAGATTGATTTTGAATTTTTTTTTATCTTTAATTTTTATTTATACTTTTTTTAACATTTTTACGGTACTGTACATTGTGCTGCACAACTTCCGTATTTGATTTTTAAATTGCGGTGGGGAATTTCATTTTAAGGAGAAGAGGTACCCAGTGATATATTCTCCGTTTAAAACTTTGGGTATTGGCAGTTATTCAGATCAAGAGGTCTCTACTCCATTTTCGCTTTAAAGGACGCACAGTTGGGAAGTTCCTTGTAGATAGATCACGGGCTAGTTGGTTTGGATGGTCATCTAGTCTTTCGTGAAATGTACTATACAAAGACGCAGTTAGTTCCTTTACTGTAGGAATTTTGAAATCGGCGTGGAGGGTTTTATTGCTAACATAAAAAGGAGCGCCAGAAGCAAGTCTTAAGAATTTTGATTGAAAAGCTTGGATCGACTTTAAATTACTCTCTGCCACTATTTTGAACTATTTTGATTTTGAACTGAAAAATTATTACGTTTACTAATTCGGCGAGAAGAAAATTTAGGAGTGTTATACAGCTCTAAATTTATAGGTCTGAAGGTAAATTTTTAAACAAAACAAATCTTTAATGTGTTGGTACATTATACTATCCTCAGATAAATGATTTTGCTGCAGTAAAAAAAATTCTATGCTTAAAATGTTGGGGACGGATGACGACAATCAGCGGCAAACTGAGTGTCTTGATAGGCTAATGACGCCGATCGGTGTCATCTGCCCTACTACATTTCTATAAATTTTATTCAATCGATAGCTCACACGGGTAATGTTTGTGATTATGGTAAATCGGTCATACGAGAGCTGCGGTGAACGTCGTGTGTTTTGAACGAATTATAAAAGTATCACTTCAGACGTTATAGTTCCGTTTAGTTTGAATTAATAAATATTTATTTTATAAATCTCTGCGTTTTTAATATACAAAATTTCATTTATATTTTTCCGATTATTCGTTACGTTCTTACCTCTGAACATTCCTTCCTATAACCTAAAATTCATCCGGTACACTGACAATTCACTTGTAAGCAAACAAAAAAGGTAATTTCTTCTCATGTATTGTAAGTTTGTTATAACGTATTTTTCTTCTTTAAAATATTTTAAAGTCGCATCAACAGCATGGACATTAGCGACTGCGTTGGTTTATGACGTAAGTATTTCTAGATTAGCAGACTAGGCCACTACACCAGTGCGTTGGTTTGAACTATGGGAGTTATTTCTAATGTACCAAGGTGCTCCAGTATTAGCAGTGAGTCAGTGGTTTTAGTTTTGCAACGGAAACAAATGTTTGAACTCCATACGTCTAGAATGGTTTAGCCAAGGCGTTGTTTTTTAAGCACCATATTTTGTACTAATATTCAGTTTTTTGCTAACACCGCATGCGAATTGATCAATTAATTTTATAATTCCTTCACTATATTTCTATTTTGTAATTATTATTATTTTTTTCGAATTCTTTATTTTGAAGCTATAAAACACAGTATAATCAACAAAAGTGAATAAAATTCTTAATAAAAGACAAACGGCAAAACGTTTTAAATAATATAGTACCTCAGTAGATTATTTGATTACCCTTTCAAACATAAAAATAACATTAAAAAAATTATAATAAACAGACAAGTAGTTTAATAAGATATAAGTAGCCTACAACAAAAATAATAAAATGGATACAATGTTCTTTATTAATTTGAGCAAAATAAAATAAAAAAGAAATAATAAAATTATAAAGAAAATAAAATATTTAAAAAATAAGAATATGATATATCACAATGAAATATTAACATAAAATGACACTTTAAATGTGAACAAGGAATATAAAATTAATTATTAAAGTTAATTCGGTATAAAGTTTAACGGAATACAGAGCTAAATATGATAATCATAATAATACGTAATAAATTTTTTGCAATAAAAAAATAGAATACGTACATATTTTATTGAGCTTCACCAACTTGATAAAATAATATGAGAATTGCTGCAATAGATTACTATGAAAAAAACACGTTGTTTAGATTCAATTACTTGTAACAACTATCTCAAGAGAGAAATAATTTTCTATAAAAATAGTGAAGTAATATTATATTATTTGTTAGAGTTCTGCAGGAAATTCAGTGCGGAATGCCAACCATCTACCTTTTTTTAAAATAAAAGTTTAAAAGAAACCGAACGATAGACTCACATAAACACTTACGAAGAAAGTTTTAAAGCATTAAAAAGAACAAAGTTTAAAAATGTTTTAAAGTTTTATACAGTATACTATCACAGCTAAAGTTGAATTTTTACGAACATTGTCAAATCGAAACAAGTCGCAAGCTGAGATTGAGTTAACAGCAATAAAATATAATTCTAACCTCTATTTGTTTTTATTTATGCAGCTAACGAGTTAAAAATTAGTAGTTATATTATCAGTCGCAAACGGACTTTAATTACAACAAAGTACCCGGCACGCGTTGCAATGCCACTCAATGACAAAAAAATGTTTGTGTTTTAATTATATTTTTATTGAAGGGCTTTTAGATACACAATATTTTTTGGTTTTCCTTCTGGTGCGTTCGAGAACAAATCAGAAGGTTTTAATAAATTAAGTAATGTAACTCATATTGTAAGATTTTATTTATTTATTTATTTATTATTGCTAAAATAAAGTACAATGAATCTTATCCTATCGTATTTCCTAATACCCACATAGGTCCAGCCTGTGTGCGGGTATGAGTTGGTTTATTTTATTTATTATGTTATAATCATTATGTTTTGTTATTACATTTATTATTACATTTATTATGTTATGTTCCAATCATTTGGCTATAAATCTTCTCGATGACAATATTGAACATCAAAGACTCAAGAAGGCGAGAATATTAGATCTTCCATTCCGTTTCACCTGATCTAAAATGTTTAACCATCCTCTTAAGATCAAAAACACAAAATGATATTACGGTTGTCAACTATTATTTATTAATAATCTAAATCTTGCTAACTCTCATTAATCTAAAATTAATCATCTAATAAATTTTCTATCATCAGTTACGCAGATCATCAGTATCACGTCTTCATTCGCTTCTTTTCACACCTTCATTCACTTCATCCGTATAAAAAAAAGAAAAAAAAATTGTACATCACCAGGACCAAGAAGAAACCCTTCATCAACTATAACCAAACGATGACTTGGAAGCAACGCTGCTGAGTGCTGTCTTCTTCAAGTTTTATTCATCATCAACACATTTACTGAAAGTTTTTGTTAAACTGTTTGTAAATAATTCTTACTGTTAAAAAAAAAAAAAAAAAAAATGTTATAATAATAGCTTTTTTATCTACACTAAACTTACATAAAAGAAAAGAAACAAAAATTTACAAAAAATAATAACAAAATTTCCTAACGTAAATATACAAAAAAGAATAATAGTATAAAAAATAAATTTAAAAAAAATAAAATTACAAATAAAATGCCATGTAATGGCAAAGGATGAAGCAGACTTTTGATGACAATGTCAAAAAAAAATTTTTAGCTGACACACGAGGAAGAGCAATAATTGCTCTCTACTAATTATTAGTATGAATCCATACAACTATTTAAATCCTCAGACTGCCGTCTGCTTAAGTCAATCAGCCAGTTGGTTACTTTTTTTATATTGAGGATTTACATCAGTATTTCGGATAGCCTCTGGTAAATTAAGGTAAATTTGATAATACACTACTAAAGTTTAATCAAAATTTCTATTATTGAAATCATAATTTCAAAATAAAGTACATTCATATACCTTGTCATATAAAAGTAAATAATATTGTGTTTGACTAAGGGATATACTTGATCAATAACTGGAATAACTAAATAACATGAAAATAGATCAAGCGTATTAACCGATAATCTGTATGTTTAATAAATACAGTACATCAAATACTTGTACAAACAAATATAATCAATCTAATCATTACTCTGAAATCATTCTAATGTGTTATATGATTTCATACCATTTTGAACAGATGAAATTAGTTACTGGAATATTTTAAATAAATATGTTGGTACATATTTCTGAGTATATTATCTGTCGTATAAATCTAAACCAGGTGGTCGTTTTGAGCTTAACATCTAGACAAATTAATCACTACAACAGAAGATTATAAAACGTGTGTCAATTATACATAAATTGTGTAAATGGCGTAGTGAATTTGACTAAATGGTAATTGATGAAATAATAATTCGAGTAACTTTTCCTCGTCAATGTTATTAGGCTTTCAATAGAAGTTTTGATTCTGATATTACAACCATATTAGCAATAACATAAAATGTACATAATTTATGGAGTGTTAGATTGTACTACAACGTCAATACTATTTATGTCTCAACAAAGGTCCAGTAATTTTCAGGATTTGGGTTGTTGTTTCAGAATTTTATAATACTAACTGGGAGCCCTCATTAGAAGAGATAATCAAAATCATAATCATAAAAAATCAGGGTTAAGCCTTCTGGCTTGTTCCAACTAGGAACTAAAAGAACTGCTTTTTTAAAGAAAATGGTTTGCTCATATTTTTTTAGGTATTCCAATACCACGTTGCCCGGTTGGCTAGTAAATAAACACCTGTTGGACTGCTTGATCATCTTGCATCTGAACAAATAAGTACGCTACTGTTGTTTGTAATTTTCAATAGTTTATAAAATTACTTTAATAGTTGATATTAAACATTAAGTTCACTAGGTTCCACCTTCAAAAGTAAATAAATAAACTTTATTGTCACTTAAAATAATATACATAACATATGGCAATTCAAAATTTTTGGGACAGAACACTATCTAATCGTATAAAAATCCATAATTAACAACCGACTTGATAATTATTGTGCATATTAACCAGTTGGATTTTTTTTAAGCAAAAGATACAAACAAATTATGACACAATAATTTGATATACATTTTTTAAGTTACATGATATATTATATATTGATACAAATATGTTTTTTAAATAGGAATATTAACAATAACTTAATATAAAACAGGTACAAAAAAATTTATTTTGTTTTATATTCACTGAAACACTGTTTTACACTGTTTTAAAACACTGATTACAAAAGTAAAATTACCAACAATTTACATATAAATATTAGATACTGGGTACACATTAAGAATAATTAAACATTCTGAAATAACAAAAAAGTGTACAAAAAGGCAAAATAATTTATACAGAAACTAAATATTACGAATGAAACAACAAAGAACTTTACAAGAAAGAAAAAACAATTAATATACTGAACATAACAAACCATTAGAACATAATATCTATTACAAACGTATAAAAGTATTTAAAAAACTTATAAAGAGTGACCAACAGTCTGAGAAATGAAAGAGGAAGCAGTCTTAATAGTGAAAAGAGTAGGAGAGTATAAGGGTGTAAACTCTGAAGGCGTACCCTGGTCTGTCGGTGACAGTGAGGTAATACGCACAGGTTTACCACTAAACTGCTTGTCGCAACGTTCATCGCCTGGCCGGTGGACTTATCCTGGCAAGGACTTCCTTTTGGCAACCTTCAAACTAGTAGACGATGTAAATATAAATTCTCTTTATGATAATTATTGATGGCCGCATTGGCGTAGTTGGTAACGTGCTCGCCTCTCATCAAGCGGTCTTAGGTTCGAATCCCACTCTGGCACGGCATATTTTCATACGTTACAAAAAATCATTTCATCCTTTACAGTTACAACCTAACGTCATCGCTAATGACCACTGTAGTTAATGCGACGTTAAATAAACAAAGAAAAAAATTGTTGCCAATTTTGTTTTAGTTTACTTAAAGTTGCATTAATTTTTTATTTCATTAGCAAAACATTGCTCATGATGTAATACAGTTGAATATTGACTTAGTACAAATGGTTCCAAATCTGCATCCAAAATATTTCGTTCTGCAATCCATCAAGAAAATCACCGGTCTCAGAAAAATAATAATAATGTATTAAAAATAACGGAATTAAAACAAAAAATTGTAGTGGAGGACGTCTTCCTAAAAAATTGGTTAGTGCAACAGCATACAAAGAGAACTATCTCGGGTTCAACTTTTATTATAACAGTTTTATCATAACCCGTAAATGATTTAAAGTTTAAACCTACCGTCTAATTCTTCATTCCACAATTATAATAAATTATTGTTATATATATTATTTTTACACAATTATATTCTTTATTAATAAACAAAGAAAATCGTAACAAATATAATTATTTTGTTTCACGCGTGTACCACAACATTCCTTAACGAAATAATTATTTATTGTTACAAAATAATATTAATTTTAGTCAAATACCGGTTTAAGTAAAATAAGCAATTTTGCATATTATGTTGCCGTGACTTGACATGACAATTATTAATGAAAACTAAGTTAGAGATATATCAATGCGGACTATTGTATGGCATTTGTCAAATTAATAGATAATATACTTGAAGTTTAATCAAGTGAAGTTAGCTCTGAGTTACCGATCAGGCATCGCGAGGCCATCTTGTTGCCCCGACCTAACGACATGCCCTAAATACACTGAAATGCCTGTCATTTTATTAATTTTTCTAAACCCAAGTATTATAATCTTAATTTTATTAAATATTTAGGGTAATCTAAGCAAGGTTCTATTTGTTGTTTTCACTTTAAATAATTTTTTCGAAAACTAATAGAAAAATTGATTTCGTACTTCATATTTTTTTGTTATTTAAATACATGTATTATTAAAGAATTTTTCAATTATAACATTAATATATTAGAAGTTTAATCAAGCGAAGTTAGGTCTGAGTTACCGAACAGGCATCGCAAGGCCATCTTGTTGCTCCGACCTACCGTCATGCCCTACGTATACTAAAATGCCTGTCATTTTATTTATGTTTCTAAACCCAGGTATTAAAAGCTAACTATTATTAAATATTTAGGGTAATCTAAGCAAGGTTCTATTTGTTGTATTCACTTTACATAATATTTTCGAAAACTAATAGAAAAAAATTTATTTGTTAGTTCACAGACAGACGACCCGGCCGCCATCTCGTTATGCCCTAACTATGCGTGATAAAGACGAATGGGCGGTACCATCCCACCAGTTGAATCAAAGTAGATAGAATTAAAAATTAATTAAAAAATTAATTTTTACGTACTACATACAATTTGTTTTTTAAATACATTTTTTAAAGTTTTTTAATTTAAAACATAAATATATTTGAAGTTTAATCAAGAGAAGTTAGCTCTGAGTTACCAAACAGGCATCGTGAGGCCATTTTGTTGCCCCGACAACCAACAAGTCTTACGTGCACTGAAATGCCAGTCGTTTTATTAAATTTTTCTAAACCCAGGTATTCAAATCTAAATTTTTTAAAATATTTAGGGTGATCTAAGGAAAGTTCTATGTGTTGTATTCACTTCAAATAATATTTTCGAAAATTAATAGAAAAACATTTGTTTTTTAGTTCAGAGACAGACGACCGGGAGGCTATCTTGATTTTACGCCCTCCTATGCATGATAAAGCCGAAAAGGCAGTCCATCCTACCAGATATTTTTATTTAAAAAAGTTATAATTTTTAGTTAGTTTTTATTTTTAAATTGTAATTTAAATACATTTTTTAACGTTTTTTTTATTTATAACATAAAATAGTTTTCATTATCGTTCTTTAAATTTTCTGTATTTGGTCATTGTTCTCAACAAAGATTATTGTTATTTAATACGTGAATTTTAATAATTTACAAGGTCATTTTTAACTTACCTTATTTATGTATAAGTTTAAGATACAATTTACCTTAGAATACACATATTGCTGGACAGAAGTATACATATTTTATTGCTTTTTCTGTAGAAAAAATAATAGAATATAGTAAATTTTTTATATTTCCTTCAACTGGTGCGCTCTTTTTTTTCACCGGAATTATCTTATCAAATTTAGAAGCCTACTGGCGGATGAGTTACAAATTACATGCGATAACGTACTACATTAGTCTCTGTATAAAAATGACGTGGAGGTCTCAATTTATTTTAAATTGGTTTTGAAAGAATGGTTTATATGAAGCAAGAAAATATGCCAATTAATCCTGTCTTTTTGAATTTTCAAATGAATTATATTCTCAAATTATTGTAAGTAGATAAACTCCTACGAGTTTAATAGTTATCAATTGAACTGTACTCAACAATATTTGTTGTGTACGTGGTCCTACTGTAATATTTGTGAAAATTAAATTTCAGAAACTCAGGATGTAAAATAAACTTACACCATTTTTTTTTTTTGTATACTCAGCTAAAAGCATTATGTTTATTAGTGAATTTTCGTTATAACCTGATCGTCTGACAATACAACTTGTCTTAAACCTGCTCGAAAATACCATAATACTTGGAAAAATTACAACAATTTTCTACCTCTTGTAAAGAGGTAACTAAGAAATGGTCGAACTTTGAGTCAATATTCAGGGGAGTTATACATAATATTAAGTGTTTACCACTGTCAGGGAAAGCCAAAATTGAGCCGTCCAATTTTTTGTTTTGATAATAATTGTCTTTGCATAAGATGATATCAGCGATAAATATCAAAATCAGTTTGTTTGTAAAATGAATACTAGGAGATTAAAACATTATTAATAGTTTAAACCTATGTTCGATTTAGATATCTTTTGTGCGCTGCCAAAATAAAAAACCTAAAATTAACGATATTAAACTAAAAAATAGAATGAGAATAAATAACTCTTAATAAAATCAATACTTTTAATATTAATTAACATTATCTTAACTGATGTTTTGCTTAAAATCAAAATGGCTATGAATTTAACAATCAGATTTTCTGAAATGTTATGGTAGAAACTTAGTCATTAGTAATAAATCACTGTGAGAAGTAAAAAAACATAACCTGAAAAATTCAAGCCTGAAAATGAAAACAGTGTAAAGCTAGGAAGAAAGCTAGTTGTTGCTCATTAAAATAACATTTTCAATAATAAAATTAGAGTTTAAAAAATCTTTACTTTGGGTCACTTATAATAAAAAATAAGAAAAAAACACTGAAATCAATTTAACTATAATGATTAGCTGTTAATATCAAATTGCTTTAATTTCCAGTATATAATTATCTTTGCTTTTATCATTATCATTGCTGTTAATTATTAAATTTATAACCTAAAATTATTAATTAAAATGTAACCTACAGTTTGGTAAATCATAATATACTTACATTACTTTTAAGTCAAGCATAAAATATATTCACATATTTAAGGCTAATACAAAAAATTCCGTTGAATTCACTGAATATTTAATTTTGGAAAAAATATTGTATTCAAATATACTGAACCCGGGTATTTCAACTTGAGTGATTTTGAGACAATGATTATTTTATATTGTATTCAGTGTTGCGAAGTGAAATTTTTCCGTATGACCAACGACATACATGCTTTAATGCGTCACAAATATTTTCTGGTAAATACGACTTTATTATACATATACGTAACGATGGTGAAAAATAAAACCAAGTAAATATCCGTCAGTGAAATGTGAATAATAAAACAGCTGCTAACATAACTTGGATTATTATTCAAAAACTTCAGAGTTGTAAAGAAAAGAAAATACGGTCTTTTCATACCATTACATGGATATGAGAGGAACAATATTGATGCAGGATATATACATAGCTCCAAGATTGTAGGTGTTATTTATTTCTGCGAGTTTTTTCTTTCATTGTTTTGCAGATCAATTCTCATGCAAGTGAGAAGGGTCATGAAGGGTTATATAAATGATAAATGAAAAAATGTAAGCCCTGGCCGGGAATCGAATGCGGGGCTCCGACGTAGAAACCAGTTGCACTGAACACTACAGCTGGGACCTACCCTACCTTAGCGTTAATGTATTTCTTACTGACAGAGTCCAGTAAATTTTTACCACAAAACACGGAAAAGGAAACTGAGAACCTTTTGAATGAACAAGAGAAAATTTTACAGGAATGTCTGTTACACTTAAGACTAGATGTGTTCGGGATCTGTATATAATAAATAATAAACAACCTTCCTTTACACTTATTATGTTATTAAAAAACAATTATTTCCTTTTCATAGATTACAACATTTTAAATTGAAATTATTACAAAAAGGAAAACCTTAAACCAACTTAACTTACAATAATAACAATATTTTTGATCTTTTATTTCTAATCTTTTACTGTACTACTATCAAACGATGAGAAAACATTAATATTAAATTACAATTAACGAGAAAAGGCATGATATAAAACACAACATTCGGCAATGTTAAATTTGGATAAACAATAACGTAAAATATATTAAACTACAAAGAGAAAACGATAACAATTTTAAATTGTCGGAAAATCTTATAACCAATAATAATAGAGCATATTTAAGAGAAAACAAAAATTACATCTAATATTTCATTCACATTATTTGATCTTTTTCGACATAAACATGAAGAAAGAATTAAAGACGGTCCTCTACTCCATCTTCTAATTAAGCCTGGTAGATTTTCTATATCACGATAAGCGAATTATTATAGATTTGTAGTTTTAAATGAAATTTTATATAACTATATTTGATAATTTCGCTAATGAATGGTGTTTTTAAAATTGGTGTGTAGTGTGTAATTTGAGTCAGTAGGGTGAACCGGTAATTATACGGAGAAATTTAGACTGGAATGCTCGAACAGTTTTTGAAATTACTATAATAATATAAATATTTATAATTTAACAATCATTTTTTACCTACAACCAAAATACAAAGTGTACACCATGCAGAACTTTTATTAAGGTGCAATGTATTCAAAATAATAAGACTCAGTATGACAGCTTTTACTGACTGAGTTCAACTAACTGACCAACAAAAGGACTAATAAATAATAAATTAAAAAAATGAAACCGATCTGCTAACTCTTTCTTATTATATTAGTTTTCTAGAAAGGAATAGAAAGGCGCGGATTATTATTGGTCAATAAAAATAATTAATATAAGTTAATTTGTAAATCGCAACAAATGACGTTTACTCTTAGACAAAACTACTGCCCAACCGTTTACATTAATAATATTCCGCTGCCTTACACTACTCAAACACGCTATTTAGGCTTACACTTGGACAGAAAACTTACATGGAACGCACATGTTACACACACACGCCACAAACTCAAAACATGCTTCTACCATTTGAAGCGCTTACTCGATAGACGTTCTAAATTAAACATGTCATACGAATAACAATCTACAAGACAGTCTTAAGACCAATCTGGACATATGGAGTTCGACTTTGGAAATCTGCTAAACCTTCACACATGAAACGCATACAAGCGATTCAGAACAAGATTCTGTGAACGATAACGCAATGCCCCTTTTACTTACACATCCCATACGTAATCGATTTCGCGAAACAATCATACAAGACGATGCATGACAAATTTGAATTACATGACAACCCTCTCATACAAAAAATTTGCACTAGGGCGATACCGGGTGCTCAGCGCAGACGTTTAAAGCGCCTCGGCCAAGAGATCTTCTTGGCCAACTGTATGACTGTGGTGAGGAGTTCAAGCTCTTTTAAGTAAATTAAGTTTTAGAACATTAGTTTCACATTTATAAATTGTTATATTAATATAATAACAGATACTAAATTTCAATTGAAGGCGTCAAAAAAATTTATAAATGAAATATTTATAACGTTTTCGTATTTTACTTTTTATTGTACAAGGTTTATCAACGTTTAACATTTTACTTCTGTAATTTATTTTATTTTGCATCGTTCACGTTTTTATTAGTCATGCAAATTATTTTTGTTAAAAATTCATTTTGTTCATCATAAAGTATTATTTGTTAATATTTTAAATGTGTTCTCTATTTCATGTTACATGTACTATTTATAATCCAATTTTCCTACGTTTGATCTCTCATTTTATTAATGTTCTGTTTATTATTTATTTAACTCTTGAATTATCCACTGGGCAGTGCTCTTTAAAAATTATTTTGTGTTATTTTCATATTCGTTTTTTCGAACAATTTTTTAAAAATTTTCGATAGTTGTATTATATTGTATAGTTTTTAAATAAACAATAAAAGTAAAAAAATATATTAAATTTAAACAAACAAACGCTTCAACATCCGTTTTAAAATTACCTTTCACTTCCCTAACAGCGCCGAAAATAACTTTATCAAGTTTTAAATGAAGTAAATTCATTAATTTTTTATTTTAAAAGCAAACTATTAAGTACTGTTTACAAACAAAAAGCAAACTGAACAAAGTTTACAATTCTAAACGAATAACTTTCTTACAAACAAGTATTTAATATTTCTAAAGCAAAAATTACAGGCACGTTATTTAAGAAATTTAAAAAACATTTCTCCACTGAAGATTAAACATAGTACGAGTTAATTAAGCTGATCATTAAGCCTGAATCCAAATTAACGTTTAGGCATGAATTACAATATGAAACACGTATTAATAACTTCCTCAATATGATGAATAGCATGCTTTATTTGTGTTACTATGGCATTAAGCACGAGTTGACACTCGTGCTCCGAGTTTAAATCTTTCGTGAGATCAAGGCCACAGTTCATCATAACAATACAACACCTGTGACAGTGACGAATGCAAATTGTAAACCAACGCTCTCTACAGGATAGTTAACTATAAATTACGATTTGCCTCCACTTTACTACTCTAGTAATAGTATACATGTTAATTTAGTTACCAACTGTAATTCATTGACAAACATTATTATGTAACAGGATCTATCAATTTATAAAGATACTTACATTGAAATTTTAGGAAAGAAAATAATTTTTTTGAAATAGTCAAACAATGTTTAGGGCGGTAACTTACCTAATTGTTTATCTTACCTTACATTAAATTTACAATTTTATTTTTTAGAGAGTAACACCTAAGCTTTTTTAGCTCTATTTCCCGAACCTGTTTTATTAATTTTAGAAAAATTAAAGATCATAATCCACCACCATATTTGCTTCTCAATTATTCAAGTACAGTTTATGGTAATTTATCGGCTTAAAAATTTCAGTAGCCTGTGCCCTCATTTCACAAGAGTAACTGAGTCCCATGGGAAATATATCTCCAGCTCTAATTTTTTTAACAAAGCGTTTCTGGACTTATGTTTATAAAATATTTTTTTCTTATATTTTCCTTTAAAATCACTTCTCGTAGAGTTTGGCTATACCTTTTAACGACACCCGGGTGTTCTCTTTTGGATTTAAGTTCATTATATAGTTTACTTGTTCAACTTATTACGTGAAGTAACCTAACAGGACTTTTACTTATTTGTAAACGAAGCAACGCTAGTGGTCAACAAGCGAGTCGTAGTTGTTAGTAATGCAGACATTGAAGGTCAAAATGATGTCTCACACTTTTCTTGATGTTCGTATCTAGTCACTTTTTGCTTCATGATTAAGGATTACTTAATGAAAATTAATAAGAACAAAACAAAAGTGTTGTGCAGTAGCAAGAGTGTTTTGAGCAGATGAAACATTTAAAAGTAGGCAACGAAAACGACATAAAGTTGGGGAATTCTGCTATAGGGAGTAAAATGGTAAACGTACAAAATTGATATCAAAGTCAGGATTGCTCAAGCTAAAAAAGCATTTCAAATGATATGCAACTTAATGGCTAAAACCATCTATTTTACAGATTAGGAAAAATTTCTTAAAACACTATGTTTGAAATGTAGCACTTTACAGGAGCGAAACGTGCATGGTCAGGGTGGTAGAAAGAAGAGGATAGACGCTTTTGACGTTTAATGTTATAGGAAAATGTTAAAGATTTGGTGGGTGGACGAAATAAGTAATTTAGAGGTTTTAAGACAAGTGGATGCAAGAAAAATATGGAAACATCTCACCAGAAGAAGGGATAGGCTAGTGGAGCATATCTTAAGACATCCAAGTATTGGTCTATCAATAATGAAGGGTAATATTAAGGAAATGAGTTGTATGGAGAGGAAAGGTTAAAATATTTAAAGCAAAAGGTGTTGCAGGTGTGTAAATATTAAACGAATTGCGCAAGATAGAACAGCTTGGAGAACTGCATAAAACCAGTCCAGATATTGATGACAAAAATGTCACTTTAGATATTAAAAATTAATTTAATTTTTAACTTACAATGATGATGAATGTTATTTAATCTATTTAACTCAGCTTAAAAAAACTAAGTAGGCTAATGAATTTTTTACAAGGGTAAAAATACTTGGATTTTATAAAAGACAATTAATGCTATATCGATTTATTAATAACATAATAATAAATACTATTCGAAGACGTTATGATAATAGTTAGCGCTGGCTTAAGAGAAGTTTACAATGATAAATGATAGAAAACTATTGTACGGTAAAATTGTCTTGTGTTACAGCACACATTGTACATCATAGTTCAACAATAATGATAAATTGCAACCGTTGCTTGTATAAAGTTTGTAATATATAAAAGTTGTAAGAAAAGTTTCTTTACAAGGAAAAATTACAGCATAGATTAAAGAAAAATGAGTTAATACAGTCTTAAAACTCGAGTTACGTAGAGACCTTGGAATCTTTACGATCACTGGTGATATATTGGAATGAGTAAGTTAATATCCTTAGTATTGAAATATTCATGAAGCGTATTTTGTTCCAGACAATTTTTCAAACAAGTATTACTAAATATAGCCTAATATTTCTATTAGAATAAAATGTTTTATTGAATTTATGAAGATTTTAATTATGTACATAATTTTTTTTCTCTATTTAAGAAATTTACAATCTGTTGGAAACAATCTGTGAATGTGACAACATAAAATTTGGAAAAATAACATGAGAAACGTGAGTAGAGACACAATCCAGTGACAGAACTCCGACGTGAATAGTTAAGTGTAGCATTAAGTTTAAGTAAGTTTTAGCATAAGTGTAGCATATTGTAATGGATAGTCCATTTCAGTACTACGTTAATTGATGAGGTCCTGGCTCCATCGACGTTTTAGACGTCTTATTGGATTGTTTGGGAGAGTCTGCGTAGCCAGATTTGAGATCAGTGGCTTATGGTGGTTCACGAGTTTCTTCCTAAATTTTGTATAGAGTTTTAAGAAACCGTCTTTTATGTAGGGTACGTTTAGGTCCGAGTGTAGCGTTTATTGGTTACATTTATATAATAAGGGGCGTTAAAATAAAAATAAAAAACATTGTGTAATATTTATTTATTTATTTTTTTTTTCTTTACTATATCGTCCTTCCAACCCCTTCGTGGTCGCCCTCTCTTCCTCCTTTCTGGTGGGATCCATTCTAATATTTTTCAGGGCCATCTATCTGCTCCCATCCTCTTCACATGGCCGAACCATATCAACTGTCTTCTTTCCGTCTCTTCATTAATTGTTCTTGATAAATCCATGTTGTTTCTTATCGTTTCATTCCTTACTCTATCCAATTTAGAGATACCACAGCTTCTTCTGAGGAAGTCCATTTCAGCCGCTGCAAGTTTCCTTCTGTTGGCCTTACTAACATCCCATACTTCCGATCCATATAGTGTGACACTTTCAACTAAACTTTTATATATTCGTTTCTTTGTATTTTTGTTTATTGTGTTTTGCCATAGAAGAGAGTTGATTGTCCTTATAACTGTTCGTCCTTTATTTATTCTCTCTTGTATCTCATCCTTACTATTGCCATACTTATTGAAAGTTACTCCTAAATATTTACTTATCCTGACACCTTTTATTATATCTGCCCCAAGTGAAAGATCCCTAACTTCTTCATTGCCTACAATGAGATACTCACACTTCGCCATATTCATAGAAAGTAATATTTATTTAAAATGTGTAATTATAAATATATTAATTAATATTTATTGAAAATGTGTAATTATAAAATAATAATGACTAATAATTAATGAATAGATGATGGCAAATGGTTTACATAAAAAAACTTTAAGACACTAAATAATTACCATTTTGGGGATAGGCTGTAAAATCGAATCTTGCACCAACGATTCCAACGATTCCAGTAGAAAGTTTTACGGATTATAACAAATGCTTCATAGTATGTGATAAATGATGCGTTGCATAAAGACTTACGTGTCAACACTGTGAAAGCAGAAATTACACAGCTAAGTTCTAAATATCAAGAAAAACTAGCAGATCAGCCAAATTTTTTGGCGCTTAATTTACTTGATATTAACGAAGACGTAACACGAATAAAACGAATAAATTGCTTGACCTTCCATTTAGATTTACCGACTAACCTACATTGTAAATGACTGAATTCCATATCAACATCAACATCATCTCTATCAACATCATCTCGCAGCTATTAATTTTGTTAACTTTTCTATTACTGTTATTCATCTTTTATTCAGTTAATTTCAAAAATTATAAATAATTTTGTTTTTCTGTTCAAAGCAATACCATTGTGTAATGTCTTCGTCATGTGAACTCTTTCATGTTATTTTTTACTTATAGTTTATGTTTTTAAATTGATTATAAATAATCTCAGATGTTCAGAAAAACTGACAAATTGTTGACAAATGTCGGAAAGGATGTAAAGGAACTGAAATGTACTCAGAAAACATATTGAACCTGTAGCACTACAAAATATGTACAAAGTGATAATAACCCTAATACAGGTTAGCCAACCATGTTTTTATAATCTAACTGCTATTGATAATTATTTAAACATTTATAATTAAACTCTTGCATATTATAATTTATTAAAATGGCTAATTGTAATTAAAATCTTATTTCTTAATTATAAAATTAAATAAATTAATAATCTCAACTAATAATTAAAAATCAGCTGTTAATTTAGTTATGGAAGGTTTTATGTTTAAAGTGAAACAAAAGAATGTTTAAAAGTTTCAAAACACATTTATTAAAATTTTAATATAAAGAAATATCTACACAGTTCATCGAATAATTTAAAAGATATTAAAACACAAATTTATATTCTACTTGAAGTTTTTAAAAATTATCAAACGAAAAATAGTTAATATGAGTATTCATACTGAATTTGGTTGTGGTTACAATGAGCAGGATATTGTTTCAGTGTTTGCGGGTGACGTATTCGATTTAATTTGAAAAAAGACAATAATAATTAGCATTGGCTAATTTAAATTTCAGTTGTTCCATATTAAACTGTTACAGTATTTATTTTCTTATATTATTACATTGATTTTTTGTTAACCGCCTTACGTTCAAATGATTAATTCATGAATTTAATGTTTAACATAAAATATGGACATGTAATGTGTATACAGGTTCAGTATTAATATTTTAAGTTATAATATAGTAAAGCATTTACAAAAAGTTACAAACCGAAACAAAATCAGACAAGTGATTACTGGCTTAAAAAGCATCGACAAAGCAAAAATTCAGAACGCCGGATGGACGGGAAAAAGAAGGGAAGCCTTCAGTTAAATAATGCTCAGTATGGACGGTAAAAAAAGCTTTAAATATCAAAAAATTGTGAAATAATTTGTAAATTTAGATAAATTTTCAAAAATGTAGGTCTATAATATGCGCGATAATATTAAACGAGGGAAAGTTCTCATTTTTCTGAGTACACATTCCAAAGGATTTTTTTTTTAGTTTGTTTAAAGTTGCACCAACAGCTTGGTTATTGGTGACTACGGCGGGTTATCTAACATTAATAGTGTAGTTTGACTTGTAATTGTTCCAGACTTTAGCCGGGAACTGAAACCTGCGTTGTAGGCTAGCGTGCTACTACTACAATACAGGGGTGGTCTCTTTCAATGCTGTTCATTATTATATTAGACTACTAGTGAGGCTAGGAGTAAAAGAGATAACACCAGTAATTAGTCTTCTTTCTAGTCAAATGGGTTTTTAAACTAAGAACATGACAAAAATGAATGATAAATACGTTAAAGTATATAAAAAAAATATTACTGTAATATTTTTTTAGGAATGGTTGATAAAACAGATTGCTTATTGTAAGAATTATGTATTGTACGGGGGGTGGAGTGTAGTGAACAAGGCCAATGAATAGCGGTGAATGAGTTATTTTAAACAGGAATTCTATGAAATCGAATCTAGTAGAAAAGTATGCTTTATTTTCATTTCTTCTATGAGGTTCCAGAATAACGGCGAAATTGTTGGTCTAGATTAACTTTCAGACAGCTGGTATAAAAATGCTGAAGAATTGAAATGATTTCAATCTTACCTTAATAATAGATTACATTATATGAAGTTAACTAGAGTTGTTAGGGGGAAACTTACAAAGGTTGTATCTGGAAAGCTTGAAGTCAAAGCAGGCGTTCCACAAGAGTCAGTTTTAGGTCCAATTCTGTTTCTATTGTACATTAATAGGCTACCAGAAGTCATACCTAATGGCAGAGCTTTGTTGTTTGCTGATGATACTTCAGTAATCAGTAACAGTTTACTGGTAGATGCTCTTGAAGTAAATAAACATGTTAACATAGAGTCCGAAGTACAGTTCTTGAATCACATGTTATTAACAGTTAGTGGGAAAAAGTGTCAGTACTTGCAGTTCAAAAACAAACATAACGTTAAAGAAAGTAGAGAAGTGAATGTATTTATTCATAAAAATAGTTTAGAGCATGTAGAAACAGTGAAGTTCCTAGGAGTATCTCTAGATAGATTTTTTTCTTGGGACTTCTATACCAATACTATACCTATACCAAGTTTATGGAAGAATACCATCTGAGGTACTTGCACTAAAAATAATTTCCAGATTAAATGATAAAAAATTAGTAATGGCAGCTTATCATGGCCTCATTCGGTCTCATACCCGTTATGGTATCTTAGTATGGGGTAGTTCTAGCATGGGTAATATGAATAAGGTTTTAAAATTCAAAAGAATGCTATTAGGTGTATGGTGGGAGCTAACCAGCTAACCTCATGCAGGCAATTTAAGGAGCTTAAATTGCTTACAGTTCCCTCTCTCTACATTTTTGAGGTGATTATGTATGTTAGGCAAAATTTTATGCACAATTTCAATTTTCACAATCATAACACGAGAAACAGAAATGATTATTATGTGCTTAATTACTCCACAAAATTGTTTGAACAAAAACTTACTTACGCAGGGAGAAAATTCATGAATAAATTACCCCAATTTTTAAAATGTTCTGATAATTTGCATTCCTTTAAAAAAATTCTGAAAAATTACTTGATCGGTGAAACTTTATATAGCGTACAAGAATTTCTTCCTTAATAATAGTGATACATTGTGTGATTCTTATATGTATTTCAGATTTTATACCTGACATGTCCTACATAGCCTACTCCTCCTGGAATCTCCAGGACGCATTTAAAAAAAAACAGTAAGCGCCGTTGTAGAACGTCATTCAATACCTGAATCGTGAATGGAAAGTATCCGGTCGAAATAATGTCGTTACAGAAACGTTTCTGGGTTACGGTAAAAAGTACGTACGTATGCGGTTGAGAGTAAGTGTATGTGAACAGGTAGGCCTATATTCATTGTTTTGGTTTTCTTTTTTCATTCAACTTTGGTTTAAGCATAAGTTTTTTAATTGATTTAATTTATTGTAATCTAATTGTATTTGTTACTCGTTGTAGACTAAGCTTAATCATTAATTCTAATTAAATTTTGTAAACAAATAGTTAAATTTTATAAGTTTAAAGCAAGTCTGTTTACTATTATTAAATTCAGATCTCAAATGAATCTAGGATTGTGTTACAACAGTATTTCAAAACAATAATTACCGCTTATAAATCAAATGAAAAATATTTAATTACAGCCCTAACATGATTAATTCCGTTATTGTTTTCATATGTTCAATAATCATAATATAATATGTCACGCATAAACACGGGCTATAGAACCTAAAATACTCCGAATGACTTAATTTCAATTATATTTAGAACGTCATACGAAAATAGCTAAGGAGGTTCAAGAGAAGCATTCGTTATAAACATCTTATTTGGCTTACCAAAGTGAAAGCTTTCTGCGAGCTTGGCATATTTCTCTCAGTGCTTTTACTTTCTTGGTATGTACAACACGGTTTTAACGCATATTTGTGTTATCAATGTGCTAATTAAAATACAGGTATTACTGAGTTATTTATACAGTTAAAACTCTCCAACTCAAATCTTGAGGAATCAATATTTTATTTCGATTTAGTTTGATTTCCATTGATAAAAATACGGTTATTAAACTCAACAAAGTAAATTAAAGTTTCACGATTTAATAAAAATCCATTTTATACAATTTTATACATTGCAAATACAAAAAAATGAATAAACATATATGATTGAAAAACGATTATATTACTGCAAATATTTTAACTCATGAATACTGTTATTAAAAACTACGTTTAAAAAGAGTAAACAAGTACCTACTGTGCATAACTCATTTAATTTATTCTACTTATACTACAAATCACAATTATAATCGGCATCATTATCATCTCCATCATGGTCATCGTCACCTTCAGCTGCTAATACTTCATGTTTTAAGATATTAATACACAACTCAGAGTCAAGTTTAGTTTTTGTTTAGAGTTTATTTTTTTTAAACTCACCAGTTGTCTTTTATATTTTTTGATTTATAGAACGGAATTATTTAGTATCAATCATATCTTCTTTGCTTAAAGTTGATATTTACATAAAAAAACTGATTGGAAGGAATCACACCTTGATTGTTAAAAGTATAGAGTAGTACAGAAAGCCGAGCCTTACGTTCGTAGAATTAACGCTTTCTGTATTTTTAGCTACATTGATAACAACGTATATGTTATTTCAGATCCTGTACAGCCCTAATGGAAGTTATTTACTAATTGTGCATCAGAAAATGTTTTTCTTTCAAAGTATGCCAGTAAATTCTTCTAATGTGCAAAGTAATAATTTTTATAATTTAAGAGTATACTGCAAGTAAGCAAAGTAAATGTTCGAACTAAAATTTATTTCAAATTATGGAGATTTGAATTAAAGAATCCGATTGTATTTAATAAGTTCTTCTATTGAAAAATATGAGACATTCTAAAATGAGATATTTTTGATAAAATCATTAAAATTACTATAGATTTTCTATTATAAACGATATTTACGAGGTAATTAACAAACTGTTTTACTCTGGCATACTTTTTGTTCTTTAATTTTAACACGTCAATTGACAACAAAACTCAATATGTCGTTAAAGTGATAAAAACATGTTAACATGATATCAGTAATTTTGATTGAAATTTAAGCGATAATGTTTTTGGGTAATTTTGTGCGGTCGTGTATGAAAATGCACGATAAATCATTGTATTTGGTGGCTGGCTTTATGTGAAATTGACAGAAACAACCACCGATCTTGTGCGCCTGGTAAACTTTATCCTTTGTATAATACAATCGTATCGATAATCAAGTGTGTGTGTGATAGAATAAGCGGTTTAGTTCAAAATTCAAATACGTTCAGCATATAGGATCAATTGATGAAACTGTCTTACTTTGCGGTTGATAATTTACGGAATAATGCTGATAGACATACATTCGGTCTGTAAAGGCTAAAACATCAATATCATAAGCAATACGGGTTATAACCAACACTTACATACCACAAACACTAACTTTATTTACGGCAAAGGCACACGCCTTTGAATAGTCCTATTTCAGACATGTAGTACACTCGGAAAATGCTTTCAGTATGTAGTATATTATTTTCCTCCAGGAAACAATACATGAAATAAAATGTATCCCCTTTTTGTATATATAAAATATTTTAAAGAATTTCAACATGAAATCTTTATATTACTTAAAAATAAAAAAAATAAACTAAAATAAATATTTGGAAAATACCTGCGAAGGATACCTGTTATAGGCAGCTCTGACTCATCATGTTTACTAGTCGTTGAATTTCATATTAGAGAAAATTTCATTTTAATAAACATAAGCAATTTTATCTTGCATAAACAAAAATAATGAAGAAGACATATTTTCATGAGAACTGGTTTGTCATTTTTTAAAATAATTAAAAATTCAAAAAATTAAACAATCATTTAAAGAAATTTTAAAAAAAATTTAATGCTCTATGTATTTCATTTTATTACCTTTTGAGTAAAACATAATATTTTTTACTCACACACATGCACAATATTCATGATTCCTGACAAAGGTTTTATAAAATATTATCTAAACGGATTCTTCCGTTAATGTCCTTAAAAAGCATTTTATTAAAAGCACGATAAAAACTAAATTTTCTTGTATTGGGACAAAATTAGCAATTAACTTTGAAGAAATGTACATGAATTATCTTCTGTAAATAATCAAATCTGGTTGATAAATTTAAAAGCTGGGTTGCAGGTTATAAGATGATTCTCGGACACTAAATAAATTTTTATTTTTATTTGTAAATGACACAAATTTTCTAATATATAATTGTCTAACAGTTAAAATATTAAATTCATGAAACAAATTACCTGTGCAGGATAAACCCTTGTATTGGGGTAAATTTTCTGGTTTTGTCTAAAACAACCCTTATTATTTGTGTTTTTGAATGATTGAAATTTTATTAAAATCAACGATTTATTATAAACGGCCCAACTCCATGCACCAATTCTCTATTATATTGAAATTGAAATCAGGTGAAAAAATAATATAAATGTTTTGAAAGTTCATATAAACTTTGGTGTAGGTTTACTTGTGTGCGACCATTTTTGTAATAGTTTTGTAAATATAATTTATACGCTGAGGGAAACACAAACAGTTATTACATCGTATATCTTAACACTTTTTATATATACGAACGGTAGTTTCACTAGAATCTTTAGGATATAGTTTGTGAAAATTGGAGTTGGCAAAGTTTTTATGACGCACAAAATATATTTTTATTTAAGAGTTACGAATCTATTATTCAATAAACTGACTATTATTTCAATAAAACTACAAATTTCGAAATTTTAAAAGAAAAATTTCTAAAAATTTTAGTGAGTTATATTTACAATTTAAACATACTTCTTTAAAAAGTCTAATATAACTTTCGTCTAAAATCAGATTCGATATATCATATAAAATATGGATTAGGTCTCTTTGTCTGTTATAGTTTAAGTTGAGTAATCTGCTGTTTGTTAAAGAATTTTGAATGGCTATCTCTTCCGAGGTTGTTGAGTACGTATCCTTGGATATCGGAAACTGTTGTTAGATACGCTAATTTACCACTTCGTTCATATATTTGATAGGAAAGATGGTGTGTATGCGTAATAACGATTGTTTCAAAAAGGATGCAACCGTAACACTAAGAACGTAGAAGTAATGTATAGGTAAATGTCGTATCTTCTAATAATGTTAGTTGGCAACACTATAGTCAAGGTTAACAGTTTTTAAAAATTAAAATATAGTTCTAGTGCACAAGTGCTATTCCAGTATCCATTTGTCTCTATTGTGTGAACGATGTTATCTAAAGACGAGCGAATACTTTTTCTTGAAACTTATCTTTTATTAATTTTATGAACAAGTAAAGGACGAGTTTCAGTTAGCATTTCTCTACAAATATAGATACAGTATTACTGTTCCGAATAAGTTTATGTTATAGTCGCCGTTTGTTAAATAAATTTGTGAGACTGGGAGTGAACAAGATCGCAAAATCATCCAAGATCAGTCGAGTTCGAATGGCTGTGAACTCGACGGCTCTTTTGGATGATTGGTTTTTGAATTAAGGCTTTTGGTCACCCACCAACGTACAGTCCGGACCACTTTCCGAGAGATTTTCAATTTGAAGTTCGTATCCAGACATAAAGACCCGGCTCGCAACACAACGCCTCAACGATGACGAGGAACTGCAGTGGGCCTCCGTGCATGGTTGAAGTCTCCGGTGGAAACTTTCTATGACCATCTAAATCCGGTGTAGCGTCATGATAAACGTCTTAATCTATACAAAGATTATGTTGAAAATAACTGAACAATGTTCCTTTCATTTTGGGGCTTTTATTCTAAAACATTAGTAACTTTCTGGATTGTCTTCGTATATTAATATATTCAATGATGCTACTAAAATTTACCTCACTTGTAAAATGATGACTTTTTATAATTATATTAAGAAAAATGTCAAGACGTGTAGAAAACTGGATTCAAAGTAAATAGAAGTCGATTAAGTTTCCATAATTATACATTGTAAGCTGATATATGCGATGTTATTTATTTTAGCCCCCATTTTAAGTTACTTTAATTACTCACCATATTTAGTTTTATTACATAATGCTATAATAAAACCTAATTAAATGTTTTAATAAAATATGTTTAAACTAACAAAATTTTTTTTTTTTAAATATTGTAATAATTTTATTAAGAATAAACGGGGTAAAAAGTAATTGATATAGACGCAGTGTTCTTGAGCGAAGTTTTCTTAAACTTGTTAGATTAAAGAGAAAAATTATTATGAGAAGTTAGGTTATACTAAGATGAAGTTTATAATCGATGCTTGTTAAAGCAGGCTACGCTCACAGAATGAGCTCATATTGTAAACTGTGTTAACAAAAACACGGTGTGTTAAATACCTGAAATATACGTTCCGTTGTAATTTAATTTGCATCATTTAGAAACAAGTTTATTTCGAGTGCTTCAGTCTAAATAAATTTCAATTTTAAATTAAAAATTATTTACATATATTTGATTTCTTTGGATAAATGCAGTATTCTATAAGCAGCAGTATTTTTTAATAAAGTAGCTAATAATTTAAATAAATCCTGTAATAAGATTAATGTCCGATCCGAATGTTCTAAATTATAAAACTTACCCGCCAAACTGTGAAAGCACACAAGAGTTAAAATTTACAGAGATATACTTGATATTTAAAATAGTTTTAATACAATTTTATCGTAAGGAGTATTATACACTACTTTTACCTCACAACGTCTTTAAGTAATTGGATTTGTAAGAAGTCTAACAGAATTGGAAAGAGATATCAATTTTAGGTAAATGTCAAGTTGGTTATACTCCCAAAATTCACAAAAAGATAATAAAATCTGTCATTAAAATTTTAGTTATAACCAAATAAATTATGTTTTTGCTCGTTTTGGAATTATATATTGGAAGTTTTGGGACCAAATGAAAGTCGCACTCAGATAATTCAAGTCCATCAGTAAAGAAAAATACGCATGATAACAAAACGCCCCATATTACGTAAAAAATGTGACATAACATTTCGACTTTAAAATTCCCTTTGTAACAAAAGCTGCAAAACTGAAATATTAAAATTTAACAGAAAATATTCAATCTTCTAATACTGCAGAAATCTACTGATCTAATTACAAAAATGTGGAGTGATACACCCACACGCCTAGTGCAAATAATGAAAAACTTAAAAAAGTAATTTTCAATGGTAAATAACCTCTGTAGAACTTAAAAATATAAAACATTACTAACTGACGCAAAACTAGGTTTTGTAGAAAAGTGCTTGAAATAATATTCGTAATTTTTTTATTTTCTATTACTCTGATTATATAGGCTATACCTTTGTCGTGAAATGCGTATTAAAGCTGCAGTCTTAAGAAAGTACTACCACCAGAGCACGGCCCCAAACAATTTAAGCAGGCATGGGGCGTATCCTTTCTTGTAGAGCATAAAAAATGTAGTAGGTAGTCTAAATAAGGCGATTTAAAAAAACAATTTTTGGATATTATATTGAAGTAAAATATTGTAAGATTAAACTCCTGTTTCCGGTTGATGGATTTTGATAAAAATGAATCCACGTGTAGAACCTTACTTATTAAGTTCCAAATTTAACCTACTGCACTATTTCGTTCTTGAGATATTATTTTGTTCACACACACCAAGACAAAATGCTAAACACGTGTTTTTTGGAGTTCAGAGAGCCTGTAAACGTGTACTTCCAGTGTAAACTAGATTTCTAAAAATCTATATTAAAACAATACCTTCCATCCCTTTATAGTCACATAAGGCAAGAGGAGTAAAAGTGATAATGAATTTGCCAAGGTTATATTTAAAAACGTGTATTTTTTAGTTTATTTTAAGTCGCAATAATATCTTCGTTGATAGCGACTGCATTAATTTGAGAAACCGTGGGTTTGAACTTATAATAATTTTTCAGATTCTAGCAGGGAATTGAACCCAAGTTCTCCGCTTTGCAGCGTAACACTGGGTAACGGAGACGGCCACATTTGTATTTTTATTTTTATGTATATAGTTTGCGATAGTGGAGCAGGTGTCCAATTTTAGTTACTTGGGATGTGACGTAGGAGTAGACTTGGATTTAGACATCGAGCGGAAGATCAGAAAGTTCCAAAGGATTTGTGGCACAATCAATAGAACATTGCATAATAGGGCCAGACCTGACACAATTATGAAGTTCTACAAGGTAATATCAACTCCCATAATAATGTATGGGAGTGAAGCGTGGGTGCGCACGAAGAGAAATGTTCAAAGGATCCAAGCAGCGGAGATGAGATTCCTGCGACGAGTTAAGGGATGCTCACGGTTGGATAAAGTGCGGAATGCCGATATAAGAAAGGAGCTCCAAGTCTACTGCCTGAATGAGAAGATTGAGGGGTATTGCGGGCGATGGAGGGGACACCTGGAAAGAATGCCGAATAACAGAATACCTCTCCAAGTACACCGTTATGCACCGGTTGGACGGAGAGACGTGGGACGACCTCGCAAGGCATGGATGTGAGCTGGGAGTTTCAAGTTTGTGAGTTCGGAACAGGCGACTGCCTAAACCTTGAAGGAAGAAGAAGAAGAAGATGTATATAGTTTTATATATTAGTTTCTTGTACTTATACTTTTTGTTTAATGTTTTTATTATCCAATTCTTCAAAAATGTTGTTTATATTATTATTCATTAATTTTTTTGTTGTTCAATTCTTTAATCATCCACTGGCACATATATAAAATAATCTTTCTGTTTTTTTCTGTTTGTCTTATTGCCACTTCAGATGCTAATGAAAAGATTTTGTTAATTTTTAACGTCTTTACCGTATTTTATAGTTTCTAAATATAGAACGAAAGTCCAAAATATTAAAAAAGTAGTTTATTATTTAAACGTTATCTAAATTGTCATTTAAAAATGTTTTTAATCACCGTTGGCTACTGATGAAACAAAATGCAAAATACAATTTGCTGTCTTTTCGATTATTACGTTCATTAAAACTTAACTAAAGAGTAAATATCTACTCGAGTTTATTTTTTAAAATTATTTTTAGAGTACGGAAATATCAAAGAACCGTGACTGCACTTTCATAAAATAACCAACGGAAGCATAATTAATTCCACGAGTGACTCAACACTATTTTTCTATTACTTAATATGTTTGTTGCAAATGCGGTGTAATAACTTCATTTCTGAGTATATTAACCTATTTTCTTGCATAAGAAAAAATCAAAAACTTCTCTCAAAGTTTTTGACTTAGATTCATTATTTTGAAACTTTACAATACAATATCAACAACTTAAACAACATTTTTATGGTAAAAAATAAATATTAACGTTTTTTAAGGAATAGTTTTATCGCTGTGGATAATTTTTAAACATTGAACACAAGGAACAAAAGTACAAAATTTAAGCAGGCTTACTGCAGTTTTTATTCCAATAAAATAGTTGGTAGATAAAAACGATGTATTTGTAAGTATCAAAATATATCAAGAACAAGAATTAAAATTATGAAAAATTTTAACATGGTAAAATAAAAATAATATATGCATTTTTTCTAAAAAATAAATAATTGACTTTAAAAAACTAGAAAAAAGCTTTAGAGGGAATTTCCCAGTGGATAATTTAAAAAGTAAATGGAGAAGTGTAGAGTTAGTAAAATATTTCTGTAATACACTAACAGAAAAAACGATAAAAATTTAACAATAAGTATACAGAAGTAAATAACAAAAATATAAGTTTACTTAAAAACATAATAACAAAATACAGTATGGAATATCAACTATTATTCCCATTTGATTATAAAACTTTAATTAGTGTTGTTATTTTACGAACTTTTTGGATAATTTTGGTCAATTACTCCTTGGTTTTTCATTTGGAATTTATTTGCCCAGTAAGCTTCCATCCTGTCAAATATTTGTTTTCTTACATCATCCAAAACCTTTCTTGTTCTTGTTGATTGCTAATTTATTTTTACCTTGATATAGAAAAACCTAGTTGTGTAATTATAACATTTAAAACATAATGACTTCACTCTTTTTTATGAGAGACGGATGATATGTGTGACGTGTAAATGAGGTGCAGTCTTCTACAGACTCAGGCAGACCATACCTGAGAAAGTATGGTTATAAAAGTGACTAGATTTACTATGATTTGAACCAGGAACTGTTGTCTCCGAAAGTTAACTGTAATACAGCTAAATTTACCTCTAGCCCAACTTGGTAGGTTTCACGCAAAAAGTGTTTTTTATTCAAAACAGCTTTTTCCAGTGTTTTAATTTTTGTTGCTAAAAAGATATCGTTAGAATGACCATGAACAAGTTATGTTGGTTCCTTTTCAGAAATTGGATTAAAAAATCGTGTTAGTAAAAGATAACTCGTTTGTTATTAAAAAAATATATTATTGAATCGCAACAACCTGTAGGCCTAATACAGTCTGTTTATTATTTAAACATTTTAATTCATTTGTTTTATTTTTTAGAATAGCCTGTGAAGCTTGTAGTTTTTTGGTATCTTTTAACGTCTGTAACTGTCTAATGCTAGTTCATTATTCTAAAATTATCCTTTGATTTTTCTAATTACTTTTTTCGGAGTTCGTATTAATTGTCTAAAAGAAGATATTTCCATTGATTATAAAATAAATTACGATACTTAATGTTTCTAATTTAAATATTTTTGTCCATGAAATCATTTTCTTGTCAAATAAAGTAATAAATAAATAAAAATAAATAAAAAAACTGTTCAAAATTAAGAAGTACAGGCTAAAGAGAAATAGGTGACGCTTACAGAGTTTTACTTCTTATAACAGGCAATGAATTTCATTAATAAATCAGATCGTTGGGAAAAGTGAAAATGTCACATTTATAGGAAAGAGTGGATCCTGTTTAGTTTGACATAATTGTATGAACAAGAATTGACACTTTTTATCCCCGTTAGCAAGAAAATGTTGAATCACACCATGCTTATTTAATCGTGTAACCAATTTTTCTGTATATCAAGATAATACCAGATTTACGATGTATTTTTGGTGTGCTAGGAAGGTGCCAAACAAAAAATTGTGTACGAACCAGAGTGGTCACCGGATCAATGTGCTGAAGTGTTTACAATAAAAAATGTGCTTCTCAATTTTTGAAGAGTGGTATCAAATGATTAAATATTTTATGCCGCTTTAAAGATATTTACTTACTAAGGCTGTTGTTGTCCATGTTTATTAAACGGCTAAGAAACTAAGTCATCTTTTCCTGATCGGCGTATGGAAAGGATGTGTTGAGCACATAAAAATAGTGCAACATTTGTGTATGCAAAATTTATGACGATGTGATAGCATAAAACGTACTTATGTTTCATAAATTAGTGTATTTTACAACAGCTTTATTTGAATTGCCATGATTCATTTAACACAATCGTTGATAACTTATGGAATTGATGTTTTCTATTATTGGTAGCGTTAATATGTACTCTGTAAACTATTAATTGTTCTTTTCTTGGTTATTCATATATAAAATAATTTTTTTGGTTAATTCTACTTTTTATATCTGTGAATACTTTTCTAATTTTAGTTTCAAATTTTGTTAGTAATCCTTTTTATTTTTTTTCTGGTAAAATCTATTATTTGTTATGTGTTTACTAGATTTCAGAAGAATTCTTTGTTTATTTTTTTTGCCCATTTGTGGTGCTGAGTAACGGTCACATCCCCAAGGCGATATCTTAGCTTGTGGCGAGACCGGCGACTTACTTGAAAACATCTCCGTACAAAACGTTTAGAACTTAACCGCGGCCAGAGGCGAATTTTTTCTAAATTAACTATTGATCAAAATTGAACTTCCGTTCTAAAATCTTAATTTACAAAACCTTTTTGAGACCAATCTGTACTAATGGATTTCAGCTCTTTGGAGCAGCAGCAGAGAGTAAGTAATAGTTGATTCAGCCCTTTCAGTCAAAATTATTAAGATTTACTTCTGACGTTACTCTTTATGTAAGCAATAAAAACCCTCCACAATAATTTTAAACTTCTACCAAAGAAGGAAACCGCGTCCTTCTGCAGTAAATTTCGCGAACGAGGTAACCATCCTAACCACCTAGCCCGTGACCTGGTTATAGGAACTTCCCAACTGAACAACATCTAAGGCGAAAATGAAGGAGGATCTCATAGTCTGATAACGGACAACACCCATAGTATTAAACGGAGAATGTAACACGGGGTACCTTTTCTCCTAAAATTTAAATTCGTATATACGAAAATTATACAGCTTATCATACAGTACCGTAATCAAAAATTAAGACAACAAATGTTTTTATGGTAAATTCTCTTCTCTTTAATGTAAAATAAACTTCCTGTGAACGAATTTACGTTCGGACAACTTAAAGCAAATGTCATCAGAGCATGTTACTTATTAAACCAGTTGAAAACTTAAAGTTTTACCTGTCAGCAGTTTTCCTTAACACAAGTACAATATTCAGTTTTATAAGTAGCAGTTAATTAATTACTTAATTATCAAATGCCACATTTCGTTTATGGTTTAGTTCAGTGTCACCTGTAAGTTTGTAATAATGTTTAGTAATTAATTTAGGTTAAGGAATTTAATTGTAATTGTTTGCAGACCAAAATTAACAATTTTGTTATAGTTAATTAGTTTGATAATAAATAGTTTTTATTAGTTTAAGAGAAGTTTTTAATCATTTATTTGTTATAACCGAATCCTAAATTAACCTGGATTGATTAAGGTTTACAATATTGTCTTGCTGTTATAGTTACTTATGCATAGACCCTTTATATATTTTTTTAATACGTAAAAGTGTGTAAATGTCCAGAATCGTAAATGGTTTTGACAAACAACTTTTTTGTAAAAGCGTCATTTTGGTGAACGCTGTATTTTAGATTCATATGGGAGTATCGTTGGATTTAGTGGTTCACAAAATAGGATTACGAGGAAGTAAGAACCGAAGTATTAATGATCGTATTTGGCCAATGGCCAATTGTTTCAAAGAGAGAAAAGAGTAATGTTGATAATAATATTAAAAAATGGTATTTCATGAATATTGCATTTTAAACTAATAAATAATTAAGCCGTGTTGGTTGTTGAGTTTTAACGCAGCTTTCAAATAAACTTGTTTAGCTTAAAACAAACAAATATTTCTCAATTTCCCTTTCAACATGTTCTTAAAATTAGAACACTGTTATTTTAAATAACTGATCTAATTCACTTCAAAATAAAAATTAGTTTTGAAATAATAGGTAATTAACAAATAACTTGCTAATATACTAATTGACTTAAAATAAACTTAACATTTATTTACTACTAAATAAATAGTGGCTAACACATTTTTTGTTTACGTGCATTGTTTCTGATAAAACATAATTTTAGTTTTGTATTCATAACAAAATATTTCTGTCTGTTAAAATACGTAATGATGTGAGGAACAAAATAAAGCTTGTATGGATGGAGGTCAAATAAATAAAAACAACATAGGCCTGAAGACGCACTCATTAATTTTCTTGTATTTTGCCTTGTACGCACATTCTTAAGTTTTGAGTTTCAAATTATTTATAAATTTAAAGTGTTTAAAGTGAGTTTGATATCTTGTTGTTGTTTAGGTCATCAGCCTAAAGGCTGGTTTGAACCCGTAGAGGTTTTACTGAGTAAAACGAGGAGTGAGGTGGTTTACAACTGCCTTCCTCACTGAGTGGAAAAGTATGCTTATCAGCATGTCGGGCCCTCTAAAAAGCACATATTTTCCACTCTGCAAATAACACCTTCACTTCATTCACAACAGGGTCTGGCTGTATAGTAAAATTCATTACTTTCATAGGAGGTAACTCTGACTAGTGTCTTTAACACCTCTACCTCTTCTGTTCTAAAATGATTCAGTCATTTAATTGGCTGACCAAGTGATAAGAAACAGAACTATTTATTTTAACCCTGCAACGAACAGATTGAGTGCAAATAGTCTGACACTCCACCTGTTTATTATGGGCAGTTTGATATCATATATCACTTTAAAATTATTCAAACAAATTTTAAGCTATTACTGTTCTCGATAAAATTGGTACCATCATACAATTTATATCCTGATAAGTTTTCATGAAATTTTAATACAATCTCTGATTAAAATATTATAGGATAGAGCTTTTCTAATATATGCCTACTAGCTCGTCCGTGTAAATTAATCTACAAAATGAACCCTGAACGGCTCATCATATCGAAATCAGTTTTGTCTGCAATAAAGTTAAAGGGCGTATTGTCTGATTTATCAAACTGTGCAGAAAACTTTGTTCAGTTATTAAATTTTAAACTATAAATATCCGATAACTGCAAAAACAATGAATGGTTACGAATTGTTAAATTTTTGGGCGAAAAGAGTAGTACCTATTAGAGAAGTTACACTGCAGTTAAATATATTTAAGCTGTTTTGCAAACATAAGGAACGGAATGTATGGCAATCGAACTTTGAAACATCGCCACCATATTAGCAGAACCATGAAATATTAATTAACCGCTCAAATTTGTTGTATTTTAGTCCTTTTCTTAACAAACAAGTACATTATAAGGATCGTATCACTGCAAGAATTGTAAAAGTTTGCAGGTTATAAGTCTAAAAAAAGTATATTTAAAACTGCTTAGCAATTTAATTAGATGGTGTCACCGGATGGCGACATTAATTGGCTAACCTGATTAATTTGGTGGCCCTGAAAAGGGCCGTTTAAGCGGTAGCCGTCTGTCGTAGTCGTCGTGGCGGTCGAGAAGCCGTGTTGCCCGGCTTTGTCGTCCAGCGGAGACGTCATCTTCTTCCCTCGCATTACTGCGTCGATGGCTGCTTCGTCGGGTCCGGTGGGCGTAAGGCTTGGCCGAGGGACCGCTGTGGGCATCGCTCGCGTCAGCGGGCGATGACGGTCCGGTCGACGGCCTATGGTGACGGGACGGCGAGCGGAAGCATCATCTTCTCTCTTGCGGGGTCGTCGATTAGTTCTCGCTGGAGTCCGGCAGCCGTGTGCCGTGGTGGACGTCTTGTCATTGTCTGGGTCGGTAGTGAATCCCTCGGTGTCTAGATCGGAACTGAATCGGCCGGCTCAGTGCAGCGCTCTTTATATAGCTGCCGAGAGCGCTGTTGTAGAGAGCGGCGACTGGCTTGGCCTTGATGACAAAAGCCTTTGCGGTGCGCAGCCGAAAGCTTTGTCGCTATGCCGTCAAAGGCCGGGAGAACTATTGAAGCCGGCAACACCGTAAATGATTAATTAGAAGGGGTGGCGGTGACAATGGTTTAGTTTAATTTGTAAAATTCTTGTTATTAACTTCTAAAAATTTCGTTATAGTTTTTAACAATTAATTTTTTGGACTTTTTTAGGATTCAAAAAGCATCTATCTCTCAAATATATAAAAATGATCCAAATTCTGTATTTCGAAGGATTAATTGAATTTTAATTTTAAATTGGATAAAAAAACTTTTTGGTTATAAATATAAGTTCCGTTTTAATAGACAAGTATTTCTAGTAAGTAAATTAGAAAGCAAAGTAATTTCAAATGTCATAGATTTCATATAATTTCAGGTTTACATATAATGTTTCAGGGTAACCTCCGGAATCTCACCATGAAATTCCAAAACTAACTTTTCACCACAGCTATTACTACGCATTTAATACTGGCTTTGTGATCAGAGACCAATGAATTTATTAAAAACCTCAAGTGTTTGTACAAGATATTGAGTGATGCTCACATTTTATTATTGTATTACATTCTTATATAAATAAATCATTTACGTTATTTTTTAAAAATAACATTATTTTATCAGTATGTTATATTAAAATCTAAAAATATAGAAAGAAAAATGGTATAATAAAATGTAACTTACAAATTCCGTTATCACGAACCTGTCAACAAAAGAAAGAGAATGACATTAAACACAGGTAAACAAAAACGATAAAACTGTAAATATATCAAGAGGACACTACAAGTAACAGAAGAAATTCAAGTTATTTTTTTTGAGGATTCCATCAAATAAAGATTTTCTAAACATTTTTCTTTTAAACAAATTTTTAACAAAATATTTGGATTACCCACCTTTGTGGAAAATGATTCCACTCTCTCCGATTACCTTATCTTTAGATCTGAACATTCAACTCCTAATCAACTTCACAGAGTAGTTGATTTTCTGGCTGCCAGCTGACAAAACAAGCAATTGGCGTGTGCCTTGTTTACCGACAAGATGCCAAGCTTTCGATAGAGTATGGTTAGATGGACTTCTAGTTAGCTTCGTTTTCAATCGTACATCGTATATTTTCATATTATAAAATCAATTAATTAAAATGAAATCATCTTTTATTTCATTTGTTTAGTGTAAGGTTGTTCGGGAAGTTTTGTTCATTTATATATAAATATATATCATCTACTGTATAATATTGTACTGTATTGTGCACTTATATAACACAGTCAGGTATCACATACGGTACAGTAACGCACTACAGTATAAATTTCCCCTTACTCTTTCCTCTTTAAAATTTTTGAATTTTATATACCAAGAAACCAAAAAATAATTTCAAATGGTATTTCTGCATAGAAAGTTGTGTAAACCTTTTAAAAGTTAAATAAATTGTACCAGTGTTTTAAGAAATACATATATTTTCTATTTTGTTTAAAAACTCATATTCATTAATATATTTATTCTCACAAAGAATTTCCCTCTTCTAACGTTGATTCCTAATGATTCGTAAACTCTTATTTATGTATTCACATATATTTGTGTTACATACTGATTGACGACTTTTTTATTATTATTATATGTAGTTCATAATATTAAATTGGGTATTTTTATTTTTATAACGGAAATAAATTTACTTTTCATTTCAAAAAACCGACATTCCAGTTTCCAGAAGTAATAAGGTTTGTACAGTAGTGATCTGGCTTTCAATATGTACGGTTGAGTGAGAAGTTAGAAAGTTCAGTTTCAGTTACATCAAGCTGGGTGCTGTTTGTTTGTTATTATATGTTTTGAAAATAAAGCCCGCCTTATATAATAATTATAAGTACAATGTAACAATCATAAATTATTACGTTGGAATTGTGACCACAAAAATTGACAAAAACACATTTTTGGTCTCAGTTTTTACATAGAAAAATGAAAATTAACATTAAAAACAAGCAGAATATTATATTCACGTTCACATGAATAAGCAATTTTGATAACAATTTGTTGTTTTACCTCATGTATTCTGAAATTCTGCGAAGAACTACACCATGTGCGCGTAACCCACCTAGTAAGAGTGAAATTAGTAATTTCCATGAAAACATTGAAGCGAATAAACTGCGTAAGAGACTTCTATTATTATTATTATTGAGTTAACGTCTAATTAAAAATTCATATCTCAATTTATGAAGTCTTTATAAACGTAAAAGAAGGAAATTGTATAAAAATATTACATTACAATGTATCAACATTTAAAATATAATTGAATTTACGCAGTGTTAAAAATAAATTATATCTACGAGATATAATGTTAGTAAATGGAAAAAGGAAGCAATATTTTGAATATCAATTTACGTATGTTAAAACATAATCTTGAGTCATTTTCCATTTATATTACTTTTTCATTTGATGCCGCGTTACAGTATTCTATTCTGTCGTCACACTGTACAGTTTCCGCAAGGAAACATTTCCAATTTAAATTTTCATTTGTATACATTGTTCTATGTAAATAAACTCCTTCGATTTCTTATGTATGCATTGAAGTTTATAAATTTCACATTATATAGAGAACGAATTCTCTGTGAAATAATTGGTAAACATTATTAAGAAATCCTTTTAAACAATTTTAAATATAATGGTTATGCGATTCTAATGTAAATGCTACATTTTATTGTTCTATGAAGTCTTCATCAACACTATCTGCCTTAAAAGAATAAACTGAATGGTAATAGCTGTACTACAAAATAATTCTTTAAGCAATTCCGTAACCAACATGTGCCTTCACCAGTTGGTATACAGACTGCTCAGGTCACAAAGAAAAAAAACTGTGCAAGAAAAAAAACGTTACAAGAATTTTACTGACTCGTATAAACAGAATTAGAAAACAAATCTTTAACAAAAATCTTGTTTACACAATATCAAAATCGTTGGAAAGTGCACGTAGAGAGAATGCCTGAGGAAAGAATCCCCACAATTTTTTGAAATACAGACCGGAGTGTAGGAGAGATGTCGGAGCCCACGCAAGAGATGACAATAATTCAATAGAGTTTTGTCGATGTTGTGAGTCGGAACATCCAGGTGCTTAATTCTTTATCGTGAGAAGAAGGAGAACTTTAAGAAACTAAAACATAGACTGAAGTTGTCGGAAAAGTGGTTTGATGATTCAGAAAGGATGAAAAACATAGAATAAACTGGAAAAACATAATGGATCAAACCAAATTATGACAACTGATTTTGTTTGCTCAATGGTTTCCTCAATTAACAAAAGTAAAACATCGTTTGGACGGAAGAAAGGAGAAAATTTACATTGAAAGAAATCTGAGAGTGGTATAAAAATGTCCACCTAAGAAATTTTTAAAAGAAACTTCTGCTTTCGTGGTCTAAATGGCCCTTTATTATAGAAACGTTCAGGTTGTTATTATAAGTTACAGCACGTTTTTAAAAAAACAACGATAACCGTTAAAATTGATATTACCATACAATTCAAATTAAGTACTATAGAAAAATAATGCATTCCACAAACCAATTAATTGAAATGAATCGGTAGGTTGGAATTAATTTATTTTTCTAATTGCATAATAGAAATTAACAAAGATAAACTTAGGAAAAATAATTTTTTGAATGCCTTAGAAAAGAATTTTTGGTAAGATAATTTCAATTTTACACTTTTAGATTTGGTGTCTATTACTTACATAAAAGAAATTACCTAGTCAGAGCTTCACTAATTTTACTTAATTTCTAAGTATGTTGAACCTCTTTCATCAAGTGAGGAACGATCGTAATTAAAAAATTAGTCACAAGTAAACCATGGTGTCTGGAATCAATTTTGTCTGACAGATTTATTGATTGATTAGTAACCTAGATTCATTGACCAATGAATCAACTACTTGACAGAGGTAGAGCAGAATGTTTACCTGTGGTATGTAGGTAAGTAGCTTGTTGGTAAAGTAAATGATGGTATAATTTAATACAGTGTGACCAGTTCAATAATTTGTCAACTGTCATAATATTATGTACATCAGTAGGCCAACACTGTCAAAGGAGTGAGAATAATTCACAACAAGAATAAATGGTAGATGAGAATAATTACCTTCATCTCTTCTTAAAGGAGACGGAATAAGGTACTGAAACATTTCTCTTTAAACAAAATACTTTGAACGCGACATTGATATTGAGACATTATAAGCGAAAACGGACATGTTTGCGAAAATGAAACTGAAAACGATTTTCAGTATGTTTATAAGTTTTTTTTCTGTTACAACGAAGACTTAAAATGATTAATTTATGTAAAAAACACTAATTATCAAACAAAAACGTTTCAAAACTATAGTTATAATTCCGAAGGAGCAGACACTTTCAAAATTTAAATTGTAACTGAGGGCCGATATCTTAAAACGATCTTCACTATATGACAGAGTAAACATTTCTAAATGACTGAATCGTAAAAACAATAACTGCATGCTGCCGAAAAATACAACACGTTTAGAAGTACAAAAGATCAATTGCAGCACGCGAGAAGCGTCTCCCGTCCACCGTTGTTAATATACAAAAGAATATAACTAATCGGAATTTCAATCTCAGCTGTAGAAAATGTGGAAGCGTGGTAACGCAGAGTAGATACTAAATTCGGCTTTTGGAAAAAAGCGAATACGTTACGACTTTATTCGATACAAAATCTTTGAACTATTTATAGCAGATTCTCTTGATTTCACCTTTTTATGCATATAAAAACCTTTACTTACACTATTTTTTATTTAAATATGCCGAAAGCTGTTTTGGAAAACATTTGTAGCATTTTTCCACGGCCCCTTCTTCAAGATGTATGTGAATTTAATCTTGTGGACTGTTAAAGTTCTTTATAAAAATGGTTTTATAATTTGAAATAATACAAAGGCGGAAAAATGTTAAAATAAAAATTATAATGTAATGTTTAGACTATTAAATTGTTGTTTGTGGTAAAGGCAATATAATGTAATAATTCTTTATAGTTATAGATATGAAAAAGTTTGTAATATTCCTTCTTACAAAAGTTCTGACATAATTTGACCAACTGAGCCGAAAGAAATTCTGTTAACGGAGGAGCTTAAATGACACTCCTGTAAAGTATCAAAAGTCGGGAAGGTGGTGGTACCTAAATAGCCCCGGGTTCGCATCATTACGAAAATGTTTTTCGTAAATTGATATGAACTACGAATAAGTTTTACGCTACCAAAAACTTTATTCCTGGAGAAACTATTCGAGCAGATTTGGAGATCCAAATAAATATGCGTGCAGAAGAAGATGATAATTAACGGATGCTTCAAGAAAGAATCTTCATTTGAAGTACTGAGATATAGACCTGAAGAAAAATATGGGTGTAATATGAAACTGGTATGCTTGCTTATCCGTGAGGGAAGAAAAAGATGACTCATAATTTCTCCTGTTTAATTGTAGGAAAATAATTTTGCAACCCGTTAATCTTTCCTGTTTGTAGTTTGGGGACTAGTTAATTTTAATTGTCCATTTTAATCACTTTATAAAAAACAGACTTTACAACTCCTGGTAAACAATTAAAAAAATACAAAAAAATGTAGAAACTAATGAAGTTCATCAAAACCAAATAAAATTTACATTTTCTGTACTACTGTAATATAAACTACTGCAACAAATAATGAAATACAAAAAAAACTACGTAGAACTACTTCAAATATTTATACTTGAATTTGCTCTAGTATTCAACTGTTCATATATATTTTTTCCATAAGAGCGGATAAACGTAGATTTTCAATTCACATATCCTTTATATGAATAAAAAACACAAGCGACAATAAATAAAAATTGACTGTAATAATTTAGCTCACCATAAACGGGACAGTAACCTAAATGATAACAGGGTGGAAACAGTGTTGTAATTTTAATAAATCGGACAACAACCTCTCTAAATTATTGTTTCATTAATGTATATTCAAGTTAGTAACACATTTAATGGTTATGAGTATTTGATATATTGCTTTTACAAATCATGTGAAACTTGATTAACGAATCTAATTCATTGATTACATTTTTGTATCTAACTGAAACATTCATATCTAAATGATTTACAGTATGAAGGTAATTGTTTTAAGAGTTATTTTTAGATAACGTATAATACTGATTTATAGAATTTTAAATTCTGTAGTTTTATCATACATGATTTAATACTATAAAAGCAAATACCAAAAATATTTTCTTATATTCCACAAATTAAATGAAACATTACCCGTGATTAATTATGAGTTCTTTCAGCGAACTACGAATCACATTAATAAAACAATACCTGCAAACCCTTTCCAATATTTTTTAATGTTTCCCTCAAAAATATTGTGACGTTTACTTCAGGTTTTTTGGATCTGGTTGTTTATAAATTACATAACTTCCTTTTAGACTTATGAAAAATGTTTATTAAAAAATTAATGACTACTTACATGATATTTCATTACAGTTATAATTTACGATCAATTACTGTAAATTACTTAATAAACGAATAATATTTCCAATTATGTGTCTGGCAAGTTCAAGACAAGTACTTCTTTTTGCTTCAAAATTTTTACATGTTCATGAAATACATGCAAAACAATATTGTTACTTCATATTTATTATGAATAATAATTATTATAAAACTTTGTTTTGTGTGTGTGAGTATTTAAATTGTATAAAAATACAAGTATGAAGTTCTAAATACAAAAAAAATCTGGTGTGAAACACACACGATTTTCTCTGTCCAGTGTTAATAATGAAAAATTTAACGTTTGTTTATAAATATAAACATTTTCAAATCAGACACAATATGTAAATGACGCTAAATTGAAACCAACCTCTGTTGGACCAATATGTACAGAAAAAACTAATTACCTCTGAACTAAGCGTAATAATCCCCAAAAATTACCTTTTTTATCGAATTCAATGATTATAGTACGTAAACCGACCTATTGACGCTGAACTAAGCGCTATACAAAAAGTATTTGCCATAAAAGTTTTAATGTTTTGTAATTTAAATTTTGTATGCCTCTGCCCTGAAGGCATGTCATGCTGCAATCTTGAATAATTAATTTATACAAAGAGAGCACAACCGCCACAAGTTTCACCAGACGTATCACTTACCTGATTCAGTAAACAAAAATCAGCCGATTTTTAAACGAAAATATGATTAACGAATCTAAACGAAAATCACAGGAGCCGTTTTTGAAGAAATCGTAAAACGTGAAAATAGCGTAAATATTAAGTACTACTGTTTCCAGTTGACCTGATTTTGATGAAATTTTATGTGTCGGGTACTCTCAAAGTAGCTGACGTAAGTTTCAAGTTCAACTTCGAAAATATTCCGTTCTTGAGATATTTTGTTCGCATAGACAAGTATATGCACACAGATGAATCGGTGAACACAAATGTTGTTTTTTTTTTGGTTCAGAGAATCTAACAATGAGTATTTCCGGTAAAAAATCAATTTTTTAAAGTCCACATAAAAATAATACTTTCCTTCCCTATTATATAAATATAGAGTAAGAGAAAATATAAAAAAGATAGTTACTGAATGCATTTAAAAAACAAGCCCAATATTTTTACATGGGTACTAAAGAAGTAGTATATGAAATTTACAAAAATGAGGTTATGAAATACTGTAGTAAGAGTAATAGAAGTACGGTATTAAAATTAGAAGCGTGAACCTTGCGCTAGATCACCGAGATGCTAATACACAAACGACGCATCACAACCTTGCTTACTTTCAGTCACAATAATCTGCAATGGAAATCGATGCTAATTTACTCTTGAAAGCTTCTGAAATAACCTCCGAGCTTATACTTAATTTTTGCTCACGCTCTTAGTTTGTACGTAATAGTCTCTCAAATAGACTCGCTAATAAATAGCATGAATAGCTATTTATTTCACTAAATATAAATACAAATCAGGTAATTTTACACCTTGTTAAAAAATAGCATGAAAACATAAACACAGCTAAATACTTCGGATAATATCTAGACAGGCGCTAAATTAGAAAACAGACATTCAGCTAAAAAAGTTTAACTTAAAATTTTTTAACTTTTTTTGGCTAATCCGTTAAAAAATAAAAGTTATAGCTTCAAAACAAACTTTTGATACATAATGCCGTTTTAAAACTAGTTTAGTCCTACATTAGCCAGTAATTTGAGCTCATCAGATATTTTAAATTACTCAAAACATTTGTTCATAGAAAACTAAAATATTTTATGATGATTTTCTAAAATTTTGTATCTAGACTAATGTCTTCATTCATTTCAAAACCGAAAAAATATATAATAAGTGTTTTTGATTAAGAAATCCCTAATATTTTTAATACTTTTAAATGAGTGTATGTACTCGCGCATTATCGTTATCTTTAACTAAGCAAGAAACTGGGAAAAGTATAGGTACCATCGGGTAACAAGAAATATTTTTTATGATTAGGAATTTTTCAGTTTAATCTGGTTACTAAGTCAGCTGCTTAAGTCTACAAACTACGAGCCCTAAGTTTACTTTTTTTGCAGAATGTTTTATGCGCCTTGCGGAATACGTGTTCTGTATCCGTAATGCTTTATAAAATTCATACAGTACAAACACAGTGTTAGTGTGATGTTTTATTAAATTTTTTAAATTTATTTTCCTTCTAAATCCTTAGAAGTTTAAATCTGTTTGTATTCGAATTATGTTTATCGTATTACATATGTTCGCAAAATTTTGTACGAATAAATAAAATCGTTTTAAAAATAAAACTTGTTTTCGTTTTATATTCAGCGTAGTAGGTAGCGTAGTGGTAAGGGTTGCCTTTAATCCACTAGGGTTTTATATGCGACATGGTACAAAATGTTCTCTCTGAAAACCGATAGAATTTAGGGGTTGACGTAAGATTTTGTAAAATCAGTGATAGTCAATTGAATACTAAATTAAATTATTTTTCCTAGAGTTAGAATACATAAGTAGTATTTTCTATTTTAAGGACTTCAGGATAATTTTCATAATCTTTTCCCCATACAATATTTATTCAAAAAAGTATTGTTTAATACATGGGTAAAATTGTGTAATAAGTTATTTAAATTTTTATTTTATTTCATTTATTTTTGAGTTGCTTTATGAATTTAAAGAAATTAAAATCAATTATAGGTCTACGCGTTAAGCACATATGTTTTCTGAAAAAACACCCTTTCTGTACAGTTTTAGACCAAATTAAAAAAATGTTCTGGTAGTTACCTGTAAAGCCGAAAATTTCAGATATTTTTCATTGTACTTTTGTTTTTCTGTCTATCCACTTTCTTGGAAATAAAATTTTTAGATAATCTAATTGATAATAAATAATAAATCACCTATACATATATATAAACAATCTATAGGTTATTGATGATTTTTGGGATCTATAATGATAAAAATGATATTTTATGATAAAACAACATAATTATTAATTTTAAAATAGAGTTTTAAATCATAGAACTAAAAGAATTCAATCTTACTAAATTTTGTTAATTTTTTCGGTATTGAAATTTTTAATTAAACATTTATTTATTCTTAAAATTCTACGATTGTGTTCCAGCTATATCTGTTAAATTATGCAGTTAAACTTTTAATTGAAATTTTAATTTGTAAGCGTTAATTGAAATCTTAAAATATGTTTTGAACATACAATTTTATTTTATAATATTTATTTAATGTTAATTATAAACATAAATACTGAATTCCTCATGAACTGACCGATTGACTCTTTCAAATATTAATAACTTTTTAACTTCCCCGTCACCTACAGAAAAATTACCATCTGTTCCTTAGTATTTGAACAAAAAGTAAAGCATTTTCGTTTAAATTCTACTTAAGCCTCAGAAAAAGGATTAGGGTAGCACTCTGAAATATTTATTATATTCATACCTTCTCTTAAGGTTAAAATTTGGCAACTAATTTTTGTAAAATAGCATTTTGTTTATAAGTTAACTAGGAAAAACAAATCATTTAAATTTCGACTTTACTTCTAAGTGGTGGTGCGATATCTTGGCTTATGGTTTGACCGGCGACTAACTTGGAAGCATCACCTGCGTACGAAACGTTTAGAACTTAACTGCCGCCAGAAGTTACTCTTCTGCTTGATTAACCCTCGATCAAGACTGAACCTCCACTCCAAGATTTTAATAAAAAAATCTCTATTAAAACAATCTGGACTTATGGTGTCCAGCTCTTTGGAATAGCGGCAGAGACTAATTTAAAGTCGATCCAGTCCTTTAAATCGAAATTCTTAAGACTTGCTCCTGGCGCTCCATTTTATGTAAGCAAAAAACCCTCCACGACGATTTCAAAATTCCTACAGTGAAGGAGCTACCCGCGTTCTTGTATAGCAGATTTTACGTGATCTAGCTACCAGGAACTTTCCAACTATGCGTCGTTTAAAGTTAAAATGGAGTAGAGACAACTTGGTCTGAATAACGGACAATACCCGAAGTTTTGAACGGAGAATGTATCACTGGGTACCTCTTCACCTTAAAGTGAAATTACCCATCGCCATTTAAAAATAAAATACGGAAGTTGTGTAGCTCAATGTACAGTACCATAATAAAAATTAAAGACAAAAAAAATTTCTAAGAAGTCTTTTCCAAATTCCCTTCGGTCGGGATCAATACAACTTCTCTTCACCATCCTCTCTTGCTGAAAAATTTCCGCTCTATTACGTTCTTGTCATTGCATCTTTTTCCCAGTTCATCAAAAAATGAAATCATTCATTTCAACTAGGTCTGCACTTTGTTCTTTTTGCATCACTCTCCAAGCACAGGATCATTTTAAATAGCCTTCCATCTACCATTGTACTAATAATCATTACTTACTCCACCTCTTCCCGTAGTTTTTAACACACCTCTCTTGAATTTCATTTTTACCACCTAAATTATACCATTTTTCAATCAAAAGCTCTGCGAACCATTCTAAATGCACCATGGTATATTACCAACGCCGATATACATCGTGATATGGATGTCCAGACGGTACGAGAAGTAAAACAAAGTTTCAGTTATAAATACATCAAACGTCTAAATAACCATGTAAATCACTTAGCACTGAATCGCTTAGACAACAGCAATGATGGCATAGACTAAAACGTGCTACAGTACTGGATCTCCCAGGGCGATTCTGAAGTGTTATTTTACATTGTAAATAATATAATGTTAATATTCTGTAGATCACTGGCATGTTTGAGTGTGAATGTGTAAATAACTAAATAAAAATTTTTAATTATTTTTAGTAAAGTTAGGTGTACATATATTTCAGGATCATGTGCTTCTTACTTATTATTTCTCATGCTGTTTCTTTTTCCTTTTAAAGGAGGTTTTGGTTATTCTTTTAATTTTTATTTGTTTTTTAAACTATTTAATTTTGATTGTAAATAATAACTAAAAGTAGTATAATATGTTTTAATGTTATAATTTGTTAATTACACAAGTGGGTCGTAATTTGAACGTGTGTCAATTTTAATTGATAAGTTACAAACAATTTATTGTTATACAACAGATTATGCATTAAAAAAAAGTTATATGAAAAAAATTATACCCACTGCCTTCTTCCATTTTACTTTTTGACAGGAACATCTGGATTTTTGCATACTTTGAACCAACTCATTTACAACTTTCCATTCAAAAATAAAACAGTTTCGAGGTACCCATACGTAATTTTCTTTACTTTCTTTAGATCCCTATAATTTAGCCGTATCCCATGTCCTTGCTTAAACATGGGTAACTGACCTCAACTACTTAGTATTATTTCTGTTGCCTAATTACCCAAAAAACTTATTGCTTTGAATTGGCAATAGCTTTCTCAAGAAAAAATAGTGTCCAGTGAAAACGGAAAACGCAATCAACCAGGTTATTTAAGCCTCTGATTCTGGATATAGAGCCTACTTACAGAGTAGGTAACTTTGACAATCTAATAAATCTTCTGTATTATTAAAGACAATATTATATTTCATTATCTTAAATACCCATTAAGTTCAGATATAATAAAGTTAACCTTAATAAAGTTTAAATTTTAAGATGGTATCTTATTACTATTTAAATAGCATAACGTATGGTATAAAAACAATTAGTTTCCTGAAAGTTTTCAATACTTCTAAGTATCGTTTAACTTAAAATTTCATTACTTTAATATAACCGTCATTCGTTTAGTTTAAATTTATGTAGAAATCTAATCCGGATTTAAAAACGGATTAGTCTGTTAGATTGTATTTACTAAAAGATTATTTTAATTATTATTTGAAATAAATTTACGACATTTAATCTATTTGTTTGAAATTATTTTAATAGTTTTACCACTAAATTTACAGCTTGAACTTTTTCATTAACATTAGACTAGTTACAATCATTTTAACCATATAAAGACATTTGAGACATTAATTTTCAAAAAGTTAGAACTTAGACACATGCAGTTTCTTCAGCCTTAAACATAAAAAAAATATAAAATTATTATAAGTAAATAAAATAAAAATACGAAAATTTAATTAACAACAGAATTAGTCTTATAATCTCCATAAGAGTGGAAAACTGTAAACGATAAAAAATCATATTGAATATGTTTTCTTATACTGACTTATTCCTTCTAGGCAGATAGTACTAACATTTAAAGTTGTTCATCATAATTTATTATATTAAATACTCATTTGTCTGAGTAGAGTTTTCTTTTTATGAAGAAAAATTCAATATAGTGTTTGTTTTCTGTAATGTTCTGTAATACATTTAATTTTTTAATTTAAAAATAAATAAATTTGAAAGTATTCGACAACTTACTAGTGTTGTAGTAATTTTAGATTGATCTAAACTTTAATGTTAAATAATAATTTTAATGATTTGTTTTTATTTCAATATGGGTATAGACAAGTTATAGAATAAGATACTAGTGTAAGTTGATAGTTTAGGCTTTAGTTCTAAGAATTCTTTATTATAATTTTCTTAATGTTAATAGAACAATAGTTTAGTCTTGTACTCAACCGCATACAATGAACATGTATGTTTTCTTTACAGTGTATATGTAAAAGTCTTAGTTCGATTCCCATGTATGTGGAATTAAATAAAATTGTTTTTTAAAAAGTGTCTTGATTGTTTTCGAGACCTAACTGGCGCAGTCGGTAGGACATCGCTTCGAGAAAGTTAATGCATATAATTTTCGTCGATCTTAATCGTTTACGAAGTATATCCACGCTACAAACAACTTTAGTATGTAAGAAGAAATTTATTAGTTTAATGAATAAAAAGTTTCAGTGAATAAAGTGAAAAGGTTAAGTGAAAATAAGTTAATATAAATCTTGAAAGTGAATAAAATTAAAGTATTCAGTGCAACGATACTATGATGAGCATAGATCTAATCATTTTATTACAGTAAGTAATTTGTTGTTTTGTATTAGTGTAGTTAATAATTTTTGTACTAGTTTTAAGATTCATTTTTATCAAAATACTTAAAGATGGCAACCCCAACTTTAAAAAGGGAGTATTTAGATATGATACCCGAATTTACAGGTGAACCTACGATGTTAAATAGGTTCATATCAATTTGTGATAAATTAGTAGCTAAATTTTTTGTAACCAATAACCCAGAGGATTTCCAAAATGAATATTTATTCTCAACCATTTTAACAAAAATAAAAGGACCAGCTTTAGAATTAGTGACCAGTTCAAACAGCTATGCTTGGGCTGATGTTAGGCAAAATTTATTATCTAGCTATGTAGATAAACGTGATTGTTTTACTTTAAATTTAGAAATGGCTGAACTTAAACAAGAAGCCGGTGAAACACCTTTTAAATTTTATGAAAAGATTCAAAAACATTTAAATCTACAGGTAGCCTATTTTATTAACAAAGAACCAACAAACGCTAAAGTATTATGTGCATATGTAAACAAATTAGCTTTAAGAGTATTATTAAGAGGATTACATGAGCCTTTAGGATCATTAATGAGAACTAAAAATCCAAGTACGCTGGCCGAAGCATTGAACATGCTCACCAACGACTTTCAGTTTAAACCAAGTAAACATAACCCACAAAGTAAAAGTCAGTTTGTTCATAAAAATCAGAATAATTTTAGTAATAAGCCGCAACAGTACCGAAACCCAAATTTTAATCAAAATCCAGCTTTCCCAGTACAAAGTTACCAAAAACCATTCTATCAAAATCCTAATCCAAGATTTATACAACCACACCAATTCCGTCAACCGTCGTTACCTAATAATTCCAATGCCAATATTCCTAGACCAACACCAATTCAAAATCAACCGTATCGTCCTACTCCTATGAGTACATCAACTAGGCAATCCGATGGAACTCCGAGACCGAAACTCTACCAAATATCCGGACATAATTTAGAACAAGAACAGAAGCCACAAGAAAACCTCGACTCTTTCGAATTTCAAACTTTTGAACCCACGGTTAACAATGATCAAAGTAATTATCAGGATAGCCAAACACTAAATTTTGAACAGAACCCTTTTTTTAGAAATAGAGGGCCAAATAGACAGTTCGCCATAATGAACCTCCAAGATGAAAAAAATGAATTACCGTATTTTATAGATCCAGCAACTAATTTTAGGATATTAATTGACACCGGGAGCACTAGATCATTTGTCAAAAAATTAATTGGAACAGAAGTTTATAAGAGTAGTTTAAGAAAAGACCCCTTTCAAGTAACCACTGCACATGGAAACTCAAAAGAAAATTTTAGTTGTAGAATCGCATTATTTGGCAAGTTTAAGAGTAAATTTTACTTGTTCGATTTTCATCAAGATTTTGATTTATTATTAGGATTAGATATTATAAGAAATTTGCAAATTAATTTAGACTTCGTTAATAATAAATTAATCTTTAAAGGTAAAGAAATACCTATCTTTTATTTTAATACAGAATATAAAGAAAACGTACAATTAGATAAGTCACGTAAACAAACAGAGCGCACATCTGTTCGTCAACGTGAAATAGTATCTTTTAATATAGAAGGTAGAACAAAGAGATTTATAAAATTAAATGTAAAGAATATAGTGAATGGAAATGGAGTACTACGCTACAGAAATATATCTGGCCTGGAAATTCCAGAGAGTATAGTACATGTCAGGGATGGTATAGCATTATGTCCCATATTAAATCCTACATTAGATGATAAGAAAGTAACAATAAAAGAATCTATTACGTTAGAAAACTTAAATAATTATTATTGCTTAACAAATGATGATTTAAAATCCGGAAAATATAACGCAAATTTTAATATGATTAATCACCAACCAAAACAGTTAGATTTTTCAAAAATTAGGACAGACCATATGAACCAGGAAGAAAAAATCGCTATAATAAACTTAATTAAAAATTACGAAGATATTTTCCACACTGAAGGTAGTAACTTGACCTTTACAGATAAAACTAAACACATAATTAGAACTACAGACGAAATACCAGTTTACACCAGAAATTATAGATACCCTGAAATTTACAAAGAAGAAGTAAACAGACAAATTAAAGATATGTTAGACCAAAAAATAATTCAACACTCGCGATCACCCTGGAATTCACCAATTTGGATCGTACCGAAAAAACCCGACGCTTCTGGCAAGAAAAAATTTAGGTTAGTTATAGATTTTAGAGGGCTTAACTCAAAAACAATAGACGATAAGTTTCCATTACCAAACATCAACGATATCTTAGATAAATTAGGAAGAGCGCAATATTTTACTACTTTAGACTTAGCATCTGGTTTTCATCAAGTAGAAATGGACCCCGATAGTGTAGAGAAGACCGCATTTTCAACTGACACAGGACATTATGAATTTTTACGCATGCCGTTCGGTTTGAAAAACAGCCCGCCGACATTCCAACGTATAATGAACAATATTTTAAGAGGCATTCAGAACGAAAAATGTTTAGTCTATTTAGATGATATTATTGTTTATTCAACTAGTCTTGCAGAGCACATCGTTAGATTAAAGGAAGTGTTTGAAAGATTAAGAAACGCTAATTTTAAAATACAATTAGATAAAACCGAATTTTTGAGAAAAGAAGTAGCATACTTAGGACACTTAGTTACCGCAGAAGGAGTTAAACCAGACCCAAAAAAGGTGGAAGCAGTTAAACGTTACCCAATTCCAAAAACTACCAAGGAAATCAAAGCATTTTTAGGACTTTTAGGTTATTATCGAAAATTTATAAAAAACTTTGCTAGTATTACTAAACCAATGACAAAATGTTTAAGAAAAGGAGTAAAAATTGATATAAATAATCCACAATATGTAAATTGTTTTGAAATTTGTAAAAACGTTTTATCTAACGAACCGTTACTACAATATCCTGATTTTCAAAAAGAATTTCATTTAACTACGGATGCCAGCAACTTTGCAATTGGTGCCGTACTCAGTCAAATAAAAAACGGTTTAGATTTACCAATAGCTTATGCAAGTCGAACTCTCAACGATAGTGAGACGAGATACTCCACGATCGAGAAGGAACTCCTAGCAATCGTGTGGGCAACCAAATATTTTAGACCTTATTTATACGGAAGGAAATTTAAAATATTTTCAGATCATAAACCGCTTCAATGGTTATTTTCCATTAAAGAACCAAATTCAAAACTTTTGCGATGGCGTTTAAAATTGGAAGAATTCGATTATGAAATTGTATATAAAAAGGGTAAACGGAACTTAAATGCAGATGCGTTGTCCAGAATACAATTGTTAAACATGAATAAAAACAATTCCCAAAATACAGGAGAAAATATTGAAATTTCAAATAATGACGACCTTCAAAATCTTATAGAAGAGTCAGTAAACTTGTATTTTCCCGAATTAGATGATAGCCAATCAATGGTAGCAAATTTAGACATAAACGAAGATTTATCCAGTGAATTAATAGACGCAGCACTTAGGGAAAATTTGGAAAACATTGACGTAGAAGATGAAGAACAAGAAGACAGTAATCAGACAATTCACTCTAACTACGAAGGAAACACTATAACAAAAATACCAATTTTAGAAGAACCTGTTAATTATGGAAAACATCAAGTAATATTATCTTTAGTAAAGTATAACCCACGAAAGCCAAAAATTAAAAAATTATTTAATAATAGTAAAACAAGATTAACTGTAGAAATTTCGGAAAATAATTTGGAAAGTGATGTTATTAGTTTTGTTAAAGAATATTTAGTACCTAATATAAAATACCATCTTTATTTTGAACAAAGTTTTTATGAAAAATTCACAGCAATAGTCGCCAAGTATTTTAAAACATCTCAGTTAGAATTAGTTAGGTGTACGAATAAAATTTTAGACATAACAGATGAAGAGGAGTTAAAAGAAATTATAAATAATTATCACATAGGAAAAAATAATCACCGAGGTATTCAAGAAACCTACGAACAAATTAAAAGAAAATATTATTGGCCTAATTTAAAATCTCATATTCAAAATTATATTAATAAATGTGAAACGTGTTTAAAAACCAAATACGATAGAACACCGTTAAAGTTAGAATTGAACTTGACACCCACAGCATCAAGACCACTTCAAATAATTCATGTAGATAGCGTAACACTAGATAAACAAAAATTTTTGACAATCATTGATAGTTTTTCCAGATACGCTCAAGTATACTCGATAGCCGGTGCACAAGCAATTGAGATCGTAAACAAACTGTTAAATTATTTCACTCACCATGGAATACCTGAAACGATAGTCTCAGATAACGGAACAGAATTTAATAATAGTTTAGTTAAGGAATTCATGCAAATTTATAAGATTAAATTACATTTTACAAGTACACAGCACCCACCATCCAATGGAATAACAGAAAGATTTCATTCTACATTAATAGAACATATTCGACTAATAAACAATCAACCTGAATTTAAAAATCAAACTATCGAAAATAAAGTAAAATTTGCAACGTTAGCGTACAATAACAGTATACATTCTGTAACAAAATTAACACCGTTTGAAGTTTTATATGGACACATTAACACAAATTCACTCTTAGATATAGATATTGATAGGCAAGTAGTAAATGACTTTATTAGTAATCATAGGGAGAAAACACAAAAATTGTACGAAATTATTAAGGATGTTAACCACCTGACCAAAGAAAATATCATAAATCAACGAAATACTGGAAGAGAACAATTACCTGAAATCCCAGCCGAGGTTTATGTTAGGAACATGCAAAAACAGAGCAAGACCAAAAATAAATACAACAAGGAAAAAATCACATCGATCAATGAGCGACTAAAAACCGCAAAAATTGAAGAAAGGCACCATAATACCAAAGGAAAGATCCACCTGTCAAAAGTTAAGAGGCCTAGAAAAATTAAGGTAATTAAAGGGAGATCCCAACCCCAAAATACTAATCCTGTTTTTAACCCTGTTCCAGGTCAATCCTATTCCTCAGTGGAGTCACTTGCGGAACTGAACAAATAAAAAATATTACTTTTAATCAAGGAGTAATACCAATAGATTTAGGTTTAGCTAAGTTACAATTTTCATATCATAATTTTATACATTATTATAGTTTAAGTGAAATATTTAATCAAATAGAAAAATTTGATCATTTGTATAAAAATGTCACAGATAGTTTTAATATTAATTATAATGTTAGCGGAAACAATGAATATGTTACCGAAAACAGTAATAAACATAGAGATGTTATTAATTATATGAAATTTATTAATCATACAAACTCAGTTATTAAAGAAAAATTAGAAATAATAAATATTGATAGTAATAACAATAATAATAACAATGCAAGAAAAAAGAGAGGCCTAATAAATGGGCTAGGCTCAGTTATTAAATTTATTACCGGAAACCTCGATGGATACGATGGTGAAAGGTATGATAAAATGATTAAACATATTAAAAATAATCAACAAAATATTAAAAATCAAATAGAGAACCAATATTCAATGAATATGAATGTTATGTTAGAATTTAATGAAACATTAGGTATAGTAGAAAATAATTTTAATGAATTAAGAGATAAATTAAATATAATAAATAATAATGTTAAGGATTACGTAGAATTAGAAAAGTTTAGAAACTTATTAAATCAGCTAAATATTTTATATAATATTATGTTAAACTTGGTAAATGACATAGAAAATTCATTGACCTTTTGTAAACTAGGTGTAATGCATCCTAGTATTATATCAACAAAAGAATTGTATAACGAGATAAAGAAAATTTCTAAGTATTATAATAATCAACTGCCGTTAGAACCAGATGTTAAAAATATGTGGGAGTTTGAAAAAATAATAGAAGTAAGTTGTAACATTAATAATAATAATATTGTGTATTTTATGAAAATGCCATTAGTAAAAGAAACTGTTTTTAACTTATATATGCTGTATTCAGTGCCATCAAAATATGAAGTAAATTTTGTGACCATCTTACCAAAAATTAGATATTTATTAAAATCAAACTCAGTAGATAGCAAAACAAAAGTTTTAGGTTTAAGCAATTATTGTAAAAATAAAATTAAATCAAAATATCTATGCTCATCAGAAAATTTAGTGAACGACGATTTAAATTGTGAAAGTGCGATTATCAGCTCAGGAACAACCACAAACTGTAAATACACAGCCTTGGAAATAAATGAAAATATAATTAAATGGGTTCCAGAAATGTCTCAATATTTGGCAATACTACCAAACAAAGAAACATTAAAATTTGAAAATTCTAGGGAAACACTGTCCAAAACACTTCAAGGAATTTATTTGTTAAATCCAAATGATAATCAAATTATTTACAAAAACAAAATACTTCAGCATTCATCCGACATAAAAGGACATCCAAAACTCTTGGATACTAGCGAATTAGACCTTCATGTAGAACAAGAACCTGAACTCTCCATAAATATTAAACACTTAGAATTGGACAAAATCAATTTAAATAAAGTTTCTACAATCACACAAAGAACTGTAATTCTTACAGATAAAATTAGTATATGGACAATAGTTTTATTTGTCTTATCAATTGTTTTTATTTGTTATTTTGTGTATCACAAATTATCTAAGAAAACTTCACCCGAATTCGGTGGTCCGAATCCCCCGGAAGTTTTATTTAGGGGTGGAGGAGTTATAGAATAAGATACTAGTGTAAGTTGATAGTTTAGGCTTTAGTTCTAAGAATTCTTTATTATAATTTTCTTAATGTTAATAGAACAATAGTTTAGTCTTGTACTCAACCGCATACAATGAACATGTATGTTTTCTTTACAGTGTATATGTAAAAGTCTTAGTTCGATTCCCATGTATGTGGAATTAAATAAAATTGTTTTTTAAAAAGTGTCTTGATTGTTTTCGAGACCTAACTGACATACATGAGGAAATAAAATGAAATTAAAAAATCTTGTGAATGACAATAAGTAACAATGAAGAAGAGAAACCATCATTTACTGTGGTCCTTATACGGTGAAACGATAAAAGAAGAACGGATATGAGAATTACAAACGTACCCAAATCCTTAGTATAAATCCTTAGATCCTTAGTACAATTTAAGCGACATTACTTCATAAAAACAGCACTGGAGCGCGGCGAATTTTATTCAATTGTTTTGGGGTAACTCTGCGGGATGTTTATTCATTAGGATTACATAAAAAACACACATGAAATTAATGCGCGAAAATGGTATCATACCGCTGACACAAATTTAAGTACTTAGGTTTTCACTTATATATACAAACACGTTTCAGAACAAAACATACCTACCAGTTCAAAACGTAAGCAGTTGGCTCGATATTAAGTTGTGAAAATTATATCAGTTGCTTGAAAAGAGTCAAAATGGTTCCTATGCTATCAAATAGTTTATAATTAAATATAACTAAAATACTGTTTTCTCTTCTTAAATCTAGGTAGGAAGGTCAAAAACTCTTAGCCATAAATGGAGGAGCTTTCAAGAAAAGAACGAAAAACTATCTTATATTAAGTGGCAAAAGATTCGTGATTATTTCAGAACAAAGAATGTAACATTCTAGTGACGGCCCAACCTCTGCCAACTTTTTCTAAAACATCTTGTTCTGGTACACCATCTGACATTTAAAGTCTGCCAAAATATTTAAAAAGAACAAATGACCAGTCTAGGAACATGGGCAGGTTCAACCTATTCATAATATTTATTATAAAAATTATTGTAAAGTTTCCTTCAAGTTCTTTCAGGATCTGGTTGATTATAATTAAGAATCCTTCATTTAAAATATATAACAAGACAGTATTCATTTACATATAAATTACTTATATTAAATCATTACAGTTATAAATACTTATAAATTACAAGAATCTACTAAACTTAGTAAACTAAAAATAGACTAAACTGCGCACAATAAATTATAAAAATTTAAGACTTAAATTAAACTTAACTACAAAAAACATAGTCTTTACAATCAAACAATATTGCTTAATGTAGGCCTCAATAATTTGTTAATGTTTCCCCAAATGTAGAACCTATTTCAAACGCGTTAAACCGGTTCATACTAATACTGTTGACCTATTATTATTGATTGGCTCTTTGCCAATCAATAATAATACTATTGCTCCCCGAAAAGGAGCTTATTTAAGGCGTTTTTACGGAAAACTCATTTATAGAACATAAAAGAGATAATAAAAACGAAGAGTTAAGTATAATAAACTGTATAAACAAATTAAAATCAAATTTTGTACCCTATTTTTAGTGAAACAGCAAGTGAATAATTTTTAACCGTTATTCCGAGAAACAATATTGCAACAAGATCCAAGAAAAGACATGAATGTTCCAGAATTCCATTCATAAAAATAGTTAAATAACAATACACAATAAGATCAGTTTTGTAAATGACAGTTGTAACCATAAAAGTGTGTCTATTCATTCATAAGGGTTGTAATAACTATCATAAAGTTTAGGTATTGTGTACAGCTATGATGAGGGAGGCCGGTTGTTTACGTTTTCTATTTACAAAAGACTTTTTGTTGACCTATTAACAAGATTTTTCTAGCATTCATAAATAAAGAGTTATTTTTGTACTTGAGTAGATTTGACTACTTTGTTCTGGAAAGATCTTTGTGAATGATTATAAAAGGAGACCCCCGAGCGCGGTCCAGTCAGTATTCGTGTGATCTTTGCCGTACGATTATCGAGGTGCGTAAACAGATTACGTATCCGATTAAGATTGTTATACTGCCTTTGTTGTGTGCGTATTGTGTAAAATATTTTTGTTAGTGTATTGTAAAGTTAATGTGAATTCAATTTCTATGTTTTGTATGTCTGTGTAAGTTATAAAAGTGATTTTAAGTTATTTATTGTTTATTATCTAGTTTAAGTGAATTATTAAATCATTTATTGTGTTATTTAATTATAATTAGTTTAATCATTTATTTTGTAATCTTTTAGTCTAATAAATCTTTGTAATTGTAAACTTTAGTGTATTAATTATTTAATAACCTAGATCCCGAAACGGACCTTAGCAATAAGTGTCACAATATATTATTACAGTATCACATAAACCACAATAAAATGAAGGAAACGCTAATAATCGACTAGCCAGCAAAATGTAACAATAAATAATGAAATAATTCTTACAAATTAATTAAAAAACAATGAATATTGTTTAGTAACGCAAAAAATGTACTCTTTACAAAATATTGAAGATCAGAAATGTTAAAAAATTTACTTTCAATACGCGGACGTATGAATGTAGTATGTATTTTTAAAGATAATAGAATTATTTTTCGAATTCATTATCATTTGCATAGGCTGGAATCTAATTTCTGTGTGTTAAGCATGTTCATTTATTTTTATTTGGTGTAGTTGCCGCAGGGTACTGAGTTATTATGCATGATATTTTAAAATACAGGGAAGAGTACGAAGTTCTTTTTCACTTTTACTCACCCATTCTATTTTCCATTTTCCCTTTCATAATTAATTATATTTTTGAACGCTTTTTTCTGTTTTACATCATACATATATATGATAATTAACTAATTTCAAATTTACGCATTTTGTTACAAAAGAAAATATTTAAATAAAAGCCGTTTTGATCGCTGGTCATTTAACAAAATGTGTAGTTTGTTTGTTCTAAATATAATACATTTTCATACAGTTAGTTGCCAATTTAGAAGTGTAACATGAATGTTTTGTTATTGTAGTACGTATAAAACAATATTAGTTTTTGTAATTTAAATAATTAACATATCCAATATAGCATTGAAGTTTATTTATCCGTTTTAAGAACTTCTTCTATAATAAATTTGTATCGTACGTAATACGTTTTGAAAACAAAACATCTATCCAAACTTTTTAGGACCTCCTTGACTATTTGAACCAGTCTGCTTACGTCTTCTTCTCTTTTATAAATTCTAGAATCTTTTTGGCTGTTCTTCCTGTTAATATTCCTTAATATATCCTTAAAAGTACAGTTCTTCGGTAAAGTTTCTTAATTACAGTGCAGCCTGTAATCTTGTCCTTCTTTTTCTCTTCTTCTTCTTCTTCTTTTTCCTCCAGTACTGTACTCAATGTTTGTTTTTCTTTTTTGAATCAAGAGTCGCATAAATGTTTCAGAAATAATTGATAAATTTATTTTATTATAATTAAAACAAAATACATGTACATCTCCAATCAGACAACGAACATTTAAGAAAACAATTAAAAATTCTTAAAAATCTTTAAAATTTTTAAACTTTCTTAAAATTCCTTAAAATATTTAAAATTGTTAAAATTCCTTTTATTAAAATATCTCTTAATAAAAACTTGTTGCGTGTATTTGAATCTTTTGTTAAAAAATCGTAAAATACGTCTTCTCTCTTAAAGAACTTAAAATCGAGTGTGTGAAGGTTGTGTGTTTACGTTTGTACGGATGTTTGTGTGTATACGTCTCATATTACAGTACTACAGCCCGATATGAGCCTTTGCTCCCAAGACCAATCTCCTCCAATGTTCTCTATTCCTTCCTATTCCCACGAATCCTCTTACCGCCATAATTTGAAAAGTTATCTTATCAAGTCTCTAAATCTAGGTCGACACCTACTTCTGATACTTAAATCTGAACTGGTCGTCCATCTGCTCAAAGTGACCTAGCCATCGTAGTCATTAAGACTTGATTCATTTTACAATATCTTCATGTTCTAATATCTTGTGTATTTTTGGAATATGTCTGATTCACCAAGTAACTTCTCTTTAACTGACCGTGTAGATACACCGCACTATTTTCCTTTTTATTTTTTCAGTAGTTTCTATTCTTCTTTTCCCGAGTGTCCATTGTTCACCCCTATAGGTGACAAGTTGCTGCAGACAAGATGAAGATTGCCATGATGATCGCCAACATTCGTAACGGATAGGCACATCAAGAAGAAGATAGGTGACAACTAACCAGGTAAATGTCGTATGTTTTTATTTTCATACTGCGCCCTATCAGCTTGCTTCTTTTAAATATGGAGTTGGCGTTATACTCCCAATTTCCAAAATGTATTGTATCATAATTTTTTACGGTTATAACCTTTTTGCTTCCTGATGTTTTCCAAACACTGAAACTGTTTTATTTTTTTAGGTCCAACAATTTTCATGATTTTTCTATCTTTCTTTTTAATGTTTTTTAACCGTCATTTCCTATTAAGTGATATACATTCTACAACGTAGAAATGTTCAGATTTAAATCACCACGTTGTTACGTCTTTGTCTCGCATAAAGTGGTATTTACTTCTTATCCATTCATAATTTACATAGTTTTTCCAATTTTTTTTATTTTCTCTTTAAAAACAACGTCCGGTATTTATCTTGGTAGTATCTATTATTCAAAGTATTTGAATTTCTGTATTCTGTTAATGGTCCTATATTTCGTACTTTAAATTCTTCTGTATTTCATTGCTTTTAAAAAGTATTATAATTGAATTCTCGAAAAGTAAATACCGGTCTGTCATAAATTTTATTATTATCTTAATACCTGTTAGCTTTAAAATGTAAACTTACCCTGAATTATACGAGAGTAAAATGAACTGTCCAAACGATAATTTATAAGTTCATCATCATCATCAACTATACGGCTTAGGCTTTACCCAGCCTGTTCCGTTGCAATGGTAGTTGTTTTCTTCTTTTGTTGCTTTCTTTTGAAATTGTCATTTGTTAAAAGATTGTATATTTTAAAAGTATACTTTGTAATTTAGTAAAATTCATCATCGAAACCTGCGTCTTTACATAAATTATTGCTCCTAATTGGAAAGTTCGAGTCCATTCCGATCGATGCGTTCCTACAGTTGGTCCTCCCATCGCTTCCTCGGTCTCCCAATTCTTCTTCTTCCTCTCGCTCTATAGTGCCACAAAAACTTGGGTATCCTACTCTCCTCCATTCTCTCTACATGTTCCCTCCAACTGTTCCTATATTTCCTGATAATATCGCTAATATTCTCAACATGAAGTTGATTTCTTATTATCTCACTTCTAATCCTATCCCTGAGAGTGCAACCCGCAATACTTCTCAGAAAGCGCATCTCTGCTGCCTCGATTCTTCTGTATTGACGAGAGGTCAGTGTCCATGCTTCGGAGCCGTACAACAGAACCGGCCTAGCCATTACCTTATAAAATTTAATAATTGTCTCCTTCCTTACTTTCCCTTTTAATGTTCTGCTTATGGTTCCTAATAGACGTTGGAATTTATGTATTTTCCAGTCCACATCTTCACTCTCCCCATAGGATAATCTACATCCTAGGTACTGGAACCCTGACACCTGCTCCAATATCTGATCAGCCAAAACAATTTTGCTTCTAAGAGGTTCCTCTCCAACAAAACCCCACACCTTCGTCTTTGTTGCCGATATTTCCAAGTTATATTCCTTATAAATTTTGCTCAGTGAATATACAGCTCGTTGCAAATTATCCTCCGAGTCTGCAAACACTACCTGATCATCTGCAAACAATAGAGTGTCTAGAGGCATACCATCTACTAAAAACCTCGTTTTTAATTTGTTTCGCCAGTTGCTTACGGCATCGTCAATATAAATGTTAAATAATACGGGTGATAAGGGACACCCTTGTCTCACTCCTTGTGTTATCTCTCTTTTTCCTGCACCAGTTTTACCTCCCACTTTTATCTGTATTTTTGTGTTCTGGTACATACTTTGTATCACTCTGACTAGATGTGTAGGTATACCCCTTTGTATTAAAATATCCCATAGCTTCTTTCTCTTAACCTGATCAAAAGCCTTCACATAGTCCAGAAAAGCAACAAACGTCGGGACGTTGTACTCTCTATGCTTCTCTACAATTTGGTTCAAGGCGAAAACACAGTCTGAGCACGACCTTCCCATCCTGAAGCCGCTTTGTTCTTCACCCAGTATCCCCTCCGCGATAATCTTCAGCCGGTTAGTTATAATCTTTGCATAGACCTTGTAGCCCGTGTTAAGGAGGCTGATGCCTCTATAGTTTCCGCAGTCTTTCCTATTTCCTTTCTTAAATACTGGTATTACCGCAGACTCTCCCCATTGTTCAGGTATCTGTCCTAGCTTCCAACACCAGTTAAAGAATGACAGCAGCCTCTCTAGGAAACTCCGAGAGGCATACTTGATCAGCTCAACATTAATTCCATCCGGCCCCGGAGCCTTCCTATTTCTACTTGCTCTCAATGCTTCCGATATCTCTTCCATAGAAAGGTCGTCCACATTAGTGTCATTGGGCAAGTTGGTTACATTTTCTTCGCCAGACGTCCATAATTTCTCGAAAAAGTCCAACCATTCCTCTTCTGGTATAGGATTTATCGATATATTATCCTTGACCTCTCTGTTTAACCTGCTTAGAAATTTGTAAGCATGCTCCTGTCTACCATGGACGTCATGCTCAATTTGGCTGACAGTTCTTTCCCATCCTTCTCTTTTGCGTTTCCGTATTTCTTTTTTAGCGGCCGCCGACCTTCTGTGGTATTCTTCTAGATCCTGTTGCGATCTACTCTGCAGATATCTCAAGTAAGCCTCTTTTTTAGTTCGAACTAAATTTATTTTAATTTATAAGTTTATTATTATAATATAGTTCATTGTCGACCAGAGAGGTAAGCTCTGTACTGAAATCAGGCAAAGAATATGCAGGTTAATTACAGGAAATTTATTTATATATTCAGAAACACGATCAAGAGACAAAGATTGAGTCTGCTTTACTGTTCCTCTTCCGTCCTCTTTGTTTAGTGTAACGTATTGATCGATAATTTTTTTCATAAAAGAAGTTTCATACTGTAATTTACATCATTTACTTGCATTAAAAACACAAATGTTTAAAATTTTGTATTATTTTGTTATTTTAAAATTGATCATTTAATAAACCGAACCAATTATAAAACAATAATTTTAAATAAAAAATGGTTAGTTCTCTAACTTAATTTACATAGTAAAGAATGAAACTGTTCAGTTTATCTTCGGGCAGTAAAATTTATAAAAAAATTTTCCAATATACGGTATATTATTGAAGCATTTACTGCTCTCTTATCAATTTTATATAAAAAATTTAGACGTACCTAAAAAGTTTCTTTAGCTAGTAGGGTCAAAAACTAAAAAGTAGGGACTCTAAATTAAGATTTAATTAACTTATTTAGAATATTGTTTTTTATTCCTAATTTGTGTACGTTGCAATCTGTTTAATTCACAACAATAAGCAACCCCATGACCCAATGAGATGAGGATGATGTGTATGACGTGTAAATGAGGTGTAGTCTTGTACAGACCCAGGCCGACCATTCCTGAGAGAGTATGGTTAATTGAACCCCAACCATCAAAGTACACCGGCAACCAATGTCTAGTATTCAAATTCGTATAAAAGTAACTAACTTTACTAGGATTTGAACCAGGAACCTTCGTCTCCAAAAATTAGCTTTTAAACAGCTGATTTTGGCGACGACTTTACCTCTAGACCAACCCGGTGGGATTTTATTAGAATACAGCACAATTTTAATATATATTTTACGAAATAAACAACGGGTTCTTAGTCTAAGAAAAATTATCAAACTGTTAATGAGATACAAAATAAACTATAATATAATTTAATTAAATAAAAATTTACTAAGTTTAATAAGATAAAAAATTGTATTAGCGTTTAGCATAGAATAAAAATTTAACTTCATTACAGTTATAACAAGCACGGTAAATTTTTCACTTTTTTGTTTACACACATAGTTTCCAAGTTAAAAATTTTAAACTGGTGTATGGAAAAAACAATAAGTTAATTACTTATCCACACACAATATATTTTTTTAAATTTAAATAGTTTTATAATCATAATTAACCAAACTTATAACAACATTATTAAAATATTTACTGGGAAAAAATGTGGTTAGGTGCCACACTCAAAATCGTGTCGAAGCACCATGAAGCTCACAAAAAGAAAGAAAGACCTAGAGCCAAGCTAAAACAATAAAACTATTAATTTTTTTCAAATGAATAGATAACACGAAAAAAATAAGAGTTTTTTTTTACATATATATTGTAACAGTCAGCCGATGACGGACGACAAAAACAAAAACAATGGAAAGAAATGGACCACAACATAGGACAGAACGAGTCAGCCCCACGTTGGGCGCCAATTTAATGTAACAGTCGAATGCCGACACACCAGCCGACTGACACATCAAAAACAGGTGTTGGGGTGTCACCTGAAAAAGAAACTTAAAGTAATCAAAAAACGACCACGGTCAGGATGCCACTAATGACCGAACTTACCTTGGTTATCATCCAAGCAGGGCAACTGGAGACCCATTAAACATCAATCCAAAATATCCAAGTCGAAATTCCAAATAAAAATAAAATAAAAAAAAAATCTTAAACTCGCGATTTTAAAACAAAAACAACATCACAATGAAATAAAATAAATACGAAATGTGAATAAAATAAAACAAAATATTAATTAAAAAGCAGAAAACTCAAAACAAATTTAAATTTAGAAAAAGGTAAGCTACATTAAACAAACATACAGTAAGGCTACATTAACCTATATCTGCCTAGTCAGCTGATCATGTAAACAAACTGATCTGACAGAAAACATCTGATTCGGTAACAGAACAGTTTGACAGACAACAAGCGGTCCAATCAATCAAAATCCATTCTCCTTTACCCCAATGACAGGAACGCTGAAAATAAGCTTAATCTAAATAAATGTAAGGATTGTGATATATAAAAATCAACTAATAAAAAAAATAAAAAAAACTAACTAGACTCAAGTTCTAGAAACAACAACCATTTTGACAGCTCGAAAAACCCTCCGAATACAATTAACTAAATATTATAAAACAAAGTTCATATCACAATGCTTACATACAAGGGATATTGGAATTTCATCAATCAATAAATCAAACTACAATTTTAAAAGGTAACAAATTAATCGAAATTTATTAAAAATATTAATAAAATCATTTATCATAATGAAACAATAAAAGTAAGCCATGATCAACATTACAAGACATAACTTGCCTAAAATCATTCAACCAAAATAAAACAAATAAAAAAAAAAAAAAAAAAAAAAAATTTTTTAAAACAAACAGGGATGGGAACTTTGAACTCAGTGAATTAGATCCTAGACAAACAGATCTTTTAAATTATTAACCAATCATGTTAAATTTTTTAGTAAATGCTAAATACCAATTAGGCATATGAAATTTTGTTACAAAAATTGCTTAAAATTAGTTACTTATCTTTAATTTGGAAATCCATAAAATTAACAGGTGGTTATTATACGCCGATTACCCGAACACATATATAAAAAAAAATATTTAGCACAAAACACTATTTGCTCACAAAACATAGAACACCATTGAAATACTTGATGTATTTATTCCACAATTGACATCACTTCCGTTAATTTGCATTATTAAAATAAATAAATTTTTTACAGTTGACACTACTTTAAATAAAATTTAACAATTTATTTCTCTCACATATGGCCTATACATATCGGCCCTAAATACAGAATACTCGATCCCTCCATACTACTATATAAAACATTTTACGAGCAATTTTAAAACACGTCAGTTACGCATCGTGTCTAATAGAGGACTCCCTGAATTTTTGGTTAAAAATTACAACTACAAAAAGTAAGTGCCAACTTGTGCAGATTAATTATACATTTTTTCCCAATGAAAATTGCTAATAACAAACAAATTAAGGTGAAACAAAACAATATAAATAAGTGATAACTTAAAATACACAATATGTAAGTTTTTCTTATTACAATAAAGCTTATAGAACATAACTTAACATCATTTGACATTTATATAATTTTAATACTTTATGTGATTTATTACTGTTCGTGAGGTTGGCAATTCAACCATGAAAGAAGTCCATCCCCACTCTTAACATTAATTATATCAAAAATTTAAATTTACAAGAACAGCATTGAGCCCTACATCAAATTCAAGGGTTTTTTCTGCTGATTACAAAGGTGTTTTTCTTTTTTAAATCGGATCGTTAGTTTTTTAATAATCACATAATTTAATTTTGTCTAAAACTCCATAAAATAATTGTTTTATGAAACCGTAAAATATTTCAAATAGCTTTTTATTATTAACATTTTAACATTTCTAGGTATACGAATCTTAAAGATATCAACAAAATACATCTTTTTATCTCATTACATTTTAAAAATACTCATTAATTAAAGAATAATGACACTAATTAACATTGTCTTTATCATACGATAAAAGCTTATTTTTACGGCTTAATTACAAAGTTACCATACATATTTTTGTATCTTAAAAAATATCAAACTATTCAGCGGATCTTTATACATTAGCATATCCTTTCATTTCTTTAAAATTATTAATCAAACTCTTGTAATTAATTAAAATCTGACACACTGTTCTCCTATATTTTTACATGTGTTTTTAATTAAAATATCAAATTTGTCGTTCAAATAAATTCTCTAAAATTTTTAATTACATTATAATATTCAAAACCACATATTACATCGAAATAAATCGTTCTATGCTTCAAGAATTATTCCTACTTCGTGTAATTAACGTAATTAGCTTAATAGCTGATATACGCATTTTTATAAGAAATTAACCTAATAATCTTTATACTTTACAGAATTTTATCAAATTTGGATTCAAATTGCTTAGAATTTCATCCAGAGTTCAAATCTTCCATTCAAATTAACATAAAATTAACATAACAAAATTTTTAACTTACTTATAAGGAATAAAATTTAGGCTCAAAAGGGTCTTTCATTGTTCGATTGGTCATCTAATATTACCGGCAAAAGTTACTTTGACATGAAATATTCTGATCTATTGTACAAATTTTTCACAAAAGCTATAAGTAACATGAGGTATAATTCTTGATTACCTCCTAATATTAAATATTACTCTGAGATAGACCTTAAATAATTTCAAATTAATTAAATTTAAATTTTTTCCAAATTGCACCTTAATTCAAATTTTATATGTTTGTACTAAATAAGTCAATTTCATAACATTTTGAATTTTGTTTCTAGCCAAATTTTTACCTGTCTTAATAAAATAACAAAATTATACATTTACAATTTATTTTAAATACCGGGCGGAATATGAACATCACAATCCCCTCCGATCCACATTATGAATGTCAATCATGAATAATATGGATCCAACAAAGTGATGTGAATTATTATGTCCGGTACTTCTATCTCACAATACCATTTAAACAAACTCCAAGTTATGACTTTTTTCTACACCTTATATCGATTATTACAATTTGTATTCTATTATGCCATTAATACATTGATTTACACTTTCTAAAATTAATTTTACAATTTTTCTGATTCTACCTTTAACCGCAATGGATTGCTCTAGTAGATCCTAATCTCCCCCTCCACCTTCTCTCCGAAGTTTTCCTCTTCTTCTTTTCCTACATGATTATAACGTGATACAAGGTTTTATGTTATACACATTTTGACGACCTATTATTTTATTATTTATATTCATTATTTCTACCACATTATTATTATATATTTTATTGATGATATATGGGCCTTTGAATAAAGCGAAAAATTTCTTAGTTAACTTTTTCTTGGAACTCGGTAAGAAATGTGCTCGGACATATATCTTTTGTCCTACATAATATCGGAATGATTTAAAACGCTTATCATGCGCTTTTTTCCGATGCTTTGCCGATATTTTAAGTTTCCATAAGGCCTCTTGTTGAATTTCCTCTATTCGGCGATGTTGAGATGGTGGAAATTCTACCATGTCTTCCAAAAAAGTCGTGATTCTTTTTCCGTGAACAATTTCGTATGCCGATATGCCTGTTGATTCATGTGAACACATGTTTATACAATGTTCTAAGTACGCTAAATAATAACACCATGAATCGTGTTGCTGCTCACAATATGCCCTAAAGAATCGGGATAATTCTCTCATTATCCTTTCAGAACTATTAGTTCTTGGACAATATACTGATGTGTATGTCGGAACTATATCATTATTCTCCAACGTGGTTCGCCATTTTATCCCAGCGAAATATGAAATGTTGTCCGTTAAAACCCTTTTCGGACGTCCTACATCTCGTGACCATTGTTCAACTATTATATCTGCTAACTTCTGTCCGGTGATATTGGTTATTGCATACAGTCGAGTATATTTAGTAAAATTATCCACACATACAAAAATAAACCTATGTGAAAACTGTGATGCAGGAAGTGGTCCATAGATGTCTACTGATACTAATTCTCCGGGTCCTTCTGGTATTATAGGAATCATACGTCCAGCTGTCGAATAATTTCCTACCTTCGTTCGTTGGCATATGTCACATGTGACAATAATTTTGCTTATTAATTTTCGCATGTTTTTAAATTGACATGATCTGCGTAAATAATTGTACACTTTATTTGCACCAAAGTGACCAATAACTTCATGACACTGTAGTATAATTCTCTGTATTAATTCTTGAGGTATTATCATAAGCCATGATAATTGTTCTAGATTTCGTTTATAAAATAATATTCCTTCCTTTATAACGTGTCTGTCTAACACCTCCCATCTTACTCCTGTTAAATTTTTTCTTAATAATCTATTTATTCTGATACATCTAGGGTCATTTCTCTGTCCCTCTTTTATTTCTTCTACATTGATAAAATTTTGAAATTTGATTGCTTGAACATTTTCAAATACGTAATTAACAATTTCTGCTCCTGCTTCTTCGATAGCATAAATAGTATAAATGATATTTGGGTCATATCCTTTTGACATTTCTCTTGTTAAAAAATCAGCTGTGTTATTCTCTCTTCCAGGTATATGACAAATGTTTAAGTTGAATTCTTGTAATGCTAAGTACCATCTTGATATACGATTCTGCCCCAATTTTGCCGTTTTGCAAAATATTAAAGACAAATGATCCGAATTCACATTAATTTGAAACCCTAAAATTATTGGGCGATATTTTAGTGTTATTGACAGTACAGCGAATAATTCTTTCTCGGTCGTAGTCCACGCAAGTTGATGTTTATTGAGTGATTTACTATGAAATGCAATTACATATTTTTGACCGTCTTCACCATATTGATACAATATTCCTCCTATTGTATGATGTGAACTATCACAGCTGATCCAGAATGGTAAATCGTAATTAGGGTGTTTAAGTTGTACAATTTCGACGAATTTTTCTTTAATTTTTTCAAATACCTCCTGCTCTTCTTCCGTCCATTTCCATGTTTGGTTTACGGATAATAACTTGTTTAGTTTAAATGTCATTTCGGACAAATTTTTACAATGTCGCCGATAAAATTGTAAAAAACCTAAGAACTTTTGTAATTCTTTCCGGTTTCGCGGTGGCCTACACTGCCTAATTACTTCCATCTTTGCTGGGTCCTGAGAAACTCCTTTCTCTGAAATTTTATGTCCTAAGAATGTAATTTCCTTTTGAAAAAATTCGCATTTTGATATTTTGATTCTTACATTACTTTCTATCAATTTTTTAAATAATTTATCCAAATGCTCACAATGTTGCTCAATATTTTCAGATGCAATCAACGCATCATCAATGTACACTGTGGTAAATTCTCCTATTTCTGGTCCGATAACTTTGGACATTACTTTAATGAAAATAGCTGACGAACAAGATAAACCAAAAGGCAATCTGGCGTATCTGAGATTTCTACCGTCATGTAAAAAACTCAAATAGTCCCTCGATGACTCGCTGATCCCAATCTGCCAAAATCCGCTTGTGAGATCGGTTTTTGAATAAATTTTTGTACGATGAAATTTCGACAAAATTTGATTTATTTGAAGAGGTGATTCTCGGTCACACACTAGTATTTCATTTAATGGGCGTGCATCCAAACAAATTCTTACTCCTCCGTTTGGCTTCTGTACACAGACTACTGGGCATGAGTATTCGCTACTTGATGGTTCGATTACTCCCAGTCTCTCCATAGTTTCAATCTCTCTAGCAGCCGCTTCCCGTTTAGATACCGGAATTGGGTATGATTTCCTTTGATATACCTTATGTGGTTTAACATTCAATTCCACATAAGTATTTGCTGCAAGACCAGGCTTATTTGAAAATACTGCATAATTGTCCTGCAGGGTTCGACACATCAATTCCTTCTGTTCGCTGGTATATTCTTCGTTGTCCATTATTCTCGTAATTACCGCATCGAAACATGCTCGTATTTCTTCCTGATCACCTTCCTCCATCTCATCGTATTCCCATGACACATGTTGATCCATATTATTCTCTTCATATTCCATATAATTGCACTCGATTTTTGCTTCTTCAGAAATCGAATTTATCGATGCATCTTCTTGCCTTTCTTCTCCTACTTCGCGTTGTTTTCCACTCAGATTTATTTGAGCAATGATAATATTATTATTATTAGGTGCAGTTAATTGTATTGTACTCATACCTGCTGAAAATCCTGCGTTGAAGTATGTTAAAAAATCGAAACCGATAATTAATTTTGGTTCGATGTTCTTAACAACTATAAAAGTATGTAAGAATACTTCATTTCTAATTTGAACAGGTATTAGACATTGACGATTCACTCTTAATTTTCTTGAATTTATAACACCACTAACAAATGTGTTACATAATGGTAGTATAGGTAATTCGTGTCTGCTGTTGATTTCTTGAAACACTCCCTCGTCAATCACACAGCATACAGCTCCGGTGTCTATTAAAACACAAAATGGTCTTCCAAATATTTTCACATCCAAATACATAAAATTAGGCTGATTATTTATATAATTCCTTTCCGCTTCTTTTTCTCCTAATAAATCTTTAATTAATTGATGTCGAAATATAATATTCAGTGATAATTTCTTCATTGATTCGTTATCATAGTTGATTACTTTATTCCTATAATCTATGTCCTTTATTTTTACTCCAGTATATACTTCAGTTGTAACGAAATGATAACTATCTTCACTCATAATTGTAATTATGTTTTGATCGAAATCCAAAGTCGCTCTATGCGCAGCTAGCCAATCTGCTCCAATTATTGCTTTATAATTGAGCTCGCTCGTTAGATAACAATTTACTTTAAATTCTTCTTCATTTATTTTCACCCTAAGTTCAATATAATCCGTAACCCTAATTATATTTTTATTAATGATGCTAGTAAAATATACCGGTTCTGTTGTACTTATTTTGTTTGTCTGATCCAGTTCATATAATCTCACTATGTCCAGGCTTATTAAACATTTCTGCGATCCTGTATCCAATAAAAATAGTAAAATCTTGTCGTCGATTTGACATTTTAAATACTGCATAAAATTTTTGTCTTGCTTAAACTGTGACAGCATTCCATTTATCCAAATTCTCGGATAATTTGTCGCAGCTACGATTTTCCATGATCGTGTGTCTTTTCCGGGTTGTATTATACCATTCGGCGTTGTCGATAAATTAGCATTTTGGTTATCGTTATTCCAGGGTTTTTCCTTTTCCACTGGCAGGTTATTTATTATTTCTTTACTGGAAGATGCCTTCTTAACTTCATTCTTCTGCTTTTCACTCATTCCATCACTATCTCGAACATAACTGCAGCTCGCTCCATAATTAATCAAACAACTTATATTTTTACTTGTCGCTTTATTACAATTTTTATTATTCTTTTCCCCATTACAAATTTGTGTACTTTCGACATCAAATTGCTTATCTCCTTCAATCACTTCCTTAACATTGCCGATTTGTGCTTTACCGCAGTCAAATCGCTTAATTGTATCATCCTTCTTCATAACTCCCTTTTCCTTCTTCTTTAGTTCACTATTTTTACTATTATTACCCCCCTTTTTAAGTTGTTGCTTATGAACGATGCACTGTTCCACTTCTTCCTTCTTCTTCCTCAATTTTTCTTGCTTGATTCTATCAATTACTTCTTTTCTCACGCATACTCTTCCATTTTTTATTTCATAATTATTCGGGTCAGCAGTCAACTTCCCGTCTTTTTCTGTCAATAAATCCAAATATTTTTCTTTAATTTTCTCACAACAATTACCAATTGTTTCATCCTGGTCACCAAATAGTGTATTAATTGGCGTTATTTCGTCACTGGTGAAATTAATTCTACTATTAACAACACGTGGTTCATCGAATTTTTTAATAGTTTTCTTCTTTTTATTCAGAGATTCAGTATTTAAATTTACTTCCCCCTCCAAATCCTGTATCCTTAATTTTTCTTCATTATGCTCTGATCCATTATCTTGCAATTTTTCCTTCTTATTAAAAATCATTGTTTTTATTTTTCTATTATTTTTGTGTTTATTATTATTGTTGATTTTCTTACAATTTAAATTATTTTTTTCGTAATTATTTCTTTCATCTTTCTCACATTTCTTTTTATACTTATAGTCATTATCTTTATTATAATTATTTTTATAATAATTATTTCGTATTCTTAATTCTTCTTTGTTGTTCCTATTCCATTTTCGATAATTGTAATTCTTTTCATTTCCACGTGTTGTATTTATTTGTCAATTTTTTTCCGAAGGTCCTGGTCCTTGATTCCGTTCTTCCTTCCGCTTTTCTTCTGTATTTCTTGGTGGCATTTGTCGATTTTCTCTTTCGTTCCAATGTCCATGTTGCTGATATGGCTGTCGGTTTGTCGTAGTATTCGGATTTGGATTCTGATTCCTATTTTGATTATTTCCCTGGTTAGGTGGCCTATATTGTCCTCGATCACCCCTCCAGTTCGGTACAAAATTTTGTTGTGGTCTTGGTTGATTCCCATTTCCGTGGTTCTCATTTAATCTTCCGTAATTACCTCTTCCTCCTCCTTGATTGTTGTTGTTATTAAACGATCTATTCTGATTATATCCGTTATTACCGTTACCACCACTATTATTATTACGATTATTATTATTATAATTATAAGAATTAGTCCTTGGTTCGTTATATCCTCGTAAATAATCTCGTTGCACGTTTCTGCTCCTTTCGTATGACACTTCCATTCTCCTTACAATTTCCTTGAATTCCACCATCGTTTCCGGTGGTCTAGCCCGTATTACCGTTGCAATTTCTCGTGGTAACTTTTCGATTAAAATCCAAATCAAACCTTTTTCCGATATTTTTTCTGTCAAGTAGCTGTTTTCTTTTTGGATCCGTTCGATGTATGTAGTCATTGTCGTTCGTCCGTCGTATGTACTTGAAGCATCCACTATCCTGGATAAAGTAGCTCTTTCGTGACTTTCACCCCACACTTCCTTCCGAAATTCGCTTTTAAATTTCCCAAAATCTTCAAACTCCTCGATGTGTTCTCTATACCATGATGCTACATCGGATCTTAATTTTGTAAGTAGTGCAATTTTCGTATCCTCCCATGGCAATTTGCACGTCTGCAATACGATTTCCACAGCTTTTAGAAATTCTAATGCATGTGTTTCACTATTCTGTCCTCCAAAAATCGGTATTGACGCCACAGCACTTTGTATGGTTGTACTTAATTGGCACGGTCCTGCTGTTCCTGCTATTATTGTTTTCGGTTGTTTTCTCAATTCTTCCACTTCTTTACTCAGTTTGTCCATATTATCTTTTACTATAGATACGTTTTCTTTCATTATTCCGGTATCCGCAGTAATTAACGCCACTCTTTCGTTGATTTTACTATTTTCTTCATGCACCACCTTTTCCACTGTATTCGTGTTATATCTGCATGCTTCTTTTGTCTCGTCGACTCGTTGGTTAATTGCATCTGTTACTGCTAATAAGTCCTGTGCAGCTGCTTGTTTGACCTGCTCAATATCGGATTTGACCTCCTTAACTTGCTCTTTGACCTCTTTTTGAACAATATCTATTCTCTTCCCGAGTTTTTCGGAACACTCATTGATTTTTCTTTGCGCGCGCTCCTCTGTTTCTTTAAGTGCCTCTTTTATTTTTGTTAATTCTTCTTGAGTCTTCTGTGTTGATTCCTTTATTTGGGCCTTGAATTGTCGTCGCGTTTCTTCTTGCTCTCTTCTTTGTTCTTGTTTTGCTTCTTCTATATGTTTTTCTATATTTCGTTGTGTTTTTTCGTATAAAACCTCGTATGCTTCTTTTGTCTCTCGTCTTGTTTTTTCTTGCTCCGCTTTTGTTTCCTCCAATCTTTCTTCCATATGAGCTTCAAACGTTTGTAAACCCTGATTGAAATTACCATGTATATCTTCGAATCGCTTTCTATTTTCCAATCGAGTATACTCTACGCTCTCTAGAATAGTCCTTAACGCACCAACTAAATCTGTGCTTTCGTCTACTCTGTTTATATTATCCAGCGATGAAGTACGACCACTCATGTTCCTTGCACCCAACCATGATTGACTATCATACGACTCACCCCAATCTCTTGTTGTTTGAGTTACTTCTGGCGCAAATACAGGCAATTGTGCACTGGTTCCTTCTCCAGTATATTCCGGTCCAGCTGTTGATGTTGCGGTTATGACTTGTGTCGGTACTATTTGCGGAGTTTGAGCCAATGTTTCCTGTTGTTGGTTATCTACACTCTCTTCAATGTTACTAATTATTACACTGTTCTCCATTTCGTTATCTGCTGGTTCGTTGTTGAGGCTAATCGTATCGTTGCTGATTATTTGTTCGGGAGCTTCCGGATTCTCGACGTTTTGTTGCGGTACGTTCTCCATTGCGGTTTACAAAATAAAAAAAAATTTTCTTTCTTTTTTATAAAAATACAATTTTCCAAAAAGGGAAAATTGAAATTTCACGATAAATAGCAAAAACCGACAAAACAAAATTAAATAATAAAAAAATTTTTATCTCCAAATTTAAAGTCCACAAAATTTAACCAAATTGGTTAAAGAATATACCATTAAATTTAAATATAGTATTATAACTATAACTAGTAACTAAATCGTTCATACACAATTGTAAAACTACTGTTATCACAACACAATCAATTACAACTATCCTAATAGGATATTATAACCCTTTATCAGATTATACAATTATCATTAAATAAAGATCTGTTTGCCTATTCACTAATCACTGAGTTACCAGTAGGGCCATAACGTCACTAACGTTAATAAAATAAAAAAAAATAAAAATTTACTTAATTATTGAAATTCCAATTTTTTTTAAAAACTACACACATAATATCATTTAACATACATAATACACATAGGTTAACACATTTCCAGTTTTCCATCTGAAAAAGAGAATTATTCAAAAACAAGGTATTCAAAACTCCTATAATTTAAATTTATTACAGCTTTACATTGGTCCACCTATAACCTGAAAATGAAATTAAGATAAAAAAAATTTTAAATTTATAACAAAAACACCCCAATAGTGCACGTCACAGCCCCACGTTGGGCGCCAATTTAATGTAACAGTCAGCCGATGACGGACGACAAAAACAAAAACAATGGAAAGAAATGGACCACAACATAGGACAGAACGAGTCAGCCCCACGTTGGGCGCCAATTTAATGTAACAGTCGAATGCCGACACACCAGCCGACTGACACATCAAAAACAGGTGTTGGGGTGTCACCTGAAAAAGAAACTTAAAGTAATCAAAAAACGACCACGGTCAGGATGCCACTAATGACCGAACTTACCTTGGTTATCATCCAAGCAGGGCAACTGGAGACCCATTAAACATCAATCCAAAATATCCAAGTCGAAATTCCAAATAAAAATAAAATAAAAAAAAAATCTTAAACTCGCGATTTTAAAACAAAAACAACATCACAATGAAATAAAATAAATACGAAATGTGAATAAAATAAAACAAAATATTAATTAAAAAGCAGAAAACTCAAAACAAATTTAAATTTAGAAAAAGGTAAGCTACATTAAACAAACATACAGTAAGGCTACATTAACCTATATCTGCCTAGTCAGCTGATCATGTAAACAAACTGATCTGACAGAAAACATCTGATTCGGTAACAGAACAGTTTGACAGACAACAAGCGGTCCAATCAATCAAAATCCATTCTCCTTTACCCCAATGACAGGAACGCTGAAAATAAGCTTAATCTAAATAAATGTAAGGATTGTGATATATAAAAATCAACTAATAAAAAAAATAAAAAAAACTAACTAGACTCAAGTTCTAGAAACAACAACCATTTTGACAGCTCGAAAAACCCTCCGAATACAATTAACTAAATATTATAAAACAAAGTTCATATCACAATGCTTACATACAAGGGATATTGGAATTTCATCAATCAATAAATCAAACTACAATTTTAAAAGGTAACAAATTAATCGAAATTTATTAAAAATATTAATAAAATCATTTATCATAATGAAACAATAAAAGTAAGCCATGATCAACATTACAAGACATAACTTGCCTAAAATCATTCAACCAAAATAAAACAAATAAAAAAAAAAAAAAAAAAAAAAATTTTTTAAAACAAACAGGGATGGGAACTTTGAACTCAGTGAATTAGATCCTAGACAAACAGATCTTTTAAATTATTAACCAATCATGTTAAATTTTTTAGTAAATGCTAAATACCAATTAGGCATATGAAATTTTGTTACAAAAATTGCTTAAAATTAGTTACTTATCTTTAATTTGGAAATCCATAAAATTAACAGGTGGTTATTATACGCCGATTACCCGAACACATATATAAAAAAAAATATTTAGCACAAAACACTATTTGCTCACAAAACATAGAACACCATTGAAATACTTGATGTATTTATTCCACAATTGACATCACTTCCGTTAATTTGCATTATTAAAATAAATAAATTTTTTACAGTTGACACTACTTTAAATAAAATTTAACAATTTATTTCTCTCACATATGGCCTATACATATCGGCCCTAAATACAGAATACTCGATCCCTCCATACTACTATATAAAACATTTTACGAGCAATTTTAAAACACGTCAGTTACGCATCGTGTCTAATAGAGGACTCCCTGAATTTTTGGTTAAAAATTACAACTACAAAAAGTAAGTGCCAACTTGTGCAGATTAATTATACATTTTTTCCCAATGAAAATTGCTAATAACAAACAAATTAAGGTGAAACAAAACAATATAAATAAGTGATAACTTAAAATACACAATATGTAAGTTTTTCTTATTACAATAAAGCTTATAGAACATAATTTAACATCATTTGACATTTATATAATTTTAATACTTTATGTGATTTATTACTGTTCGTGAGGTTGGCAATTCAACCATGAAAGAAGTCCATCCCCACTCTTAACATTAATTATATCAAAAATTTAAATTTACAAGAACAGCATTGAGCCCTACATCAAATTCAAGGGTTTTTTCTGCTGATTACAAAGGTGTTTTTCTTTTTTAAATCGGATCGTTAGTTTTTTAATAATCACATAATTTAATTTTGTCTAAAACTCCATAAAATAATTGTTTTATGAAACCGTAAAATATTTCAAATAGCTTTTTATTATTAACATTTTAACATTTCTAGGTATACGAATCTTAAAGATATCAACAAAATACATCTTTTTATCTCATTACATTTTAAAAATACTCATTAATTAAAGAATAATGACACTAATTAACATTGTCTTTATCATACGATAAAAGCTTATTTTTACGGCTTAATTACAAAGTTACCATACATATTTTTGTATTTTAAAAAATATCAAACTATTCAGCGGATCTTTATACATTAGCATATCCTTTCATTTCTTTAAAATTATTAATCAAACTCTTGTAATTAATTAAAATCTGACACACTGTTCTCCTATATTTTTACATGTGTTTTTAATTAAAATATCAAATTTGTCGTTCAAATAAATTCTCTAAAATTTTTAATTACATTATAATATTCAAAACCACATATTACATCGAAATAAATCGTTCGATGCTTCAAGAATTATTCCTACTTCGTGTAATTAACGTAATTAGCTTAATAGCTGATATACGCATTTTTATAAGAAATTAACCTAATAATCTTTATACTTTACAGAATTTTATCAAATTTGGATTCAAATTGCTTAGAATTTCATCCAGAGTTCAAATCTTCCATTCAAATTAACATAAAATTAACATAACAAAATTTTTAACTTACTTATAAGGAATAAAATTTAGGCTCAAAAGGGTCTTTCATTGTTCGATTGGTCATCTAATATTACCGGCAAAAGTTACTTTGACATGAAATATTCTGATCTATTGTACAAATTTTTCACAAAAGCTATAAGTAACATGAGGTATAATTCTTGATTACCTCCTAATATTAAATATTACTCTGAGATAGACCTTAAATAATTTCAAATTAATTAAATTTAAATTTTTTCCAAATTGCACCTTAATTCAAATTTTATATGTTTGTACTAAATAAGTCAATTTCATAACATTTTGAATTTTGTTTCTAGCCAAATTTCTACCTGTCTTAATAAAATAACAAAATTATACATTTACAATTTATTTTAAATACCGGGCGGAATATGAACATCACAATATGTATGGATAAGGACTACATTATGAAACTGATATACGATATCTGCCCATAGCAGACAAAGCGAGTGTCAAATTATTTACACTCAGTATGTTTGTTGCAGGGCTTAAATACATAGTTCTGTTTCTTATCACATAGTCACCCAATCAAATGACTGAATAATTTAAGAATGGAAGAGGTAGAGTATAAAGACACTAATCAGAGTTATCTCCTCTTAAAGTAATTTATTTTATTATACAGCCATACCCTGTGGTGAATGAAGTGAAGGTGTCATTTGCAGAGTGGAAAATATGTGCTCTTCCGAGGGCTCAGGATGCTGATAAGCTTACATTTCCACTCAATGAGGAAGGCAAGAGTACACCACCTCACTCCTCGTTTTACTTAGTTAAACCTCTAAAAGGTTCAAACCAGCATTTCGGCTGATGACCATAACAACACGATATTTAAATATTAAATAATGATATTAGCCAAATGTGTATACTATTATACCTATTACCTATTATTATATACTAATATAACAATTAACCGTGCCCATAACGGGCAGGTAGAGTGTTAAATTAATTGCACTCGTTCTGTTGGTTCCAGGGCTGCGAAAAAAGTTCTGGTTCTTATCACATAGTCAGCCAATTATATGACTGAACTATTTAAGAACAGAAGAGGTAGAGGTGTAAAAGACACTAGTCAGATGTTATCTCCTCAGAAAGTAATGAATTTCACTATACAGCCAGACCCTGTGGTGAATGAAGTGCAGGTGTCATTTGCAAAGTGTAAAGTGAGTGCTTTTCGGAGGGCCTGGCATTCTGATAAGCATACTCGTTTAATTCAGTGAGGAAGGCAATAGTAAACTACCTCTCTCCTCGTTTTTTCTTAGTAAAACCTCTAGAGGTTCAAACCAGCCTTTCGGCTGTTGATCTAAACAACACACAACTATTAACACTGTATAATGATTAAATTTCTGATATCCTATTGACTGATTTTTAACATTGAATTTTGAAAGCTAAAAGCACAGTTTGACTTTTTATTTCAAGAAACCTTACAAATGTAAACGTTATTATAAACAATATTGTGTTTCATCACAAGACATCTGAATACAAATAATAATTCAATTTATAATTTCATTTTATGTTAGGTATAGTTACCCTCGTTTTATTGTTATCATCGCTATAAAAATATAGTCATAAAGTTATTGTTTTCTGATGATCAATGATATACTAGTGATTAAAAAATTAAATAAAAATCTTTCTAACTCAATGATTTATGACAAATGAACTATTCCAAAGGATTTCCTGTGTTTTTTTAATACTTTATAAACTCAATTTTTTATATATGCTTTGTATGTAAAGATTATTAAGCTTCGTCTGTAATTCACTGAGCTTCCAATAATATTTCTAGAGATTTCTCTTCTTTGTTTTGTTTACCAATGCAATAGAAACTTTATATTTAGGTGCAAGTTTAGTTATTTTAAATATATCTGGTAGTAGCTTCGTAAAAACAAAAATGTAGTTTAAAATGATGTTCACAGCCGTTTATGATTTCCTATTTGTTTTGTAAATAATTTTTTTTTATTCCTAATTTGTGTACGTTGCAATCTGTTCAATTTAGAACAATAAGTAACCCCATGACCCAATGAGATAAAGATTATGTGTATGACGTATAAATGAAGTGTAGTCTTGTACAGACTTAGGCCGACCATTCCTGAGAGAGTATGGTTAATTAAACTCGAACCATCAAAGTACACCGGTAACCATTGTCTAGTATTCAAATCCGTATAAAAGTAACTACCTTTACTAGGATTTGAACCAGGAACCTTCGTCTCTGAAAATCAGCTGTTAAGAATAAACATCACAAGTAAAATATTGTAGTCTATTTTTAAATTGTAAAAACATATTATAATTTTCTGCCGCTTTTGCCCCTTAGTGGTTAACGTCCTAGGCTATGAAGTAATGTCGCTGTTGAATGATTCGTTATTATAAAATAATATTATATCAAAATATGTGTTAAGACTCCTTCCAGTGGATAAGAGATTTACTGTACATAGGCTTATTTACTTTTTAAATTTTGGCCAACATTTAATTAAATAGTTCATTTGTATAATGACAAGGGTATCTACCTTTAGTACATAAACTTCTTAATCACATTAGTCATGTTTTCTCGTTTCCATATTTATTATCATTTTTGGAGGCTATCCTTTTGTAGTAAGTAGTCAATAGTTCCAAATTAAAAAAATGTTAAAACGGTTTTTTCAAATATCAAAATTAATTTTATTTGTATAATTTAAAAATTATTTTATTATATTGATTCATAATGGATGTGAAAATGGATGAAAAAATTGAATAAAACAAAATTGAAAAATGTTTTAAAAACATAACTGGGAAAATTATAATCATGCATCAAAATTTAATAAAAACAAAAATCGCTCCAAACTTTACGGTAACCTCAATGCTATTTGGTTATAAACAAAACAGACAGTTACAAAATGTAATTAGAGTACAATGTTCTTTTCTAATATAAAAAAATCCCTTGCAAAATTAATAAAAATTATTCAAAACGCAAGAAATTGTACAATATTGTAACATTGTACTGTGATATTCTAGAAATAGTTACAAGAATAAATTTTGTATTGTACGAAGTGGTGTGTATTGAACAAGGATCATGAATTGTGATGAATGGAATGTTTTGAATATGAATTCTAAGAAATCGAAACTAATAGAAACGTTTATTTATATATTGATTCTTTTGATTATGCTTCAGTATGGTGGCAAAAATGTTAGAAGGATTTCGATTTTTTGGGAAATATCAGACTGCAGGTATAAAATTAGTTATCGATTCTGTAGTGAGTTAATCAATATTTGAGTTTTGAATGGAAAGTGTTGTCGTGCCGTTCGAAAAAGTGTCGTTACAGGTCCGGTTCTGAATTAAGTTAATAGTGTGTGTGCGTAAGTGTGGTAGCAAGTAGTTGTGAACGGATGAACCATTACTTTGGCTTTGAAATGGCATTTGTTTACTTCATGTTAAATTTAATTTAAAATTAAGTTTTGTAATTAATTTAATTCAATTTGTCAGTTAACTAGGTTTGAAAATTAATTATGTCAATAAATATTTGTTATAAGTTTAAGTTTTTTTTTATTTATTTAACGTCGGACCAACTACTAAGGTCATTAGCGACGACGTTGGGGTGTAACTATATATACAATGGAAGACGAAATTATTTTTTGTAACGTATGAAAATATGCCGTACCTGAGTGGGATTCGAATCCACGACTGCATGATGAGATGCGAGCACGTTACCAACTACGCCAATGCGGCTGACGAAAGTTTGTTTATTAGCAAGTTTGTTCATTATTTTATTTTACCTAGATCGCGAACGGTTCAAGGCTTAGATGTAACAATATTATAAACAAAAAGTTTACTTAATTTTTTAATTCTTGATTAGAAGTCCCCTTAGAACGCATTTTCCATAACCCTACAAAAAACCTAATAACTAAGGTATTGATCTAATTTTACTACTTCAAATAAAAAATAAAAATTAATTATAACGATAAAAATGTTAAAGGTTTACTTTTTAAGATTCTATATTATTTAAAAACAAACATTTTTCAATAATAATTTTGTAAAAAGTAACCTATATAACATTTTGTGCTTAGGTAAAATAATCTCTTTTTTATACAGTTACATTGCTTTTATGTCATGCCAGAGACAATTAACTTTGTGAAATTTTAGTACCAAAGCGCTTCTCTGAAATTGTGATGCGTATAGAATATAAAAAAAAACTGTGCCATCATAAATGTAGCTATATGTTCTAAAACAGTGATCAAAGTCTTTCATGTTACAAAATATTGCATGCAGAGAGTATGATTTGATTGTTATAATACTCTGATGAAGAAGGCATAGGCCTACTACTATAGAGTTCATCTCATTTGTGAAGAAAAGAAAATTATTTTGCAGGTACGTACATCTTTTTCAGACAGGAAATAATAATTTTACTAGGTGAAAATCGAAATTTATTGTTTGTTTTAAAGAATACAAGATTTTTCACACTTCCTTTTATACGAGGTGAAAGTGTGTTGATCATAACGATAATGTAAATTCAGGATATCTTGAAAAGCTTCTAAAGCAAACAATGCGCACAATTTGATAAAAATTCTTTTTGAATATTTTCATGTTTTCCGTACTTTACTACTGTAAAATCCCATGAATAAAAATTTTAAGAACTCATGTATTTCTGTAATATTCATTTTTAAGTAAAATATTCTCTAATCACACTACACCTCCTACACCCTAATCATACCTAAATAATGGTAAATAAAAAAGCTGTAACTTTTATTTCATGCTTTTTCTCTACAGAGCTTAGTTTAGCGTCAATTAGTGATTTTTCGTATTTCTAAATAGAAACAGACGTTCATTTTTACTTTGGGTCATTCACTCATTATTAAAATTAAGTTATATTTTTCATTTTTACTAATTGGTTCACTTGTTTAACTACTACTATTTTTCCTAATTTTTCATTATCTACAAATGATATAGGTTGGCATAGGTTATATAGTATTTAATTATTTACATTGGCAAGAGAAAATTGTGTGACTATTTTACAACTGATTTTTTTAAAAGGTGACCTACGTTTCAATTGAAGACTGAGTAACAGTAACAGCCTCATAATATGACAATTCAACTCAAAAACTTTAACAAGAAATCCAGAACAACGAAATTTATTAATGTTTTAATTTAATACGCTATCAAACCAAGTGTTTATTCCAGAACGAGACCAGCATATTATTTTAGTAAAAAGAAGAAACGTGGCTATATTCAATCCAAAGTGCAATTGACTGAATAATTCAGTACATCCATACCAAGAAACAACAGTTGCACAGTTTTTTTTATGATTACGTTCATAACTTCTCTCAAATCGCTGGGTAAATGCTTGGGATAGTCGCACAGTATGCAGTACGAGAATATAAATTCGGTTAGACCAGAATTTCATGTATACATATTACAAATAACATAGATATCGTGTATAAAATCACTATATAACAACAAGAAAGATTGCACTGGTTTAAAAGCAGGAAAACTATATAAATAATTTGTAAGCTGATTATTTAAACATGATTAAATTTAAGCAAATTAGAATACGTACATAATGATGCATCTTGTTAAAATAATACAATATATTGGTGATTTACGCTGTTTTCCTATTACTGTGCTATTTTTAAAACATATTTTACACAAAAGATACAATAATAGATTAAAAGTCTTCCCTTTACAATAATACAATAATACAATAATAGTCACCTTCCCTTTTTAAGAAACTGTAAGACAATGGGAGAGTATAATTATTAAAATAACTAAGTTGAATAAAAAATAACTGGTTCATTTATTTATAGTTTATTTATATTGCTAACTCTGCTAACGTTTTTTAAAACAATTGCGTATATATACTATAATGTTTATTTATCTAAATATTTTTTGAAATCGACAGGTAAAAATTTGATAAATTGTTAATATCTAATAGGCAAATTCAAAACATAATTAGTTAATTAATGTGGGAAATTTTATAACGATGTGTTTTATTTTAAATCTGATAAATTGGAATCAGTTCATTTTATTTGAAACGTAAGAAACTAATATGCCAATGAGATTGAGTGATAGAATAAGAATAGTATAAAACAGTAGAAATATTTGTACTGTATGAGACAGACGTACTAAACAGTTCTAATAAATGAAGATAAAAGTAAATTCAGGAACAGTAATGGAAACCCAGGACTCCAGAGGAAATTTAGGGAAAACAGACACCAAAGTAGAGCGAAGAAGGAAATAAAGAGAGTATTTTCGTAATTAATGACAAATATATTGGGAAGAAAAACTTGAGCATCAATATACGAAAGCGTGTATGAAAACTAAAGGAGTAATTCATGCAAGATTACCATAGATTTATTTAACTAATTTATTATTTCATTAATTATTATTTTATTACTTTATTTGATTTATTTAACTAATACGAATGACAAAATGAAGTGAAATACAAAGAATGTTACAGTATTACAGAAACTACAAGGCAAATTCAAAAATATTTCAAATTAAATGTGCGATTAAACATAATCGATGGTTTTAAATATATTAAGTTTTCAACAAAGATTTAAGAATTCAGAAAATGTAAAAATACTTTGTTTATAAACTTTTAAATATGTCTTGTAACTAAAATTCTGGCTTTTACTTTGGTAATAAATTTATTTATAGTTATCATTTGTGTTTCAGCTCGATACAACCCGTAATTTAGCTGTATCATGATATAGACGAAAATACTGTAGATACAAACTGAGAATATTAGCCGATAAAAAGGTTATATTCTGATATAATGAAGGTTTTCCTTAAATTCTAAAAGAGGTAGATAAAATATTGATAACGCAATTAGTTTTACCAGCGTAAGATAATAAATAAAACATTAAAAGAATTACTTCAGGTAAGCCTCTTTGTAAAATCAAACGAATAACCAAAATCCTTTAAGTCTAAAAATAAAACTTTTCTTATTTTGTCGGAACCGTTAAACTTCTCATTGAATTCCGTTCGTCTTTCTTTTACAGGTCAACGATTCAAAACAGTGTTATATTTTTAATAATTATGGAATAAGTACTGAATCCTTTAGCAAGAAGACTTGAGCTTAAACTTTTAAAATACTTATCCATTGGAGCTTCATACTATCTTAGTGTTTCATACACAACATAATTCTTGTTTTCTATATTTTTTCAAATTTATAGGCAGGAAATCAATACATGTATTCACACTACTGAAAATTTCTGTTTACTGAGTAATTTTTGATAATTATTATTTGTTTAATTCACGGCATATTTTAATATTCTGAAACAATGGCTGCCGAAGTCAAAGTGAAGGTTAACTCATTGATTACAGTACGTTCAATATGACGTTACAGAGGTTCAGAAATCGTGATTAAAGTGTCACTAAAATGAGTGTTTTGAGATAGAAATGGGAGTGAGTTAAACAGACCGTATTGTATCTTCATTAACCTTTCTATTACACACAATTTTTTTTAAATACTATTGTTATAGATTATTACTCTTTACTTAGTAATTAATTGAAAATATTCAGTTAACATGAAAAAATAAAATAAAAATTTCTTACCATAAATTATTTAAAGCCTTGCTAACTTTTAATAATTTAGATTGATCCAAATTTGAAAAACATAAACTTGTTTAAAAATGATAGAACAAGGGCTAAGATTATGGAAAATAAATTAACACATGACGTTCACTTAAACTACTAAACTGTTTGCATTAATAGTATTTCGTTGCCACATAGACTTCTAACTGAAAACGCAATACATAAAGTAGGCTTAGCGATTTACAAGACGGTGTATTACAACAGTATTTTTACGATTTACAAGATCAATATGGATATATGCGGATCAACTTTGTGAACCTGCTAAATCTTCATGTACGAAACATGTTTGTTGTTTAGGCCATCAGCCGAAAGGCTGGTTTGAACCTCTAGAGGTTTTACTAAGTGAAACGAGGGTTCACGATTGCCTTCCTTACTGAGTGAAAAAATTACGCTTATCAGCATGCCAGGCCCTCTGAAAATCACATATTTTACACTCTGCCAATGACACTTTCGCTTCATTCACCACAGGGTCTGGCTGTATAATGAAATTCATTACTTTCAGAAGAGACAACTCTTATTAGCGTCTTTTACACATCTACCTCTTCTGTTCTTAAATGATTCAGTCATTTAATTGGCTGACCATGTGATAAGAAACAGAACTATTTACTTTAGCCCTGCAACGCACAGATTGAGTGTAAATAAATTGACACTCCACTTGTCTGTTATGGGCATGTAGGAAACATATACAAACGATATTAAACAATATTATAGGTGCAGTAACATAATTTCTTTTCTATGTCACATTCCTAATGCTATGCTACGACTTCTGAATACCGTACATAACCGTCGTTGCAAAAAACTATGCAAGATAATGCACAAGGAATTTGAATTGTATGAAAATCGTTTCGTACAAAATATGTAGCACACAAGGATGATACTGGGTACTCAGCGTATATATTTAAAACGCCCCTCACGAAAGGATCTTCTTGAGGAAAATGAATTATAAGTCTGTAGTAACGACTACAAGCCCAAACAAGTTCACACACCGTAGTTCAAATTTTAGTAATTGTTAAAATTATTATGATAATTGATTCTAAAAATGTTTAATAAATTGTTACAAAACCATTAATTCAATTATTAAACCTTTTTGAAAATTTTTCAATGAGAGATTGACAATTTATGTCGTTGAATGACAGGAAAATTCATACAACACTGCATAAAATTTGACAAATGTTATTCCACACAATTTGTTCTGTTCAATCAAATTGATTTACAATATAATATTGAAGCCTACAATAATGTGCTGTGAATACATAATGACGTAGCTCTTGACTAGATGTGATTGTGCATAAATTTAAAATATGTTTTTTACTGTTGCCCATGCAACAATGCTAAAACATAATGAAGACACAAGATATTTATTTACGTAAAAATTAAATTACATAATTTTTTATGATTTAATGTAAATGCTAAATACCAATTTTCTGTTATCCTCCATTAGGTGTACGTTAAAAACATTAACCCATTAGTGCCCGTAATTAGAAAACAAACTTTTTGCTAGTATTTAAAGATATTTTTAGTCAATACCGCACCATTTTACAGAAAAACTATGAAAAATAAAAAAAACATATTCTGACTAGGACTTAAGCCCTGGCAACTTAGGTTGCCGAGCAGCATACAGACTTCTCACATTGGAAATTATTGTTTTTCTACATAAATGTTGTACATATTATTTTTTACTGGAGAATGAAACTGGATTATTAAATAAAATAACAAATAGATAATTTTATTGATTATTTATTGAATTATATCATATGATTATGTCTATATTTTGTAGTAAGAGAATGCAATATAACAACAATAATAATAATAATAATAATACAATATTAAATATTCTATAAGAAAAATACAAAATAGTAATAAATGATACAGTTTATGTTACTTCTTTTTACCAAAAATAAAAGAACGTTTTAAAATTTATGAAACGTTTTGAAGCAATTACTTGCATGTAGGGGAGCATCGCATTTGACGCATATACGATGTACGATTACCACATACTCTGCAGCGTCTGTATTTTGACTGTCTTTTTTCAATAATATGATCCGTTCTATCTTTTCTTAGATCTTCTAGCACTGGAGAAAATTCTAATTGTGGCCTTAGACTTGGTGACTGCATAGGAGTTCCAAAAGATTTTAAAAGTTTTACTGTACATTGACGTCTGAAATCAAGTAAGGATAGGTCATGACCCAGTCTGCGATACAGTAGCCACCCCTGAACACAGCTTACGTCAACTGCCCAACCAAAAAATGGCCACCACCACTTCTTAGTACGTATATTGCAACGGTAATTAGCAACAAATTGGTCATTCAAATCTACTCCACCCATATTGGAGTTATATTGAGCAATGGGACCTGGGATTTTTACTGAAACCTTTTTCTTATCTGCTCTTGAATACCTAGTGGACTGCTTTGCCAATTCCATTCCATCACAGTTAGTCAGCACTGTAACAACATTATTATCTTTCCATCGGATAACTAGGAGGTCTTTGTCTGAAGAAAAAGCAGTTTCAAATCGAGATTTTTTCTGCTTTGTTTTCTTCTCAGGTAATTTCATGCTCGAATGACATCTGTTTTCACACAGGGTACCTGTTCCACCTAACTGTCTCTTTGTTAACTCCTCAAGTAATCCAAATCTGACTAGAAATCTGAAAATAAAAAGAAAAAGAAAAAAATGTGAATTTTTTTAGTTGGGTACCTTTACCAATGTACCAGTGTAAATCATAATTTTCGTTAGGAATATTCTAGTGTGCTAAAAGTGCAAAAATATCTATTTATTGTTCTGTAGGTACAACTAATATTTATACAATTTTTACATAAGAAATTTAAAAATAAGCACTGAAATTTCAAAATAGTTTGATAAGAATAATACAAAAATATGTATAACATAACATGCTGAGTTGTTTATAGTGTATTTGGAATGTAATCCTTTTTTCCATTTATGATATTGTATGTGCCTGTTGGCAACTTTATATGCCACCGTTGGAAAACCAGTGCTGTACAAAAATACAGATGCAAAAATCACTAAATATATATATACATGTGTGCCTTGTACCTTTCTCTAAGTGGTGCATATGATAAAAATATTCAAAAAGAGCTACAAAATTATAAATACTTACATGTTTTTTGGTCTGCCACGGACAAGCGAAAAATACCTTGATATTCACTGACAAGAACTCTTACTGCAAGCAAATGAAACACTGGAATATAACTGTTTTACATTCCTGGGTTGCAAAAAGGATAACAAAACTGTCAAGGACAAAAGCATGGCTACCAACCCTGTCAAAAAATTTCCCTGGACAAAAATGGAGCATGGCAACTTTAGTTGCCGAGGAGCACTAATGGGTTAATATACAGTGTGAACTGTACTAAATTACATACAGGAATTAAATACAAAACAATCAATTTATTTTCCAAGCACAATAAAATTGTAAGGAAGGCGTAGACTCCTTGTTTTACTTAGTAAAGCCTCTAGAGGTTCAAACCAGCCTTTCGGCTGATGACGTAAATAGCAACAAAATAAAATTAGAATTACGATTTCAAGTGATGCACTGATAACTAATTAAATATTTGGAACTTTTTCTATTTCTAAGCTTAATACTAATCAAATTTTTAATTTTTGTATGATGTAAATTGATTTTCAATTCTCCAAATGGACCACTGACCAGATTGTAGGTAAGACAATTTATAGTTTTACCACTTTAAGAGAAGACTGTACTTTGTTTCCCGACAATGTTAAATTTGCTATTGTTAGGTACATTTTTCATAGGATTGGTAAAAGATAGGGAAGTTAAACTTTACACATCATAGGTGTCGGGTTTCTTTTTGAGCTACTGAGATTTTTATAAATTGTTTTCTGAGTCGTTTGCGTATTACCAATGTTTCGCACCTGAGGAAGACATGAAAATGTCGGTACAGGTGGATATCCAAGATAATTAACTGATAAAAATTTCAGCCTGGTAAGTTTATTGGTCTCTGAGAAAAATGTACCTAGTATTAAAAATCTAAATTTACGGGAAAACGCAAAAACAAGGAGGCACAAATCAAGAACAAAATGTACAAACATAAGTATATTTCCTATCAACAGTTGAGAATACAAAATAGAGTGATGCAGATATTTTAAAAACTAAAGTTATTTTTGCACTGAAACGAGCAGTATAAAATTGTGAAAAATAATCGTTCTTCGGAACATGATAATTTTTCTCTGTAAACTTGATAAAAACTTTTTTTTCAGAAAAAAATTATTTTTTGACGAAATTTAATGTTTTTCTGGTATATCTAGGCCTAAAATATTGAAAAACATAAAAACAAGTATCGAAATTTTGAGTTAAAACCATCGTGCCATATTCCCTTAAAGCGTCTGAATTGTTCTAGGTTTCATTCGGGACCTATCTCCGGAGACTTTCGTTGAAAATATGTCTCAGCTGTTTGAAATATCTTCCTTGTGATGGTCGACACCGTTGACGATCTTATTGTTCGAATACCTCTCTAGTTAATTTAAAGCTAAATCTTAAAATTTGTTAACTATACTATTTTTCAAAAGTTGATGAGTTTTGAACGTACCCATTACCCCCTTATTCTCTACTAATAGCTAGCCAGTGACTAGCCAGCAACGTTGCAAATACTTGCTCTCGTAGATTTTTTATATATTTCGTCAGCCACTTTTTAGGTCTTTCAATAACAATTATAACCTATGATAATACAACCAGCTAAATATATTATAAAGTATTGCATGTTAACGCGCTCTATAACCTGACAGGTTCAGTACGAGATGCACGACACAAGTGAACTACTGAGGCTCTTATATGCGTGCGCGCGCATTGTTTGTCAGGCTGATGCATTCAAACAATCTGACAACGTTGGCAAACGTGGAACAGCAGAGCTCATCAACGATTCAAACATTAAAGGCTTGACCACCTTGGCTAAAAAAATTTTAACGGCCAATTAAACGTTGGAAGGACCAATTCTAAAGACGGATGACATCATAGGCGATTGTTTTTTACTTGTGAGTAAGTTTTTTTTTTTTTGGTTTACCTCCAATTGTTTTACAACTGGTACTAATCCGGATGATGAAGATGAAAATATCTGATGAAATAATGCCAAGCCTGACCGGAATAGAACCCAGCACAGTTATCTTAGAGTTCTTACACTCACAGCTGGTTTGTCGGCCCAGTTTGTCCCTCAGTTTGGCATCTTATTTGGCGGCCCGGTTTTATAAAATTTTTTCAGTTGACTTGGAGATATGGATCGAAGTTCAGTGATTGCTCTATATTTTCTTCAAATACAATGAAAAAAGATGGGTTTGATATTTGCACCCGTTGTTGCAAAATGATGATACGGTCGGTGCAATTGCAACCCTGTTTGTTTACCTTCAGGCAGAGATAAAAATAAATATTTCAATTTATTTTAGAATGTCGATTAGGTTGTTTGAAGAGTTTCATTCTAAACTCCTTCAACAAGAAAAACCCTCGCATTTGAGTGTATTTTTTTGTTGCATTCAACTTTTTTCGTAACACTCGCATACAACTCAATATTACAAAATCGGGCTTTCAAACCGGCAAATGTGTACGCACGCATTCCTTCCTGTACTCCACTTTTACTCAAACCGACAGCAGACAATCGGATAGCCCATTCGACAGTCCCGGCAGCAGTCCGTTTAGAAACCGCCACATTCAGTGCTAGAGACTCGCCTAGCGGGTTTAGTTATATTATCATTTTAGGTAATTCCGGAGGACACCGCCTGTCATATATCAGTTTGTTTCTATTGTATAGCCCTCATAAACGTTTTTTCTTTGCAACCGTGCAATTCATGTTTGAATTTTCGTCGTGCGATCTTCTATCCTCGTAAAGTATACTCATTCAGTATTTTTAACGGGTTTTCAGGGTGCAGTTAGTTGAAGCGTGATTTTAGTATCTTTGCAGGTATCGTGTCGATCCAAAATAGCTTACACTTTTAAATTTACATTAAAAGTATATCCTTTTTTTTGTTTAAAATTATATAAGATATTGCACGTAAATCGTAACGGTAAAAGGAAAAGATCAAATATTGAATTGTTTACTTTTATGTTATTAGCAAACGTAAATTCATGTATAGGTCGCAAAAAAGTCTATTTATGTTAGTAACATAGTTTGTAGGCCCTGTTAAAGCAAGCGAAGAACACGCTGCACGAATAATCATCCCGACGGGATAGAAACCTACCTCATAATTATTCAGCATTGAATTTGTTAATGACTTTTAGACATAATGCAATTCCATTTCGATTACATTATTGTTATAAAATAAGAGTATAGACAAAATCTTACCTTTTAATTAAGTTACGTTAAATTATACCTTTTACTTTCGACCGTTACCAATTTTACTTTAAAATTTTCAATGATAAATCTAATTTAGTTAAAGTTGAAAACTTCCAGAAAAAAGCACTGATAAATAAATTGCACTAGATATTAAAAAGAAACCATTAATGTTTATTTTTGATCGTACTATTAAAATAAAACTTAGTTCGTTAAAATATTATTGAGTAGTAGATAGATTTTAAGAATAAACTTAACAGAGAAAATGTGAGTAATATTTAATCCAGACAAAATTAATAAACTGTAGGATTGAGTGCATGCTTCTGTTAGAGGGGGAGAAGTAAAAGGTAAACGGCACTCTTCTTTCTAAAGTTAAATTAACTAGGCTACAAAGCAAACATTCTAGTGTACTTAAAACTCCTTAAATCTAAAGTTAGTTTTAAAAGGCTTTTACTTTTAATTATCCAGTTTGTCTACACTTTTCCGTTGCACTGGATTTGTCTGCATGAGAAACACATATCAGTTTGTATTGAAAATAGTACATATTTTATTTTAATAGCATATTTCACTCATTTATTATTCAGAATAGAACGATAATGGTGAACACAAATAAATATTTTTTCTATGCATTTCCGCTTTGACCTTTTCTACAAGGCTTTTGCAAGACGACAGACAACAACTGAATAATCGTATCAGGATGTTTCATTAGTTATTATCACAAGGTTGTAAATAAAATTAAAAAATTAATTTTTTTATACATAATGATATATTATCACAACCTGTTTGGCATCACAGAATTCAACCTTTTTTGCGTAGCTGTAAAAAATAAAAAAATTATAAATTCAAACTTTTCAATCTCAATTCTTATTTGAGCCCGATACCAAATCTCAAATTTATTGAAGCTGTTCATATTTTATTTTATATAGATCTAAATAAAATGCTCTTTGTGAATGAATTTACTTAGTTCACTCATTTATTCTTCAGCGGACTGAACCTGGTTTTTTTGTTTTGTCTTTAATCTTATAGACTGTTCATTAGCACAGCCTTTAGCTTTTTGCTTGACGTGGTTTTGAAAGAGGCTTTCATAGAAGAATTCGTTTGGCTTGTATATTTTCAATTAGATGCACAAGTTTGTTTAGTTTTGATAACAAAATATTTTTACGTATTGAAAGTAATATTTTGTTTGAATTTTTTTTACCGTAAAAGTCTTATACTTCATGATTTTTGAAAACGTCGTGGATTTGGAAACTGTTTTACTGACAAACCTAAGAAAATAAGTCGTTATCGAATGCCTTAATAATAGAACAAATAAGAAAAAGAAAGATATTGCAATAAAATCACTACAAAAAATTTAATCGCGACTTAAGCCAAAAAACCTACCTGTCCTGAAGATGAAGAGATATATATTAACCTTTCTTCAATATTATCATTTTATTTCTAATAATTGTTGGTTACTCAACTTACTGTTTATAATATTGAATATTTCAATACGTTTTCAAGTGTGAAATAAGAAAAAAATTCTTTAGAAAAACTATTTAGTTATTGAAGTAGATACCAAAAGAACTGACAAAATAATGTTCAATGTACATTTACATTTTCTGAGGTATCCAAATGAGAAATTCACTCTTATGAATCTGAATTTAAAGTAACATAGTATTCTTATTTATTATTGTATGAAGGCTGTTGTTCAGGTCGTCAGCCAAAAGGCTGGTTTAAACTTCGAGAGGCTCTCCTTAGTAAAAAGAGGAGTGAGGTCGTTTACCATGTCTTCCTCACTGAGAAGAAAAGTATGCTTATCAGCAGAACCGGGCCCTCTAAACAGTATCTATTTTGAATGGGTTGATAAAACAATTTCATAAGAATACCTGAGTCCATCTGGCTTAAATAGTAGCACTTAGTCCAAAACCCTTGCTTGGGTAAAAATTACCAAGCTTCCCAGCATGGGAAGATAAGAAATTCCAAACGGCGAAGAGAGTAGAAAGTTCTATGGAAGTAACCCTAAATAAAAATCCTTAAAATCCTTGTTAAGAGGCAATGAGATAGCAATCCTACCACGAAATTAATTCGCAAAATGTTTATAACGTGGCTGGAAAACTTATTTTGTTATTGACAAGCTTCAAACTAGCTTCGTATGTAGTAGGACTGAAAAATTAGCATAATTTTCTTTTAATTACGACATATTTAATTGATAAAACTCTTATTAATCTAATATTGTTCTTATTCAAAATATATTAACTCTCAGCATAAAAAATATAAATTTCTTACATGAAATTTCAGGTATAATGACTGGCTGAAAAGTCTTCAACGTTGAAAATGTTCTGCAGAGTTCACAAGTGCTATAGAGTATATCGATTTATAGATTTGACGTTTCACACAAATGAAATGGAATACCTCTCTATATAACTGATGCATTTAACACCCTATTGTGAATAACGCTATTTAATCCATATCATATCATACTCGCTAAAGGGTGAGTTTGAGATTGTATTCATAGAGTTTGATTGGTTCAATTTTTTCTGTTGCACTCAAAGGGATGTGTAGACATCATAACATATTTTGCTATTGAGAACCAGACGTAATGTGTTAAATAAATATCTAACTTTTTTCATTTATGATAAATTCTCTGGTTTATCATAACAGCAGAGTTTTATGTGAATAAAATAGTGTTATATATTTTAATTCTAGTTGATAACGTTACGTAGTTAGATTACAAAAGGTTTCGAAATTCCTTCTACTTTAATTTTTTATAAAACAGACTATTATTAATTACAATAGCAAGTAACGCTTTTACTCTTGTTTCTGCTATTCATATAGTACATTGATGGGTTAACGTTACAGTGGCTTTTTTTAAATTAATAATTTTAATAATATATGAAGGTTTTGGGTGCACAAATTTCCCCGTTTTCATTTCATAACTGAATGAGTTGAAAAATAAAAACGCACAATATGTTTTTTATGGTTAAATATTTATTTAAAATTTATACAGGCTACTTTAAATAATTTCGTGATAACAATTTTAAAATTAATCCCGTTAAGTAATTTAATAGTAAATTTTTTTGTTATTTTTGATTTTTTAATGCCACATAGTACTACATAAGTTCATTAATGAAGAAACATCTTATTCAGTTTTTGTTGTGTTGGAATACTTTTCTGATGTTTCTTTTCTTGGTTCTTCTCCAGTATTCCTTCAATACTTCTGATCTCATCTGGCGTTGTGGTCGGAATACACGATTTGGTTGTATGGTCAGTCTCCTCTGTTCAAGTCTTGTGCTGTTAATTTTGTGGTAATTTCCGGATTTTCTTTTTAGGTCCTCTGGTGACATTTGGATTTTGTTTATGTCCTGTTCCATTGCTTTGATACAGTGGAGCTGAGATTTTCAGTTTAGAACATAAATGATGATTATTTGTTCGGAGATACTAGCAAAGTCACTCCTCAAGAGATAGCCAAAGAAAGAAATTCTCTTTTTCTTTATCTGATCTGCTAGAGGCTCTGATTTCTGTAGACTTCTTCGTTCGGGACGGGCTTCCAGATCCCGTCAGTAAAACACCTCTTGTTCGGGCATTATCTGACGATCCAACGTTCTAATTTTAGATTCTGTGTTTCGGAGTTTCTGTGATTCTCCTGAGACTGATGACCGTTTCACTGCTGGATGTGATTTCCGGAAGAATAATATGTCGGAGTTTTGAATTTAATACAGTAATTGTAATTTACAGTAGTGATAAATGTAATAACTTATTGTAATTTATTATTCCATTAAATAAATTATTGTGATAAGTTTATAAAGAAGTTTTCCTAATATTTATTAAGTATATTTTTAAATTATTATTATTAGAACTACCCGTATATTATATAGTTATACTTTACTAAATATATTGCGTTTAAATTTCACTGCAAATTACAGTTTTTGAAAGTTATGGTGGTTCTCCGGATGGTTTAAAATTGATGTAGTTTTTATTATTTACTTCTTTACATATTATTGTATATTTGTTTGTGAACAGTGTATTACAATAACGAATGATTAGATGGTGACAATGATATAAATGATGAAAAGAATACATGTGGAAACAGAATACTTCTGTTTTTATGTCATTAAGCAGTTATTAAAGAGTGTGAAAATCTTTTATTTTTGAAATAGCAGTTTCGTGTTTTTAAACTTACATTATTTTCTCAGAAACAATAAAAATATAGTTTAACTATTAAAATAAATTTTTGTCTTTAGTTTTAATTATGGTATTTTACAATGAGCTGCACAATTCCCGTTTACGATATTTAAAGGTGGTACGGAATTTCACTTTAAAGAGAAGAGGTACATTCTCCGTTTAGAACTACGGGTATTGTCCGTTATTTAGATCAAGAGGTCTTTGCTCCATTTTCGCTTCAGAAGTTGGACTGTTGGGAAGTTGCTTGTAGTACATCAAGAGCTAGTTGTTTTGGATGGTTGGTTAGTCATTCACGCAATTTATTATAGAAGGACGCGGTTAGTTCCTTTACTGTTTGAATTTTGAAATTGTCGCGGAGGGTTTGAATTTTTTTTAAATTTTTAAAACAAATTAATAATTTTTTCTGGATAAAAAATAAAGTAAAAAATAGAAGAATTTCTTTAAAGAATACATCCCTGTGAACAATATTTAAGAGTTGAACAGTAATAAGAAAATTATTAAAATTAGAAAGAAACGTAGGACACATTGCATATAAATTGTTATTTTTGAATAGGGTTTCTGTATTAATTGAGTTTTGTTTAAGTTTGAAACTTCGACGAGAGATTCCTACCAATTAAATTTTTAATAACATGATTTCAGAAACCGATAAATGCATCTAGGTCAAATTTGGGGAGCATAATCTTCCATTCATTCAAATTTACAGCAGTAATAATATTAGAGAATAAAAACTTGGGTTTTAAGCATGTACATTGTAAAATTAAAATATTTCAAAAAATATTTTATCAATCGTTTTGTATCTCAATTATTATTGAATCTGTTATTAATTGAAATTAAAATGTTTACTATTGAACCTGATCATAAATTTATGCCATAATCAATTAAATATTCACTTTATCCTTATTTCAATTGCTTTATTAAATTAATGATTTAAACGATAACTAGTACAACTGAAAATCAACATCAAATTCATTCCAAATAATATTTGGAATGAATTTAATGTTTATTTTATATATATCTTATACTATTGTTTGTGAAGCTTACATAATAATATCATTATGAATTTGAAATTTAGTTGAAGACTACACTTTAATATTAATGTTATTGATATAATAATAATACCAGGTACGAACATAATTTAAATTCCGATTTGGTATTATTATACAAAATTAATGTTGTGAGAAATGAATCAATAACAATGTAACATGTTATATCGCTTAGTAATTTTTAATATTAGAAGTTGTAGAGATAATTCTGAAATAGAACTGAGGAGTAAGTTGTTTTACAACTATCAGGTTAAATTCAATGACAAAGAAATTTTTTGCCTTTGTATGACCATGACCTGAACACGTAACCTTTACTTACAGGTTAAGTTGAACAATATCTAGTGCAAGTAGTCACTAGGGCAAGTTTGTAGTAATATCCGATATCAATCCATACAACAGTGTATTAGTAAACAAACATATCATTATCTCCTTATAAAAAATAATTGTTAAGGTTAAATTACATTAATGATCTAGGTTTTTTAAATTAATAACTATAATTAATTAAATATTAAAATACATATCCTCCATTTGAATTTTTGAATTTTATTTATTTTAGGGCTTAAATAACCCACCGGGTTGGTCTAAAAGTAAAATCGTTGCTGCGAGTAAGCTATTTAACAGTTGATTTTCGGAGATGAAAGTTTCTGGTTCAAATCCCAGTAACGGTAGTTACTTTTATACGGATTTCAATACTACACAGTGGTTACCGTACTTTTGATGGTTGGGTTTCAGTTAACCATAAACCCTAGAAACGGCAAGTCAAACACATCATTCTCATCTCATTGGGTCACGTAGTTGCTTATTGTTCTGAATTGAACACTTTAACGTACTCTCATTACGGATAAAACAATTTGTTGTAAATAAAATATTAAAAACACTACCAGTACGGTTAAAAAATTATTAAGAACACTTACTAAATGAGTAGCGTTTTGTTAGTGTTACCATATCGTCAGCTCATCATAATATTTAAAATTACACATATATTTTTTTAAACACATTAACCTCTTCTTTACTATTTCATGACAATTACAGGAATAAATTTATCTATATATTACACAATTTAAATTAACCAAGTCCGTTCTGCTAATGTTATTAGGTTGCTGTTTTCGTATTCTTGTTTATTGATGGTGCCTCATCTTTCATAATATACAAGTATAGTATTTTATTTGTACATTTAAGAATGTAGACTTCTTTTTAAGTTTACATTTACATTTTCTAATGTTACCAAACACGAATTAGTTTAAAATATACAATAAGTAATATAAAAGAGAGATTTGGGAAAATAGAAACGAACATTAAAAAAGAGGGAATATATTGAAAAATTTTACATTTACAAAATATTTTTAAAACAAATTATGTTATTATATACAATCAGGATGTGAAAAAGCTAATAAGGTTGCCTGAACTGTCTTTGTAAATTTTAATTATAATTTTTATAGATAAACATGTGTTCCTGTAGTATTGACATACCATACGGAAAAGTTTAATATCTCTTAAAAACTAAATCCCAAATATTTATTATGTAATTTTTAAATATTAGAACGAGCTGATCAAGAAAATACTGATCATTTAGTAAGTGAGGGGTCTAGTATCGAAATCAGCCACATCCATTTCATAAAACGTTTCTAGTAAGTAAAAAAAACTGTTTAAACAAAAACTACAGTATCTAACGTCTTGGCTAGTATTTCAACTTATAAGTGTATTAAATTCCACATTAATGTGTACCTATAAATATAATAAAAATATGTCTCTTCAAAATTTAGGAAAACTTATTTTTCGTTTGAGTTTGCCTGGTTTTGAAACTCATTCGGAGACTTGCTGGTTTTGAAACAAAATTTTAGTTTTTTTTTTGGAAAATCATAGTTTTATTTATTAAGGTGTGCAATGAATTTGATAATTTCAACTAATTTGATAAAGTAACTACAAATTATATAAAAATTACACTTTTCATCGAGCACTGTCGTGCTAAAACTAAATTGTTCAAAATCGATATGTTTCAAGCAATTAAAAATAATCACTTGAATAGTACTAGGTCTATGTAATAATAAAAAAAATTAAACGATATAGTAAAAAAATTGTTTTAACAAAACTGCAATAGCTACAAAACTACATTGTTTTTGATAAAAATTAATTTGGTTCACCACAGAAGTGGACTAATGCACCCACAGGATATTTCTTTAAGTATGAATGTGGCTTGTTTTGAGAATAACTTCGAAATCTCTTTGAGCATTTTCATTAGACATGGATCATGGTTATGGATGACCATAATAATATTATGGTCTTAACAGTGAAAACTTGTAAAAACGAACAGGAATAAGAAAATCTTTTTTTGATGTGGCTGGTTTTGATACTCGACCCCTCAAGTGATCTTAATTATTTCCTGACAGCTTTGGTATGGTTTTAATATTTTAATTAATAAATAACACAAAAAAATATAATTTTTGTACACTTATTAATCATATGTTAATGATAAATGATAATAGAAATATTCTGCTTCTTAATGTGTTTATTTGGTATCATTGTCACCATCAGCTCATTTATTATTGTAATCCACTGTACGTGTATTGTAATACAAAAATATATTCAAGAGTCAAAAAATATAAAAAATACTGCACACATTTTTTTGTTTCAACCAACGGGTGAATAATACTATATCTTTTAAAAACTGTAAGTTGCAGTGGAATTTAAACGAACGTACTTAGAAAAATATAAATAACATAATATACGGATAGCGCTAATAATATCCTGGAATGTAAACTACAAGATTAAACGAGAAATAAATTTTCATTTGTAAATTCTTAGAATAGAAATGATATGAATTTCATGTTATATTTAGATTTTTAATATTTACTTCTCTAGAAACATAAACCGCAGCGACATAAAAACAAAAACAAAAAATAATGGAATAGTACAAAGTACGTAGGATGAATAAAAACGGAAAATAGTTTTTTATATCCTTTGTTATGTGTTTTTGAAATGAACAACCTCGTGAATTGGGTTGATTTGATTTCCATGGCTCTATTATTTTCTAATTTTCAATTAAAAGTTTAATTGTGCTTATTTTCCCATTTTGCTATTGTTCGAGAGAGAATTGGTAAGCAAACATTGCATACAATTTCACTGATATCTCCATTTAATGCAATCCAATGTTTTTGTTTCCGACTGTTATCACCTGAACCCTATGTAAACCGTGTATCAAATTGTTCTGTTTTCATTGTCCACTGAAATCGTTCTGTTCTTCATTCGGATGATAATTTCGCTCGACGCTAACCATCGTATTCTCTCTTAATAGTATCAACTCAAAACGGATTCAGTTAATTACAAACTTATTGTTCTATTACAATTACATGAAATATTATCTGTTATTCCTGGTTGAATATTTAACAACCAATTATCTAGTTTTATTTTAACTATTTTGAGGAACAAATACAATTGCATTTGTTGAGTAATATTCAAATCAAAAATAATGTGGTACCTCGCATCATAAAAGGTGTTATATCTTCTGCTATGTTTCTCATTTTTCATAATTATTTTCGGTACCAATTTATAATTATTATGGAGAGTTTGTCATGAAAAAATCGAACAATGCATGTTTTTGTTTCTTACGATTATTATAGTTTGAATTTCCGTTTTTTAAAATTGTATATTTAGTTTTTTATACAATCAGAGAAATAGTTTGATTTAAACTTATTTCATAGTTTTCAACGTGAGAATATTTTGTTTTTGGGAAACCTGTGTGTTGTTGTTAGCGTGATTCTCAGCAGACGGAAGTCTCGGTTTTCATTCCCGAATATGCCCTGGAAATTATTACAGATTCTAACCAAATTTTCCGTACCAATGTAGTCATTTATAAATATTTGGTTTCCAAGTATAAATCTCTGTTGCTAACTTAAATTTTCCTGGAGAAGTTTACAGATTTAATTTATATTAAAATACTATTTATATTACAAAGCAACAACTGTGAAAACATTGAAATATTTCACTTCAATATCTCGACAATTTTTTCGCAGCAATTTATATTGGTGATTTTTTAAAAAAAAAATGTGTTAACATGATAGCTAAAGATAATTATCTGCCAGTTAAATAACAGGTTTTTGTACTACAATATCCTATTGCTCTAAAATCTAAGTGAATATACAAAAATAAAACTCTTTACGATACTGTATCGATTCTTTTTTAAACTAAACCGGTTTAACGTAATTCTTGTACCCTATTTAGATGTAATGATAGTATTTTTATAATAGTGTAGTTATAAGTATTTATGAAATTTAATATTTTTTGTATAGTCCTATGCGTGGTCAGAACTCTTTTTGAAGAAATATTTTGCGTATAAGTAGCCTGTGTTAAGTTTTAAATAATTATATATAGTTTAATTTAGTAATAAATTGTAATGTATATTTAACTAAATAAAAAATATAATTAAAAATCTGGTGTGAAACACTCACACAACTTTCTCTTGCCAATGCAAATAATTAAAAATAAACCTAACATTAGTAATAAAACATAAGAAATAAACAAAAAACTAACCTCAACAAACATAACCTTATTTTAATCATGAGTGAATGATGCAAAATGAAAATCAACCTCAGTTTGGCTTAGAAATACGGAAAATCACTCTTTCTCTCTAAACTAGGCTCTGTAGAGAAAAATGCTTTAAATAAAAGTTGTAGATCTTTTAATTTTCTATAAATTAAATTATATACACTTTTGTCGTAAAATGCATACTAAGGCCGAAATCTTAAAAAATCAATTTTTCACACATTTTCGTGAGAAAAAAAACAGAAAATCGCAAATTACCGCTAAACTAAGCGTTATACAAAAAATTGTTTGAAACAAAAGTTGTAGAATTTTTAATTCTCTACAACTTTTAATATATAAAGTTTTGCGCTAAAATGCATATTAAAGCTGTAATCTTAAAAAAACAACGTTTTTACGTGAAAACAGCCTCACCCAGAATTTCAGCAAACATGACGCCTACCCTATCTTGTAGAGAATAAAAAATTGAGTAAACCAGGCGATTTTAAAAAAAATCGTAGGACCAGTTTTTGAGAAAATCGCAAAAAAGTGAAAAATTACACGAATAAACTACCACTTCTGGTTGACCGATTTTGATGAAAATGTTCGTGTCGAGTTCGGTAGTGGTACGTAACTTAAGTTTCAAGTTTCAAGTTCGTACGATGTTCCGTTCTTGAGATATTCTGTTCACATACACACACACACACACACACACACACACACACACACACACACACAGACCAATCGCTAAAAACATGTTTTTTTTTGGGTTCAGGGGGTCTGAAAACGTATAGATCCGGTGAAAACTCGATTTCGAAAAATCTACATGAAAACAATACTTTCCTTCCTATATATTTATATAGGCAAGAGAAAGTAAAAATGAGAAAAAAGAGACACGTAGGGTTATAAACTGAAGTGGTATTGATAACAGCAAAAATGTTTTAGTAGTGTTGCACTAGATAAATTAATTGTTCAGCTTGTAAGTAAATAAAACCTCATTTTAATTTTACATTCAGGTATTTTAAATATAATTTTAAGTATTTTAGATGTTAATTTAATTTTTAATTTTTTGTATTTTAGTTATTACTCTTGGTTGTGGGGTTTAATTTTGACTTGCAATGATAAAGTTAATGCAGAGAATAAACCTTATGTTCTAAAGTGTGATTAATAAATGTTTTTTAATAAAATATTACATTGGAAATGGATTTTTATTGTATTTATTATTCATAAAAATTATAAATTGAGATATATATAGGATTTTAAGTCTATCTAATCAAAGTGCAATTAAGCATAAGACTACTTCATGATTCTAACAACAAAAATAACTTTTAAACAACAATATCAATACAACTTCGCAACTTCATTCCTCATCCCTCAAAATACTGAACGTCACAAGTACTATTGGATGCCTAGATTTTAGCATTCTACACGTGTTGAAATCCCCTGAGTAAAACTTACGCCTAGGCATGTTTACTGGCAATTCAATACGAGAAATACTCTTACGTAAAATATTCAACCGTAGTTATCTAAAGTTGAAACATTTCGTAATTCAGTAGAAATCAAACTGATATATGTGCAAAAACTTATCCTGAAATTACAGTAAGCTCAGTTTGGACAGTAGTTGATTTAGAGATGTAGACACTTCAATTATTAATTCCCAGATTTATTGATTTCCATTGCACTTCCACAAAATATATATCCATTTTTATTTACAACAAAGATTTAAAGATTTCTTTCAACTTATTATATCACTATGCATATTATATTTCATTACTTTGAAATCCTTAGCAAATTTTTTTAATATTATAAATTTCTTTGTAAGTTTTTATGTTATTATGAAGTATTGATTGAATACCGCACCAACACTTTCAAGGATTTTTTTATTTCTTTTGTCTTCAATTTTTATTTCGGTATTGTAAAGTCAGCTGCGCAATTTCCGGATGATATTTAATTTAATGGGTTGTGGGGAATTTTACTTTCAGGAGAAGAGGTACCCAGTGGTGCACCATCCGTTTATAACATGGGGATGTCCATAATTGAGACCAAGAGGTCTCTGCTCTATTTATGCTTTAGACTTAGTACAGTCAGAAAGTTCCTTGTAGCAAGGTAACGGGCTAGTTTGTTAGGATGGTTATAGTATGATTGACAAAGTTTACAATTGAAGGATGCGGTTAGCTCTTTTACTGTCGGAATTTTGAAATCGTCTTTGAGGGTTTTATTGCGTACGTAAATTGAAGCACCAGGAGTAAGTCCTAAGAATTTTGATTAAAAGACTTGCATCCACTTTACGTTACTCTTGCTACTGCTCAAAAGAGCTGGACAGTACTCCAGACTAGTATTTTTTTCTTTTTTTTTTGGTTTAACGTCCAACTGTTCTGCAATTACTGCTAATGCAGACGGCAAAGGATGAAAATATTTTTTGTAACGTATGAAAATATGCCGTGCCTAAATGGGATTCGAACCCAAGACCACATGATGAGAGGCGAGCATGTTACCAACTACGCCAATTGGTCTTAAATGGGTTTTATTTATTGCAATTTTGGTACGGCGGTTCAATTTTGACAGAGGGTTCATTAAGCAGAAGAGTAGCATTTCAAAATAAAATTATATTAAGATCGATAATATTATCAATTCCTTGGTAATTTGTATAATCGATTTAAGATCGTCTTCTGCCCACTAGCACCAGAAAATTTATATAAAATTATACTATTTTATTCGTATATCGAAATGTTCACAATGTAGTTCGTCAAAACGTAAATCAAAACACTGTCAAAGCATAAAAACCCACAAATAATTTAGTGGTACCGTATATCAAAGTTGTTCCATTGTGCCTGTAAAATTTTCCCGCAAATAAGTTTACGCTCAATCTACATTTTACATTTTTCCTGAAAACATACCTCAATAAATACTGGAGAAAAGTTCTGCAAACTTGAAAAATACTAACTTATAAGTAGGCAATTCTATTCTTCATGACATAGACTGCAGCGTGATTTCTCCAAAAAGCAGTTACAACTTAAATTAAAGGTAAGGGCCCTTAATTACAACTGTTAACTGTCACAGTATATTTTATGTAGTTGTTCATCATGATGCTATTCAAGTTCTACTACAATAACACTGCTGATAGCGGAAAACAATAAACTATAATATGAGAGGTTTTAAGTCAGACGTTCTTTATTATATTCTTAAAAATATTATATTCAATAAATGGGAAATTAACAAATTGACTGCTCGTTGTACTTGTTAATAATATATTCAAAAAGATGTAACGTACTTCCCAGTGAGAACTAGCCGTTCCTTTTCTCTTGGCCCGATGGACCTTTTTTTACCACATCACCAATTACATACATCTCGTTAATTAAGAAAAATTACTTTTATTAAGGCTAACCGAGTATTTCTGGTATTGAGTTACTTTTCGAATGTGAATTATTTTTAAAGATCGAAAAAACATATAACAATTTCTTCTGTTACCGTCTTTCAATCAAATACTTAAATTAATTACTAAGATTAATTCCTATGATTAATAAAATGCAATTACTAATTCAAGAGAAGCCATACATGTTGATGGGTAGGCCTATGTTTTTTTAGAAAATTATCGTTACATACAATATTTTACTTGTTTTCTTTAGACTTTTAGATTCCCTTCAGCAAATAATGTATTTCCTCTAGCACATTTTGCATGCTCCTATAACACATGATACCAAGGCTATATGTTCTTAGATGGTTGACGTGAAACATTTCCTGACTAAACATGACATAAACTCAAAACTAGCTTTTAGTTAATACTGAATCCATTATTGGGCAACAACTAAACATTATTTCTAGAAAATAATATACGAAAAACAAAAAGTACAAGACCAATTTACACTTACGGAGTACAATGATACGGGCTCAGTAAACCTAACAAAAAATTTGGTGTGAAACCCTCACACGACTTTATCTTGCCAATGTAAAAATGAAAAATATAGTAATCTATGTTTAATTATGAGTAAACATTAATATTGTTCTTCAGGTCATCAGCTAAAAGGCTGGTTTGAATCTCTAAAGGCTTCACTAAGTAAAACGAGGAATGAGGTGCCTTACCGTCCTCACTGAGTGGAAAAGTATGCTTATCAGCATGACAGTCCCTTTAAAAACCATCTACTATCTATCTAATATACACAGTAATCTTAATTTTTCTTTTTAACACGAGAGCACAACCTTCCCAAGATTTTTAGCAGCTTACCCTATTTTGTAGAGCATAAATATGTAGTAAATATGGCGATTAGTTTCCGAATCATGAGTCGTTTCTGAAAAAATTGGAAAAAGTGAAAAATTGCACGAATAAACTATTACTTTTAGTTAAAATGTTCGGGTAACATCCCCTTGGGGTGTAAGGTACGTGATGCGTCATACATAGCCTCTCCGTATTAATGCCAACCTCACCTGCTCGCTGGTGCACCCTGCTTTTACTGACGAGGAAATGGCGACCGAGTGTTTGCCGGTATAAGCAAGCAAACTCTGTGGGCTTTGTGACAACAGAGCAGGGCACTCTTTTGTCCTGGAGTTGGAAAACTGGCTCTTTAAGGCGGAGGAACCGCATTGCGGTCAACGGCATAAGGATGGTGGAAGAGTTTTGGACAAACCACCACATTAAAGATCCCTTAGGGATAAGTCCTAGTAATCAAAAATGGCTATGCTTGCAGCGAAATTGGTATCCGGAGTAAGTCCCTCAATCGGTTCTCCGGGAGGGACAGTTACAAGCGCAGAAATTAAAAGATTACGACAACGTAGGAGTTTAAGAATTGGAACATGGAATGTAACAACTTTAAGCCAGGCAGGTAAAATACATAACGCGATTCAAGAAATGACACGTATGAAAATTGATATACTGGGCATATGTGAAATGAGGTGGCCGGGAACAGGATCCATCAACATTCAGGAACATCAGGTTTATTACTCAGGCACGGTTAATGATAGGCATGAAAGGGGAGTCGGAGTTATATTGACAAAGAAATTGGCTCAATGTGTGACTAACTTTATGCCGGTTTCGGATCGAGTTATGCTACTGCAGATGAGAGCTAGACCAGTGAACATTAACATCGTTCAAGTATATGCTCCCACAGCAGACAAGAAGGATGAAGAAGTTTTTGATCTTTACCACAGCATAAATGAAGTTATGAGGAAGCTCAGAAAAGAGGATGTTACCATCGTTATGGGAGATTTTAATGCAAAATTAGGAGCTGGAAAAACATCGGATTGTGTGGGTCCTTTCGGTTTGGGAGAACGAAATCCTCGCGGTGATGAACTGGAAACATTTGCCGATACTCATCAGTTAGTAGTCATGAATACTTGGTTTAGACAACCACCTCGAAAGCTCTACACCTGGAAATCACCCATGGATAAACCTGGTGAAATTATAAGAAATCAAATTGATTACATCATGGTGAATAAGAGATACAGGAATAGTTGCAATAGTGTCAAAACTTACCCAGGAGCAGATATACAGTCAAGCCATGTCCCATTAATAGGTACTCTCAGGGTTAAAATGAAAAGAACGTCACCTAAAAAACAGCAGACTTATGACATGAGAAAACTTAAAGACGAAAATATCAGACAAGAAATAGGATCAGCCCTAAAGGACAAAATGGTCAACAGTATGCAAACGGGTAACATAGAGTCGGCACTGTCTAATTTTCAAAAAGCGACAACCGAGATTAAAGAGGAATATCTGAAGCCTGATCAAAGAATGAGAAAATCGTGGATGACAAATGAGATCTTGGGACTGTTGGAACAGCGAAGAAGGCAGAGGGGCAACATTACGCAGTATAAAGTGTTGCATAATACCGTCAGAAGGAAAATCAGGGAAGCAAAAGAGAAGGAAGACAGGAACAATGCATGGAAGTTGAGCATTATCAGAGCCGATATGACGATTTCAATGTGCACCGAAAAGTCAGGGAAATAACTGGGAAACTTGGTAAAAAGAGATGGGGAAAACTGATAGATGAAGACGGTAACTTAGTGGTCAGTAAAGATGAGCAAAAGGATGTATGGAGAAAATATCTAGAAAAGCTGTTCTATGATGCTAGAGAGAGGCAAGAACCCATCATAACAGATAATGAAGGACCACGTGTCTTAAAGGAGGAAATTGAACTGGCAATTAGGCAGATAAAGGAGGGGGAAAAAGCTGGTTTAGACCAAATACAAGCTGAATTTTTCAAAATGCTTGATGTAGAACAACTTCAATGGCTCACAGCAATATTCAATTCCATCTATGAATCGGGTCAAATTCCCTCCGAATGGTTGTAGTCGGAATTCGTAGCCTTACCAAAGAAACCAGGGGCAAAAGTATGCGGAGATTATCGTACCATAAGTTTAATGAGTCACATGTTGAAGCTCTTCCTCAAAGTTATTCACAGAATAATATACCGTTTGTGCGAAAGAGAAATAGCCCCGAATCAGTTTGGGTTTCGCAATGCAGTCGGAACGCGAGAGGCGCTATTTAGTGTTCAGGTCCTGTTTCAAAATTGCAGGGATGTCAGTTGTGATGTGTTTGCAAGTTTAATTGATTACCAGAAGGCCTTTGACCGTGTCAAACATGGGAAAATGATTGAAATATTGAAACAGACAGGAATCGATGGGAGAGATCTCAGAATAATATCACATCTGTATTGGAATCAAACGGCCATATTGAGGGTTGATGGCGAGCATACAGATGAAGTGGAAATCCTGCGAGGGGTTAGACAGGGGTGCATATTATCACCAATATTATTCAACCTGTACTCCGAACACATCTTTCGAGAGGCTCTACAAAACTTAGAGGAGGGCATTTTAGTTAGTGGACTCAGGCTTAACAACCTGCGGTATGCGGATGATACAATTGTTTTTGCAGATTCAATAGAAGGACTGCAGACGCACATGAACGGAATCCAAGAAACAAGCAGCATATATGGACTTGACATAAACACCTCCAAAACTAAATTCATGGTAGTTAGCAAAAAACAAATTAGGGGTGCTAACCTGTATATAAATCAAGAAAGAATTGTAAGAGTCTCTAAGTACGATTACCTCGGAACAGTCATTAATGAGGCATGGGATAACTCACAGGAGATCAAGAGTCGCATTGGTAGGGCTAGGAACATCTTTAGCTCTATGGGTGCGGCTTTCAAAAGTCATGATCTTACTTTGGGGACCGAACTGAGACTTCTGAGGTGCTATGTTTTTTCTGTCTTGCTGTATGGAGTGGAGTCCTGAACTCTAACAAAAGAAACGACCAACTGACTAGAAGCCTTCGAACTCTGGCTCTACAGAAGGATTTTGAAAATACCATGGACCCATAAAGTGGCCAACGTTGAAGTTCTGCAAAGAATGAAGAAAACCACAGAACTTGTTAATATTGTGAAAGCAAGGAAGCTGCAATATTTGGGTCATATCATGAGGAATTCGCAACGTTATGAACTGTTTCAACGCATCCTGCAGGGAAAGATAGATAGCAAGAGGAAGCCCGGTAGGAGAAGAATATCCTGGCTTGGGAACTTGCGAACCTGGTTTGGTAGGAGCTCCATGCAATTGTTCCAGTTGGCAGCGGATAAAGTCAAAATAGCCATGATGGTCGCCCACATCCGTAGCGGATAGGCACTCAAAGAAGAGAACATCCCCTTACAGTAACTAACTAAAGTAGCAAGTTTTTATACGATATTCCGTTTTTGAGATACTTATTTGTTCACATACACACTGATCGCTGAAAATGTGTTGTTTGGTTTCAAAAATAAAAATCGCTGAAATCATGTGTAAACAATAGTTTCCTTCCCTTTATATTCATAAAGGGCAAGTAAAATTGAAACAAAACGCATTTAGGCAGTATAGAACGAAATACTGCGAACAATAACTTTCACTAACCTCCGTCATGGCGTAGTGACTAGCGTGCTAGCTTACAAAGCACAAGGTCCTGGGTTCAATTTTTGGGCAGCGTCTGAAAATTTTAACATGGTAAAACCCAAAGTTACAGAACCAAAACCCCCAATAGTCACTGATGACCAGGCTGTGTGACTTTAAATAATATAAAAAATACTTTTTCAATCGTAGATATTAAAAAAAGACGTTATGATTCTTTCAGTATTAAATTTCAAAAAACAAAAAAATCAGTACACACAGCAGATGTATTTTCAACAGATACTGAGTAGAGCGGACGTCACATAAGCTTGCCGGTGTAACTGCGCAAACAGGTTGGATTCAGTCGGTAGATTTCGTGTCTTAGCACCGAACTGCTTACTAAATAACAGGCAATGAACGATGAAACATTCAATTCAACTGCGACAGGTGGTGAAGCATTCAATTCAACCGCGACAGGCGGTGAAAAATTCAATAATTGTAAACATTGTATACAACAATTAACGCCTACCACATACAACGTTAATTCAGACTAATGTTTTCAGGTTAGCTGATATTTAACGTTGCGAGAGCGACGTGATTTTGATCAAAGCTAGTACAGCACTGACCTCTACCACTTGCTGAGGCAACAGAGCGCAGAAATTACCAAAATAAAACTTCTGTGCGCTTAAAAAAACCGGCAAGCTTAATTGGCGTCCACTCTATTCCGTTTAGAATCCTCAAATACCGATAGCTAAGAAACTTTCTCCCAAGAAAGTAGTGTAGATGCTTCACCGATATGAGCATTAAAAAGTTTACACGAATAATAATTTTACGGTTCTATCAAAGTTTGCTAATTATTATTTTTCTGTATCACAATTGTAAATTAAATAAACAATGTGTTTTTAAAAATTGAACGTATTCTTGTTTTTGTATAGAAAACGTCGACATTGTAAATATTATTTATGTTTTGAGCCCGTATATGGCTAGTGAAAATTTAAGTGAACTGTTTTATTTAAATTACAACCAATTAATTTTCAACTGTATTTGAACTTTTGAACTTTGTTTTTTGAAATAAAAAAGTCACATGAAACATATTTCGTAGAAAAAGGTAAATAAAATTATTAAATGATTCGTAAATGTTTAAAATTTTCATATTTAAAATTTGTAATTCATTTAAAATTAGGAGGATGAAAATATAGGTAAAGCGAATGAATTTGAAAATTATACTACTTTAATAACGATTAATACCATTTTGTTACATTTAAAAAGCATTAATCACTAATTTATGATTTTGAATAACTTTAAATTTATGACATATTAAATTAGATTGGTAATGGAGTGTTATAAACGAGCCCATTTGTGTTGTGGTTAGCGTATAATGTTACGTACTTTTGGGAAATATAATTTGTTACAATAATTATGTATGGTCACCCAAGTTGCTTTCAAATAGTGTGTACATATTTTAGGGATTATTTTATAGAAATAATGAAATAGATTTATTGAATGTTGGAGGCATTGTAAATTATTCTACCTTATTGTGTGTTATTGGTATTTTCTGCTCCACTTACTTTCCTCGCTTCACTTCATGTTCCAACACACCTGTTGCATGTAAAGCCCGCACTATTACCCTTCACACACTCGCATCACTTTGAGCTTTGCTTTAGCTGGATTGAAGCAGTAGTTTGCAAATACATAGAATATTTGTTTGTACGTTTATACTTTAATATTGGTCGCACTTATATATCAATAAATTTCAGTAAATAATAAATTTATCTCTGTAAAGGTAACATATAATGAAATTTAACATTTTATATTAAACACAATATTAAAATACTTAAAAATATTTTACGTTACAATGTTTCAATGAACGTTTGATTTTAAGTTTTAGAAAAGCTTATTTACATTATTTCTAAACATATTATTGAACCAGTTCCTGGATAAATTAATTATTAATCTAGGAAACTTTATTTATCATAGCATTACACATTCTATCTTTCACTATCACAAACTTTGAAATTAAATTTAAACATAAAATTATTGACATCTCTGGTGATCAATTAATAGAATATTACTATTCTGTATATTCCTTAATTTATTTCATTATATTTTAATATTAATAAAATTAATATTACTCTAACAACTCAGCTCATAAAACATCGACTACAATATTACGGTCACATGATGAGATTCCAAAACAAAAATAACGAAACGTACAAAATGATCACATATCAAGAAGGTTTTAAAACCAAAGATAGATGGATCAAAGAAATCGAAACAAACCTAAACACCATAAACGCTTCACATAACGATGTAATAGATGGAACTGCCTTTAGAAGGAAAATAAAAGATTTTGGGAATTTCCCGACTGCAGAATCAAGGCAGAGGACACGGACGCAGGAACAAAGGGAGAAGGTTAGCGAGAGATGAAGGCATACATGCGAACAAACGACAGCTTAAAAAATAATTTTACATAACCAGTCCGTTCTTTATATAGGACAATACAAAAAAAGTTAATAATTAATTTATATACATTTACAGCACTGGTTTTCCGGTTGTAGTAGTAATTTCTGTAGTTTCTTAGAATTTCGACGGGTACTAATCAGTATGACAGTCGATAGCCGATAAACTAAAAAAAAATTAATAAAATTCTTTAAAAGATTTTTTAATTATTTGCCCATAGCTTTTTGCTCACAGGCAAAAAACTAATAAAAATTGATTAAATAATTTTTTTTATCTCGTTTATAGCGACAACGATAAGTTATTATAAATGGAAAAGTGGCTTTTAATTTGTGAAAATCTCCAGATTCTAGCAAACCCGGGACCTCCGCTTTGTAGACTAGCTCGCTACCACTACGCTACGGATGGAATTATTGTAATTTTTCAAACTTATAAATGTTACGATTTTTATAAAATATATTTCTAATTTATTGAAATTTTACTTTAAGTTGCTCTTCATAACACATTAGCTTAACACACATAAGTTGTATATATCCTAGTTTTTGCCCCGATTAATTTTTATATTTTTCTGACAAATTACAAGGTTTTTTAAAATCTACTGTGCGATACAGTTTATTAAATCATTCCTTGGTGATAATTTCTTTTTAAATTTTCGAAAATTCGTGCATTCTATCCAACTAAAACAGTTAAAAATGTCAACTCCTGTCAAGAAGTGATCACAGCTTCCACGTACTCCTCATTATTACAATCTATCAATATAAAATTTATGTATAAATATCCTATTTTAAGCTAAAACCCTTAACATTGCTGATTTGGCTAAAATATTCGACTAGAACTTACATAAACATTTGATACACAAAAAAATTCACTTATAAAGGCAATGCGCACAATGTACATACCAGATGACACTTTAAGAAGAATTAAACGCTGTTAGCCATGAGACATCCTCACAGAAATTAACGAGAAAGCTGAGGTAATTAATTTTAGCTTCATCAAGTGAAAGTATATTTATTAAAGTGAAAACATGTGTTCATTCAAAATTAGGAATTTTATTTATTTGTTGTTGAAAAATAACATAATTTTTGAATGATGGAATTTAAGATATTTTTATCTTTATTGCGGCAGTTCTACTGAACTAGGCTATTTACCAAAATACAAATTGCCATTTATTTTATTGAACACGTAATCACTCCTCAAATCCCTCCGTTTCGTAGCTCTTATAATTACATCCTTCCATACCTTTCTCAATCTTCTTCGATTTCCCTGTCAACCTGAAACCCGCAACCAAATCTTTTGCGACTATATTATGTTCTCTGCAGTTCTTCGCAGATAACCGCAGCAGATAAGCTTCTTTTCTTCAATTTTGTCAACTAAAGGATGACATTATTAACTGATGATTATCATAAACATTATCATCACAATAAAATGACAACTTCTTTTTCATAAATGATAATTCATTTTAAATCTCGGTTGGAGAATCCAAAAATTTGAACTCATAAATGAAGAAGCTTTCTACAAAAAATAAAGACAAATATATTTCAGATTGGTTTTATATGCCACCTTAATGAATAATTTTCTAAAGAAAGATATAATAGGAGTAAAGTGTATTATTAATAGACTACCAATATCATGTATGCATGTATATTTTGTACATAAGTTTACACCGGATATTTTACCTATTTAAGATTATAAGTTTCGATAAAGTACATGCATGAAGGGTATAGAATTACTTCTGAAAATTTTACTCTTATTGTGTTTATGTTTTATACAAGGATGACAAGTTTATTAATACACTGATCAGTGTAACGTAAAACATCTAGATGTCGCTTTGAATATAGGCGAAGAGATATAATATATAATCGATACTTGTTACAATAATAACCCTTCATTGTCATTTTAATGTTTTTTAATGACAGATTATGTTTAATAACAGACCTTTTTATACAACAAATCAATGTTATTAAATTTCTGATTGATTAATATTACATAATTTGTTTCTTCTCAGAATGTAATATTGTTTAATTTATTTATTAATAATATTATTATAATTGAATTTTCTGTTCAGTTCAGTATTCTAGGAAGCGCTTATTTCAGGTATAATATCAAAACCACCGTTACTGCAAAATATGCTTTTGCACACTTGGCATAATTAATAAAGTATCTTTTATACTTTTATTGTGTGTTATAATTATAAAGTGTTTTATCTTTATTATATAAAGATAAAAATTAATAATATACCGGAAAGATTCATTTTTTGTTACTTTTTACAGTCACGTTATTAAAGACAATATTTTACCTCAGCATACACTTCGTACATGAAGAACAGTTAACAATATTTCAGGGGACCAGTAACCTAAACAATTATTAAAATTAAATCTGCTTACAACCTACGAGTATTTTCTCTAAAAGGTTGTTCGTGTACTCAGCTAAAACTTGCCCAAACTATCACTACATAATTATTAACTGTAATATAAATGGGAAAGCCCTAACTGACTGACCGACTGACTATCTCATCACTATTTCTACTACTTTCACATAAGCTAGAAAAATAAAAATTTTAGGGAATAACCCCGTTTTTCTACGTACAGGGCCAAAATTTTAGATCACGTAAGGTGACTTTAGACATATATGGAAGCTTCCTTTTTCTGGAATACTTATTAGTATTATGCATATAAAATTCATTTATGTAATATAAATATAATTCATGTTTCTGGAATATACTTTTAGGGTAAATAGTAAACTTAAACAGAAACTATTTCAACATTCTAGAATAATTCCGTAATATGCTTTTAATTTACGAAAAGTTTGCAAATTAAACTGGTCTAATAAATACGTATTTTTTTATCATTTTATGTTCAACATAGTCTTCTGAAAAAACTCAGGTTATTTGTATCAAAGGCCAATAAAACTTGTGAATATTTCATGTAATTTTGTTTAGTAGTTTTTAAGTAAATGTTCTCTAAATTACCTTGCAGTTATGTAGGGATTCCGTCTTATCTTTAATATAAAGTGCAGTTCATTTAAATCAGTAGACCATGTACAATGTTTTCACCCACAAAGGATAATATAAATACTTTTCTGTCAATGTTATACAATCATCTTTCTGAAGTCAATAAAATGCTAGTTGTGAATGTTGTAAATGAGATCTAAAATAATACGTCAAAAATTCCTTTATATAGAAACAAATAGCAGTATTTATGATAATGCACGTGCGTCCTGTTTTCATCTTGATGGAGGAAATCTCCCACTGGCAAACACTTGACAATGGTTTTCTTATTAGATTCCTATTCCAGCTTTAATTATATTATATTATATAATTTTCTATAATTTACTTAAAGCCTTGAGTGAGTACCAAAGTTCAAATCTCATGTGTTTCACGAGAATAATAAATTTTGAACGAATGAATAAGTGTATACATTTTTAATGATCACATATACTCTGTTTTTGTGTAGATCACGATGTGTGTTATAATTTCGAACACAGCAAAGACCATATACTGTGACTAAATATAAAATTTGTGTTGAATTTTAATTGTTTCGCAGAATAGACCAACACTTTGTACATACGAATTGAATAAAATTAAGTAGTTGTAAATATTTATTATTTTTTTAACTGGTATGTGTGAAAACAACATTTCTAAATAAAAGTCAAAAAGTAAGAAAAATTTAAAGTATTTATGTTGAAAAACTATTTTAGTACTATTAATACAAAATATCTCTTGCACCTTTTCTTTAAGGGGCGAATGTACTTTGTACCCCGCCAATGTTAAATTTGCTATTTTTAGGTACATTTTTCATAGGATTTGTGAAAGATACGAAAATGGAGCTTTACACAGTTATAGTTGTAGGGTGGTTTTAGCTACTGACATTTTTTCAATTTAATCTGTTGGACCATAAAGTTTTTAAAAGAATAACGAATAACATAAAACTTTTTTCTACGTTTTTTGGTTATTACTAATTTTTTGAGCACCTGAGGAAGTGAAAACAATGTCGGTGAATGTGCATGTACATGATAATTAACTGGAAAAAATTTTAGCTTGGTAGGTTAAATGGTTTCTGAGAAAAACGTACTTAAGTGTTAAAAATCTAAATTTACGGAAAAAGGCACAAATGAAATTAAGCATGAAATTAAAGATGGAAAATTAAACAAACATGTTTAATTTCCCATCAACAGTTGGTTAGAAAGCTGCACCATCAAAGGAGAATATTAAAAATAGTGAAGCAGATATTTTAAAAAAAACTTAAATTCTTTTTGCACTAAAACGAGCAATATAAAAGTATGAAAAATATTTGTCCTTGGCGCCATTTTAAATTTTTAGGATAAACCTGATAAAAACCTTAATTTTTTCATTAAAATAATTTTTTTCTCATAATATAATGTTTTTGAGGTGATCTAAGTCTAAACTATTGAAAAATATTAAAAACCGAAATCAAAATTGTTAGTCAAAACCATCATAAATAGCTCCCGTTAATACCTCAATTATTTACAAACTTATAAATTCGTTTATCTGATCACAATAAATAACGATAAAAATTAACAATTACAGCTATAGTATTAGAAGTATTAATGTACAAAATATCACCAACATGAAATTTATTAGTTAGGGTATGTATTTCCCCACAAAGATGCTTTTGGTTCTCTTGCTGAAAGCGAACAATAACAATTAAGAGAACATACTTAACAGAGAAAAGAAATAAAGAATTTTATTAAATATCGAAAGTTTGAAACTACTATATAAGAAAAAATAATAAGACAAGAAAATGTATTCAACGCTTCAAAATCAGTGCATGTCACCTTTTCTCTCCGGAAAGGCGAATGTCCTCAACTATTCCTCGACAATAAACCGATACCACAACGACAAAAAGTTAAATACCTTGGACTTCACTTTGACAAGAGACTCACCTGGGCGACTCATATAAAAACCAAAAGACTGACTTTGAACTCCAAATTGAAAGAACTATTTCGACTTCTTGGACGCCGCTCTTCACTGACTCTAAAATCTAAACTATTACTATACAAAGTTTATCTCAAACCAATATGGACCTATGGACTACAAATTTATGGCACAGCTAAACCGAGCAATCTACAAAAATTACAAGCCTTTCAGTCAAAATGCCTACGTTTAATCACCTGCGCACCTTTTTATGTCAACAACAAAATTCTACATGACGACCTTAATATTCCATTCATAAGTGAAGTAGTTAAGTCCAGCTACAGTGTTTTTCACAGAAAATTGCATGATCACCCCAACGAATTAATCACCAAACTATCGGATGCATCACTACCAGGAAATCCGCAGCGCAGGTTGAAACGTCAATGGGCCAGAGATCTTCTATAAAGTGATTTATTTTATTTTTCTTTCTTCTTTTTTTCTTATGTTGTTATTCATCATTCATGTATCATGAACTTTATTTCATAGAACATATACCAATGGGTATCACTGTTCTTTTTCATTTATTTATTTTTATTTTATTTTTTTTTCCTTGTCATCCTTTGTTTACTGTCATCTAATTTGCTCGTTGTATCTTCGTATATAGTTGCAAATAAAGTTATTAAAGTTAAAAAAAAAAAAAAAAAAAAAAAAAAAAAAAAAAAATATTGTAATCATTTTATTAAGAATAAAAGGAGTATAAAGTAATTGATATAGACGCAGTGTTCTTGAGTGAAGTTTTGTTAAACTTGTTAGATTAAAAAGAAAAATTATTATGAGACGTTAGGTTATACTAAGATGAAGTTTATAATCGATGCTTGTTAAAGCAGGCTACGCTCACAGAATGAGCTCATATTGTAAACTGTGTTAACAAAAACACGGTGTGTTAAATACCTGAAATTTACGTTCCGTTGTAATTTAATTTGCATCGTTTCGAAACAAGTTTATTTCGAGTACTTCAGTCTAAATAAATTTCAATTTTTAATTAGAAATTATTTAAATATATTTGATTTCTTTGGATAAAATGCAATATTCTATAAGCAGCAGTATTTTTTAATAAAGCAGCTAATAATGTAAATAAATCCTATAATAAGACTATTGCCCGACCTGAATGTTCTAAATTATAAAATTTACCCGCCAAACTGTGAAAGCACACAAGAGTTAAAATTTATAGAGATTTACTTGATATTTAAAATGGTTTTAATACGATTTTATCGTAAGGAGTATTATACACTCCTTTTAGCTCGCAACGCCTTTAAGTAATTGGATTTGTAAGAAGTCTAACAGAATTTTTTTTATTTTTTTTCCCTTGTCATCCTTTGTTTACTGTTATCAAATTAAAGTTAAAAAAAAAAAAAAAAAAAAAAAAAAAAAAAAAAAGCTTTATCATAGTATTTTTTTGAAAGCGAGCTGTGGGATAATGAAACTTTTCATAACATAATTTTATATTTAGTTATTTACACACATTTTTATTTGACTTATCTCTTTAATTTTAAAAGTCATATCAAGAGCTTTATCATTGAGGACTTCTATAGGGTATGTAATGGTAGATGTTAACGCCTTAAAATTTATGAATCACTTAGAAGAATCAAACCCGGGACCCTCAGTTTTGTAACCTTGCACATTTACCGCTACGGAAGCGGCATGTTTACACTTCTGATTAGATTTTTTTGTTCGTCCTTCATGATTGGTTTTTTCAAGTTACTCTTTACAATATTAGGGTTACAAAACCACTAAATGGGTATACAGACAGAGGTTAGATATTTTGCGTCATATTTCTCTTTCCCTCACTCTTCTATACAGTACTCCTTCCCCCTAACTCTTCATAATATCAATTTCCATTCTCTCACTCTTTCCGCTCTATCTAAATTATTCTTTCTTCCCACTCCTAAACTCTCTCACTCCCTCTCCCTACTCTCTCTTTCCCTTAAACCCTCTCAACTCTCTTCCTGGTGATAAATTATTATCATCAAATAATGATGATAACCTAGTTATGATTATTTAGTTAAAAGTGATCCATTAACTGAAATTCGTCAAAAAGGAGAGGCCAAGTTGACATGGCTTTGGAATCACCATATTGTCAGACAATAAACCAGAAGTGGACTTAGGATGTAACGGATATGAGGGCTATAGAGTGTAGAAAGGGGTTAGACAAGAAAACAGAAGTGGAATAAGGATGTAAAGTATTGGAGGGCTATAGAGTGTAGAAAAGGGTTAGATGAGCTAAAAGAGGGTAAGCTGTTGCTTTCTGAGTGAGATTCGAAGGAGTGGCAGTGATTAGCAGTAGACGTATGAAAGTGAAGAGAATATGGAACGGCCCATTTCCAGTATTGGATGAGAATAGACTGATTAAGAAAAAGGAAAAATAAAGAGGTAGAGGGATGAAAGGAGAGGAATGGGTGGAGAAGGTAGAAGGAGAGGATTTTGGGGGTGGTGGGAGCCTTTAGGGCAGACCGTGTATTTTACGTAACATTGAAACAATAATATTGTAATTAATTTGCTACGTATGCACTAATGATTTTTAGGAAACAATGTCCCCACTGACCGGGAAGAAGGCTCAGTTAAACCCTTTAACAACCTCTGAGAGCTAACCTGATAGGATTTTTTTAACAATTCCCTGAAATTCTTGATTCTTGAAATTATTATCTTAATGAATATTAACCCAAAAGCAAAGTTGGGAATCATATACTATTACCCAAAATACGTGAGGGTTTGTTTGAAGCCTCAACTTGTTAGATGTCCTAACAGTTTATGTAGCAAAAGAACTGTTTTTGGGGTAGACAAAACTACAGCCATTTTCTGAATAAGAAGACACATTTAAAAAGGACAAGAGGAAGGTACCTCTAAACAACACAGAAAATCCCATCACTTACCCAAATATCCAGGTCTCAAACATAACTTTCTCTTTTCTGCGTTACAATACTCATCACAATTTTGATAAATTGATTCCACATAATAACAAATAAAAACTATAATCCTCATGAATACATAGTTTATAATACTCTCCCAAAAATTACGTTATAATATTACGTTTTAATATGTTCCTTTTCTATAATGTATTTAAAAGCAAATAACGTTTAATTTACAGTATTTGTTAATGTTGATATAAGATTGTACTGTGAATAAATATTTACTTTTGGTTTTAAGGTTTTGTTTTTGTAAATGAAATTTACTTGAATGTTTTAATACATTGAGTAGGTCAGTTGTTTGTGTTGTGAGTATAAATTCAGTCAAGTGTGTTATTCTGTGGCCTTTGATTCTCCAAGCGAAAGGGTTAAAGGAACCAAGAGCGTTTCTGAGCTAATTTCCTGTTGTTTCCTTTATGCAGAACCTAGTTGTTATTGTTTCTCGTATAATAACTAGTACATACATTCAAGGGTCGGTTTATACCGACACACCCAAGTATTACTGCAAAATTATGTAACACTATCAGATTTAACTACGGAGGTAATCTTATTTATGTTATTTTCAGTGTTTCTTATAAACACAAGGTAAGTCATTATAACAAACACACTTATTTTCTTATATTTTCTTTTTTTGATATGACATGTTAGTGACACTAATTTTATTTATACAAATCGATTTCTCTTGTGAATAAAGTCTTACTAAAAGTACGTTAGGTTTAAAACTCCAGTTATTTGTATACTGTATAATTTTAGCCAATAATTTAAGTCAATGTAAAGGTCGCTTTAATACTTAGGTCATTACCGATCATGTTATTGTATAAGCGTTATTATATTTTATCAATGTCATACCAATGTACATACATAAACAAAATTTAGATTTTTTTTTCAGAAATAATCTGAAAAATAGATTATGTTTTTAATTGCTTATCATGCTCTCAGTTTTTTCCTCAATTCCTGTCGATAAAACGGCACTGAAAACTCACTGTACGGCCAAAAACCAGTAAACAAAACTGTGGAAAATTATACCGGTTGAAAAAATTTAAATTGTATTTTAACTGCAAAACGACGGGAATGTTTAAAATTATTAACTTTCAGTCCCAATTTAGATTTAAAATCTTCCGTAAAATTAAACTACTTAAAATTTTACCGTTAAGATACAATTACCCCCACCAACCGCAAAACTTCCAAAAATGCTGGAAAATACAATTTTTTTTACCAGGACACACTTTTAACCAAAACGGAAAATTTCATTCATTGTATTTTGAGGGTAAATTCTATGGTTTTAAAATTAAAATCAATTTTATAACATTCATATTTTATTATAATCATAGTCTAATATGTTTTAAGAGCAATGTTAATCTTAAATTGACTTGAAAAAGTTTCGCCGAAGTTGCGGGCAACTATCATACATTTTGAAATTTTATCAATAACTCTATAACGAAAAAGTAAATTTATAGGCTACCATTAACATGTTCTTTAATCCTAAGGTAGCCAATGGTAGTTATATTTGTAAATTAATCGAGGATGCCTTATTGTTTAACCAAAACCTCCATATTATCGGATGAATAAAATGAAAATTCATGATGAGGATATTTTACCATTCTAATTTTGAAAAATTTTAAGTATTAGACTATAATTATTTATCAATTTTATATGAGGAAGATTATGTTTCTCTTGCAGAAATAAAAGTTTTGACATATATTACACTTTTTTAACTTTGTGATTTTGTTGCTTAAAATGTGCCATTTATTAGAGATATTATTTTTATTTTTGCCTGTATAGTGAGTTACAAGTACAAATGTGCTAAAGTGACAACGATACTATAATAATAACATGAAAGACATGAGAAAGCAGACCCCCGATTGATGGAGCATCTTGGTGTTTGTTTTACAAATAGAATTTTGAAACAATGTATATACTTAAGTAAATTGCAGTCATCTGAATTCAATTCTTATTTTTTTAGTAGGGTAACAACAAATCTCTATTCCAAGCTCTATTTAGCCGTCTAGGATGGGTGTCCGGTAAAGTAACTGGGCTAATCGTCTTAATTAATCTGTTTTTATTTCTAACTAATTTTCTGTCAAAACGTTGTTTATTATGGTGTCGAATATGTCAGGAACGTACAAGTCAGTGTAAATAGTCTCGTTTCGTACGTACCCAGGGGAGTTTTGTAATAGCTCAAAGTACTTTGGATTTAATAACTCAAAGTACGGTTCCCTTCCACGCCCTACTGACAATATATGAACTTTTAACCCGGCATTTCCCTTGTAGTGTTATATAAACAGTTCCGAGGGAGGTGGAGGGTTGTTTGCTGATGGCAGATCAAGTGGCCAGGCGGCAGGTTTTTGGTTGGTAATGCGGTTGCGGCCTCCTTAGGGCTGGAGGAGGACGCCTCAATTGAGTCCATCACTACTTCCCACATCGTGAGGGAGTGAACATGAGTTTTTCTCGCCGCCTCAGATAAAAGAAAAAAAAGTACTCTGGATTGGCAGGATTGTAAACGAGCTATATTACTCCATTTAGCAGACTCATGATTTTGGGGATCACAATATATCCAGATGGGTTTTAGAAAGTTTTTAATGTATCTTTAAATTATTTGATAAATGAAAAGAGGAATATTACCTAATAGGTTATGTAGGCATTTTGTGCGATATTATTAGCAAAATTGTACATATTATTTTAAAAATTTGCTTTTAAGGAATTTAATCTATATTGATATAATTATACAAAATAAATGCACTCGTATTAAAAATTTATAAAGCAAATGAAAAATATTATAATATAGGTCAAAGTTTAAATATGAGCTTTAAAAATATAACAATAGAAACCTCTTGTCCAACATATTACATGAAAATCATTTCACTCATGTATTTTGTTGCTCAGTTTGAAAATTTATAAGATTGCTTATTCTGTTTCACGAACGCTTACCAAATATCACAAACTCAAATAAATTTATATGTATATATTTTTATAATTTTTTATAAATTGGTTAACACAATGAAGGCTGCCCATAAAAAAATACAGCTTTCAATTATTATTTCGACATCTAAAAAATAACCTAACATTATTATCTAACCTATTATTATTACATGACTTCAAAACTCTTGACGTACAAGGCGATGCTTCAACCAATCTGGATGTGCGGTCAGATTTATGGTGCAGCTAAGCCATCGGTCATTTCACGAATACAATGTTTCCAAAGTAAATTTTTGCGGCTAACTGCCCGAGTTACCTGGATACAACAGAACACGGCACGATGACCTACGCGTCCCTTACGTTAACGACACATTTCTAAAATTATACCATAGATTCAGAGACAACCTCAAAATCATAATAATCCCTTAATATGCAACATGAGTTCTCCAGACGTACCAGTAATACCACAAAGACGACTGAAACGCCGATGGAGTAGAAACATGATACGTTTACACGATTGTAATATAAATTACGTGTACAAAAATATGAAGTTAAAATTTAACACATTTTTTATTATCTGGAGAGCTACCACTGGGTGGTGTCCTCCTCAAACCCATTAAAGCGGTTTTTTCAATTGACACGAAATGTAAACATTTTTGCTGGTTGTATTTTTACAGTTGCAAAATAAACATAATGAAAAAAAAAAACATTATTATCGGGTTGATGTAATAGGTAATAAAATGTTTGATCTAATTACTGGATATTTTCTCATATACATTTATGTTATGGTATTAAAACCCTAGAAGGACACTGTTTTATTTTTGAGACACGAAGAGCACTGTGGGGTCGTATATGACCCCATACAGTTTTATACAATTTTTCTATAATATTTTTAAAAAAAAGATGATTTATAGGATCCAGCAGTGGATTGAGCATGGCGGATTATGATTATATATATATTACAATATACATGACCCAAATTCTAGTTCTGAATAGGCTACTTAGTCAAAGTCTAATAAAAAAAGAAAACATTCAATACAGTTGATAAATTTAATTAAACTCTATGTAGGCCTAACTTATAACTACAACCACAAAATACATTCAATATCAGCTGTAAATTAAAATTTTACAAAAAATAATTTAATATATCATTTTTTTTTCGTCTTTACACTGGCTGCAAATTCCAAGACGATGTTCTGCACAAAGGCTGCGATGGCAAACTAGTACGCATAATTCTGTATCAAATTCATCTTCAATATCACTTTCATTAAATTTCTCATCTTTTTCATCGCCATCAGAATGATCATCGGTTATATCAGCTTCACTTTCATAAAAGCTTGTGTTGAGATTTTCTGCTTGTTCATTCATTATACGAGAAAGTTCATTAACCGTAAGACTATGGCTTGTTAATGCCATTTTGAGAATGAAACGGTGTTAAAACAATGCAATATAAAAAAATAAACTATGCGTAGACTATATATTAACACGAAAAACAACAACACTATTCGAAAAAAGAACTGAAAAAAACTAGGATTAAAATATTTTTTTTTACACAAAGAACACTGTGGGGTCATGGGCGACCCAAACGTTAATAACAATGAAACCGGTTCACACACAACAACAACGATTTTACCACTTCAACTTCTACTAGAGCACTGAAGGTATACAGAACCAAAACCGTGTACAGTGACTGGCGCTGGCATAAACAAGTTTCATCGAGTAACTGGGGTCACCGGCAACCCCACAGTGTCCTTCTAGGGTTAAAATTTTCTTTTCCAAAACAAACGTCATAAATATTTGTATTCATAATATTTTGGGGCTACATTATTATTTGCTTATTAGATACGGCATTTTATTTGGCAGACACATTGTTTAAATTCTAAAATTTTAATGATCTTGTATTTTATCCTGTTATTTTAAAATAATTGAAAGAACGTCATTCCTTTTTAAAATACTTTTGAAAATACGATGGAAAAAACTTTGAAAACTTGGTTTCATCAGAGATACAAATCATGCTCTGTATGACAGTATTTTTTTTTTTTGTACAGTATTTACTTAACAACTGCAAGGTCATTAGTGACGACGTTGGCGTGTAACTGTGCGTAATGAGAATGAAATTACTTTTTGTAATGTATGAAAATATGCCGTGCCTTAGTGGGATTCGAACCCAGGACCGCATGATGAGAGGCGAGCACGTTACCAACTACGCCAATGCGGCCGGCATTACAATATATTTACAATACTAAAACTTTTGATAATGTATCAATATAATTTTTATGAAGTGTTTCTTTTTTAATTTATTTTAAGCCACGTCGACATCTTGGTTATTATCGACGACTTTATTTAAGGAATGGGGTGGGATTAAACTTGTAATAATTTTCCAGTCCATGGCCGGGAATTGAACCCGGAACCTCCGCTTTTGAGCCTAAATGCTAATCAATGGACCGCGGAGGCGACCAGTATAAATTATCAATTTCACAAATTAGTTAATTGGTTATAAAAATATAAGTGAGATCATAGTTCAAGCTGAATATGTCATCATCATCATCATCATCATGGAGTTGATAATAATGCCGATTATAAGATAAAGGTAATTAGCAGTTGAAGTAGAAAAAAATATTAAACGAGTAAAATTATCAACAAAATCGTAAAAGTTAGCCAAATGTTTTAAAACGTTTCAGTTTGTGAGTATATTCGATGTCGTCGAGGAGGTTAATTACGAAAGGATTTTGGTACTATTCTTACTTTTAACAATTTTTTCGGTACATTTTTGATTTCTTCTTTTATGAAACTCAGGTTAATATAATTGTGCAATATTTCATTGGTTAATTTCATAAGTCTCTACATGTGCAGATCAAATAAGCACATTATTTTTTGTTACAGAGAACAACAGAAAAATAAAATTAAAGAATTTTTTTTTATTCTTTTTTTTTGTTTGCAAGAATCGGGTGCACTTGCGTGATATACTTGATGACAAATCATCTATCATTTTGTTTGAATGGTTGTATAAAGTAAACTTCCAGTTTACAAACTATTTGGGCGTAGTCCGTATACGAGTATGATTATTCTAGGACAATCAAAAATCGAGTTTCTATTTTATACCTATGGGGTATTATTTAATAATAATTATTAAATTAATAATAAATATTAAATCATTAAATTGGGTACAATTATTATACCCAGAAGTATTAATTTTGAAGAATTAAGGTTTCTGAAATAATAATAACCTACTTATATTTATTACTTAAAATGTTGTTAAATTAAAATGTTTTTATATATTTAGACAAAACTCAAATGATTATTTGTTTGAATAACTGATAATTGAATAAGTCAAAATATTACAGTTATGGAGGATGGGTTCACGTAATGGTAATTTTTAATTAAATATCCTCATGCACTTCTTTTACAAACTTAAACCTTAACCCTATTCGCTACATTAAATGTGAAACGTTAAACACTAAATAATTATTATTGTAACCATGTAAGTTCTTTTTTTACCAAAGAGGTTCTCCAACCGTAATCAGTTAGTTTACTATTTTGTTAATTATTTACTTATTTTATTTTGTTTTTCTTTAATTTTGACGCCTCATGATATTCCTAATCCAGAGTCATTTCAGTCTTCGTATAGGGGCAGTTAGTAAATCTGGTGTGTCTAGGTCAACAATGAGGTGGTTTGAGTTATTGGCTAATTTATTTTTAAATCGTGTGTATGTACTATAAGTAAAATATTAAAATTAATGTTATGTAAATAAAAGATTTTCTCTAGGGAAAAATTAAAAGAGTCAATGAAAAAACACAATATCAAAAAGCAAAATTCAAAAACACACATACAAATAAAAAGCAATACGCAGCACAGATCATCATACACTAGTTTCTGGCTAGGTAAAATATCTGCGATTTCAGAGATAGTCTTTGGTAGCGGTCATACAAAAAGCCTTTGCTATTCCTCACGCTTTTTTGATGAGCAGCTGAGTTCAGTGTTAGTACTGTAAGCGCCACATCAACTATTGTTCTGGAAAGAATTACATCCAGTTAGAGGAAACCCGGGTCCCTAGACTAGATCATTATCATCATAGTTTTTTTCTTCTTCTTCAGGTGCCTATCCGTTTTGAATGTTGGCAAACATCATAGCATTTCTCGCTTTCTTCGTCACATTGCGATGAAAAATTTTTTTCTAGGTTTTCTCTAGACCAAGTTCTCGGGTTTCGAAGCCATGAAACCCTTCCTCCGCCTGGTTATCGGTTTTGATATATTTTCACCTGCAGAATGGCTTGTAGTTGCAAATATCGTGAGTTATTTTGCATGATATGCCCAAAATATTGGAGCTTCCACTACTTAATGGTGGAAATGACTTCCACGTCTTTCTTCGTTCTCCTGAGAACCTCTGTATTTGACATCCGAGCAGCTCATAGGGCTCTCAACATTGATCTGTACAGTCACATCTCAAATTCTTCCAGTTTCCTTGTGATGACTTTGTGCAAGGTTCAAGACTCTACACTATTATACGAGTACAGAAATCATCATCATCATCTTACCTAACCAAATTCTATGCGAGTAAATAATTATAAAATGCAATGTTATGTTACTGGGACTATTAAATACTACATGTATTAATCATAATTTTTACCTAGATTTACTTGAACATCTGCCATTGATTTTAGTTTAATTTCGGTTGACAGGAATAAATTTTCTGCATAGACACACATACATCGTTACCACGACTTTCCTTCTGTAATCCTAGTTCAGTAAACTTAGGTACTCAAATTACTAAAATAAATATGTCTTGTTTTTGATACAAATTTTAAAACCAGACGAGAAAAAAACAAAATAATATTAAATACCTTTAGTATAGAAAATCCAAAAACCCAAAATTTAAGGTTGTGTTTTTAAAATATAGCAATAGGTTCACCAAAGTATTGCTCTACATGGTAGGTTTGATGATGTATTAAAAAGTAATTTGTTTAAGTTATTGTATCAAATAATTGAATTAGGGGTTGGTCTATTGGTAAATTCGTCACCGCTAGTCTGCTGTTTATCAGCTGATTTTCGGAGATAAAAGTTCCGTGGTTCAAATCCTACGAGAAGGTTCGAATCCTCGTACTAAAGGCAATTACTTTTATTCGGATTTGAATACAAGACAAAGGTTATCGGTGAGCTTTGATGATCGGAATTCAAATTAACCATACTCTCTCAAGATTGATTAGTCAATACAAGACTACACCTCACTTTTTTTTTCTCTTTAATTCTTTATTTAAAACTGTAAAATGTTACAACAAGCAAATGTGATGATTATCGTAATAATGTAAATGACATGATAGGCATGAGAGGGGTAGGGCCCCCATTGGTGCCTCCCCAAGAATGAAATTTATATATCAAATTAGCATGTCTCTACTCCAGCGTCTATTAAGGCGTCTAGGGGGATTATCAGGTAAATGGACGAAGGAAAGTGAACGCACCTCACTTATTCTATAATATATTATTCTCATCGCATAGGGTCATGGGGTTGATTACCGTTTGTAAATTAAACAGATTGTAATGCACACACTTTAGGGATTCCAAAAAATAAATGATATCAACCTTTTCCTATTTCACCGAATTCGGTTTGTATGTGTAATAATAAGATAGTTATTTGCACTCTTTCTAACCTATTTTAATTTACTAAAATATTTGGTTTTCTTTTCAAAAAACAAATATAAATATATGATAAGTTTAGCCCGTAAGACCGAATAATTTTGTTAATAGGATTAGATAAATAAGTGAATAAATTTAAAGAATAAAATTGAAGAGTCGTACGAGTAGCTACAATTAAAATTGAACAATCATTTTTACTTTTCCACTAACGATACTTTCACCAAGTAAGGAATTAAAAATTTAAACTCTGACAGTATTTAGGCTACTAACAGTCAATTGTTAAACTTTTCACAGGATTAGCATATGTAGTTTATTGGTTAAAATAGGATGTGAAATTTATGTGTGACTGACAGGTGCAAGGCATCAGGTTTACGTAGCTGACAGCAAAGCAGTAAACACATTAAGTACACGCGCGCATTTACACACACAATATAAACGCTGCAGAGAGACCGACTGATAAAATAGAAAACGGGTTTAGAAAAGGAAGGAATGTTTGAGGGCGAGAGAGTGAGAAACGTGTGAAAATGAGTACAGTGTAATCGATTAATAGAGGAAGTTATCTCCTAAAAAACATTATTTAACTAGTTTTATTTAACATTAATGAATTTTGGAGGTATTACATCAATTTTGATATATTATCTTACAAAAAAATTAGGGTCCACGAAAAATTCAACTCGATTTTAATCACCAATATAATTTTATAAGAATTAACAGAGATTGAAAGAATTAAAAAGAAAAATTAAAGTGACAAATTTATCCAATGAATTTTCGCACGCTCTCTCTTGAAAGGTATAGGCCTAATTACCATTGAAGTAGGCCTACTTACATAAACCGAACATAAATTTCAAAATTATAAATTTTTAAAGAATGGTCGTTTTTTAGAGAAAAAATTACACATTTCTTAAAAAAGTTACAAAAACTCTTATGTACTTTAAACTCTCTTTATCAAAGAATTCTTAAAATTCCCTGGACTGCGCGGGTGTCAAACGCGGTAGCTCTGCGTTGGATGGGAAAGGATCCCGAAGTTCTGTCAAAAATTACTTAAGATTATTCGATCTTAAAATTCGTATTAAGCCCGCAATTTTTAATAAACCAGTTTTTACCTCGAAAACACAGCCGTCATGAATTGCAGCACAGATGCCATTTAACATATCTGATAGAGCACAAAAATGCAGTAAAAAGCATATTTTTAACAAAAATCGTAGGAGTCGTTTTTGAAAAAATTTAAAACAATTAAAAATTGCAATAATAATTTATTCTTCTGCTTGGCCGATTGTGATGTAAACGTTTGTGTGCGGTCCCCTTATGGTACTTAACTGAAATTCTAAGTTTCATTTTGTACAATTTTCTGTTGTTGAATACTTTTTTTAGGCGTACGCAAACCCACACGTACAGACCAATCGGTAAAACATGTCTTTTTAAATTAAAGAGACCCGATAAAGTGAAAACCAAGAAACAGTGAGACCAGTTAGATAAAGTGAGACCAGTGAAAACTTGAGTTTGTCCAATTAATATTAAAAACAATACATTTTTCCTACTTTACACGTAGGGCAATAGAAATGATTAATTTTTATGAAAACCCATCCTGGTAGTTGAAACGATATCATGTGTCAGTACAAAGCTTATAATACATTATATACATGTTTATATTTAAATCAATTTGTTTTAAAATAATTTTTTTAGTTACATACATATCAAATTAAATTAATACGAGTAGTAGGGGTTTAAACTATATGTAGGTCACACCGTGGTCCTTAACGTAAAAATCCTGCTCAGAGGAAATTCCCGTGTAGTTAAATTTTGAGCCTATAAATTTATCCCTTTGCATGTTAGAGATTGAATGTTGATGAAACGCTTCGCAAATATTGTTAAAACGTGTATTTGTGTATTTTCTAAGTACATAACAGAGACATATGGGAAATATTTTGAACTGTAGGTAAGTTTGAATAGCAAAGAGGGAGAATACGTTATTTAACCCTAAAGCTATAATGAAAACGCATTAAAAAATAAATTTTACTGGGAAAAATACATCAAAAAACACTATTTGTTTTGAATTCCTATTTCTCTGAAATTGGTTGTTGATGGAGTATTGATTAAATTGATCAATTTAAACAAATCCGATCGTATGGTTAGCAGATAACATGAAATGGATTAATATTTATTTTGTCGTCAGTGTGTTAAAAAAAGTTAATTTAGTAAAATCTTTAGAAAGGAAAATCTATTGAAGCGCGACCATACCATATCATAACATGACGACCTGCATTTAGAACTATGCATAAAAACCAGTGAGCTATTTCTGTAATGCATAAATTTACATCTATATTAATGCCTAAAATAACCCACTACTACTCAATAAACAACGTTCTCGTTTAATATTCGTCTGAATGGTCAACACAAAACTGTTATGACTAGATTCACAGAGATACGAGCTTGCACGTAGCAGCTGATGTTGCTACAATTAAGTTAGTAGTATTTAATATTATTGTTCTGTGAGAGATTAAGGGATTAATACATCACCTCATATATATTGTTTTTCTTCTTCATTGCTCACAGCTCAAGCTCTTTCCCTTGTTCTTAAGGGCTTAATAGACGGGTGGTTTAGACAAGATGAGGTTCGTGGACTCAAAAATAATGCTTGTACAACTGTAGCCATTGGCATCATTTCAGATTATATAAAGGAACTATCAATGAGAATTTTCAAACGTATTGAGTCGATGTTATTTTACTGACTAGTACGCTGGCCACTACAGCTCACTAGGGATATATTAGTATATTATAATACTACGTGGTTTAGTGTATAATTTTATTATATTTCACAAATGGCATATTTATTTAGTTTTCTTTACTAATATTGTAACTCATAAACGGTAAGCCTACGAGTTACCCGAGCTTTCATTGGCTATCATGGTATTTAAACATTCAGTTTTTTCTATTTTTTTGTTTTCATACTGAACATCTTAAAAGAAGCTGTGATTTTATTATTAATGTTAAATTTTAATGCTTTTTAAGTACTTTAATTTGATAAAAGCTTATAAAAATATATAACAATAACAAACAAATTATGGTTGTAGTTGTTTCAGCGGGGAGAAAATATCAACTTCAGGAAATTTAAAAAAGTGAACTGCTTGTACCCACGACTTATAAATTTAGTGAGGCCAAAGTGATGATCAAACAGAGTTGTAATTCATTCCGGATAAACGATATTGACTATGTATTAATTCAGGTAAACTAATAAATTTGACAGCCCCGCAATTACAGCAAAGCTCCTAATTCTATGATTTTGACTATAGCTTCTTAAAAGATAAATGTATTTTATTTTTAACGTAGAAATATGGCCTGATAATTGCTTTAAATCGCAACGAACCTTTAAAAAAATTAATGAAAGTTAGCAACTCCCACTCGCTTCACATTGCATTCATAAATAATTTTGTTTTATTTACAGATCATACAATTCTGTTCATTGAAATATCTAGAAACTTCCTAATTTTAGTTATTTAAAATTTTCAGTAAAAAATTAAAATTTGCCGAGGAACCTACTTTAGTGCGCAATATCGTAATATTTTATCAGTCCAATAAGTGAATCGATTTTGATTCAGTTTAAAAAAGAATTTTGTTTGCAATACTAAGCTTCGCGTCTGATAGCAACATTTTACAGATTGTATACACGAATGCACAAAATAGAACAATTAGAATAATTTGGACATACGGAGTACAACAGTAAAATTCTGCAAAACTTTCACGAATAAACTAGTATACGCAGAGCGTATACGTAAAATAATACTTATTTTTGCTGCGTCACCAACAGCACGTCCCTAAAACAACAGGACAACTAACTGGTGTAGTGGTTAGCATAATTGGCTTCTACACAATAATTCCCAGGTTCAATCCTTGTTAGGTCTGGCATTTTCTCATCGCTCAATTTTATCTATCACCCTTCTTAGTCTGCATGAGCACTTATTTGCATAACAGTCCAAGGTAAAACAAAAACTGGCACCAGGACACGCGTAACAAAAATTGACTTTTGCCATTTGTCACGTACGAATAGTAAAAAAAATCTTTATGCTGACTTTTAATCATAAAATTTCAAACACACAGAAATCCGCACATACAGCAAAAATGCATTGATGATACGGACTAATGATGCCATGGAAAAGGGTCGAGAATAATGTTCAAGAAAACTTCCCCAATAAAACTAGAGTGGATACTGCACCGTTATTAGGACCAACACAAAATCTATAAAAGTAAAATTATATAATTTTATTCAAATTTAATAACGTTAGGTTCAAACGTGTAATAATTTTCAGCTCATAACTGTGATTCTCACCCGGGTCCTTTGCTTTCTGGCGTAACCGCTTAGAACTGAGCCATAGAGGCGGCTTACTAGTTATTAATATTTTATGTTAAGGTTTCGAATTTTGAAAAAATCGACTATAATACTGTTTTTCTGAGAAGTCTAATACTACTTCGTTAAATTAAGAGTAAGATGGAAGACTCTAAATACAAAAGTTGTAACATTTTCAGTTCTCTTAAACTGCTATATTGCATAATTTCCTAAAATGCACCGTGAAGGTTCGATCTTGATAAAAAAATCAATTTTAAAAAGTTTTTGCTGAAAGTAATTAAATTCCACAAAACTGAGCTTTAGAAAAAGAAACGTCATAGAAATCTGTAAAAACAATTTTTTAAATTTTACAGGTTTCGTTTTATAATTGAAGTTGTGGAAAATTTTACTTAGTGTGAACCTAAGAAGCAACTATTTATAGGCGTATATAAGTGGAAGCGCTCTCACTGACTGACTCACTCACTCAATTCCTCATCACTAATTCTCCTAATATTGTACAATAGCCAGAAGGCTGAAATTTTGAAAATTTTCTGAAGACTGAAAGGAGATTTTACTTATAGTTCAAAAATAAAAATTCCTCATTAGTCGTTTCTAAAATGTATCCCTAACAGGATAAAAATTGTGTTTAACCCTTAAACCAATATTTTAATTATTTAACGAAGTTCCAAACAAGTTAGGTGGCTGAATTTTGGTGAATTATTTTACAGTAAAACTAAAAAAATACACTTACAATTTTCAAAATGTAACCGTAAAATGTTAAAAAAGGTATCCAACCTTTAAACCAATATTTTTTATTTACTAAGTTCCGGAAGATTTGGATGGCTGAAATTGTTAAAAATGTTAGTGTAAAAAACGCTAAAAAATTACATCACGACGATTTCAAAAATTTACCCTTAAGAGGTTGAAAAGAGCCTTCAACCCTTAAACAATATTTTTTGTTTATTAAGTTCCGGAGGATGTAGATGACCGAAACTCGGTAGTCGTTTCCAAATACATAGACATTAGAATACTCGAAATCAGAAAATGCTATTTTTGGTTTATCTGTACCTAAACGTAATTAAAAAAATTATTGAAATAAAATAAAATTGTACTAGGGTGTAGCCAGAGCGGCAGCTAGTAAAAAATACCACCTCAATCATCAAGATTTTAGGTTTAGCTTCAAGAGGTTTCGTGATGAATCAGTGAGTAAATTTTGTTGCATAGATTAGAGGAATATAATTGATATTTCATATGGCACTCTTGAGATCTTAATGCTATTGTACCGTATATAATAATAAGAAGAAACAGTATGATTTATTTAGTGACTCTTAAATAATTTAACAATAGCTTCATGTGGAGTGTTATTATAATACAACAACTTACATCTTAATGCTTAATACAAATAGATAAAATTAATAATAATACTAACGTTGAACCGAAATATTTAATTTAAATTTTGTAATATATTGTTCGGTATTATCTTTATTCTTAGCTGATTTATTTTAATATAATTGCTTTTTGGAATAACATAAAGTTACAGTGGTGTTTTTAACTTGAAGCTGGATTATAATTTATCATTACAATGAAATATGATTTCAACTTCAATAAGCTCTTTACAATACATCATACAAATAAATCTTGATCTCTTAAAATACTGCAATTGCAAATCGTGTTTGTCTAAATCCTTTTGTGAACATAAATTTTTATTGTTTTAAGAAATATTGATTAATTCATAAAACCTCTTCTATAAATAAATTTCCACTATCAGTTATGTATAGTTCGAAAATTCTTGTTAAATGTTCAAATGTTTTCCAGCTGATAATATGAAGCAGTTTTAATAAATGCATACCATATTCAGATATAATTAAAAAGCAGTAGGCTACTATGTATTAAAAAAAAATGCATACACTAAAAATACTGCCACAAACGTAATGAATATAAATCATAACCGAGTGTTATTTAAACTGATAAAACAGTTCTAAATTTTTTTATTCCATGGTACCTACCGAGGCAAATTTGAAGTGTGGCGATTTGTTTTTTTTGCGATTTATTACTAATTTCTCGAGTTGCGTATTCAACAAATAACTTATACAGTACGTTATTATCCCTATACTTCAGCGGCACATTTCTAATGTACAGTGTTTTATTGTACAGTAGTTCACAGGCTGACTTCAAAATCGTATCAATCCTTTAGTAATGAAAAATGAACAAAAGGCGATGAGGTTCAGAGATGATACATTTACCATAAGAGAATATTGAAAATTTCATTCTAAATAATTTACATAATTTTTCCTCCAAAGGACCATAGCTCGTGCTTGAAGGAGGGATTCATAAAATAATAAAGTGGCAAAATAAATGATATAAGGCATGATACAAAACAAAAACAAAAAATACATCTCTAGTAGCTTTTCAATTATACTTTTTATTAATTTTATTTGCAACTATTAATTTTAAGAATTGCTTTTTTCGATGGTCGGTAAAAATACGACGTGAGTGACTTTAGAGAGAACAGTTATCAAATAGTAACACTAACACGGGTAATTTTTTAAATTTTTTACAAGATCTCCATCGCATTTTCTTTGAAGCCTGCTTGGAGGATTACCGGGTAAATGTTTCGTGTAGACGTTTCGTATCAATCAGGTTTTGTTTTTAAATAGCTTTCGCTTTGAAACGTCTGTGAGATTAATTAAATGATATTGTTAACGTATTGTATGTGTAAGTCGTTGTGTAACGTTTCGTTGGTTACGTACCAGCGTGAGTTAAATAAAATTATATAAAATTTAATAAAAGTCAATTAAATTCAATATTATGAATTTTTTCATTTTTCTGTAGAAGCATAAGGAAGCCCAGGAAAAAGTAAACATAGTTAGGCCTATATTGGAAGCTACAGAGATGAATTTCCTACAAGGGGTTAAAACAGTAGGACAGGATTCAAAATTTCAGTATAGGCCTATGGAAAGAGTTGCAGACAGTTAGTGTAAATGAGTGAACCAGTTATTATTACAATAAATGAATGAAACATTTTCTGTAAATAAAGGGCGATAGAACTCCGAAACAGGTTCTGAGATTCAGGCTTAATGACAAAATAGCTTTGGATAACCTCTACAACCTAGAAAAATAATTTTATTTACAGCTTTCTAACTTAATATTTTAATAACCAAACGGATAAAATGGCTGATACGCTAAAGTGAAAAATAATAATAACAAGACTATTACATTTTGATACATTTTTAGCATAAATGCAATCTTAAATTATACCTAACTAAAAAAAAAATCAGTGTTATATAGGTTTTAAGTGTTATGTATTAAGTTTAACATATTTATTTTTAAATTTTGGTGCACTAAGACAAGTTGGTGGCTTCTTTTATGCCATTAACTCAATTTCTTTTTTAACAAATATGTTGGCAGGTGGTGAATACAAAATTACATAGGGAAACCGTAAATATTTGGTGGACCTGAAAAGGGATGTTTTGTTGCTGCAAACTTCCTTCGCGGTACTCCGTCAATCACTATTTCGTTCGTTGATGTGTGCTCGTCGGAAACTGGAAGCTGCGTGCCGATAACGGTTGTATTGTACTCGCTTTTAAAGCATTTAAAGAGGGAGGAACCAACTCGCTTTCTGATTGGTCGAAGCGATGTCTTTTCTGATTGGCCAGAGGTTACGTCACCAGTCTGAGGATGCTCATTGTATATTGTAAAATCGGTAAAATAGTACTGATATAGAAGGTACGTTGGTAACATATGGGTAGATTTTTTAATATAATGCACATTCTCACAATTTTTCCAAGATGATTGCCGACCTTCTGGGAGGAAACGGCACTAAGGAAAAGGTAATTTTCGCAAGTTAACATTGGACAGTTGCATTTATAAAGGGAATTCTAAATAAACAAGGTACTTAACACACTCATCGTGAAAATTAAAAGCAAAAAGAGTTCCCACCGAAAATTAGAACAAGAAAATCTTAAGACTACTACTCTAAACATGAATTAAAAGTGTTAATCTTTGAAAACCCATTTAAATAGATAATCTAGAGAAAAATAAAATTGACGACAAGGCCATAATAGATTTTTAATGTTTGAAATATACATTTCAATTCTACCGTCTATTTGGTGTCATACAGTCTTTATTCTACACTTTAATGCTGTCACGTAAGATGAAGGGTGACTGATGAAAACAGGTATTGAAACAAGATAACGTACCAGAATATGAACACAACTGAATTTACTGTAATATTATTATTATTATATATATTACTATTGATTATTTTCACATGATTATAAAAAAATAAAAATAAAAATTGGTACCTATGATGACTAAAATTATATATGATATGTGACGTAAATGAAGCACGGCATGCAACTTCTCTATTCTCAGAAATTTTTCGTTTATTTTTCATGTTTTACTGTTGTTATGATTGCCCTGAATCGATGTAATGTCATGGTCATACATTTCTTTGTGCCCTGACTTAAGTTATAATAATAATACTCGTTTATTCTTCTGTTTAGTCACAAAATATTACTGTAATTATTTTAATTGTTTTTTTAAACAATTTAAAAATTTCTTATATTATTGCAGTTTGAAAATTCAATCCACGTTTATTGTTTTATAATTATACGAACAAACCCAGTTCACTGTGCTTCATGAGAAATTACATAAAGCTTTAAACTTTTATAAAATCTTACACTGTACCAATAAAACCAATTCATCCTGGAAACAGAAAGATTGTTGACAAAAAATACACCCATCCCACAGGCTAACATAGATATTTAGGAATCATGCATAACAAAGACTTACTTTGAAACCTCATATTTTACTAAAACGACAAACCAATATACAGACAGAACAAAATCGTTATCCAGTTTAAGTGAAAGATATTCTTCTCCTATCAATTTGTTGATTAAATGTATAAAAGCTACATAAATACAATTTCTGAAGCCCATATCGAAATATGTTTCTTACTTTTACGGATTCACTAAACAAAGTAACATAGCTCGATCGCAGTCTTGTCAGTGGAATTATTGTGGTACTAATTTGCAGATATTGCAGTCTTGCCATGGTGCGAACTAATCGAGACTGTTCTTAATTACCTACAAGTTTTTTATATCTTCGACACAATAAAACAATAGTATCAACGTTTCCCAAAAAAAAAAAAAAAATAACGAACTAATCATTGCCTTCAACGATAAAGTGTTCCGAAGTCACGAATAGTTTTGATTGCTTGTAGAAAGATAATTTAGATCGCAAAAATTAAATGAAGTACCTCCCAAACGGAGAATGTACCACAAAGGTACCTTTTTTCTGAAAATAAAATTTTCCACTCCCTGTTAAATAAAATTTATCATAGACGAAAATCGTGCCACTAAAAAAGTTGTACAGTATTGTGATAAAAATTAAAGAGAATAAAAAGACTCTATATGGTTAGTTTGAGGAATATATCGAATATTTGTAAAAATTTAAAAGGATTTTATTGCTTTTTTCTACAACACGTTTTATAATCTCATTAGGCGAGGTTTATTTAACTAGTTTATAACCATGTAAACTTGTTTAAGAAAATAACCATACTGTGATGTTTTACCTCAACTAACAGTAAAGTGAGTAAAAAATTAAAAATACTTACAGTTTTCTAATCTGTTCATCTTTTAACTCATATACTATTCAGATGAAAATTCTGGAAACTTACCTGTAACATAAAAATTAAAAATTTGTTAAAATATCTGGGCACCCCAGTTTCATAGTACAGGTCACAACTAGGTGCCTGATGAGTATTATAATACTTTAAAACGTTCTTATCAATAAATATTTCATTTCCGTTTTTACAATATAATTCTTACTACAACCTACATCCAAAACTATAATACATGAAAAATAATACTTATTTTGTACGAGGTGGAGGAAATGTACCTACCCAACTATGGATAAAACCCAAGTCCTAATGTAGGTGTTTTCATCTTTACCGACGTTTTTTATTTTATCCTGTTTACTAATGATTAAACGTAATTTAGGCTTATGCATTTCAGTATTTACATTGGCAAAAGTATAACTTAGGAACAATTTTAATGATTTTCTGCTTTTGCTTATCAAAATCAGTAAATAATGGAACGTTTTTAAGAATGCGGTCTTAGTATGCATTTTATAAAAAAAACTGTGTGTAATTAAAGTTATAGACAATTTAAGAATCCTATAATTTTTTTCATATAATTTTTTTTAATGCATAATCTGTTGTATAACAAGAATTAACACATGAACGAATTACAACCCACTGGTGTAATTAACAAATTATAGCATGAAATATATATTATACTGTTCTTAATTATTATTTACAATCAAAATTAGATAAAAAAAAACAACAAAAAACCTCTTTTACAACGAAAAAACAAAATGAGAAGTAACAAATAATAATTTAAGCACATGATTACAAAATATATATACACCGGACTTTACTGGATTTAACAATTTTCATTCAGTTATTTACGACATTCTCACTCAAACACGCCAGTCATCTACAGAATATTAACATTATAATTATTATTTACAATTAAAAATCACACTGTCAGAATCGCTCTGGGAGATCTAGTACTGTAGTACGTTTTATTCTATGAATATCATTGCTGTTGTCTAAGTCATTGATTTTGTGCTAAGTGATTTACGTGGTTGTTTAGACGTTTGATGTATTTGCAACTGAAACTTCGTATTTCTTCTCGTACCGTTTGCAAATCCATATCACGATGTATATCGGCGTTGGTAATATACCATGGTGCATTTAGTATGGTCCGCAGAGCTTTTGATTGAAGCCGTTGTAGAATTTCGATGTTTGAAGTCGATGCTGTGCCGCATAACTGAATCCGGTAGGTCCAAACCGGCTTCAGCATGGATTTGTACAAAAGTAGTTTGTTATCAATCGAAAGCTGGGAACGCCTACCAACGAGCCAATACATCTTCCTAAATGTTAAATCCAGTTGTTTCCTTTTCACTTAAATTTGTCTGCGCCGAAACAGACTTCTATCTAAGTACATTCCTACAGTACATTTTTATTTAAAGCAGTTTTTTATACAGAGTTTAGTTTAGCGTCAATAAAGTGATATTCAGTATTTTTAAGTCTGTTTGACAGCTCAAGCCAATTTAGTAATTTTTGCTTACATGATTGAGTGTAGTATACGTTCCACGTCAAAATCGGCCTCTCCAAATACAGACCAAGATACCAAACATTGTTTGCTTATGGAAGAGTTTGGTTAAATAAAATTATTGTGGACACGGTTTTTCACAGACACGGTTCGCGTTTTATATTTCGGTAAAGCGGAGTTTTACTGTTATAAAATAATACAATGATGCGGTTAGAAAACGGTTTGCTTTAGTCGATTACCATGAAACGTATGAATACTTGTCCATTTATTAGCTTTATAATACTAATGAAAATTTATAATAATATCATTTAATATATATGTATAGCGTTGTTAGTTATTAGCAATTCATTAAAATCTGGTGTTGTTATGAGTAATAATACATCATACTTTATCATCACAATATTATATAATAACTTTAAATTTAATATATTAAGTATGTATTAATATCAGTCTCCATATATAACAGGACTAGTATAATGTTTCATATGATCTTCATTTAACATTCATTATGTAATACAGAGCGGTTCATTAGTGAAAGAATGAATTCCAATTACGTACTTCCATATTGATCCCTCGAATGGCGTTGTAATGTTATGGCTTATACCTAAAAGTTACAGCATCAAGTTTTAAGGGTATTAATTAATTCATTCAACCTTAGTTTAATATTATACTATAAAATATATTGCGTTTCTCATCAAAATAACATAATTTGGCCAATTTTTAAATATCCATAAAAATACAATATATATTGGATACTCCTACTTATTTAATTTAATGATATGCAATTATTTCCACGTAGTAAAATTACCAACATAATGATCTAAGATTTCATGTTTTACAGATACCTAATTTTAAAAAGTTTCTTGTTTGAAGTTACTGTAGTTATAAGAAAGTTTACCAAGATTTTCGTATGAGTTATGGGAAATTTTTTATTTAGCAGTTACCTACACATGATGTTGGTTTGAATCTGTAGAGGTTTTTTAATAAAACAAGGAGTGAGGTTGTTTACCGTGCCTTCCTCACTGAGTGGAAAAGTAAACTTATCAGGATGACAGGCCATCTGAAAAGCACATATTTTCCACTCTGCAAATGACACCACTTCATTCACCAGTGAGTCTGGCTGTATAATGGAATTTATTATTTTTAGAGGAGACAACTCTGATTAGTGTCTTTTACAACTCTGTCTCTTCTGTTTTTGAGTAGTTCAATCATATAATTTGCTGACTATGTGATAAGAAACAGAACTACTTTATATAGCCCTGGAACCATCAGATCGAGTGCAATTAATTTAACACTTCACCTGCCTGTTGTAGGCAACACATGATACGAACACCAAAAAATCCTTATCGGATAAAACTATTAGAAAATTACATACAATCAAAATGTTCGCGGATTAACCCTTCTTTAGATATTTTGTTTGGAAAGTCTATTCGGTTTGCCATTTAAAGTACTGCAATTAAATTATGAAAGAGCGGGTTAACATATAAAGTTAAAACAAAATTATTCCCCACTATTTCACATACAATGAATTCATTAAAAAATAAAACCGTTTCCGTTTAAATTTAAACCCTTTTTGTGCAGTAAACCATATTAAAGATATTTAAATTTTAAACATTATGTTGAAATTTAATTTCAAAAACATTACAGGATTCAAAAATGGCAGCCATAAAACTAATTAGTATGGACACTTACAGAACGCTCTGTATCTTAGTTTCAACTTATGATAAAACGAAAACCATATTTAACATGTAATAATATTTAAACAGGATATCACATGACCGTATTTTGAAAATATTTCAGCAAAATGATGTACAACAAAACACATTTTACAATTTGAAAATTTCGGACCAAATTTGTTTAAATTTGGAAATGTTTGAGGCTGTGAAAGAATTTTCAAAATCGGTTGGGTAGTTTCTGAGATTGTCTCATACAAACAAACAAAATATTTATATATAGATATAAATAAAATGTTATTTCTTTAAAGTATTGGTAAAAATTAGTAAGTTTAATTCCAAAGTATTCAGTTTAGGTTAAAATCGTACAGTTAACAAAGCATACCTTCTTTTCTAAATCTATAAACAATGTGCAACGTGCATGTCACCACTGTTTCCCGAATATCTGGCTTGCATTGATATGCAGTTATTGTACTGAATAAACGATAGTAGGCTACGTGAATGTGCAATACATGCTAGATATAGTTGATATTAATACAGAAACACAACATCATATTCTATTATATATGTATTACATAAACAGACTGAGAAATACGTTAAATATTCTATTGCATGACTGCACTGCATATTTGGAAATCATTGGAATGAGGATGAAATTGTTGGAGAATCTTTCTTGTTGTATCCATACCACAAATAATTGAACATAGGTAAATAGATTGATACAGTATCATACAAATTGGATTAGATGAAATAGTTATTGAATTATTCAATTTATAGAAAGTTATTTGATGAAATAGAGTACTGACTCAATTTTTCCTGTAAATATACTCGTATTTATATCATAAATGTAAAGTAATAAAACCAATAAATTCTAATAACCTAAATATTTATCGTAGATTTTCAATTTACATTTGCAGTAATAGGTAACTATTTTCTATCATTCCTATGGGTTAACAATTTAAACTACTGTATTTAAATTTAAGTTATTATTAAGATAAAATATTAAGATAAAAACAAACAACTTGTAAAGTGAGCCAACCAGAAATGTTTTTACCTTTGTAATTTTGTTATAGTTTTTATTATTTTATTGTATGTTACAAACAGTTACTATTTATCTACACTGATATTACATTAACACTATCGAACAAGTAATGTCAAAATTCAATTTAACGGGGAGATGGCACGATGGTTTTAACTCAAAATTTCGATTTTTGGTTTTTTATGTTTTTCAACAGTTTAGGCCTAGATCTACCAGAAAAACATTAAATTACGTCAAAAGATTTTTTATGAAAATATTAAGTTTTATTAGGTTTACGTCATACAAAAATTATCATGTTACCAAGAACGAATATTCTTCATAATTTTATACTGCTAGTTTTAGTTTTTAAAATATCTGGATCACTGTTGTTTGTTTTCTCAGCTGTTGGTTCAGCTTTCTAAACAAGTTGATTGAAAATTTACTTGTTGGTGTATATTTTGTTTTTGATTTGTGTCTTCTTGTTTCTTGCGTTTTCCCGCAAATATAGATTTTTAACACTAGGTACATTTTTCTCAGAAACCAACAAACCTACCAGGCTGAAATTTTTACCAGTTAATTATCTTGTACATCCACATTTACCGGCATTTTTATGACTTCCTCAGGTGGTCCAAAAATTAGTAATACGTAACAAAAATAGAAAACAATCTGTAAAAATTTTATGTTATTTGTAACTTTTTAAAAAACTGTATGGTTCAAAGATTAAATTGAAAAAATGTCTGTAGTACTAGAAGAAACCCAACACCTATAGTGTGTAAAGTTTAAATTCCCTATCCTTAACCCATCCTATGAAAATTGTACCTAAAAATAGCAAATTTAACATTGGCGGGATACGAATTACAATCTCCCCTTAAAATAAAACAAAAAAAGACTCAATCATCATCCTAATTTCTTGGCTCTAAATCTACTCAACAATATCTATGATGATTTTAAAAGATTATAAAGATACTGTGTACTAGATTTAAGATATAGCTTTTAAAGATTTTTAATTTTTTTTTTTAATTTGTCTCCTTCAAGTATGACAACAGCAGTATTTTCACCAGCGAATGAAATTATAAACACGTGAATGAACATTTATTATAATTATTAATAGTTCAATTTAATGTGAATACATTATAATAACGAAGCTGACTTAAAAGATAATAATTTACTTATCTTTGTTCAATAAAATACAATTCAACCTTTTGAAAAATTTGTATAACAAATAAAACAAAACAATAAACATTAAGCTAACGTGATATCAGATACTTTTGAAACCGGTAATCTTATTTGGCATAGAAACAATGTACTCCAAAAGAGAAACATTATTGCATCTGGGAGAAATTGAGAAAAATTGAAATAAAAATATCCTAAGAAAATTTGTAGTTATGAAAAGGAAAATAGAGTACAGTCATACGAAATCATCTGATCAGGATATTTACGATACGGAAATTGTAAATGAAGTTTTGATATGAACAGATACATTGAAAACATGATTAAAATTGATAAAAAATTATTGAAAAAATATTTGAAAACATTAGTTATATGAGAAAACTTAAGCATACATATGAACGAAACCAACGCTTAAAAACCAAAAGGAGGAAAATGAAAACTTCGATATGCTACACGGTAATTTAAAAAGATCTCGAAGATTTAAAAAAATAGCCCATAGAGTCAACACTATTCTCTCTGAAATTCAGAGAAAAAGAGTTAAATACCCAGAAGAAGAAAGAAAAAGAACATCAGCGTGGATAAAAGATAGGTGGAAAATATGAAAAAAAAACTCGAATAGAAACGTAAACAAATCGTAGTTTATATGGCCTAGGAGGTTGCGTATGTTGCGATTATAAACGATTTATATTTGCTCAACTTTCGGTAAAGTTTCCTACGAATAGTTTTTTAGTATAACATATACCTGCCTGGTACTTTAAAGTTGTTGTGATGGGTTTCACTCTACATACTACGACGTGCGAGTCCGTTATAAGTTGAAGAAATACCAACTGAAACGAGTAATTTTACTTGATATTATTAGACCATAAATTGGCTAGCATACGACTTAATTTTTGTACTGTATTCTTTACCAATTTTAATTTAGACTTAATATCCGATTTTATTAAAATATAATAACTGTTAATGATATAGGCCTCTATTTATATCTGTTTGATTTATCTCAGTAGGTTAAAAAAATTATTAGTGATTTTGATACTTGTTAAAATATTGAATCTAGAAAAAAAGATAAATAAAATAAATCAAAGTAACACGGTCAGCAATAATTTTGCAGAAAATTCGTTTCAGTTCTAAGAAAATATAATTTAGGTAACGAACGTTAGTTATTCATAAAACAAATTTATTGCCCCTGTAATAAAAATTATAACGACAATTTCGGTGGTGAAGCTGGATGCGTGAGAGAATGTTTAGCCAAAGAATCTGGAAGCGACTGTTGGTTAGAATCTGAAAGATTTATACTTCATTGTACTCTAACATCATAGCTCTAAAACAATATTATCGGTGAATATCTATAGCCTTGATTCATCCTTAGGAAAAAATATAATAAATAAATTAGGATAATTGTGGGGAATTAATTTATTAATACATATTAGTAATTTATTTATTCAAGGTCGATTAGTAATAATTAGATAAATTTTAATTCCTGTTATTAATTGTAATTGTTTAAATAATGGAATTTGAAAGTTAGAAATGTGTATTGCAATGTTAAAAGATAAAATTTTTAAACTCTTTAACAAAATCAACGTTGCTTAAGTAATGCTAAGATTACGGTTAATTTATCAATTTTAGTTTACTTCGTGTATCTTAATGTATTTCAGAAAAATTATAGACTGTCGGAATGTCAATAAATTGGTAAAATTTAAATTAATGCTAATTTATTTAAATTGTCCTTTTCTAATCTACAACTAATTCACATTTTCTACTTTACTTCCAACTTTCTCCCTTTTATCAACGCTGATTTCGCATTCGACAAATCATGCAAACATCTAAAATATAACATCAACAGGTAAATTTACTACTATTGATAAACATTATCGCTGTGGTAAATACCATGGAATATGATGTGCATAAAAATTGACTGTATAAAATTTTCTTCAGGGACAAAGAAAATTAAATAACTTGTATAGCAATTCATCGTTCAATTTGAAAAAGTTGAATTTTACACTAATCTTACCATGGGAATGTCTTAACCTATATAAATGTGTATTGAACTAACTTCATTATGCAAGATGGAAGTAACGTTTAATATTTTTCTACAACAATAATTTTATGGCTGTTTTACTTATGACAATATTGCATTAGATAATATAAAGAAAAAATTAAAAGTTAGGTTAATTTATAAAATTTCTGAAATTATGGTAATTAATAAAATCAAATTACGAAGAAATTAGGCTATTATTGTTTTTACTATCTCTATGTTGTTATAGTTGATATGATGAAATAATATCTAAGCAAATAAATGTGGACGAATTAAACAGAAAAATACAGTGTAATAACTGTGAACTATTTTTTTTCTTAAATCCCTAATGTGTGTACGTTGCAATCTGTTCAATTCAGAACAATAAGCAACCCCATGACCCAATGAGATGAGACGTAGATGATATGTAAGACGTGTAAATGAGGTGTAGTTTTGTACAGACTCGGGTCGACCATTCCTGAGAGAGTATGGTTAATTGAACCCCAACCATCAAAGTGCACCGGCAGCCACTGTCTAGTATTCAAAACCGTATAAAAGTAACTACCTTCACTAGGATTTGAACCAGGAACCTTAGTCTCCAAAAATCAGCTGTTAAACAGCTGACTTGTGGCGACGACTTTACCTCTAGACCAACCCGGTGGGTTATGAACTCAATTCATAACAACTCTGAGTTCACACCCAGAGTTGGGTGTGAACTCTTAGTTTACATAACTTACTTGTACCTTTATTATGGATAATACTATTTTTTTCTTATTTAATTTAATCTTTTAAATATGCAAAAACGATTGGTAAAAGTAATCAGAACGTGTTGTAAAATAAGAAAAAATGACTGATTGATTAGAGAAGGAAACAACCCAAAGATAATGCTCCAGAAAATTAATCTGGTAATGTAATTTTTAATTAATTTGTGCTTACGGTATAAAGTTAATGTATAATGTATCTACTCAATTGGAGATTCAGCCGTCTTTATGCAATTATTGGCAGATCGGAATAACTTGTATGGTGTATTAAGTGTTTATTATGATTTCGAAGTCTGCCTACAACCTTATAATACAATTTTAGGTTTGTGTCGTTAACTTAAAGATTGCGTTTCAGTACGTATTTGTTTTGGATACGTAAATTAGTAACTAGTCGCAAGTATGTCCTTATTAAACGCTATATTCGTCAAATGATTAATGAATTTGCTTCACCATAAGTCTGATTACTGTACAGATCGATTTTGGCGTTTCTTATTACGTTTAGAATTTCTAATCCGTGAGTAATTATGATCACTTCTCGAAAAATTTGTATAACTGTAAACAGTGAACTGTAGTACAGCTTATTGTCGACAACTACTTTCCATGTTAACCGCCTGACTAAAACAACCTAAGATACATAACATAGTTTGCTTGGAGATGTGGTCTATTGAAAAAAATTGTGAACACTTTTGTCAGTGAAGGGTGAAGGTCATTTGGTACGTTTTTTTTAAAATATTTTTTAATAACGTAATTCAAGGATACCAAGTAATTGTGACGAAAATTTATTGTCGCAACAATATTGTTACTTACAAATAAATTTAAAAAAATAATATAAATTTTATTTTTGTTTGATCAGGCCTATATAAATGTTCTTTAAACAAGGAACTTATTAGGTCTAAATTTGTTTGAGATAGTATAATTTTTAAATGAACAATTTAAATATTAAATCATAATGTTTTTTTTTTAAATTCAGTGGTGGATTATGTTGCTGAAGCTCTCGCACGTAAAGAGTATGCCGCAGGTGCTTTTCTCGATATAAGCCAAGCCTTTAATCGGGTTTGGCACAGAGGCCTGCTCGCTAAATTAAAAGTTCTTCCTTCCCATTATTACTTAATAATTCAGTCCTTTTTGATGGAACGTTTCTTCTATGTCTCTGAAAAAAATGCTGATTCTCATTACTGCCCACTACTAGCTGGAGTACCTCAGGGATCTATCTTGGCACCACTTTTATATTCTATTTACACTTCCGATATACCATCCCATCCACATACACTTCTTGCTTCATACGCCGATGATACTGTAATATTGTACTCTGCCGATAACCCCGCTCAAGTATCGTATGTCCTTTAACAGCATATTTCCCTCCTAGAATCATGGCTCACTAAATGGCGGATAAAAGTCAACACTACAAAAACGTCTGACGTTTTATTTACCCTGCGTAAACGTATCTGTCCTCCTTTGAATCTTTATGACACTCAACTTCACACTTCTGAATCTGTCCGTTATCTAGGTTTATAACTAGATAAGAGGCTCACATGGAATTTTCATGTAAATAAAACGAGAAAGGCACTCCAGGACAGGTTCAAACAGTTGTACAGACTTCTTTCACGCATATCCAAGTTACCAACTACGTCCAAATTAACCACTTACAACTCCTACCTTCGACCAATATGGAGCTATGCCAGTCAGCTTTACTGCTGTGCAAAACCATCGGTATTGGCAAAGATTCAGAGTTTCCAATCAAAGATTTTATGGAGGATAGTTAAAGCCCCATATTATGTAACCAATAGAACGCTAAACTCAGACTTAAACGAACCCTACATAAATGACGTTTTGTTAAAACTATATACAAAATTTAGAAAGAAACTCGTGAACCACCATAACCCATTGATCTCAAATCTGGCTTTGCAGACTCTCCCAAACAATCCAATAAGACGTCTGAAACGTCAATGGAGCCGAGACCTCATCTACTAACGTAGTACTGTAATTGACTATCCGGTACAATTTTCTAAATGCTACACTTGCCTATTCACGTCGGAGTTCTGTCACTGGACTGTGTCTCCACTCACGTTTGTATACCATGTTAATTTTTCCCAAATTTTGTGATATCACATTCACTGATTGTTTCTAACAGATTGTGAATTTCCTAAATAGAAATAAAAAATAAAATTCAGAATCGTCAACTGCAAATTTTCAAAAACTTCATGACTTCGTACATTAACACCCCGTGTCAAATTACCCATGGAATTCATAGCAGAGCATGACAATTGACATATCCTTCTTTCACAGTGAATTTTCGGCAGCATCAAAAGTTTTGAAATTCCAAACATGGGATTTAAAAGTTAAAATTCAAAGTGTAATATTAAATTATTGGTATAAAAGCTCATAGAGGATTGCCTTAAATAATGGAAAATAAAAATTAACGAACTGAAATCGTCACGTCACAAGTAATATTTATGCTTACCCGAAACGATTGCCGATCTGTCACAGTCAATACCGATGAAATCCAACACACCAATGACATATATGATACCTAGGCTTACATCTTGACAAGTTACTTACATGGGATACACATATTAAAAAACACGACATAAAATATTAATAAACATTTAATATATTAAATAGATTATTAGACAGACGCTAAAAATTATTTTTAGAGAATAAGACGCGAATTTACGAAACAGTCGTAACACCAGTCTGGACTTACAGAGTACAATTATGGGGTTCTGCTAAACTATCACAACCAAAGAATTCAGGTTTTTCTTAATCCCTATTGAGTATACGTTGCAATCTGTTCAATTTAGAACAATAAGATACCGCAAGAGCCAATGAAATTAAAATGATATGCATGACTGTAAATGAGATGCAGTATTAAACAGACTCAGACCGTTCATTTCTAAGAGAGTATGGTTAATTGAACCCCTACTATCAAAGTAAACCGGTAACCACTCTCTAGTATTCAAATCCGTTATAAGTAACTAGATTTACTAGAATTGAACCACGGAACCTTCGTCTCCGTACATAAGCTGTCAAAAAGCTGACTCGTGGCAACGACTTTCCTACTAGACCAACTGGTGGATTGATTCAGAAAATATAGAAGAAAATATTTTGTTCGATGACACTAATAACTACTACTTCTTAACCAACAGCACACAACACAACAACTTACTTCTTCTGTACTTCACAGTCCTAGCAAAAGACCTTTGAAATTCATTATAAACTCGATTTCAAACACACAAATTCGTTCATATAACAGGTAAATTTGCGAGTCATACCAGGTAATACATGGAGAAGGCTCAAACGCCAAAATATCATCTCTAAAGGAACTAATGTGGTTGCGGCGTTGTCAGCACCAATAAGTCTGTACAAATAATTAATTTTACAACTTTTATTTAAAATTTGTTTATTATTATTCTAATAATAGATTGTAAATAAACACAATAAAGTTTAAAAAAATTAAACATATGAAATATGCATTGAACTAAACAATGCAACTTTTAATAATACGATTAATTGACGTTACTGAAAAATGTAAATTTTCTATAGTTTGGTTTAATCTGCTTTTGTGCACAAAATAATATGGGATTTTATGCTTCGATCATACTTAATAATGAATGCAATAAGTATTGGATTACGTACACAAAAACTTACTAGTTTTAAATAAGTAGTAGATCAAATGATTTTAAAAATAAAAACGATTTAAAGCACACAGATAGAACTACCATTGTGATTCAATTTCTATTAATTTTAATTTGTCATTTGTTCTCGTTAACCTTCGACATTAATCTCATATGAGATATCCTGTATCATCTAAACTGATCCGTTATTTAGCTACTTTGACACATTCATACTTAATATGGGATAATGATTTATGTTTTATTTTAGTTTTTATGATTTACATGTTATTATTTTTAAATTTAATTAAATAATTTTTAATTTATTTAAGTCTCGACTATTTTTTTCTCTTTTATATTTTTTACAAAAATAAATATCAATGGGTGTGTTATGAGCAGACCCAGCGTTTTAAATACCTGAGATGTGATTTAAAATACACTAAAAATTGCAGACATGATAAGTAAACTGAATCGTTTTCGGTAAATATGTGGAATGATAGCGCGGTCACTAGGTAAGAAGTTCGGAATGATACCCAGTTGAAGTTTTACAAGTTTCTTTTTTTTCCAGTAGCTACTGTTGCACAGTAGTGAGTTTTGGGCACTTTCTAAGAAACATGAACGTCAGATCAAGCCAGAGGATATGCGGTTCTTGAGAAAAGTTCAGGAGTTTAGATTTGATGGTTCACATTAAAAATGAGGAAATCTGGGCATATTTAAATATCTCCCCTCTATTAAAAATAGTTGACAAATGCTGAGAGAAGTGTGAGGAACACTTAATGGGCATGAGTGAAGATCGAGGGGCGAAAGGGGCGTTGAGATACATACCTGCTAGACAAAGAGATGTAGGTAGACCTAGAAAAAGATGGGCAAACAAGTCGGAACAGGTCGAAAGGCCTAACCCATGACAGAAGAAGAAGATGACAGAAAGAAGAAGAAGAGGGAGGAGGAGGAGGAGTTTTGACCATCAGTTTTGACCTAACGGGTTAGAACTATGGGTACAGCTAGTTCATCAAAATTAGAAAAGTGCAGCGCATTCAATTACAATAACTAAAATTTGTAGCATGTTATTTTATGGAAATTATATCGTTGGTTGACCTGTGAACTGTATAAAATTCAGTAAATTAATATTTTTATGACTGTTAAGAAATTACATAAACTGATTTTGTTTGTATTTATTTAATATTTTTTGTATGCACGAAATTTTATCTCTCAACGTAAACAATATTTTATTAATTAATATTTTCATTCAGCTGTGCAATGACGTCACAAAAGGGACATTTTACGTACGTGAAAATAATATAAATGCAACCAGTGAAAAAGGTGAATATAGAATAACCTGATTCATAATTCGGTTCAAAAGTAAATTTACATTATACCATGAGACATATTTTATTTACAAATAATTTTAAAAGATGTTAACAAAATAAATATTAAGTAAACCGGTAAAAATGGGTACCGGTTTACTTTGTGCCTAACCAGAGTAATAGAATGACGTTTAATTTGTTGTTAATTATTTTGAATATTGAATGAATTGTTCAGAGTGTTTATTACTCATTTGTTCAAGTCACTTTTTTAAGAGCTGATTATCGGTGACGAATATTCTGTGGCTACTTACAGACTAATAACAGACAGGAGTAACCGGTGTACTTTGTTGGTTGGGGTTAAATTAACCATACACTCTTAGAAATGGTTGGCCTAACACTGTACAGGACTTCACCTAATTTCTACGTCATACATAACATCCGCATCTCATTGTGTAACAGTGTTACTTATTGTTGTTAATTAAATAAATTACAACGAACACACGTTAGGGATACAAAATAACCTATTTAATTTATGTTATCTAGAAAGGTTTCATCTCGAACAATAAAATAAACTATGGATAACAATAAAGAATGTATTTAAATTAAAAAGAACAATATATTTAAATATACGATACTCTTTATTGCAGCGTTTTCCATCACAGTAGCGTTTTTTTATAACAAACTATGTAAAACTAAAGAAAGACATAAATTCTTTCGATATTATTGTTTTTGTAAGTACTAAAATGTAATGTTGTTCGTTGTCTACGATATCCGATTGGTGCAAACGATTTTCCCCTTACATAACATAAATTCATGTGTACTATTGTATGTATTTACGTACTTTTATAAACGCAGATATGTCGAGTTCAAAGGAATAAATGTACAGAATTTGATAGCATAGAATTTAGAGTGGAAAAATATTAAATCGAGCTGTCCGTCGCATTATGATCAATATTGCAACAGAAATACTACGGCTTTAAAAACCGTGACAAGGGATTATTTTATTTTTCTGGAATGACATAAACAGAAAAAAATACTTTCCTTACTCAGACAGTTTTACTTGATTCTATTTAAAAAATATATTCTAATATAAAATTCTTTAGAACATCGAAATTTATTACTGAATATAATCAAAATCAGTGTTTCTTTTCAAAATGTACGTCGTCTTTACCAAAGTAAAATGTCGTGATCTCTTATACAAACTTATTTGCAATAAAAAATTGTAAAATCAATCAATATACAAACTAGAATAATAAATTTTATAATGTACTGTTCATTAGAACTGGTTAACCTTAAAACCCAAACGGTGGTAATTTTTACAAAACAGTTTCGCAATACTATTCATAGACTCGTGTAGTCATACACTTTTCTGAAATATTTTCAAAACGTCAGTTTCAAGGTACTACGTTAGTAAATAGGGTGCGGTGAAGAGTTCCGTTTTGTATTACTCAGAAGCAGTTTCTCAAGCCAGTCTCACAATTTTTACGAGCATTTGTTCTATTACCAGGGTTTTCAGAACAATCCTGAAAATAAGAAGCTCGTAATCATTCATTATTACATCACCACGAAATTCCGTATTGTTTCATTAGATGTGTCATAATAACTCTAGCAGTAAAACTCGTCATTGGTCTCAGTATATGTTTTATAGCATGAACAAACACGTTACCCATGTTCCTAATGTATGAAAGAAACTAAGTATGGATGAAAAAATGGCTTAACAACCCTTCCATATCAACATATTTTCGTACATCAGTTGAAGCGACAAAAATTATGACCAAGAATTTCAAACCTATTTTTTTTAAATTACACGTCACCGGATGGTGCTTGAAATGGCGGGAAAACCCTTAAATCTTTGGTGCTCCTGAGAAAGGCCGTTTCTGTGTGTTTCTACCGGAGTGCATACAGTTCGTTGGTGGCCCTGAAAACCTTATGGAATAAGTCTTGGGAGGACCGCTGCAGTCTATTGGCCTTGACTGAGACCGGTGTAGGCTCCGCTTGACTGCTGCGAGAGCCGTGTCACAACTTTGGGGTCGGTTAAATGCTTAGTGAAATGGCACTGAGAAGGAACATTGAGTTAAGTCTAGGAAAAGACCGATGAAGGCTGCGGGGATGGTTGCTGTATCTCGCCCAAAAACAAAACTTTCTCTCTCAATCTTTCTCTCACTATCTCTCACTCTCTCTCTCTAACCCCCTCCACGTACATATCTCCCTCTACGCCATCACTCGCTCGTGGATCCAGTTCGATCTTGATTGGAGTTGTAGAGCGCAATGACGATTGGCCAATCGCAGTGCTGTTACGTATTAGTTGTAGGAGCGGTTTACTAGCTTTCAGCATTGACAACAAAGTCTGTCGGTATGCCGACAATAATCGGGAGACATATTGTCGGCCGGCAATACAGTAGCTAATTAGAGGGGGCGACGGTGACATACATTTGTTTTATTACCTCTATAAATTTTTAATTCTTTACTGTAATAAGAAAAACCATATCATAAGCGTGTAGGCTATAGTGAATTTAGTCTAAAATGTAAGTTTTTTTTAAGTATTATTTGTTAAATACTGTAGGCTAAATAATAATAAATCATAAAACTAAAACAAAGATATTGAATATCTATCAATAAACGTGGCTGAACATTTTATAGGCCTTCTGCTAAAAATACATAAATATCAATACATACAATAAAGAAATATTTGTTTTACTGCAGTAACAAACCGATTGCCGTAATTTCTTTTAGCGTAATTTGTTTTTAGTGGAAAACAGGTTAATGTTTATGTTCTAGGGTTAAAATGGTTTTAAATAGAAACATATTTCAAGTCATTTTTCTCGTTCTTTATTTTAAAAGTTCATTTATATTAATGCCTAATAATAATTAAGTAACACAGAATCTTTATCTTACACAATATTTTTATTTTACAAACAGAAATTAAAACTGTTGTTTAACAGAACAATAAATAGATGTATTTTCGTTGAAATATTAAAAAAAAACTATGTAGTTTTCATCATAGAAAAACTCAGCAAGTGTCTATATTAGAAACAATAGAGTGTAAAATTTTCAAAAAGATTGAAAGACTACCCCAGCAGTTTTCAATTATTATTCCCTATTCCTCATGTTTTAACAGTTAAGTTGTAATAATTTACAAACAGTTTACCACTTTTAGTAAATGTGTTAAAAATGTTAGAATATATATATATTATCTTGAAAAAGACAGCACTCAGGAGCGTTGTTTCCGTGTATCCTTTTGTTATAAGCGATAAAGGGTATCTTCTTGGGTCCTGACGATATACAACTATAATTATAATTATATTAGGTGTAGTTATATTAAAACTCACTCAGTTATATTATAGTTTACATTAAAACTCGTTTATTGATAGATATTCAATATCTTTGTTTTAGTTTTATGAAATGATTTATTTATTTCATTAATATGGAGAAAGACGTAATTTTTTTTAAAGTTTATGGGCGAGATGAATGAAGGTGTGAAAATTAGAGAATGAAGACGTAATACGTAAAAAAAAAGAAGAAGGTGTGTTTAATTGATTAAATTTTAATTTAATGATTGAAATATGATTATTTTTATGTTTTAAGATTAACATATATTTGAAAACCTCTTATTCAGCTGACTACTACCAGTAAAATAGTAGAAGAACCATAAACAACGCATTTTTTTAAAATTTATTTATTTAACGTCGCATCTACTACAACGGTCATTAGCGACGATGTTGAGGTGTAACGATTGTACAATGGAGGATGAAATGATTTTTGTAAAGTATGAAACTGAGAGGGATTCGAACCAAGAACCGCATGATGAGAGGCGCGTTACCAACTGCGCCAATGCGGCCGAAGTTTATTATAAAACGCATGTTTTATAATAATGTTTATTTGCAACTATGAACACTATATCACAACCAGGAAATTTGAAATAAAATAATAATAAACTGTTGAGATGACAGGTTTAAAGGAGGGAGAGCTCCCAGTAGAACCTCCATCATACATTACCTTATGAGTTTTGTGCAAAATTGTTCTACGTATTCATTTCTTGTTCATTATAAGGTTTTTAATTCAGATTTTGTTTAATCGTCATTATAGTTATGTGGTAGATGTGTTGTTATTATTGACTGCATTTATGAATAAACATGTCCATGTAGTAGTTGGTAAATAATAATCATTGTATAGAATGTTGCTGTTACGTAAAAGGGTGCTTGGGCGATCAGTCTTACTCAAACGGGCCGTAAAAGGTATGTGTAAAATAATATTATTGATGATCAGATAACCGAGAGAGTTATGTATCAAAGAGTACAAATGTTTAAGTATCGAATTTAGGGTCATTATTATCCAATTAACGTCAATATGCCACATCAGCCGGAAATTTTAGCTCTAAATATTTGAATATCTTCCCTGGGTGACGTCTGGATTGTAATAAATACAAATAATCCTCGGGGGAGCCTGTAACCCCTAGAGGGCGCGTCCTGAGGTGGCGGATAGGGGGATAGGGGGAGGCCTCCCAATATTGGGTGGTAGAAGGGAAATGAAATACCTCCCGCGGACCAACAGGTAACCGGGGCGTCTGTACCTAGATTGGGCGGCCCCAAACAGCGTCTGATCCCAGAATGGGCGGCTGAAATGGAAAGGAATAAACCTCAAATTCTGGTCCTCCTAGTAAGGGGGTTGTGCGATAGGCTAGTACCCTATCCACGAAAAAATTACTCTACTTGCAGTACCCAAGATAGCCTCGGACAGGACAGGAACATTGGAAATATAAATAGGAAACGAAATAAATCACGAAATTGGATTGCGGAAAAGTTAAAAATAGCAACGTGGAATGTTAGAGGAATCAACAATAAAGAAACCAAATTATGTAAGATACTACAGAATAAAAACATAAATATCGCAGTTGTAACAGAAACAAAAAAGAAGTTAACTGGCTCAAAATATGTTGGAGATTATGCTATGTTTTATAGTGGGGTGGATAGCCATAGCAGAGCGGCCAAAGGTGTGGCAATATTTGTTGATAAGAAATGGGAACGGAAAATAAAAGATTACAAATATGTTAACGAACGGATAATCACTGTGAAATTCAAGCATGATCGAGGATGCCTAGTCGTTATAGTGGTTTATGCCCCAGAAGAGGGAAAGGATGAGGAGACTGCTTTGTTTTATGACTGTTTACAAAAGAACTGGAAACCTACAACAAAAAAGGCAGTGTATTAGTAATCGGAGATCTTAATGCGAGAGTGGGAAACGAACCAATACCTAATGTTGTAGGAACCTTTGGAGAAACAACAAGAAATAGGAATGGAGAAGTTCTCAGAGAGTTCGCCACATACAATGAACTGAAGGTGATGAACACGTTTTTTCGGAAAAAGGACATACAAAAATATACATGGGCCGCACGTGGAAGCAAATCGCTGATTGACTATGTGATTGCTAACAAGGACATAGCAAAGCAAATCACAGATACAAGTGTTTTTCGTGGCTGTGATATATATTCAGACCACTATTTGGTTATAGGAAAAATAGAATTATACACGAAATGGAAGAAAAACAAAAAACAGAAGCAAACAAATGGGAACAGTGATGAATTCTTTAAAGTGCATCTCTTAGAAGAAGACAGTGTGAAATACTTATATCAAGAACGTGTGAATCAACATCTTCAAAACATACCTACAGATGACAGTAACATTGAGATAGAATCGAATAACATCAAGAACATCATAGTTCAAGCCGCAGAGGAAGCTCTTGGTCGGAAAAATAGATATAGGAATAGAAAAGGTGTCAAGATTTGGACCAAGGAGGTAGAAGCAGTAGTCAATGAGAAAAATGAAAAATACAAAAAATATTTAGGGAATCAAACACCTTACAATAAAGAGGAATACAAGAGAGCAAGAAATGAAACCTCAAAATTAGTAAGAAGAGCCCATCAACAATCTTGGGATACGTTCATTGGGACTATTGAACATGACCTACATGGAAGGCAATCGCTGGCATATAAAGTAATGAAGGTATTCAACAAAACTGAAAGAGACTCGATTAGAGTAAACTGCATAAGTACAGAGGAATGGGTAGAAAATTATAGAAAACTATGGTATGAGGATGTTGAACCAGTTGCTGTCGAATCTCACTGTGAAGGATGCTGTGTTGACCAGATAACCATGGAAGAACTATCAGAAGCATTGAAGGGCACAAAGAACCGGAAAGCTCCGGGATTGAATGGACTGAACGCGGAATTATTGAAGTGTGGAGGGATGTTGCTCCACCTGCGAATTTTACATTTCTTTAATATGTGTTGGAAATATCACATAGTTCCCAAAGAATGGTTAGAAGCAAAGGTTATTTCCCTCTATAAAAAAGGGGGTAGAACGAACCCAAATAATTACAGAGGTATCAGTTTGCTGGACACCACCTATAAAGTATATGCAAGAATAATCAATTTAAGACTAAGGAGAATTATGGATAGTTTGATTTCAGAGGAACAGATGGGTTTCAGAAAAGGAAGGTCATGCTCAGATGCAATTTTTACCATGAACGAAATTATATCAAAAAGACGAGAGTTTAACCTTAAAACTCATCTAGCATTTATAGACTTTATGAAGGCGTTCGACTCTGTCAATCGTAATCTCTTATGGTCTATACTTGAATCTAAAGGATACCCAAAGCATATTATTCAAGTTATGAAGGGATTATATGAGGGGACAACAATCCGTCTGTAAGTAAATGAAAAGGTAACAGAAGCCATCTTGGTAAATAAGGGAGTTCGACAGGGCTGCAGTATGTCGCCGACTTTATTTAACATATTTATAGACGACATGTTGCAAACATGGAAAATAGGCATTAATTCAGGAATACAACTCTCAGAACAGATGAAGCTCAATCACATGATTTATGCAGATGACTTGGTATTAATACAACAAAGCGAAGACGAGTTACAGAAAGCGGTTTTTATGTTAGACAAAATGTCTGAGAAATATAATTTGAAAATATCGCAGACAAAAACTAAAACTATGGCATTTAAAGGAAAATACACCGTAAGAACTAAAATAGAATTAGGAGGAAGAGTGCTTGAACAAGTCTCTCATTTCAAATATCTTGGTAATGATGTTTCGTATGACTTTGACAAAGATGTGCTTTACAAACTATCTAAATTTCAAAGCATTTGTGGCAATATACATAAACATCTGAAACGGAAAACAAGAAAAGATACGAGACTTAAGTTTTACGATACAATTGCTGTCCCTACTTTGATGTATGGCAGTGAGTCCTGGATACATAAAAAAAAGGTAGACAGCAAAATCCAGGCTGCAGAAATGAGATTCTTACGAAGTTTATATGAATGCAGCCGAAGAGATACGCTACGAAATGAAGAAATTAGAAAAACACTGAATGCTTTACCATTGCTAGACAAAATCTAGCAGAACAGGAGCAGATGGTGCAGCCATTTGAATCGCATGCCAGGCGAGAGAATACCAAAAGCCGCCAGAAACTACAAACCTACAGGAAGAAGAGATATAGGCCGACCGAGGAACAGATGGGTACCGGAACAGGTTCAAGAAACCTAATCCTTGGAAGTGAAGAAGAAGAAGAAGACAAATGGTCATTCATTGCGGCTGAGTTTGAATGTTATGCGATTTAATTGCATTTAATTTAATTTTCTTGTTACAGAACCACAGATTATAAAACACAGGTAAGTCTAAAAGTTATGTGTTGCATCGATTTAGTTATTATTTGAAAATTAAATAGCTGTGTCATCGGCGAAATTAGCCGAGAATGTAAATTGTATGAGGCATATTTTTTTATGTTCGTTAAAATGTAAAGAAGTGGGGTTGGAATAGAACCCTGAGATACATAGGCTTTTAGTAGGTGGTATGATGAATCTGTCGTGCATATAAACAATAACAAAGTAATTACAGCTGATATGCAGCTACGTACAATCATAACCAAGATAAAATTTTATTTTTTATCCCTAACATGTGTATGTTACAATCTGTTCAATTCAGAGCAATAAGCAACCAAAAGAAAATAATAATAAGAATTAATAAGTTTCTAGGTAAAGTAATGTTATGACTCAATGAAATGACGATGATGTATATGACAAGAAGTAAATGAGGTGTAGTCTTGTACAGACACAAGCCGACCATTCCTGAGAGTTTACTGTGGTTAATTGAACCAAAACCATCAAAGTGCAACGGTTACCACTCTCTTCTTCAAATCCGTATAGTGACTCGCGGTGACGACTTCACCTCTAGACCTCTAGACCATACTGGTGGATCGCCAATACAAAATATCAAATTTTGTTTTTTTAAATAATGAAAATTGAAGGAATAATTCCACAGTTACAAATGCTCATATTTTGTAGCTGATATTGATTTGTAAAATGAACTTGTAATGTCATTTTTTAAATTAAAAATTGTGTTCTCTCGTAAAAAATAATTTTCAGTCAGACCCAAAATAAAAAAACATTTCATTTGGTTATTGAATTCCACATCACTTTAAAAATAATATTAGTATCAACTATCGTTGTAGCTCAGTGGTTGAATTTGAAAGGTGAAGATTTTGGATTAAATTAAGTCAAGTTTCATGAAGTTATTTTTTTCAAACACAGTAAAGAACATAATATACAAAGTCGCTAATGACCAAACAATGATAAACAAATTTAATTATGAGAGATTTTTGTCCCAAAAGTAAACATTTACCTTGTTTTTAGAGAGAGTGACGTAATGACTTGTCATCCAACAAACGTGACCTGTGATATTATTTACTGACCAGAACAAATTATATTATCAGGAGTCGTATTTGAAAAGTCACAATTAAAAATACCGTTGTAGAGAACTGTGGGTATAGATACCAGAGAAATTAGTTATGTAATTGATAGGTAAATAATTTTACTCAATACTTTATTCAATCGGCGATAATATAGTATTAAATGAGATTTTGGAATTCTAAACATTCGAATTAATAAGTTTCTAGGTAAAGTAAAATATTATTGATCAGCTACTGTGCCAACTATAACATTTTAAGCAACTATTAAAATAAATTACAATATGTTAAGTAGCCTGCGGTTAGATTTAAACAATTCTAACAACATTAATTTATTATAAATTTAACGAAAATGCATGTCATTCAAAGAAGTTTAATGTACTTTTAAATATAATACATTTATACTAATAACTCCCACTGAAATTTAATCACTTTCTAAATTAACGTGTATAAAGCGTACTTTTTTTAAACAAATTTTCTTATTTTCGTTTGTTTAGAAACGTGATATACATTGTATAGTCTTTTTCATCTATAATTAAATAAAGTAATTATTTCTTGTTCATTTAAGTACATTTTTAAATCATAATGTAACTAAAAACAAAACAAAATATTGGGGTTTTATAACATTTCAGGCAAAATATCTGTACCTTGAAATAAACGAAATGTTTAAAGTCCTGTGATACGTACATGAGAATAAAAACTCAGTTGATGTAAGAAAACCAATAAAATCTTTAAAACTTTAAAAGGTATTGAATCAGTAGTTTTTGGAAAAAAATGTCCCTTGTGTTAAAATGGTGTAAGCTAAACTAATGAGATTTAACTAGGCTTCCAACATTCGGCTACGAATCAGATGGATTTTCAAGCGTTTGTTTAATAATGTTAAATTGTATTTTTTAAAATTTCGAGTTATTTATTAAAAAACATTTCAAAAAATTTTGATTCTTCTCAAAGTAATCAAATAAAACACACAAGCACTCAAATTCTTTTTCTTTTTGTAGAATGGAAGTAATTTCCACGAGGAACAAGAAAATTTGTTGAAAATTAGTTTTGCTCTAAAAACTTTTATTCTTATATTTTATTCGTATTTATCGATCATGTATATTTTTAATTTGTATATAGCTATTATTATTCTTTCACTAGAAACCCCAGCTCGCATTACTTCTTAATAAACAAAACTTAAAACTCATATAACAACCTAACGCGTTGAAAGCTAAATCACTAATTTACAAATAAAACAATTTAGTTCTGGAAAAAGGGATTTCGTTGATATCAGTATGGAACACTAGTGGAAGGGTTGAAAAATATTACACGAGAATAACTGGTTATGATTGTATTATACGAAAAACATTGAAAATATATTTTCTTGAATGGTGACATAAGATCTATTTAAAGTTTTATACACTTTCTGTGCGAAAATCGGGTGTGATTTTTGACACTCGTGTCTCGTAAATAACTTTTAAACATTTTAAAAAAAAGATGATGTCACATTTTAAGCCGGTTCTGTACCGTACCTGATATCAGACTGCATAATACAATACTTTATATTGTGGCATAATCAAATAGATGAAAAAACTAACTTGCCCAGAAGAGGTAGGTGAAGTGTTAAAATATTTGCATTTAATCTGCTAGTTTTAGGGCTACGAAAAATATTCTGTTTCTTATCACTTGGTCAGCCAATTAAATGACTGATACATTTAAGAACAGCAGAGGCACAGGTGTAAAAGACACTAGTCATATGGAGTTCTCTCCTCTGAGAGTAACGAATTTCATTTAACAGCCAGATCTTGTGATGAATGAAATGAAGGTGTAATTTTTAGGGTGGAAAGTAGATACTTTTCACAGGGCCCGGTATGCTGATAAGCATACTTTTCCATTTAATGAAGAAGGCATGATTCTTTCTTTTCCTTAGTTAGGCTTTTCTTCTTCTTTTACTTAGTAAAGCTTGAAGAGATTAAACCAGCCTTTCGGCTGATGATCTAAACAACAACGGAAAACTGACCATTCCAATTAATAAAATAATGAAAAATTACATTTAACTGAACACAATTGTATTTGTTTTCAAATTTTAAAAATTAGGTAAAAATATTTAGCTAATTTATTCAAGAATTTCTAAGCTTTACAACGCTGAAAGAATTAAAGATATATATCTTTAATTCTTTCAGCGTTATATACTCTCAGGCTGAATAGTTCCTAATATTACTTCGAACAAACAGAAAACGTTAATGTTTTTAGTATAGGTTAACAGAGTTTATCTACGATCTGTTTTTAACTGTCGCTTACAGTAAATAATTTATACGTATTAAATTGACACACAAATATATAAAAGGTATTTTCAATAGAAATAACTTTTCACTAAAAATTTTGTAAAATTTAATATAAATATATTACGAACTTAATAAATTCGAAATTTGAAAAGATAAGTAAAAATAAGGTTGCTCGGTTTTAACAATAATATAACCTTTTGATGCTTTTGTAAATTATTTTTAAATATTGTAACCTTTTGTTTGAATGCTGTAATCAGCTTTTAAGCAAATGTCCCCACAAAGTTTCAACAAGGTTGTAATGTTGTACAGCTTGTACTAAAAGGTAATTTGTGCTTATCATTTGCAGATTTCCATTTCGTACTGATAACTACTAGGTTACCTTTATCTAGTGTTAGTTTTATGTTAATTAGCAAGAAAATTAACAATTCAGATAGCGATTTAGAAACACTCAAAATACGTATAATGTTCTTATGCTAATGAAATATTGTATTTTAGATATTTGACACCAGGAACTTTTCTACAAAATAAAAATAAATTACTTCACTTCTTTAAAATTTTATGATCTTTTTTTTCAAATCGTTCATTTTCATGAAAAATTCGTTTTTAACAGTCATCGTTAAACTCAAGTTAAGCTGGAGTTCCTCAAGGCAGCGTGGTAGCGTGGTAGCGCTTTTTATACACTTCATTTACTTCAGACTTACCACTAACACCAAAACAACTCTAGCCACCTTCACAGACGATACATCTATGCTTACAGTACATGAATACCCAGCCAATGCAATTATTGAAACATTTAAACGACACTTAAACCTAATGTAAGATTAGGAGAAAAATACCGTTTAAAGACAAACGTACCAAAAAGCTCACATGTTACATTTACACTTCATCATAAAATATTCTCCACAAATATATTTTAATAATACACAAATTCCACAACCAAACCCAGCTAAATATTTTGGATTACATCTAGACAGACAATTCGAGAACATACATTCAGCAGAAACGAAAACACCTAGATTTAAAATTAAAAACACAAATCTTTTGAGAATTCTCATCAAAATTAGAACGCTTTAAAACAAACTTTTCATGTACACAACCGTTTTTAAACCAGTCTAGACGAACGTGATTCAGTTATGGGATGCATCTAGTAACTTAAATGTCCAAATTATTCAACGTTTTCAGTCAAAGGTCTTCCGAGGTCTATCAGCTGAGCCCTGGTACATGAAGAACAGCCTCAATCACAAAACACTTGTTGTAAGATTCAAAAGAAAAATTTTAAACTCTTGTTTATTATTATAGGCTTATTGGGTATTTTACAGCTCTAGGCCATTTACCGCAACCAAAAAGGCTGTTTATTTCTACTGAACACGTCTTCATCCCTTAGATCCCTCTTCACCATAGCTGTCATACCGTCATTTGTCCAATCTTTACTGGGTTGTCCTCTGCTCCTCTGATTAGTCGGAACCTAGTCCTTTTCCATTCTTTGCAGATTACCGTACCAGATGGGTTGGATTTCTTCAATTTCACCAATTCATAAAACAAGCTTGTCAATTTGTTTAAAAATTCTTTCATTCCTAACTCGATCTAGCATAGTCAACTGACAACTAAATTTAGTTTAACACGTGAAAACTGACTTAAATCTCACAAATCTTATTTGGTAATCAATTAGTTATAAACAGTGGTACAATAAGAAGACTAAAACGGAGGCATCCAACGAAATTTTTTGATTAGTAAATAAATTATTACTTTTTCAAAAAAAAAAATTTGTTTCGTAGTATTTGTAACAGATAGTAAACTGAAAACAGTAGTTTTTGTTTCGAAGGCATCTTCACCGAGAGATACCTTTTCGTGGTAAATCATTTCTGTCATGTGCATCTACTGTAGACGAGTAAGTAGTTAGAAGTTTTTATTGTTCTGTCGTTGTTTCGGTCATCTGCCGAAAGGGTGGTTAGAAGCTTCAGAGGTTTTACTTAGTAAAACGAGGAGTAAGGTGGCTTACGATGCTTTCCTCACTGAGTGGAAAAGTGTGCTTATCACCATGCCAGGCCCTCCAAAAAGCATCAACTTTCCACCCAGCAAATGAAACCTTTAATTCATTCACCGAATGATATAGCTTAATAATGAAATTCATTACTCTCAGAAGAGATAAATTCATATGACTTGTGTCTTTTACACCGCTACTTCTTCTGCTCTTAAATGCTTCAGGCAGATAAAATTAGCTGACCATGTCACAAGAAAGAAGCTAGTTTTTGTAGCCCTGAAACTAGCAGCAAGAGTGCAAATAGTCTAACACTTTAACTGCTGTTATAGGAATTTCTATTGTTCTGTTAAAGAATGAATTGTAGATATTTCTGTTAATTAAAAAAATTATTGGCCACATTATTACTATAAGTTTTTAATACGATAAACAGAAATCTAAGATGTTACTCTACAGAAACAAAAATAAATTTGCTAAGAAAACTAATCATTAAAAGATTCCAGGAAGTTTGAGTTTTTTAACATTCAAGTAACATGTTTTATTTTGATGTGGGACGTATGTGAACTATCTCGATACTATAAATCATACTAAAAGTTACAATTTTAAAACATTTATGAAATGCTGAGACAAAAATATGTAAAAATAATGTAAACTGATGACCATAATAAAAATAAATATTTTCAGGAAAAAGTTTGCAATACGATAGGTTTATTTAAATTAACTTGTCGAAGAACAGCAGTGAGTGCAATGATTTATTTCAAGTTGTTAAAAAATAAAGCTCCAACATTTCCTTCGTGCCATAAATAAACATTTCGTGAACTTAATTAACGTTAAAATTACATTCAGTATAGTATTCGTTAAATTATACAAATTTTTACTGTTTACAAATGCTAAATAAATTTGTTTTCTTTTTACGTCACGTCAAAATTTTGTAAAACTTATGTATATTCTATGAAACAATACTGATCGAACAACATTGTTTATTTCTTTTTCTTATTTATTTAAATTTTATTATTTTATTCAAGTAAAACTACAAATAAGTAAAATTTAAACAAAATCAACAGATATGCCAATAGTGTTATTAAATTTTCTTGTTTTTGCAATTAGAAATTTATCCTGTATTAGCTCGGATAGTCCGGGATTTAGGTATCTGTCCGGGTTAAACGAATGTCCGCAAATTTTGGATATCTGTGTAAAGGATCTTCGGGATGGAGGCCGGGGAACAATCTCTGTTTCGATTGTAAGGGAACTACTCAACATAAAAATTAATTCAAAAACTTCGCGTGTGAACTTTTACGAAAAAATTGAAACTGATAAAGTGTTCCTCAAAAAAGTACTATCATCTGAGAAAAATTACACCCGTCCAAATACAGGGCAAAGAACCCAATGTTATAGATCTTGTATACGCAGGACCCAGTTCTAAGCAAATGTTTCAATGTTTTTGTGCAAACTTTTAGTCAACATTATTATTCTAAAATATAATAATTTAAAAAAGTAATTATTTAAAAATTAATTGTAAACCTATATCTTTCAGTGGAAAAAATGATTATTAAATAAATAAAAAATATTATTTTGCATATTATTTACTTCCTAATAAAAAACAATCCTTTTCAAAAGAATGTCTGGGATTGGAGTCCAGAAATTATGGTAAGACTATATAAAAACAATACTTTTCTTTCCCTATATTTCTATACTATTTAAATAGAGCAAGAGAAAGTAAAATAAAAAAGCAGGTTGCATAGTAGATTTTTTGAATGTGAACAAAATTAAATCAAAAAAATGAATAAAAAAAAAATGAGAAACGTTGAACAAAATAACATCTTAAAAACACATTGATATAAAAACAAAATAGATTATTAGAGGATGTATTTTTTTTAATCGTAACAAAGGAATATTAAATTAATTACAATAGTTAAACAGCTGTAAAGTTTGACGAAATTCTATTTGATTAGATTAGTTAGATTAGAATATTATCTCTACTCCATTTTCTACGTAGGCGGCGAAATGTTAAATTTCGCCCGCACATTTACTGAGTTAGAGGATTGATGTAGTCTATTAATTTTCTGTTAAAATTTTAATATTTAAGTTTAGCAGCTTTTGCTACAAAATAATTTCTTAAGTCGGTATGTGGGTCATTTATGTTAAATTTTTTAAGTATTGATGCGTAATATTTTTAACTGATGGGCTTGATTTTTTTTAGCCATTCCAAAAATTTCAATAGGCCTACCACTATTCTAACTCGGGCTTAAAAATAGTCTTCGTCTTTTTAAATAGATGAAAAAATAACTAAATAACCAGGTTATTTTCACACGGTGTTACTTGTTATGGTGTTACATATACTTGCAAAATTCTTTGTGTGTGTGTAACGTTACGACCTGTTACTTTTAACAAGTGTTCTAGTGATTTATGCTGTAGTTTATTTTAAATCGCGTTAATATTATGTTTAGCTGTTGGCGAGTACATTGGATTATGGAACAATGAATATTTGGTTTTAACATGTAATCAATTCCAGGCTCTGACCAGGAATTATACCGAGAACCTTGTGCTTTATAGGCCATCACGCTGGCTACTACACCACAAAAGCTTTCGGAATGTTCATTAAAAATTACAAAAATCTATACACATTATTCAGTTTTCTTTAAAGTTTATTATAAGTAGTATCAATCTCTTGGTTATTAGAAAATACCTTCGGTTTGTTTAAAAAAGGGTTTGAATTTCTTACAATTTTCCAGACTCTGGCCGGGAATTGAACCCGGAACCTCCGCTTTGTAGCGTAGCACGCTAACCACTAGTCCACCAATAGTCCGCAAAGGTGGCCCATTGGAAATTAATTGTGAAAACACAAAGTATAACCTATGAACATATTATATTATAATATAATTTTTTTTCAGTAAAATTTTTGAAACGCAATGTACGTACAAAATTTGTATCGTATAACTGAATAAGTGTAGGTACCTATGTTGTATTTTCTGTACATTGTAGCTTACGTAGAGAAGTACTGCTGTTATATTTTCGAAGAGAAGTGGTTGAAATCACTCTCGCAAAGTGCCATTCAATGTAAGTAGGATGTTAATTGATATTGATTTTCAGAGAAGCAGGCTTAATTATAAAATTCCAATTCGAACAATAATACCTAATCCCAATACATCAGTAACTGAATACTGTTATTATTAAAATATTACCCGTTTATATTTCATAGATATAAAAATGAAATATTCATTTCAATTTCATTCCAATATTACTTACGCCTTCTATTTTTCAACGTTTTACAATTTTTATTTTGCCGTAAAAATAGAAAGTGTAAGCAGCCTAATTATTTTAAACCTGAAACGAATCGAGTGTTTCAATTCTTACATGATTCATGACTCCAACAGCAAACGGTTTCTCGAGAGAATACCTGCTCTTCCGTATTCTTAGTTATATATACACATAAATGTTTTACTAGTCCCAAGAAAGTAAAGCATAAACAACTAATCCGATTTTTTTCCCGAATTGAAAACTAAGCTTTTTCTACCAATCCCCAAGTGTATTTTTACAATTGAGGCGTTATGCAGCAAAAGAATAGTCAGACGAAGTATTATAAGTTTATTTTTAATAAACTAATCACAAATGTACACTCTAGAAATAAATGCGTTAAACAAAAGTTGTAGGTTTACTAATTTTCTATACCTTTTCATAATATGTACTTATGTCGTAAAAAACACACCATTTTTTACCGATATTAAAGAGCAAAATACAGAAAATCACTAATTAACGCTAATTAATGAGTTGTAAACATGAAATGTTTAAAATAAAAGTTTTTGGTTTTTTAATTTTCTAAAACTTTTATTATGCATACTTTGTTGTTAAATGGATATAAAGGCCACAATCTTAAAATCACAAATTTTTACCATGACAGAACAGCCTACCAAGAGTTTTTTTTATTTGGTTTTACGTCCGACTTTTCTGCAATTACTGCTAATGCAGACTGTGAAGGATGAAAATGATTTTTTGTAAAGTATGAAAATATATCGTGCCTGAATCGGATTCGAACCCAAGACCGCATGATGAGAGGCGAGCACGTTACCAACTACGCCAATGAGGCCGGCAGTCATCAAGAAGTTCAGCAGATGGCACTTACCCTAACTTTTAGATAAAGTATGTAGCAAATAAGGTGGTTTTAAACAAAATTGTTGGATAGTTTTGAGAAAATTAAAAAAGTGAAAAATTGCATTAACAAGCTACTAATTCCTGTTGACTAATTTTAATGAAAATTTTCGTGACAAGTCCTCTTGTAGTATCTAACTAGTTCTAAGTTCTAACTTCTTACGATATTTCGTTTAAAGAGATTTTGTGCGCACGCCACACACACCAATTGGTAAAAACTTTTACTTGTGTTCAGGAGGGCCTGAAAAATGTATTTCCGTGAAAACGCGATTTTGAAAATCGGCATGAATGGGAAAGAGAAAGTAAAACAATCGGTTCGTTTTTTCATGGTTCCATAAAATATCCGTAGTTGATAATTTCTTTTGTAGGCTTAATAAAGTAACTTGTAACGTGACTAAAATTGTTTGAATCTGCTTCCATGGCATAGTGGTTATTTTACTAACCCACAAAAAGTAGGTATCGGGATCAATATCCGGCTAGGATCTGGAAATTATTACAAGTCAGAACCCACCGTTCCATAACCCACAGTAGGCTAGTCGCTAATGAATAAGCTGGAGATGTGACTAAATAAAATATAAAACAAAACTGTTTTGATAATTTTGACGATTTGTTATTAGTTTTGTCGAGTAAATTAAGTTGAAAACACTGACCTTTTTATTTATTTATTGGATGAAAAGAGAAGACGTTCATTGAAAAAGAAAAAGAGATGAAGTTTCTTGACTAAATATTTCTGTTATATAGAAGAAATGAAACCAACTTATCTTTATGGATTTCAGATTCACATATTTTATTCATATTTTTTAGCGATTCAAAATTTTTGATCAAATGAACCAAATTGAACAATTTCTTCTATAAGGCAAAGAATGTAATTTATTTGATGTAATGTACTTCATTTATTTTTAACTAAAAAAAGCAGACTCAATTTGAAGTTGATAGTATTATTCTGAATAGAAACTTGCAGGACTTTGTAGGATTGCAGTGCTTCTATATTAAGTTTTTATTTTCCTCATAAATTATATTAATGTGATTTAATGTTAAGAAAAATTGCGCTTTTAACAAGGGTTATTCATATTTTTATCTTTCATCTTTCATTTTTGCCGGAAAATTTAACAGCACGTTGACATTTTATTCACATATTTGCCATTTTTAAGGCTGTTTATATAAATATTTTTAGTTGTCTTTCAATTAAATTGAATGATAACAAATGTATGTTTTTTGTCATTACTCAGACAAAATTACATTTTATAGTTAGTGACAACCAGTAGTATTTATAATAATGTGCGTATGTAAAAATAATCATTTTTTGTCCATTTTCATTACGGTACTTTACACGGAGCTGGACAATTTCTGTATATGATATATAACGGGCGGTGGGATATTTAACTTTCAGGAGAAGAATAAAGCTCGTACATATTAAAGCTTCAATAATAATTATACTGTATTATAAATATCTAATTCTTTCACCGGAACATACATCAAAGCGTCATACATCAACATCACGCGTATTAAAGTTGTAAAAATTATTTATTTATTTGTTTTAATATGGGTTCCAACAAATTATTGCTCAGAACTTTTATTTTTTACACCTGGTTTTTATTTATTAAATAAAGTATAATTTATTAAATTTTAAGCAATACAAATAATGATTAATTTAATAGACTAATTATTTCAAATTAATAATACAATTTTAATCAAATAATGACTAATCTAATAATATTTATTTAATTAATTAATCTACCCACAGTTATAATAATTTAAAAGTATCATTATTTAATTATTTCTTGTCTTTGTGATAATTAAATTTACACCTGGGTGTTTTACAATCCCTTTCGTTGTGGTATTTTCCATTATTTTCTGTTTATGAAAGTACTTATTTTCGTAGTATTTTGGCAACACTGTTTATTACATTCATAAAGATATTAACGTAGCTGTGGATTCTACTTTTTAAATACGTGAAAAATAAACGCTAGTTTTTCAAAACAAAATAGTTTAGATAGGACCCCTTATTTGTAAAACAACTGAAGCTATGATATGAAATATTTAGAGAGTTCTCAAAGAATTACAATGAAACTAATAATAGTAAAAGCTTTTCTAGTGAATTTTAATTGTTTTGTTGGTGTTACTGGTGACTTCATGTCGGTAATGCTGAACAAAACATTTTTCGTTATTAAAAAACAATTATTTTACAAAATCCTTTCATTTAATGTTGTGTTAGATGACATTGAATAACGGGTGAAAATTTATAACCGATATTTTGATTGACTGCTGAGGAAACAGGTAAACCATTCGTGTTAACATTAATCAGATAGGTATTGCAATTGATATAAATATACGTAAGTGTGATGTACGATTGAATAAATAAAACAAAGTCTTTAATTTGTAATGCAACGAAAAATTTAACACTTTTAATCAATGTAAATTAAACATAAATTCTAATTTATACTTTAATTTTGTATTTTATATCAACAGAAGTCTAATAAATTTGGCAAACTTGGCAGATTTTAACATGAAATAAAACTTTTATTCAGATGGCTAAATATTAGATTAGGTTAAAATATGAAATGGGAAAATGTATTTTACAAGACGATGTGTCTTGTTTTTATAACGTATATAATTCAGTTCCTTTCATTTCAGAAAGCCCACTTATTATCACTTCTTTAAAACAGCAGTGTGTTAATTCACGAACTGATAATTAACGTGGCATTTCATTATAAGAACAATAATTGCTACAAGTAAACAACTGTAAAATAATCCTCTTTTAAGTAGTAAATGTCACAATACATGATTAATTAATTAATTACGAAATTTACAATGGTACCTAATCTGAAATCCTCTTGCACGCCTAGTAAAACGTCTTAAATAACATAAGGTTCTGAAAACACATTCAGAAAGCGCATGTATAATTTTAATCTCTTAATACCTACGTAAGACAATAGTAATTTAGTTATGTTGTTTTAAGAATTATATCGTGGAGATGTTTTAATATTACAGGTTGGAAAAAATACTTGTAGATACAGTCAATTAAATGGCATGATAGAGTAGTACTGTATTATTTCTTTTCTTATCCAATTTAGAATAACATTTTTAAATTAAAAAATCGGGTGTGAAATACTCACATGAGTTTCACTTGCTAAAGTAGATAAAAAGCAATATAACGTATGTTTCATCATGAGTACACAATGAAAAAGTAGATACATCTCATAATTTTCATCATGAGTGAATGACGCAAAATGAAAATCAATCTCTGTAAAATTTAAAAATACGGGAAATCACTAATTGCCTCTAAACTAGGCTCTGTAGAGAAAAATGCTTAACATAAAAGTTATAGGATTTTAATTTTCTATAAATTTGATCATATAAACTTTTGTCGTAAAGTGTTATTAAAGCCTAATCTTAAATCCAAATTTTTTATCGATTTTGAAGAGCCAAATAGAGAAAGTGAGTAATTAACGCCTAACTAAGCTCTGTAGAAAAAATTTTATAAATACTTTTATTTCCTGTAACTTCAATTTGTACATTTATGGCGAAAAATGCATACCAAGGACGCTTAAAGAAATCTCATATTTTACAGATATCTCCCAATCTTTTACAGTTTTACTCTTGAGGTATTCATGTTAGACTGGATTATTTCTTTTTATTATTTTTTTTTTTTTTTGGTTTAACGTCCGACTGTTTTGCAAATTATTGCTAATGCAGACGGTGCACTAGATTAAAACTTGATTTAAGATAAAGTCTACATACTGATTGGTGGACATAAGTTTTAAAACTAGATTAAAACTTACATCTACGAATCTGTCTGTGCAGACTATTTATCTGAAAACTAATTTTTTTAATTTTCGAAACAGCAAAAATACAAATCTGTTCTTAAAAATAATAAATAACTAGTTTTTACTGAAAATTAAAAATCTTCTATCCACATTTATAAGAATGCTTGTTTTACAGGTATTTCACAGTTTTCTTAAACATTTCTTTAAGACAGATCAAATATGTTATGTTGCTTGAATCTAACAAAAAATAAGTTACTTTAAAGATTAAAAGCCTAGTAATTTGGAATATTAATGAAGCCTTCTTTGATATCGTCCATTGATTTTTTTTCCTGATTCAATGTTTTCACTTGTATTTCACTGACACATATCCATTACTGAAGTATCAAAGAAATTTAATAATTTCTCGGTGGAATTTTGTCTGAAAATGTCCAAGTATTTTTATGGTAGTATCGCTGGCAGTTCCCCAGAGTTGAATTCCATAAGTCAGCACTGGTTTTATTACTGATATAAAAAGCGGAAAATGAAATTAACTAACAAGTAAATTAATAAAAAAGTTATCTAATAAAATTTTCTCGAATGACTTTTTTGAAAAGCCATAAAACCCCACGGTGAATTTCTTAACTATCATAAAAAAACAATCAAATTTCCATAAAAGCGGCTTTATTTTAATGATATTTTCTCTTAGTTTATGAACATTTGTAAACTGATTCATCTAATTTTATGAACTGAACCATGGCGGTGAAAACAAATCATGTAGTTTCTACAGGGAAATTTATTTTAAAGTATTTCAATTTCATTACTTTTTAGTTATTATTAATATTATTGTAATATTTTATTTTATTTTATAGATTTGTTAACTGTGATTTTACAGTATAACTATTACAATTTTAAACGAAATCCAAACAATTATTGAACGTTTAGTTCTATAATTTTTGTAAGACTAAAAATATTTGATAATTTAGGTCATAAAATATTTCTGGGATACTCTCTAGGACAATCTGCATCAACCATTAAAATCACTAGTTTTGAAGTTTATATTTTCAAAAGCTCAATAAGTACGAAAAATCATTAAATGTTACCACTATTGTAAGTTTATAAATATTTTTGTACATATAACTTTAGTTCAGTGTAATATTTCTGTTAAAACATTAACAAGAATATCTAAATATTCCGGAATACAGGCGAAATAGTTTTTTTTTTGTTTAACGTCCGACTGTTCTGCAATTACTGCCAATGCAGATGGTGAAGGATGAAATGATTTTTTTGTAACGTATGAAAATATGCCGTGCCTGAATGGGATTTGAACCCAAGACCGCACGGTGAGAGGCAAAATAGTTTACAGTTTAATAAGGGATTAATTTTTAGATAGCGACTTAATTTGTTCATACTGACCTAGATATTATTAAAAGTACCGTCAAATTTTATAAAATTAACAATAATTATTTATCATAATCTTATATTATCCTATTATTCACTTCAGTGTAAACACAAAAGTACTGAAAACACTTTTAAAGTTAAATTCTGAAAGTTGTAATTTGAATTAGCTCTGTTTATATTATTAGTATTGCACCGTGAAATGATATATATTCAAATAAACATTGGAAATTTGGTTGTATTATATACGTCGCATAGTCAAATAAACCAAAAGTAGCCATCAGTAAATATGACAGAATCTAATTATTTTTGACATTATTACCCCACCTACTTTACAGTTATTCATACGCATGAATAATTCTTAATTTCTCAATAATTATTGCATTTATATTACATTAAAACATGAATGTATGACTACTTTTAGTTATTTCTGTGAATAGAGAACTGCATAGTAATCCTCCTGTGGATTCATCTCTGTGGCGTTACATGCGGGGGCGAATCAACAGTCAGTAGCTCGCTTTTCAAAACCTAATACCAAACCGCTGTTAGACAGTGGATGGTTTCGTCCCACCTACAAATTGTGTACGTTTGCACCTGTGTCAATATGACAAACCAATAGGTTGTAATCAAATCCCCGTCTGAAAGCACCCGCCAGAAAATCTAGGGCATCAATGCATTTAATACAACAAACTAAGGGTCTTTAACTATGTAAATGCCCAAAACACCTGGCTTTATAAATAACAGTAAAATTAAATTACCGAAAATTATCAATCGGTAATAATTTTCCACCAGCTTAAAAAGTCTTTTAGTAATATTAAAATAAAATGTTAATTTTTATTCAAATATATAATGATTTGTATTTACGCATTATAAACTAAAATAATTTATAAATAATCGAAATGAATAAAACCAACCGAACGTAGGCTAATTATTGATTTCTTTAAATTACTACTAAAATTCAATCTTTAAAATAGGAATTTTAAATCACCCAATTTTTTAATTTATTTAGAAACAACTAAAACTGTAATTTTTCCTCCCACGGTTATTTATGATATCATAATAGTGTAATATTCTGTTTTTTCTTGATCGAGGAAATAACTCCACGGAAAACTGTTTATTTCTTTAAATACTTTGTGAATTTGTGGTAGATGAGGGTGTTGGTAGGCTACCTCTGATAAAAATGTTGGTAAGCTACCTCTGAATTTATGTGATTAATTTTGAATGAAATTGAATGTATGTTTTTATTAAAGATAGTGTATACAGTTTTTATATCGAGATCATTATGAAGTAAGGACTGTATGTAACTAAAGGTAACAATTCGTTTTGAAAAGCTCAATATGATCAAGTCATGTTTACATTCGTTTTTTTCGCCAAACCGTATATCAAAGCTCTGTAAATTTACATCCAACGAATTAGGTAATTATAACAATTTTGGTTTTATTTATAAGACAACATACAAAATCATGAATATGTAGTTCAAGCATAAATTTGGTCAGCAGTGATAAGCAATGACGACGGATGTCATTGCAAAATAAGATGTCAGCTGCAAAATGCATGCCTAGCTCTCCTTACCCGTCCCGAATAGTTGTGAGATTGCACCATTTTTGTAGGGAATTTGAACGCTTTGTTCACATTATGAGAGGCCAGAATTAAGGATTTCTGGTGAACATCATAGAAGAAAAATAGTGGGGAACATTGTCCAGGTCGAAGAAAAGCGACGCTAAAGAATGAATGCAACTGGTATATTGTAGACACGACTGTAATTTTTAGACTGGCTGCCGATAAATAAAAAACTTCTGTTATAGTTACAGTCATTTTCAATGAACATGGTCCATAAAGAAGAAAAAGGAACAATCTGATTTATTGGGACTTTTCTTTCCAAATATGTAACCTTTCAAAATCCCTCAATTTTTTTATTAAATATTAGTGATTTGTGTCAGCTATTTGTATCTTGTCGTTACCTAACTTCCGTTCTGAGTTTGTTCAGTCATTGGTAGATTTATGTAAAGGAAGTATAGATATCAGCACCAATAAATCAATGATTGAAAAATAACCAGTAAAAATTGATTCGCTGTATTTTTTTGTATAAAAAATTTAACATTTCTGTACCCATTATTTAAGATAACACTGTTAGTTTAACATAATTCGTTATTTAACACGCCTGCTAATTGAATCATTGAAGTTGTACTGTTAGATAATTAGTACTTAAGTATTAGGTAACTAATTTGCAATGTGTAACTAGCCTACATAAAACAACATCTTTAGTGTATTGCTCTGTCACTTACAGAGCTAATTTATATTACGTATATAAAACTATCTTCCACCGTTCTAAAATTGTTATACTGATAATACAAAGAATTTACGCTTAAACCATAATGTAGTCTACTCTGTATGTGTTTTCTTTATAGAAATTTCAGAAAATTTTACAGGTTTTATTTTTTTTTTAATTTTTATAAGAGGCTAGATAAGAGACTCACATGGAATGTACACGTGGATAAAACGAGAAAGGCACTCCACGACAGGTTCAAACAGTTATACAGGTTTCTTTCATGCAAATCCAAGTTACCAACTACATCAAAATTAACCATTTACTGCTTTTACCTTCGACCAATATGGAGCTATACCAGTCAGCTTTCCTGCTGTGCAAATCCATCGGTATTAGCAAAAATTCAGCGTTTTCAATCAAAGCCTTTGCGGAGGATAGTTAACGCTCTCTATCATGTTACTAATAAAACGCTACACTTAGACTTAAATGTGCCCTGCATAAATGACGTTTCTTAAACAAATTTAGGAAGAAACTCGTGAACCACCATTTTCATCCATTGATCTCAAATCTCGCTACACGGACTCTCCAAAACAATCCAATAAGACGACTAAAACGTCGATGAGCCGGGATTTCATCCATTAACGTAGTACTGTAATTGACTATCCATTACAGTGTTCTAAATGCTGCACTTAGTGCTACACTTCTCTTTTCACGTCGGAGTTCTGTCACTGGACTGTGTCTCCGCTCATGTTTATTTACCATATTAACTTTTTAAAAATTTTGTGTTATTACATTCACTGATTGTTTCCAACAGATTGTTAATTTCCTAAATAAAGAGAAAAAAATTATTAAGTTTTATTTAGTTTATTAAAAGTTACGCATCAATATTTTCGTCTAGCCTTTAGATCAATGTTTTAAAATTCATAGTAGTCACTAGATTCTAGTGAGTACTGTGGGTTATAAAACAGTGTAATGTTAATTTTAATAATTCCCAGATTTTGTCCGGAAAATCTTTCATAATCTGATCCCCTCATTGGCGTAACGTTTAGCCATCTGGTCGACGTGGAGAGCCAATTTTAACGTTCCCTTACCATATGTTGGTTTTTTTTTTTAATGTATACCTACTTTGATCATATTGGACGTTTATCTATTTGTGTCTGTACAGTGAATTAAAATTGAAAATGTTCTGAAGGGAACGATGATAAGAACGATAAGCTGACCACCCTTCGAAAGAGACTTTAAGTTTTTGTTTTACTAATGTAGTTTTATATTAGTGCTTGCACATGTATTGTAGTCATCTGAATGTTTGTTAAAAAATTAAAAAAATTAATACAAAATACAGGGAATTTTTTGGTTTTTGTTTAACCTCTGACTGTTTTGCAATTACTGCTAATGCAGACGGTGAAGGATGAAATAATTTTTTGCAACGTATGAAAATATGCCGTGCCTGAATGGGATTCGAACCCACCACGTGATGAGAGGAAGGTACTGTTTCACATCTGGTTTTTAATTTTATTTTTTACTTGATATAAAGAAACGTATTATTTCACATGCCTATATCTCAAAATCAATTTTTTACCTTATATACACGTTTTCAGGCCCCCTAATCCCAAATCGCGAGCGTGTTTATGATAAATTATTTTTAAAAAAACGTTGTAAGAAGTTAAAACCTGGAACTTATACGTTAGTTATTAAAACTCAACCCGACACGACCATTTAATATAACCAACGGGTTTTCAAGGATTGCGGCCTTACTATGACCATTTTACTGGAAAACCTGTCTAATAACAGTTGTGTTCGCCTCTCATCATGCGGTCCTGGGTACGAATCCCGCTCAGGCACGGCATATTTTCACATGTTACAAAAAATCATTTCATCCTCATTACGCACAGTTATACCCCAACTTCGTTGCTAATGACCTTGCAGTTGATGCAATGTTAAATAAATAAATAAAACAAAAAAAGTTGTAGAAAATTAAAAAGCCATATTTTTTTAATTATTGTTTTCTACAGAGGTTAGCGTCAGTTAGTGATAGCTATTCCGTGTTTTTAATTACATCAGAGGTTGATTTCCTTTTAGTGTCATTTACCCATGATAAAAATTAGGTTATATTTTTCATTTCACATTGCTTATCGTACTGGTGATTAAAACATAGGTTACATTTTTTATTATTTACATTGACCGAAGAAAGTCAAGTGAGGGATTCACACCAGATTCTTTTGTATTGCAGATACAACAGTGGTTGTAATCTTCACTAACATTCATTCCGTACTAATGGTTAACAATTTAATTATAAAAAAATAATTAACTGATTGTAAATAACCAGTTTGACGTCAATACAAAAATTATTCCAGCAGTTCAATAATTCATCAATAAAGTGCAAAAATCTCCTTAGGAATTTTTTATAATGACAGTTAACACCAATAAAAGGGTAAGTTTAAATTACTGAACATTTTGTATTACAAGAAAGTCTAGTACTATTTGTAATTAAGTGTAAATTTTCAATTTTTTTGTTAAAACAAAAGCTAGATCGTTTTTGTTTAAGGTTCCAGGTATATTAAACAACATTGAAATTATTGTAAAAAAACTATATATGAATTAAATTGTTAGAGACTATTTCTGTAGTGTAGTGGTTAGCTAACTAGTCTACAAAGTGTAACATTCTGGGTTTAATTCCTAGCTAGGATGTGAAAATTTCGCAAATGAAAAATCATAGTTTCGTAACCTACAGCAAAAACAAATGACCAAGCTATTGATGCGACTTAAAGTAGAGAAAACCAAAAAAAAAACTTATATTTTCAATTCGAATAAAATGTGTTTGTACATTCATAAAAGTTGAAAACGTAAACAAAAGAACCAAAGTTGTTGAAGTTTATGTTTTAACGCATAAAATCAGGCATTATTATAACATAGTAAAGTTATGAATTCATTATGAATTTCTGAACTTTTGTGGTTTTGTTTATAGAGTTTCTGCAAAGTTCGTTGTAAATGTCAGATGTTCCTTTTATAAAAAAATTATTTTTCAAGTTAGATCATGGGTCTAAGAGCAGACATTGATTGTTTGTGGGACTTTTAGCGCTATATTTCAGCACAACTTTAACACAAACTTTCATGAAATAATAATATAGTTATCATTTCATATTTACTTTTTTGTTTATAGCTGAACTATACAAGTTAAAGTTTTTGCTCGTATCTTCTGGTACAGTTTGTGTCATCTTTATTTCAATACATAGCTTATATTCTTCTCAGCCGTTTAATAACTGTGCTACTTTAACACTATAAATTTTAGCATGTAAGTTACCAAACGTGTAAATATTTATACAAAAAATTAATAATTAAAACTTAATGTGATCTTTATGTGCGTTATTAAATTGTGTTAATTTCACTGTTTGAATAACAAGTAAGATATATAATTTTCAATTTAATTAATGTTGTCTACATTATCTGTACATAAACACACCTATAAGTGTTTTAAAAAGGATAAAACTAGTTTTAAGGTACTAGGAGTGTAGTAAAAAAATATGAAATTAATGAAATATTTTTTATAGTTTTATGCAACATTATTCAAGTTACAATGAAACTTACTATTAATAACTTTACAGTAGACGATCAAAATGATTTTCTATGACCTGAATGGAGGTTCGTACACATTAAGCAACATTTATAGCCACTTTTTCAAACGTTTTCTCATGATTGTTAGAAATCTCATGTTCAATTTGTCAGGTGTATGAGGCTAGTCGTTTAAAACGTCACATTTTAAAAATATCCCTGAAAGAAAAAGTCTACTGGTGTAAGTTCTAGAGATCTTGCGGGCCACAACCGTTGAACAATAAACGATGGTCAAGAAAATCCAGTAGCAGGTCAAGCGTGTCATTAGCAGTATAGAAAATTGCGTTATCCTGCTGAAATCAACATTCATCTTCGCGTAAATCTGACTATGTGACGAAAACTCTTTGGCCGGTTTTCTAGGAGAGCGAGTCAAATGTATTTTTACATCCTCTACATTTTCCATGGTTAACTTGATAGTCGACCTGTGCTTTTGAGATCTAGTACATTTCCAGCCTCACGAAATTTAGCCTGATAAACATACCCTAGATTTTCGACTTATTTGGAATAGAAGAATTGGAAAATTTAAACTGAAACTTGTATTTTACTCGTTCGTTAAACTGATAAGCGAAATAAGTCTCAAAAATGAACATACGTTCATCTTTTATTTATATTTAAATCTTGTAATAGATTTCTGGCGCATTTTCTCTTTAACCCCCTCTCAGAAACGCCTGGTAGGTGTAGTGCATTAATCGTTTAATTAGGTCGTAAGATTAGTTACTGGCAAGACTATTAGATTAAAGACAAAAAAAGTAGTGAAAAATATTTTAATACTAATTACCTAACTCTGCCTTGGTAAAAACATATCTTATCACTGGTAACATAACAATTTTTTCGTGCTAAATTGTACTCTTGCTTCAAGGGTTGACCTATATGTCTGTTCTTGTTTTATGTTCTTTTTACATTGTAATGTTGTTTTAGTAAAGTTATAACATGTTCACATAACCAGTATATATTTGTTAAAAGTTTTGTGTTTCACACATAGGCTACTCCACCGGGTTGGTCTAATGATAAAATGTCGCTGCGAGTCAGCTGTTTAACAGCTGATTTCCTGAGATGAAGTAAGATTCCAAGGTTTAATTTTAGTGAAATTAATATTATACGGCTTTTTCTATATGGATTTGAATACTAAAAAGTTGTTACTGATATACTATAATGTTAGGTGTTCAATTAACCATACTCTCTCAGGAATGGTCGGGCAGAGTCTGTACAATACTATACCTCATTTAGAGATCATAAATGTCACATTCATCTTATTGGGTCATACGGTTAGTTACTTTTCTTAAATTGAACAGATTACGGGTATTGTAATTCGTCTCTTTTTCTTTCCAGTGTTTTTTTAACCACGATGTTGATTATAAAAAATAAAGTTATAGCAAACTATATAACTACTAAAGTTCTCACGATTAGGCTATCCAATGAAATGTACCAAATTTATTTTTCAGCTTTATATCAAGTTGTCTAATCCTAATAGCATATCCAAATAAAATAAATTGTAACATTATACAGTGATGTCAGAAATGGTTAAGGTTATATAGATAATAGATTGTTTATTGTAAGAAGTTGTGTAGGCCTCTTTAAATGTAGTGAGGTTCATTGAAAAATCGTAATGGATTGTGATGAACGAAATAAGTTGAATAGAAAATCTCGGAATTTAAAAGTAGTCGATACGTTTGTTTTTATTTGATTACTTCTACCATGTTCTGTTAAAGTGGAAAGAACGCTGGACGGGTCTTGACTGTTTGAAGAGTTGTTCAGACCACAGGTACAAAAACAGTTAGCGCCTTTGTAGGGAGTCAGTTCTTAAACTGTTAATTGAATTAATGTTATAGTAGTATATCTTTTACACCTCTACCTTTTATGTTCCTAAATATTTCAGTCATATAATTGGCTGACCAAGTGATAAGAAACAACTACTGTCTGTCCATCTATAGGCCTAACTTAATGGCCTCCCGCAGAGAGGAGCAGAATCGGCCCGCTACTAGCCTTCTCAATAACAATTCATTATGTACCAATTCCAGTGTACTAGTTAGTAGTAGTACATAATGAAATGTTATTGAGAAGGCTAGTAGCGGGCCGATTCTGCTCCTCTCTGCGGAAGGCCATCAAGTTATAGACAGACAGTACGTTTTGTGGTCTTGGAACTGGTAGATCGAGTGCAATAATTTAACACTTCACCTGCCCGTTGTGAGCAATTAAGAAATCTTATACAGAGCAGTTTGTGTGAATGCTGCATTGGGGCCTTCATCAGGAAGTAAAAGTAAATAAATTTTAAAATTTCGAATTTACAAAAAGACAAAAAAATCCAGCCGGCCGCTTTGGCACAGTTGGTAACGTGCTCGCCCGCTCATCATGCGGTCCTGAGTTCGAATCCCACTCAGGCATGGCATAATATTTTCATACGTTACAAAAAATCATATCATCCTCCATTGTAAACAGTTACACCCCAACGTCGTCGCTAATGACCGTTGTAGTTGATGCGACGTTATAAATAAATTTAAAAAAATCCAAACACAGATGCATGAATGTTCTACGTAAGCAATGGTTTTCTTATTAAAAATCTAGCGAATAAGTAAAGTTTCATTGAAAATATTATAATGTTAAAAGAATATTCGACTGTTACCCTAATGATCACAAATACAGGAAATATGTTCACGGAGATATTACTACTAATAATAATTGATGATTAAATCATTTATATTAATCTGAAAAACTATTAACTCTTCGTTAACGTTCTTTATTTTTCCTTAATTATTCAGTTTAATATCTCTTCCCATAATATTGGGTTAATTACCCAAATTGATAGCATTAAATCGTATTATGAATGGATTTAAAAATCAATGACGGTTATGATAAATAAATGTTTATTACTAATTTCTAATGGTTTTTCTGAATAAACAAAATTAATTTAACGGTTACATTTACATTTTCATGTGGAATGTAGAAGTGGAGTAGACGCACTCTTTATCACGTACAGTTTTCTAAATATTATTCGTAAGATATATTACGCTATGATAGGTCAGTGGAATATTGAACTACTATTGAACTATTATAATATAACTATTGAACTACGATATGCACTCGATCTGCTAGTTCCAGGGATACATAAAATAGTTGTGTTTCTTATCACAGGTTCAGCCAATTTTATGACTCAGTATTGAAGAACAGAAGAGGTAGAGGTGTAAAAGATACTAGTGATATAAATTTATGATCTCTGATAGTAATGAATTTCATTATAGAAGCAGACCTTTTGGTTGATGAAGGGAAGGTGCCATTTGCAGGGTGGAGAGTAGATACTTTTCGGATGGCCTGGCATGCTGATAAGCATACTTCCCACTCATTGAGGAAGGCATGGTTAACCACTTCACTCCTCGTTTTACTTAGTAAAGCCACTAGAGGATCAAACCAGTCTTTCAGCTGATGACCTTATCAACTACAACAGCAAGATTTATTAATATTTACGTTTATTTTATTTGTATAGGCCTACTTCTTCTTTACAGGAAGATTAAATCTAAAAGTCTCATCCAATAAAACCATAGTTTTTCTTGTGTTTTTTTTATTATTTTATCCTAAACTGTATAATTTTAAGAGACTTTGTACTCTCTGAATCACAGAACATCACATTTATTAATAAATATACACTTAATTTTGATAATATCTTATTCCGTTGATGTGAACTTAAAGAGTTTCGATCTACAGTTCGGCGAAAAAATAAATGAGAACTTTTCAAAACATAACCTTTACGTTGAGTCACATATAAAGTGACCTACGTGATTAGGGTTGATGTATAGTTTTCTCTGCTAGAACAAGTACAGTACACTAAGGTTCCAATATTGTCCTAGCGTGCTTGGATAAAAAAGCTAGAAAAGGTGGGCTTCCCTGCGTAAGGTAGGTATTTCTTCAGGGTGAAAAGAGGTGGTGATACAGGTAGTTGAGGACGCCATAATACAAAAATATTTGCAAACAATTTCTGTTTATAAAAATGCCCACCAATCACTTGTATTAAATGACTATAAATTGCACAACTGACCACTAGACAAAAGGTTTAGTTGAAATTTGTGTTTTCAAAATAATATCTATAATCTACAAAGTTTCAAAAATGTGTAAACGAATGTACATATTTAATTTTAAGTCTCTTATAATCTTTGTAATTAATACAATTTCTAAGCTCAGAAACTAAAAAAATTGTAATTTACCAACAAATTATATAAGTTTAGAAGAATAATTATTTTCTTTCAGTACTTTATTTGAATTCCCACGAACACCTGTATCGTTAGTAGATGTTCTTCAGGTCATCAGCCGAAAGGCTGGTTTGAATCTGTAGAGGTTTTACTAAGTAAATCGAGGAGTGAGGTGGTTTACCATTGTCTTCCTCACTGAGTGGAAAAGTTTGCTTATCAGCATGCCGGGCCCTCTGAAAAGCATATATTTTCCACTCTGCAAATGACACCTTTACTTCATTCACCACAGGGTCAGGCTGTATAATGAAATTCATCACTTTCAGAGAAGATAACTCCGATTAGTGTTCTTTACACCTCTACCTCTTCTGTTCTTAAATGGTTCAGTCATTGAATTGGCTAACCATGTGTTAAGAAACAGAACTATTTATTTTAGCCCTGCAACGAAAAGATTGAGTATAAATTCGTTAATAGATATTATTACAATTAATCATGATGCAAATGTGAAACTTGCGGAATAAAGCTTAGATCTTACCCACGAAACAAAACCGAAATCTCTGGCTTTGCAGTCGAGTCACTAAGATGATTTACATCAACTGTACAATCGTTTTTACACGGTTATTGTTTAAATTTGGTAACTGCAACGAAATCAATAAGTGGGTGACGTTGAGATTTGAGTTTATTCATAGTTTTTTCTTATGTAAAAAGATTAGAACAGTATAAAATAACCTGCAAGGTCATTTAACATCGAGTATAGACATATTAATTATTTTCCTACTAACTGCTATGTTATTTGAATGAAGAGAGCCTATTATTAGATTAGGTTTGCTTATCTTTTACTTCCACAATTGTCTACTCTTAACGCTTTGTATTGTTGTAAGTTGCCTTGAATATAATGAGCATTTTTAAGGCGGGAAGTTCAACTTTTGTTAAGCTTTACTTTAAGCATATTTAGAATGGAAATTTACATGCAATAAATTTGCTGAACAATACAATAATTTATTTTTTCCTCCTTTTCTTGGTGTGATAATTTTCATAATTATAATAAAACTATTTACTTTAAAGCGATAATAAATATTGTGTTACAGATAAATACACAATTTTGTGGGTTGTAATTTCCATTACGCAAAGAGATTTAAAAATAAACAATTTATTTTGAAGTTGGACGATTCAATTACATTTCTTTTTTCTATTACTTACCTCTTCTGCGATATAAAAATCAGTACCGTATTAAAATATGAAAATATTAAAAGAACGTTCAATGGATTCATTCACGATACGTATCAAGTAATTCCTCAAGAAGATTCAAACCCGGACAGCCAAGAGGCAAATGCTATAATGTTATTTGAATCAAAAGTTAGTTCAAGGAAATTATTTTACTTTTTTAAAATTTGATAAATTATTATCTAGAAAAACAGGTAGTAAGTAATGAATAAAAATTTAAAAAATCCCACTCAGGCACGGCATATTTTCATACGTTACAAAAAATATTTCATCCTCATTTCGCACAGTTACACACCAACGTCGTCACTAATGACTTTGCAGTTGATACGACGGTAAATAAATAAGTTTAAAAAATAAAATAAAATAAAATAAAAAAACAATAAAATTGCTGATGCACCATAATTATTTTAGGATATTTTCGTATTCTAAATACCATTGACTTAAGTAACGATTTAACATGGTCATAACAATGTATTTTCTTTTAAAATTGTCAAGATAGTTTCTTTGTACTTTGTTTAACAAACATCAATAATGGTTGGATGATGAGGTTGCAAATATAGTACTACCCGTCACATATACTGATGATAAAATGATCTGTTCACCGGAAATACTCTGGAGGAAGCCAAGACCATTATTGAACACCTTCCGCACCCTTTTTAAATTCGAATGAAAAAGTTTAGAATAATGTTTAACATAAAAAAAATTTAAGGTTACATGCTCACTTCAGTATAAAACGTCCTAATAACGATAATATTCCGCTACATTATAAAATTAAATACCTGGGTCTAAGGTTAAATGAACGACTAACGTCAATGGTATTATATTCAAACATCTAGAAATGTTTTATCGTCTTAAAATGTTTTAGTATTCTGTACAATCATAAAATTATAAATTAAATTCAAACACGGAAATAAATATTTATAATAATCTATCACATAAATAAATTCGTGGAATCTTATTCTTCAGTGCATCTGAATAAATTAACAATTCAAAAATTAAACCTTTCAATCTTACACTTTATAACCAATTTATAATATTATCTCTTACTACCTTTCAAATGTAATAACACTTTACAAAGATCTAAACATAACTTTTGTGAACTAAGTTCAACATTTCATAGTTTACTAAAGCTGCTTTCGAATTCCACAGAACAACATCTACGAAGAAGGTATACGTCAAAGAAGAAGACTAGCAATAATGTGGAGTCGTTATTAACTAAATCAAGAGTGAAAATAAAATAGCTCAACTGATTGTGTTAATATAAATAGGTAATTTTAATTATGTTCAAATATTTTCACGGTGTTTATTTTTTATTTGTTGATAGTCTTATGTAATAGCCTATAGTTCTAAGTTTCAAATAAAATTGACAAAAACATAAGGAAATAAATTTATATTTATCATAATTTCTTAAACCATTACGAATTTAAAAAAATCAATGAATAAAAATTATGTCAGTTTAAAATAATATCGCTTATAATATCATATTTAATCGACTTAAGAAGTTACAAGGGTTTGAGTTAAATCATATTTTCCTCCCCAGTGTCAACGTTAATTGAAATGTCATTCCATTTTAAAGCTATATTATAATCAACCCTGAAAATTTTAGTACAAATACATTGTATTTATAAAATATTGTACAAATCTAATTAAAAACAAAATTATTAAAAAAACAGTTCATTTAACTTCAAATGCATAGAACAAGTATAGCCTAATGAAAATCGTAATGTGCCGTGAGTTGTTGATACTGAAGCAGCTAAGAATCCCTATATAAAATTAAGGATCCTCACTTTGACTGAGCCTAATGTTGCAACCATTTTAAAGAGAAAAGTACTTAATGAGTACTAGCGTTTAATTTATTCTATTAAAGGTGTGTTTTAATGACACTCTCTTTTTAACACGTCCTCAAGTGATAAGAACTGATTTCATCTAGAAAATAAATTAACAGAATCTTGCGTAGCGTACACATTTTTATTTCAAGCTATTATAAAATAACTTTTCTAAAATGCACCAAGTTTTAATGAATGAAACATTTTCCAAGTTGTATAAAAAAATATATATACAGAATAAAATATATTTATATTTTTATGAAATTAAGTTTTCTCGCATGTAATTCAGTTGTAATGGTAATAGAATATTTTTAAATTACTTAGCAAAATAGTTTAAATCGGCCACAAGAGTTTTCTCTAATGGTATTTATCAAACTACAACATCCAACCTAACACTCAACAATAAACGAATTTATTACATTTTGTTTATCCCACATAACATTTTACATAAATGCATAAAAGCTTTTATATAAAATACAATACAATATAAATGCACACAGACACACACACTTAAGCCTCATATAACCGCTCGTCCATGGTCAATTTAAAATATAAGTTTTAATATCCCCGGTAAAAATGTGAAAACTTCACATTTCCATTTTCGACTCATTTCGACAGAACAGTCACCATACTTGCCAGAAACTCTACAGAGCATCTAAATTTGCTAACTCCTATTCATTATTCATTATATGCTGGGGTAGCAGTTCAGGCAACAAAATGTTTCAGCTAATGGCTGTTCACTAATTTATGTGACCGACTGACTGTCAGTATACTAGTTCACATGCTGGATTCGTAAAAAGATTAATTGATTAGTTGTACTATCAGTATGTACTATACATATGGTATCTGTTACAAATAGTTAATCACAACCTCTTGTGAACCTTTAATCCCGTTCTGACTCCACGCGCATTGCTGTCATCTCAAGATGAATGTGTTATAGGATTAGCATCTCCGATGGTATCTATCACCATCCTGGTGACTATGGGAAAGCTTGAGTAAGAATAACATCTCCACAACTATCTTATACTGAACTACCAGTGTGGTAATCTTTTAAATCTTAAATTTTTCAACGTAATACAGCACAGGTACAAATCGCCTGGGCGTGAAATACGAGAAAAATCTTTTGCAACGCCAATTTTTGTAATTTGATCTGCCAAAATTATATTTTGGAACCATTTAAATTTGTATAGAAAATTTTTGTATATCTTATTAATACTGTACTTATTAACTTTAATCAATAATAAAAGTATAAATACGATACTGGTGTACATTACATACTGTCGTATTAAGACTACGATAGTCTGTCAAAAAAAATATTCAGCAGGAATACAGTTACGAGAAGTTGTTTACATTTAAAACATCATATACATCATATACGTGCAGCTTAATGTACAGTAACGTAATAAAAATTAAAGCAAAAAAAAAATTGAAACATGAATAACCAATTATTCGTTTAACTCAGAACATTGACTAATTAATTTGACATTGACCCAAAACCAAAACTTTATTTTTATAATCCATAACCTTACCTAGAGTTAAGCTAACCTGTTGTCACCGGATGGCGACATTAAGTGGCGAGTTAAAACCATTAATTTTGGTGGCCCTGAAAAGCGCCGTTTAAGCGGTGGTCGTCTTGATGAGAAGTGTCGGTCATAGCCGTCGTGGCAGTCGAAGAGATGGGCGTCACGGCGTGTCGTCGTTCAGGAGAGACATTATCTTCTTCCCTCGCAGTAGTGCATCGATGGCTGCTTTGTCAGGTCCGGTGGGCGTAAGGCTCGGTCGAGGGACCACTGTTGGCATCGCTTGCGTCAGTGGGTGATGACGGTCCGGTCGACGGCTTACGGTGACGGGTCGGGGAGCGGAAGCATCATCTTCTTTCTTGTGGGGTCGTCGATTAGTCCTCGCTGGAGTCCGGCAGCGGTGTGCCGTGGTGATGTCTTGTCGATGCTGTCTGGTGGAAGTGAATCCCTCTGTGTCTGGATCGGTATTGAATCTTGGCTCAGTGCAGCGCTCTTTATATAGTTGCCGAGAGCGCTGTGGTAGAGGGCGGCTACTGGCTCGGCCTTGATGATAAAGGCCTCTGTCGGTGCGGAACCGAAAGGATTTTCGGTGCGCCGACAAAGGCCGGGAGAACAATTGAAGGCCGGCAACACAGTAAATGATTAATTAGAAGGGGTGGCGGTGACACTGTTTACCTTATTTTAATAATAAGTTGGGTACTGATGAAACTCGGTCACTACATTGATAAAAAAACAAACAATAAATTTTAACAACGATAATAACAAAAATAAATTGAAACCAAACGCCTCTAAAATTTCAATTACATTATTACACCACATTGAATAAATCGTAACAGTATGCTATACTTTATAAGATTCTTTTAGTTCATTTATTTAAACTCATAAATGCACCCAATCCACCCTTGAATTTAGTTTACAAAAATGTATATTTTATTTCCCAAAAAAATTAAAAATATTATCGTTTATATTTATGTGGCAAATTTTAAAAAAATACAGGTGAATCAAATTTACTGGTAACTTATTTAATAAATGTAAAACTTTTATTTCCTATGAGAACATAACTTATTTTTTATATCATACAAATGCAATTAAAAATTTTCCTTTGTTAATTAAGTAACTTTCCACAAATGTTAGAAAGAGATAGTTTTTGTCAGTAGTTAATAACTTTTTTATAAAATGTATTTGTACTTTTTTATTTCATTTCCATGACATTTTACTATGAAGCCAATTACATTTTACTATTAAAATGTAATTGTATATCAACGACCGTGTATAAGATCAACGATATAACCTTTGAATACGAATATTTACAAAAAACGTAATGCTAAAATAAATATTTATAAATGATTAAACAGAATACGTTTATCAAAATATTATACTATTCAAAAAATCGGTTTTGAATTCGATAAAATACAATAAATTTTGTCAGAGTTCCATTTTATTATTTTTATGTTATACTGGCATTACTCTCCCAAGTGTGCTATTCCGGGAAACAAGTTCCCTGTGTAACTAATTGGACCTCAAAAGTCAAGTGCTATTGGTTGGTCAATAGATGTTTTCAGTCAGTAAGCAGACAGTTGAAGTTAAATACGGTTGCAGATGACATAATTATTTCAAGGTTTTCGTATTTAAACATTCTGAGATATAAGAAAGAAAAATTCTTGAATCATAATTTAAGAAAATCATGATATTACAAATTTGATAAAAAAATTACAAATATTTTTTCTCATAACACCCAGAAGGAGTGTTAAATTATTTGTAGTCCATCTGCTAGTTCCAGAGCTACAAAAGTGGTTATCTTTTCCTCACATGGCGAGCCAATTATATAACTGAAGCATTTAAAAACAGATGGAGTAGAGGTGTAAAAGACACTAGTCAGAGTTATCTCCTCTGAGAGTAATGAATTTCATTATACAGCCAGACTCTTCGGTGAATAGTGTAGGTGTCATTTGCAGAGTGGAAAATAGATGTTTTTTTTTAGAAAACCTGGCATCCTGATAAGCATATTTTTCCACACAGTGAGAGAAACAAATGAAATCCACCGCACTCGTCGATTTACTTAGTAAGGTCTCTACATGTTCAAGCAGGCTGATGATCTAAACAACAACAAAAAAACTTTTCGAATGATTGCTATTAAACGGATTTTTAAGTATTAAAAATTAATATACATGCACGGTCTTAGTATATCCAGTTGATAACTTTTAAACAATACACGAAACTCTTTCTGATCATATAATTCTCGAGAAGCAGGATAATGGAACAAAATATAAAATTTTATATTTGGAATCGTTCAAGAAATCTAGTATACAATATTTGTTTGTTAATAATTTCAATCTAAAAAAAGTAATCAATAATTCAAGCAGTGCATCAAGTGGTAAGCGCTATATAAATCGAGAAACCATTGTCCGTGTTCAATATAAAAATGTTTCATATTAGTTTTGTTATAAGAATCTCGAATATAAGGTTTCGTAAGAAATAAATAAAAACACTTTTAAACTAATAAAATGTTTTATTTACCATAAAAGAATGAAGTTATAGCAAATACACTGCGATTATCATCCGCTAAAACTACCTTACGATAACAGTTATTTACAGTTATAATTAACTACCAACATGGAGTAGTTAAGAACTGTAGTGGGTACAAATTATTTTTGAAAGGCATGTTTCTGAAGTGAATTGCTTACCCCGTTACAAAATTTTTGTTTTTACTTACATTCAATAAAATTTTATGTAGGCCATACAAAAACGAAGTAAACACATTATACTAGTTCTTAATGTTATTTATTTAATTCTTTTCAAAAGTATATATAGCAACTGTATCTTATTTTCCGCTCCAACAAAATCTCAATTATGTTAATATTTACTGACACCTGTTTGGACGTACGGCCTACAAATATATGATTCGGCAAAGTTTTTTACTACGAAATGTATAAGTTTTTTTTTCAAAATATGTTCTTAACGGCCGATAACAAAGCCCCAGTACGTTAATAACGTCACTTTTTCTCATCAAGACGATTGACAAAAGATGTCATATTATACACTCGTTACCGTGCTAAGCTAATAGGGCACACTATTCAGCTCATTCAGGAATTTTCTCTCCTACAAAAAATAAATTAAAAATGAACATCATGGTTGTTAGTTACAACTTAGGATTTTATTTATATTGTGAGTAGCCTAATAGTATTTCGATAGAAGTGCAGACATGAAAGATGAAGTGAATAATCGTTTTCAGTATAATCAGTGGAATTATAGCAAGATCAATTGGTGAAAATTTCGAAAAGAAACCCAGTTGAAGTTTTATAAGATTTTTGGTAGTTCCAGTTTTGCTGTGCGACAGTGAGTTCTTGGTACTAGGAGGTAAGATGAACGTTAGATCCGGACAGCGGAAATACGGTTCGTCAGAAGAGTTCAGGGTTTTAGTTTGATAGATGACATTAAGAATGAGGAAATTCGGACCCATTTAAATGTCTCCTTTCTCTTAGAAACAGTTGGTAAATACAGAGAGAAATGAGAAAAATATTTGATACGGACTATTAAGGACAGATTGGCGAAATTAGCATTAAACAGCATTTCTGATGCTGTTTGGTACGATGTGGGTAGGCCGCGAAAAATATTGGCATAGAAGTTTGAAAAGATTTGAAAGCCAAATCCTTGACAGGAAGAAGTAGAAGGATTTCATACAACTTATATCACTAATATATTAATATTCTAGCCTGGAATCGAATCTCCTGAATACTTAATAATGGTAGACTTTGTCGGAAAAATTTAAAAAAGTCTAACTTGTTCTTTTTAATATATTTTTTTAAATTTTATTCACAACCAATATTGGGAATAAAACAATAAACGTCGGGTCAGTTAATTTATATAATAAAATTTAATGTAGAAAAAAAAATTTAACAATCCTAGGCAGAAATCGAATCCATGACCATTTTGGTTTAGTAAACGAATACACTGCTTACTGAATCATCAAATCGTTAAGAAAAATTTTTATTGAATTTGATAAAACATTTACAATATTAATTAACATTCATTAAACTTTCATCAAATTGCTAGAGAAATAGATAGTGTTAATAGCTATATGACTGTTTATAAAACGTGGTTCATTTATTTGTCTAAGTGGGGAAAGAATCTCACGAGTGATCTTTTCCTAGAATTGAAAAAAAAACAAAAACGAACATTAAGCTGATCATTTCAATTACGTATTCTTTTCATTCGCTATTTTCGTTTTGTTATTTTAGTACTCTTATTCTTTTTAAGAAACATCTAAAAATGACTTCTTATTTTTCTTGGTACCACAAATTTTGTTTTCGTTAATGATCAATATTCACAACATTTCAACAAATATTATATGGTTTAGTTAAAATTACTTCTAGTTTTGAATTGATTATTTATAATCTGTATAAATGTCACGACCATAAACCTTTTAATTTATTACAAAATGAGGAAATCTTTAACGTGCTATATTTTTTTCTCACTAAAGAACGATAAATAAATTATTGATTTTAGTTCACTTCAAACAGCTTTCTTTGCCTTAGAATATCGTATAGGTACTATAAAGGTTTATGAAGAAAATAATATTTTCTTAAAGATTCGGTGTTCTTTTCCTATACATGTTACATAAAAAAAAACAATAAAGGTTACTTGAAGTGGTTTAACAACTATAGGAAAGCCAGGATTTTAAAACGATACAAAAATAATATCAACCATTTATAATAGTAACACAGAAATAATTAGTAAATAAATCAGAAACTAATTTTACACACAAGATCAGCAAAGACTGTTTTGAACCAAATAGTAATACATAAATAATTCCTTAGTCCAAAGGTAAGTTTTTTTGATTCTCCTCTAAATCCGTAAAATATAGATTTCTCCTTTTCTAAACCATTTCTCTTTTGTTAATAACCATGTGAAAAATTATGCAACAAGTTTTAAAAATGTAATATTATTATATTAAATCTACAGCTGTGCAGCTTTGTACAACCAGTAAATATATTTTGTAGCTTGTTTTGCATTGCTTTACCACTTTTGAGGATAACACCACTTCAGCGGAACCCTCGCTTTTAAATGCCATAAAATTGGTGTTTAAAAATTAAAAATTAAATTTTTAATAGCGTAACTTAAGAGAAGAAAAAAGTCAGTAGACATGTAAAATATTCATCCAAATTCTCTGCTTCAAATTTTGCGGAGTCGACGATTGGGGTTAACTGGTAAATTTGGAATGTTTTGGAAAGCGGATTGGTGGGTTATTATTGTTCTTGAATTTGAAATTACAAGTAAGCCTCGTGTAAAATTAAATAAATTCTAATAAAACTTATGTATTAATAGAAATAGACCATTTATTTCTACGTTAAATACATTTAACTAAACTATAACAAGATCTTAAATTATAAAACAAATGTAAAACTTTTTTCTCTACTATGGGTCTCGAGTATATTCCCTGTCAAATTTCACATTTGTTTCGTCACTCATTTCTATTTATCACCCTTCATTGTCATTATTAACCTTAGTGTGTATGATAGAATAATCGAACGTAAAAAAAATAAAATTATTGTCACGTAAATTAATATATACATTATGTGACAAGTTAAAACGTTCGGAATAGAAAATGGAAAGGTTATACTACTGTATGGAAAAAATAGGAAACTGACCAGGCATTCGCTTGGTAAGGCCAAGAAAATTGGTAAGTAAACCTCGACCAGGATAACTACACATTATACTAAAACTAATTTACTATAAATTAATTCCTGATAGTGTACACTGTCCGTATTCACAACCCAGCTTATTAGTTGTTCATTGAAGAGTTTACACTAAATATAACAAAATACAAACCACATAAATAATAATTTTAAGACAGAACAACATGAAATTGATTTTGTGTTGCAGTGTTTACATTTAATATGTTCTTTTTACGTCATGGGGTGACTGTGTGTCATTTAAGTGTGACGAATAAATGGTCGTATATGAATGTCACTTAGTGTAGTCTGTTATCAAAAACTTTGGGTCATAGGTTTAGAGTGTCAGTCCATCCTACGTGAAGGGTAGTTGTTAAAGTCTTCCACTGCACATTTTATTTATATTAACAATTTATCTTAACTTTTTTTGAACAGCTTCTGTAGATCTCGATGTGAAGATTTATTTATTCTATTGAAGCATGTTTGGCTGCTTGATCGGCTTTCTCATTTCTTTTGATTCCTAAGTGGGAAGTTATCCACAGAAAAATTACAGTTTCATCAATTAACTGTACAACACATCATTGTAGAATTTCCTACCTTCAACAATACACGGAAACAGTTTCACTTTCCGGATATTAACAGAGATTGAGTTAGACTCTAATGATACACACTACACAAAAACTCTTAAAATTATATATATATTCAAAGTCAATTTTAGAAAGAAAATGTACAGTTCATATGGTATACTGTAAAATCTTTAATGTAGGCTTAATCATTTAATTATTGTAAACCTTACGAGCATTACTTTACTACTTAGTTGTATTACTTGTTTTTGTTACGTAATAGGGTCGCTAACACCTGAAAATGGTAATGTAACCATAATGAAACTTATTGAAAAAAAATACAAAGTATAAATATTAAATGACGTGAATGATTTAAGAAATAACAGTACTGAGTAGTAAGACTCCCATGGGTAATTTTTGTGTTGAATTTAAATGAAAAATAATACACTCAGAAAATAAAAAGTATAACGCCGGCCGCATTGGCGCAGTTGGTAACGTGCTCGCCTCTCATCATGCGGTCCTGGGTTCAAATCCCACTCAGGCACGGCATATTTTCATACATTACAAAATATTATTTCATCCTCCATCGTAAACAGTTCCACCCCAACGTCGTCGCTAATGACCGTTGTAGTTGATGCGACGTTAAACAAAAAAAAAATGTAATATTACAAAACAATTATTTTTTTATTTGAATAGATGGAAAATATTACAGTGCCACAAAATTACTCAAAGATCATTCACAATAAACAAAACAATTAAATCCAGTTTTTCAGAGATTGATTTCAGTAAATATTAAGGAATCAATTAAAAATATTTTCTATAAGAACCTGGTTAAGTTTATTTTAAAACTTTATAGTGGAAGATCTTTTAATTGATTCAGTAGAGTTTTATAAAATTTAACAGAACAATTTTATCGTACCTGGAAAATAATAATAATTTTAAAAGTACCTCTATAAATATTTTGTTTTGAAATAGGTTTTCCGAGAATAATGTTAATACAACAATCTATTTCAAATATTTCTAATACGAGTAGAAATGTCATTGAACAAATATTTTGGACATTTATGAATGATACCTATTTTGGAAGTATGGCAGTGTTATAGATTGTGGGTGTATCAATAATACGAGTATATTCATTTTATGATATCATTTTCCATTGAATATCAATATAGAGGTAAATGTAGGATGTAGGTAATTATATCAGAAATAGCTCAACAAAATGATCAAAAGTACTCTGAGAGGAGTAATGATTAAACGTTCCATTTATAACGTTTTGAATATTTTTGAAACGATTTTGCAATATGTAGAAACATAGAACAGTATTAAAATTGTTATTAGTAATAGTCTTATTTTAAATGAAGAAAACAATTTAAAATATTTCAATTTCTAAAACGGTTTTGGATTACTTTTGTGTTGCACTGTCACCTCTGAGGTGACTGGCGGACCGCAAGCTCTAGAGAATTTTTTTTTTGTATGGAGATCTTATTTTCGTGTGTGATATGAAATTTTTTACGCCTAGCCTGTGTCTGTGCTTAAAGAAACTGGTTATACCAACTTCGTATATACCCAAGCTTCTCTGAAGAGAATTGATGCTCATTGAACTAGTTAACGGCCGCGATCAGGCTGAAAGAAACTCATAATAGCGCCGCGCTATGAATACAAAATGCCCATAACAGACAGGTGGAGTGTTAATTTATTTACACTCAATCTTTTCGTTGCAGGGCTCAAGTAAATAGTTCTGTTTCTTATCACATGGTCAGCCAATTTAATGACTGAATCATTTAAGAACAGAAGAGGTAGAGGTGCAAAAGACACCAATCAGAGTTGTCTCCTCTGAAAGTAATGAATTTTGTTATACAGCCAGACCCTGTGGTGAATGAAGTGAAGGTGTCATTTGCAGAGTGGAAAATATGTGCTTTTCAGAGGGCCTGGCATACTGATAAGCGTAATTTTTCACTCAGTGAGGAAGGCAATGGTAAACCAACTCACTCCTCGTTTTACTTAGTAAAACCTCTAGAGGTTCAAACCAGCCTTTCGGCTGATGACCTAAACAACAACATAAATACAAAAAAGTACAACTTTTGTACACGGACCAACCAGTGATTTATTAAACTGTGGTTATATTTTATTGCTCAAATCTTTTCTAAATTAACAATAATTAATAATATTATTAATAATAATTAAAAATATCTAAATTTTTACAATTGGTGAGGTAAAAGTTTGCTCGACCGTGGCAGTCTCGTCAAAATGTTAAATGCAACTTGCGTCAAATTTAGTTGATGACTACTGCTTTTGAATGTTGAACTTCAAAGCGGAAATCCCAGGTTGATTTTATGAACGGTTCTCGACTGTTATTAAAGTGAACACTCGACAATTTGTGCTCACTATTATCCATCGTACTCTGAAATGCCTAACCTGTTGACACGAATTTATTAGACTAGTACCTAACGATATTTCAATTTCAATAATATTCTACTTTATTTTTGAAAATTAGAAGAGTTTTTTAAGCATTAAAAATTATTGATGTTGTCCATTCGTTTTTGTCCATCTCAAAAAATCATAGCATTGCACAACTGTATTTAAACGAATGATCTAATTGTTATGTTTTTAAATCAGGCTTCTTTTACATTACAATCTGTTCATTTTCTCTCAACCATAAATAACTAACACAGTAATGAAAAAATTAAAGAAATAAAGATATGGTAAAGAAAGAATACTAAAGGAAGTCATACATCCTTCATTTGTTGAATCTTGTGATATTTACGAAAAAGTAAGTAAAATACAAAAGAATGTTACGGTAAATTTTGAATACAGTATCTATAAGGAAAGTTACAATTAAAACGGTTCAACCTTGAATTTTGAGTTAAACAATTATCAAATAACTGATCGCTAGTAAATTGTTAAGTTGGTTTATTTTTATAGAAAAGTGATGTATTTTTCAAACTGTTATCTAAAATTTCTTTTATATATTGTCGTTCATTTGGGATCTCCTAAGATGAATTTTTTTTAAATGTATATTCAACAGGTTTTTGATAATCTTTGACTGGAATAATTTTGAAATTTCAATATAATAATTTGTGGTAATAATCCGAAACTGTATTTTATGTATATAAAACCGGTTTTACTGATTTTTTTTATTGATTTAGAAATTTCAAAATGGATAATTAACTTGAATCAATATAGTTCATTGTTTTTCTCTTCTTATTTTAAGCTAAAACTAACGAGACGGATTACAAACGCTAAAGATGCAGTCGTCGTCTGTAGAATGTAATACGAGTTATAAAACGTTTATGAAACAAATTTAATTGAAATGATGTTTCCGACATAATAAACTATACAGTCAAGGATCGTTGTACGAACTTCAAGTGCAATCTAGAGTAGTGTATTTTTAACTAGTTAACTTCTGCATTCCTATGAATTGACTAATATTTATCATTGGTTTTTCAGTGATATCAAGTTTTATGATTAACTACTTGAAACTAAAGTATTAATAATTTTTGTAAGATTTATGATAGTGTTTAGGTACATTATTTTGTATTATAACCATTGAAATAATTTTGTGTCTAAATACATAATTATTCTTTTATTGCAGCAAAATGTGTAATCTACTTTAATAGTAAATGAGTTTTTTTTTAATCAATCATGAGTAATAAAACCCCTACCCACAGAGAAACAGCGTCGATTTTTACTTCACGATTTTACCTGAAACTTTGAAGATTAAAGTCTAAAATCACTGAGACGTGTTAAGAATTTTCTTTGGTACTTTGCATGAAATAGTATGTTAATTTTTTATTGAATTGTCGGATTGTTTAATTCTCTATGTAGTATGTTGTTTAATAAGTAACAAGGTAACGCTGTGATTGTCCTGAGTAATTTTAATTGAAACTTTTTTAGAATTACTACGTTGTATAAACTTTCCGAGCCCGGCAATCAAATCCCATGTGTCCAAATGGTTCTAATTACTGTTTTCCATAAGTAGACTAGTATACTGTTTAAAGTGAGCGTTGACCGTTCATTAAGCACTTTAAAATAAAACTTAACTTTTTTGTTTATTTTATGCCTTCTGATGTTTGCCAATTCAGTCGTTTATAAATATGACTGTTAAGATATTAGTGGAGCATGCTTCAGATACTAGTGCATTGTTTATGTAATCTAACAGGTGTTTTACAAATGACGCAACAGTAAAAAAGAAGGTAGAAGTAACGATAAAGTGAATGTCATGTCTCCTTGCATCACAGTTGGCAATATTGTATTCAAGGTTAAGAGCTTGTAACAATGGAAATGTCATTACTGTGCACCAATGATATTCCAGTATCCACTCGTCACTATTGTGTCAACGTTTTCGTTTTCCAAAGACCAACGTGTGTTTACTTTTGAGACTTATTTAGCTTATAAATCTTACAAACGAGTAAAAAAGAGTTTTAGTTAAGATGTTCCAATTATAATGTTCCAAATTAACCAAGAATCTTTAGTTTGTTTAATAAATTTAATACTGAGAATGTAAAAGATCGCAACAGCACTGGTCGACCATCAGTGATAATCGCGGAAGTTCTGGAGAATGTAAAAGAACGTTTGACTCCCTCATATAAAAAATCGTTCAGGAAGTTATCTTTACAGGCTGAAAGTTCACTATCTACTGTTTTCAAGGTTACTCAAAAGTTACATTTGCATGCTTACCGCATCACTCTCGTACATGACATGCAAGAAGTAGACCACGGAAAACGTTTACAGTGTTGTCGTTCTCTTGTTGATGAAAACAGTATTGAGGTGTCAGATCGTGTTTATTTTAGTGTGGTTTTACTTGGATAGCTGTGTTTACAGTCAAAACAACTGAATATGGAACAGTTAAAATCCTCCCGAATTTCATGAACCACTAATACACGCACGTACAATTGGAGTTTTTATTAGGGCCTTTATTTTTATCCATTTCTGTGAATGGTAGGGTTAATCGCGACTAAATCCATCAATTTATTGTAACACAACTTGCCATAAAAATGAGTACCGCCATTTTTAAAACACCCATTAGTAAGGATGTTTATTTTTTAGTGTAAATTTTAAATTGTAAATTTTTTTAAATTTTACACAAAGACAATTATTGACCACATAAATCCAAATGTTCAATCTCTTTCAACTAAAGATCTCCCTGTTAACAGACAACTGAAACAAAGGTGGAACAGGGATCTTCTCCGACCACCATAAAAAAATTAACTTGTCTTGCCTGTGTCATTTCATAAAAACAAAAAATCATTCATATTAAAAAAATCATCTATCATAGTTCATGATCATGATCATTGAAAAATATTGGAACCACATTCCTTGCAAAATTTCACGCCGAAATCGGTCACTGAATCGATTCACATTCACGTCACATTCCCACAATTCATCATTCATTCCATCTCATTTACTAGTTGTGCTTTAAAATAAATTTACAGTTGTAAATAAAAATAAAGTTGAAGCGAAAAAAAATTACGTTTATACTAGTTTAGTTTAATTCTGCATTACAAATATAAACATTTAATTAATCAAACGTTTCTAATAAAAATTGCTGCGGCGAGCCAAACCAATTCTATGATACATCAAAAACACATCTATGGTGATCGTAATATTTGCACTGTCAAACAAGTTATAACACAACTTATTTTTAAATATTAAAAAAGATTCAACCATCATCAAAATTTCCTGGCTCTAAATTGTTTTAACAACACTGAAAACGATTTTAAAAAATTGAAAATACAGAGATTTAGATACGTTTATAAAATTTTAAATTTTTTCGAAAAATGTTATTATTTTTAAATTTGTCACTTTTCTATAGGATAATAGTAATGTTTCATTATAACCACTATTTAATTCAATGTGAAAAATTGTAATGCCACTAACTTGAAAAGAAAAAGTCGTTGAGTGTTTACCTGGAATTTAATAATAATGTTTAATTGTTGTGTTTACTTGCTCCCGTTTGTACAAAAGGAAACATTTGTTTCCAAATTCAGTCGTTTGTTAAGATCTTAACCTAAGTATTTATTACTCAAGTGTTAATGTAATGGTATTGTGCACTGGTGGGTGTGTATATTTTTTTACGGAAAATGTTACGAGTACATTCATACTTTTTGTTTTGTTTTCATTAGCAATCAATTTAAAAAAAAATTTAAATAGAAAATATTAGTCGAATTTTAAATATGTTTTTAAAGAACGATTCTATAAACTGGTAAATATTTAGTGTTATATAGATTAACGCAGAAGAAATGTTAAAATAAACTTCACGGAACATGAAATAAAAATTATAAGAAAAAATAATTTTAAATTAAAAATAAAACACTATGAAATTTTAGTAAGTGATCTTTAAATAAAATTATGACGTCCATTTTGTGTGAATACTTAAGTTATTTAAAATAAAATTACTATTCAGTAAATTTTAAACACAAACTTCTCGATGGTTGTTACATTTAACAAAACTGATTTTTCTTTTCAATGTTTAACTATTTATTAAGATTGATGAACAGAATACTGATTAACAGATGTCTTGTTTGTAAAGAAACAAAACGTGACCGTGAATTTAATTCGTGTAAGTTAAGGCTAATTGAATAACCGAATTTGTGATGGAAGTTTTAATGAAAACATTTTTACACTTTAAATTCTGTACATGAAATACGTTACAGTATTGCAGAATACGTTACACATAATGATAGTAAACTTTTTAAATTTCTTTTGAATTTTTAAAGGATATTGGATTCATTCATTATTTTATTAATTAATTCAACCGATTCACAAAATAATTGATGAAATAAATAAAAAAATTAACGAATACTCGGTCAATTAATCAGTCATTTTAAAGAAGATTAATGAAGTCATAAGAGTAAGTGGTTTAGTCTCAAGATCAGTTTTGATGGTCAACCATAACAACTATTACTGGAAGAGCTTCATGAATTTCAGCCTCCACAAAAAAATCTAAAGTAATAATTGTTTGTTTTTTTTCAGAAGTAACTACAACTGTAAATAAATACAATTCATATTTTTTATGTTAATGTAAGTAAGTAATATCTGGTTTACGTAACGATTGAGGAATTACTCAGTGGAAAATCCTTGTAGATGAAAAAATTTAAAACATTCTACTCACACATCTAAAACATCTGGGATTTTGCTTAAAAAAGCAAGATCCCTAATCCAAAATTTCTTTATCACTCCTTCTGGATTTGTGGTTAGTGTGTCTGTAACAATTTTCTTATTTAAAATTGTTGTGGTTAATTCATTTTGAAAAAAAATGTATGATGTCTTTAATGGTTGTGTATATTGTTTTTTTACGTGAAAGTTTACCAACATTGAAGTCTTACGAAGGTTGAATAGATGCTAAGAAATAATTAAAATTGTCAAATGTCGTAAGCTTCAGTATCTCAAGGACATCATGGGAATCAAAAACGATTGGAAAAATAGTGCAACGCATCCTGCAAGGAAAGATAAGACTTGGCTGAAAGATAACATGGCTTGCCAATTTGAGGGCGTGGTTTGGTAAAATCTCAGCGAAATAGTTTCGTAGCAAACAACAATGTTAGGTTAGCCATGATGATCACTAACATCAAAATTGGACAGGTACGCTAAGAAAAAAATATTGTTTGTAAGTTATGGTCTCAACGTAAGACTGAATTTCATTTATATAGAAAAGCCTACATGAGAATAAACGTCAATTTGTTTTGAAAAGCTTGTAACCTGTTTACTTTGATGTGTTTTCTGAACCATAAGTAATTATAAAAATTTAGTTTTTCTTCATTAGGCAAGTACGAAAACAACAAAAATATCATCGAGACTTCAATGCACCGTACGTTCAGAACGAATTATAACAATTTCAGTAAAATATCAAAAAAAGTTTGGAAACCTATTCTGACACCTTGGACAACAGTAACAAAACAAAAGGATTGTAACGTAAACACCCGACGGATTTATTTTGGTTGATTATTTTAAAGCCGATTCCAGTGTGTATCGTCTTTTCGTGTTTATTGTCGTTAAAGTTATCAGCCAAAAGACTGTTTCGAACCTGTGGAGAGGCTTTACTAAGTAAACCGAGGAGCGAAGTAGTTTACCATTCATTACCTTCCTAACTTTTCATGTTATTCCTTTACTAACGTTCACACATACTCGTTGTTTCCCATTGAACAAAGCGTAGAATTTACTGTTATTTAAAAAAGGAGGTGTAAAACTTTGGTGAATTAGAAAGCACAAAAATCATTAATCTGTAATTCAGAAATTTCTTTTTGATCGATGTGGTGTCCCATGACAGTCTTACTGATTAGTGCAGAGCCTAAATACGTTAACTATGTTTATTGAGGTATTGAATGACTGTCATTGTATATAGGTAGATAAGTTTTCCGACAAAATGTACAAGAAATATCATTGAAATAACTAGTGTTTTTTAAGCAGCAATTTTGGATAACTCTTTAAAAAGCTTCGAAAATTAACTTAACTTATTTGATAATTTTGTGTGAAATGATTACAATTAAATTTTCTGCCTTGGTGTTTATAACTTGTTTTACTTTTGATCAAATTACTAACGATCAGTAAAAAAGATGCTATGCTTCATTACAGTTTGTTATTACTGCGTCAAGTACCTAACAAATTATAAGTTATACTATACAAAAATGTAGGTATTAAAAAATATTCAAAATTGATTACTTTAAAAACACTTGTTGAAAGTTTACGTATTTATATAACAAAATTCAGAATATTTTTGAAGAAGTTCAATGGATATCAGCTTTTATAGATGGAAATATTATTTTTAAATGAATCAAGAAAAATTACATTATATTAATAATAATTTTCATTCTTTGCCCGTTGGTCTTGATATATTGATATTGAAGTAAACAAGATTATTGGTGTTTATAAATCCAGTTTACTTTCCGTTCAAAAATCACAAAAATATTATTTATGTTGACAATGTTATTTAGTACAAAATATTATGAAAATCAATATTATATTTTACTACAGTTTAATAACCTGAAATCAAATGGCTTTAAAAAGTTCTTCATCGCTAATTTTTGGATTTTTATCACGCGTGAAAAGAAAACTGTTTGATTATAACGAACAATAAATAAATATTCTAATTTAAACATAATTTTTGATGCAATATAATAAAATAAATCACGTAAATAAGATACTTATTAAAAGATTTTTATGAACACTCCCCACCCTTTTGTGATACGACCTATTCAAGTTAAGCGCTTAAGTTGCAGCACTGAAAAATTGTAATTATACTTAAAAGTTTATTGACACAAATTAAACAAAACAATTTTTAATTTTTTTTATAAATATATGAATAAAAATATATAGCGGACTTACCTGAAGTAGAGATGAAGTTACGTCGTAATTCTTCCCGGTGAATCGGCGAGTGACTGAAGTCTGGTGTGAAGCCACAGGTTTCAGCGCATGTGCAGCAGGTAAGTTGTTAGGGAGGGGACGTAAGCGAGATAGATAGATAGATATATTCCTGTTCAAATCATGTACTCATAGTTAACACTTACCACATCGATTTCCGGTTGCTAAGTTCTTTGGCATTCTCGGCAACCGGCAGGACGTCGTCTGTACAACTGCTGAAAAGCATACAAACTGCTAAATACTGGTACGTAACGTGGTTTGTAAACAACTACGGGTGGCGAAACTCGGTTCGAGCAATGATAGGACCTTAGTAAACACTGATATCGCTGCACTACATACAACACTATTTAGTTTAACTGCTTTGATAAACCCGAGCCACTTATTCTAAACTCCGTTAATTCGTTTGATAGATTAATTAAATTAATAATATATAAACAATCATCAGAAAAGTAAATTACTAAAGTTAAATTAGTAAATTGTTTTCTTGCCAATCAATTAATTAAACATTGAATTTAGGTCTGATTAATTGACATTGACCTATTTATTTGTACTAACTCACTTTGATAAAATTAGTTAACTAAAAATTAGTTGTCTATTCTTTAACCTACGTTGTATTAATTATATAATAAACGTACGTTCTTTAAAACGGTCTTTATTTTCATTCTTATGAAGGTTTACGAAATTATTGTTGTTTATTTTCGTTTCATTCAACACAGACTACAAAAATCATGAATGACTACTTTCATCTACTTGCTCCAGTACTTATTTTGGAGTTAAAATTTATTACTTCCCGTTTTCCTTCTTAATTCTGAAAGTGCTTTCTTTATTGTTTTGCTTAACTTTAACCCTTTAAACCCATTATAGCATATTCTTTATTGTTATTTTTTAAATTTATTTCTATCATTTATTCATATTTATCTACGTTTAGTGTCATTAGGTCTTTTTTTAACAATCTTGGTTTCGGTTTAAATTCTTTCAGCTTTAAGTTTATTTAAATAAATTACTACATTGTTTTACTTTCTCTTTCCCTAAATGCATATATAGAAAAGCAGAATATTGTTTACAGTCGATTTTTAAAAATTGAGTTTTTACCGTAAACACAGGTTTTCGGGCATTCTGAACCAAAAAATACATGTTTTAGCGATTGGTCTACGTGCGTGGGTGTGTGTGTAAACAAAATATCTGAATAACGTAATACTGTACGAAATTAAATAATTGTAGATTGTAAGTTAGATACCATTTGGAGTTCGGACACGAACATTTTCATGAAAATTGGTCAACTGGAAATAGTATATTGATTCATGTAGTTTTTAACTTTTTGCGGTTTTTACAAAAAAACGATTTTTTTTAATTGTCTCGTTTACTACATCATTTAGTATGTTCTACAAGTTAGGGTAAGACACCGTGTTGCTAAAATTTTTGGGGGATGTGCTCTAGTGGTACAAAATAGTGTTTTAAGATTGTAGTCTTAATAAGCATTTTAGGGCAAAAGTGCATACATTTAAATCATAGTAAATAAAAACAAATCTAGAATTTCAAACATTGTTTCTACAGAGCCTAATTTAGCGTCAATTAGTGAATTTTCGTAATTTTAAGTTCTAACAGAGTTATTTTTCTTACATTGTTTGCAAATGATTAAACATAGTTTATAATATTTCATTATTTGGATTGGCAAGAGAAAATCGTTTAAGTTTTCACACCAGATTTTCTATTTTTGTTTTCTTAACTTTATTAAATGTTTGTGCCTCTATTTTGGTTTTCAAAAACAATAAAACTGGCGGTAAGAATAATACAGATAGAAATACGTATGAGCGGTGTAAGGAAACAGATTATCTATCGATGGAACTTCTATATAAAGTTTCTAGTTTAACTTTGCATTAGTTTTTATTTTAATATTTCCATCATCTGAATTTTGGAGAGTACATAAAACCTCTGTTCAAGCTGTCTTCAGCCTTAGTAGAAGCTTGTTTCGTAAATTTACTTAAGTAATCGTTCTGATTAGTTTATTTCTATATCTTTCTAATTTTCTGTGAAACCGTTGATGTATTTGTAATTTTCTGAATAATACAACGTAATTTTTTAAAAAAGTTTTGGATTAGTAAAAAGTTAGACTGTTCGTTTGTAACACTTCTTCTTCTCAAAGTCCCTCTCCTATCTGAGGTCGGAAATCATCATCATTATGCGGACTTTATTCGCTTTAAACGGAGAATGTACCATTCGGTACATCTTCACCAAAAGTAAAATTCCCCACCGCCCTTCAAATATCATATTCGGACATTGTGCAGCTCTTTGTACGGGGCTGTAACAAACAATTATGACAAAAAAAGTTGAACCTTCTAGAGACTACTTATTATCAATTAATCAATCGGGTGAAGCCAGTGCTTGTAAATTCGTTAAATTCAACTTTCCATATTCTTCCAATGTACTTTCATGTTCTTTCCGTTCGCCTAGCTATTTAATTGTGGTTCTTATTTTTCTCCTTCGAAAATATCTGTAGTATGTACCGTAGTTAGTTATTTTAAGCTCCATAAAGTCATTCGCTGCCCATGACGGACAGGTGGAGTGTCAAATTATTTACACTCAATCTGTTCGTTGCAGGGCTAAAATAAATAGTTCTGTTTCTTATCACATGGTCAGTCAATTAAATGACAATCATTTAGGAACAGAAGAGGTAGAGGTGTAAAAGACACTAATCAGAGTTATCTTCTCTGAAAGTAATGAACTTCATTGTACAGCCAGACCCTGTGGTGAATGAAGTGAAGTTGTCATTTACAGAGTGGAAAATATGTGCTTTTCAGAGGGCCCGGCATGCTGATAAGCGTACTTTTCCACTCAGTGAGGAAGGCAATGGTAAACCACCTCACTCCTCGTTTTACTTAGTAAAACCTCTAGAGGTTCAAACCAGCCTTTCGGCTGTTGACCTAAACAACAACAACAAAGTCATTCGTAAACTGTCAAAAATTGATTCTATGTTCCACTTTATCCAACATCCGATAGATCCATTTTAGTCTCAAAGTACAGTTAATTTACGTTTGATTCTATAAATTTTCATTTTATCCAATGTTTGTTTTACAAGTCTTCTATTTTCATTTTACATAAGTATCAAAATATCGGATTCTTTTCAATTGTATAAAGTTGGACATCGTTTTTTATAAAAGCTCTTTTATTTCTGCGTATTGTCAGCTATATGTGTAACAACTTTATATTAGACTATCTACCCTGGAACCAAATATTTTTCTCTTAAATTTCCTTGCCTTTATTCTCAGTTTATTGTTTGAAACCGTTTGGTTTAAAGTTACTGTTTTTGAAGTTAATTAATGCTCTCGGTTGTACGTAAAGTGTAAATTCCCTTGAAAAACGCTTTTTGTTAGAGCCCTATATGCATTTTTTTGTCTAACGATAAGCTATTAATTCATCATTTCTATCCCAGTTTAAATTTCTCTATTACCAGTCAAACTCTTATGTATTTATTACCCTACGTATTTGAAATATTTTACCCCTCCTATTTGATTATTCTTTAATTCAATTTAATTCATAGAACTTTGCGGACTTATAACGTCTATAATTAAAATAAACTATTGGCTTTTATTTTGTCATACACTTTGCTACGTTAAACGACAATTGAAGAGAGTGTATAAAATACAAATAGTCGTCTTTTAAAAGGAATAACTTGAAATTACTGTAAACTGCAAAGTACAAAAGCGTCGTATTATTAGTATTTGTGACTTGCATATATTTTACAAAAACACCATGTAGTTACACCTCTAATAACGATGGACGCTTGTAGTTCATTTCAATTTTCCGCCAACAGAGTTACTATAAAGTTAATGTTACTACATTTCAGGCTGTATATTTTCATTTAATGCTGTACAGCTTTTTAGCATTATCTATAGAAATTATTAAAAATATATACTTATTTTCTTTTGATAGTGCTGTTTAATTTAAAGGAAAACAAACTTGAGTGGTTTGCATTTGTTTTATGGTTATTTTTAGTAGCATTGAAATCGTATAAAACTAGGCATTTTCAACACTAAGACAGTATTATGGAACCCGTAAAATGTCTTCAGCAAGCAAACTCAGTAATTAAGGCGGTTAGATCTGTATTTTCATATACCCTACCACTCGAAAATCTTCCGCCTGACTTCTTCCAGCTCTTCAGCATCTTTTCTAAATTCTCATAACCGCCACTCTGTTATTTTCTTCGTCTGAATTCTGATGTCTTATCTGGTAGTATAACCAAATAAATTCTATTTCAACTCATCAAACCTCTTGATAATATTTTCTTCTCTAGTGTGCTTTCTCATTTATTTCCTTCACGCACGATGATAGAGATTTTATTCTCAATTTTTTTTATGTAAGAAAGCTATTAGGTGTAAGATGGGAGCTAACCAGCTCACTCATACAGGCCACTATTTAAGGAGCTTAACTGCTTAAAGTTCCCTTACTCTACATTTTTCAGGTAGTAATGTCTGTTAGGCAAAATACTTTTATGCAAAATTTCAATGTCCACTATCATACCACAAGAAACAGAATCGATTATTATGTGGTTAACCACAACACTAAATTCTTTGAACAAAAACATACTAATGCAGGGAGAAAGTACATCGATAAATTGCCCCAATATTTAAAATGTTGTGATAATTTTGGAATCCTGTAAAATAAATATGAAAAATGACTTGATTAAAGAAACCTTTAAAAAGTAAAAGAATTTATTTTTAAACAATAGCTAGTAGATCAATGTGATTGAAATATGTATTTCAAGTGTTATAACTTCTTGACGAATCCTATACTCCCTCGGGAGTCTCCTGGGCGAATAAAACATCAAAGAAAAAATCATTATTGCTCTTCATATTCATGATATTTTGCCGTGCCGTAAGTTAGAACCAGGAACATATATTTTTTTTAAACTTTGGACTTCAAATTTATTAGAATTTTAGGAATACTAAAAACTGCTCACTTAATCAATCCGTAGCTGCCTAAACTATACAAATCGATTTACTCAGCTCAGCGGCCTGTTGTAATATTTACATGGCCAATATAAATAAAACCCACCGGGTTGGTCTAGAGGTAAAATCGTCGTCAAAAGTCAGCTGTTTAACAGCTGATTTTCGGAGACAAATGTTCCTGGTTCAAATCCTAGTAAAGGTAGTTACTTTTATACGGTTTTGAATACTAGACAGTGGCTGCCGGTGCACTTTGATGGTTGGGGTTCAATTAACCATTCTCTCTCAGGAATGGTCGGCCTGGGTCTGTACAAAACTACACTTCATTTACACGTCATACACATCATCCTCATCTCATTGGGTCATGGGGTTGCTTATTGTTCTGAATTGAACAGATTGCAACGTAGACTCATTAGGGTTTGAAAATATAAATAAATTATTTACGTATGGCATCTGTAGGTCTATAATTATTGTCAATATAAATTAAGTGTAAATCTTATAGTGAAGAGTAAAATCACTAAAATAAAAATCATAAAAAAGTTTCAAAATGTACTTGCAGTACTTAAAATAAACCCAAAGAAATATTAAAATACAACCATCCTGATAAAATTTTTACTATCTGTTTTTAACTTTTCACTCTTTTTAAAGTTTAAATATTTGAAGAGCAAAGATAATCATTGTATATTTGCATTTTCAATGGTACAGTTTTGAGTTAAGTTTGTTTTCCTTTCCTTTACGATATTATCCATCTGACGAGAAATAATTAAATTTTCATCCGATTACTCAATACAAAATTTACACAATTTTTAGTTTAGAATGATACTGCTTTGTACAAGACCGACTATATTTTTATTACTTCTGAATTAACAATTTAAAAAAATTGTTGACTAAAAGAAGAATAATGTAACTTTCAGAACTTATTTTTGGAAAAGTGTACCTGAGGTAACACAAAATAATAATAATTTTTTATAACTATTACATTACCTAATCATAGTATTATAAATCTTACAAATAATTTTAAAATTCACATAGATAACGCGAAAATTTGCGCAAATAAACTACTAGACTACTTTCGGATTACAGATTTTGATGAAAATGTTCGATTTGGGTCTCATAGTAGTACCTAACTCAAGTTTTAAGTTTTAACTTGGTACAAAATTCCGTTCTAGAGATTTTTTTCACAAACAAACAGATTAATAGATAGAAACATAGTTTTGGGTTCAGGGGGCTGAAACTTGTATTTTCGGTGAAAACTCGATTTTGGAAAAACGGCATGAAAACAATAAGCCTAATTTTCTTTCTTATATATTCATACAAAGCAAAAGAAAGTAAAAATAAAGAAAATTTGTTTATAAGGCCGTTATTTTTTAATAAAAATAAAAATACCGTTAACGTTATTAACGACATTCTTAATTAACTTTAAAATATTTTTTCGTCGTTTTAAGGTTTTATATGTTTCTCTTATTTAGAAGATTATAAAATAGTATATGGATCATTAGCTGAACGAAAATGCTGCTATTGTTTGGTGACAGAGAAAACAATTAATTTCATGATTTCAAAGGTATTGTTTTCTGTTAGAAACTTTTTAAAAATAATACAATAAACTTAGCATAAAACATCATTTTGTAAGCAGGTGGCTTTTTATCTTCTCTGCTTTTAGTTTTCTTTCATCATGGGAAGAGAATTTAATTTTCAGAAAATTCTTGTGGTTTCTTTGTTAAAGTTTAGTTACCGATATCGCCGCATCCTGCTCTTTCAGACAAAAAGTAAAAAAAGTATCTATTTAAAATAAATTATAAAGAATAAAACGAAAGAGAGTTTTCATCATAGTAGGTTTTTTTAGTTACAAATAGTTTTCCTATCATAATAAACTGCTTAACGGTTGAATTCATGAATCTTTTTCAAAAAAATATAATAAACTCCATTCATGTTTTCATCCACGTTCGGCTATAAATATTGATGAAATCATTATCATAAAAAATTTGAATTAGACCTCCTGTCTTGTTTCAACTTCAAACTTATTGATATACTATTTCTTAAAGAAATTGAGATGGTGATCTCTTCCGAGGTCTTCCAATATCTTGTTTGCCGGGAGGTATTATAAGTAGACACCTGTTCGTTCATCTGGAATTTGCAAAAAATTACTAATCCCTTCTTGTTTGTGTAACTGAATGTTTGATATAATCTCTGACACACCATTTTTAATTCTTAATGTGTATACGCAAAATGCACTCTCTCAAGTAGAGAAAGAAGGAGAACGAGCAAGGTTTGGGGTTTCAAAACCCAAACACAGAGTGGTGGGTGGAATAAGTCACAAGGGTGAAAGGGAGACAGAAAGAAGACTAAACAAACATGTCAGCGTGCTGATGTGTTTATAATTTGAGTGCATTGCATAATTTTATTTAAACAACTCTCTAGTTAACTTTATCCTGAACCGATAGTATTTATTCAGCATGTAGCTGCTAGGAATTTTATTGGAATTAATTATTTTTTCGGTTACAAATTGTTCGATTATTAAATTTACTCATTCGCATGACTACTCGGAGCCACACTTTAAAATTGGCAGAATCATGGTATGATAGTACTTTAGAACAATCTCGTACCACACTTCTCCGACCAAAATTTTCTTTAAAGTTTTTATACCTTTCGAACTTTTACAAATTAATTTTTCTATACAATTTTTTTCAGGTAGGAGACATCACATCCTTAGTTAATAAACAAATGTATAGGTTGTAAATTTTTGTCATTAAAAAAACATTTTATAAAATTTAGATTTGTAAGGAAATTAGTAATTTCAGTTATCACATTATTAGGGAATCTGGAAATATTAGTGCCAACGTCCTCAATAACTCAGTCACCCTCATTACTTTTTTTCCTGGTCACCACGGTAGATAAAAATCGATACAATTATTCCTTAAAATTGACCAGATACATCTACAGCGACTCTATTTCGATCACTTGCGTTTAAATGGATAATAAATCCGTTACTGCTCTAAAGTAATATTTGTAATATGTTTATCTTTGCTAAGAGTTCTAAAGAACGCCACAAATGTTTGTAAGTTATCCTTTTTAAAAATAAGGCAAAAAATCTATAACTTTCCCGTAACGGGTAAAAAAGGGATAACTAGTCTAAAAGTTATAAATAATGTACTTTCCAGACAATCTATAGTTTTCAAAATTACAGCGTTATAAATAATCTTAACTAATAAAGAAGAAATTAAACAACATAGCGAAAAATATTTACAAAAACTAGAAGACGATCAGAATCCATTAGCGATTAACATCCTCGACGACAGCGAAGATACTCAGAGACTGAAAAGTTTTAAAACACTAGACTTACCTCTACGATTTTGTTAATCATTTAACCATTTTTTTCTTTTTTACTTCAACTAGTAATCATTGTTATCTCATAATAGGCATCGGTATTATCTCTATCATCGTCATAATCTCCAGCTTCAACAACTTTGTGTTTCAAGATATTGCTTCACAGTTTATCAAATTAAGTTTTGTACATATATACAAATATATTTTTTTCACAATTAGTCTTGTTGAAACATACTACTGAATGTGGTTTTTATTTTAATTCTAATGACATTACTCAGATTTTCTCGTCTTTGGTAAAAGTTTTTGTATTTATAAACTGATTGTAAAAGAAATACACTGGTACAAAAAAAAATCTGCATTTTTAGAACTATTAAGAATTATTTACAAACATTTTTAAAAACGTTTTAGTATTGTTTAAAAATTTCGTTATGTCAAACATCTTAAAATTTTTCTTTGTTTGTGTATTTGATGTTCAACTTGTCGTTTGATGATATGAACACATAATGAAGATGTCATATAGTTCTAACTTGTAATTGAAAATACTTTTTTACCTTAGTGAATATTTTTTGGGGTAATTTAATTGAAGAATGTGAGTACTATATTTTATAAAAAAATTTAACAGTAAATTTATATTTTTTTATAACATAAATTTGTTTTATAAACGAAGAAAAGACATTTTAATAGCCTGCCGGCAAACCGATAAGAAGATCTAATATTCTGGGCCTTTTAAATTATTGACTTCTACACCTTAGTTTAAAAGATTGATAATGAAATGGTTAGCTTAAATTTCTAACTTTTAAAAATATTTCATAGGTCGGTTTTTGGTTTCTTTTTACACAGTAGGTATGCCTAAGTACACTGCTCACGACAAACAGGGGGAGTGTTTAATTACGTGCCCTCGATGTGCTCGTTCCAGGGCAGCTAAAGATAGTTATATTTCTTATCACATGGTCAGCCAATTATATGACTGAAGCATTTAAGAACAGAAGAGGTAGAGGTGTAAAGGACACTAATCAGAGTTAACTTCTTTGAGAGTAATGAATTTCATCACTATACAGCCAGACCCTGTGGTGAATGAAATGAAGGTGCCAGTTGCACGGTGGAAAGTAGATGCTTTTTGGAAGACCTGGGATGCTGATAAGCATACTTTTTTACTCAGTGATTAAGATAATGGTAAACCATCTCACTGCTGTAAGGTTCACACCAGACTATCGGCTGATTACCTAACAACACCAACATGCCTAAGTACAGTGCATACTCCATTTGGCACGTACAATTAATATTAGTCGATGCATAATAGTTGAAAACACTTATATTTTGAAATTGACATTAGTTTTCTTAAATTGGTTCTAATTGTGTTAAAACTAGATAGTGTGCTCTTCGAGATTCTCAAGTCGGTCTGCTCCACTCATATGTCACACATGGAATATGGAGTCCTGCTAATTTGTCTACATTAATTGAGCAACCGGTAACTGGATGCATTTTGTTAGACCATTTCATATACTTCTGATAAAACAGAAAATTTAAACACACGAAAATCTTGCAGGATAAAACAACATTGTTACGATCTTTTGTTTTACTATTTTTAAGGTTTTGTAATAATACAAACAAATTAAATTAGAATATAACAACCAACAAATTTTTAGGGTCTACTCACAAACCAATTATTTTTTGATTTTAGTTTATTTAAAGTCACATCAAGAGCTCGGTTATAACTAAGTGGGTTATGTAACAGTGAGTTTTAACTTGTGAAAATTTCCAGACTCTAGCCAGAAATCGAACTTAGAAATTCTGAGTTGTAGGCTAGCACGCTACCACTACCACTACTACTAGCTAGCACGCTACCACTACGCTACGGAGGTGGCCATCAAATATTTTTATCCCTGTAGTAATACGCTTTAAAATTAAAAGCATCCGTTTTTTTCTCAGGCTAAGGTTTTTTTAATAGTTCTTATGATGTTGCTTTCTCTACAATAATTTAATCATTTTTTCATTACAGCTTTCATATTTTCTCTGAAATTTTATATTTTCTGCTTCCAATTTCAGAGCTCTTTCTTCCATTTATTGTAATTTCATTTTTAGACTGTCTCCTACGGAGTCAGGAATTTATTCTACTGGACTAGGTATGATCGTGCGTAGGTTAATCGTCTAACGTTAAGCGATATTATAAATTGTTGCTACCTACTTTTAAAAAAGACCTATTTTTTAAAAGTATTTCTTCTATTTCGTCATTCTAATGTAATTTGTCTAATGACAGCCTCAAGCTGAAAAGGTTTCATCCCAGAAAATATTTCTGTTGGAATCTCATCTGATTTTAAATTTAAAAAAATCAATTTATCTGCTCTCACTCAAGAATTTACTCACTGCTGCTGAAGGGGAGGTACTTTGGAAAAATTATAACGGTTAATATTCGCACCTCTTGTTTTTTACAATAGTTTTTACAATTAAATACTGTACAGGCAGCCATTTTTAGTCTTGCTTCAGTAATTAATTAAATATTACTTTACCTGCATTTTGAGTTAGAGAAAACTGAATAAATATACTAACGCACCTTCAGCTTTACGCTACTAACCATACCGAACAGACAATGAATGTGACTTTGAACTATAATAAAGTGACGAACGTTTTCCCGATTGTGACGTTACAGAATAGCTGATTTATTGTAAAACGTGCGTATTGGTGCATATATTCAATTCTTTCTACCATGAGTAATCCCTGGAAAAAATAAATTTTGAGTAAAACAGGAAAGCTGAGAAGAGTAATGATTTGGTTAATGCAATGCAGCTCTCTGAGACTTATTGATAGCAGTATATATATATATATATATATTTTTTTTTTGTTTAACGTCCGACTGTTCTGCAATTACTGCTAATGCAGACGGTGAAGGATGAAATGATTTTTTGTAACTTATGAAAATATGCCGTGCCTGAATGGGATTCGAACCCAAGCATGATGAGAGGCGAGCACGTTACCAATTACGCCAATGCGGCCAGCGTATAACACTTGTACCAAATATTTTTAATTATTTTTATTAATTTTTTTTTTGTTTCTAACTTGTAATTTTTCTGAAATTAAATAAATAAATTTTTTTTAAACTAATTAATTTTATTTTTACTACCTTTTTGTGAGTGAATTACCAACGCTTTCATGGTAGGCCTACATAGATTTTTACAACAAAAATTAAAAAGTTTAATATCCACAAAAAATCCTATGGAAAAATATTCAATATTTTGTATTGTAATATTTAGATTAATATCAAGTTGTATGTTGATTTGAAAATAAATTTTTAATATGAACAAAAATATTTTGAAACATATTTCAATCAGTTTAATTAAATTTAATTATAAATAAAAGTAAATATTTTGTTTAGAAATATTTAAAACATTTAATAAAAATACATAATGGATTCGATTTTCCACGAAAACTCAATTAATATAAATACTGCATACAGATGCACCTAGAAAAAAAAATCACCTAGAAATAAAATATTTTTTAGCGAGTATTATTTTTCACTTTTTTATTATAAAACGGTTAAAGACGATAAAATATCTACTGAGTTATGTTAATTTGAAAAAATCCACACGGTAGAAACTTCATTTTTTATTTACGATGGATCCTAATAAGAGTAATTACTTTTATACGGATTTAAGCAACAAACTTGGTTACCTGTGATCTTTGATAGTTGGGGTACAATTAACCATACTCTCTTATAAATGGTCGGCCTTAGTACAAGACTACACCTCATTTTAAAGTGTTATATATCATCCTCGCCTCATTGAGTCATGGGGTATTTTATTGTTCATAACTGAACAAATTGAAACGTGCAAACATTAGGGTTAAAAAGGATACGATGGAAATTCATCTGGGTGCCTGAGACAAAGCATAAATCCGCATAACGGGTTATCTCTCGTAAAATAACCCCATTATTTTATTTTAAGGGTTAAATTATAACCTATAACCGTATTTTCTACATAATATACATTTGAAATGTTAAATAACAAACAATTACGAGTATTGTAATTAAATAAGTAAAATATTAAAGAGTGCTCGCCTCTCATCATGCGGTCCTGGGTTCGAATCCCACTCAGGCATGGCATATTTTCATACGTCACAAAAAATCATTTCATCCTACATCACATAAAGTTCCACCCCAACGTCGTCGCTAATGACCGTTGCAGTTGATGCGACATTAAATAAAAAAAAAAAAATATTAAAGTTAATGTAAGAATTTATTTTAATATAAATAAGCTAGTTTTTCTCTAAGGAAAATGTAGACAATGAATGAAGAAAAGATAATAATCAAAATAAACAAACACCCACACAATTTTGATGCAATACGTAGGCCTACCACAGATTACCAATTATAATGCAATACGTAGGCCTACCACAGATTAATGAACACTGGCTTTCATTTTTTGTCTTGAAAGTACGACTTCAGAGATGGCCTTCGGTAGCGGTCATGCGCAAAGCCTATGCTAATATAACTGAACGGCTGAGTGTAAAGTAAGCTCTCTACCACGGTATTACACTTTTGCCAAAAGTTTTCCATGGTGAGCTGTAGTATCGAACGTACAAGTCATTAAAATAATATCGGTCCAATACGTATGTGTCTTTCTTGTTAATAGTCTCACCATATAGACAGTCATTGGAATCATGTCATCGGCTACAGTAGTACGAGCATTATTTTTGACTCCGTGCGCCTCAACTATTCTATGTCACCTCCCATTCAGTTATCAAGGTTAGAGTTCAAATAAAAGTATGATACACATCCACCAAATCACTTTCATGCTGAAAAGTATCACGGCCAGTTACAGGTTGCCTGCATTTTTTTGTAGTACAGATTATTTTACTAAACAAAATTCTGCTAGTGTAAATAATTGTAAAACACAGTGCACAATTTTTATGTTGCATGTTTAGTTATAACTAATACATGTACGATCCATCTCACAGTAACTTGATCTCTTAATATTCGTCACTGCTTGGAACTATACGAGGTGTGGCTATTATTTATAAGGAGACTGACGTAAAAAAATGTATTTTACTTTTATACATAATCACATATTGTCGCCTTCAATATACACTTCTCTCTATCCCTACAACGCTCCACGCGAATTTTTCATTGTTGGAAACACCGCTGCAAGTCATCTTCTGTCAGCTTCTTCAGGACACGTGCCGCTTTCTCTTTTATAACTTCCACAGATTCAAATCTTGTCCCTTTCAATGCAGATTTCACCTTAGGGAACAGGTAGAAGTCACATGGTGCATGATCTGGTGAATAAGGTGGATGTTCTAACACTGAGAAACTGTACTTGGCTAGGAACCTCTTGAACGATAACCCGGAATGAGCTGGCGCATTGTCTTGGTGGAGAACCCATGATTTGTCCTTTCACATTTTGGGTCGTTTTTTCCTTAGTCTTTGACGTAGTATAGATAGTACCTCAAGGTAGAAATATTGATTAATAATTGTTTGACCTTCAGGAACCCTGTGAAGGTACAGAATCCCATGGATATAAAAAAACCATCATCATTGCATTAAATTTTGACTTGCTCATTCGAGATTTTTTGGCTCACGGTAATTTTTCGGCTCTTCCAGTGCATGTGTATCTTCCAGTGTATGGATTGGCGCTTCGTTTCCAGATCATAAGTAAAAAACCACGTTTCGTCACATGTTATCTTCTACCTGTTCCCTAAGGTGAAATCTGCATTAAAAAGGACAAGATTTGAGTCTGTGGAAGCTGTAAAAGAAAAAGTGGCACGTGTCCTGAAGGAGCTGACAGATGACTTCCAGCACTGTTTCCAACAATGGAAAACTAGCATGAAGCGTTGTAGGGATAGATAAGGAGTGTATATTAAAGATGACAATTTGTGATTATATATAAAATAAAATAAAATTTTTTTACAACGTCAGCCTCGTTATTTAATAGCCACACCTCGTATATGGGGCTGCTACCGACGCTGCAGAATACTTTAAATTGTAATTATTAAATTCTTTTAGATAGTGAAGTCATTATTTTTTTTTGGATATAATTCAAATATCAAGTACATCTAAATACTGATCATCAATTTCTAATAATTGTGTATAAATATTGCAATTTTATGTAACAAATACATTACGCCACTTTTTTTTAAATTTATTATTGCAATAAAACTAAATTAAATAATTTTTGTTCAACCAGGAAAGTTACATGTTAATTAATACCAGTTTAAGTTTGAAAATTAATTAGTACTATTTTGATTTTTAGCTGAGTGACTATTGGATTCACCAATGACGACAACGTTGTAAGAAAAACAGAAATATTTACGGAGTCCTGAACAAGTGTTTACAAAACGTACGGTCTATATAACGACACTTACTTTCTGTCGAAAAGGTTATTTGATTGGTTACAATGTTAACATTACCTTGTTTATTTTTCAGCCTTTGCTTCCTCCAATGATTCGCTATGTAAAATTCTAAGTAGTGATTTAAAATAACAATATTTAGAAGACAATTTTCATAGCGTGAGTACCATAAGGATACAAAAACAAAAATCACTTTTAAGCAATTCAAATTTCGTATTTTTTTCTTTTTACTGCTAAAAACGTTATTCGTAACAAGATAATAAACAAAATAACAATTATAAATTCAAGCCTAGGCTACTGTATTTGTAATAACGGTAATAAGGGTAATGGAGTTTGAATTGTCTAAGAGAGAGTTGGCGAGGAGATTCGTGTGTCATTCAAGTCTGTTTTGTTTGGTATTATCTACTAAACGTGATGATTTATTAAACTGTAGGAATAAGTGTAATAAATTGCTCGTTACGTATTAAGGTGATTCTGTGAGTTCAATACTGAATTGGCTCTCTGAGCCCCAAAATCGGTCTCCATACGTTCAAACTGGTTTAAAAATTAATTTGTAAATTTAAATTTTGTTGTTAATATTGAGTGTTGAACGTTTACCAAGTATCCAACAAAACTGTTTCAAGTTCATTTTTCAATTAATACTTCCAGATAGCCTGTTTCTAGTAATAAAATCTTTTCTAGTGGAACGTTACTTTAGAGTTAAAGAAAGTGATAACTTTCTGAAATGTACAAAGTCAATGCTGCGGTACCGCAAGTAAGCGTAGGCCTACTTGCACCAAGGCTGTTTTCTGTAAGCACCAGTGACATACCAAATTGTATCCATACAACTATGGCTATGTTTGCTGATAATATGGCAATTCATACGGTCGATGCCGATCGTGTAGTTGCAACTCGAAAAAAACAAAACCATTTACACCAGATAGAGTCATGGCTTAAACTTTGGACAATTAAAATTAATGAAAACAAATCGCAACAAATGACGTTTACTCTTAGATGACAAAACTGCCCAACCTTTTACATTAATTATATTCCGCTGCCTTACACTACTCAAACATGCTGTTTAGGCTTACACTTAGACAGAAAACTTACGTGGAACGTAAACCCTCATGTTACACGTTTGCAATGAACTCAAACACGCTTCTATCAACTGAAACGCTTACTAGATAGACGTTCTAAATTAAGCATGTCACACAAATTAACAATTTACAAGACAGTCTTAAGACCCATCTGGACATATGGAGTTCAATTTTGGGGATCTGCTAAACCGTCACACACGAAACGTATACAAGCGATTCAAAACAAGATTCTACGAACGATAACTCAATGCCCTTTTTACATCACAAACTCAGTGTTGCACAATGACTTACAAATTCCATACTTGATTGATTTCACGAAACAACTATACAAGACAATGATGACAAATTTGAATAACATGACAACCCTCTCATAAAAAAACATGTGTACTAGGGCAATACCGGGTAGGCCTACTCAGCGCAGACGCTTAAAACGCATCTGGCCAAGAGATCTTCTTGGCCAAATGTAAGACTGTGGTGATGAATGCACGCTCCTTTAAGTAAATCAAGTTTTGGAACTTTAGCTTCACATTTAGAAATTGTTATATTAATTCAATTCAGATATCAAATTTAAATTGAAAGCGTCAAAAAAAAATTTCAATTTTAGTTGTTTTCTTTTGTTCTATGTGCGTGAGTTTTCCAATTTAATCGTTTGTCAATTTATATACAAAGTGGATTCTGTTTTGGGTACCTGTATATTGTTTTTGTATCTATTAGGCGTGTGACTTCTCTTATTGTTAAAAATACGTGTGTGCTTTTTATTTCATTTATTTGAACACGCCATTTGTTCTGCCAGTTTTTTTTATTATACGTATTTTTTAATTCAGATTTATACTCGTATAAAAATTGCAATGTCAATTGGTAAATTAGAATAAAAACTGTATTAATACTTATAATAAATTCACAATATAGACACAATACAGGTTCACTGTCACTATAGTAATTTATTTGAACACGTTTCGCGGTTTGAGTAACTTAAGTAACTTAACCCATTCATTCACCTTGGCCATATACATGTACATAAAATTTTACCTATTCTTAGCGCATTAAACTGCGCACATATCGCTTTGCGTAAAATTGGCCACATACATGAACAAATTATTTAAGAGTCCAGCAAGTGCTGCAATCTATTGGGACTTTTGAAAAGTTTTAATATATAAAAAGATAGTACTATAAGAATATATATATATCTATATTTTTTAATTCCTAGTATGTGTACGTTGCAATCTGTTCAATTCAGAACAATAAGCAACCCCCATGACCCAATCAGATGAGGATGATATATATGACATGTAAATGAGGTGTAGTCTTGTACAGAATCAGGCCGACAATTCCTGAGAGAGTATGGTTAATTGAACCCCAACCATAAAAGTTACCACTGTCCAGCATTCAAATTCGTATAAAAGTAACTACCTTTACTAGGATTTGAACCAGAAACCTTCGTCTCCGAAAATCAGCTGTTAAACAGCTGATTTTGGCGACGACTTTACCTCTAGACCAACCCGGTGGGTAAGAATATAATATTTTTTTTTTTAATTCTAAGATAAAAATTCGTGACTGAATGGGTTAATATCTTAACATACAACAAATCTTGATAAATTAAACAATACACTGTTAGATAATCATCTCATTTTCGCCCTTTTTTATTAAAAATAAAAATAGCCTTCAATGAAATTTAAGCTACTCGGGTAAAAATAGCTCACATAATCTCTTCTTCTGTTTATCCTCTATATACTCCCCACTCTACTCCTTTCCTCTTCCTGTACATCACGTAAAGTGGATCAATGTAGAACACAATACAAGCTCACTGTCAATATTTTATGCACAAAATATTTTACATAGAATAAAATTATATTATCATGTATTATCGATTTTACAAGATAATTTTTATTTTACAGAGTGATTCACGAAGAAACTAAATACTTCTGGAGATAAATCTACATTAAAAAGACCACTACACTAAGAGCCGGCCCTTAGTGTAGTGGTCAGCGCAACTGGCTACTATGCCGGGGTCCCGGGTTCGATTCCCGGTCAGGTCTGGCATTTTTTCATCTGTAAATTACCACATATCATTACCTACGCACAAACCCAAGGCTTATGTAGGCATCACTCAAAAAAAAAAAAAATGGAAAAAAGTTCATGTAAACAAAGGTACAAGAATACTTAGTTTGAGTGAAACGAAACGTAACTAAACACATTATTTTATAATTTTTAGTTGTACAATAAGCTTTCAAGAGATTTCTGTTGAATTTTGTATCAGCCTGAAAAATACAAAATATCTTAAATACACGTAAGCGATGTTTGCAAACCTAATTTTTACACAATTCTTCTGATGCTAGCGATAAGCCCGCGTGCAGAGTTAGTGCAGGCTGATGTAACAAAACCATAGGCCTATTGTAAATATTTCATGTTTTTTTTACTAATTAATACCTAAAATCTTTTCACATCATGTAGGCCTATATTTTATTACCTTTTCTACATGAGCACAAAGACGATACATTATTTGCTTAGTACTTTTCCAAAGAGGTACTGCATAATGAAACTTACTTATTACTTTGCAAATACAAAGTTGCCTACTCTCTTCTCAGAACAATAAACAGAGTTTTCTCATTGGTTATTCTAAGCCTACAAACACACATTTGCATATTAAACTCAAAGTTGGTCTGTAACAATACTAATTAAATCTATCGGTAGACATTATAAGCAAATAGAAATGTTCTACAAAATATTAATGATAAATGTTAGGCACAATATTACAATAGGGGCTTATTGATTCTCAACTGTATCCGGTACTGTAAATTTAATTCACTCCAGATCGTTGGCAAAATCGTAAAATTTATTTCAATATTTTAATAGTTATAATAAAACTATATTTTTAAATATGTGTCCTAAGTTAATCAACACGCATTTTTCCATTATCAAACTCTTTGAAGATTTCCAAATCTTAACCGAAATAAAATCAGCTCTATAAACTTATTCTAAAACAAAAAATTAGTTTTCAAATAACTGACGTGATTTTCGACTTAATGTAACTTGTTGAAACCAAATGATGAATGAAAATCCCATTGATCTTTTAGACAACAATTCTACCCATAAAATTGAATAACAAAAATATTGGCTCTGGATTATAAATTTATTTTTGCTATTTTTAATTATTATAAAAAAATTCACACACGTTTTTCTTAGTTTATTGTTATTATCTTGCTTTAGTGTTATTATTTTCTTATTATCGTATTTTTTTACATTTTTTTAAATTTATTTTTTTAACGTCGCATCAACTACAACGGTCATTAGCGACAACGTTGGGGTGTAACTGTTTACAATGGAGAATGAAATGATTTTTTGTAACGTATGAAAATATGCCGTGCCTGAGTGTGATTCGAACCCAGGACCACATGATGAGAGGCGAGCACTTTACCAACTGCGCCAATGCGGCCGGCGTTATACTTTTTATTTTCTGAGTGTATTATTTTTCATTTAAATTCAACACAAAAATTACCCATGGGAGTCTTACTACTCAGTACTGTTATTTCTAAAATCATTCACGTCATTTATTTATATTTATACTTTGTATTTTTTTTCAATAAGTTTCATTATGGTTACATTACCATTTTCAGGTGTTAGCGACCCTATTACGTAACAAAAACAAGTAATACAACTAAGTAGTAAAGTAATGCTCGTAAGGTTTACAATAATTAAACGATTAAGCCTATATTAAAGATTTTACAGTATTCCATATGAACTGTACATTTTATTTCTAAAATTGACTTTGAATATATATATAATTTTAAGAGTTTTTGTGTAGTGTGTATCATTAGAGTCTAACTCAATCTCTGTTAATATCCGGAAAGTGAAACTGTTTCCGTGTATTGTTGAAGGTAGGAAATTCTACAATGATGTGTTGTACAGTTAATTGATGAAACAGTAATTCTTCTGTGGATAACTTCCCACTTAGGAATCAAAAGAAATGAGAAAGCCGATCAAGCAGCCAAACATGCTTCAATAGAATAAATAAATCTTCACATCGAGATCTACAGAAGCTGTTCAAAAAAAGTTAAGATAAATTGTTAATATAAATAAAATGTGCAGTGGAAGACTTTAACAACTACCCTTCACGTAGGATGGACTGACACTCTAAACCTATGACCCAAAGTTTTTGATAACAGACTACACTAAGTGACATTCATATACGACCATTTATTCGTCACACTTAAATGACACACAGTCACCCCATGACGTAAAAAGAACATATTAAATAAAAACACTGCAACACAAAATCAATTTTATGTTGTTCTGTCTTAAAATTATTATTTATGTGGTTTGTATTTTGTTATATTTAGTGTAAACTCTTCAATGAACAACTAATAAGCTGGGTTGTGAATACGGACCGTGTACACTATCAGGAATTAATTTATAGTAAATTAGTTTTAGTATAATGTGTAGTTATCCTGGTCGAGGTTTACTTACCAATTTTCTTGGCCTTACCAAGCGAATGCCTGGTCAGTTTCCTATTTTTTCCATACAGTAGTATAACCTTTCCATTTCTATTCCGAACGTTTTAACTTGTCACATAATGTATATATTAATTTACGTGACAATAATTTTATTTTTTTTACGTTCGATTATTCTATCATACACACTGAGGTTAATAATGACAATGAAGGGTGATAAATAGAAATGAGTGACGAAACAAATGTGAAATTTGACAGGGAATATACTCGAGACCCATAGTAGAGAAAAAAGTTTTACATTTGTTTTATAATTTAAGATCTTGTTATAGTTTAGTTAAATGTATTTAACGTAGAAATAAATGGTCTATTTCTATTAATACATGAGTTTTATTAGAATTTATTTAATTTTACACGAGGCTTACTTGTAATTTCAAATTCAAGAACAATAATAACCCACCAATCCGCTTTCCAAAACATTCCAAATTTACCAGTTAACCCCAATCGTCGACTCCGCAAAAGGTGAAGCAGAGAATTTGGATGAATATTTTACATGTCTACTGACTTTTTTCTTCTCTTAAGTTACGCTATTAAAAATTTAATTTTTAATTTTTAAACACCAATTTTATGGCATTTAAAAGCGAGGGTTCCGCTGAAGTGGTGTTATCCTCAAAAGTGGTAAAGCAATGCAAAACAAGCTACAAAATATATTTACTGGTTGTACAAAGCTGCACAGCTGTAGATTTAATATAATAATATTACATTTTTAAAACCTGTTGCATAATTTCTTACATGGTTATTAACAAAAGAGAAATGGTTTAGAAAAGGAGAAATCTATATTTTACGGATTTAGACGAGAATCAAAAAAACTTACCTTTGGACTAAGGAATTATTTATGTATTACTATTTGGTTCAAAACAGTCTTTGCTGATCTTGTGTATAAAATTAGTTTCTGATTTATTTACTAATTATTTCTGTGTTACTATTATAAATGGTTGATATTATTTTTGTATCTTTTTAAAATCCTGGCTTTCCTATAGCTGTTACACCACTTCAAGTAACCTTTATTGTTTTTTTTTATGTAACATGTATAGGAAAAGAACACCGAATCTTTAAGAAAATATTATTTTCTTCATAAACCTTTATAGTACCTATACGATATTCTAAGGCAAAGAAAGCTGTTTGAAGTGAACTAAAATCAATAATTTATTTGTCGTTCTTTAGTGAGAAAAAAATATAGCACGTTAAAGATTTCCTCATTTTGTAATAAATTAAAAGGTTTATGGTCGTGACATTTATACAGATTATAAATAATCAATTCAAAACTAGAAGTAATTGTAACTAAACCATATAATATTTGTTGAAATGTTGTGAATATTGATCATTAACGAAAACAAAATTTGTGGTACTAAGAAAAATAAGAAGTCATTTTTAGATGTTTATTAAAAAGAATAAGAGTGGTGTAAATAAGCATTTAATTGATGTAAATAAGCAAGCATAATTAATTGTTATTCATGCTTTTTCATAACACTGTGTTATGCAAATATTTTTTTACGTAGGTACACTAACAGTTATTACTATTCACAGGGAAGCTAGTAAAAGACCTCAGTGTGCAGATAAAATAATTGTTGTATATCACGAGTTACACTCAGAAATCATCACAATACGTTGCAGAAAGAAGCCAGATAATGTAACTTCATGTTTTTTGCCAGCCAACAATTAACAAAAGAAAAAACTGTAGTCCCGTTAAAAAATAATTCATTATTGAATAAAATTGTTTAAGTTACTTCCTTACAATGCTTATTTTATGCCTACTACAATACTCGGATCAGGCGAGAGCCTAACGCTTGATCGTGAGAAGAAGGAGAGATGTTTCCTAATTTTCAAATTATTAATATACAATTCACTGGATTGTGTATTGTTAAAAATGTACTATTTGTATTATAAAGTATATTGTATTGTACAATTATTTTCTTTTTAAAACGTCAATTTAAATTTGGAAAAATATCCAAGAATTTAATTAAATAATAATTTCAATGTAGTACCTTTTTTCAGTCGGAACAAGAAATTAGTGAACTTGAAGTATCAGTGTCCAATCTCATTAACCGTGGAAGAATCGGGATTTGTATACAAATATCATGTACCATTCCTTTTTACGGGTAAAAATTGAATATTTTTTTTATATTGTACGAGGTAAAATAAAAAATAATGCAATAAACATTGAAATTTGTTACAGTAATTTTATTTCCAAAATCAGATTGTATAAATTAAACAATATTTTTTTATTTTCAAACTTTTTATTGACAGAAGCAGATCATAAAAAACCTATTTCATCATGCACAAAGTATACAATATATGTACATAAATCTGTACGTACCATTTAATATTGTTTAGCCTTCTACACATTTACTGTTTGCTATTTTCACATTATTTGCAGAGCGAATTTGCATGTAAAATTTCATTTTCTATCGTAATAACTCGGTGATTTCATTGATTTTTACTCCTGTTATATTTTTCTGTTTATTATTCCATTCAATGAACGTGCCAATGAACAAGTAAATGTAAATATAATTACGGCATTTCAAAAGAAATCTATAAAATTTTTAAATACTCCACCATTTTACCGTAATATATTATGACATTGCAGCTTATAATCATAACTGCATACAGTTTGCAGAAACAAAAATCAATAACATTGTTTAAAACGTTATATTAAAACAAGAAAATACAATGAAAAATATTGATAAGGTATTTACTCATCCATCGTTTATAAAAAACATTTCTTATTTATGAAATTATAAAATTCTTAGGCTACGTACATTCTGTAGTAGTTTTAATCTGAATTTTTACGAAACTTTATGTCTTAAAGGAAAAAACATTAGACATCATCTCATGAGTAGACATCAAGAGAAAATATATTTTATTTATTCCTGTCATTTCACCAAGGCTAGTTATTAAATTTTTTCACAATTTATTTTCCCGGATGATGAGAACCAGGTTTATCGCTCCAACTCCCAAACCTAAAGAATATGGTAATTTTTAATTTGGGTTTTACTATCTTAGCTTTTAAAGACAAACTCAAATACCTCAAAGGAGATGAGGTTAATATTGGCTTCCCTAATTGTTTTATTTCCTCAGTCTTCTAAATATTATCAGGTAATTTTTTTCTCTATTTCCCAACTTTGCAAGTCCAAGGGGAGGTTACCAACTGTATATAGGAAAATTTTGCATAGAGATTGTTTCAGGGGAATCACCAGAAAATTACATTATGTTCTGTGGAGTAAACACATAATTGGTGGCACTAAGAAAAGATTCTTTCATACTTTTGTTGAAAGTTCCTCCATTCATGGCTGCTCTACTACCAAGATCAAAAGCAGCGCAACAGCTATGGATTTGAGTTTCTAAAGAAGTTGTCAGTTGACTGTGCTAAATTGAGGGGAATGGAGAAATTTTAAACAAAGTGGACACAACATTTTTATTAATTGATAAAATCTGGTAATGTCATGTGCAAAAAAATGAAGGATAACAGATTCCATAGAAGGTTTTGCTATGGATGGTGTTTAAGAACCATGAAGTGAAGGGGTTGAAAGAACGGAAGATATTTTCAATAGGATCGGATGACATTTTTGGTTGCAGTAAATGTCCTAAAGATATGAATTGCCTGTAGAACAGTCACTATAAAAATAAATTTGATTTAAAAAAAAAAAAAATTACAATACTACTACCTATTTGTATTTACGTCGATCATTTGTATTTACTTCTATAAGAGACGTCGAATAACTTATATTACAGATAAAACTTATATTTAAATTTTTGTAATCCATATTTTACTCGCAGTTTATTTATTATTTAATTTAAATTAAAGATATTCGGTTCATTGGATATTTGTTTAAATTTCACGTGAAACTTTATGAAGAACTTTCATTAGGCATGAGAAATGCAGTGGTATAGATATTGAAGCTATTTCTTACAAACTTATAAATAACTTAAATTAGGCTATATTTCTTATTTGAAGGGCAATTGATTAAGACAAGAAAAAGTTTAAAAACTTTTCAAACTTCATGAAGATTAGTAATTGAAATCAGTAGGTAGCCTAAATATTTGAAAGATTTCACGGTAACATTCATTGCGTGTTAGGAGTTTTAAAATAAATTAATATTTGGATATAAATATAGTAATCACGTCTATTAAACATTCAACACAGAAAAAGAACGGGGTTATTACAAAAACTCAATTTATTTGTACAAAACATTTTATAAGAGTTCAAGGGTTCATCGAATAGATTAGTGAAAATTCAGCGATTCCAAAAATCCTTTCCCTAAAGACATAGCTTAGTAGTATCTTATCTCCGACAAACCAGTATTCGATCCTTAAATCAAGGAGCAATTAAGTAATTTAAGCTTCTCAGTTTTATACTAGGTTTACAAATTTATATCAAATTTAACAGTCCTGAGATAATATTGCTGAAACGTATTTTTGTAATCTAGCTGAATAATATTCAACGTTATCATTTAAATAGATCATATTAAACTAAACATTTTTATGTAGCCTACCTGTGCCTTCAAGTAAAAATATGTTATATTTAAGCACATAGTGGTCTATAATATTAAGGGGGTAGTCAACTCAAGATGACTTTTTTTTTAAATTTCGATGTTTTTTGCAGTTTAAAATGTTCTGAATTACAAAATTTGTTTACTTTGTTTGTCTCTCTCTCTCTAGTTAACAGCCATAAGGCTGGTTGGCAGCTGCTCTCCATGCTCCTCGGTCATCTGCTTTCCGCTTCAACTCGCAATATGAAGCACATCCCATGTCCTCCAGTAACTGCTTCATGTACTCCAATCTGGGTCTTCCCCGCAAATTTCTCCCCTCCACAACTCCTTCGATTATTCTTTTCAACATACTGTCATGTCGGAGTATGTGGCCTATCAGCTGGGCTCTTCTCTGTCTGATCCATTTTAGGAAGCTCCTTCCCTCCCCCGCTCTACTGAAAACTTGTTCGTTCGTCATCATTTCACTCCAGCTGACCCTCAACATCCTTCTATAGCACCAGGCTTCAAATGCCGCTAATCTTCTCTCTTCCCTCACACCAAGTGTCCAAGCTTCACTCCCGTAAGCTGCAATACTCCACACATATGACTTCAGCATGCGTTTCCTTACATCAAGACTAACATTCCTAGAAGTGAATATGCTCTTTTTCTTATTAAAAGCATTCTTAGCCTGGATAATCCTGCTTGCGACATCCCTGTAACTCCTTCCATCATTTGTGATCTTACTGCCCAGGTAATTAAACTCAGTCACCTCCTTTATCACCCCGTTTCTCAATGTTATCGCTGTGCTGTTTTCTCTGTTCCTGCAACATACCAAAAGTTTTGTTTTGTGGGTGTTTATTTGCATGCTGAATTCCTCATCCATTACTGCATCCATCCTATTCAGTATTCTTTGTAGGTCTTCCTCACTCTCTGCCATCACTGACTGCTATGTCATCCGCAAATCGGAGCATATCTATCCTCTCCCCATGAATTGTCACTCCTAGGTTCATTCCTTCTCTCACTCTGTCAATTGCTTTCTGCACTTTGTTTGTACGTTGACAAAAAGTTATAAAAAATTCTGGTTAAAATAAAGCTCACTAGCAAGGCGAGTGAAATTATTCCTTCAACTTTAAGTTTTCCGGGAATGTGGTTTTTACATGATTGTACACTCTTGGGAATTAAATATTTTGGTTAGTATTGGAGATATTTGGATGATGTTTTATTCAAATGTTCATAATTTCTTGCTCTATTATCTGTGGAATGATTATTACAAAAACCTTAATAGGGATCTCGTTAAAAAATAATTTGTAAATACATAAAATAAATGTTTTTAAAAAAAAAAATTTTTTTCAATAAATTTTTTGTAAGAAAAAATACATACAAGCGCATACAACAAATAATAGAAAACTTTTCTGCATGTTGTACCATAAGAATCATGTTGATATCTTTCTTGGTTCCTGAAATATTTGATTCCCCGTAAAACCTTGCTTTTCCAACCTCACCCTTATAATAGGGGCTGTAATTATTTTTTTGGCTTGGTTCAAATGGTAGATTATTACTAGTAAATTACTCTTTAATTTAAAATAAATAATCATAAATTATAGCCAGAAGTTTTCATTTTCATTTTCTGGGTTGACTATCTCCTTAACTTACCGTTAAAGAAATCATTAATTACTTTTCAAATGGCTCTTTAGATGAGCAAACCGTCTTAATATTTAAATTATTTATTCATGTTTTGTTCTTCACTTTTCTTTTTTTTTTTTAATTGTTTGTTAAGCAGTACAAAAATAAAATATTTCTGACAATAAATTCGTTAGATAATAGTTTAACTCAAGTTTAAAAGGATTCAAATTTTGGACTTGCTTTACTGCTGATACGTTTGCAAAATTTAGCATAATGTCCTTTCGTATTATATTTATTTATGTTGTTGTTTAAGTCTTCGGCCGAAAGGATTGTATGAACCTCTAGAGGCTTCACTAAGTATAATAAGGAGTGAGTTGGTTTACAATTGCCTTCCTCACTATGCTGATCATTATGCCAGGCCTCTGAAAAGCATCTACTTTTCACCCTATTCTTCACTTCATCCACCACAGAGTCTGGCTGTAAAATGAAATTCATTATTCTAAGAGGAGATAAATAAATTTAACGAAAGTGTCTTTTACACCTCTACCTATGCTGTTCTTAAATGCTTCAGTCATAATTTGCTGAATATGTGATAAAGAAACACAACTATTTTTTGTGGCCCTAAAACTAGCAGATCGAGGGCAAAATATAATTTAACACTCCACCTGCCTGTTATGGAAAAATTTATATACCATACAAAATTGTCCATAATATTATGATGTTTTTTATTAACCTACATGGATTTACGGTCCAACGAAACATTCTAATTTTCAACGCCTTTAGACATCCCAGTTAAATTAGTACTTCTGATAGTACAAACACACTTTTACGTTATTAAAAACATCTCACACACAAATTTGCAAATACCTTTCTTACAAAATTTCTTCAAACACTTGTACAAAAGCTCTCAAAAACCAGACGAACAAGATAAACCACTTGTACCTTAACGTTCCGTCTGTATCTACCTAGAAATTCCGCAAGATGCCTAAAAAGACGTTGGAGTAGAAACCTTTTAATATAATGAAATAAAACGTTTGTTTAATCCAATAGAATTTAATTACAGTTTGTAGGGAGGCAGCAATGAGGGACCTACCATTGTCATCCTTATCATGTCATTTCAACACTATCATTATCATTTACTTGTAACATTTTCACAGTTGTAAATCAATAAACCAAACACAATATACTAGAGCTCAAAAGTCAATGTAGTTTTGACATCCTTTAATTTCATTTCTTTTTGCAATACTAGTCACTTCTTATTAATAAAATAAACATATTATAACGTAAAATTTATTTTAAAAAACACTTAGGCTTTCCTTTATCGTATTTAAATATGATAAGATAAGTTATCCCCACATGGGGATGACACATTTGTAGTATGCAAACAGGTGCCACCGGATGGCGACATTAGATGGCGAGTTGAAACCTTTACATTTTGGTGGCCCTGAAAACGGCCGTTTAAGCGGTGGTCGTCTTTATGGGAAGCGTCGGTTGTAGTGGTCGTGGGGGTCAGAGGCTGGGCAACACGACTTGAGGCGGAGACGTCATCCTCTTCCTTCGCAGAAGCGCGTCGATGGCTGCTTCGTCGGGTCCTGTGGGCGTAAGGCTCGGTAGAGGGACCGTTGTGGGCATCGCTTGCGTCAGCGGGCGATGATGGTCCAGTCGTTGGCTTACAGTGATGGGTTGGCGAGCGGAAGCATAATCTCCTCTCTTGCGCGGTCGTCGATTAGTCTTCGCTGGAGTCCGTTAGCCCGTGCACCGATGATGGAAGTCTTGTCGATGCTGTCTGGATCAGAATTGAATCTCTCGGCTCAGTGTAGCGCTCTTTATATACTTGCCGAGAGCGCTGTGATAGAGGGCGGTTATTGGTATAGCCTTGATGACAAAGGCCTTTGTCAGTACGCCGACACAAGCCTACCACCCCTCTCGGAACTATTGGCGGCTTCCTCTGTTGCTACGTCGGAAGCTTTGATAGCCGGCAGCACAGTACCTAATCAACGGGGCGTCGTTGACACAAAGGTAAAACATTTCTATAAAAAATAAACTAAGGAAAAATGAAATTAATGAATTTATTTTTAAGGTCTTTATCCATCAGCCATAAGTTCTTGGAAAAACAGCTTAAGTTGAGAGGGTTTATTTTTAAATTAAATAAAAAATATATGATACTTATGATTCTAATTTATTGTAATAAAATATAAAATGAATGGAGTTAAACAAATTTTAAACTATATCTAATTGAACTGAAATTACATTGTAATGACTCTAAATTTACTATTTTACGGTACCGTTTACAAAAAACATTATGACCTTGTCATGACTTAGATGATGTCCTTTTTCTGTGACGATGTATCGGTGATGATGGTAATTTATCATTGTATACTGCTGATTTATCTATTGTATGATGATGATGATATGACTATATGATGATATTATATGATTTTAGACGAATTTGTAATATTCACGTTTTTATTATAAGATTACTAGATTTTCGACATAACGTTCAACATACTTTACGTATTTTCACTTTACGTGGTTGACCATAAACCTTCCCGTTCACCGGTTGATTAATACAGTGCCAAGAGTGCTTCTATACCTTAACGAACTAGAGATTGCAGATGAAGGCGGAGCATAGTGTTCTAGATCACAGCACTTAGCCAATTTACTTCGTTAATTGAATTTTGCGTTGTCACGTTGTGGTCCCGCTATGGATGACATCCTAACAAAAAGTTAGCTGGAGTGTTCGGTGGAACAGAGTGTGACTTAGCAAAGCGGCAACGTCACATCCGACCTTGGCTTCTATTGGCTAGATCTTATCTACAGTCGTTAATTCGTTGGGGTATAGTCCAAAACTAGCGTCTCCCCAGTAACCTTCACTGTAACCGTTTATTCAAATTTAGCCAATCACGCACACTCTTAAATCTTTTAAACCAATGAAATTTAATAAACATCAAGGGTTATACTCCGTCCTTTGTTATATACATTTGCCACGTGTAAGCCTCAATACACCGCACCGCTGCTTGTACGTGCGTTTTTAAAAACCAATGTCATTAATTTAGAAAGTCATATTGATATTTTGATGTCGGAATTTTACCGCTAAACACTAATAAACTTAACAATCATGTTACTAATATTCATGTATTTTAAAAATAATACAATTTCTATTTATTACACCATAAAGGGTTTCAGGAATTTAGTGTCACGTCATTGTTCATTGACTTACACAAATTCTACAAAAAATGTTTAATCAAATCGACCGTCTACTTCTTTATGGTTACATAAAACATAAATGGCAAGAATTGGATTATTTATTCTCCAAGATTGGTTCTCAGAAATTGTAACATATTTAGAAATTAAAAATCGATGATTTATATATAAGTGGGTCATGCTGTACAGTTTACGTACTTACTCTCTTTGTCTGGTAGAAATGAATTATAGGCTCTATTATTTTTTTCAACCTATATAATTTCTAACAATTAATAAAATATTATAAAAAAAACTGCAGTAAAATTAACACTATTCGAAAATATTTAACCTTAAAACTTAATAAATATGTAATGTGTTTTTGAAACAAAAGTTTCCCTGAATAAGTTAGCTCACTAGAAATAAACTGATATTGTTGCAAAATGTATTATGTGAACCAATGTTAAAAGGAGTTGATGGTGTGTAAAATTGTCTTGTTCCACAAAATAATTAAAATCATGTCCACAAGATGTTAATAAAGATTTTCAATAAGCATTGTGTACATTATTCATAAGCTACAAGTCTTCTTAACTTATATTACAACTTTAATATCGTCACACATAAAATTTTATTCGTATTTTAAAATAAATTGTTTGGTTTGAGATGTTCATAAATATTTTTAATTAGAACTGCTTAATAATGTGGACACTACATAATATTTTTGTTGAAAAAAACCATAAAGTTCAGTATACTAGCGATGTTTAGTTTATTGTTTGTGTGTTCTAAATGAAAATATATTACATCTGTAAGGTTGTTTATTAAGCAAATCCTTTAGTAAATTCTTTATGATTAATAGAATGTTATGACATGTTATGATTAATTATTTATTGAATGTCGTTGGACTTTTTTTGTTGTATAACATGTTACATTATAACTATATAGGAACGAAGAATCTCTGTTTAATCTGCTGTCTAAAAATATTTATTAATTTTTTAACCATAATAAACCCTACTTCTACTGATGAAAAAACGAGAGTTTAAAAACACAGTTATAAATTTTTTTATGTGAATGTAGGAACGTTTTAACGTTATTTAATTTAATTTCGGAACGTATTTGAAATTTGTTTCAGAAACACTAAATTATTTAATTTTAACTTATTTACACTCGTAGAGGAGGGCACTACCCAGTGACAGTGCACCTGAAAATAAAAATTGTTTTAATTTAAATTTTTTCAGTAAATTTAGAGGTAGTTTTGCAAGGCACTATCATCGTGGCCCCCTTTGATTAGGTACTGTGCTGCCGGCTATCAAAGCTTCCGACAAAGCGACAGAGGAAGCCACCAATAGTTCTGAGAAGGGTGGTAGGCTTGTGGCGGCGTACCGACAGAGGCCTTTGTCGTCAAGGCCAAGACCGATAACCGCTCTCTTCCACAGCGCTCTCGGCAACTATATAAAGGGCGCTACACTGAGTCGAGAGGATTCAATTCCGATCCAGACAGCAGACAAGACGTCCTCCATCGGCACACGGCTACCGGACTCCAACGAAGGCTCATCGACGATCCCGCAAGCGAGAAGATGATGCTTCCGTTCTTCGACCCAACAGCGAAAGCCGTCATCACCCGCTTCCGCAAGCGATCTCCACAGCGGTCCCTCGAGCGAGCCTTGCGCCCGCCGAACCCGACGAAGCAGCCATCGACGTACTTCTGCGAGGGAAGAAGATGACGTCTCCGCTGGACGACGACATGCCATGTCGTCCACCTCCTCGACCGTCACGACGACTACGACCGACGCTTCCCTCGTTACCGACCCCTCTCCAAGACGACCACCGCTTAAACGGCCCTTTTCAGGGCCACCAAAATGTAAAGGTTTCAACTCACTAATTAATGTTACCATCCGGCAACAGGACCAACCACAAAATTTGGGACCTCGATAGGTTTTTTTCAGAATTACTCAAACAAATCTGTATTTTGTTATGCAACAAGGACCCAACTTCTACCTACTTTGTACTGATACCTATTAACTTTAGAAATACTGCCATTTTATAAAAAAAACTACTTTCCGTTTTTCAGTTGTCACCGGATGGCGACGTCAAGTGGCTAACCTTATAATTTTGGTGGCCCTGAAAAGGGCCGTTTAAGCGGTGGTCGTCTTGGAGAGGGGTCGGTCGTAGTCGTCGTGGCGGTCGAGGAGCTAAGCGACACGGCGTGTCGTCGTCCAGCGGAGACGTCATCTTCTTCCCTCACAGTAGTGCGTCGATGGCTGCTTCGTCGGGTCCAGTGGGCGTAAGGCTCGGTCGAGGGACCGCTGTGGGCATCGCTCGCGTCAGCGGGCGATGACGGTCTGGTCGACGGCCTACGGTGATGGGACGGCGAGCGGAAGCATCATCTTCTCTCTTGCGGGGTCGTCGATTAGTCCTCACTGGAGTCCGGCAGCCGTGTGCCGTGGTGGACGTCTCGTCTGCTGTCTGGTTCGAAGTGAAGCTCTCGGTGTCTTGATTGGAATTGTCGACTCGGCTCAGTGCAGCGCTCTTTATATAGCTGCCGAGAGCGCTGTTGTAGAGAGCGGCGACTGACTTGGCCTTGATGACAAAGGCCTTTGCGGTGGGGAGCCGAAAGCTTTGTCGCTATGCCGTCAAAGGCCGGAAGAACTATTGAAGCCGGCAACACAGTAAATGATTTATTAGAAGGGGTGGCGGTGACACATTATAAAACCAGGAGTCTCATCAGCTAAATAGGAATTGGCAGGCACAAACGCGGCTTATTCAAGTAGGCCTAGATATAAATTTGCTTTACCAGCTTGGCCATCAGCAACTACAGTCGGTTTTCGTTCAGTGCTTGTGGGTTTTAAGGTGCTATGATTTTACAGGTAGGTACTAGCTGTGAATCGAAGCAAGACCTTATATTTTGTGTTTAGTGTTACCATGTGCCCTTAACTACAAAATAGACGGCCTTAGTTTATTTAATGTTCAATGGCCATGATAAAAGCCATCCACTCCTCTCAATGCAGCTGATGAATTACTTTTATGACAAAATTACTTTGACGAGACTGTTCTCTTAATACATTATGACAGAATTTAATCAATTTGGTCTTTACTGTACCGTAATAGCCTAATGGCGTTGACCGGTCTTTTACAGTCCTTATATTTTTTACAGCTTAGTATGACAGATCGCTTAGGGCAATTTTTTACTTCCTTTTGCCTTATATGAGAATAAAATAGAGAAGGAAAAAACACAATATCACAAAAACAAAATAGCATACAAACAAAGTTGAAAAATTGAAACTTAGTTCAGGTACTATTACGAGAACCGACACAAACCTTTTCATCAAAAGTGATAAACCAAAGCAGTAATTTATTTGTGCAATTTTTCACATGTTGCGATTTTCTCAAAAAATGCCTCCTATGATTTTTCTTAAATCCGCCACATTTACTACAATTTTTATATTTTACTGGATAGGGTAGGGGCCACGTCTGCTGAAATTTTTGGGGATAGGTCTACCGAGCTTTCGTGATAAAAACTACTTTTTTAAGATTGGGGCCTTACTATTCTGTACATTTTAAGTTAAAAGTGCATGTAATCATAATTATAAGCCATTAAAAGACCTGGAACCTTTATTTCAATTTTTTTTTGTACAACGCTTAGTTTAACATCAATTAGTGTTTTCTGTATGTTGTTCATCGAAACCGGTAAAAAATTGGATTTTTTTAAATTGTGGTCTTAGTATGCATTTTACGATAAAAATATAATTAACGTAATAGGAAATAAAACGTTACAACTTTCATTTCAAACGTTTTGCTCTACGGCGCCTAGTTTAGCGACAATTAATGATTTTCCGTATTTTTAATTCGAACAGAGGTTGATTATAATTTTACATCATTCACTAATGATTAATTTTTTTCATATTACAATGTATAGTCACTGTTCAGTCATGAATAATCATAAATGTATTCACGTTTAAATACAAAGCCGTGTGTGTTTGATATGTGATTATTATTTTATTGTTCTTTTATTGAAATGTTCCTCAAAAGTTCGTGGGGTAGGGCCATTACGTTCGCTACGAACATAAAAATGTGGTAATTTTTTTCGTCATTTTATTGATTGAGAAATCATAAATATTCAAAAGGTTCAAAACAAGAAAATTAGGCTAAATATAATTATTATGAAATTTTTAGGTAACCTAAATGCGTATTTTTCACACCATTGTAAATATTTTTGTGTTCTAAAAGGTTACAGATAATGTAAAATTCCCTACAGAAAAAAAGTTTGAAATACTTTAGGGTTTAGTGCTGTGTGGCACATCGGCGTCTGCCAATAAATTGAAACTTCAAACCGAACAAAGAGCGAGGTTCCCTTCCACTAATTCTACAATCCCCTCCTCGTGTCGACTTAAAATGCTATGTTTTGCCATCATTAAAATCCTCGTTCAACAACGGCGAACTTTGTGCAGTTTCTCTCCCAATTAATAGATTCTGTCTAAAAACATATTTCCATTACGACAGCAGAGGTACACACCAATGTTTCTCTCTAACTTGAACGTATAGGGAATATAATTTCAAACTGTAATACAATCAGAAACATTAGTTTCCTGCGTTACAAAACCTCTGTCTTATATTTCTAAATAAGCAGAAAACAAATCATGATTCACTTTTTGAAAATATGGAATACGAAGGGTAAAACTGATTATAAACTTGACAAATTTTCCTAATTGTAAAAATCTTCTCTACAGCCATTTGACAATTTCGTTTCCATTTCAACATACGTGAGTAAGCATAAATAACGATTTGCAATAATTATCAATTTACTTTCATCTCTGTCTTGATAATGAATTGTATAAATACAAAAAAGTATAGTAAATTAAATTCTGTTTAATCTTACTACTTCTACAGAAGATATTTTTATAATCTCTTCCAAGTACATTTGAAAAGTACATGCGGGGTATCTGTTATGTAATTAAACAGGTTCTATACATTTTGTTCCATTACTATCAGTGAAGTTCTACATAAGATAAAGGCTAGAGTGAATTTACGATTCGTTTCCACAAAACATGATCTTTACCAAATTTTTATATAAAATTGTACAGATCGTCAGAGGGAAAGGTAAAGTCCGTGATACATAGACAGACAAATAAATGGGCAGACGGACAAGCAGACAAGCAAGCAAGCAGACGGACAGAAAGAATGAGTAAGAGGTGAGAGCAATTGGGAGTGGGAGGGGAGTTAAAGAAAAGAGAAAAACAGTGGAACGGGAGGTAAAAAAAAAGAATTTTAAAAATATAAGAGGCTAGGGTAATAAAGTGGGAGGAAATTGAAGAAGAGGGAGGGTATATGGATTGACAGAGGGGGTTTGTCCACCGATATATCTAAATGATTTCATAAAAATAAATTACAATCAAGTAAGCTGGGTATTAATAAAAACGAAAATTCCGTGGAGCGATAATCTGAGCTACCAAATATTGTTAATATTATAATTTTTTAACGATGTTTGCTAGATTTCTACAATTAATAATGTTATTGTACCTTAGTGTCAGGGTTTTTCAACTTGTTAAAGTTTAGTTCCGTACGCAAAGAAATAATAATAACATATTTTTTTTAATTGTACTAATAATCTATCTGTGTACGTTGCAATCCGTCCAATTGAGAACAATAAACAACCCCATGACCCAATGAGATGAAAATTATACGTATGACATGTAAATGAGTTGTAGTCTTTTGTAGACTCAGGCTGATCATTTTTGACAGAGTTTATTGAAAACTAACTTTTTAATTAACGATAGAAAGTTAATTGAAAAGTTAACTATTCAATTAAAATGAAAAGTCAACTTTTCACTTTAAACTGTGTTAAAGTAAAACTGTGGACTTGAGCAGTAATCATGAAGATTTTCATAAGCTTTATCATGAAAAACTAACGATTTTCATGATCTAATGATCATGTTTTTAAAACGAATATGAAAGATTAGTTTCTTCAAATCTGTTGCAATCTAGAGTATAAAAAGAAACTCATTGTTTTAAAATATTGTGAATCGGGTTAACGGTTTATTGATTTATAATAATGCTTGAAAGACTTATGTAGATATATCGTGTTGATGTTATTCAAAACAAAAATTAATACTAAGCCTTTCAACAAAAAATTAATAAAATTACCTAAAAATGTTGATGAATGGGTAGTAAATTTTCTTGTTTTGATACAACTGCTACCAACGAAAAATAAAATACATAGTTTTTAATTACATATAAATCCGAACACTATGTAAATAGATTCAATAGACATTAAAAATAACACATATTACCAAATGTGACATGTCAACAGATTTATTTCATTTCCGTGAACTAGATAATAGAAAATAACTCAAGCAGAATGACAGGGATTAAATTTTTAAAATAACATTCTGCTCAAACACAAGTTCAGATTAAACATACGATTCACCATGCAAAACGTTTCCCATTTTATTTAATATTAAAAATGTCTAGTTTATTGCTTGTTGATGAATGGTATTTTATTCATTTCAATGTAGTTAAATTTTACATGAAATTTTTTTATGGCTTCTATAGTACTAGAGGTTTTCAATCTGATCTGCGAGCTAAAGAGGACATTTTGTTCATTACACTATTAAAATATTATTTAAGTGCACAAGGAAATGTAAAATTAATGATTGTGTTTTTGTTGATAAATTTAAGAGATTTCTTGATCATAATAAATTTAGTATTAATTAAAAATTATAGTTTTTTTTACAAGTCTGTAACATTACAATCTGTTCACATGAAATAGAACAATCAGCGATTTTTATATACTCGTATGTTATTTAACATGATTACAATTCCATTATAATGTTAATGAAATTGAAAATAGTAATAAATTAATAAAAAAAATTATAATAATATCCCAATGTTCTTTAAACCTATAACCTAAATGAAAAACACTATGTCTTTTCAGTCTTACAAACCCGGTATCGATATTATTTAGCAGATTCAGAGCCAGGAAGTTTGGATGATGATTGAGTCTTTCTTTATATTTACAGCTGAATTTTGATATAGTTTGTTTCACTGAGTCAATATTAAGATCGGCATAGATATAGGTGTTTTTGATGTACCACGGACTTTGCAGGGCCCGCCGCAAGAATTTTGGCTGAAAACCTTCAAATATGTTTACGTTTGAAGTGCTGGATGTACCCCACAATGGAAGCCCATATGTCCACATGTGTTTTAAAAGGGATTTATACAAAATAATTTTTGATTCATTTGACAGAGGTATTTACCAATCAACCAGTGTAGTTTAGGTACTGTCAGCTCAAGTTGTTTCTAAATAATTGTAGTTTAGGTTAAAAGCAATGACTTAGATATTGTAACAATGACAACTGACAAGCCAATGAATGGAATGCTTATTAAGTAGGGTTAGACAGGTGTTTCTCGGAAAGGACAAGTCCTGGTTGTATTGTTGCCCTTGGGCATTAAAGGCATTTATTATGCTGTTTTGCCTATATCCCTATTTTAATCTTTCATTTTATATTTTATTTAGAGTGTTTGAGCAGAGAAATTTGAGAGAAAGGTCTTGCACAAGATAATGAACCCGAAGGTAGTAGACGGAAAATATAGATTAACAGGTCGAGAAGAACTGTACCAGGAAACGGAACGATTAATAGAAACGATTAGAAAATGGAGACTAACTTTTACGGACACTTGTATAGATTAAATGACAAGTGGTTGACAAAACTAATTTTATAAGACACTGAAAAATGGACCTAAGGTGTCGGATAGATAGCTTAACGAAGTAAGAAAGGATATTGAGTAAACCGGAATGAATTGAGAAAACTTAATGAACTGAACCAAATTAAGAGAACTAGTTACGGACATTAAGGGTTTCCATGAAGAGCAAAAATAAAACACCGGGTGGATTGTAGAAACAGAAAGGCATACAGCGAGCTAATGCTGAGATGGGAGCTGCAAAAAGAGCTTCCAAAAAAGTCTAAAGTCACCGTTTAAATTTCTATTGCCACATATGTTAAACATATCACGTGGTCTAAAATTGGCCCTATACGAGAAAAATATAATAATATGTAGTACGTTTGTTCCATTAGAATGTTCGGCGAAGTGGAGGTGTTACAATTTTAGTTCTTTTGTTTTATTTAGTCTTGTTTTCTTACTTTCTCTAGAATTGGATGAATTTTCTAAATTGTATAGAATTATTGACCCTTCCATTGATCCAGATACAGTAGAGTTGTATATTGGGTTGAATGAGAACAGTGCTGTTATAAATTGTTTGTTAATTAACCAATTTATGCATTGTAACAAGTTCGTTTAGAAAAGCCTTTTGTATTCAATACTGGTTGTACGGAAGAGTCGATTAGTAGGGTGTAAATAACCGTCTTTTGTTTTTAGTAGTTAATTTTAGTTTAAGCTTTATGTTTGTAATAAAATTATTTGTAATTAATATTGTTAAGTAATTTAATTGCAAATTTTGAATAGTGATAAACGTATTTATTTATTCTAATTTATTATTTTTTTAATAAATAATTTTGTAATTTTTTAAAAATAAGCTTTTCTTTCATATTTTGTTACCAGATCCTGAGCAAACGTGGATTAAACGCTACAAAATTGTACATTAAATTTTTAACAATCAGTAGTAAATATCAAAAAAGTACTTTTATGACATATTCAGAATATGAGGGACAATCATCTCTGCGGCTTTTGTTGACAGCGTAATTTATTACCTGTTGGGCTCCGATCACGTCTTTATTCACTATTGATTTCGCTAGTAGAATGTTTCAGTACGAACTTTTACGATCTTTTGTTATATATTTCTAGATTGTGCTATTCATTTCTTGATTATTCTTGTATCCATGGGATTCTTTTATTCCACTATTTTGTTTATCCAGTTGGCTATCTTCAAGTACAGTGAGAAAAGCGTGCTATGAAATAATGCTGAGAGTGTATACTTCAGAAAGAGCTTTATGAAATTTTTACCGTTATTTTAAGTGGGGGAAAATATCCTTAAACAATAAAACGTATACATTGTTTTTTTAATTATGCTGTAAAAGTACAGTTTATAATTTGGTTATTTTGTAACCTTGCTGATACATTTGCCGCAGATGCTGAAGGTAACATAATATCATTGGATCATTATATATAATATGATTCCATCATTATCATACCCACTTAATTTATAATACAGCCGAATAAATATATATTGATTGGTTTTGTAGTAGTATACATCAAATTCTGAAACAATGAAATTGTGATTTTTTAACTAATCGTAAAAATACTCATAACTTATGAACGTAGGCATTATAAGAAGTGCATTTAGGTTTACTACAGTAAATACAGTTGTGTCTGAACTGAAAAAAGTTTCTCATGCCGAAAATATTTATGAATATTTTTATGGAGATTGATGGTTTCCCTTTTAACATTTTGACAAATTTCTCTTGAGGTTAAAAAGGTCTTCATATGAAAATAAATAACTGTAGTGAGAAATTTTATGTGAAAAATATTATTTATTTTCTTTAATAAGAAAAACTACTGGAAGAAATCGTTCTTAAAAAATACTTATTAAAATAAATATATTACAACAAAAACTGCTGATTTAAGTTATTACCAAATAATATAGGCTAATTCATCATTTTCCCAGCTAACACAGGCAAAAGAGAAAGTAAATGACGGTGCTCAGTCAAGATGTATGAAATATTGATCACGTCCTTTTTCCACGCTGTTTTTCATACACCATCTATGAGTTAAATTTACCTACATAGTTGATGGTCTCTCTTCAATATTCACGGTGTATCTTCCTCTTTCTACTTTGATGTAAATTTTGTTGCTGAGTCTACATTTATATTTACTTCTGAAGTGTACATCTCTCAAGGTTTCAAAATTCTCTTACAAGTCTGTTCTTTTCTTTTACTATCCATTTTTACAAGACATTACTCCTACATTATTACTTTAAAGTTCTCAATAAAGCAGGTACATGTTTTCAAGTAAAAAGTAGAATTTTTTACCTACAGATGGTCTTCAGAAGTTACATAATATAGTTATAAATACTTTACAAAACGTCACACGGAGTTTTTTTAAAAATACAAATATTACTATTATATTTTTAAAATATCGTAGCGTTTATTTGCAACATCGCCTAACTATCTTAGAATCACAGTTGGTTGTCAAAGTAAAGAATTAAAATTAACTGATATAAAATTGTTTTTAAATGTTACGTTTTGTTCTGAGATGGTAACCCTGCCCAGGAATGTTTTTATATCTCTCCTACAATATAAATTATCGAAATTCACTATAACAGACTGTATTTGGGCAAAAGGGGTTCAGCAGGTTACCGTGGTTTGATTTTATTTCATATAGAGCCTACAACGTGCATTATTGGTTTGGGGTAATTCATCACAGAGTTATATGGAAAACGTTTGTAAAATTCAGGAAAATGTTTTTAGGTGTATAATGGGAGTTAACCAATTAACTTCATACAAACCATTACTTAAAGAGCATCAATTGGTTACAGTTTCTTCTTTTCACATCTTTGAAATGATAATGTACGTAAAGAAAGATACATTTTTACAAAATTTAAAAATTCACAACCACAACACAAGAAACATAATTGGTCACTATTTTGCTAATCACAACACTAAATTATTTGAAAAAATCCTATTTATGCAGGCAGAAAATGCTCAATAAATTATCACAAGCTTTACAAAGTGGTAATCTGAACATTTATTTAGAATAAGGTAAAAAAATCTTCATTGATGAAAAATTTTACAATGTACAAAAATTTCTTTCTAAAGAGCGCTTATGTATTATTTGATAAAAATGGTTGGGTGACACGCTTATTGAAGTAAGCAAGTAAGTAGTGTGTAATAAATGAATTGTTGGGTAATGCATTTAGCACAGCATTAACACACAGGCTTATCAGTTTTATCTTGTCATGTTTTATACTCCCTTCCGGAGTCTTCTGGATGTTTTAAGAAAATGGTTACGGTAAATTTAAAGTACAAAGTTTAGATAATAGGTGCAAGCAGCTGAACAGTCTTCTGTTCAAACCTTCAAAATTACGCCCTCATCTGAAAGTAATTCCTTATGAATCCATTATTTAAACCAATGTAGGTGTAAGGATTCCAGATCTACGGCTAACTAAACCATCTGTTTTAGCCAAGATACTATAGCGTGATTCAAAAAGAGCGCCGGTTTTGATATATCAAATTAAGAGATTTATTTTATTGAAAAACTGAAAATAAATACATCAACAAGTTCATCTTACCTTCCGATTTCATGTATGAAAAATGATGTCATGCATGTGTCCTCCTCTACTGCGCTGGCACGCATCAACTCTGTCCATGAAATTGGATATTACTGCACGACAAGTTTCGACTTCCATTTGCCCGATAACCCGTCGAATTTCCTCCTTCAAGTCATTGATGTTTCGGGGTTTATTGGCATACACCAATGACTTCAGATGACCCCAAAGATGAAAGTCACAAGGCGTCAAGTCACACGACCTTGGTGGCCATTGATGGTCGGAATTACGAGAAATGATGCGATCCTGGAACCGTTCACGAAGCAACAACATTGTTTCTCGTGCAGCAACTGAATTTTATACGGGTGATATTGGAGATCGTACCGAAGAATTCTCCGTACAGAAGAACATCGTAAACCCAATTGTTGAGAACGGCGACGTATTGATTTTGCTGGGCTAACAGCCACACTGTCACGAACAAACGCAACGTTCTGCTCAGTTCGGCCAGAACGACGACGTCCAGAACTTTTAAGGTCGACTGTTGAACCCGTCTCAAAAAACTTTTTCATGAGCCTGCGAACTGTTGATTCATTCGGTGCTTCATTACGTCCTAGAGTACCGCGAAGTCGCCTGACAGTAGCCGCATAACTCTCTCCACTCTGGTAAAATGTTTTGACGATTAACACTCGTTGTGCAATAGTAAACTTCTCCATGGTTAGACACAGACTGCGAGAGTACTACACTGCGAACAAGAGAAACTACAACTGAATCGTCAATCGGAATGTTCTTTGAAATAGAAATGAGGTCTAACAATGTTGCCAACCGATAAACAAAAATTTACCAGCCGTTTAAAAACCGGCGCTCTTTTTGAATCATCCGTTATGATTCCAATCAAAAATGCTTAAGACACTTTGTTTTCAATTAACACTGTAAGTTTAAATTAACGCAATATGTTTTTAATTAAACACTGAACAAATATCGTAAAAAGCCTGCCAGAACTGTTGCTCAACCAAACACTTATTATTCCTAATAAATAATTATTTATAAACATTTAATTTACTTTTAGACAAAATGAAAAAATATACGCTCTTGGCAGTTGAACAGTTGAATTTGTATTTTAATTGATGAAGAGTAAGTGGATTATACACCTATTGAATAAATTAGACAACTTTGTTTCTCCGGTCGCTATAAGGTCTGTTGGTGGGTAAAAACTTTTCACGAGGGCTAACAATTAACAGATAGACATTTATTGAAAGCAACGTAGTTCTAACGTTGTTGTATAATAGACATCACCTTTTTACCACCTCAGCACAAATGTCATAAATAAAATGATTTTCCCCATGTATAACAAAATGTACGAATGGCAATTTTTAGAAATGTACCTTTCTATAAATTTTTAAAAGTACCATAAATTTATTCCTTTAGGGATGTCATCCCACTTTTACTTCCTAGGCACAAGTAGTCGTCACATAAATGCTTCAGTTTTTCTGTTCAAAGTCTAATAAATAATTTTACCAAATTTCAGCTCTTTAGGTAAACAAGGAAGTGCGAGAATTAACGATAAGCGAGTCTGTGAATCACTAAGGTCTTAAGCATTTATTTATAGATTCAATTTCTAAACAATAAGAACAAAAAGTAATTCAATGATTTGATTACTTACAATTTCAATATAAAATTTATAAGATTGTGAATTAACACAGCAGGATTTTTAACCAATTTCAGATATAAATAATTATTTATAAACATTTAATTTACTTTTATCGAGAAGGCACAAAATAATTGTTTTGCTGTCTGTCAAATGTAGGACATTGACACAGGCCTAGTTTTGTACACAATTCAAAACGTAAACAAAAAAAGTAGATAAGAAATAATACATGAAGTATATTTATCACTTGAAATTTATTAGAAAAACAGTTGCAATGTATTATAGTAATAAGATATTTTGTTATACATTTCCTGTATTGATATTAGCCATGACTTATCGTTATTTGAAATATTTTAAGTGGCATATATTATCTTCCTGATTTGATTCTTAGTAGTCTCTACTGGATTTCCTATGGTTTATCTGGCAAAAAAAATAACAAAATCATATTGCAGTTCTTCAAATATTACGATACAAACCGCAATCGGTCAGGAATTGAAGCCGGTAATCGGGTTCGTTTCCCGGTCAGGGTCGGAAAATATTATAAGGCAAAACCCACCATTAGTTAACCCACCATAGTTGCTAATAACCAGCCTTTTGACGTGACTTAAAATTTGAAACAAAAACAAACTGTGAAACTACTTTACAAGTAAATAAATAAGAAAAAATACTTAATTGGAACATAATTCAATGAGTAATATAAAAGATAACTCTTCTAAAGAATTAATTCATAAAATAAAGAGTTCAGCATCACCTAATCCAATTTATCGCCAAGTCTAAAAATTTTCAACGTATTAACAACACGTTTTTCATAGGAAATGGTCACCGATGTTAATGAAATTTTCGATTTTTGTTCACAAAGTAAAGAAAAGTGGACGAATAGTTTATGTCGTTTAAGAAAATCAAGTAAAAAATATTGCACATGTTGAAAGTATAATGCCAATGAATATTTTACTTTTTCAATAAAATTGTTATGTAACTTTTTTGTTTTTTATCCTGCACAATGGTTATACGGTATAACCTCATTAATCCGGACTAACTGGGACCAAAGGCAATCCAGAAAATCAAAAATCCTGATAATTCTGGTAATAAGCAAAAAAAAAATTATTTAAGCATAACTACCGTTTTTTTGTCATTAATTTTATAAGTCTAGAACACTATACTATACATTAAAGCACAACCACTAGATTTGATGAGAGGTATTATTAAGCGTGAAAGGAGGGGTCACACCCAGCAGTGTATCCTCCAGGATGACGTAATCATGCTATGATGGAGATGATCTTGATGCAAATGAAAATGAAAGCCCAACGGTGAAAAGATTAAGAAGATGTGATGCTGATGATGAAGATAATGATTGAATGTTATCGAAGAAGATCCCTACACCAAAGACGGCGAAGTCGTCGAAAATTTGGAAAATTTTGAATGGCCATTTGTCGAGCGAGGTCGTTTGGATGATTTTGTATTTATCAAAGAAACTTTGATAAAGTTGTCGTGCAACGTCTTTTATGTAGGGAATACGAAGGTCAGAAAGAAGGGTGTCGTTTCTCACGTACCAAGGTGCTCCAGTGGCAAGCCTTAAATATTTAGATTGTAAAACTTGTATTTTTTTCAAATTGGTTCGAGCAGCAGCACCAAAATCTGGATTCCGTACAGCCAGAGAGGTTTCAGCAAAGTCTTGTAAATGGTAATTTTTTGTTTTAGTGATAGCCGAGAACGCGGTTTAATGCAATAAAAAACAATGTAGCACTACCGTTTAATGCAATAAAAAAAATGTTTTGAAAAAGTTTTACATAGAATTGTTTAAAAGACATTAAAAAATATAAAAATAAATTTTCACAATTATTTCTTAACATATAATAATAATTGGTCCAGTGTCTTCTGATTCAAACACGTGTGGCTTTTGAATAAAGCACTTTCACGCAAACGCTTTATCATTAATAGTTCAGCAGGAGTGACAATCGATTGAAGCTTCTTAAACTCTAAAAAATATTTTATTACAATAATTTATTGTACAAATCTATGCAGGAACAGTACATTTGGGCCTAATAAAAATAAAAAAGAATGTTTGGCGTACTTATAGGTCACGTTCTTGCTATTATAGTTTTTTTCACTTTATTTTTATTTACAACTGTGCGGTTTGCATAACCAGCGAATGAGCTCATAAAGGCTAAATTTGTGACAAAGTACTTTTATCATTAAAGTAAAAACATTGTGTTGTTTTGTAACCTCAGTTCAACAACGGGCAGTAAGAATAATAGTATGTACCCGTTCGTTGAGTTAAAATGACTTTTTGTTCGCTTCGTTTCATTTCAATAAAAAAACCACTGAAAAAAGATCTTAATATTTAATATAACGTTTTGTAACATCTAATATTAAAAACAAACCCGAATATGAAAGCTTTATAACGTAAGAAAGAAGTTTCATCATGGTGAATAACTACTCTGTTTACTTATTCTATTGAGCCGGTCAAAATGTTTAGCCAAGACAAGACCGGCAGGATAAAAGGGGTCGTTAGTTACTTACCCTGTCGAGTTAAACCAACTTTGCCTAAGTTAAAGTATAGTAGCAAGTTTACACACTGTTTGCTAAACTCGCTTAAAACAAACAAACTTCATTTATTTTAAATGCTACACACAAAGAGTACCCATTGCAAATTCAAAATGTACCACCTTATTATAGTAACTGTGCGTAATGTTTTGTTCACTGTTCCATTTGCTTCTTATGTAGTAGTTCCGTTCATAAATTTGAAAATAAGTTTCTGAACTTATTAATAACCTTAAGTAATAATTACCTACATCACCGCTGAAAATTATAGTAGGAGTTATTTTACTTCCTACGGAAAAATATTGTAAAAGTTATTACAGGTTCTTTTCGGAATTTGGTTGTTTATAATGAACAAAACTTCCTTTTTTACTTGTAACCAAAATGTATTAACAAATTAATTACGTACATGAATGATTAAATTAGTAGTAACTTTAAATTACAATAAACTACTTAACTTAAAAAATTATGTAGCAGTTGTAATGGTAATGCAATTTTAAATGAAATAAATTTAAGAAATAAATGAAAACGTAATTGGATTAAGTTAATTATTATTTAATGAAACGATTGAATTTTACTAAAGTTACGAATTTACAAAATTGAATTTTACAAAAATTATTAGTTACTGATCTTTGAATTTAATTTATTTATTGATGACACTTTTTATTATAATAGGCCTACTAAATACAGTATTTAACTAGGTTAATTGCAATTATATAAAACGTTATTTAAATGAATTTATGTCTGCCTAATGAGCTCAGAATATTAATATGAAATTTTAAATATAGTTACGAGATGAAGTTCTTGTAGTCTGCTTACGTGTGCTTTATGCCATTGATCTGGATCGAATGGGGGACTTGACCATTGTTACAATTAATTTTATAGTATTTAATTAATTCCATCATAAATTTTATCTGTTGATTTTAAAATCATTATATTGTTGAATTCAGTTTCATAATTCATTTAGATTGTAGCAACACTACGGTTGTACAAATTTTAAAATAAAATAAATTAACACAAGATTTAAATTTTATAGTTTTTTTTTTTATTTAATATTAATTGATAATTAATGATTTTACAAAATGATGACTCTAATTTTAAATACTCTCAGGGTTTTTAAATACTATAATTGTTTATTGTTCTTTATTAATAAATCTTAAAATTATACAACAATGAAAAATTTTAATTTAAACAAATGACAATCGGAATTTTTTTAATGGTTAATCGTAATACTGGTCTTTCAAATTAAATTTGAAATATAATTTAGATAATTTTGAATAAATTAAGTAATTGAATAAATTTAAGAAAATATCAGTTAATTATGTACTTGAAACGTTATTTTTATTGACCGGTTGAATTTAATGAAATTATGAATTACTGAAGCGAAGCTTTGTTCATTAGAATGGCGTCTATCAATAGCCTGGTGATCTTGAATTTTAAATATGAATTTGATCGATATATTGAATATTAATGTTTGTTAATTATATGGTAAATGTTGCTTACGTGTTTATCTTCTTACTTATACATATTTTGTTATATTTCCATCCGTTTTTTCTGATTCATTTTAATATTTAATTGGAGCACTTTCATAGACGATGTTCACATCAAGCGTGTTTCTGGCCTTCCGCTCCACGAATCGATGGTTCAAGTTGGCATATTAAATTTTAAATTTTGATTTCATATTTAAAAAATGTTCGTAAAATTCAAATCACTGTTTTAAAAGATATTATATATATTATTTCAGTTATTCATGTATTTATTTTAATTGTTTATCTTCATTTCGATTTTTAATTCACTTTTAATTAATTATAGTTTAGTTTCACTTTTGGATCACGTAGTACTTCATTTTAATCTCGTTGTTGTTCGTAGATTATTATACATTTTTTAAAACTGTTGAAGATTAACTGATATTGAATATTAATTAACAAATAACTACCGGGTGTTTCATAAGTCAGTTTACCGAGTAAGTGTATTTGTTAGAAGCAAATAATAAATCAATTTAATTTATATTGTAATTTAATTGAAACTGAATTTACACTACACATAGGTTGTAAACTTAAAAGAATTGTTCAAAATGCTTTCCACTAACTTCAATGCATTTTTCACAGCGTTTTTTTACACTTGTAACAATCTGCTTGCATAGATTTTTATTGTTGTTTACGGCTTCAAATTCTCTTGCAATGGCTGCTCTCAATTGCATTACATCTAGGGGCCGTTCAGCAAAAACTTTATTTTTAATGATCCCCCAAACAGAAAAGTCTAACGGTGTAAGATCGCAGGACCTTGGGGGCCAATCGATCGTGCCGCGTCTTCCGATCCACTCGTCGAAATTGTTATTAAGAAATTCCCTCACCAATAAACTGTAATGCGGTGGAGCACCGTCTTGCTGCCAAATGAGGTTAGTATTTTCATATAAAGGATTATTTTGTAGCTCCGGCAAAACCGTATCTTGCAACATTTCAAGATATGAATCTCCACAAACAGTGTCATTAAAAAAGTATGGGCCTACGATGCCACCGCTCCAAATACCAGCCCAAACAGTTATTCCTGGAGCATTTAATTCTTCTTGAAGAACTTCGTGTGGGTTCACGTCACTCCAGTAGACACAGTTGTGTCGATTAACACGACCATTTAGTTTAAATGAAGCTTCATCTGTCCAAAGAACATGATTTTGAAAGTCTCTGTCAGCTTCAGAGCGTATAACAAACCATTCAGAAAACTCAACACGCCTGTCAAAGTCGTCTTCCAATAAACCTTGATGCAGCTGTGGACGATAAGGTTTTAATTTTAATGATTTCATGATACGGTCTACACTAGAAAGCGAAATGTCAAACTCAGCAGATCTCTTACGGAGTGATTTTTTCGGGCTCTGAACAACAGATTCAGCAATAGCTGTTACGTTGGCTTCACTTGTAGCAGTTCTAGGCCTCCCACTTCTTGGTAAATCATGTACGCTTCCAGTCTCTTCAAATCGTTTGTTCAATTTGTAAATGCCTTGCCTAGATGGAGCTGGAGTTTGAGGAAATCTTTCTACAAATAACTCAATAACTTCTTCACTATTTTTATTTGTTTTCCACCAACACTTTAAAAGGAAAATGCGCTCCTCGGTTGTTAGTTTGCGGTTCATGTTTACTGTCAACATGGAATGCAAATAAAAATCTAAATCTAACCTCAAATTTAAACATAAAAATGTCAACAATGACCTTCACAGCTGATTTTGTGATTGCTCAAAAACAGGTTGTGCAACATTAGTTACGAAAGCATTGTGTTTCATTCAGTTGACCTCGGTAAACTGACTTATGAAACACCTGGTATTTATATTATGCCAGTATTTATATTTTATAAATTTATTTATACTGTTTAAAAATTATAATAATAATATACACCTAGTATTACTGGAGTTGTTATTTTTGATTAAAAAAAATGTGGTGTATAACCTGTCTATGTGACCTTGTCCACTACTTTGAATATGGGTCAAGTTCACGCTACAAGATCTTGATGTACTAATTTCCTTTTCTTAAATTTTAATTAATTGAAATTATTTACTCAAAATTATACTTTCTTTTGTTTTTGTGGCTTAACTTTCAATAAGTTTAAATATTTGGCTTCTGGAATTGTTATTTATACTTCTTAAATTTCTTGTTAAATTTTAGTTTCATAAATTTAATTCTTTATACAAAATATTAAGATAATAACTGGAAATTATTTACTCTGATGATTAATTATTTATTTGAAATTCTCCAACAATTGACTTCTAATCTTGATATTTGATCAACGATACTATGCATGATAGATTGCTATTCTACACAGTGTTTTCCAACACATTTTACGTACAGGGAAATTAATATTAGACAATTTTCTAGTAAATCTATGATAAGGGTACAATCTTACTTTTGTTAGTCCATTCGTTTGGAAACAGAATAAAAATGAGTCTGCAAAAGATTTTAACAGCTATAATTTAATTGTTAATAAAATGCAGACAGTATAATATTTAGTTTCGATATAGCTCGGTACTTACATGAGATTCGCGTCAATTGTTTATTCCGCGTGAATAAAGTGTTAAGAAATTTTATAAATGTTCCTTGTTATGCAAGAAACACTGAAGTGCATGAGTACTTAAACATTTCATTTGTTAAAGAAGAAATAAGAAGGCTCAATGAAAATATCACGTTAAATTGTTAACTAATTGAACACTTAAATCCAAATATCTAATCTCTTTTAACTAATGATCTTCCTTGTAACAGACGACTGAAACAGAGGTGGAATAGTGATCTTCTCCGACCACCATAAAACACATTTCAATTTAACTTGTCACGCCTGTTTAAAATCATTTCATAAAAGAAATCAATCATCATCATAGTTTATAAATCACTATTATTCAAAAATATTGGCGCCACATTTCTTGTGTTTTCACGCTGAAACCGGTCACTGGATAAAATCACATTCACATCACATATACGCCATTCCTGAACATTTATCATCTCATTTACTTCGTGCTTAAATAGTAAAGTTGTAAATAAAAATAAAGTTGAAGCCAAAAAAAGAAACATTGTCAACACATATACATTTTTTGGCTCTAAATTTACTAGATTTACGTAACTTTCACACTCCGTCATGGTGATTGCCCCCCAGTATACATAGACAATGAACCTCTCACAAAAACAGATACGGTCAAGTATCTCGGTCTGACTTTTGATAAACGACTAACTTGGAGCACACATATCAAACGGAAACGGTTATTACTGAATTCCCGACTTAAACTTTTATATTCCCTACTTCACAAACGATCAAAATTACCAATGGCACAAAAATTACGCATATATTGCTCTCTTTTGAAACCTATTTGGACTTACGGATCCCAAATTTACGGTTCAACCAAACCCTCTAACTTGCAACGAATTCAAGCATTCCAGTCAAAAACATTACGTCTTATAGCAAATGCACCTCTTTACGTTAGCAACAAAACCTTACATACAGATTTGAAAACACCACTTGTACAAAATTCCATTGAATACCTATACAAACGCTTTCACGACAAGTCACACGAACACGAGAACCGTCTGGTGCGTTCACTTTCCTCCGTCCATTTACCTGATAATCCCCCTAGACGCTGTAAAAGACGCTGGAGTAGAGACCTGCTAATTTGATATACAAATTTCATTCTTGGGGAGGCACCAATGGGGGCCCTACCCCTCTCATGCCTATCATGTCATTTACATTATTATGATAATCATCACATTTGCTTGTTGTAACATAAAGTTTATACAGTTGTAAATAAAGAATTAAAGAGAAAAAAAAAAATTTACTAGATAATAGTCAAACCACCAGACGTTTTAAACGGCATCATGTCTTTGATGTCCGTGACAGATAATTATAAAGAAACAAAAATATTTAAAAAAAATAATTAAACTAATATAATTAAACAAAGAATTAAAAAATAATTAACGTAAATATCTAACAAGCTAAATATTTTATTTATGCCCTATACAAATGACTTTAACAACAATTTAGAATAAAAAAGAAGTTAAATGACATAAAATACATTTTTAGTTGTTTTATTTATGGAAGGGTTTTATAAAAACCCTTTCCTTCATATTATTTGAATTATATCATTCACTTATAGTAGCTTCTTACTGATTGTGTAAAAAAATAATCGTTCAATAAAAAAATTGTTGCGTGAAATCTTTAGGTTTTTACGTATAATAATTTTCAGATCTGGTCGGGAATTAAACTCGCAACCTTCCACTTTGCAGTACAAAACATAATGAACACTGTAACCACTAGACCACAGAGGTGGGACCTATAATAATTTTTAATATTCTTATGGATTATCCAATATATTACACTGAAATCTAAAATTTCCTGTTTTACTATTTCTAATTTCAAATTGGTAAAAGCAAATTGAATATCCTACAGACACATGTGAGTTTGTATTATGTTTATTAAAACTGCTTGAAATATAGAACGCAAATAAAAACATCTATAAGTTGTATATTTACTTAACTCAAATCCTACATGTGGGTTTATATTAATAGTTGAGCATTAGTCAAAGGTTAAAGTTGTTCATTGAAGTAGAATAAATAATAAGTAAACATATAAATATATTTTGTTGCATATTATTTTAAAGTATTAATTACAAACTTTTTAAAAGTACATATAGTTTCACCTGTAGAAAAACCTGGATCTTTTCTGTTAGACGCCCGGCACTTTGTTAGCGCGCTTACAAAAACTGAAAATGCAACATGTTTGAAAAATTAACAGTTAAAAAACTCGGTTGAGAAGAGTGTACTGTAACACATACGATGCATACATACAATTACAAAAACAAACCCACTCATACAATTACAAAACCATTGAATTCCACTTTAGATAACCAATAAAATAATACACATCCTGTCAGAAAATTATAAAATAACACTAAAAAAACATCGGGCTTATTGGCTCCAGATATAATGAATAACTCAGCAGATTTAGGTTTACAAGGCTAAAGAATATTTCGTTATAATTTCATACAAAGTGATTTCTTATAAAATTAATGAAGTTACTAAGATAATGACTTGTTTGAAAAATACGTGATGATATCGTAACGTTCTGGCCTCCTGTTTAAGTGGAACTTCATCAGTGGAACTTAATGTTAAGTGTTAACATTAATACTTGTGCTAAAATAGTTAACAGTTAATATTTTAAAAAGGAATGTCATCAGTATTCTGACCTGCTGCTTAAGTGGAACTTAAACAATTACAAACAATGCATACAATGATCGTGTTTATTCAATGCATCTGAAGTATAATACCCCCTGTTTACCGTGCAACCCGCAAAGTTAATATGTATTGCAGATTGCATTTTTAGGTTTTGTAGGAGCACTACAATGTACGGGGCGTGCTAAAGTCGAGTCGAAAAGAAAAGTAAACATTATTTTATTTTGTTGTATATTATTCCTAAAAGTATGACAATTTTTTTAAATATGTACTTTACCGGTAGAAAAACCTGGGTCTTATTTTGTTAGACGCCCCACACTGTGTTAGTGGGTTTACAAAAACTGCAACAAAACAATACAAAAACAATAATAATATTTTTCATAAAAATTTACCGCTATATCATCCAGTGTAATTACTACGACTACAATATTTTGACGTTTATTCAAAAATAATTTAGATTACCTGTCAATCAATCTTGAAAAATTTTTCAGTGTAAATATCTTGCGGAGAATATACTCACGTACAAATATTAATTTTACTGTACTACATTTAGATCATTTGTTCTAGAGAGTAAATAGTACACTTATCCCCCACAAGGTAGCAGTGTCTTCCAATAATTCATTTCAACTCACTGTTTATGTTATTAAACTGTAGATGGCAGCACAGGTTACGGATGAATTTAGAGCATCTCTATTAGACTAGAAAATTTTCAACTACTATTTCAAGAAGTAGTAAGCCTAAATTTAATGTATTCTAGTTAATGAACGATTAATTAATTTGGTAGTTCATTAATTAACTATTATTTACTTGTGTAAAACAAATGGTTTTACTACCAATGCAATGCTATTTCAAGCAGATTGTTGTACTGAAACTGAAGCATAACAGGACAACTATTTTTCTGTAAAATTAAAAAAAAGGTGATTTTGTATAATACGCATTTATTCCTTAAAAATGCATAGAATTGTATAATTTATGCTCAATGTATCTTGAACGCTTAGCGTTTTATGAAAACGAATATATTCATTAAAATAGAAAATCCACCAACTTTTCACATTGACGAGTTAATAGAACTGAAGTGTAGTGGACCATGATAACTAATTGTTATGATAATATTATAAATAAACGAGAATAATTTAAAATAAAACTATTTAATTAAAAATACATATTGACCTTATTTAAAAAATATTTTTTATAAGTTGTTACAAACAAGTAACAACCAATTTTAAAACTTTTATTTCCAAACCATTTATTTTCTTTTTCAAACCATAGCTGAAACTGCTTAGCAGTCTAGCACTCTAACCAAAACACAAATTATTTTTATTTCTAATATACATATTCTCATTTATCAGTTTAAGAATAATAAGCAGTCCCTTAATCCTTCAAGTTAGAATGATGTGTAAGTTAGATGTAGTCTTGAAAAGACTCAGGCCAAACAAACCTGAAAGGGTATGGTTTATTGAAGCCCATTTAATTTAAAATTGTAAAAATCTCATAAAAAAGCTGTACTTAGACTATACATAATTAAATAATACATTTAGTTAATTCCTAAGCTGAGAGTTAAGTAGTTGTATTACTGGTCACTGATAACAGTATATTGTAATAACTCATTTTAAAAAAAATATGTAAACTTATATTTTTTCTGAATTAAATGTCATTAGATAGCTTTAACCCTGTTCAAACTGTTGATCTAATTGATGGTGCAATTGTACAATTGGTACAATTGTACCAAATTCCCACCATCAATGGTACAATTGATGGTGGGAGGCGACAAAACATGCTCCAGCTAGTAACGTAGAAGTCGGAAACCAGTAAATATTGTTCTTTTCTAGCAGGTAATTCTTTAACACATCTAATAGTGTTTACAGAAATAGAATATCATAAAAGGGAAAATTTTTAATTCCTCTATAGTGTACAGGTAGCATTGATGGTTTGGGAACTGTTTGTTTTGAATGGAAATCCATCCAGCTTGTGTGTAAGTCAACATACATGCATGTTCTTTAGTTTGTGTTGAAGCTATGAGATTTCTATAACAGATGTTGACCTTGAAAAGGGAAGACGAGTCTATTTTACTCTTCAGGTTTACTATCTTAGGGGCAAAACATTTGTCACTTGGCAGGGTTGCAGAGGACGTGTAACGGCTTCCTTCTTACCACACCTACAAAATTTTTTAAAACACACGGTTGTCAGAAAAAAATTTCCTACATTGCTTTGCTTAAAGCTGTAACCTAAATATAATAGTGGCTCTGTGACATCACCGTAAAGAATGTAAAATACCATACCTTCATGCTTCCCTGTGATGTGAAAATGGACTCATGTTGAACATTTTGTAACTTCGTCAAATATTTATGGAAATATAAATAAACAAATAACATTTATTCCTGTAAACTCTTGTCTACATAACATGTTTTACAAGTTTTTTGCTAAACTGAAATTTAAGCTCGTTATAGTAAAAAATCTGATTTAAACACAACAATTTTCACGGATGAAAATTTTGCTCGCCTAAACGCACAGAATTATGAAGCGACTTTCTTGTAATTATACTCAAAAGGCACGTATGTACGTATTATATAAATCAACTATAATTTTTCATCCATAATGAAGTTAGATAAAACAGTTGTTTTAAGAGCGCATTTTGATTTTTGCAATTCTTCTGTTTTACAAGAAATAGTCCGTTTCGAAAGGGTTAATCACAAAATTTTTCATAAAAGTTAGAAATTGTAAGTAGTCAGCAATGTGGAATGACACAAAATGTTATAGTCTGACTTGAAAATGATATCAGAAAGTTTCAATCGCTACTGAACTAAGTAAACATTGAGTCGAAAATGTTGTTTAGGTCAACAGCTGAATGGCTGGGTTGAACCTCTAGAGACTATACTAAGTAAAATGATGAGTAAGGTGTTTTAATGGGCCCTCTGAAAAGCACATACTTTCCACCCTGCTAATCACACGTTCACTTAATTCACCACAGAATGAAAGATAGGTAATACTTTTATTTCATTATTTCAAAATATATTTGAAATACATTTTGTATTTCAAAAATATATTACAATACAGATAATAATTATGGTGAGTATATTATGTTTCTTTAATGAACTGCTTGCAGTAATCTTCAAAACAAGTGTATAGAAATGTCAAATTAAAAACTGATAAAGTTAAATATTATTAACCTGCTTTAATTTTATTACTTACCATTCATTTTATTTATTTATTACTACTTGATACTTACTTACAATGCTGGCCGCATTGGCATAGCTGGTAACGTGCTCACCTCTCATCATGTGGTCTTGGATTCGAATCCCATTGAAACACAGCATATTTTCATACGTTACAAAAAAAAATCATTTCATCCTTCACCGTCTGCATTAGCAGTAAATTGCAGAACAGTCGGATGTTAAACAAAAGAAAAAAGTATATACTTACTTATAGTTTTCAGATTTTAAGTTGCATGTTAGAGATGGAGTACTGCATATTGTTCTGTCATCCTTATCACATAATATCACTCGCTTAACATTGTGAAATATCATATTTTCACCTGTTGATGTGATGAATGTAAGAGCCTCCGATTTCCTTTATGTCAGATGTACACTACTGTGGTTATTAATTTGTGGCCAACAGACTGTTTAGTCTTATTGTGAGTTATTAACCTCACTTATATTTTTAAAATGTGACTAATGTACATAATCTTTTTCTTCTTCTTCTCTTCAGGGGTTAGGTATTTCTACCTGTCCTGGCACCCATGTATTCTTCGGCCTGCCAAAATCTCTACTTACTAGAGCAAGTGAACCACTATAAATAACTTGGAACTCATACATAAATACCTTGGTCTTGGGTTCAAATCCCATTCAGGTACGGCATATTTTCATATGTTACAAAAAAAATCATTTCATCCTTTACCGTCTGCATTAGCATTAATTACAGAACAGTCAGATGTTATACCAAAAAAAAAAAAATACCTTGGAACGATGTATCATGTGAAGATGACTATGATGTGAAAAATAAACTACATAATTTTAATCAGATATGTGGACGATTTGTAAGACACTGAGGCAAAAGACAACACCCGAATCTTGGTTAAAATTTTATAAGACGGTGGTAGTTACAGCCTTGACATACATAAGTGAAGTAAGGGTAATGAGGAAAAGGGAAGAAACATCCAAGCTGCCAAAATGAAATTCTTAAGGTTCTTGTGCAACCCTTGACTCTGTCAAGGGTTGCACAAGGCTAGACAAGATCAGAAATGAAGATATCAATGAAAAAATAAAATTGTATCATGCCCAATGGGTCGATCATTTAAAAAGAATGCCAGAAAGCCGCTTGCCTAGTGTAGCAAGAAGATACAAACCAGTGGGAAGTAGAATGTACATAATAAATAGGAAATCATTCAATAATTGTGGTCAGTTTCATACTCAAGTAATTTGTAGGTTCAGTTTATAGGTTACTGGACCTACAAGCCGTTCCCTAACCCAATTACTTGATCATTATACATATTTCTATTAATTGTGTACGTGAATTTTTCATTGTCGAAATGGTCATATATTATTCTGGTGCCCTCCATGTTTTCCCGCCTTCCTGTCCCCACTTATAAAGATCGCTGCCTGTTTTTCTTCACCTGTTTGCTGTTAGTACATGTGGTGTGATCGTGTCGACCTCATAATGAACTGTTGGAGTACCTCAGTCATTTAGTCTGTTAAACTGTTACGTTCTGTGTGTTATTGATGTTAATAAAGGACTCATTGTAAATACTGAACTCATGTTATTACTTGCATGTCCTAACAGAAGCATTTCTATTGTATTACATTTTTCCTCATGTTTCCGTCAACCTAACTCCTTTGTCATCTCATTACGATGCTACCTCCTCAAGGGGTATCGAAAGGCCATCCGGAACAAATTTAACGCTTAAAGTTATGTTGGCTGCCTTACAACCAGCCTATTTCAGCCTAATTGTATTATTTTATATTTATTACGTATATACTGCCCTAAATTGTATTAAAAACTGTATGAATCAATAACCTATTTTCAAAAACTTTTCAAAAATTCTTCTTTTCAAAAACTGACTTTCTTAACACTTCATGTACAGAATTAGTTTCATACCACAGATGCATTTATTATGGGTTGGGTGACATATTTTTTAGAAAAATATGTCTTCCTGAACAGAAAACTGTTTATAAAAATCTCAGAATCCAGGAAAATTTCATCACATAATTTGTTCTTCACTTAAACTCAATAACAATATGCAGATCCATCTTTAGTTCTGAGTGACATACATGACGTACGCAGATGTATCCGTAAATAGAACTGACTAAAAAAATTATTCGTGTGTTGAGTTGTAGAATAAAAGAAGAAAACATCTGTAAGTACAAAGACTGCTTAAAGTAAGATTATGATTAAATTGGATGAACATAACACATATAAGTAGTAACGAACAAGGGACGCATGATTGGTGTGGAACACTGACCTCAAAGCACTTAAAAAATACTGGCAGATATTGCTGTCAACTCAGCTTCTGCAAGTAAAAATTTCTTGGAATCCCTGAAATATTTAGATATTTAAGAGGACTATTAAAACAAATATTAATCAAAATATTTTTTGATTTCATTTGGTAAATGTGCAGATATATCCAGTAAATGACCAATACAAATTTTAAAACCGTATGTGGATATCTGCAAAACAACCTGTGAGAAAACTATTTTGGTGAATACATCTGTCAATAGTCCATGAAGGGTTAATAGACAAGAAATTTTTCATGTAAATGTAAATTAATTATGTACATACATATTTACCATAACACATTAATTTTACAAAAGTGCCTAATATAAAATATTTTTGTTTTTATGAGTTAGTAATATTTGTATTGTCACATGTCTATCCAGATAAACAAAATTGTTTAATCTGAATACAATATTTTATTAGTAGCACATATTTATAACTATGGGAATTTTTATTAGTTCCCAAAAACTATAAACCACTAGGGTTACTTGAACCTTACCCTGTAGGAAACATACCTATTTTGTAAGTCAAGGATTTGGTTTAATGGGATTCCCATAGACTTAGACAGTAAATTATACTCTGCTATGACATCTTTGTTGGTTAGGTACTTTGTTATTTCCTATGAAAGGAACTCATGAAAGAGGAGAATTTGTTCTTTCGTTAAGAGTGTGAGAGGAAAAGTCATCAATCATCATTACCCAGCAAACTATTTTTCCGCTAACTCTACTTACTACCAATTCACTTAAATTAGTGAATCATTTAATAGTTTCTTTGTCAAATAATGGGTACTCAACTTACATTAATAGTTTTTAAACAAATATAGATTGCCATAACTTTTTAATGCTTTTAATGTTCTAATGTATTGTCTTCTTGAATAAATAAAATTTTGTTAAAAAAATTAGTGTAGCATTAACAATGACTAACACAATCAATTTAGTGTTGTCAAATCAATTAAAAATCATTTGAAATCACTGTTGTGTTATGATTGTGAACTTATAATTTCTGTAAAGGGTCAGTTAGGCTGTTGTTTAGGTCATTAGCTGAAAGGCTGGTTTGAACCTCAGAGGTTTTACTGAGTAAAATGAGAAGTAAGGTAGTTTAAGATTACCTTCCTCACTGAGTGGGAAAGTACGCTTATCAGCATAACAGACCCTCTGAAAAGCATCTACTTTCCACCCTGCAAATTACATCTTCACTTTATTCACGATAGGGTCGGTTAGGCTGATAATGAAATTCATTACTCTCAGAGGAGTTTTATATTAAATTTTTTCATTGAAAATGGAATATGCAGTAATCCATTTAAGCTATATTATTAACTCTCAATGTCAGTGCATTGAAAATATAATTTTCATTGAAAATAGTTATTGATAATGTGAACACATTGAAAATTAAGCATAATCGGGAGTTCTATTCCCTATTGCCATTAGTCGTTTTATTATACTGCTTGAACATTCACAGTAACTTTCATACAAGGTTGCATTTAAACTTTTATTTGTTTCGAAACCTCTCTACTGAGCAGGCAATATTAATAAAACCAAACTGTGGTCTAGGTCGTCACCCGATAGACTAGTTGAACCTTTAGAGGCTTTACTAAGTAAAACTAAAAATTAGGTGATTTACAATTACCTTCCTCACTGAGTGGAAAAGTATGCTTATTAGTATGCCAGGCCCTCTGAAAAGCATCTACTTTCCAACCTCCAAATGATCCCTTCACTTCATTTACCAGGCGAGCTAGCCGTATAATGATGAAATTCATTACTCTCATAGGATATAACTGTGACTAGTGTCTTTTACACTTCTACCTCTTCTGTTCTTAAATGTTTCAGTTATATAAGTGGCTGACAATGTGATAAGAAACAGAACTATTATTGTAACCCTGGAACTAGCTGATTGAGTGCAAATAATTTAACACTCCACCTGCCTGTTATGGGCAGCAATTTGGCTACATAATTGGCATACATAATCACTGCAAGAATGTACTAAGAGGAACTGTAAGCAATTTACAGCTCCTTAAATAATAGTCTACATGAAGTTACACAATTTGCTCTAACCATGCATCTAATTCGTTTTTCTGAATTTTCAAGACTTCTTCTACAATTACCCATAAATTCATAAATATATAACGTAATACTGGATATGTAGTAGAATTAGACTATGACAACCTCCTGTCAATGTTTCTTCATTTAAACTGGCAATGCTTTTTTTTAATGCAAATACCCAGCTGATATTTTACGACAGATTTCTAAACGAATTCAGCATTAATGCTGAATTAATTAAGCATACACCTTTTTTTGGTATTTTATTTTATTAGGGCGAAAAGAAATTTTATACTTAAGGCTACACAGTATTCCTGTTCCTATGAATGAATAATAAGAGAACATTACTAAATAATATCACTGACACAAACCGTTTAAATTTTTTGTGTATTCAAAATTGGTACTTTTTCCAAATTGTAATGGAGCATTATTCAAATTGAGCTTTTTGTTTTCTTTCGGATAAACTAAATGAGTTTAACAATATTTGTGGGGGGATATGTAAAACGTTGAAGTTTAGGACTATTTTATTTTAATAGCAAAAACATACTTTTAAAGTTGTATTAAATACTGGTGTTACTTGTTGCAATAAAAATTAGGTATGTGCACTCTTGAAACGGGATTTACTTCTCTTCCGAAACCACTGCAGAAAAAGAACGGATGGTTCTTTGATTCAATGGTTACTTACAACCAGAGTTTGTTTTCCAGGTATAGATCTGGTAAAACAAAACTCCAGAATAATATGCCTCTTAAATACTCAAAGCACAAGTGAAAGTTTAGCTTTATATCAACATCTCTCCTTGTGGTGGCAGCAATTTACATACAAAATATTTTCAACCTCTTGAATCACTACCACAGGTGAATTTTATGTTTTTTTGTTATCCCTAATGTATGTACGTTGCAATCTGTTCAAAGGAGTGAATAAACAAAAAAATAAACTAACAATATTAGAGATAGACTTATTATTGTACATATCTATGTATTAAAATTTTTGTATTTATTTTGAATGGCAACCCTCACATTAAGCAACAGAACAATAAAAAATTTTATACACAAAAGACAATACAAAAATTGAGACACAATCTAAATAAATTAACTTTATATTTCAACTTAACACTTAATCGTAAAATTATCTTTGATGGTATACAATTTGATTTTTGAAAATTTACTTTTTTAAGCTATAATTAAAAATTATTCATAAATGATATTATAAAATATTCAAAGGAAAATTAACTCAAATATTTATTCGGCAGTAATTTCATAACCAACTTATTTTAAGATTTTTTTAAACAAGATTTATAAAATAAAAAAGCCTATTAGATTTTTGCAATATTAAAAATTATATTTTTGATGTTTTTTATGATATTATTATTTTGTAATTAAATAATTATTTTTTTTAAAAGTTTGATAGAAGTTTTTAGAATGACGTAGAGTGGTAACATTGATATTGTAATGAATAATAATTATTGTGAAAATATAATTCTGGCTTGCGTTGATTATTTTATTAATCTAAAATAATTTTGTAATTTTTTAAATTGATAATTTTAATAAATTTATAAAATATAATGTCACTTATCATTGAACTAGTTATCATACCTGTTTTAATTTATTTTTAATATTTAGTAAGTAAACAATGTTTGAAGAATATAAGTTACTTTATAGAATTTGCCATATTTCTGTCCAATATTGTAAATCCATAATGCTGTGATAAAAGAGTGAAATAAACAAGATGAAAATAAAGAAATATTACAGCAACTCGTAAAATTGAATGTATTGAATGGTGTTTAAAACCTTTTAAGTTATAAAAATATAAAATGACAATGATATGGTCCTGTAGATTTAAGTGTATTGTTCCTAATTAGGTAACATTTTACCTCACCAATTATCCACTTCGTAATAGATCTACAACACCATATTGTGTGATTGATCTGCACACCATGTTGTGTGCATATCAATTAGAAATTTTTATTGAAAATTTAGAGTCTGTTATTACAATATTAAAACAGTTCTAAATAATATGACGCTAAAGGTTTCAAAACTTGAATTACTTGCTGGAGCTTGCAGTCATCAATATAATCCTGCAATTGGCCAAGAAGATCCCTCGGCCTGAGGTCTTTTAAACATCTGTGCTGAGTACCTGGTATCGCCTGAGTGTACATGTTTTGGACGAGAGTCAATACGAGGGTCAATTTTTCAACCTTAGTTAGGCCAAAAATAAAAGACAAGTGAATATAGAAAAAATGTTTTATTACTACAAGTTATGAACACTTATGGCTACTTTTGAACATAATCACATTGACGATGGAGGTATTTGTTGTGCCTGAGGACAACCTTTCCAATACCCTCTTCATATAATGTTGCCACCAGTAAATATAAATGAGTCTTGATGTTGTCTTGAAGTTCCTAGTTGTGTAACTTGCTAAGTTCATGCAGCCAGGAACCATGATTACTGCAGCTGTTTATTGTGAAACCTTACAAAGTTTGTAGAAAGCTATTCAAACCAAAAGAAGAAGTATTCTGACTTATGGAAAAATTGTTTTGATCCTTGACAATGCCTCTCCTCACAGTGTTGGTGTAACCCAATGACTCTTTGAGCAATTTCAATGGGACATTTTGATCAATGGCTTACAGTCCCAACCTAGCATTAAGTGTCATCCATCTTTTCCCTGAACTGAAGAAGTTGCTAGGTGCCCTCCAAAATCATGAAGAACTTCAAGTCAACATCAACAATCATTTTAAATCATTGGTGGCAATATTTTATTGAGAGAGTATTGAAAGCTTGTCTGCAGACCTCAATCGTCAAGTTATGTCAAAAAATATGTACACATAATAAATGCAAATGTTGTTGTTTAGGTCAACAGTGAAAAGGCTGGTTTGAACCTTTACAGGTTTTACTAAGTAAAACAAGGCGTGAGGTGGTTTACAAATGCCTTCCTCACTGAGTACAAAAGTATCCTATGCTTATCAGCATGCAAGCCCCTCCAAGAACCATCTACTTTGCATCCTGTAAATGACACCTTCACTTCATTCACCACAGGATCTGGCTGTATAAAATTCATGAAATTTTGGCTCCATGAAATTCATTATTTTCAGAGGAGCTAACTCTGACCAGTGTCTTTTACACCTCTACCTCTTCTGTTCTCAAATAGTTCAGTCGTATAATTGGCTGATCATGTGTTAAGAAACAGAACTATTTTTTGTAGCCCTGGAACTGGCAGATCGATTGCAAATAATTTAACACTCCACCTGCCTATTATGGGCATAAAAAATGCACCAATGCGCATAACTTTTAGTAATAAACCATTATTTCAATACTCACTTGTCTTATATTTATATGACATATCAAAGGTTAAAAAAAAGCCTTCGTATATAAAAACTGTGTAACTGCAGGCAGCCCTGTGTTCTTGTTCTTACAATAATTATTATAAATGTTAATAAACTTGTTTCTTCTTATATTTTCATTATGTGGCTTAATTTCTGGATTCAATAATTAAAATAAAGATTTAAAATATATTTTTACAAAATATTGTATCTGTAATACAGATAGAAATATTCTTCTACATTTTCAAAAGCCACAAGATGATTGGAACTCAAACACCAATAATTATTTTAAAAGATGTAGCGACTGCTCAAATATAAAGTCGCACAGATATTAAAATATAAAATATAATAAAATTCAATGTTACCAACTCACTTAATTTACATATATAGTTATTTCATTATTTTACTTAGATTACAATAGTTATTTATTTTAAATCTATCCTATATAATGGTTTTATTTAAGAAAGACTTCACTAATTGATCTGATTAACTTAGTTGAATAGTGAAAGAGCTTATTAATTTCTACAATTTTATTAGTATCACTGCTGCTGATACAGTCTTATCAATTAAAAGAGTTATGAAAAATTATTTCTCATAAAAATTTTTTTTGTATAATTAATGATATAATATTGATTATAAATATACTTATCCAAACTCAGAAACATTCAATGTGGAGCACATCAACATTGAAATTTAGATCACAACAGATCAATTACGTAATTATTGGACAGTTTTTTCTGTTATGACAACATACCAGGAAAGTCATCAATAGATCTAGTACTGTAGGAATAGCAACATATTTAAAGAATCAAAAATGGGTTCACACATAATGCCACAAAATTATGACTTTCAACAATTTTCATTTAGAAAGCTATTCCAATAAAAAAAAAAATAAAAAATAAAAATAGCAACTGTTATTGTAGCTGCAGCATGATTTATAAGACTTATTAATAAAATTAAATAATAATTTTAACTTTCATTTACAGCTAGTTAGAATAATTTTAATAATAACTCAAGATACCAGAATCATGAGGTTTCTATAAAATTTCCAACTTCTTTTAATGGATTATGTTTTTAATTCATAACATTATTAATTTAAAATTATCATTACTACATACATTTTTCAATTACAGTTCAGATAATCAATAATTCAGAAACCTGTTTTGAAAATGTTAAGGAATAATGAATGGAGGTGCAATGTAATGATCATGTTTTAGGATTCAAAATTTTTGTAGCAATGTAGCAAGATGGTATGGTGTATACTTCTTACAAAATGATTAATAAATTTATTTTCTCATCATGCGGTCTTGGGTTCGAATCCCATTCAGGCATGGCATTTTTCATATGTTACAAAAAATCATTTCATCATTCACCGTCTGCATTAGCAGTAATTACAGAACAGTCGGACGTTAAGCCAAAAAAAAAAAAAAATCAATTTATTTTAAGAACGAGTGTCTAGGTTTTATTTTTTAATTCTAGGGGAGTGGATTACCCCCTATAACTGAGTAATCCCATGCCCTTGAATAAACCTTGGCTGTAAGAAGTGTTCACAATCATGATGTGCTTCCCGTTGAACAAAATTAAAAAAGTGTTTAGTTAGTTAATTAAACATATCAAATTTATTGAAAAAGTAATTAATTCCTTACAAGATGCAGTGGGAATCTTTCTAAATTTACTTGAGACTTTCACTTACTTATATAATTTGTTTTATATTTATATATTAATTATGTTTAGTGATAAAATTTATGGTAAGGCAGATTTTTCCAATTTTTTCAACTAAATAAATTAAATAAATTTTATCAGGATTTCATTTATCCTTTGATATACTCGTATTAATTTTCAAAATGTTATCCCATTGTTGTAAAGGCACGATATTATGGTTTACCCTACCATTATGTAAATCAAATTCCAACCTAAGTAAAATTTTACGTAAGTAAATATTATCACAAAAAAATGTATGAAAAGGATCTATAAGTTTTGTTTATCATTGAAAATATTGAATAAATATAAAGGATAAACTTTAAAGGTAACAGAATTTATACCAGGCCTACTTGGTGAATTGCATCGGCTGACTAGAATGGTTCACAAACAACAAATGACTGATGACAGTTCATTTAAATGGAGAACTGTGAAATACTTATCTTTGGTGTAGTTTACAGTATTTGAATGTATTTCACACAGCTAAGCACGTTAGAATATCACATTTATTGACTATATTTTACAAGTTGTTTCATCCTTTCGAAGTTAACAATATTAGTCTATAATAAACAGGAAAATTAAAATCAACGTTTTATCTTTTGCACTATTATATTTTTTTAAATATAATTTTTTTGTAAGATTTTGAAGAATTTTTGGATATTTATGTAAAATTGGTAATAGAAAATTAAAAAAAACTAAAAGTTTGATGAAACGAGAAATTATAGAATCAAACGTAAATGGTACTTTGAGACTGAACAGGATCTGGAGATATTAGGTGTTAAGTTGGATGCAGTGTGTAATAAAAACGAATTAAGATGGTACTGAATGCAATAAAGTTACTAAAACGCATAGGCTTAATTACAAACGTATTCCAAAGAGAGAAAAGTAAGAACAATTATCAAAAATGATGAAAATAAATTGGAAGAAAATGGAGAGGGCAGTTAAAAAGATTAACAACAACTGATCTGAACTATCTAACCTGACCTGACTTATATATAGCATAATGATATTACTTTTGCATCAGTTAAAAAGGAGTTTATATAAATGTTAAATTAAAAAAAAAATATTCAATTTTGATATAAAAGTTTGGAATCACGATAAAACCAATATAATAAGGTCTTGTTAAAATTTGAAAAGCACGTTCTTTTCTCAAATCTGTTACACAGGATTATTAAATCAAAACTCAAGATATTTCGGGAAAACATTTCGTTTTATTTTAAAAATTTTATTTCAAAGCCTTACAATAAATTTTAACAATTTATAAATAACAATTTAATTAAATATTTTACAAATTATAATCATTACATTATAATAAACAATAGAATAATTGATTTGTTGAGCTACTGGAAGTGTTTTATAATTTTACCTTTTATTATAATTAATTAATTAGTATATTAAGTGCAAAGATTAATTAAATATGAGTGATATCTTTTAAATTAATTAAGTTGTATTTTTAATTATAATAGTATATTCATTAATTGAATTTACGGTTAAGTTATATAAAAATACTAACAAGATATAGGATATAACGATTCGTTTAAATTTATTTTTAATAGTTTATATTAAACTAATACTAGGCAAGAGTTTAGGAAAGTGCACCTTTTTTTAATAACGATGAAGAATTATTTTAACAGTTTCTGATTTACAATTCAAAATATTTATTTTTTATGCTGGTGTAACTGGTTGAATATTTTGGTTGATTTAGATATAATTTTATAAAAATGTTCTTACAAAAGCAGATATTTGTTATCTTTCATTTATAGTTACGCATAGTTCTTTAAATTAGTTTAGGCTATATAAAATATAACATGATAACCAATTTTGTTGGTTTTTAATGAACATGAATAAGTAGTTATTTATAATAAAATATTAATTGTAATGTCATAATTAATTTTTGAATTAATGGAAATTTGAAAATGTGTCTTGTTATTGACGTAAAGTAAGAAGTACTGAATGCAATTCACAAATTTTGAATGAAGAGCTAGAGGAGATTACAATGGAATTAATTTTGCTAAGAAAAAAATAGAATTTTTAAATATTAGTATTGTATTTCAAATTTTTAAAGTAATAATGAATAGTCGCAACCAAACTTAAAGTCGATTGTGTAGTAATTCCTTCTTCTTCTTTGCATTTACTTCATGGATTAGGCAACTTCTGTTCCAGAAAATATCTCCTCGAAAATCCAACACTCCTCTTACTGGTGGGCTTACACTCTAGGGCTAAACAGGGCAAGTAGTCCTTTCACATCTATTTCAAATGGCTACACCAGTACCTCATTATGAACTATCATTCTCTTATCTAGGCTTATAATGCTCCTCTCATTATGTATAACTGCAACCCTTACTAATCCTTCTAGGTATGGCCCTTTCACCACTCTCAGAAACCTCATTTCTGCCCCCTGCAACCTATTTCGTTCCCACTTCAAATTTTCCCACACCTCACTTCCATATATTACCACCGGTATCACCATAATTTTAAACAAATTTAACCGTGAGTCTTTCCGAGTCCTGGGCTTCAACTTTTTAATTATCAGCCCACAAATATTGCTAAACTCATTGAGTTTATCTATCATATTCTGCTTGTGTACGAAAGACACACAACATCACAAATATTTAAAATTGGATACTTGCTCCAAAATATTTTCATTAATTTTTATTTTTGACCTCACCAGGAATTTTGCTAGAAACACTATTATTTTAGTCTTTTGAAGAGATTGTCAGATTGAAATTTGCACAACTGTTGTGTACTGTAAAACGTCCGATGTAACCTTTCCTCAGATTTTTCAAATTGTAGCAATGTCATCGGCATATGCTGTATTGTTAATATCATTAACAATTAATTAATATTGTTAAAAAGTAATTCCTTCTTGAAATAAATTGAATAAACACAGATCTAAGTTACTATTAACAAAGTTTTTGTTATAATTTTATATTTGTTAAAATGCAGCCTCATTAATTAATATGTACTTTTGTGTTATTCGCAATTTGACAATCTAAATCATAATTTCTCTCAATTAGTTTGGTTTGTAATCATTTGTGTCAGAATGTTTTGTCTAAAATTATTTAGAAATAAGTTATTTATTTTAAAATGGGTTATGTTTACCAAATTCGGACATCTAATGTTAATTTGACATTCATGCCAGTGTTTTTATTTGTTTTTTTTTAATAATAATATGCTACTAATTGGTATGTTAAAAAGATATGTTTCCAAACGTTAACAATTTTTATAATTCAGAATATTTTTCATAGTATACGATTGGGAGATACAGTAGGTCTGCAATATTTAATAAAACATTATCAAAGAAAAAAGTTATTTAAAAATGTTTTCCATCCATAACATTTTTTAAAGATAGTATAATTTCAATGGACATGAATGATTTTTTAGCGTATTACCATTTATTATTGCCAAGGAACAATTGTTCGCGTCACCAGAGGATAGATCTTGTCAGTAAACAACTCAACACACATTAAAGACAAAATTTGTACTGTCTTCATACAGAAAATATGACAGTGATTGTGATATTATGTTAAACAATGGATCCTTGAAGAAATCTTTCGGAGTAGAAGCTCCACTTTATAACCCATGCCGTTAACCAAGCTTTAAAGTACTTCAGCTAAGGTTCCTCAGCATATTATATTACTGGAGCATTGATTGTCAACACATAAACAATATCCTACATTGAAACATTATATCTTTCGTGATTTATACATCCACAATATTATGGATATTATTAAAAATTTTAACTAATGACAGTTTAGAATTTAAACAATTCAGATTAAGTTTGTGTGGTAGTATAGCTTAACAAAAAAATCATTTACGAAATAATCAAATTTTGGAAGTTTAATCCTACTGTCAAATATTTTTATCTTGAATAGATGTTTAATTTACTTTCCAATTAAATCTATTATTAAATTTTTTTTAAATCAGTTTATTTATTGTTTAATTAACTTCAAATATTTCAATAAGTAGCAAATTATTATGAGAAAAATTTTGGTTGTTTTGTAACCTAACACCATCAAGATGTATGAGGTAACAACAAAAAACTTTCCATTTGAATCTGAATTTAACTTGAATGAAATTCGTATTTGATTACTCAATTATTGATAAATCCATGAATTGTTTATGTTATAATCAATTGTATTCTCAAACCAGTTACACCAATACACATAAAAATACAGCCTTAGTAGAATATTATTATAATCCATTTCTATGAGATAATAATTTTATAACTAATTTTTAATTAGATAGTAATAATTTTTATTGTTATTTTAATAACGTGATTGTAATGTGAGCTATTAATAAAATATTTTATTATATTTAATATTATAAGAATAACACCTTTAATAGATTAACAAAAAGATTGTGACAAATTTAACAGACCCTGTTGCAATTTACTAACTCTGTAGCTATTCCACAATCACATTATGTATGTTTTTTTTTAATATGACACAACATTTTTGTTTATCTTTTATAGTCTTTATTACTCTTTAATTTTTTAATTAAATTATTTTAATTTGTTAAAATTTATATGCGTAATTAATTAATAATTAAATTAATATTAAATATCTTCTCAGATTTTTATTTTCTTATGCTCGTAAATAAAATCAAATATTCAGTAAATTTTAATTCATAAATAATATTTAATATATAAGAACTTTTATAACAAATACGTACATCAAAATCTTCAAAGTTATTATATTGATCAATTTTACATTTTTTAATAAATATTCTTAATTTTTTTACATTGTTTTATAATGTATACAGTTGTCATTTTTATTACTATCACTGGTTTAATCTGATCAGCAGTTTGTAATGAAAAATTTCAAAAGAATGGATTCCATTCGTAAAGTTTCCTGGTTTTTGGTTTCACCATTTATTATGATCAAGTAAGAGGAAACATTTTTAAGAATGAAAATTATCATTTACATAAATGGTGATAAATTTCAGTAGTACAAGAAAATAATATGAAAATTTACTTCAACAGGGAGTTGAAATATTGTAATATGGCCATTAAAAAAAGGCCTCCTTGTTCTTTTGTTACAACACAGGTTTTAGTCTATTACAGCATCACAATGGTTTATTTTTATTAGAAATCTGTAAATATAATAAATTACTTGCAAAATTGCAGGCATCTTCCCAAGTTTAAATTTTTCTTAGACCTATATCAATGTACCCACTTTGGAATTATGGTAAGTCCAGTGCTGGTAAAAGATGGAGATGTGAATGCTGAATAAATCTCAGCATTTAATGTCAGTTAATGCCAACTGTTACTTCAATTGAGACAGCCTTCTATGCTTGTAGTTGTTTACCTCTGCCAGTATAATATGATACGACAAATCCTACTTCCGTAAACCCTGAGCTTGACCTCTGGGGGCATGTGAAAATGTACATTAAGATGGAAGAGGGTGAAACATGAGTTCTCAGTGCCTCTAAATAGAGAAATTTTGGCTATGGTACAGTAACTCTGATAATAGAATCCCTGGCCCTCATGGTAGAGGGGTGGATGAATGGTTTGGTGTCCCTCCCTCGTAAAATTAAGTCACTCCATAGCATCAAAGCATAGCCTTGGCTATGACTAGAGCAAATAGAAAATTAACTGGAATTAGAAAAGGTAATTTTACAATACATGCTCAACTCTGAAGGTTGAGGCTTTTGAAACATATGGAGCAGACTGTGAAGAATTAATGTAAATTGTAGACATCATTAAATAAATAAATAAAATTAACTGCTATTAAACAAACAAATTATTTTTTCATGTTAAAATTATTTAAGTGTTTTTATTTGTAGTTAATTTTGTAATTTTATTCACTCTTTTGTAGTCTCACTCCATACATTTTTTAATGCTGCACTGTATAATTTTTGTGCTTTTATTATTTATGTAAATATATTTGAACGTAATATTACTTTTAAGGATGATTATCCTTTGTTATTTGCTTAATACAAATTTTCAATACTTCTTTTTGTTAGCTAAATGATTACCAATTAATTTCAGATAATACGATCACCAGATTATTATGATCAATATTAAGAATCCAGATAAGATGACTATGAGTGACAACCACTATAGTTTGTAAAGATTTTATTCGTACAAAATATGTTTTATTGAAAGTTGTAACATATTTAATATTGTAGACAATATATTTTTTATTCAGTCACAATAAATGTATCATAAAAGTTCTTATATATCATACTAAGTTTACAAGTCAATGTATTACTTAAGACAAAAAAAGTTTTTGAAAAATTCATTACATGATTAAATAACCAATAAAACTTAAACAGAAGAAGAAAAATTACTACAATTATAAATATTCACGTAAATAAGATTAATGCAATCCCTAATCTAGTCTTGTTAACAAAATTAAAAGGCAACTTTATTTTATTACAACAGACAGGTTTGTGTATTTTATTTCTTGAGTGAGATGTGATCAATGCATGAGTGATGTACAATTTGCTGTTTAAAAATCAGAGCAGTGTTTTAACCCTCATCTTGACTTGAATTGTTTACATTACATCCAAAGGAAGTTTCTCAAGGAATTTAATAAATATTTTAGAAAACACTATATTCAAGCATATACGAGTAAATTGTATTGTTCAAGAGGCCCTTAGACCATGAAATTACCAAGCAACTAAGTAATTCAAATTAAAAGTGTAGGCTACACTTTCATTATGAATCTTTTTCAGTTGATTTCTGAAAAGAAATTTAGATAAACCTATTAGACAATTTGATTAAAATAATACGAGAAAAATTTATTCAGTACCAAAAATCAAATAGCTAATTTAAAATCACCTCAGAAAAAAATCATAAAAATTTGTAAAAAAGTAATTAAACTTTTTTTACATAACCGACATTGTTTTTATGATTAAAATATAATTTACCAAAAAAAAAGTTATTACTTTTTTATAAGCAATTAAAATTACTTTCAGGAATATTTTTGATTAATTTGGGTCAAATTTTTTAAATTATTATAGTGATATTGATATTTTATAATAATTAACTTATGCATTTAAATATCCTTATTCGGTCTGTGTCTTCAAAATGTTTTTTATTAAACAAAAATAAAAAAATAACGAGACAGTTATTAAAGATTAAGTAAACTGATATATGACCATTATTTATGATTAACAAAGACCTACTTTATACCACAGGTATGTCTACATCCAGGGAGTAGTCTTAATGTTCCATAATGGTAGGCTATCCTGCATGAATTGCCATAAAAACTTGTTTACTGCTCCAAAAATGAAGGGGAATATTTTACTACCTTAAAACATTTTAGAAATATAAACGCAGAAATTGAGTAAAAGCTTTCTTAAGGAAGGAGTTGTTTTAAATATTTATAAAGTAATACGCTTTTGTATTTCTAAAAATGTTATACGAGCTAAACCATGATGTGTTTGTCGTCAATTCAATTTTATTTCGGTAGCGTGGTTGAAATTAATAATTTATATGAATTCTACTTTATAAATGAAGATAAATAAGTGATGAAAGATTATACAATTATTTAATATGCAAATTTTATCCCATGACATAATTATACTCAGTGCAATAACTTTATTCACACATTTGATATCTAAACGTCTTTCTCTAAAACGACTATCTGTTTAGGGAAATCTTTTTTATTAAAAGACAAATAACACTTTGATATGCATATTTTATTCTCTAACTTCATTGTTTCATTTTTATAGTGATTCAAACCTTCAAAAAACTACCACAAAATAAAGAAAGATAAACTTATCCAATCCATTTACAAATCAAGTGAGACATACTCCTTTCATGAAAACGATTATTTTAAAATGTGATGTTGGTATAATTAATAAATATGACTAGATTACCTTAAACAACTTAATTATTAAACATAATTTTTATTATCACCAAGAGTAGAAACCAGGACGTTTAATGTATTATATATCATAACACTTTAGAACAAGACATTTTCTTGATCTTAAATTTTATTCGGTATAAAATATCTGAATCAGTTGTCTATTTCATTACTTTAGGGCTAATTTTAAGAATTAAAAAGTCAAATTTCCATTTTTAGCATTGTTGCCTGCAGATCTGCCAAAAAATTATTCACTTAAAACAACACTTTGTTTTGTATAATTAAATTTATCATTTAAAAAATAACATTATCTGTTTTTGTATCCATTATATTATGAAAACAAGAAATACAGTTGTGTAGCGACAATTTTAAATTATATTTTGTAAATCATTAATAACTTAATTTAACTTACAATACAGTACTTATTTGTACTGATTCATATCGCATTATGATTGATTTCCTAATATTTTACAAAAGTTAATCGTTTATTCGACTTATTACATATTATGTGTAATAATTAAATTTAAATGTTTTTGCTTAATAAAAACTGTTGGTACACATTAACATTAAAATGTTAATAAACGACTTGTTAGAACACTTACATAAACAAAATGCTTTCTAAATGTCTGAGCTCTGCTTCATTTTAATGGGAGCGTAACAATGTTATGCTGCTGGAAATGACTGTTTCTATTTATGACATGTTACACATTACATTTTGAATGTCTGTTGTAATATAATAACTAAAATATAATTATTTTAATTGTACAAAATTAATTTTATACAATGAAATTAAAAAACACTTTTTGATAAATAATTGTACAAAGTAAAATTGAAACAAATTAAATATTTTAGTTGATTCTTTTCTGTTGTAATATGTAGTTCAATAGTATAATACATATAATGAAAATTGAAATTTTTACATTAAGTACAATAAATTACTTACACTATTATAATATTAATGTTGTAATTTTATTATATAATAATAGTAATAATAATAATAATAATAATAATTAATGTTCAGTAATAGTTACAATCTAATAACAATTTATCGTAATTTATTTTTATTACTTCCTAAGTAAATAAATATTTCACAATATTACATTATAGACTGTGCACTCTCAATTAACTGGGATTCAAATAACACAATAAAAATTTGAGTATTGAATTGCAAAAGTAAATTGGTATTAATAAATAATTTGTATGATACTGAAAGTCACTTGGAGGTGTTCATATCCCACAGCGGTTTCAATGTCATGATGTCTTCTCCACAAACAGATGGTTTACACCAGTAAATAAAATACTTATTTTAATACATTTTTTATGATTTGTGATATTTGTTATGCTCATTAATCTAACACCTTGGTAATTTAAATCACTAATGTAAGTACAGTTTCATTAGCGATAACAAATTTTAATGTTAAATACACTAATATCAATGGTATTTAACTTTGGTGACAATTTATATTTGTAGTTATACTTACACTCAGAAAAATATATGGCTTAGTCATCCTTTAGTACTGTGAAATTTTGGAATAGAAACCAACACTTTCATTGGTTTTGTATAGTGAAAATCACAATGGTAACAATATTATTGTAATAACCTCAAGAGGAAAAATTTAAAAAGATGATTGTTAACAGTTTTTTCTTCACAGATTTGGTAACATTATATTTATATAGTTATTACCCAAATAATAAATTTTCAAGCCTTCATTTTTCACGTTCCAAACAATAAAAAAAAAAACACTAATAGTGTTTTACTGACTCAGTACTTCTTTAACTTTCTTTTTTTTATTCAACCACTTTCTTACACTTACATTGTATTGGTGAATTATTCATCATTATCAAAATACAAGAGACATAACATTTTGGAAAATGTTACATCTTCAGTATAAAAATGTTTTATTCAAACAAATAAAGGACTTACATCATAAAATATACTCATAAATTAACTTTAGCTGGATTTTGATAATGTGAATGAAATTATTTTAATTTATTGAAATTTGTATTGAGTTAATCTTATTGAGTTGTACGTTTTATCTCATAAACATTTGCTTTAAACATATTTTTGAAAAAGTAAAAAAGATCTTTAAAAATTGTGACAAATTATTGCCAATCCAGTTAATTGTGAGTTTACAGTTATAATAATAAATAATTATTTCCTATGCCAAATATTTCAATAACATAAAATGTATATTAACAATTAAAAGCAGCTACAAAATATTTAACTTCTTTAGAATTAAGTAATCAATAAACTTAATAATATCATTCTATTTTATAATTTACTGCGTTATAATTTTAAAATAGTATTCTATTGAATAAATTTATGAAAGTGAACAAAAATTAATGTGGAACACCAAACGTTTAAAGATTATGTAATTTGTAAAACATTGCAAAAGTGTCATCAGTAGGTTTAAAATAACATGAATGAATTTTATAAAAATATCAGATTTTAAATTACGTAAAACTTTATATTAAATAAAATTTACAAATTAAAATTTTTAAATTAATTTCTATAATCTAAATTTATCATTTACATGATTTCTTTTATTATTGAATATATTTTAATAAATAATATTTAAAATTTTTTAAATATTCGTAAACATAAAACTTGATGATTAAGAATGGTAAAAATAACAAAAAAAGATTTTAAAAAATTAAAGGAACAAATATATTTTTTGGTACTACTTTATTTAATCAAGCAACTTCAATTTTTTCTTCACAGATTTATTATTTGTAATATACGTACTGATACATTTTAAGTGAGATTGAACATTAATCAATAGTCTATATTTGGGTCAAAATTGTATAAATATGAGAAATGAAATTCACAAATATATTACAATTAAAAATGTATGCGAGTAAAAAATTAATTAAAAATAAAAGACCATTGGAAATGATGGTCGCTAGTATTAATAATAACAATAAAAATGTGGTTTTATTTTACATTTTACAATAATTTTAAAATAATACAGAATTCCTTTAATATTTTATTAACTTGCGCATGGGAATTGAAAAATTCATCACAATGGCACGACCAAGGTAATCAACCAGGTTAATAAAACAATCAAAACATTAAATATACATCTCAGTACAAAATTATAAGTAAATAAACAATAAAATTCTTAAAAAAGTAAACTTAGAAACTAAAAAACTTCCGTATTTGATTGGTTCTCTTAAAAACCCCAAGTTCTTGCATTTACAAAGTCAATCGTTTTATCCTCCTTAGTCACTACTGCTCAACGTGTTCCTTTGATACTATTTAATATGCTACACCGACTCATGAAATGAAAGATGTCATCTCTCTCAAGTATTGCACATAGAACTCAATCTTGCTTCTTGCTTGTATATTAAGTTCAAAATATTAATCCGTTTTTGTTTTTACCCGAAATAGAATGTATATAAACTTTACTAAAAGAACCATTTCTACACAGCCTTTGATATTACATAAATGTATATCCCTCTCTCAAGTAGTCCTCTTTGAATACTGTACCTCTACACTAGGACACATAAACAACACACACTTTGTGGGATTAGTGAGGTAAAGAAGCATTACAATAAACAGTCACTCTAAAATCTCTATTGAGTAGAGTTTTACAATAGTATTATTTTACATATTTGGGTTTCAATAATAATTCCTAAAGAAAATGTTTTGTTGCACCAACATGAATAATTTTTTTGATGATGATTATTTGCATACAAACTGGAGTATTTAACAGATTTAAAGTAATATATTATTTTATAAAAATAATCCTAGAGCTCAACCCTTTCCAGTTACCAAAGGATTTATAATAAGTACTTTATACTGATAGAATTTCAACAATTTCCAATTTCATAATTCTTTAATAAAAAGGTAATAGTTAATGAAATGAAATTTTATCGTAACCAATTCTTTAACTATATTGTATAGTACTTGATTAAGTTAATATGATTTAAATACCATATTCTTTAATTTTTAAACAATTAATAAAATATAGACATAGAAATGTATTAAAAAATATCATTGTTGAGCTTGATTAGAAAAGTTAGTACCATTTATGATTTTAATAAATACATTATGATTATTATTTTTTTATAAATTGTTTTAATAGATTTAACTAAAATACTAATTATGTATTTTATGTATTTAACCTAATAATTCTATCTACTTTTATATCATTTACATGTCATGCATACATTATTATAATTAGGTATTTTATATATATGTAACTACATGTATGTATATTAAAGCTTTTCCCATTTAAATGAAGGGCAGTAAAGCCGGGAGAAATAACATGTAAAAACATTAAAAACATTTTGTATTTTAGTTATGTAATATATTTTAATTCATTTTTTGTTCAACAAAATTTTAGAATAAAATTATAATTTATTATTATAATACGTATAATGTTGAGATAATAATAAAGAATCATGACAAATAAATTTAAATACATTTTTTAAATTATTTATGAAAAAAATAATGTTCGATCTTATTGAAAATCATATTAATTCAAATGAATGCTCGGTGAAAAACCAGAACAATATGGCAGATATATTTTTAATTACCAGTATCATAAAAGTTACTTTAATATCAATTCTAGAACGTTCTATGTGACTGTTTTCACTTTCTTTACATTTTCTGTACACAAAATATTATTACAACATGTTTTAAAAGGTTAAAATTTATTGTGTATAATAATTAATATCCTTACAAAAGGAACTGATGATTTTCTGTATCCAAGGAGAATCACTTTCAGAGCTCCTATTGAAGAAGCATTTGCACCGAAGTTAGTCTTCACTATTGTTATATCACCTTATAATATTTTAACATTGATTGTTAATATATTAAAAATTTCTCTCTTTGTATTCCTTAAAAATATCATTCATATATGCTCATATTTCAAATATTTATTTTGATTTGAGATATTTTGTTCTGTAATTATATAAATAATTTATATAGTGTAAATTTCAAATTACATAATTCAGTCAAGTTTTGTAAAAGTAAGTATGACTTTGTATTATCTACCTCACCTTTATAATGTTATTAAAAAATTTGACTTTCAAATTTTTGATTTTTAAACATTTAAAAAGTGGCACTGATTCTTAATATAATTTATAATCTTTTGAAGAAATGTTTTTGGTCACAAATATTTATTTTAAAATATACTTGTTTAAGGGGAGTCTGAATAGCAAAAAAATTAAAATAAATTAATTTTAACACAGATATAAATTTTCAAAAGTGGGTTTTCCAATAGTACTAATATCACGTCTCAATGACAACTAAAACTATTTTTTTATAATTAAAAAAATATGTTATGTTGTAATTCTGTTGTCTTTGTGAACAATCCAGTTATTTTACCTTCAGTTCATTTAAAGTTTTATACGAGATTTTTCAGAACTGATAAATGATATTACAGTCAAATGTTCATGATTAATCATCAACATAGTTATAAACTTGTAAACATGTTAAAACGCAAGTAAATAATCATATGTACATACTTTACTATTTGAGCGAAAATTGCTTTTGTCATTAATGAATTTTTGAAACTTAGGGGTTTCATTCCAATTGATTAATAGCCATGTAAAACTAAAAAATAATTAAAATTCACAAATTAAATATTAAAATTTTAGTTTTACAGGTCTCAAGAAATGAGGGAAATTACATTAAGTTATAAAGGATGTCAGACTCCTTTTAAACCAACGATCTTAGACTGTCATACTATAATAAATTCTTTATAGTCTTGCCATATTGTATTTTATGACATCATGACATTTTATGCATATTTTAGTCATTAAAATTTATAAGAACAACATTTATGAGCAACACTGTATATCTGTATTTTAAAATATAGCAATTAATTTTGTTAATTATTATTTTAATCGTGCACTAATTTAACAAATGTATCAAATTAAAGAGATATTTGTGAATCGTTGATTAAAAATATTACGATTTATTAATATTTAACTAACAAAATAATTATCGTTATGTTTGGTGTCCCACATTATCTAATTTTAAAATAAATAACTTACAATATTAGATTCATTATGAATTGAAACACAATAGTTTGTTCATTTCAAACAAGTCCCAATATTAAAACCTGCAAAGAAAATTAAATTAAAAAGTATCAATGTAATGCAATAATTGTTCAATTTATGAATGTATGATGAGAACTGTATGATAATCATATGTTTATTAAGTTAATACAACACCAATCAACAAACTAAAGTGTGTTTTGTTGTAAACACAGCTTTGTATTGATTAAATACATGTGTAAAATAAAATACAAGATTATAAGGATTATTGTTTAGTAAATAAAAAATCAAAATAGTTTTTAAAATTAAAATTTTATTTTAATCATGATTAACACAATTTTAAATTACTTTTGTTACTTACAACAAAATTTCTGCAATCAAAAAACAAATTTTGTAGCGAACATATTGAAGAAAATTTTTAACGCAGTCGTACTTTCCAATTACGATGACTAAAAACTAATAAATAAAGTAGACAGCTGCTTGATATTGATGTTAAATGTGGCAACAAACAAAGAAACAAATGATAAAATTGAAAGGCAGCTGATTTGAGTTTAATCTCACTGGCTAGGCTTTGCAGGTGGTTCATCTTTGCGAACTTTATGTCCTCGAAATGAAGCTTGGATCTTTGTAGCTGCTTTATGAAGGTCTGGATCAGTTAAGTCTATGTCCAGTTCCTCCTCTTCTTGCTGTAAATAAAAAAGATATTTATTTTTAACTTCAAATAATTTATTTATTTTATATAAACATTTTCTACTTATAACAGACAGGTGGAGTGTTAAATTATTTGCACCCAATCTGTTAGTTTCAGGGCTACAAAAAATAGTTCTGTTTCTTATCACACAGTTAGCCAATTAAATGACAGAATCATTTATGGACAGAGGTAGAGATGTAGGAGATACTAGTCAGAGTTATCTCCTCTGAAAGTTTGAATACTATATGTCCGCTGTGTAATATAATAATACACAGACCTCCATTCGGAGAGAGAATAATAAGAAGAAGAGTAGCAACCTGTAAGCATATAAAAGGATTTTTTTCATAAACTAGAGAATTTGTTGTTCTGAAATTTTCTAGAAGGGTAGGGAAGCTCAGCTTGATCTGTATTTGTTAAAATGAAAAACATTTTAATAGATAAAGGCTTGACCTGAGATTGATGATGGTTTGATATTACACCTTTTTGACAAAGTTATATGGCACAGAAGCTTGGATGCTAAATAAAACGAATATCAGAAGAATAAATGCATTTGTGCATTTAAGCTTTGGTTGTTCAAGTGCATGCTAAAAATACTTTGGCCGGATAAATAACAAACGAGACAGTTTTATGGATAATGAGAACAGATAAGGAACTTTTTTCACCACCCAAAAAAGGAAAATGGAATATCAGGGTCTAATAAGGAAAAGAATTTCTTGGTTGAAGAATCGTTGTGCTTCAGATGTTCAGAGCTGTCATGTCAAGTCAAATATCCATCATGACTGTTAACCTCCAGTCAGAGAGGGAATGATAAGAAGAAAGGTAGGAACCTACGAGTTTTTAAATAGATTTTCTTTTACAGAATAAATAAAGTTTATCACCTTACGTTTGGTTGCTTACATTAAGTTTGAAAAACTTACGCGATTTTCGGTGGTATCACCTTCTTCAGAGCATATTTTTAAAATTAAAATTTAGAACGGTGTTTCCATTCAGTCATTTAGATTAATCTAAATTATTTTTAATATTGCTTTTTATCTAAATCAGTCATTTTTTTAATCTAAATGACTGAATGGAAACACTAATCTAAATTTTATTTTTAATTATAAAAATATGGTTTGTAAAAGGTGGTACCACCAAAATGCGCGCAAGTTTTTTAAATTTAAATAAGCAACCAAAGGTAAGGTGATAAAATTTTATTTATTCTGTAATTTGTATTAATGGTTGGCAACTTGCATTTCAAAAATTTATTTATAAATGAGGTTTTCTTTTATAATCTAGTAAATTTGTTGTAGTGTCGTGCCAGATTTAATGCCATTAGGTTGAATAAAGTTTTGTTGTCGTTCAGAGTTTGATATCTTGTTATTTTATAATAACAGATCGAACTACTGTTACATTAAATTCTTTGAACACAGTTTTATTATTACTCATTAAAGTTTTGCAGACCCAATTTAGTTGCTGATGACCTCAGCGTTGATGTAACAACTAACTATAAAGCTAGAAACAAAAAGAAAACTTAAACCCATTTAAACCAGCAGTCAGCTAGAATCCCTATTACATATTTCTACTATGTCAGTACTATAATACAGTAAAATGTACTCCAATATACAAGTACTTTTATTTGCAATTTGTTTGAACTACCTACTTTGTCCATAGCTTTTATTTTTAAACAGTATTACCGTACTTTGCATACAACAAAGTCTATTATGAATGAATTACACACAAAATTAACATACAAATGGCAGTCAGTTTTTTTTGTGAAACCCTGAAACAGTTCTAATTACAAACACATAATAACAGCAGATTCTATGGGTAATTTATGTGCGCCCAGGGGAGAAATTTTTAATAGCCTAGTCTCATAAGAGGCACAGAGCTAATTGCTATTCTGAAATGTCCTATTTATAAATAGTATTTACATAGATAAGCTATTAGTCAACACGTTTGTTGTATTTTTACACATTTTCAAATCGAAAAATCTGGTGTAAAACACTCACACAAATATCTCTTGCTAGTGTACTAAATAATGAAACATATAACCTATTTTTAATTTTTAGTAAAAAATTTAATATGAAAAATAACTTAATTTTTATCTTGAATGATTATTCTATTTCCGTCAATAAATTAATTATTTGAACTTATCCTACACCTAAGGTCTATTATTGTTTAGAGTGTTAAAAATTTGTTTTTTTTTCAGTCGTTTATCAACTGCTCTACCCATAAAATTCCAAACCTCATTTTCTCATCTTTTGCATGAATTGTTCCTGTTTCCTTACCATCTTCTGTACTATCTAACATGTACATTTCTTTTGAACTTATATCTTGGTTAAAAAAATTTATGATCAGTTTTAGTTCCCTATTAAAATTAGGTTAGTAAATTTAATTTTAAAAAATCGCTTTCATGAGACGATGCGTCTCATGGCTGGTGACAATTTTTTCGAAAACAAGTCTGCCCAAGAAGTCACATGATGTGTTTACTTAACTCGGAATTGTCCGTCCTTATAATGAGGTTAAGCACACTTAGCTTTCATTAGAAAGCTGAATAAAGCTAAGTAAAACAGCTATTCTTTAAGAGAATGACACTATTTTGGTTTCCAAATTCCAATTTTTATATGTTGACTTCCGATTTTGGGTCTCTTCCGGTCAAAATCGGAACTTCAAACCCAACTCAGGCCCACTAACTTATTGTGTAGATTATGAATCCGAAAACTGTTTGTTACAATCGCTAGTAGTTTCTGATAGCTTGATGTGACGGACGGAAGGACAAAGAACTTAATTAGTGGCGTTAAAAAATTGCCACTAATTAATCTAGATATAAATGAATATAAGAATAATAACGAAACCAGTATCCATTATCTTAAGACAAAGAGATGTTAAAAGTGCCATTCTATACTTTTCAAGTTACATCCATCTCTGATAGTAGGTTAATTAGGGTATCAAAATTTTACTATTAGACTAAATATAAAGTATTTTCGAAATTTATTTGCAGCTCTAAATTATAAGTAGTTCAAAATTACTTTCATAATGGGTCCACTAATGTATAAATCCGACCGAACATTATCGAGGTAAAATGATGATTTATATCAGAGTAACCGAGATGAAATATGGGATTATACGGACTTATACCGGTCCTTTTTTTAATTTTTAATTTACGTACAAATCCAATTACATGCTTTAATCTGAATAATTATTTTGTCCTTCATTATTAAAGCTTTGGTTAATTTTATAAGCATCTAATATTCAGATAGCTACTAATAAAGTTATTTTAACATAATTATTTAGTGTTCAATAATTTTTTTTACTCTGTTAAGTCGTACCAACTGTTTGGTTATTAGCGACGATTATCGCTGTAAGAAACATTGTAATTGGGTTTATTGGGTCAAGAAGAAAGATTCATTATTTTTTTTTAACTCAATAATATTGTCATTTTGTTGTATGAAATAATAGATCTGTTTATCCATCGTGTTTTTTATTTAGTTTTGTTTTTAAGTTGGTTCAATGTAAACAGGTAAAAACTTCCTGCAGAACTTAGCCTAACTTAAGTCTTAAAAATACTAAACAAATTAAACACAACTCAGAAAAATGAATAAGGGTTTACTAAAAGAATGTTAAATTATCAGGAAAAACGCAAAATATAACATATAAAACTAACAAAACCAAATTCTGAGGTATTTTTGAGTAATCTACTTTCGAAATTGATACATTAATTTCTTGAATAGCTGCATTTACAGTCTTATCTAAAAGTTGGACTTTTTAATTATTTTGGTTTTACATTCTACTGTTTTCAGAATACTGCTAATAAGAAGGGTGATAAATAAAAATGATCGATAAAAAATACCAGACCTGACCGGGAGTCGAACCCCGTCGTAGAAGAAATGAAGAAAGCTGAACTTCACGGCTCTCCACAAGAGAGCCTATTGGGTTACGGATTGGTTAACTTGTTTTATTTTGTTTAACGTCTAACTGTTTTCCACATTACTGTTATTGGAGACAATGAAGTATTGTAAGTGAAAATGAGAGTCGAGAAAGTGTCAGACCTGAACAGGAGTCGAATTCGGAACCTCTGAGATAGAAACGAGTTGCGCTGACCACTATACCACGGACCGGGTGAAACGGTTAACAATAGTTTTTCAACTTTTATAAATTTTCTTACATGTACTAGGTAATTTATTTACTTAAGTTATATTAATTTAGACTTCCTAACCGGGAATCGAACCCGATAATTTCCGCTTTTATTTTCCAACGCTTATTACCACGATGTGGAGATGACCTCCTTTAGTTATTCTAGTAATTAAAAAATTTTCTTCAAAGTTAATTTTTTTCAAATACAATATATTCTATTTCAAAATAAATTTAGAGCGTGGTTTTTCAAAATGAGTTAAAATATATTTTATATAAATACGTAAGAACAATGATGCCAGACAGGGGTCGGCCGTCACGCAGTATAGTTCTATTTGACGCTAGAAAGGGTCAACAATCACAGTCAGAGTTTTATTAGACGCCTTAGAGGCGTCAGCCGCCTCCAATGTGTTAAGAACTATGAACCGTTGTGTTGTGTAAACAATATGTTACTTTAACATTACATTAACATTTTAAGAACAATAAATATTAAACAAAAACATAGTCTTTAATACTGTAGGATGACATATTTATTATATATTTAATTCCACTTGTATTGCTGGAAAATAATATAAAATTTATTCATAATACCAAGTTCCTTATTAATTATGATAACACATTTAATAAAAATTTTCAGAAGTGAATGTGGTAAGTGGTATTATAAATCTTTAAATTATAATTTCCGAGGAGTAATTTGCAACCAACTAACTAGACGTCTGGATTTTAGAAGAATTTCGTGTGTCTGTAATTAAACTCATTTTCTCTAGTTTGCCTGACTTCCATAATTCACGTAATCTAACTAAAGCACGTTCGAAGTTTCTTTAGAAGTCACGTACTACCTTAGTATTCGTACTTATCTTCCAGGAGTATAATCTGTTATAATTCCGGTAAAAATTATATTAAATTTACTACAAAAATAATTATTTCTTTAATTGACGTAATTTGCTTAAAGATGTAATCATTCGTTTGGAGTTTTAAGTAAACTACACAATGTTTTGTTTAATTATACTATACTCCTATAGCAGAAAAACATTGTAAAAAATTGTCTATGCGCATGCACTAACTTAATCCTGGGTTATTGTCCCCCCCTCTAAATGCCTCTTTGTGATAATGGGAGCAAATTCAGCGATGATTAACAGCTGGATCCGCAGTGGAGGAATAGTATCGGCGCGCGGTAGTGGGAGAGGCGAAAACATACAAACAGAGCAACCTACTTGTTAAACATATTTTATAAATTTTAAAATAATTGTCATTAGATGTAAAAATGTATATTCTCTAATATATTGCTGTTATAATGATTTGCTTCTACAATCTTTTAGATTTATTTTTATTTGAAAATTTTGACTATTTCCTCAACAGGTTTATTAAACAATAGACCTTAACAGGTCTATTGTTTAACTGTAGGTACAAGATTTGATTTCCGGTTAACTTGGAATTTTTGACGAAGTTCTATATAATTTCTATATCTATAGTGGTTTTTAAAGAACGAACCTCGTATTTTGCAATTTCTACCATCAATAGTTTTTTTTTTTTAAGAAGGAACCTCGTATTTTGCATGACATGAATGTTGTACAAAAATACTACTATAGTAATAAAATACTTATTTTAATATTTATTAAAATAAATATTATCGCTGACGACACAGCGATATTAGCCCGAGACCAAAACTCCATACACGCTTCACTAACACTCCAACATCATCTCAATCTTATACACGAATGGTGTAAAACATGGAAAATAAAACTTAATACGACAAAATCCCTCCACGTAACTTTCACACTCCGTCATGGTGATTGCCCACCAGTATACATAGACAATGAACCTCTCACAAAAACAGATACGGTCAAGTATCTCGGTCTGACTTTTGATAAACGACTAACTTGGAGCACACATATCAAACGGAAACGTTTATTACTGAATTCCCGACTTAAACTTCTATATTCCCTACTTCACAAACGATCAAAATTACCATTGGCACAAAAATTACGCATATATTGTTCTCTTTTGAAACCTATTTGGACCTACGGATCCCAAATCTACGGTTCAACCAAACCCTCTAACTTGCAACGAATTCAAGCATTCCAGACAAAAATATTACGCCTTATAGCAAAAGCACCTCTTTACGTTAGCAACAAAACCTTACATACAGATTTGAAAACACCACTTGTACAAAATTCCATTGAATACCTATACAAACGCTTTCACGACAAGTCACACGAACACGAGAACCCCCTGGTGCGTTCACTTTCCTCCGTCCATTTACCTGATAATCCTCCTAGACGCCTTAAAAGACGCTGGAGTAGAGACATGCTAATTTGATATACAAATTTCATTCTTGGGGAGGCACCAATGGGGGCCCTACCCCTCTCATGCCTATCATGTCATTTACATAATCACGATAATCATCACATTTGCTTGTTGTAACATTTTACAGTTGTAAATAAAAAATTAAAAAGAGAAAAAAAAAATTTATTATAAATTGTATGTAAAAATGTTAATATTACAATGAAATTTATTATTAATTTTGTAATAGATTTTGAAAGTAATTCCCTATGGCCCAAATGCAGGTTCGTACACGTTTTGTACCGTTTGCAACCACTTTTCGTAATGTTTGTTCATCAATGAAATAAATCTTACGTTCAATGTTCGCCTTTAATCATCAAATGAATTAGGATTGTTTTTAAATCAACATTTTTTAAATAACCCCAGAAGAAAAAGTCTGCTGGTGTAAAATTTTAGCATCAAAAATCTATATATTATTATTATTCATCGTTGATGAATATGGACTGATTTCAATGTTAGTAACATGATCAAAATTTATAAACTATAATGAGAAAATTTATTATTCTGCAACATACGCTTTTTAAATGATTTAAATGATGTGATTTTATGAACGGATTTAAATCTTGGACCAAACTTCATTATTTAAGTCTTAGAGTTCATGATGTTTTATAGAATTTTGTTCGAAGTAGAAACTTAATATGACTAAACGTAAAAAATTGTTTTGTAAAGCTTCTACCATTTCACCGAACAACACATCAAAGTTACACAACTGCATCAGCCGTGTACGTTAGTTATAACAATTACATTATTATTAATAGGTAAGTGAGATCTATGGAAAAGTAGAGAGTAGAAAGTAAATTGCAATAAATTATTTTGGGTTACTATATTAAATGTATCCAGATTATCTGAGAATTGAATACTTTACTATGTCTCTTTAAGGTATCGGCTGTTTATCATACACGAAGTACACTGGATACAAATTTTTCGACTAAGTGTAAACAATGTGTTGTGATTTTTGTTCACTCAATTTAATTTTTTAACGACACATAAACTGAAAGTGTTTACCAGGTGAAAAATGACAATAGTGATTTCTATAAAAATTGTACAGACATACTAGTTTGAAATCGTCAACTGTTGAAAATAAATAATTTTTTAGTTTGTTTTTAAACAATTCAATAAGAGGACGTTGGTGTAAATGATATTATAAATTGAAAAAAATTATACTTATTAACATTTAAATCGTTCAGGGTAGGTGATGTCGAGGTGTGGCCTGGAAAGAGATTAAAGTACCTCAGAGTGTGGTTGGACTCTGAAAGAAACTTTTGGTTGCATACTATTGAGGCGTTGGCTAAAACCGAAAGAATCTGCAGCACCTTAAACAGATTGATGCCTAATATTGGGGGCCCAAGGCAAGCAAAGAGATTGATGTTGGCAGCAGTGGCAACATCAGTGGTATTGTATGGTGTACCTGTGTGGAGCAGAGCCCTAAAATTAAAAGATACAGCGGTAGGCTTCTAAGGATGCAGCGTAAATTGGCTCTGAAAATATGTAGTGCTTATAGAACTGTGTCTACGGAGGCAGCCCTGGTAATTTCGGGGATTCCTCCATGGGATCTAGTGGCGTGCGGGAGGGAAGAGCAACGTGGTGGTGCTGATAAAGAGGAATGTTTGAGTCGATTACTCAGCAGGTGGCAGAGGAGATGGAGCGAAGCTAGGGTCGGGGAGTGGACAAGGAGGTTCATTCCAAATGTCGAGTTGTGGATAAGGAGGACATTTTGGTGATACCACTCATGAGCTGACGCAGTGGCTAACAGGGCATGGTTGCTTTGAAACATATTTGACTAGGTTCAAACTTCTTGAAGCACCTAAATGTCGGCTATGCGATAGTTAAGAGGAGGAGTCCGTTTCGCATATATTTTAAAGATGTCCTTATTTAGGCCTCGACCGAATGGAGACATCTGAGAAAATAGGCGTTGCACATTGGATCCCAGAGAGAGTAGGGGCAGGGATTCTGCAGGATGAGGAGAGCTGAAAGTTGGTCGCTCAGTTTGCGGAGGGGGTGGTCGGGAGACTGCGGAGAAAGGAGACATATGGAGATCAGCAGGATCAGGCTCTCCTACAGTAAATCAATCCTGTCCCGATCTCAGTAGGTAAGGTAGGTACACTAATTTCCTGAGCTGGTGATGAATGAAAGTGAGAGAGTGAGTGTCGGTCAGTGACAGCGAGAGGAGAATTAGGCTACGGTTCTTTTCCACGCCTTGCTGACAGTATGTAAATTTTTTTATCCTGACATTTCCCTTGTAATATTATATAAACAGTTCCGAGTAAGTGGAGGGTTGTTTGCTAATGTCAGATAAAGTGGCCAGGCGGTGGATGTTTGGTTGGTAAAGCGGTTGCGGCCTCCTTGGGGCTGAACGAGGACGCCTCAATTGAGTCCAACACTACTTCCCCCATCGTGAGGGAGTGAACATGAGTTTTTCTCGCCGCCTCGGATAAAAAAAAATATTTAAAGGAAAAGTTAGAGGAAATAACTAAAACATGGTTAGACTGTATTAGATGAAGTAAGTTTGTACTGAAATTAGCGTACAATAGAAAACCTTAAAAACTAACAAAACCGCCCTTATCTAACCGTGTACGCCATGAATTAAAACAAGGGGTAACACGAGGTTAAAAACCTTTATTAACCACGTATTTTTATGATTGTCTTTTTATGAATAGAAAAAGTTTTGAAATTTTCAAAAGCTTCCTCTTTGTTTTCTGCGACAATCATATTACCCGAAGGTATTTGATTTTCAGTATTGCATTTAACTTCTACTTTAGTACAGCAAAGTTCACGGAATATTGGAACAAATGAGCGTAAAGTCTTTTGTTCAAAAATAGATCGTTTGTATCAGTTTTATTGAAATTCCTACAACCAACTCTTGAGGAGTTTTCATTCAATTCTATTGTTATTTCTACCCCAAAAGTAAATACAACTGTCATATTGAACGTTTATTTTTTTCAATTACATGAGAAAAATAAATGAAAATGTCAAAGTCTAAAATGAATTGTAAAAAAGTAGATCGGGAACTCTTAGAAAAAGTATCTGTCTTCACCGATGTTTGACGTACGATTGTAATAAAATACAGGGGAACATTTTCATTATCACGTTTACATTACTTATTATTTTTTATAGAATTTTATTAAAATTTATCATGCGAATCAATTTGCTCATTGTGTGAATTGGAAAAAATAACTTTGAAATTTTATAGGTATACTAAAATATTATAGGTAATTGATGAAACAAACTATATTTACAAATGTATTGTAAAATACTTCGTTCTAATACCGTAGGCCTACAATAGTCAGTACTAAATGTGAATAAGAAGGCGTTTTTTGAGGTGGATAAAATAAGTGTTGTCCTGTCAAGCTTAGCTGCCTAACCAACTCAGAACTTTACCGGAACATTCCGTTGCTTTCGTATTGCTAGTAGAGTATCTTATTTTAAATGGGAAATTTAATAAACATTGAACAAACAACAAGTATTCATAATTATGGTAAACTATTTTGAAGTAGTATATAATTAATAATAAGGGTATAAAATTGATTATCGTAGATAATAAGGTGTATTGTTACTTGGAGTAAAATGTAGAGCCTAGTTATATTGTGTCCATCAGGCTATTCGGCCCTTTATCATGCTTAATGTATTAATACTAATTTATGCCAAAGACATGCAATTGGAGTGTTGAATTATTTACCCTCGATCTGCTTTTTCCGACTACAAAAAAACTCTTTATAAATAGAAAAGGTAGAGGTGTAAAAGGCACTAGTCAGAGTTATTTCCTCTGAGAGTAATGAATTTCAATATACAGCGAGACCTTGTGGTAAATGACGGTGACATTTGTAGGGTGGGAAGTAGATGCTTTTCACAGGGCCCGGCATTCTGATAAGCATACTTTTCCACTAATTGAAGAAGTCAATTGTAAACCATACTACTTTTCGTTTTACTAGTAAAGCCTCTACAGGTTCAAACCAACCTTTCGGCTGATGACCTAAACAACAAACAAAATTTAGTTTCTTGTATTTTTATGTTCGTACCTTTTAATATTCAATATCTGGATTTAACTAGCATTGAATTCTTTTAGAATCTATTATAATCTCCATTATTTATTTATTTGGTCCTTTTTCCCAGCTTTTAGAAATTGGATGATCCAGATTAGGGTAAATGAACTCAACTCTTAAACGATTCACCTATATAATAAATCGGATATTCAACTAGTGCGATTACTAGTGTTAGGCCTACTTCTTTAAAACCAGTGTAGTTAGAAAACAGTGTGTAGATATTTAAATAAATCAACACTTAAATATAAATGGACTTGAAATATAAAAGTTAATTTGTAATTTTTATTGATAAGTATGCTAATCTGTACATTTTTTGTGGTTTAATTGTAAGAAAATATTAAAAAACCTAAAATATTAAAATATTAAAATATTACCGTTAAACATTTTAATGAGTATCCAGCGAATAAAGAAAAAATAAGGAATTCTTTTTTTATAAAAGTTTACTGAGACTGAATAGCAATGTAACTATGACTTAATTCTCCACAATTAATCTTAGAAACATGCAAACTTACATAACTTAACGGACCTGAATTTCAATTGAGATAATAGAGTTGTTAAACTTTTGAATAAGTTTTATTGAAACATACGTATTATGTAACTTCATTCTGGTAACATTACTTAGAGAATAGTTACTTTTAGTTTAAAACGGTTTTATAAGGGTGCATTAAATTTACTAGGTCAAAAACATTTAAACCACATTAGTTACAAACAATGTATTCTATATATAGTCCAGGCTGTGAGCTCGCTCCCGTTAGCAAAATTATTCGGACTCGGTTTCTTTGCACTATCTTATTCAAAATTGGTCCCTTATAACCAATCCGCAAGAAACCACGAAAAATTTTAAAACCTTTGTTTTAAACAGTTAACAATGCGCGCGCGGCGCGTACCGCGACCACGCGCTGTATGTTGCGTCTCTCTCGCACTAACGCTGTGTATACGTACCCGATGGATTTTTCGCCGACGCTTGAAGTTATACCTAATTAATTGTTGTACGCGCCGCACGCGCATTGTTAACTGTTTAAAACAAAGGTTTTGCAATAAAATAATTTCAAAAAAGACATCAGAATCTTGTATAAGGATATTTAAACTTTACTTTAAGCACTTTCTAACTTAAAAAATAATGTTTTTTAACTGAGATATAGAGGATTGAAAATGGTTGATTTTACGTTTTTCAAATTTTAAATTGCTTATAACTCGAAAACTATTAACTATAGAGAAAAGTTACTAAGGACTTTTATTGTTCAGAATGATCCATAAAACCTGAAAAATTTTTGTCCGCGGCCAAAAAACCAATTTTTGCAATTTGTTTAAAAAAATTGTTTAAAAAATTTCTCGACCACGGTGGCCCGTGGTTTCTTGCGGATTGGTTATAAGGGACCAATTTTGAATAAGATAGTGCAAAGAAACCGAGTCCGAATAATTTTGCTAACGGGAGCGAGCTCACAGCCTGGACTATAACAATTTATTTACTATTTTTATTTCATATTATAATATAAACAGACATATTTATTTATTTATAATTAATTTTGAAATAATTGAAAAATAAAAATTTTGAATTTTAATCTAATATTTATTTTAAAAAAATAAGTATATTTTTTTTTTTTTTTTTTTTTTAATTTATTTTACGTCGCATCAACATCAAGGTCATTAGCGACAACGTTGGAGTGTAACTGTGTGTGATGAAGATGAAATGATTTTTTTTTTTTTTTTTTTTTTTTATAAGTATATTTATTAAAAAATAGACGATTTATGGAAGTTATTTAATCACTAAATAAGTCATTGTAATGTAAAAATAATAAAAAATATTGAAAATACAACAATTAATTAGGTATAACTTCAAGCGTCGGCGAAAAATCCATCGGGTACGTATACACAGCGTTAGTGCGAGAGAGACGCAACATGCAGCGCGTGGTCGCGGTACGCGCCGCACGCGCATTGTTAACTGTTTAAAACAAAGGTTTTGCAATAAAATAATTTCAAAAAAGACATCAGAATCTTGTATAAGGATATTTAAACTTTACTTTAAGCACTTTCTAACTTAAAAAATAATGTTTTTTAACTGAGATATAGAGGATTGAAAATGGTTGATTTTACGTTTTTTAAATTTTAAATTGCTTATAACTCGAAAACTATTAACTATAGAGAAAAGTTACTAAGGACTTTTATTGTTCAGAATGATCCAAAAAACCTGAAAAAATTTTGTCCGCGGCCGAAAAACCAATGTTTGCAATTTGTTTAAAAAAAATTGTTTAAAAAATTTCTCGACCACGGTGGCCCGTGGTTTCTTGCGGATTCGTTATAAGAGACCAATTTTGAATAAGATAGTGCAAAGAAACCGAGTCCGAATAATTTTGCTAACGGGAGCGAGCTCACAGCCTGGACTAATAACAGTGTATTTATTCTATAGCTACACAAGTTTTTTTAAGAAACAAGAAAAACGGATGCTATGTAGAATGAATGAAAGAAGTGATATTTTATCCGCATTTCAAAACTTTTTGATTTAAAGTAGATTATACCTACCTCCATCCAAAGAAAAAAAAATATGAAAATTGAAATCTCTTTACCTTAGAAATACGTTTTGCTTAAAACTTTTCGCATGAAAAACTATTAGGCTATTTATTAAAGAATTAAGTAAGTAAATAATTTTTGATTGGTAAAACTTTTATCTATAATCTTTTCACAAATAAGGAAAGCAAAGTTTTAATATTTATATTATTTTTAGTACAATTTTTTTCTGTCTAATATAAACAACCTCTAGATTTCATTACTTTTAACTTGCCACGATGCGTAACAAGAATTCCATTAAAGCATTCTGTAAATTCAATTAGGTTTCAATTTTAATACAATCTTTAATCCTTAATTGAACTCCAACCATCAAATAACCACTGTCTAATATTCAAATCCGTACAAAATTCACTACCTTTACTAGGATTTGAACCAGGAAACTTTGTTTCCGAAAATCAGTGACTTGACTTCTTTATTTCTAGACTAACTTGGTGAGTTATTTTATTTTATAAATAATATTAATACCTAAATAATACTAAAATTAATTTTAATACTCTTAAATTTTTAATTTAGTTTTCTTGATATTAGAAGAGTAAAATAATGAAGGTAGTTGATTATGGTCGTTTTATCAATCAATATAACTTTATTATCCAATATCGGGAATTTTGTAAATAAATTTCTCATAACAATGTTTTTGCCTTTTTTTAAAAATTACTAATTAATTAAACTTTATGTCTCTCTTTTATGAATAGTTAAACTATGATAATTAGTTTTAATTTTAATTTATCTATTTTGTAACTGTTATTCATGATTTATTCGACATTTGGTCATTGTGCAAAATAAATATAGTTTCAAACAAAGCATTTTTAAAGTTAAAATAAAAAATATTTCTTTCTCCCTATTTTACAAAATACAGTTTCTTGAATATTGATGACAAGTTAAAAAAAGTTATTTCGTTGAAGTAAAATTAAAATGTATGTGAACGTTTTTAGGTCAAATCAAGAAAATTGTAAGAGTGGTTTTCGTTTTACATCTTCAGTAATGTGGCAGATAATACAATGAATCTATTGAAGTTGGAATAGTTCACGTATATAGGTCAATTCACGACTTGTATTACTTTAAGAAAGACTAACAACACCCTCCGTTTTTCTTGATTCACAAGTATCACTACTGAGCATTTTCAATAGGCTACAAAAACAACAAAAGATGTTCTTATTCGTTTACCTGGAGAGCTTAATCTGGAAAAGAGCCGTATTAGAGATTTGAATTTGTCCCTTGAATTAGGGACAAATTTCAAATGTTTGAAATAGGATTTCAACTCATAATGAAAACTTAAAGTAGGCTTACAAAATAATTTTTTAGATAAAAAATTTTACGACTTCCTTAAATTTGCAAAGAAGTTAAATTTATACCAGCTAGAATAAATTCAAAAATTTGGTGTGAAACACTCATATGATTTTTTCTTGCCAATTAAAAACCATGAATAGCAAAGTTTTAATCATGAGTCGACTACGGTAAATGAATATTAACATCTGTTGGACTTTTGATCTTAATGAGTAAAATATGAAAAACTAATATAGTTTATGTTTACTTGAAAACTGTAGATAAAAACGTTTAAAATTAAAGTTATAGTTATTTTTGTTTTCTATAATATTGATTATTATTTTTGCCCAAAATACATATTTAAAGCTGTAATCTTAAAAAAAAATTTACTACGAAAGCACAGCTTCAAGAATTTTGTAGGTGATACGCCGCCTACCGCTTCTCGTTAAGCAGGAAAACTTAACTAAATAAGGCGACTTTAACCAAAATCATAACAGCTTTGTTTTTGAGAAAATCACAAAAAGTTAAAAATAGCAAATACACTACTATTTCCGGTTGACCGATGTTTAGAAAAATATTTGTGTCAGGTACATCCAATCCTTATAACACCCAAATTATGCTATAAGTTTCAACTAGTCTATATATAAAATTTTCAATTTTTTAAGTTAGGCCTAGGTTGTTTACACACGTATATGAAAAAAACACCAACCAATCGGTAGAAACATGTTTTTTGAGTTCAGGAAATCTGAAAAGGTACATTTCCGTCAAAAATTTGGATTTGAAAACTTGACACGTAAACATAATTTTATTTCTTACATTTTTTAAAATAGGACAATGTAAAATAAAAATTTGTAACATAATTAAAGTACAAGTTACCAGCTTTTAGGTTAACATTGTTACTTTTATAGTAATAAAAACCTAAAACTTCAATCTTATAAAAATGAATAAAATAGAATGACTCAAGGAAGTTTGATTTCATTGGAGATTAATTTGTGCAGATCATACCTTTGCTTCAAGTTTTTCCATTTCTTTGCTCAGTTCATCTTCAGCTTTCTCTTCTGTTTTGCTCATGGTGTCTGCTTGTTTACGACTTTGGTGTCCACGGAAAGAAGCCTGGATCTTTGTAGCGGCTGCGCAAAGTTCTAAAACAACAACAAAAATTTGTTTAGATTTATTATTTAGATCTTTTAAATTTTGTAAACTAAATGTAAACTTTAATTTTTTAATTTATTAAACAGTTAATAACGGAGATTTTTCGAATGCTTTGAATTAATTTCAAATTGTTAGTCGATAACGTCAAAACTTTGTGACATCCATATTTTTTTTACTATAAGTATGTTGATATATCACTATAAGATGTTGGCCACTATACAAGTACGTCTATTGTTCAAACTGATACACGTTCCTGGTTCAAATCCTACTAAAGATAGAATTACTTCTATACAGATTTGAATACTAGACAGTGGTTATCGGTGTATTTTGATGGTTGGGGTGGGGTTCAATTAACCATACTCTCTCAGTTCGGCCTGGGTCCACACAAGACTACCTCATTTACACATCATACACATCATCCTCAATTCATTTGGTCATAGAGTTGCTTACTGTTCGGGATTGAACAGATTGCAACTACACACATTAGGGAAAAAAGAAAATTAGTAGACGTTAATGTCTAATGTAACTAATGACAGCTGTCGCTTTACATCAACTTCGAAAACTCTCACAAGTTGAATTCCTTGTCTATATGATTAAAAAAATCAATGGTAGATAATCTAATGGGAAGTAAACAGTCGTTGACTGGTTGGTGTAGTGGTCAATTTAACTAGCTTTTACGGTAGGAGTACCAGTACGATTACCGGTTAGGTCTAGAATTTTTCGTTATCCATTTTCATCTAATTACCCATTACCGTCTTCGTTAGTATTAATTTGGTTACAGTTGGAAGTAATACCAAAAAAGTAAATTTTGGCATTTTGAGGTTCGTACGCTCAAAAAACTGGCAGTTCTTTTATCACAATTAGCTTCCATCTTAGTGCTCCGTAGCATAAGTTCATCTGATTTATTTAACTGGGATCAACGATAGTTTGATTGATTCCTTAATAAACTTTTGTTTATTCTTTTGAAAAATTCGTAGCTATTATTTCAATATTATATTACAATATGTTTACAATTTGTATCTATAATTTATTTCTATTTATAGCAGGCTTACTATTAAGTCATTAAGTATTTTACATTTTATAGGAACTTTATGGTTAATGATTCATAATTTGTTTTCTTTTATAAAAACCTTTAGACCTTAATAGTAAAACTAACGTTCAGTGCCACCCTTGTCAAAACGCTGTCGAATTGGAACAAATTTTTCATTTGAAGATATGAAATTTGATTCTAAATAAATTTGAAAATAATTTATAAGTATACAAAGATACAAAAGGAATTTAAGTGTATTTTTTATAATTGGTTTTTTATGGTTGCATCAACATTCTAAGTTTTTAGCGACCCCATTACATAAAAAACACAAATTACTTCTATGACTTTTAAATTATAAATTATTTTACATGAATTGCATTGTTATTTGCACTAAAATTGTCTTTGAATATTTGAAAATTGTATAAAGTCTAGTGTCTTTGTGTACTGTGTGTGATTAACGCAATCTTTGTATTTGTCTGGTAAGTGAAACTGTCTCCGTATAGTGTTCAAGGTAGGACATTCCACAAGAATATGTTTGACAGTTAATTTCGTGTTGCAGTGTCTACAGTAAACAGAGTCTTGTTTCGTCATGAGGTGATTGTGTGTCAGTTTAAGTCTACTTATTTTTTATGGTAATATTTAAAATTATGAGAAATAAAATTGCTTCGTAAAATTCATCGTATACCTTCAAGACTAATCACTCAACCAATTTAGTTTTTATAAAAAACTGTTTCTGGAAAAATAAAAAAGATATCATTTCGAAACGAAAGAATGTTTTCAATGATAGGTACTTCGAAAGAAAAATGTAAGGTCGTTTTTGTTGGATAGGTTAACGCAAGTAAATTTCGATTACAATTGTATTAGAGTAGGAAAAGAGATTTCCTTATTTTCTAGGCCATTTAACATTCGAGTTTATATAATTCAAACTTATATCGGTTGGAATCTAGTTTAATAGATATTTAATGATTGTGCTTGGAAATATCAAATATAATAGTTCACCTACTTTATCTAAAACCTATTACTTTCGGTTCAGTGATTAGGAACGGAGATTGCTTTACAAAATATCGATTATATTAACATTTGACATACATGTAGTGTGCGATTTCTATCAATTTAATGGTAAAAGGTTCACCAGTATCTGTATTCATAATAGAATCATTCTATCGAATTGCTTTGTTTATGTTGTGAAAGTAAAGAGGAAGCTCTAAACATATCAGAAGCGAATAGTAATTTACTGATAGTTCACCGATCAGAAAGTGAATATCGTGTAATAAAAATAAATTTACTAGTAGTGGATAATTTTAGCGTAATGTCTTCTTTCTCTCCTCTACTTCGGCTGTTCATGCCATTGAAAATCTAGCATGTTACAGTTATAAAAATGTTTTATTATCGTTATAAAATTGTAAAAACATTACTTCCAGTGTTGTGAAGCCCTGCGCAAGCTTTTTATCCCAAGAATCCTGAGTTCCAGAATCCGTTTTTGAATTCTATTGCCTTCATTCATTGAAGATGCTCAATCCATTTAATATAATAGTGACTGGTTCACTTGCTTAAACAGTTATATTGTCTGCAATAATATTCTTTCTTCACATTCCAATTTTTAAATATGCCTTCCCTAAACAAATATCGCATTCGTCATAGAAAAACCATCTTCTGAAGGAAATTTTTCTTCTACTAGTAAAAATAAATCAATGAAAGGAGAATCATTGGAAGGAGCACGTAGAGATAATGCCTACGTAAAGGATTCCCTTAATGTTTCGCCATTCAGACCGGAGGGCAGGACAGATGTTGGAAGGCCACGAAAGAGATGGCAATAATTGAATAGTCGGAACTGGCGGGAGTCTAATCCTTGATTGTGAGGAGAAAAAAAACCCAAAAAGAAGTAAGAACCCAAGTTTTTCTGTCATGGAACTGCTATTGCTTTAAAATCTCATCAATGTACGTCGATGAGCCCGGTACCTCAGTGTAATTGCAATTGTTCCTCTTATTCTCTGAAAACAATGTGATTTTTTTGTCATTATCAAACCTTCTAAAAAAACCAATGTGGTACCCAAAATATTTAAATGTTCTGATCTTTTCAATAAAAAAAATGTTAATCAAAATATTGAATCAGCCCTTTCCTATAAAATCTATCACTTAGTTTTTGTGGTTGATATAATATATAAGTTGTATGAACTGCATAGGTTATGGGAAAAAGAATGAATTTTTGAGCTATTATTTTGACTAGTATGTTAAAATTTTATTTAATCGTTAGTAAAAAAAATTATCACGGAGAAACCATGACTTATAAATTAACTGTGGGTTGATATGCTGATGTCTATATTCTTAAAAAAGAGTTAATTACATACATTAAAAAACAAAAGTGATGCATTATATACTTATCTAACGCAAAGGTATAAAATAAAAGTATCTAATAAGTTTTTTTGTGTCAATTATAATCACAATTATAATCATGTTACAAAATTTAAGTAACCTGTATCAGATAGGTAGGCAAGTCTCTCATTTATGCAAAATTTTTCAAAGGGTTTGTCGATTTTCTCTAAAAAGTAACTGCACTTTAATTAAATGATTCATCTTTTATAGAAAGTTTCATTGATTAAAAATATAATACTACAATATATGTCTACCAATCACTGAATTTTATTACGTTTTCTGTAATGTTAGCTATTACGTTATTTTTATGATTCATAAAGCATTAAATATTGTGATGCAAAAGGGTCATTGCGTTGTCGCAAGTAATACATTGTTTTTTATAGCTTGTAAGAGATTCGTGCGGGAGGTTTATCAGACCTCTAATATTGAACTCCGTTCGCCCAGACAGGTCTTACGACTACCTTGTAAACAGTTAATTTATGTAACATTTCTAATTTCGAGCGTTCATCGAATAAGGTTATAAATAACATAACAAAAGGTTTTGCTTTCAAGCAATAAAAAATAAATTTGGAAAACTACATGATTGAAGGAAACATTACAATACGTGCTACTCTGAAAACGAAACCGGAAACCTTTGATTGCGGTTTTATCACTTAAAATCAATACTAGATGATAGAAAAGTTTACTTTCAAACCTAATAAATATTTACTTTGAGGTCAGGCCAAAAGTTTTCACCTAAAACTTTCTTGAAACATTCAACTCTATCTTCAAACTTTAAAAATCTCTTCAAACTTTCAATCGAAGTTAGCAACTTCAGACTGTTAAAATGAATTTTCAACTAAATATTTTCAAAGTTTCATTATATAAAATTCAGATGGAAGAAAATATAATTATTCATTTTTGAAATTCTGTTTAACTTTTCATTTCGTACAAAGAGGGTGTAAATTCTGAAACAGATCTGGAGAGAATATAGTAAGCAGACAATTGATGAAAGCGAAAGAGATACAAAATTTACTAGTTTTAAAATTTATGCCGACTGTCGTGAAATAAACTTTATTTCTAATATTCAGCTGAATCTCACAACTTTTTGAATAGGAGTTTTATAAAAATTCATTTTTCATTAATGGCGTAAACGGCCAAACAGTAGTAATATGAGCTATAGTCCTCACATCGAATGAAGTACTCTGTGTTTGAAGTATTCTAATGCAAGAAATAACAAGCGATTGATTAGAACAAGCGAACTTTATTACTACACAAAATAAATATAAGAACCTTTGCTTAGTTTAATAAAGTTGTAAATACAAGGGGTTTTGTCCAAAATAATTTTTATCTTCACACACAACCGAATTAAAAATTATTATAAAATATAGCCACCATCTTAGAAAACAGCTCTTAAGATATCCCTAGTGTAGAGAAACATGTAATCTTTAAAATAATTGAAAGCCGATCTTTTAGAATAACCTGGAAAAATTATTCGAGGTTCATAAAGTTCATTAATGAAAAACCGGCTAAAAGTTGGGCATTTTTCTGCATGAATTTCCAGATCTTGTAATAAATTTAAAAAAAATTCAGTCATAGAAACCAATGCAGAAAAGGACAAGTATTTATTTGGTTTAGTAATCAATTTTTTCAGTTAAGTAGTATCTGAAAAAGAGTTTTTCAAACTCAACGGACATCTTTCTTTTTCATAAAGCCTAACTGTTTTGCATATTAATAGTAATGGAGACGATGAATGAAGCTAGTTGAAAATGAGAGAGAAAAATCCAGATATGACCGGGAGTCAAACCAAGGACATTGCCGTTGAAGGTAGTAGCTCTAATCACTACACCACATGTTGGCCGACTTCTTTCATGGGTAATAGTAAAATCACTTTCGTTTTGCAGCAAAATTATGCATATGGTATAGCTATCGTTACAATTGTTAAAATACTACATTAAAAGGCAGTGGACCTACAAGCAATCTGTTTTATTTGGAACTTATAATCATCTCTGCTGTTGACTATGAGTGTAAATAGAGGTTACATAAAATGCTTAACATCCATCCCAACTACGAGAACCCATCACATTGAAATTTTTTTTAACCACAAAACCGAGAAAGAATGAACAAATGAACAGCTCACAAGAATCTGCGACGTAATATTGCATTAAAAGCAGACATAAAAACAGTATGTTAACTTTTATTCACTTGAATCACTAAAGGCACCAGTTACGCTAGTCATAGTTCCAACCGTACTCTCATATGTTTTCTTTACACGAGTTTAAAAGTTAATTGGACTGAATTATAGTCTAAATTCTTTAATTAAAACAATTTTATTTAACAAGAAAACATTTCAATTTAACTTGTCATGCTTGTTTCATTTCATAGAAAAGAAAATCATATCATAAAAAAATCATTCATCATAAGTTTATAAATCTTTATCATTAAAAATTGGCACCACATTCCTTGAAACATTTCACGCCGAAATCGGTCACTGGATCGATTCATACTCACGTCACTTTTGCGCCATTCCTCATTCATTCCATCTCATTTACTAGGTGTGCTTTAAAAATTGTACAGTTTTAAATAAAAATTAAACTGAAGCCAAAAAAAGTTAAAGAATTTTTTAATGTGATTTACAAAATATAAAAACGTTTTAAAAATAATGAAATATGTTATAAAAATTAGGAAGTGCTAACAGCATCATTGTTCATTGGCTTATTGGTTCAGAAACAGGTCAGTTTTGTATTCAGATGTGGAACGAGGAACAGGTTTGATTGGTTTTGATGATGAACGATTAGAGAGCCAAAGTGGGTATGGGTATTGAATTTCATTTCATTATTACAAAGAAAGTCAATCAGTGGAGGAATGTCATTAATTTGTACGTAGGCTTCGGTCAACTCATCCTCATCAGTAACGGAAATTTGAAGTACTTTAATATGTGGTTTATTACGTGAGTACTGATCTTGGTTACTTAAACAGTTAAAATTTCCATACAACCTGTATTTTCTAAATAATTGTGTTAATTATCACCTAAATATAGTATTAAATCTAGTAAATTTTTAAATATGGTATAATCTACAAAATATTTAGAATGTTTTCAATTAACCATAAAAGTTTGCTAAGTGTTTTTGCGCACTGTATTATACCACTATGTTTTATTATTTGTTAAATCTAAAACTTTATGTAGTACTTAAGGAAACGTAAAAAAATTAATGGTTTCTGAGAAGAGAAAAGACCGATGAACAGTTGGACGGAAGAAAGAAGAAAAATCTACAGTGAAAGAAAACGGTAATTTTTGGTTTTGAAACGTATAAAGTTACCTAATGTGAACTTTTTACTTGCTCTTATATTACTCATAATTAATTATATTCAATATTCCTCTATCGAGAAATGTAATCTGATGTCTTGAACATTCTCTCAATAACTGTACTAGTCTTCCTGTTTCTTTGCTAACCGATATGAAAGAAATATCATCTGCTAAACAATATAAAACTAAACAATTTATTACAACACAGTTATTTCTCATTCAATATTTTTTGAGTTAATTATATTGGAGTAATCCACTTCGTTCATATTATGCGAAACAAAGCCAGATATGCCTTGCTTCAGTGTATTTTTCAGAAAAAGATGTATTGTCGGAGAAAGAGACCTCAGAAGAAGAAACATAATATCGTGATTAAAAATTTTAGGGCCTAGTCCAACAAAATTTCCTTACAACTCTTTCATTTTGTAATGTTGAGAAAGTGAGAACTTTCATAATAATTTCAAACATTCAAAACGGATAAGCCTTAAGAAGAACAAGAATCCCATTGCTTTAATCTAACGAATAATAAGTATTTTGACATGAATATCATAATATTTCTAATGAGAAAATATTACTGATATTCTAAAAATTCTAAGAAGAAATTTATTGTAAATTCATTTACTTTACAATGAAGTCATTTATAATTCATCTTTAAAAGCAATAGGAAGGTATTTTAATGTTTCAGTGATTTACCATACGCAAAAAATTCAATTTCGAACACGGTTTATTTTTTGTAATGATTAATGACGAGAATTCAGCTTACACAGGGACACAGGGGACAACCTCTATTTGCAATAATGTTGGTACTTATTTCATACCTATATAGGTAAAGGGCCTTCAAAACATTAAGTCAAATAATAATAACATACTGTCAAGTTAGTTTATCAGTGGTACAGAATTTAGGTAATAACTTATGCTAACGTGACGCAAAATCTGATATGATTTTCTAGTAGCAGTCATCTGTTACATGTGTGCCTACTACAGAATATTATTATATTTTTCTTATTCTTTATTTTCACACTTTGATTCCATGGACGTATATGATAGAGTACTTCGTATGTGGGTAGAAGTTCGTTTACATCTGACACCGCATATTGTATTTCATTTGCAAACCAAATACTGTCACACATAACGACTGGATGTACTCAAAATTTATTTATGTAAATTTAAAATAGGACTTCTAATGTAGATACATGTAATAGGCTACGTGAACGGACTGGAAATATTTAAATTCAGAAAATTGTAGTTTTTTAATATCATTACTATTATTTGTTTGTATTCTCTGAATGCTTAATTTGATACCATTATATTAACGTTGAAGCAAGTATTACTACTGTTGATTATGCATTATCAATAAGTCCAGTTCAAAAAACTGGTGTGTTTGAATATAAATAACACGTTCAAAACTATATCGGTTAAAAAGTAAGATTTTTATACATCTAATTTAACAAAAAATGTTTTAAACTTAACTTTTAAGTGTTTTTACTCGTATATAGTAGTTTATAATAGTTTTTCTTTACAGTAGTTATTTTGTCTTTAATTTTTATTACGGTACAGTACATTGAGCTGCACAATTTCCGTATATGATATTAAAATAATGGCGGGGAATTTAACTTTAAGGAGAAGAGGTACCCAGTTGTACATTCTCCGTTTATAACTAGGGATGGGTATTGTCCGTTATTGAGACCAAGAGGTCTCTACTCTCTCTTCGCTTTAGAAATTGCGCAGTTGGGAAGTTCCTTGTAGCTAGTTAACAGGCTAGTTGGTTTGGATGGTCATTTATTCTTTCGGGAAATTTACCATACAAGGACGTGATTACCTTCTTTACTGTCGCAGTTTTGAAATCGTTGTGGAGGGTAATATTGCGTACATAAAAAGAAGAGCCAAAAACAAGTGTTAACAATTTTAAAAATTATCAATCTATAAGACAGTCTTAAGACCAATCTGGATATATAGAATTCAACTTTAGCGATCTCCTAAACCTTCACACACGAAACGTATACAAGCGATTCAGAACAAGATTCTACGAACGGTAACGCAATGCCCCTTTTACATCACAAACTCAATGTTGCACAGACTTACAAATCCCATACATAATTGATGTCGCGAAACAACTATACAAGACGATGCATGACAAATTTTAATTACATGACGACCATCTCATACAAAACATGTACACTGAGGCGATACCGGGTACTCAGCGCAGACGTTTGAAGGGCCTCCGGCCAAGAAATCTTGCAACTGTAGGACTGTGGTGATGACTGCACGCTCCTTCAAGTAAATCAAGTTTGAAACATTAGCTTCACATTAAGAAATTGTTATATTAATTTAATAAAATAAACTAATTTTTTAATTAAAAGTGTCAAATAAAAAAAGAATTTTAATTGAAAGACCTGGATGGACGTTAAATTACTCTAAAGAGGTAAATTACTCCAAAGAGCTGACCAAGGCACTCGTTCTCTGTTATTCCTAATTTTGCATTCTCAACTCTCTGCTTTTGTGGGGTCGCAGGAACTGATTTGAAACTCATTTTTTAAACATATTCTAGTTCAACCGTTGCTTGTCCATTCTAACCACGTTTCGACAAATTTTGTTCATAGTTTGGCAATGGTCTCTTCGATGCGTTTTTATATTTTTTGAGAGGTTGTCGCAGATTTCTATTAACATTCAATTTATTTTGCACCACTCATTATAATTACCATCGAAATTTTCTTCAAGTAGATTGTTTTACATCTATGTTAAAATAAATTGTATTCCTTAAAATTTATTTAGAATAATGCAATCTCTAGTTGTATAGTTTGTATTTGTACAATTTATTGATTAAAACTAACATTAATATTAGGAAAAATGTAGAATAATTGAGTAAATTTATTCTAGACCGTGACAAAGCATGTCGGAAAGGGTTTTAACTTGGTAGTGGAATAAATTTTAATCCAATAGTCATGAATAATGCATTGCAGTAACATTTATTCATCGTCGTCCCCTGTCATGATGGATTCAATATAATGTAGACTAGTTTTACGGACACTAATTATTATAAAGGTGTCAAATTAAATCTAGTTGCTTGAAAACTGGAAATGTAATTGCATTTTGTGTAGTACTATATATTTTTTAAATTATAAGACGATATAATTTTAGAATATTGAGATGTCACTGATTTCTTTATTTAAATTTAGTGTTTTAAATAAGATTTTGTATTAAGATGAGAAGTTAAATATTGTAATTTACCAGTAGATCGTTATAATTTACTGTAATTTGATTAACATTTTAATAGATACTGGTTATATATAAAAATGTATTAGTAATTTAATTAGTATTTAAGTAACTGACATGTAGTTGTAATTCGTAACACACTAATAGATTACCGTAGTAGTTGAAATAATAAAATGAACAAAGAAGCATTGAATTGATCTGCTCTTGGACATGGGAAACCATACTTTAGTGGATTAATTTTCCCACTACCAATAATTATATAAGTAGTTTTGGATTTTAAAAGTGTAATTAGGGAAATTAACATTTATATTGTAATGATATGCTATCAGTCTGATTTGTGTTGCATACCGGTGGGGGAGGAGAGATGTTGGGAGACCACGCAAAAGATGGCAATAATTCAGGAGCTTGTCGCTGTTGTGAGTCGGAACAGGTGGAAGCCTAATCCTTAATTTTGAGACTGTTTTTACATTTCTGCTAATGCAGACTGTAGAGAATGATGATACACAAAAATTAGTGATGAAAAAATGCCAGACCTGACAGGGAATCGAAGCCGGTTGCGATAACCACAAGTTAAAAATTAAGATTGATCATTTATTAATAACCAAATCCCGAAAGAACCCAAAATAAACATTACAATATTTTAAATTTTGTATCTACTTATCACTAAAATGCAGTTCAACTGATCGATCACATGAATCCTTAAAGATATAAAACGATTCAGTAAGAATTATGTAGATAGCACATTTTATATTTTGAGATTTGAGATCTTTTTAGAAGCTTTTGAAATGAAAGCTCGATAAAATATTATACTCAATGTAAGTTAGAATAAGAAACATGAAGAAAATAACGAGTTTTCTTTCGACGAAGTTAAAAGTTCTTACTATAGCGTAGGGAGGTAGTGCTCAAAAAATATACTTCCTTGGGAGAATAGTCCTTTCATAACGGTTGTATTATTTATCGACCTAGTTCTCTTTGGTTGGTAAATGCAGGTACTGGAACTAACCAAGGTACGCGTAGACCTACTGCTATTTAGACCTAGTCTATAATATTTTGTGACGTTTACCGTTTGTAAAAGAATTTGTTGAAATATTATTGGTAGTTATTTTCCTTAAAGTTTTGTTGTTCTGAACCGTAAAATCATACCAGGAAACTTAATGAATGGTTTTTTTTCGGCTGAATAAGCTACAGTAAAAAAGCAATTAATTATACATAATATTACTATGAAAAGATATATATAAAATAATGATATATATGGATTCTTTTTCCTTCAATAAATTATTTTCTTTTACTTAGTTTTTAGTATAACTATTAGTTTTATTAATTTTCTTTTTTCCTTCATTGACTACATCCAGGAGACTTTAAAAAGGGAGTAAATTATAAGACATGCCAAGATAAAACGTTATGTCTAAATATTGACAAGATGTTAAATTTATTATTAGCAACTCGTATATTCGTTTTTACAAACAATGGATTTACCTATCTACTCAGGAAACACAATAACCGTATCATCTACTAATTTACCCAATAACACATTATTTACGTTAACGATTGCTTTTTAGTAGTAAAGTATCTACTAATTAATTGATACAATATTTTCTTTCTGAATAAGTAAGTTTCTGTTACATCAATTTAGTATTGTAATTAACAATAGAATAATCAGCTGCGATCATTAAAATTTTACGAGAAAATATTTTTATTTCCAAAGAAAGCAAAATCTATAAAAAATAATCTGTAATCTCACATAAAATTAACATTTGTCCAACTTATGTTATTTACATAATGTTGTTAATATTTTTATAATTGTTTATTAATTAGTATAAATAGTAATATTATATTTAGCGTATTTTTATTTTTTCCTTCTCTATTCGTAATATTACAATCAGTCATATGTATCATAATTATTAAGTATAGTTTTATTAATTTTGAACCTTAAAAAGTCAAATTTTGTATAGTAGTGTATTATGTATCATTTAGCGTGATTTGATCGTTTTTATGGTTAGACTATATTTAATATGTGATTTACATTACTATACTATACTGTGTAAGATAATTGTAAACTTTACAATAATAATTTTTACACTAATATTTTAGCATATTCCCAATATTAAAGGGTCAACAGCCGAATTTTTTATTTTTTTTTTGTTTAACGTCCGACTGTTCTACAATGACTGCTAATGCAGACGGTGAAGGATGAAATGATTTTTGCAACGTATGAAAATATGCCGTGCCTGAATGGGATTCGAACCCAAGACCGCATGATGAGAGGCGAGCACGTTACCAACTACGCCAACAGCCGAATAAATAAGAAAAATAAATAAATCAATTTTTTTTGCTATTTTATAATCAATTTAGAAATTTGGCTATAGTTGGTTTGGAATATTGGAAAATGTTGAATATGAGCTTTGTTATCATCTCTCCATCACAGCAATGAACGTCCGCGTCCCCGTGACCCTTGTTTCTATCCACGGTTTCCATATTTTAATAAACATTATTCCATCGACCTTCCGTGGTTCTTTCATTATGGTGTGCCCATTTGTATTATTGTTTTCACTTTTTCTACAAACTCTTTCTACAATCTTTTGCACTTTGGAGCATTTAGTTTTCAATGTAGCAGTGTTACCTTAACATAAATCTTTCCATGATTCGTTGTGCGTTTACTAACTTTCTCATACTTTCCTTAGTAAACAACCCAAATTTTCGAACCGTTCGTTAGTATTGGGAGCACAAATGAATCAAATATTTCCGTCTTCAAGATTTCTGAGATAGTCTAATATCTTGGAATACGATTCAATCTCCTAATCGCAGCGAAATCCAACCACCTTCGTCTATTACCTTCCACCGTTTGGTTTAGATACATTATCACTTAAAATGTATACACTGAAAGAAATGTAAGGAATGAAAGCTACTTAAGTAAAATTTGGCCTGTTAGTGTAACGATCAGTACAACTGGCTTCTATGCCTGGGATCCTGGGTTCCATTCCCGATCAGCTCTGGCATTATTTCATCTATATGACTATTGAAGGAAACATAACCAATTGAAACTTCTTAGATAATGGTCACAATTTATTTAAGATGGTTTGCTTTAACTGTAAACCTCATATATTTTCCTGGATTTAGAAACTCTTTCCATAGTTTTACTCTATGGAAAATTATACCGCACAAATATAGCACATAAAACAGAATTATACCATGACAAGTTACTATTTGCGTTTCTTTTATAATTTGAATTGGCAATTTATTGTTTAAATATAAATATGCAAAATGGTTTTTTAAGATAAATTTGATCAGTATAAAATTCAAATATAAAACGACGAGTATATTAAGTGACACTCCTAGAACCTTTGCTAATCGCAAATTTTGTAGAATATATGAGAAATTAAGACATTCTAGTTCAATTCCCGGCTAGCGTTTGCAAATTATTACAAGTCAAAACCCACCGTTACATAAACCATCTTAGTCACTAATTACCAAGCTGTTGATACAACTTTAAATAAACTAAAAAAAGACAATAGCTTTCTGTTTCTCTTACAATATGTTTGTTTTTGAACTGTTTATACTGATACGTCTTTCCATTGACAGTTCAAGTTGTTTATTTCAGAATGCATAAATGTTTTGATACTAAAATATCAAAATTATTTCTGTTAAGAGTATCTTCGCCGGTAAAATCAAGACAGTACCTTATTATAAACTGATTTCTATTTATTTAAAACGTCTACAAAATTTACTCGATAACAGCAAACATTTAGAACATTTCTGTGAAACATCACCCTATTAATATCATCGTACTGTACCAAAAATTTATTTAATATTATACATTCTAAATATAGAAAATAATTTAAATTCAGATTAGTGTCATAAGATGATAGTAGATGACATTCAATGTTGCATGTAAGCTACACGTATTACTGCATTATTTTAATTGAACGTCTTTTTGAATTAATCTGTTTAAACTTAAATTTAATACACTTTTTTCTTTAGTACTCATGCTGTAAACATCCGACAATAAAAGTTTACACGTTTTAACCCATACTTAAAATAAGTTATAAATACACTACTCTAATAAATGAAAAAAGTAAACTACTGACGTGAAAAGTGCACAAACTAGATGCAGTATAAAAGTTTAAAGATGGTCTGTAATACAGTTGTAATGGTAGTAGTAATACTGAGTCTATTAAGTTTTTTCACCATTCAAAGTTTACTTTGTATTTTATGATATGTCAGTCTGACTTTATACTTTGATTTTAATCTAACAACGTCAAATTTAAAACTTTGTGCATTTCTTCACTTGTTGTTGTCATTTCTATTTTTAAACAAAAATGTTTCCTCTGAATTCTATGGTTTTTAACCTGTTATGAGTTGATTAAGAAAATATTTAATAAATACTGTTCATAATAATTTTAGTAATAATTCTGTTTAACAGGGTAGAATAATCTTTACTAAGTTACATGGAAGTATTTTCAAACGAAATTGTAAAGTTTTAAATTAGCGTTCTATTTAAAACTTTTGTATCTTTCTAATTCAAAAAAATATTTCAAAAGAGTTTCGTCTTCTTATTTAAAGATGGTTTCCTTAAAATATATATTTAAATCTTTGCTAATTATCGGAACAGTTTTTATGCTTTTGTAATTTTATATCCTAAATAGTTTAAGTTGCTTAGTGTTTTATTGGAGGACACCTAATGGTTTGTCTTTGTCGAAATTTAAAGGTCTAATTACTCTGCTAAGTTCTTGTTTCATTGATCATATATACATAGAACTGTATGTTAGCACAACTTCTACATTTCATCACTTCTGCTGGAAGTGATAAAGGAGAAAGGTATAAATATCTGCTGATAAATTTTTAATAAATTCATTTGGTTGTCTATGAAACTTGTAAAATTGACTAAATTATTTGTTTTCACTTTCTATTGTCCTGGGGTTGGTTAGGTCATCAGCCGAAAGGCTGGTTTGAACCTGTAGAGATTTTACTAAGTAAAACGAGGAGTGAGGTGGTTTACCATTACCTTCCTCACTGAGTGGAAAAGTACGCTTACCAGCATGCCGGGCCCTCTGAAAAGCACATTTTCCACTCTGCAAATGACACCTTCACTTCATTAACCACAGGGTCTGGCTGTATAATGAAATTCATTACTTTCAGAGGAGATATCTCTGATTAGTATCTTTTACATCTCTACCTCTTCTGTTCTTAAATGATTCAGTCATTTAATTGGCTGACCATGTGATAAGAAACAGAACTATTTATTTTAGCCCTGCAACGAACAGATTGAATGTTAATAATTTAACACTCCACCTGTCTGTTATGGGCGTTATGAGATGAATATGATAAACAGAAAATAAATCTCTTAGAAAACCAACAAATCAAATGCTTTTATTTCTCTTCAATTCTATTGTCCTATATGAATATAAACGAACTAAAATAATGTTTTAATGTTAATATTTCGAAATTGAATATTCACCAAAATACAAGTTTTAAACCATAAAAACATGTTTTCACCGATTGATCTTTGTCTAAATAAAATATTTCAAGAACGGAAAAACGTATTGTGACAATAAGAAGGGCATGGTTCGCGAAGTTTCTAGTGAAATGGTAAAATATTCATACATTGGTGAAGAGTAAATAATAGAGTGAAGGAGTAACAATCGGACGATAGTAACAATAAAAGTATGCCTATTTGTAAAAGGGTATTTTTGTACAACTATTAATGTTAACAATAGATTTTTCTAGCACTCATTTATAAAGGGTTTTTTGTACCTTATTATTTTTATCGAAGTTCGGTGTTTTTCAGGAAGATTCTTTTTGATTCACTAGAAAAGAGACTCCCGAGCGCGGTCAGTGAGTTAGTATTCGTTTGATCTTTGACGAGTGGCTATCGGGCTTAGTGCAGGGCACGTTCCGAGCATTGTGTTGGTCAACGATTGTTATACTGTCTTTGTTTGTGTGTGTATTGTGAAAAGTCATTGCGTATCTGTATTAAATTCAGTTTTTGTGTATTCAGTTGCATTTTGTATGAGTATTCTATAAAATTGATTGTAAGTAGTGCAAAGTAAATTATTAAGTTATTTATTGTTTATTATTTATTTTAAGTAAATTATTAAGTTATTTATTGTATCACTTCATTATAATTAGTTTATTATTTATTTTGTAAGTCTTTTAGTGTAATAAATATTTGTAATTGTAAACTTTAGTGTATTATTTAATAATCTAGATCCTGAAACGGACCTTAGCGATAAGTGTCACAGTATGATCTTAAAAACGTGGAATTTACGTTAGGTACCACTAAGGATCCAGCACAAAAATTTTCATTAAAAGTGGTCAACCGGAAGTGGTAATTATTCATGCAGTTTTAAAACTTTTCCAATTATCTCATGAGCGTGTAATAATTTATTTTAATTGCCTCATTTACAAAATTGTTTATGCTCTACAAGATAGGGTAAGCGTTATAATGTCCGCTGAAATTTTTGAGGGGCTGTTCTCTCATGGTAAATAATGGGCTTTTTAAGATTGTGCCCTAATAAATATGAATTTTTGGGTTAAAGGCCAAAATTATAATCTAAGTTGTAAAAAGTTAAAAACCTAACAATTCTATTTGAAGAATTATTATTTGTTACAACGTTTAGTTGAACAGAAATTGGTGATTTGACTTATTTTAAGTCCTTCAAAACGTTGATTTTCATTTAATCATATTTACTTAGGATAAAAATTAGGCTGTTTTTCATATTTAATTGTTTACTCATGGTTAAATATGAGTTATATGTTATTTAATTCCATGCATCAGCAAGAGAAAGTTATACGAGTATTTTACAATAGATTTCTGACTATACTTCTATGAGGCATCCTCAAATAATATAGTAAATGTTGTATTTGAGACGGAAACTGGAGCTCCAGAATACCCAATAAGAATTTATAATTGGAAAAATAGAATTTTTAAAAAAATTACATTTCGTATTAAAATATCTGTAGTCTGTATTCAAATACATAAAAAACAATTTAAAAAATTGATTGGCTGATGGATTGGGTTGTATTTGGATTTGGGTTCAAATGCAGCGTAGCAGTGATTTGTATTGTAAAAATGTTCATCGTAATAGAATATTTGATCCAGAATGAACAAGGCAGTAGAGTTGTTTAAGTCTGTGGTTAGGTAATAAACGTTTGTATTGATGTTTTCTCAATTTTATCGTCGGTCAAGAGATAACTCGAAGTATTTTCACACGTTTCTGTTGTACCTTAAAAATTTTAAATTACATACAAAGTTTTTAACGTGTTTTCTCAATTTTAATATTCGGCCAAGCGATAATTCGAGGTATTTTACACACGTTTCTCTAGTAAGTTAAAATTTTAAAGTAACACTGTTTCATTCAAAATTTTAAAAATTCACTGAATTAATAAAGTCCAGTATTCAGCATACATATAAAAATCAGCAAAAAAATATGGATATTTAGTTTTTAAAATTTGTAAGAAACATAATAGTATATTTTCACGATAGAAAAAATTACATGATATTTGTATTTTTGTAAAAAATATTTTTGCATATTAGTATACGATATTATTTTTAAAACGAGGAGTAAGCCTACTACAAGAGAATTTCGCTCACTGCTGAAACAAACCACATTAATGTACACACACGCACGTTTAGAAGTTAGGAGGTAGATTTAAGAGTAGAAAAGCCGTATTATTCAACAACATTAAATGAAGTAAAGCTGTAGCTATATATCAACACAACCCATTTTGCGTTTCTACAATTGTACAATTTTGCACACCTCGACATTGTTTTTGCACGAATTTGCGAAATTGCCTCCTCAGCTCATAATACTACTGGAACAGTCAGCCTTATATTCTATTTTCAACCGAAGTAGCATACGTTTCTCTAACCTAACCGCCCTTACTTTAAATACATTACCATTGAAGATTAAGCATTAGTTAAAACCTTGACCGAATTTATTCTTATTCTTTTATTTTAATTTGTGACTTCCCTCTCTCACTTGAACGCTTTCATGCTTTTTTCCTTCTGTATCTTCCCGCTCTTCTCACTCTTCATAATTTCTCTCTTTTCTACACGCCCTCTTGCTGACTTCATTTCCCTTTTCTTTCTCATTCTGAATCTCATTTCTCACCCGTTCACACCCTCAAACACACACATCTGATACACTTGCACGATTCTTAACGTAATGGATGGCTGCTTTACATGAATACGGAATTCAATTAAGCTTTTTATTCATTACCCTACGTTCCTTTTAAATACTAGAATCTATTAAATGTGAAAAAATACATTCATTCGCTTGCCCTAATTTACTTTTAATTACCACCCACTCTTCTTTTTAATTTCTGTGCACATTTCTTGAAACGGTTTATCGCTATATTGTTCTTTTATTACAGTAGTTACTTATTTATTTAAACAATAACTTTCTATTTAACGGTCACATTAATTTAAAAAAAACATATTACTACCTGATATCATTGTTTTTCATTATGTATATAGAATCTATTTACATCTTTTATAAACACTGCAATACAATAAATTTCAAATTAATCTGATAATGTAATTTTTAACAATGTTTGTAGAATAATACTGTTTTGTCTGTTAAAAAAATATTTAAATGTTTTTGAAGGCGGCTGACGACACTACGGAGTTAAGCCCGAAATAATTTGTCATAGGCACCTGTGACAAATTATTTCGTGCTTAACTCTGTAGTGTAGTCAGCTGCCTTAAAAAAAAAATTAACTTTTTTTTTAATTTTGTAGCAGAATGTCCTAGCTGAAATACGTAGAAAATGGTTTGGTCAAGATGCTATGACGAGGCCTTTGTTTGAGGAGTACCTGAATGGGGAAAATTGGGTATAGTTGGCGGAGTATAGTCGGGAAGCATGGAATTACAGATTTTCTCTTACATCGGAATTTAATTATTGATTAAAAAAAACAAAAAAATTTAATAGATAAAAAATTGGAAAAAAACCACTCTTGTTGTATGTACAGTAATTATGTATTATAGTTGTGTTTAATTAATCGAATTAATCCTTTTACGCAAGAGTCTTTGCCAGTAAGAAACTTATTGTAATGAGAGATAAGAAATGTGTATTTTTATTTTATTTTGTTATTGATTTAAAGTTTGTCATTTATGTTTAGAGATAAGGTCATCTACTTTTAAAATGCATGCTGCTAACCAAGCTGACGGTCTTCGGACTAAGCGGAAAACAATGCAGTTTTGTTTAACAGATGTATTTTATTTTATTGAAAAAAGCATTATTATTATTAATTTGTCACAGTTCATATGTGACAAGATTAGATGTAAACTTACTTAATAAAAAAAAAAACTCTTACTAACTACCGTTGTTAAATTAAGCGGTTACGTCCCACATTAGTTAATTTTAATGTGGGTATTTTCTCACATTAAAATTTGCAAGTAGATGAAATTTGATTAGATATTAACATCTTTGTATTCATTGAGAAATATCTTCAGTATTTATGTAATGACATGTTTTATCAAACTTTTTTTAAAAATACTTGAAGTTATGGGAATAATTAAACATAAGATACTGTTGAAAATTATTGGCGCATATTCTTGAAATTAAATTTGAAGACATTGTTAATAGGCTATTAAACGGTTATAAGCGGTTATATTTAGTTACAAAAGAGCACGTCAATAAAGAATTCAATGGATAGGATAATCAATTAAGTAAACAAGTACTTTTACTTATAAAATAAACAAAGTATAAATACATGCCGACAATACAGTGAATAGAACGAGCAAAAGTACAACTTTTACAGTTTAATAAGCCATTCAATATTTACAATAATGTTGCTGTCAAAAGGAACAAATCTATAAATAACATGAAAATACAGAGTAAAATAATTTAAATATTATTGGGATTCAATTTTTGTTGATGGTTTATCTAAACAAATGATAAATACAACGTAACACGTTTGTTAATGTAGGATTTATTAAAATTTTTAATTTTTTAGTGATCAATAAAATCATTAAACTTCGTGGTAATCTTCAGTAATTCGTATTGTTTTAATTTTACTGAAAATATTGTTACAAAACCATTTGAATTAATTTAACTGTGTTAAGAAAGACAAATAAATAATAATATTAATACTTTATTCTTTTATTTCTAAAATATCAAATTGTTGTACATATTTTTTAACAATTATAATACATTTATAAAAATAGACATTGTACGAGGGGCAAGAAATTGACTACCAAACTGTAGCTAACTTTTAAGCTCTAACTGTTGTAATATGACGAATTTAATGCACATCTGGAGTTGTTTATTTTTGAGTCTATTGAAATAAAAATAAACATCTCCAGCTGATTGAAAAATTAATACTTTAAAAATTATTTAATTTATATTACCAGAAAATATTTAAAAGAGTTATTTATTTAGTTACTAGGCAACTAAGAATAAGAAGGGATCTTTGTAATTTTTTTTAATGGGCGGTTTAACACCAAACTGCTAACATGGATTAAGTTACCGTCCATTCAGTGTATTAATTTGTTTTATTTTGTGCCACTCGAGATATTTGATAGTGTTTGCTAGATCGACAGATTGTTCTTTTTAATCAACTAAATGGAATGAGCTAGTGGTTTCTGAAATTTGACTAAATATGTATCTTGTTTTATTATGATTGACTTATCATTGTTTATGAATGCGATAACTAAGCAATAAATAAATGTACAGGCTTGTAATTTTTATGAAATATATATAATAATGTCCCTGTGTAAGTAAGTAAATACTAAAATGTTGTACACTGCAACTTTATATTAATTATTCTTATATTTATATTTATATTTATATAAACTTCCATTAAAGAAGTACAAAAAGCTTAGAAGAAATTGTGTGTCTTTTTATTTTTTTTGTTATTATTATTATTGTAATGATTCAGGAGATATGATTTGAACTGAACAAGCACATTGATCACATAAGTAAAATGATAATTAAAAGCATCTCTTTTAAGATAGATAGTGGCAGTGATCACACTAAAAATATTTCAATCCCATGTGGGAATAATAATAGTTTTTTCTTGAAATTTGGCATTCTCTTGTGTGAGGAATAAGTAATCACACTACAAGTTTTAGTTCATCCTGTGTGAAAAAATAAAATTACTTACAAATTGGCAAGTCCCTTCTGGAGATAAATATAATCTATTACAAATTGTCGATCCCTCGTGGGGAATAAAAATATTTTTCTTACACTGTGTACTGTCCTTTTATATTCTAGCTTACCCCGCGCGGTTTGGCACGCAAAACATGTGCAGTCAATTTAAAAAAAATAAAGCATGTATAAAATATAGCATGCATACTCCAACGCGCGCGCACACACACCGCGCGCGTGCACGCACACACACACACACATACACAGATTAATCGCTAAAAACATTTTTTTGGGTTCAGGAGGTCTGAAAACGTGTAGATCCGGTGAAAACTCGATTTCGAAAAATCGACATGAAAACAATACTTTCCTTCCTATATATTCATGTAGGCAAGAGAAAGTAAAAGAAATTAAATAACATAATTTATAAACTAATTACACATAATTAACATGGTAATATAAGGCACGTCATGATTACGACGGTTTCAACAGACGCACGATCAGCTAAATGCAGATAACGGGAAAGATTCAAAACAGCAGGCCACAGTAACCCTGCACTCGATAAGGCCGTGTAGTCAAGTGGCAACTGGTGACAGACTAGGTTAACAGACAGCAAAGGGGACTTTTCCTTTGTATTTAAAAAAAAGGAAAAAATTCTACCTTTTTTTAATACCAAGGAAAAATGATTAATTTTCAAAGTCGCCCTTGGAAATGTGGTGTAAATTTGGTAAGCTATTACAGCCGCGGCCGCGAGGTAGAGAAAAACGTTTGGAAGTACCATTTCTGATCGGTGCCCAAAAAGACAGTAAAAAAAATATTCGTTTATTATCACTAAGCAACGGACTTTTACAATGTTGCTATGGCGACACTAGTATTATAAAAACAAAGTTCTGTTGTCATTGATAGTACTGTCCGTACTGCTTTTCGTGGATCACTCCTTTCTAGTCGTTTATCTAAGCATTAATTATCTCAAAAAAAACTTTACATAAAATTAATAAAACTCGTTAGCAAACAAAGTAAAAAAATAATAAAATTAATTTTTAAAACAAAATAATACTTTATAGGAAAATTAAAGCGTAGAAAGGAATACCTGGTAATGTTCTAAAATCCAAATGTTCATGTTGAAATTTCGTTTTAAAACGTATTTATCCTCCATTGAAATAATATAATACATCATTTAAATTCAAACAATTCAATTCACTCGTTGAACATTATTTTTCTTTAAATTATTTCACAAACTGAATTAACATAATTCCTAGTAAAACATTCTTCAAAAATTATTATTATTTCATTGCCTTTGGTTACTTCATAATTTTTTTAACATAATGTAACAATGTAATTACACAACAAAATAAATAAAATCTAGGGCGAGAAGAAATAAAATCTAGGCTAAGAAAAAACAATGAGAAAAATTAGATATAAATGATAAGCTTACATAATACCGATAAAGCAAAAGGGAATTACAGATGCGCCAACACAGTTCCCACTATTCTGAGTGAAATGGCTTGCCCTGTTTACAAATTGGGAACAGTCATGCTTCTGTAGACATTACAGACTTACATTGTTGTAGGAAACTTGGCATCATTGTACTGCTAATGCACACAAGGCTGCATTGTACGGTGGTAACCAACAGTTCAACTAAGAACTTATTTTAAATTTTTCGTTCACAATGAGAATGGTGGACATTGAGAATGGCGTAAGTCCTCGCTTATGCGACTTTGGACAATAACTTGTGTTTGTAATAAGTATGATTCAAATGTCAGTGCTAAGTGGGAGACACACTTGGAACTAACTGTGCCTGTAAACCATACTTACAGGGGAAATTTTTTTTTTTTTTAAATATATACTTTTCTGAATCGTAGGAGGCGGTAGAAACCGAATTTCAACGTTTTACGTTCTGAGGACCACGTGTGTGTCCTCAGTCAGATTTTAGTCCTCAGTACGTCAATGTGTATCAATACCAATGTTTCCCAATAGTCCTAATCACAAACACACGCACAAAAAGACGTTTTGAACATTTGTCCCACAAGTACGTCTCTCAAAGTCATCAAACCCCTTCACCAACTTCAACATCAAATTCAACTTGCTCACATGCAGTTCGCACACATATCCATATTTATTAAAATCTTTATTAGGGCCTTTAGGGTTATAATTTTTTTAAATTTAAAAAATAAAATTAACTGTGAATATAAATACGAATATGCTGCCAAAATTTCATGAAAATCCGTTCCGTAGTTTTGGAAATTAGCCTGCACAATAAACTCGCTTTGTCTTTTTAATATTAGTATAGATTACCGTAGGCCTGCAAATGAAATAACAATGGAAAGGTTCGAATGTGATTAAAATTTGTCGTCTTGACACGCACTGTTGGTACAAATAGGTGTTGACATGCGTTAAATGTAATTGTATAAAATTATAGCGATACCTGTGGTGCTATATGGAAGTGAGGTGTAGGCACTTTCGAAGCGGTAACGAAATAGGTTGTAGGGGGCGGGAATGAGGTTTTTAAGAGCGGTAAAGGGCTGTACCTGGGAGGATAGGCTAAGAAATGCAGACATACGTGTTTTTTTTTTAACGTCCAACTGTTCTGCAATTACTACTGATGCAGACGGTGAAGGATGAAATTATGTTTTTGTAACGTATAAAAACATGCCGAGCCTGAATGGGATTCAAACCCAAGACCGCATGATGAGAGGCAAGGACGTTACCAATTACGTCAATGCGGCCGGCAGATGAATCTCATCACGTATGCAGACATACGTGATGAGATGAACATTATTACCGTAGCCTAGATGGGAGAATGAAAATTCATACTTTTTCAGCTATTTGGAACGGATGAGGGGACCCCCGTTTAATTTTTGAGAACAAACTTACCAGTAAAAGTAATATTAGATACCCAAGAAGGAGATGGTTTCCGGAACAGGCCGAGCTGCCTAATCCACGAAGTAAAGAAGTATAGCTGTTCTGCAATAAAGAATGCCTCTGATATTTCTGATGAAAGTCAAGAAATCGAAAAACATTCCTGATTAAACAAGATAATTTCACCTAAAATTATTATTATCTTGTTAATTTGTTTTTAAAATTCTTTTGGTCTTAAATTGTTAAAATTTAATTTCGATTAGCAGCGTTTCAACAGTAAATCACGATGTGGTATTTTTCTTTTACATCTTTCCCATTTCATTTATACGAGTATATAATTAAAAAAACCAGAAAATGTTTAAGTGTTAAAATAGTAGGTGTTCAAAGGTAGAGTTTAACCATTTTTGGCCGGTTAAGTTAAACATAGTATACGTTAAGCGTACAAGTTGTAAAAGGCATCTCCTGCTCAAGTAACGTTAATATTGGTTGTATCAGAATAGGTGTGGTGTGGTTTAAACTCTATGTAAACTGATCCTTCCTTGTTCGATTATTCCTGCTTTGCATCTAACTAAAGGCTACTTCTAATGATGTACTCTACTCTACACCTAGTAAGGTAGATCTTTTATTCAGCAGGTCTTGTTATCAAGTTCCAAAACTTCCTCTTTATTAAACATTGTTGTTTAAACCTGCACTTTATGCAAAATTATCTACATTACAGAAAACAAGGTAATTTTTTTTTTCTTTTAATTTGTTTAACGTCGCATCAACATCAAGGTCATTAGCGACGACGTTGGGGTGTAACTGTGTGTGATGAGGATGAAATGATTTTTTGTAACGTATGAAAATATGCCGTGCCTGAGTGGGATTCGAACCAAGAACCGCATGATGAGAGGCGAGCACGTTACCAACTGCGCCAATGCGGCCGGCATTGGCAAGGTAATTTTAAATTAGATAAAAAAACTAAGTAGTTGCTTTTCAGTATGTGAATAAATCTATTTGTAGGATTTTAGAAATATTGTAACGATGACAATAGAAGGCCGGTAAAAGCACCTTTTTGAATAATGTTTGACAGGTGTGTGTCGGGCTAGATTTAACTCTTAACCTTTGGGTAGTAAAGGTTTCTAATAGTTGTGCCTACTATTATCTTAAATTAACTTTTTATTTTTTATTAATTTACGTTCCTCATCTTATCCTTTATATTGTTTTAACAAAAAGCAGGAGGTGCAATTTTCGATTTTTATTCTCTGTGATTCCTTATTAAATTCTAAAACTCTGAAGTGGGTATATAAAAGGCTGACTCTTTAGTCAGAATGTGCAGTATTGTACGAGGTATTATAAAGTGAATTTCCGCCGTTTGAAACAGTGTTAATCGGTTCTATTTTATGAAGTAAATTGCTGAACCAGTTGTTTATGTACGATACTATTGTGCATGTGCGAGTAAGTTAGTAAGGGTTCTATTCAGGTAAAGTAGTAATTTGATTGCAAATGGGCAATTTTTTGTTAAAGTTTATTTTCAGCTTTAAGTTTTTAATATAATTTTGTAATCGAACTCGTTAAGTCATTTAATTGTAATTTCGAAGCATTTCTGGAAAAACCAGGAACAATTTAAGTAAGTTTGACTGTTATTTTTGGGGGAGTTATTTTAGTTTACGGTTATTAATTTTAAAATATTTGTGTAATTTTAGACCTGAATAATATAATAAAGATATAAGAAAGCGTTGGTAATATATTTTCAAGTATTGCTTTCCTTTGAGTAAGGAGTAAAAACACATGAGTTTTTATGTAGGCCTAGTTGAAGGAATATGGGACATGAATAAATAACGATAAAGGAAAGGAAAGAAGGACGTTACCCTATAAATTTCAATGGATAGATCCAAAGCTTTTTTAACACGAAATGGCACAGCCATATGCATCCTAACTGCTGGACCGAAAGTTTTTTACTGCTGTCCATGTATACCAAGCTGTTCAATGTACCGACATCCCGAAGTTCCTCACCCGCCTATTTTCAACGGTCAAATAGCCGTCCTTTAAATATTAAAAATCTGTTACTCATTTTTGCACCTGATACTTTAAATAAGTTATTTTAAAGGTCATACGCCAACTCAATGTACCTTATAACTCTCTTACTTTTAAATTGCTTTATCGAATATCAGTCCATCACGCATATTTGTTGAAGCATCAGAGAATTATATGTTACGTAAGTCTTATCTAAACGATTCTTTTAGTTGGTAAATGCTTCACAATTTGCCATCGCTTCCTTCCATAATTTTACTATATTATATGAAATAAAAATAAAATAATTGCTCGTCACAGTTACCTTAAATTTTCAACGGAAGAGCGTTATAATAAATCAGCGGTAAAGATGATGTTGTTATGCGGGGATTTCTTTGTATTGAAACTTCTAAAGTAATTTTGAAGTAAGAAAATAAATTGGTTAGACACAATTTGCTAACGCTTCCTTCCATTTTTACTATATTATTGTATAAAATAAAAAATAAAATAATTCTCGTTGCATTAATCTTAAATTTTCAACGGAAGAGCGTTATAACGAATCAGCGATAAAGAGGGTGTTGTTATGCGGGGATTTATTTGTATTGAAACTTCTTAAGTAATTTTGAAGTAAGAAATTACATTGGTTAGGCCTACTAAATTAATTAATCATGAAATCAATTTCTAACAACTTTTTGAGTTCACTTCTTCACTTGATTAATTTTACCAACTCCTTCCCCAAAATCATTAGGTGATTGATTAGATACGGCTTTATAGTACAATATAAAAAATGTATTTTTTTATTTACCTTCTCCACACTAAACCTTCAAAGGATTAGTGGGCATTAGTTGTTGAAAATTTAGGTAATTTATCAGATTTAATAATTCAAAATGTATCAACATCGATTATCAGGTTTATAAAAAAATTCAAAATGGGGAAAATATTTAAAAAATTTATTTTTTAAAAATCACAGACAAAATACCAATCTGTTCTTCAATGTCAGACTCAGACCTATTCGAATTATACCTATGTTATATCAGTGCTATATTTTTATTGCTTTAAAACAACTAGAATATTGGGCGAATATTAAAAGATTACTGTACAACACAAATATTATAATTAATTCTTAACTGTTCTTTTACCACTCTTTAGAGTTGAGTTCCTGATCAATAGAAAATTGCAGTGATTCAGATTCAGTATTAAATTGCAGTAAGTAAGTTTTTACAAACCATCACTGACACTGGTAGCTACACAAAAACGGCATTTTCACTATGATCTACCCATAGGCCAACAGTTACAACAGAAATATCAAGATACGCCAAAAAAATGCAAGTCAATACTTAAACAACATTTAAAGATTTAGTCATAAACTTACTAGACAACCGACGACATTTATAACAATTCTCCATCAACTGATTTTTCTAAAGAAAATAATTCTCACTTAAAAATATTTAGTACACTAAATTACTTATTTACTTTATTTTTTGCGTTTAATCTTCATTTCCGTACCTAACAATAAATTATACAAATTCCAAACATATTGTGACAATATCGAAGAGGAATGTGCGTTCGAGATGTTTTTAGGGGAACCAAATAATTCATAAAATGTTAAATGGTAAATAATAGTGTGACAAAGTAACAATAGAATTAGTTATAAAATAATATTTAAAAAGGGCTGTGTATAGTAAGGTAGAGTCTCTGTTGCACAATTATTTGTGTAACACCTTTTATTCTATTGTGACTTGTTTACACTAGTTAACATTTTTCCAGAACCAATAAAAAGGATTTTTGTATCTTACTATTGCATCGAATCTTTCTGACTTTCCAGAAACTCCCTGATCTACCTATATAAAGAGAGCCCCAAGTGCGGTCGGAGGGTTAGTATTCGTTTGATCTTTAACAAGTGTTTATTGCGTGTGCTATCGGTACGTTAGAAGAGGTCAACGTGTCCGGGCTATAGTCAACTATTGTTATTCTGTCCTATTGTGTATAATTTTTGTGTATGTGCATTCTGTATAATTGTTTGTAAGTAGTAGTAAGTAAATTATTTAAGTTATTTATTGTATTACTTAATTGTAATTAGTTTATTATATATTTTGTAAATCTTTTAGTTGTCATAAATACTTGTAATTTTAAACTTTATTGCATTAATTATTTAATTTACCTAGATCCCGAAACGGACATTACCGATAAGTGTCACAATATGTTTTCAAGTCATGTTGTTTGTTACATTGTATATGATAACTTATCTATATCATCATTTCGTGTGAACAGATTGTAGCTTTTGGCAGTTAACTAAAATAAAAATACAAAAATTCAATATTTTAACTAGATAAAATTATTGCATTTTAAATTGTAATATTAAGTTATTATAATGACAGTAAAGGGTGGAATAAAAATAAATTAGATTATTCTTCTCCCTCAACAATTCTCTTTTTTTATTGACCTGAATATCGGTTCCGTTTAGAAAAATACCGAACCAGGTGTTTAATGTCTCATACTATGTTAACATACTCGTATAAACCTTGACTCAAAATATTGGTAATAACAAAATGTATATATCGCAGTAGATATAAAAAACATATACATGTTAACTATTTATTTCAAAAAATATTCTTTTCCTAAAGAATATAAGTTAAAAAATTGATGAAAAGAATAAAATAGGAATTTTATACGACTTTCTGACAATTTGTTTTTAAATCTTTTTTCTTTAAATGTCCTGATTCTGACATTTAAATATATAAGCTCGTATGTATGAGCTTTTTTTTAAATAAACCCCAACAGATAGACTATACGTGTATCAAATACTAGCGTCTAAAGGTAGCTACTGTATAAAGATTTATTTCATTCGTTCGAAATTGTTCAAGAATTCAATTGAAAATAATAGACAAATTTTTATATTAACGTTTAAAGATTCATGGAAAAAATCAATGGCTAATATTATGATGATTATTATTAAATAGGTTTCAGTAGAGTACTTTGAGCCATTTACCGCAACCTAAAATATTATTCGTTCCAACAGAATACTTATTCACCCCTATTTATTTAATTTCTATAATAAATCTCATAAGATCATCCGTCCACTTGATTTTGTAATGTCCTTGCTTCCTCGATCAAGCTAGAACTCATAGTCAAAAATACTGTGCGACAATCTGTATCCGCTTCTCTTTACAAATAACCGAAGGAGATTAGTTCTCTTTCTTCAATTTTTATCTATTAACAAAAAATCGTGTTAACTTTCTGTAAAATTCTTTCATTCTTATTTAGACCTAACAACGTCATTTCGTAATTTCTCCCGGAACTCACTTTCATAACTTTTATTGCACTGTCTACAAACACGATACAACAATAAATTATAAGAAGTAACAAATAAATAAATAAATAAAGGAAGTGATAAATCAGAGAAGTAGGCTAAAAGATTTCTTTGTGAAGAAAAATTAAATACGTTTGAATAGTTATTTTTCTTTTTCTTCTTTTTCTCTTCACGGTTTAGGCATTTCATCCTGCTCGGGCACCCATCGTTTCTTCAGCCTCTCGATATTTCTGATTCCTATCGGTTTGTAGGAAGCAGAGAACAGTTTGTGGTCTGCAGCCTCGATGGCGGTTGAGGAAGAAATTAACCGAAGAAGAAAACGGTGGAGAGGTCGAAAGTGTCTAAGGGAGAAAAACCCCGAATGAAAATCAAGTGTGAATCTGTTTAACAGTCTCAAGGCAGAAGAATAGATTTCCAACGATGAATAAAACGTAGGAACCTAGAAAGTGGTCTCCGAATGAAACCCAGGTTGCGTTCAGACGCCCTGAGATAGCAGCCCTGTCACTGATCTATCCTACAAGGCGTTGGTAACGCTTTTAAGGAAAATGAAAATTACTATGAGCCGTTTAAATGGCTTCGGAAATAAGACTTTTAAATAAGTACACATACTATACATATTTTAGTGTGTTCGTATTTGAAGGCGCATTATAAACAGAAAGTTTTACCATAATAAGTCATTTTTATTAATTCTCTATCATTTTTGGATCGATTTCGGTCTCAGGAAGTCTGATTGAAAAAGATAGTACTATACTTGCATAAAGAATGTAAAATTTAGGTTTGAGACATAACTAAATCTTTAGCGGTTGGCGCTTCACTTCAGATCATTGTTCATTCAAAGTCATTTTTATGTTATTCTTTCAGTAACATTATATTTACTGGATTTTTCTTATTTTTAAATCTGATGAATGAAATTATTAAAGAATATATTCTCAGATTATTTTTGACAATTTTTTAACGGATGACTTGCTCTGAAATTGCTAAACATTAAGTAAATTTTATTTATATTGTAGATGTAGTAAAATATGTATTATAATTTAATGTAGCCTTACGATAGGAGATAAAATTCAGAGGGTAACATAGTATGACTCGTATGGAGATATGTGTAGTAAAAAATAAGAAGCAAAATGAAAAAGATAAACTATGTCATACGGGAGCTGAGGAAGAGAGGTGGTACAGAAGTCTGTGGAAAATTTGGAAGAGGAGGAGAAGACGCCCGTCGACGACGTAGGGTTTGTAACTCGTACGTCATCAGCACTATTTTCTCTTATATGGTTTGGTTGTAATGTGCATGAGCAATGCCATTCTTTAACAAAAACCATCACAAACAGATCTAAGTTATGCCCATTTCGTATAATAAAATAATACGCTTATTTTATACATAAATCCCAGCTTTGTCATTTTCGTTTAAAAACCTTTTTAGAGTTTTACTGTCAGTCTTAAATTATTCTGTCAAGAATAGATGTGTTTGACAATGAATGTTTCATATTTATTGGTAACTGCCACCAAATACTGAAACTGCAAAGCTGTTGATTGATGTTATCAATTTAAAATTACTTTCAACTTGACTTGTATTAGCCACTAATTATAAAAAGAATTTTATGAGCTACTTTTGCCAGCCTCTTTTGAACGTATGTTGGCTTTTAGCATTGTTTAATTTATACACATCAATATTTACTAGGGTTTGTAAATTTATAGGCCTGAAAAATACATTTTAAGTTAAATAATGTCAATTACATTCCAATATTACCTTGAACTAAAACGTACGTAGCAAACCAAAAAATATTGACCAAATTATTTCGTAGGACGAAATGTCCAGCCAACTATCCATAGCGAGCATCCATAGAGATCGGAATAGTTCAGTACCTATATTGAATGAATATAATAAGTACGTATTAACTTAAAAAAAAAAGTTATATTTACGGACATTTTGATGAAAATTATAAGTAAAAGTGATATACGATTGATTTTCCTTTTTATGATACAAATTTCTGAAACTGTATAGTTTTAAAAATTAAATTAAATTCAATGAAAACCCACTTTTTGTTATTTAGATACACCGAATTTACCAGGCTACCAAAAACGAAGGCACCATAGAAAATGGAGGAGATTCACTTAATCATAATAGTTACCGAATCATTTCAGAGCCAATTCTAAATTAAATAAATAAATTTAAAAATTATAGTAAATTAAATTAGCTACATTAATTCTATCTGGCGTTTCTATCTCGATTCCGTTCTTAATAAGAAAAGTCATATTCGACGTTTATCATCATGTTTACTAGTTGTACAGTTTTTAATTATGATTTCGAAAGTAAAAAATTATATAAACTCAATGTCTTTTGAAAGCTGCCTTTCTTGTGAAAGTATCCGTGAGGTTAATAAATTTCTTTGAAGCTTTAATTTAACTTCTTTCATCAGAATTTAATTTCTAATGAATCTGAAAGCAAAAGCAGTTAAGGCTTTTGTTAAATAAAATAAAATAATAATATTCATAAAATAATTAAAGTAAATTCTGTACTTTAGAAAAGAATTTCCGCAAAATAAACAACTTTTTAAGAATAGATAGTAAAGTAACCGTAGCGATCTAGTTTAGAAAGACTAATTGTAACTCTGCATTTTTAATGTGCAAGGACCTTTAATTAAATTTCCGTACTTTCCTTCCTTAATAAGAAATAATATCATTTCCACTTCACAATAATCTACCTAAGTGTAGCGAAGAAGCAAAATGTTGTCTCAGAAAAACAAAATTCCCATCAGAACCAAACTTAAAATTTAATTAAATATTTTTAAAGAATACACAGTCTACTTTTATTAAACTTTAAGTAAACTTAACTTTAAAAAAAAAATCATTCCATCATAACCAATAAAATGTAATCCACTCAATTAAACTTTTTTTTGGTTTTCCCAGAGTATATTCTTAATAAGTAAGCACAATTCAATTTATTATATTATCTAACTTAGGTGATTAATTTAAATCTTATAATGAATTAACATTATTAGTTCCAGGTTCTTTCAGCATCTGGTTATTTCTCATTGCTCTCTAGGAGATCAAACTCCCTGTTCACTCAAATCTGATATTGTTTAAATTTCTACTCCTGCCTATTTGTACTTAGGGAGCAGGTATTTGGCTTCTCTAAACCCTCTGCAAACATGAAGTCACAACGCTTTCAATCCAAGTGCATAATGATTATTGTGACTCACCTTAGTACGTACGTAACGAAACGTTACATAACGACTTAAACACATAAAACGGTAACAAAATCAATTGTCAATCTTGCAGATAATCAAAAAATTCCAACAAACGAAAACCGATTCATACGAAACGTCTACGTGTTACATTCACTCGGTAATTCCCCAAGTAGGCTTCACAGAATATGGAGAGAGGAATTCTGTAAAACATTACCTACATGAGAGTTACTACTAATGCTGTTCTCCTGTAAGTAATTTACGTCATATTTTCATCCTACATCGCACAACGAAATCCTCAAATTTACTCGTTGCATCTATATACAATTTTGAATAACATTAATAAAGTTATAATTATAAAATAAAAGAGCAGCAATGGAGATATAGAGATTTTGGAAATGTAAACATTGAAACAATTTTACGCCGGCCGCATTTGCGTATTTGGTAACGCCTCGTCTTTTATCATGCGGTCTTGGGTTCAAATCCCATTCAAGCACGGCATATTTTCATACGTTACAAAAAATCATTTCCTTTTTCACCGCCTGCATTAGCAGTAATTACAGAAAAGTCGGACGTTAAGTCAAAAAAGAAAAAAGAAGCAATTTTAATAATTTTATAATATATGGTAATGAGAATGGTGTTTTATCTAGTGTAAATTAACCTATACAATTTTGGGATGTGTAAACTTAAAAAAGGATGAAAAGGTTTTGTGGAATAAGGCTTGGAAAAGATGAAAAATAGTAATGAAAAAAAAAACAACACGAAATAAATTCATATAACCTGGTTGTTAGTTGGCCGACACGATGTACGAGTAACAAATAATAAAAAACCAAAAACTTATTAAAATAAAAAACTATAAATACCAGCTTTATTAGCCTATACGAAGAAAAATGACAAAACCTCTAACTTCATTTGTACCACCCATTTTATTTCAGTCTATATTAAGCAAAGTTTAACTGACCTCTTCTTTAAAACTGAAGAGTATATTGTGTCATAAATCATATTAGTTGAGGTAGACAGTGCGGGGATTAGTCATCAAGCGAGCCTTTCGGGATTTGACACTGAAGGCGGTCAGAGGACAGATCCTAATGATGCAATAATTCTCGGGTCATATTAATCATACTTTTACGTAAGCCATATAATATTGAAACAGTATTTAATTTAAAATAAAATAAATGAATAAATCTCTGTTTTGTCTTAAATAAATTGTGCGATTGATATCACGGATCTTATTTGTATTAGACAAAATTATTACTTTCCTTTCCTGAACCTCTTTGTTTCGGCTGTCACAGTTCTATCTTGGGAGCCATTCTCTTTGGCAATCAGAATTTATGTTCACTCTGTTGAAAAAGAAAGAAACAAAAGGAAAAATAAAGGGAGAAAAGAATATCGTGTCATGGAGAAATAGAGTGATACAGAAAGAAAAAGAAAAATAAAAGTTGCAAGAATAATATTATGGTATAAAGAGATATCGTTACTTGACAGCAGGAGGTATAGTAACAGATCGCGTGTTCTTGACACCTGCCCATTTTCCATAGCCACCTTGGGAATCAAATATTTAAGTTTGCATTCGCTACCTAAATATTATCGGCAACATTTATAAAAATTTTTTTGTATTATTTCTATTAATCAAAAATGCACAAAATAAAAAGTTCAAATTCATTATTGATATTTTTAGAAGTGCAAAACACCGAGAAAAATATTAGTACATCTCTACTGGCTGTTGCTCACTGTTAAAGGTAGTATTAGATTCTCTTAATAACGGTGTCAAATTTAATTAAAAAAACATTCCAAACGATGTTCACTCAATTCTCCTTTCAATTTCACTCCAATATCAAAATAACTGAATCGTTTTGTGAAATTCTTTTGAAATGATTTCTATGCTTTGCTAAACTCCTATGTCAGTTGTCAGTTTTCTGTGTAACAACCTTACATTATTTGCTTTTAACTTACAGTAACGTATTCATTTTGTAGAATAATTGTATAAAGAAGCTTTAGCTTTTGTTAAGGAGTTTTATTGATTCAAAAGATGTTGTGTGCATATAATTACCATCATTTGTTGTTTAAATTACGGTTGTCACATTAGTCCCAAAAAAGCTCCCTATATTTTTGTATTACAAAATTTAACGAAATTACAGTCTATTCAATCATAACTACAATACGTAATTGGAGTAAAAAAAATAAAAATTATTCACATCAGTAATCCAACGATTACAATTTGAAATATGCAGCATTATTTACAATTATCACTAATTTTATAACAAAGATGTTTAATCTAACTTCCAAGAACATGTCTATACTTACACAATATCACACACACACAGGCGTAAATACCAGTTTACATACACCGTATGCTTATATTTGAATCAGTCATTTAATAAAGTACATAAGTCAAAATTTTACATAATATATTCTTTAGTGTATTTTAGGATTACCTGAACACATCATCCCTACAAAAATCACATAATTTTGACTTTTCTTAAGTAGTAATATAACACTTAAAGAAGGTGAATCCTAAGTGTTATATAAAGTGCTTCCTTCTAATAAGAAATGAATGTGAATGATTTTTGAAGCTTAAGCTCTACTTTCTATTGAAAGAGGCTACACAAAGTTTCTATGTAAAAAAATCTTTTTAATGGAAGATAATTATTGTTTGTGCGACGATAAAGAACTTAAATAGCCATGTAAATCAAAATTTTTATTTCTTAAGTTACGAATTTTAATTTTTATGATTGCAAAAAGATATTTTTTTGACACTTTTCATTGAAATTTAGTATCTGTTAGTATATTAATACAACAATTTCTAAATGTGAAGCTAATGTTTCAAAAGTTGATTTACTTAAAAATGCTTGCAGTCTTAATCACAGTCCTACAGTTGGCCAAGAAGTTCTCTTGGCCAGAAACGCTTCAAACGTCTGCGCTGAGCAGCCGGCATCGCCCTAGTGTACATGTTTTGTATGAGAGGGTTGTCATGAAATTCATATTTGTCATGCATCGTCTTGCATAGTTGTTTCGTGACATCAATTACGTATGGGATTTGAAGTCTTTGTGTAACATTGAGTTTGTGATGTAAAAGGGGCATTGCGTTATAGTTCGTAGAATCTTGTTCTGAATTGCTTGTATACGTTTCCTGTGTGAAGGTTTAGCAGATCCCCAAAGTTGAACTCTATTTGTCCAGATTGGTCTTAAGACTGTCTTGTAGATTGTTAATTTGTGTGACATGTGTAATTTAGAACGTCTATCGAGGAAGCGTTTCAGTTGATAGAAGCGTGTTTTAAGTGTAATGATAGAAGTTTTGATAGAAGCGTGTATTTTAAGTCACAAATATAAACTTATGAAATAAATAAATGAATACTATTGTATAACAAAATTTTTCTTCAGGTCTAACAACGGATTTTACAGAAAACGTAAGTTAACACTTTCAATTTATTTTTCTTTCTAATTTATTTTAGAAACACCTGAAGTAAAAATTTTAAACTTTTGTTTAAATGAGTGGCTTATCTTTAAAAAGACAAAAGTATACATTTTTTATTAAAGAACAAAGAAATTGATGAATTTAGAATAATGGTTTATGTAATTTGCTTGTAAATATAGAATGGATTGAGTAACGGGTCTTTGTTCAATTTTATACCAATTCATCATTAAAAAGGATTTTTATTGTTACAAGAAATATTTTTCCCTTGAATTTATAATAAATATTAAATTTACACATAAAAGTTTATCTATACTTATCTTTCTATTACCAATACCAAAAACATTAAAAAAAACCGAGAAGAATATTAAAAAACAATACCGTCAGAAGAAAACAGACAACGTTCTTGCAAGTTTGGTTCACTCAAACATTTTAGCTCAAATCAATAACGTACAACTCTTCTGTTTAAAAATCAGATGAAACTTTCAAACTACTTGTATGTATTTACATTGGCTACTAACCCGTATAGGTAAACAAAATCTTGTTAAAATCACCCTAATCTTTCTAAAGACATATAAAATTAAACTGAAGTATTTTATCTCTGTACAGCTAACTGCAAATTCAGTGAATTTAAAAATTATGAAGAAATTTTATAGAAGAGGTTGATAAAATAAACTTAATGTTCGGTTAATAGAACGGACTTACAGTTACCCCAACGAGTAGATAACCTTCGCTATTTTCATTCGCCTTTTTGTTTAATTCATTTTTGTACATTTTACAGTGCAAATTAAAAAGAACAAGTTAAAAATTTACGTAATACATCAATATTTTTGCTTAGAATTCATAAGTTTTTTTTAGAGATATATAACAACGGAAATCTAAAGAGCAGTTGTTACCACATTTACAGCATTACAGTAGATGTAATCGAATCCAGTTTTCAATTAAGGTAGTAAAAATAAATTGAACGTTAAATATTTATTAGAACAACAATTCATATAACTGGATGGTAAACATACCGATAGAAAACAAGCAGCAGAATGAATACGTAACATTGAATTTGAATACAAAAACAAAAAGTTTATTTATTTATCAGTGAAGTGGCATTGTGTTGAATACGGTCATTGAATTTGTTTACACAGTTATAATTAAATTTCAAATTTCCTTAATCAATTTTTATTGAATTGTTTCATTAAAAATGTAATATTCAGTAATCCATTTAAGCTAATTTAATAACTCTCAATGTCAGTGCATTGAAAATATAATTTTCATATTACAAAATTTAATGTGATCTCATTGTGAAATTAACCATACTCGGGAGATTTTATTCCCGATTGCCATTAGTTGTATTATTATATTGCTTGACCGTTCACAGTAGCTCTCATAGAAGGTTGCATTTTATTTTTTATTTGTTTTAAAACCTCTATACTGAGCAGGGAACGTTAATACAACCAAACCGTTGTTAAGGTAACAGCCGATAGGCTGGTTTGAACCTCTAGAAGCTGTACTAAGTAAAACGAGTAAACTTAGGTGTTTACTTTGCCTTCCTCACTGAGTAGAAAAGTATTCTTCTCAGCATGCCAGTACCCTTTGAAAAGCATCTACTTTCGACCGTGGAAATGACACTTTCACTTCATTTACCACAGGGTCTGACCGTATTATGATGAAATTCATTAATCTAAGAGGAGATAACTTGGACTAGTGTCTTTTACACCTCTTCTGTTGTTATATGCTTTAGTCATATAATTAGTTGACCATGTGATAAGAAAAAGAACTATTTTATGTAGCCCTGGAACTAGCAGATCGAGTGCAAATAATTAAACACTCCTCCTGCCAGTTATGGGCGTAAAAATAAACTAATACAATCGTATGAAAAGTCCTACACTATTTTCATAACCTATAATTTTCTCTGTATTGTCCCTTTCGTCGCTAAGAAGATCAAGTGGATGAATGTGAATGTGCTATGAAAGTTTTTCTGTAACTTAGATTTTATTATTAATAAAGGGGTTTAGTGCCTATTTAGTTACGTAGATGATAAAGAATTCTTTATTTCAATACAAAGAGCCTAGTAAAGGATGAAGGAAACGTTTTTATCCACGGAGATTCTTCTCTTTACGGAGGTTGGGCCGGCCAGTGATGAAGTGGTCAGGGCAACATGCTTCAACGCCAGAAGTTCCAGGTTCGATTCCGATCAGATCTGTCAATTATTATCACTCATTTTCATCTCCCTATATTCTATATTCCTATTAAAAAATCTATTAGTTGTTTATTGGAGTTGGGGTTTAAGAGGAGACTGTCCTTTGCATCCCCGCCAATGTTAAATCTGCTACTTTTATGTACTTTTTCATAGGATTGGTAAAGGATAGGGAAATTAAACTTTACACACCTAAGGTGTCGGGTTTCCTCTCGAGCTACTGACATTTTTTCAATTTAATCTTTGGGTCATACCATTTAAAAAAAAAATTACGAATAACATAAAATATTTACAAATTATTTTCTTCGTTTTTTGCGTATTACTAATTTTGGGAGCACCTGAGAAAGTCATAAAAATGTCGGTATATTTGAATATACAAGATAATTAATTGCTAAAAATTTCAGCCTGGTAGGTTTATTGGTTTCTGAGAAAAATGTACCTAGTGTTAAAAATCTAAATTTATGAGAAAACGTAAGAAACAAGAAGGTACAAATCAAAAACAAAATGTACTCAAAAAAGTAACTTCCCATCAACAGTTGTTTAGAGAGCTGAACCAACAGCTAAGAATACAAAAAACAGTAATGCAGATATTTTCTCTTTACATTACAACGAGCAGTATAAAATTGTGAAAAATATTCGTTCACGGTAACAAATAATTTTTCTGTGTAAACTTGATAAAAACTTATTTTTTCATAAAAAAAATATTTTTTTGACGTAATTTAATGTATTTCAGGTAGATCTAGGCCTAAAATATTGAAAAACATATAAAACCAAATATTAAAATGTTGAATTATAACCATTGTGCCATCTCCCCTTAATTAACCAAACTCGATCCTTCGTACTATATTATTATAAAAACGTTTTTGTTGAGTATTGGCACTGGGGTTCAATAAACATGCTCACTCAGCTATGGTCTTCCTACGTCTGTACAAAACTGCACCTCATTCACACGTCATACTTATCATTCTCATCTCATTGGACTTGGGTTTGCTTATTGTTCATAAATTGGACAGATTGCAACGTACACACATTAAAGATTAAAAATAAGTTGTTTATTTTCAACACGGTTTTAAAAATCAATTAATTTATTAAAAATATATGTTACTTGAACAAATAGTAGACTTTTTTTTAACAGCATAGTTTTTCTTTTGCAATCAGTTAATACAATAACTTTAGGCAAATACGAGAAAATCTGAGCAATGTCCTTAGAATCAAAAACACAAACGACACTCAGTAGTGTGTTTGAGAAAGACCAAACTGTGAAGAAACAAAAAATACATCTACACAAAATCAAACCTGATGAACCGTGAATCAACATCCCGAAACACAAAGTGCCGAAGCCGGAGATGACAATGACGATGATAGAAATGAAAAAAAGACGCCAATTATGAGATGCCGGTGATTAGGAGTTGAAGTAGAAAAGATGAAAAAATATCCAAATGACTAATAAAATTGTAGAGGCAAGTCCAGTGGTCTAAAGCGTTTCAGTCTGTAAGTATCCTCGCTGTTGTCAAGGAGGCCAATCGCTAACGGATTCTGATGGTCTGCTAGTTTTTGTAAATGTTTTTCGCTATGTTGTTTAATTTCTTTTTTTATGAAGAGCAGGATTAGGTCATTGTGTAGTATTTCATTTGTTACGTACTTATTTAAATTATTTATTAGGGAATTATCATTATTTATTATTTGTTATTATTTATTACTAAACGTATTTTCGCTATAGGTTTCATTTAGTTTAAACAATGAACATGAAAATTAAATTTTAACGAAGTATTGAGTTCTACTCAGTGACTAACGTTTCAACTTTGCATCGATTGACACGCATGTAAACGCATTACCCCTTCTGCTGCTGTTTTGCTACAGATGATGGCTTAATCAACATAACATATTATCGGAGACAGAGATAGAATGAGACAGAGTGATTGAATGTGAACGTGGAGGAAACAATGTGACATTCATTATATTGACATTCCGGACATAACATGCAATATAACTGATTTACTGACGCATGTAATACCTTGCATTATAAAATATCTCAATTTATCGTTCAATTTACAGTATTCAGTAGTTTGTCCAGCCAGTACCTTCATGTGAATATCTTATTACATCAAACTGTAATAGTTCTAAAATTTTACAATCACACCAAATTCTAAAATTTATCATCCAGTTAATATAAGGATAAGATATTTTATAAAAAATTATTTAGATTCATATTAATATGAACGGGAATTTATGCGCCGTGTAGTTAAAAACTTCAATACGTTTTTAAATTTCATAGTATATTTGATTGAAAGATATAAATACTTTCTGAAGATAGAACAAGATAAAATTTAGTAATTGAGGCAATTTTGAAAAAAATCTAACTAGCCGTTTATGAGGAAATTGCAACAAAGTTAAAAATCATACGAATAAATTACTACGAGTATTTCCGGTTGACTGACTTTGATAGAACTATTCGTGTCAAGTTCCCTTGTGTTAGCTAATTTAAGCTTCAAGTTTCAACTTTGAGCTCTACTCTGTTCTTGAGATGTTTTATTCACAAACACACATCCACACAGACCAATCGCTAGAAAAAACAGGTTTTGTTAGTTCCGGGGTCCTGAAACCTTAGCACATACATCATGTGACAACTCGATTTTAGAAAATTGATATGAAAAAAATAATCTCTTTTCGTATATATTCATTCACATAGGGAAAGACACGTTAAATACAAATACAAAATGTTTAAAACATTATAAATACTTATTCAATTTTGTTTTGTTACCAGAAAGACAAGGAGGTTCTTACTAAATAATTATTTTAAAAATAATGACACATAACTGGCTTGTTAGCCAAGCATAAAACGAATCACTATTGTTATTATAAAACATCCTTTTACATGTAAAATTGTGTCTCTTTTAATTATAATATTAAGAAAAACTAAACAGTTGTAAATGATACCAATTTAGTTTCAGTTATAAATAATGATAAAGTATAGTAAGATGTAGTAATCTCAGAAAAAGTTTTTCTTCTAACAAATCCTTTTTTAAATTACGACATGGAATTAGTGGTTTATATTTCAGGTAACTTATTACATCTCATTATATTAACACTGTAGTGTATGAACTTAAGTTCATACCAGAAGGCTTAAGTTCAGCTAGAAGGCTCAAAAACTCAGTAACTAGTCATTTTCCAGCAGCATCCATTCTTGTTAATACGATATCTACTGTATACCAACTACAAACTTTACAGTAAAAGTAGAACAAGAATATCTTGAATGGTTTATGACATTCATTTAAAGCTGTAAAACTTTTCATAACTTTAAGTTAGAAAGCTCTGGAATTCATTTGAGATCAACTTTAAAAGGATAAAATTTACAATTCAAAGGAGATATATTTATAGACATAGATTTATTACCGCACTTCTATATAATAAACCAAAAGTTACGTGAGAATATTTGTGTTTCATTTTAACATTTTATCATTAAAGTATAAGGTAATTAATGAAGAAATGAATAATCAATCAATTTTCTTTAAAATCTAACTTCAAAATGGCCTTCAGAAAACTTTATGAAATATTCACAGTTTTACATTAATAATCGTACATAAGACTTAAGAAATTTAAATATAATAGCTTACGTAATATATGATCCACTCAGCCTTTTTTTATAATGCTGTAGAAATCATCGGCGTTAGTAGCTATTCTGTTTTGAATGGATTTTTAAATATTAGAAAATTACCCTTAAACATATTGTGAGTAATCTAGGTTCTTTCGAGATCTGGTTGTTAATAAATGACAGACAAATTTCCCTTTTGAACTTATTACAGTTTTCATTAATAATATAATAAATGAGTATACCTTACGTATAACTACTAGTAACTTTCAATTTAACTAAAACTAAATTTATTACAAAATATTATTAAATTTAAGACTTAAACTAAACTTAACTGAAAATAAAAGATGTCCATTTACAATGAAATAATTAATTAATTATTACTTAAAAACTAAGAAATAGTAATCAACTTCTATAGTACGAAGAACTGCTGACTTGCATAACATTAACTACTAAATAACGGATTTTACAAACAAATACACCTACTTCACGTTGTAGAAACATTCACTACCTCACTGAAGATCTGGCCCGTTTACACTATGCACGTGAAAACCAAAAATGTAATTTCAAAATAGTTGATAAATAAACACAAAAATAATGTAATGACACTTTCTATCCTGTTCTACAGAGATCCAGACATTGAATAACAAAAGACACAAACGATTATTAGGACTCACACCTATCATCCATTATGTTCTAGAAGGTCAACGAATAAATACAATCAGCACCAGGTAATAATTTTTATACAATAACGGCGAATGAAAAAACTCAACACAAAACCTATTGGTGTGAAAAGATAATTCTCCCTATTTGTCACAATATTTTCCAGGGTAGGCATGCTACACCAAACGAGCACTACTCCAACATTATGTTGCCAATTAGGCTACCATACGAATTCAAAAGAAAATGCTTTAAAAATTTTCTCCAATAAACTCTTTAATCTTCAGTCATACCTTTATTGAATTTTGCGAGTTTTCAAATGACTTTGCAAAACGACAGCATCAGAAACACGGAGCATTACATTAAAAGTTTTCGGAAACAATATTCTAGTACTATATTTCCAATTTCAACCCATCAATAGACGAAAATTTGCTGCAAAATCTATGATATAATTTCTGTGAGGATTGCAAGTCGTGTAAACCACAATTAACTTTGTTAAAAGCTTAAGTTAAAAATATTTTCAACGTAATATTTACCAGTAGAATGACAAAGTTGTAATATATTTGTTTTTTGTACTTTTAATTTTGTGAAATGTTTAACAAAAGGCTTCAATGTTGCCCGTAGCGGTTTACAAATTAAAGTTTTGCGAAACATCAGTACCCCCAAAGGGTCCCTTACTTATAAAGACATTCACGATTATCTGAATTTGCCAACGATAAAAGAAGAAATCAGAAGATTTCAACAAAGTTATCAAAATGTTTTCTACAACCACAATAATCAATTGATGAACTACTTAAAAAAATGAAATGAACTGTTAACTAATTTTATTACTGTGAAAGAGATTGAAATGAAATCGAGTTAAAGATTTAGTTGAGAGTAATTAAAGGATTTTTAACCGTTTTACCTACATGAATATAATTTTATTATTATTATTATAACCAAATAAATTTTAACCTTTTAAATTTTTGTTTATAAATCATTATTATTAAAATGTTATTTATAGTGAATATAATGTTATGAAGTACTGGTATATTGATGTATATAACTATCATTTTATAAAATATGAAAGAGTTGTATAAATATAATTTATAATGTAATTATACCATCATAAACCATAATTTTTTAAATTAACTGTGTTCTGTTGTTTTATTTACCGTTAAAATGTAAATAGCCTATGTTTTTAGTTATTAAGTTATTTTATTTTGTTTTCTGATACCAATAAATTTTTTAATGTTTAAACTTATCTTTTAATATTAATTTTATGTTATTTTTCATTTAAAACTACTGTGGGTAGTAATTATGTATCGATAATCTTTTTGTTCCTCAATTTGTAGAAAAGGGTCGCTGGACACTTCTCTACTCATGTCAGTTTTATTTCATTCCATCATAACTATTTACTTAAAGTTAAGCATAATTTATTGTAAATTTTGTTTTAATTAAAGCAATCTATCCAAAGTCACATTTCAAAAAGCAATGTCATAGAGTAGAGACATTTTCATCAAAATGTTTAGAGTAGTTGAGTCTTTGTAATATTCTATTTGTTAGCGTATTTTTAAATTATTGTTTTGAGTAATTTGCAAACATCAGAGCTTTAATTACTAAATGCACTAGTAGTGCGATAAAAATTTAGTTTCCAGTTATAAAGAAAACGTTTTTAAACCGATCAATCTTTGTTTATTAAAATATTTCTGAAAACTCTCCTTGTAGCCGATAATCTCAGCCACCTTCCTCTGTGAGGTTTTTTCCTTTCTACCTCTATCTGGTGTTTGATTCATGTTATACGAGTATATTATGAAATAGCGACATATAATAATAATATAATATTACTTAAAGGTAAAGTCCTCGCCACGAGTCAGCTGTTTAAAAGCTGATTTTGGGAAGTTTCATGGTTCGAATCCTAGTAAATGTAGTTATTTTTATACGGATTTGAATACTAGACAGTGGTTACCGATTCACTTTGATGGTTGCGGTTCAATTAATTAACCGTATCTACTCTTTCAGACGTGGTTGGCCTGGATCTGCACAAGACACCACCTCATTTACACGTCATACACATCATTCTCATCTCATTGCGTCATAAGGTTGCTTATTGTTCTAAATTGAACAGATTGAAACGTATACCCAATCATTAGGAATTAAAAAATAATATATTATTGAACTGAGATCCATGTGCTTTTACCATCGTTGTAGGATACTTCACTTAAATGTAATAATACATTATAATTAAAGCAATGCATTTATTGATCAGAATGTCATAGTTTTCTTTCTCCCCCACAGCCACACAAAAGAAAATTTTTATAGAAACGAACACAAATATTTTTATTCTAAAAGAGAGTAAAAGTATTAGAATTGTAATACAGTACAATCTTACACGGTATGTTAATATTATTGCAATATAATAATTTATTAGTAACATAATATATTTAAAGTTTTCATTATGTATTTCAACCATAAAAATAAATTGAGGGTTCATATTGTAAAGGTATACGAATGTAAACCATTTGCCGTTGATATATTATTATATTTCATGTCAGCAATAAATATTTATAAAGTATATTTAATAATAACTACGAATATTTTGATAGTAATAAATTTGTTGAAATTCCAGACATAGCTGAGTTTAAACAGAAATAACTGTGAACCGAACGTTCGGTACCTTGAAAGGGCTGCTCGTAAAAATATTTATAATATTAATCTAACATTTTATGTTATATCGATTGAAATAACTCGAATATTTTTTATGCCGATATATTATATTAAATTTAATGGCAGATATTTTATTAAATTGTGTAACAATTTCACTAAATGTAGCAAACTCGTAATATTGTATCGAATAACGGGACAATCGAATATTTACTATATGCAAACTACCACCTGCGTTGACTTTCCCTGTATTTGTTCTGTGTGGTCAAACAGTTTTCTATTTAATTTTTCTGATCAGGATCTTTTATTTTAATGTAAAAATCGAATCAGATAATTTTTTTAATTAAAATATATTGCACATTCATACGTAAAAAGTGATATAATACAATCTAAAACTTACTTTACTTAATTTATTTTGCATTTGTATAAAAATACTTAATACTTAAAAATTATGTAAAAAATCCAGATATATAATATTTAAGAATATTTTTCTATTTGCTCAAATATTTAGACTACGATATTGTGATTAATTACATTTAGCAGTATTTTTGTGTACCTGAGTGTTTTGTCTTGATTTAAGATATAACTGTAGCAAAATCTCTTGGTGCTTTGTTCAAGATTCCTATTCCAACCAAATCTCCTTAATCTCTTTTGGGGATTTTTTTGGTAGGAGCGGGTATGACAATTTTCTTATTATTGGATTTGTGTAATTTAATAATCTCATTTGTACTTGAGGTATAATTTTGTTAATGGTCGTGTATAACATATCTATATTGAAACCTCGGTGGTACTTCAATTTTCTTTTACAGCAAATGAAATACAGCAAAACAAGTAAAACTTAAGAAAATAAAAAAACCACTGTGAAATTTACGAAAAAACAAAATAAAACAAAAATCAATGGGAGAAATAAAAATAAATATTACGGTAAATTTTGAATACAGTACTGCAGTAGTTGCTTATTGCAGTTTCTATAAGGAAAATTAAAATAATACAAAGATTTCTATTTAAAGTTTTGAGATAAGTGATTGTCTAATAACAGTTTTATCCTCGTGTAGTCTACCCATATACTTGTTGTGGTTTAGGTCAACAACCGAAAGGCTGGTTTGAACCTGTTGGGGTTTTACTAATTAAAAACGAGGAGTGAGGTGGTTTACTATTTCTTCCTCACTGAGTTGAAACAGTAGGCTTATCGGTATGCCAGACCCTCCAAAAACGACTCCCTGTCCACTCTGCAAATGACACTTTCACTTTCATTCACCACAGGTTCTGGCTGTATAGTGAAACTCATTACTCTCAGAAAAGATAACTCTGACTAGTGTGTTTTACATCTCTAACTCTTCTGTTCTAAATAGTTCAGTCATATAATTGACTGACTATGTGATAAGAAACAGAACTATTTTTTTATAGCCCTGGAACCAACAGATCGAATGCAATTAATTTAACAGTCCAGCTACCTGTTGTGGGAATACCCAAATGCTTAATGCTTTCTAATGTCTTCTTTTACTCTCCTTATGATGAAATCACCAAATACGAATTTGTTATTTTTGTACTAGGTTATGTTCAAATGCTTGTCATCGTTTTTGATAGTAATAATTTTAACATTTAAAGGCTAGTGTACATTTAAATGTATACCACCAAATTGGTTTCAAAATCTATTTATAGAATATTATTTGTTTGATTTGGACAGGACAGATTTATTGTCCAACTTTTGTTATTATATGTCCTGTTTACGTGTAAGTGGACGATATAAGGTGTATGATGTGACACGCATGATTTGTAGTAGATTGTTCTATATGTGCCAACGTAAACATTTTGTTTTGAAAGCTTGTATTACATTATATACAATTTTTTTCACCGAATGAACGAGCAAAGTTCCGTATACGTACGTCCACATCGGCCATACGTATTAGGTAGTTGTAACAGTTTGTTAAATTTTTGTTTAATAGTCTAGGGTGATCTACATTGAAAGACAACAAAGTCTTTAATTGGTGATTTAGTGTAATTCATTGTTTTTGTTTGTGCTTGTGTTACTGAATGCAACAATAACAAACGCCAGTAAAATAATTAATTCTATATGATTTTCAAAATTGCAAAACAAAGATTTATATTATATTTTGGGAGGGTGACTAAAAAGGAAATTTTACAAAGGAGATTTTTATTTTTAAAAGTTACCACCATTCTGAGACTTACTATCATGCTATTTCGAATGAACTGTTCATCTTCTATGTAAGTAAACATTCACAACAACATAAAACTTAAAATTAAACGACTGATTTCCTAAACAAAATCAAATAACGCAACTTACACAATCCGGTTTCAATAAATTTTTAAATTACTTTCACTCTGTGATTATAACTATCACAGGGAACTATTTATCAGGGATCGCAACCATTTCAGTATTCTCCATTCATTAATTAATAATTCCTTTTCTTATTTTTCAAAGATTGGTGGTGGTATTACATATTCAAATGTGTGAGCAGCATATAATATATGTACCAGTATATTATACTGGTTGGATGGTAAACGTAGTTGATCTCAAAAGGATAACGGAAGATGTACCAATCATTTAACCATCAAATATAGAGAGCTCCAGAGCTTGGGACATGAAAAATGAATCTATTTATTCGTTAACTCAAACAATTCTGAAGGAGAATGTATGGGGAAAAAGAATCTGGCAGAAGAAGGGTGCGGTGGCTTTGAAATATGAGAATTTGGTAAGGAAAAAACTCAGAAGATCTACAAAGCAGTGCAACACACAAACTGAAAATCCCTATGATGATCACCAACACTCTAAACGAATAAGAATCTGAAGAAGATTACAGCCTTTTGCAGTTAATTTAATCGAAAAGATTTACAAAATAGTTCTTAAACCTAACCGAACTACTGGTCTCCATTTCACATTCTGCTCAGTAGTAGCCTATCATCTAACAATTTTATATTCCATTTTTGACTTATAATGTAAATAATATATTTATTATTATTTGCTTTGTGTGGAGGAGACCATCCCTCTAACTACAAAGGTTGCGAAATATACAAACAGATTAAACAACGAAAATTTCCACCTTTACGCGAAAGAACAGTTACACCACCGGAAACTCAGACGGTCAGCTCAAAATTTGTCACCCAAGTTGTTGCAAAAAACAGCGTCCAGGAAACATTACATCAGACACCTAACGGTAACAGTATTTTAGACTATGCGAGAGCCGTAAAGGGCAATTCTACGCAACCAATCCCAACCAGTCCGTTGCAAACTGATTCGATTTCAAATCTACAACAATCATTTCTAGAACTACGAAACGTAATACAAAAACAAACAGAACAAATTGCGACACTATTAAATTTACTTACAATCGTTGTTTCGAAATTGAATTAAAATGGAGCAAGTATTATATAAAATTGCACTCTGGAACGCCAATGGCTTAAGTCAACATATTCAAGAACTAATCACATTTTTAAACATATACAACATCGATGTCATGCTTTTGTCAGAAACTCATTTCACTAACAGGAGTTACATCAGGTGCAACGGTTATTCTCTATACTTTACTAATCATCCTGATGGTACGGCGCATGGAGGCTCCGCTATATTAATAAAAAATAATATAAAACATTACGAACTTCAAAAATTCGAAACACCTTATCTACAAGCAACAAACATTGTCATTGAGGACGTGCGCGGACAAGTAACAATTTCAGCGCTATACTCTCCCCCACGGCATCACATTACGGCCGCTCAATTTGAAACTTTTTTTGAAAGTTTAGGTAACAAATTTATTGCGGGAGGTGATTACAATGCGAAAAATCAGGCATGGGGTTCTCGTTTATGTAATCCAAGGGGTAGAACTCTGTTTAATGTTGTACAAAAAGATAATTTAGGCTTGTTATCGACAGGTGAACCAACGTACTGGCCAACCGATCGACGCAGAATTCCGGATCTCCTCGACTTTTTTGTTACCAAAAATATAAGTCAAAATTCTATTCGAGTAAAATCGGTCCTGGATTTGTCCTCAGATCACACTCCTATAATCGCCAGCGTTGGTTGTAAACTACAAAAAAAGAAGAAACTCCCTATTCTGTGTAACAAAAACACAGATTGGGCCTCCTTTAAGCGTCTGGTTACCGAAAATATAATTCTAAATGTATCATTAAAATCGCAAGACGAGATTGAGGAAGCGGTTGAGCATTTTAATACGGTAGTGCAAAATGCCGCATGGAAATCAACTACAGACGCCAACAAAAACACTCATGGCAACAGTTGTCCTGCTACCATTCGAGAATTGATAAACTACAAACGAAGATTACGTCGAATTTGGCAGCATAGCAGACACCCAGATGACAAAACAAGATTCAATCGTGCAGCACAACATCTAAAGTACACGCTTCTAGAACTGCGTAATCATTATTTCCAAGACAGGTTGGTTCAATTATCTCCAACGGCAGCTACTGACTATTCATTATGGAAAGCTACAAGATACATAAAACGATCAAAGAAACAAATTCCACCTCTTCGTCTAACGGATGGAAATTGGGCTAGGACCACAAAAGAAAAAGTGGAAGCGTTTGCGGAATATCTGTCCACTGTCTTCCGTCCACACGACGATGATATCGATCGAAAATTAGAAGAAGACATTTTAGAACATCTTGAAGCCCCATTTCAGCTATCACCTCCTATCAAATCTTTCACTCCGGCTGAAGTGATAACTACAATCCAAACGCGCCTGAGTTCCAAAAAAGCTCCTGGCTATGACCTAATTACTGGTGAGGTGTTAAAGCAACTCCCAAGGAAGGGAATTTTACTCCTGACATTCATTTTCAACGCAATTCTAAGGACGGGTTGCTTTCCATCTCAATGGAAAGTTGCCCAAATAGTCATGATTCTCAAACCTGGCAAGGAACCTACCGAAATTACGTCATATAGACCGATCAGTCTTCTATCCGTGACATCAAAAGTTTTTGAAAAATTACTACTTGATCGTCTAAAACCTTTTTTGGAAGAAAGTGTTTACCCGGATCATCAATTCGGTTTTCGTGAAAAACATTCTACGATAGAACAGGTACATCGGATAGTTAACCAAATTCGATATACCTTAGAAAAAAAGGAATTTTGCTCAGCCGTCTTCTTAGACATAGCTCAGGCCTTTGACAAGGTATGGCATTTAGCTCTTCTACACAAAATTAAATTAAACCTGGATCATAATTATTTTCCTATTCTAAAATCATTCTTAACCGATCGTTTTTTCCAAGTGAAATTTGATGATGAGTTATCGACCTTGCACCTAATTCGTTCAGGTGTACCTCAAGGTAGCATTTTAAGTCCTTTTCTATATACGCTATTTACAGCAGATATTCCTGTAAATGAACATGTAACAACAGCAACTTTTGCCGATGACACTGCTATTATTGCATCTGATGCCTCCCCAGTCCACGCTTCTGAAAAACTACAGCAACATCTAAATGACATTCAAGACTGGTGCCAAAAATGGAGGATCAAAGTAAATGAACAGAAGTCTGCACACGTAACCTTTACGATGAAACGAGAATCATGTTCACCAGTAACGTTTCGCAACAACGTAATTCCACATTCAGATGATGTGAGATACTTGGGCATCTATCTAGACAGGCGATTGACGTGGAGAAAACATATATGGACCAAACGGAAACAACTTGGACTCAAATTACGACAACTATATTGGCTTGTTGGGAGGCGATCACAGTTGTCTTTGGAAAATAAATTGACACTGTACAAGGTGATGATAAAACCAGTTTGGAGTTATGGAATTGAACTCTGGGGCACAGCAAGTACATCTAATGTAGAAATATTACAAAGATTCCAATCGAAGTTTCTTCGACTTATATGCTGTGCACCTTGGTATGTGCCTAATGAAGTACTCCATCATGACCTGGGCATACCTACGGTGGGAGAAGAAATAAGCAGTCGGAGTGAAAAGTATTTAACCAAGTTGGACACTCATTCCAATCATTTGGCTATAAATCTTCTCGATGACAATATTGAACACCAAAGACTCAAGAAGGCGAGAATATTAGATCTTCCATTCCGTTTTACCTGATCAAAAATGTTTAACCATCCTTTTAAGATCAAAAACACAAAATTATACTGCGGTTGTCAACTCTTATTTATTAATAAACTAAATCTTGCTAACTCTCATTGATCTAAAATTAATCATCTAATAAATTTTCTATCATCAGTTACACAGATCATCAGTATCACGTTTTCATCCGCTCCTTTTCCACCTTCATTCACTTCATCCGTATAAAAAGAAAAAAAAAATTGTACGTCACCAAGACCAAGAAGAAACCCTTCATCAACTATAACCAAACGATGACATGGAAGCAACGCTGCTGAGTGCTGTCTTCTTCAAGTTTTATTCATCATCAACACATTTACTGAAAGTTTTTGTTAAACTGTTTGTAAATAATTCTTACTGTTAAAAAAAAAAAAAAAAAAAAAAAAAAAAAAAATTTTTTGTGAAAACAAAATGTATTTATTTACTAGCGTTTACATTAAGAATTCAATTCTGCTGCAAGACTGCTTAATCATTTGTTTAATTAAACTAAATAACGTGTGCATGAAACTTAATTGAATTTACTGACAGATTATGTTCAGGTCACATAAATCTATTTCACCACGATCCCAAATCACGCTTAATTTAACTGATTTAGGATTCAATAGATTGAACAAAATAGAATGGAAATTATCAACAACAAATCACTCACGAACACTTAAAACATAGGTTGAAGATAACAACAGTGCACGCGGTTCCTTTCCGTCAAATCTGATATTTAAAATCATAAAATTAGCCCAATTATCTTCAACATAAATTTTGTAGATAACCTAATTAGTTTTTCCTGAAGGAAAAAATGTTTTTCCTGTAAACAATTTATTCGTAAATTATAGTGTAGCACTAAACTTTTATATTACGCCATAAACTTTTTTACAATTGAAAGAAAGTGTTTCCTGTATTTTACCATCATTTACTTCAAATATAAATGTTGTTAAAATTGACCTTCAATGAATTGAAACCCCGTTGGAAAGTTGACTTTTGTCTGGCTTCGCATTCAATGCAAACAAACACTCTTCCCCACGCCCTGTAAGCTCTCTGGTAGATTAACTTTTTGCCGAGTCAGAAATCTGATTTTCAATGTTCAAGTGTTATTGATTAAAAGTACTAAATCTACTAAAACTTTATGAGGCTTAAATTTTGAAGAGTTATACAAGCAAATAAGAGTAACTTTATTTGTACCTAGTAGTTTATCGTTTACGTCAAACTTTGCCAACATTAGCTCTTGGATATTACTCGTACATGTTGATTGGTTGCGAATTTTTTGTTACATTAGCTTTTCGTAAAATTTTATATCTAAAAACTCATTAAGTATCTGAATTGTCTTCTAATTTGTAGACTTAAATTTTATCGTAATTTAGGGTAACTATTTTTTTTAATGTGGGATAAATTTATTTAAGAAATCGGACTTTATGAAAGTAATGATTTAACTAACAATCATTAACGCAAAAGATAGGTTTTTGAAGAGATTTTAAAAGAGTATTCTTCTTTTTATAATATTTAGGTTTTTAGCAGACTTCAAAAAAGGACAAAGTTCTTCATTTAACTCATTTATGTAGCTACAATATTTACAAGTGTAGGAATTCAGCTAAAAGCTATTCATATTGAAAACTCCGAGTCTCTCAAAGTTTTCAATAACTTCTATTATACATAATTAAAATAGCAATACCATTTGAAAGATCTTCCATAAATTTTATTGAAAGTGTCAAAAAATGAAACTTAAAATCCTATGAACACCTGTACAAAATAGGATGATAAACGGTTAACAAAATTAAATCTCTAATATACTAAAGAGCATACCAAAAGTGTCGGATAAATAGTTCAATGGAATCTGAAAGTATATTCAGAAAAACCGAGAATACGAGGTGTGGCTATTAAATAACGAGACTGACGTTGTAAGAAGTTTTATTTTTATTTTATACATAACTTTTTGTTAGCTTCATATACACTCCTTCTCTATCCCTACAACGCTCCATGAGAATTTTTTACAGTTGGAAACAGTACTGGAAGTCATCTTCTGTCAGCTCCTTCAGGACACGTGTCGCTCAAAATTTTTGAAATGAAACTCGCAAAAATGTTTGTACTGACACTTTCTACGCGATTGAAAATGACTCTATTTTTTTGAAATTGATAGTTACGTGTGATTAACGTGGTTTTTTTCTTATTATCTGGAAACGAAGCACCAATCCATGCACTGGAAGAGCTGAATTTCACCAAAAGCTAAAAAAGCTCAAATGAGCAAGTACAAATTTAAAGCAATGATGACTGTTTTTTTATATCCATGGGATTGTGTACCTTTACTGGGTTCCTGAAGGTCAAACAATTAATCAACATTACTACCTTGAAGTACATTCTAAACTACGTCCAAGGGTAAGGAAAAACGCCCCAAAATGTAGAAGGACAAATCATGAGTTCTCCACCAAGATAATGCGCCAGCTCATTCCGCGTTATCTGTCAAGAGGTTCCTAGCCAAGTACAGCATCTCAGTGTTAGAACATCCACCTTATTCACCAGATATTGTACCATTAGACTTCTACCTTTTCTCTTAGGGTAAATCTGCATTAAAAGGGACAAGATTTGAGTCTGTGGAAGCTGTGAAAGAGAAAGCGGCACATGTCCTGAAGGTGCTGACAGTAGATGACTTCCAGCACTGTTTCCAAAGATGGAAAATTCGCATGGAGCGTTGTAGGGATAGAAAAGGAGCGTATATTGAAGGTGACAATAAGTGATGTATAAAATAAAAATAATTTTTTTTACAACGTCTGTCTCGTTATTTAATAGCCACACCTCTTATAATTTCATGGACCACTCCAAGCTTAGAGTAATATTAACTGATGTCAATGGCCTGCATAAAAAAACAAAAACAGAACGAGTGATAGACTGAAGAATGTAGAAAAGCCTACAGTAAATATAGTTTAGAGAGTTAGCTACAAAAAAAGCTATCAGAAATATTTAAAATTACTTTTCATGGTCAAAAATAGCCGTACAGGGAAATAAAAGAATAGAACACAAAAAAAACTGATGTCTTGACATTATTTTATTATATCTATGTCCTTATTTACTATATTCTATAAGATGGGTAATGCAGGTTACAATATAAGAAAAACGAACAAGAAAAACGAACAATAACTAAATTCTATGGATGCCTGTATAGAATAGATGAAACGGTTGAAAAAAATTTAAAGAACTAAACAATACACCTAACGTGTCAAAAAAAGGTTCAAGAAGTTTCAAATGGTGGGAAGAAAACTGAAACCAATTGAGAAAACACAATGGACCAAGCCAAATTCAGACTATTGATGGCTAATTTTAAGAGCTTCCATCAAGAACAAAGTCAAACATTAGATGGACGGAAGAAAGTAAAAACGCCTACAGTAAAATATTACTGGAAAAGTAGGTTGCAAAATGAGCTTCCAGAAACGTGTAAAATTGTTCTACATGGTCTGAAATAAAATAAATAAATCTGTATTTGTCCCTATATCTAATAAATCTGTAAATGGCCCTGAATGATAAAAACCTATGGTTTTATACCGATAAAGTTTTACACAAATTTCTGTGATTCCATTTTACTAGTGTGTTTTTTTCTTTTTTTTACTAAAGGGAGCAAGTAATTAAGTTAATGTACTAAACTAAACATTCTGATTGTATTTTATTTCATTAAGGCAACTTAATGTAGTACAATTGTTTAAAAAAATTTGGTTACTAAAAATTGTTGACTTTTGAGATACTCATAAAAGTATACACTCAACACATATTAGTTACAGGTAATATCAGGAAGATAACATTTGTCACATTTTACTGAAATGTAAAATCTAAATTTCATTACATCATGTAGTTACTAAATGTTCAAATTTAGTATCATTGTTCAGAATACCACTCTAGCACATGAGTTTGCCAAACAATGAGGAGGCCAACAACAATAGTCTAGGGTACGCAAGGAAGCATTGTAAGTAATGAAGAGGATAGGAGGGCCCATTGTCTTCAACTAACGCTTGATTAGACATTTAAATATCTGTGCGTTGAATTGAACGTTGAGTTTGTGCTATTATAAGATAAACGTGTAACCTACATTTTCTGTTATCCTAAATAAATAAACAGAAACAAGGTGATCAAAAATGTTTATTTAGAAATTTTATAGAATTGTAGAACACAGTAACAGACATGTATACTCTATTCATCGTAAGAAAGATAAATGTCTGGTTAGCAAATTGCATCTGTAGTAGTGCGTGTAGATACAACACACTAATGACCAAGCCAGTTGATCACGAACTAACGGAAGGTTGTAAATCAGATGTGCCAAATAGAGCCGAAAGAATTTTCTTTTAACTTATTTATTTAGAATCAGCCTTTACTGTGTGGCTTTAAGAAATTCATTATAAGCGAACTAAACTGACGTGAGTGTTGCATAGTTACAAAAATAACAATAACAATGTAAAAAAAGTAAACAAAAAATGAAGTAAAGAATGTGAAAAAGTAAGAATAGAAAAGTAAAAGAAAATTTGATTAATTGAATGAATGGTTGAATAAATTCACAAATGATTGAGTCAATGTATGAAATTTGAAACGTTTTATTGAACACACATGAACGCAAGCGGACTGTATCACTCTTCAGCACACACTCATTCACCTGCGCACTGGTCCACACACTGGAACTAGCTACGCGCATGGCAGTAGCCAGCGCCCATTAACACTCACACATTTTCGCAACTCAACACATTCACACACAAATAAAACACTAATTAAATATTAACCAAAATTATATTTTAAATTTAACTTTTACTCTATTAAATTATTACCTATATTTAAATTTTAATTTATTATTATATTTAAATTTTGAAATTTTACTTTAGATTAAAAAGTAGTGATGAAGATGAATGGTGAATTTAATTTCGTATATGGATTAAAAACGTTGGTCTAAGTGGAGTATGTGATGTCTTTTGAGGCGCTTCGTTTCCTCACTGTTGTTCAGCAAATTTTTAATGCTAGGTGGTTCTGGTGATCGTTTAATCTTAGCTGGTACCGGAGGCTCAGCTCTCTTATCTCTTCTATTATGATACGGATACGAAGATGGTCATGTATTTCCGAGTTTCTTATAAACCACTCAGCGTTACTCTTCGATCTTAATACGAGTACTTTATTTTGGAAGCGTTGTATTATTTATAAATTGGATCTGCTAGATGTACCCCAAAGCTGAGCGCCATACTTCCTTCCAAACAGGCTTAAAATTGTATTATAGATCAAGACCTTATTTTCAACAGATACTTGTGATCTTCTTCCTAATAACCAGTTTAACTTCATGTATTTTAAATTAAGCCGAAAGAATGATTTGTTTTTCTTCTGTAATAACAACACGATCACATCCTTTTTTTACTTTCTCTTGCCTATATGAAGAATTTATATAGGAAGGAAATTATTGTTTTTATGTCGAATTAGTGTAGATCTGGCGAAATCGAGTTTTCTCCAGATCTACACGTTTTCAGTTTCCCTGAATTTTATTTTAGTTGTTCGTTAATATTTTTCAAACGTTGACCTTATTTTGTTCCGCATGTGGTAATCTATTGTTAATTTTTTGTGGAGTGTAAATGCGTGTGTGCTTTTATTTTACTTGTGTCTAATAAAATCCTTTATTTGTGAAATTCTAATGGCTGATGTATCAGAACCTTCTATACCAAGCACTGAAAAAGAAAGTATTTAAGAAGTGGCAAAGGCAACCATGTTTTAATGTGTTTAATAAATAAGTTGTCAGAAAAAAAGTCCAACACTTGACGTAGCGGATGATGATGATGATGATGATTAAAACACCTAATGTATAATTCTGTATATGGTTAAATGCGCGTATAACTTACATTGTCATGTTTTTATTAAAAGTGTCGAATATTTTTCTGAGTCACCCAATGGAACAGATGATTCGATAACCACTGTTGGTTTACTCAACATTTATCTTTCTTACGATGAACCGAGCATAGACGATCTCGTACGCTTGAGTACAAATTGTACGTTGATACTCTCCTTTAATTCATGCTCTAACTATTCCGTACGGACTTTTACTATGCCCATAACAGGCAGGTGAGGTGTTAAATTATTTGCACTCCATCTGCTAGTTCCAGGGCTACAAAAATAAGTTTTGTTTCTTATCACATGGTCAGCCAATTTTATGACTGAAGCATTTAAGAACAGAAGTAAAGATGTAAGATACACTAGTCAGAGTTATTTACTCTGAGAGTACGTAATAAATTTCATTAGACAGCCAGACCTGCGGTGAATGAAGTGAACTGTCACCAGAAGAGTGATGGCCTGGATGTTAAAATAGTTTTCCAAAATCTTTTGTGCTTTCCCGAAAATCTTATTATTTCGTCTTAGACGAACGGTGTACTATATGGACTACTTTGTGTTTTACAAACCAAGGAGCTGGAATAATAGATCTTAACACTTCAAATTGTTAACGTTCTGTGTTATTCATGTTAAGTTATTACTCGCTCCCAAGGTTTTATGCTCTATGTTCATATCGTTTTAATAATACTCTTGTAAATCAATAATTTGTTCCGTAAATATGTGATATTTTTCTAGCGAATTTTAAACACTTGGGGAACAATTTTAAAATTCCTTTTCTTCTTTCCAATCAATGTCCATGTAAGGAAATACAAGAATTCCAAGAATTGATGTCTAAAAGAAAAAACCGTACTCTTTTACAAGTGTTGAAAAATGTAGTAAAAAGTTAACTTAGGCTGTAAAATGAAGTTGGACTCTCCATAAGTAAACTAAAATAAAATTTATAATAACTGTTGATTTGTAGGCACTTCCATTAGACGCATTTTTTTAACATATTAGCCATACCAGTTTTTAAACTAGGTTTGCGATCACATACTGAGTGGTAAAACAGATCGTTGTTAAACAAATAACTGTACACGATACGGGAGTACAATAACGTTTAATTAAGTCTTGTAAGTTGTTCTGGTAAAATTTAATTAAATGTCTCTGTCAAAATGGAATTCACATCAGGAGACCAAATTTATCACAACTGGCTGGCGTTATTACTCCCTTACAATTTAATTACAGTTTATTCCGTAATAAGGCAACGGAATAAGAGGAAGCACATTCCTAACCATTCTCTGTTCTATTGAACAAATCACTGTTATTCGCATTTAAGTGAACCGCATTTACCTTTGAACAAGACTTAAAAGTTTCTTATTGTTTAAACGGGACAAATTAATTATAATCCCGATTTTTAAATCTTCTTTTCTTATGATACATTATTATAGGTAAAAAAATAATAAGTAAATAATTTTACAGTTATACAATTTCAGGTACATTACACTTTTAGAGCTAATACCATCTGGAATATTCAGTAATAATTATCCACCTACGTTGATTCATTCATTGACTTACCGCTTACCCTATCTAGCGGGCCTATTGACCTATTATAAATTTATCTTATCGACCTATTACAGAACTCATCCATGTTACCGCCTAAAATCTGTTAACGAAATCCGTATCCGTTTTACTCCCTTTGACTTTCCTTACTCTGTAATTAGCATGTAATAAGTACAGTCGTCATATCTGCTGCTCCGTTGGCATGGGTCAAGCTCCGATGCTGCGGTTCTATAGGTTTTCCGTTTTGATGCTGTGTTTATACGTTTTTCGCTGCTTATACACGTTTGTGCAGTTTGTGTCTGTATTTAACACTATTATATATTTTTAAATGTTTATGCTATAAACATTAAAACATTATAAGTCCCTTATTTTTCATGTTATTATTCGTTGTGTTTCCTGTCTTACTTGTGCTATTATTTTTTTATTCGTTCATTTAACGTCGCATCAACTACAGTGGACATTAGCGACGATGTTGGTTGTAACTGTGAAGGATGAAATGATTTTTTGTAACGTATGAAAATATGCCGTGCCTGAGTAGAATTAGAACCCAAGACCACATGATGAGAGGCGAGCACATTACCAGCTAGGCCAGTGCGACCGGCAGTGCTATTACTTTTATTTAGGCCCTTTCGATTTACCTCAAATACAAGCTTTTCCCCTAGCCATAAATTAAAGGGTATGGTCATCCTACGGTAACGAATTTTTAAACGATATATTGAAAATTGAATTCATTTCCATGGGTTTCTTTTGGATGTCTTTAACAAACATCCATAAAAAATATGTAATTCTCAAATGAATATTTACTTATTTAACATATTCTTCATGTTAACAGCCATATTAAAACCACCGTTGGCTTATTAGTTACCGCTTTGGAGATTACGAAATTGCCTCTTGCCATTATCCAACGATTCCAATCAACATTTCTACGAATTATAACAAATAGCCTACTTCACGACAAATAATACACTCCATAAAGATTTACGTATCATACAGCTAAGTTCAAAATATCTAGTAAAATTAAAAGGTCACCCGAATTCCTTTGAGCTTAATTTACTTACTGATAACCAATAATAACATGATTAAAAAGAATAATATATTGATCTTCCGTTCAGATTTACCGAATGACCTATATGGTTAATTTAAGTTCGTATTATTATGAATAATAATCTCTGTAATCATCGACTCTGTTCTACTCATTCTATTGTCATCTCTCATTATTTCTGTTAAATATTTATTTTACGTTTATTAATATTTTACCTAGATTTAATGTTTTCAAAAATTATAGAAAATTTATTTATTTTGGAAGCAATACCATTGGTTATATAACTTCCGTTTAAATTTTCTTACCAGATTATTTGTACGTTATTCAAGTCTTCTTTGGTATTTTATATAAAATATTTTATGTTCGTGTTGAAATTTAGGCTGCGGTCTGAGTGAAGCGGAGCGTTTAGCTCCGCTCCACTCAGACCGCTCAGAGTTTAAATTTCAGAGTGGAACTCAGAATTCAGAGCGGAGCGGAGCGTTTAGCTCCGCTCCGCTCTGAAGTGCAGCTGGAACGCTGGAGTGTAGCTCATCTTCTCAGGTAACCACGTGCAATTGCAACAGTACGTGAATCGGTGCCAGAACTTCAGGGTATTTTTCTATATTACTTTCTGATTTCTATTAAATGGAATAGCCGAGTCGTTTTTATTCGTCATGGTCTTAAAAAAAATCTTTTGCTGAAATTAGATTTATTTAAGTTAAAAGCAATCCAAGTTTAATAGTGAAAGAATGAGAGGAATTTAGTGAGTTTGCTACGTTGTATGAAACCCATTAAGATCCCAGCCTTATCAATTGCATAGCTATACCAGAAAGTCTGTGCCTACATTTTATTATATTTGATAAAAAATCGGTCTGCCTTTGAAAAGGACTGATTTCAATTTCCATTGCAGCAATTCTCCTGCGGAATAGTTCCTCAAAAGACATTATTTGCACCCTCACAACGCTTGTAAAACACAAACTGGACTGAAATGAACGCTCGACGCTGCTAAGCACGCTGGCCGCCCCGCTCAAGGTTTTTATCACCAAACAACGCTAATGTTTACATGTTTGTCTTGCACGCTGCACGCTCCGTTGCCTGCTACGCTGCATGCCCCGCTCTACTTAGGCCGCAGCCTTACACATTGTTTTACTTTTGTGAAAGTCTCAACGGTTAAAAAACTTCAATTTATTTTTACGTATTAACAAAAAGGTTTTTCATATCTTCTTATAAAAAAATTGTTCCAATACTTCTTTAATTGTATATAATATGAAAAATAATTTGTAGATCAGGTGTTCCGTACCATCACATTAATTGCTCAGTTAAAGAATGATATATATAATCATTAGGTTGAAACTATGGTTTGAGAAACGTTGATTAAATTCATTGCCATCAATTTTTAACAATTTTGTTAAATCGTTTTATGCAGATTTCAACAGGGTTAATCTATCTTTCTACAGCTGTGTATATTGTAAAATTAATTAACAATAAATAGAGTTAATGGGGTGAGGTTATTTAAATCGTCTCATTGTGTGTGCAGTTTAATCAATCATTGAACTCTTGTATTTTATAATTAATTTTACTAAGTATGTTATTTACTATGTATGTTAGTTAATTAATTTGTTAATTTAAATATCATCAATTATGGAGCTTATTGTAATATTATAACGGGCTCTATTAAGTCAGGTATATTCATAACCTCATCAATTTTTACATCAGTTTTTTTGTAAAATCAGTTCGTCATTACTAATAATAGATAAATTTTTATTTCAGAATAATATTATATTTGGTTATTAGCTGCTATAAAAATTATATAAAATTGTACGAAAGTTTTTAAAATAATTTAATATTTTAATCATCGTTTTATACGCATTTGAAAATGAACTGAAAACAAATCTGGTGTGATAAACGCACACGATTTATTTTTCCTATTTAAATAATGATAAATTTGCAATGCAAGAGCATAAGTTTTACCATAGGATCAGTGTATTGTCCTCCTAGACACATCATAAATTCCCAAATGTTTAGAGATTTCTTTAATAGTCTAGGTAATCGGTTTCTTATTGGAGGAGACTGGAACGGTAAGCACATTCAGTGGGGATCCCGTGTATGTTCTCCCAGGGGCAGAAATTTACTAAAAGCTATAACAGAAAATCATCTACATTATATTTCTCCAGATAGTCCAACATACTGGCCCTCCGCGCGTACCAAATTACCAGACCTCCTTGACTTTTTTGTTTGTAAGAATCTATCACACCTTCCTATAAAAATAACCACAGTAAATTACCTCTCATCAGATCATTCCCCCATACTTTTAACGGTTTCAGACCAACCAGTCTCTACAGAACACAGACCGAGTCTTACTCCCGGGCCTATGGATTGGGATCTCTTCCAGTTCAATTTAGAACACGCCTTAGATATCCCATTATCACTTAAAACGGACACGGAGGTAGATGATGCAGTTGATTTATTTACTACCTCTGTTCAACAGTGTGCATGGAAGGCATCACTGCCATACCGTCCAAATGTCCCAGACGCCCCACACTATCCCACTCATATCAGAGAACTTATTCGTGAAAAACGCCGCGCCCGTAACACTTGGCAGAGAACTCGCCTACCATCTGATAAACGTCGCTTAAACCGGCTGACAAACGAGCTGAAACAGCGAATTCAAACACACAACACCCGCTTATACGAAAATTATACTGGAACTCTGAACGAGAAGGATGGTAGTCTCTGGCGCAGCACAAAACGCCTACTACGGCATCACACGACATCGATGCCCCTTAGGGTGGGTGACGGACCCTGGCTAATAACTGATGACGACAAAGCTGAATGCTTTGGTAGACATCTTTCTGAAACATTCACTCCCCATAACGACATCCAATCTGTACATCACCAACGCGTTACTCAGTCACTAGATGAACCGCTTCAATTATCCCTCCCGCCGAAATACTTTCACCCCTCCGAAGTAAAATTTGAAATTTTGAGATTACCACGTAAGAAGTCACCGGGATATGATTTAATAACAGCTGACATACTTAAACACTTACCGCGGAAAGCGCTCGTTCTCCTTACTATAATCTTCAATAGTATATTGCGCACGACACATTTCCCCACTCAGTGGAAGTATGCAGAAATAGCAATGATACAAAAACCGAACAAACCTTTTCACTTACCTTCCTCCTACCGACCAATAAGCCTCCTCTCAGTACCTTCAAAAATTTTCGAAAAACTCCTTTACAAGCGCATTCTTCCGCTGGTTCATGATATACTACCTCCACATCAATTCGGATTCCGCACTCAACACTCCACTACACAACAACTGCACAGGGTGACTGATTACATAGCTTCGTCTATGGAACAAAAGATGTATGTGTCCGCAGGTTTCCTAGATGTCGCTCAAGCTTTTGACAGAGTTTGGCATACAGGTCTCTTACACAAACTAAAAGAAATACTACCATTTACCTACTACCTTATCATAAATGCCTTCCTATCTGACAGATTCTTTAGAATTCGTTTAGGATCATCTTACTCAAATTTCTTTATTGTCTTAGCCGGTGTGCCTCAGGGCTCAATTTTAGCCCCACTTCTCTACTCTGTATACACTTCAGACCTACCGACCCTACCCCAGACCCTCACTGCTACCTACGCTGACGACACAGCGATATTAGCCCGAGACCAAAACTCTATACACGCTTCACTAACACTCCAACATCATCTCAATCTTATACACGAATGGTGTAAAACATGGAAAATAAAACTTAATACGACAAAATCCCTTCACGTAACTTTCACACTCCGTCATGGTGATTGCCCACCAGTATACATAGACAATGAACCTCTCACAAAAACAGATACGGTCAAGTATCTCGGTCTGACTTTTGATAAACGACTAACTTGGAGCACACATATCAAACGGAAACGTTTATTACTGAATTCCCGACTTAAACTTCTATATTCCCTACTTCACAAACGATCAAAATTACCAATAGTACAAAAATTACGCATATATTGTTGTCTTTTGAAACCAATTTGGACCTACGGATCCCAAATCTACGGTTCAACCAAACCCTCTAACTTGCAACGAATTCAAGCATTCCAGTCAAAAACATTACGCCTTATAGCAAAAGCACCTCTTTACGTTAGCAACAAAACCTTACATACAGATTTGAAAACACCACTTGTACAAAATTCCATTGAATACCTATACAAACGCTTTCACGACAAGTCACACGATCACGAGAACCCCCTGGTGCGTTCACTTTCCTCCGTCCATTTACCTGATAATCCCCCTAGACGCCTTAAAAGACGCTGGAGTAGAGACATGCTAATTTGATATACACATTTCATTCTTGGGGAGGCACCAATGGGGGCCCTACCCCTCTCATGCCTATCATGTCATTTACATAATCACGATAATCATCACATTTGCTTGTTGTAACATTTTACAGTTGTAAATAAAGAATTAAAGAGAAAAAAAAAATAATGAAACACATAACGTAATTTTAATCATAAGTGGCCGACGTTATATAAAAATCAGCCTCTTTCAGAGTTCGAATTCAATGAGCTAACATGTAAAAACACTGATTGACTCTAAACTGAACACTAAATAATGAAACATTTGCAGTAAAAGTATTAGTAGATCTATTTATTTTCTATAACTTAGTTTATATACGCTTTTGCTATAAAATGCATAATTAGGCCGAGCAAGTAAAAATACTCTATTTTTACGAAAGCACAACCCTCATAAAAATGCTAGCAGACAAGCTGCTTACCCCATTTGTAAAGCATGAAACCTAGTAGCCTAAATAAAAGAAAAAATAACTTCAACGAATACTATTTATAATCAGTTAAATTATTTAGCCTAACCATAAGTAATTTTGTCACATAGAAAAATCAAGTTGATCTTAAAATCAAGTTGCATTTGATGGTGATCACGCGCACTAGCGTAACATCAATTTAAAAATTATCGTTAGTTGTTGGTTAAAATATAGCGAAAACTCACACGAATATACTGCTACTTCCAATACCGATTTTAATAAATAATAATATTTGTGTCGGTTTCGCTTATGGTACATAAGTTCCGTTCCAAGTTCAAATTTTGTACAATTTACCGTTTTTAATTTTATACTTAACGCAGTGTGTTTATTATCAGATCTTTGTATTAAAGGATTTAAGATTTAAAATTTTTGGTTTTATACAAAAGAGCTGATTAATTATTTAATTGTGAATGATCATATTTTTTTTTTTAGTTAAGTTTAGTTAAATTCTTAAGTTTTTAATTACACATTTCATAATAAATTTACTTTAAGTAAATTAACTCTGCAGTTTACCATTAATTTAGTTGTAATAACAATTTATTTTAATTAATTAATTTGTTAATAATTACTTGTTATAAATATAAAAGGAACTTTTAATATTTTCATTAACAACAAAATTCCGAAATCCCGGAAAAGCGATATTTTTAATTTCAAAAATTTTGAAATTAAGATTTACAAATTGTTAATATATAAAACTGTACTTAAACCTGTGTGGACATATGGGATACAACTCTGGGGTACAGCAAGTCACAGTAACATTGAAATAATTCAACGGTTTCGGTCAAAAATACTTTGAAACATCATGGACTTGCCTTGGTACATATCCAACATTATATTGCACAGAGACACGAACACTCCCACGGTACACGAAGCAATACAGAAATTTTGCACCAGTTATCAAACAAGAATTGAAAATCATCAGAATCCAGAAGCCATCAATTTCCTAGATAACAGTGAAACACACAGAAGACTATACAGACTACACCCTACAGATTTATTTTAATATGTGATTGTGTAATTTATTCTACATTCCTGGCAAGAACAATACAACAAAATGGGAAATTTTATGTAGTAATACCAAAGGGTATTACTTACTCATTATTTATACTTACAACATTGTTCTATGACTATACAAAACTAGAAGAAAATTCTGAAGTATTAAAATATAGATATACAATAAAATTGTAGAAAACTAAATTTGTGAAGTTGACTATACATTTAACTGAAGATATTTGCGCTTATACTCTTAACTATATATTTTCTTTCATCAGACGGGAGATCTCATGAATTATTCATTTGTTTACTCGTAAATTAATTCATTACTAGAACATGATGCTTGAACAAGGGATGTTCATAGGCTGTTCATCATAACATGTTCATAAGTTTGTAGAGATGTCGGACTCCTTGTTATTAATAATTATTGCTACTCTATAAATAATTTATGAGACGTTTGTCTCTTAAATGTGCAATTAAACAGCAGATAGTTTCATACTAATGAATACGGAGTTTATAAAAATCCATGTAGTAATAAACTGAATCAATATTGGTTACAAAATAAAAACCAATTACGTTAATAAATTACACGAATAGAGATAGTTAACGTATATTTTATAGAGGATTATTTTCAATAATTAACAAAACTTCATACCTTGTGAACAGGAAAGCAGAGCTGGAAGAGGTGAATTGAAAGGGTTGCTCCTGCGAAGTGAGAAGTAGGCTACCTGCCAGTTGGGATTAGAAATGACACGGTCAATCCGTTTAGGTACAAATTACCCCACCGAACCTACCTACCAACACCGGTAGGATATCCAAAGATTAAACCGCCCCTAGTGACTACCGTCTCAACTAATATACTAGTATATTGCAGTGTACAACAAATCAGAAATCCAAAACTACAACATTCATTTCTTTTTTAACCATTCCCGTTGTTACTCTTTTCCTTAAAATCTTATTACATACATTTTGTAATAGAAATTAAAATTGTAACTTTTGAAATAAATAATTCTAACATGGAAAAATAAAATCTTGTCAATATTTTAAGTATAAATACTACATTAATCTTATGACGTTAGGGTACGATAATTTCAGGAAATGTTAAAATTACCTGGAATTTACTTTTGTTTGGATTAATTGTACAAATATTGTATGTGTCTATTTTATAGTGATCAGCAAAAAAAATATAATAACGATACTTTTAAAAATAGAGTTTTTCTAAAGTTTCTATTAAACATTTACTATCGGTTTCATAATCATAGACATTCGAGTTTGAAACCTTGCATCTCCAAAACGATGAGTCGGATTTCAACATATTTTACACCAAAATTTAACTCATTTTATTCTTCGTTAATCTATAATACTCCTATATTTTTAATGTTGTTTAAAAATTGCTATATCGAGATTAAAAGACAAAAAGACCCGGATTTTTGCAACCGCAACAAATTTCATGAGTTTAGAGGCGAGTAACTCGATAATTATTTGTCTAAAAAGTTTGAAATTTTAACAAAACATAGACAATTATATTCTTACAGCATGTACAAAATTTAAAATTTGGACATTATTTATTATTTCAATTTATTAACAATATTCTGAACCCTTGCTATCTCGGTAACCACTCGATCGTGGATAATATAATTTTCTATGTTGTTTTAAAATTTCAAACTTTTTAGACAAATAATTATTGAGTTACACGCCTCTAAACGCATGAAGTTTGTCGCTATAGCAAAAAACCAGGCCTTTTTGTCTTCAAACCTCGATATAGCAGTTTTTAAACAAAATAAAAAATATAGGACTATTATAGTTCAACGCAGAATAAAATGAGCTAAATTTTGATGTAAATGTTGAAATCCGACTCGTCGTTTTGAAAACGCAAGGGTTCAAACTTGGGTGTCTATGATTATGAAACCGATAGTAGTATCTGTTCTAAGAATATTTTAACAATTCCTAATATGTCACCAATGGTCCCAATACTTGATCTAATTGCTGGAGATTACAGTCCTACAATTGGGAAAAATGATTCTGTAGAAGGGATCAATTAGAACATCTCTGGAAGAGGTGTTTAAAATGTCTTTCCCAAGTTCCCGGTGTCACCCTGGTGTACATGTTCTTTATAATAAAAATTTGGTAAATGAAGCAATTTAAACAAAATCGTAAAAGCTGGTTATGAGAAAATTTCAAAATAGGTGCAAAATTGGTTGATCGATTTTGATGAAAGTGATTGTGTTAGATGGGTTTGCTTGTCGTACCTGACGTAAGTTCCAAGTTTCAACGCCGTAAAATATTCCAATCTTGAGAAAATTTGTTCTTACACAGACACGTGTGTACGCACACCCCATTCGCTTAAAACATACTTTTTTAGTTTAGAGGGCCCGAAAACTTTTATTTCCGGTGAAAACTTGATTTCAAGAAATCGACATGATAGAAATTCTTTTCTTTCCCTATATAAGTTATTCACATAGAATGAGAGAAAGTAAATTTAAGGTATTTGATGAGTTTTAAAAATTTATTGGGTTAGAAATATCAACCAGCCTGTCTACTGAGGATGGATTTCTGATATAAAATTTGGAAAACAATTAAGTTTTTTAAGAATGTTTTGAGATTTATCTAAATATAAATATCAGCTCAACTATTAACGAAAAATTTAGAAATTTAATGCTAAATTTAGAGAATTTTTCACTTTTGGAAGTATACTATACAAGAAAATTAAACAACACCGTTTGAAATAAATAAAATAAATAATTATCTTTTAAGTAACTATTTTATAAGTAACTATTTTTGGTTTTTAGGGGCCAGAAAAGAATGTAACATCAAAACAAATTTATCCAAATCATACCTATAACGGTCATATTTACCATATAAAGCATCGATAAAGCTTTTAAATAAACTGGAAAAAACAATATAAATATAGTTAAATATGGAAGCAATCTATAATAACAACGGCTCAGTGAGTAAATCTGCTGTACTGACTACCTACATTAATGTGCAGGCACTGGAATGAAAACAAAAACAACATCACTAGATGAAGTGAACAGCAAAATCGACGTAGCCGGGGATAAACATTATATTGCATGTTTGTGTTTAGTATTATAATCTACTTCGTTCATTTAGTACGGTGGGACGTGATGATCATTAAAGAGAGGTTTTTAGGGATAAGTATTGAGTGGGTAATTAAGTACACGTAGCATAATGGTGGTAAAATTTACAGAAATTTATATGGTTTAAAGGCTCACGGTTACTAAAATATTGATGGAATTACCGAAATAATCAAGAGGAATTATTATATTATTACCCTAATAAATCAATATCTTTCCATTCGGTAATTTAATCTAATTAATGACCCATCGATACTGGTATTAAGTCAGATATCCTAATGCACTACACAACGAGTCCCCGATTAATGGTTATTCAGTAGAGTACACGATTTTCATGGTATAAAGCTTTTTTTATAGATCTTCAAAAATCGAAAAAGGTTTATTATTATTCGGGTTAATCTATTTTATTGTGACAAAAGGCAATATTTGGGATTATAGGTGATTTATAGAAAAGGATTTTACTGGTATTTCTTGGAATAGGTGGGCGGGCTTGTTTCAACTGTTGTCCGTTGGGAAGTACAGGTTTTTATAATGTTATAGATCCCATTGTTATTTCACGAAGAAATGAAAAAACAAAAAAACAAAAGACAGAGAGAGAATAACAATTAACTACAAGTGTTTACAATAAAATATTGTTATAATAATACTGTAAGTTAATACATTGCTGTACAGTTATAAAATATGCATATACTTCGTCAGAGATTTTTAAAAATAAAATAAATGAATACAGGTAAAGAAGTAGTAACGACGATAATACAAATAAAAGGTAATGGGAAGATAAAATAGAGTAGATAACGGATCTAATGTAAAAGATAAATATTCTATTTTATTGACATTAAAAATATAGAATGAACCAGAAAAAATACAAAACAGTTATTTAATAGATATTAAAATTAATAATTACAGAATAAGTGATTCACATAATATTAAAAAGATATGAAGATATTAAAATAGAGAACAAAATTGAATTAAGAAAATTTTTAAGGAATTTGAGATGTTTCAAGAAAATAAGAAGATGCCAAATGACAACAATAAAAATAATAAAAAAAAAAAATAAAAAATAAAGATTCAATGAATGATGTAAAAAGTTTAGGAACATCGAAAAGAAGCAAAGAAAATGAGAAACAGCAAGTGTCCGTAAGATCATTTAATGTCGTTTTTAGTAGACCGGAACAATTAATTACAGACGAAGAAGAAGAAGAAGAAGAAGAAGAAGAAGGAAAAACATATTTTTAGACAAAAAAATTTTTTTTTACAAGTCTGCTACTTTACAATCTGTTCACATGAAATAGAACAACCAGCAAGTTTTGCTAAATGTTAGTTATCATAATTACAATTTCATTATAATGTTAATTAAATAAAAAATAGTAATAAATTAATAAAAAAAATAATATAATAAATGTAACAATGTTCTTTTAAGAACATACGTATAATAGGTTTTAAACCTATAACCTAAATTAAAAACACTATGTCTTTTCAGTCTTGAAAACCCGGTATCAGTGTTATTTAGCAGATTCAGAGTTAGGAAGTTTGGATAATGATCGAGTCTTTCCTCATATTAACGGCTGAATTTTGATATAGTTTGGTTTACTGAGTCAATATTAAGATCGGTATAGATATAGGTGTTTTTGGTGTACCACGGAATTTTCAGGGCCCGCCGCAAGAATTTTCACTGAAAACCTTCGAATATGTTTATATTTGAAGTGCTGGATGTACCCCACAATTAAAGCCCATATGTCCACATGGGTTTTAAAAGGGATTTATACAAAATAATTTTTGATTCTTTTGACAAAGGTGAGTATTTACCAATCAACCAGTGTAGTTTACGTACTGTCAGCTCAAGTTGTTTCTTTTTAGTTGTTAAATGATGTTTCCATGTGAGGCGACGATCTAAATATAGTCTAAAGTATTTAACTGTTGTGTTGTGTGGTAGTGCAATGTTGTTAACGTTACTAGTGAGCAGTCATTTTTCCGTAGACAAAAGTTGTACATGTTTTGATAAACGCCAGCTCAATAAAATTAGGTGGCTTTTTTGTGAGTTTTAGCAGTTTAATTTTATTGCTCTCCGGATTCGGATTAGTCTATCCTCGCTTGTTGTTTTTCTAGAATAGAGTAAAAGGTTCCATTACGATCAATTATATCCTATTGTTATATTACCGTAGATTATTCTATTGTATTCTTTATCATTCGAGAAAATTCTGTGAATGGTTATTAAAGGGTAGCTTCCCTTATCTAAGTCAGATTGTGTGAACAATTATAATATAAGTTACATAACAAAATGGGTACTGTATCGTGTATTGAAGTAGTTTTATCGTGACCAGCAAATAATGTACAATAGTTGTTATTAGACAACAAGAAGGAATTCTTTTCATTTTGAATTACCATTTTAATTTTTTGTTAAATTTCGTTGAAGTATTAGTTAAATTTCAGAACATTATGTATTACTAAATTAAGTCTATTCACTACTTAAAAATTTTAATGTAATTTTCTAGTTTTATAACTGTCATAATTTATGTATTTGTGAATAAATATTTGTAATAAATTTAAAAGGAAGTTTCGTTGTTTAAAGATTATCAGGTCCCGAAAGAACTCGTGATATACGTCAAAATAAATTGATGGTTGATGGGTCGATTAGAGTAACGTGTAATAAAACAGTCATAATAACACCTAAAAATATAACTATAGAGGTAAAACAGTTCACCACATCCAGATTATTAGCCGCGTGTATTTTTAACGTAATCCAATTCATAAAAAAGGGTTACAATTCCAACGTTGTTCCAGCAATTGCAGTAGTTTTACGAAACTGACAAAGAGCGTTACCTGGCTCACCAGTGTTAAAATAATCGATAGCACTGAAACAGTCAATGAAACATTATCCACTTAATATATTTTCTCTTCTTCATTGTAATCTAGTTAATGACCTACGGCTATTTTATATTCCTATTTGTTCTACACTAAATTACGCTACTACGTTTAATATTAGCTTGATGCTATTCACAGCTCTTTTCCCTTCCTCCGTACATCTAATTCTAAACACCAATTTAACGTACTACCTGATACCGAGCTAATTAAGATTAATTTAAACTGACACTAATTTTAGACGGTAATTTATTAATCTCTTGTTCGGTATGGGTTATTATCAAAACTTATTAAAACGCATTAAAAATGAATGATAAATGATGGTAAAACATTTCATATACTATCATTATTAAATTTTCAAAGATTTATTTATTTTCATATCAATCGATTATCCCTGAATTATTTTGGAAAGAGTGGGTGATAATTCTCAAATGTCATTCTCCAGCTAGCCAGACTTTTAATAAACGTACTAGCACTTTTAGAAATGTTTAATAATTTAATTAATTATTTAAAATTGTACGTTTTGTAACAGCTATTATAACAATATTGATCCTTTCAAGGAAATTAAGTTTTAAGCTAAATATTGTATATTAATTTCAGATTTTTACCATTTCTGAAGTAAGGCGTTTCTATAGTAAGGAACATAACTGATGATGCAATTCGAGCCCATATAAGGGGAGCACGGATTCCTATCTTACTTAATGTTAACATTTGCCCCGTTTTCTTAGTAACCCTCAGAGATACAGACTTATTTTTTGTTTTACATGAAAATTCGCATTCTTTTACAACTTTACGTGTAGGATTTTTTCTAAAAATTACCATTTTTGGCGTAAAAATTTGACATAAAAATCTTTGTTTCTTTTTTCTTCTTCAAAATTTAAAAAAACTGAACACTTAAACGTTACATCTGTATATGGTTAACAATTCACAAAAAGTTTAGCCCAGTAGCTTTAAGAGAAGCTGAGAAAAGAGGTCATTTGTGTTAAAAACTAATGTTTTAAGAAATCGCATTTAAAATAAGTCAAACCCTTTCATTATGATATACAACCTTACATCACAACTCACTCTAAACCCTATAAATCAATACAACTGACGCTAAACTAGGCTATGTAGAAAAAATGATTAAAAAAAAGTTGAAGGTTTTTTCTCTTCCCTTTATTACAAACATTTTTGACAAAAACACAGAGAGAAGTAGTAGGAACGTTTAATACGCATGAGCGAAGATAGATGGATGAAACAGGCATTGAATTAAATGGGCATACCTGCTGGACGAATGTTTATAGGGCAGACCGCAAAAAAGATGAGGAAAGAAGTCGGAAGAGCTAACCCATGACAGGAAGAGGAGGAAGAAGATGATGATGACGAAAACCGTTATAAAGTAGGCTACTCGTAGTTGTTAATAAATAAACTTTATACATATTTATTGCTGCCATAAAATATAATAATATAACCACGGTAAATGGTTACATTCATACAAGTTTATAAAATATTAACCCTTAATATATTTTAAAATTTGAATACATAATCCATTATGTATTATGTATGGAAACTTTAGCTATGTTTTCGTATATTGGCTTCTTCAAAAATTGTTTAAAATGATTACATCATTCACTTGCAATTTACTAGTTTTGTAATAGGTTAACTCATGACTGTCTTCAGGCTCTAGATCCAATATATTTCTGCAACTCAGGTTTTTTTATTTCGGGATAGCATCCAGATGAGCTGGGTACAGGGATGAAAGATTCCAATATAAAACTAAAAATATGGTGTAAAACACTCACACAAATTTCTCCAACCAATGCAAATAATAAACAATATAATCTAATATTAGTATAAAACAAAAGAAACTATTTTTAAAAAAACATAACATTATATTAATCATGATTGAATGATGCAAAATTAAATCCAACCTTTTTGACTTAATAATGCGGAAAATCACTCTTTGACACTAAACTAAACCCTGTAGAGAAAATTGTTTTAAATAAAAGTTGTAGATCTTTAATTTTCCTATAAATTTCATTATACACTTCTGTCGTTAAATGTTAAGGCCGCAATCTTAAAAAAAAACACTTTTCCTACGAGAGAACAGCCTTACCAAGAAATTCAGGAGACATAGTGCCTACTCTATCACGTGTACAGCATAAAAAATTGAGTAAATGAGGCGATTTAAAAAAAACCGTTTTTTTTTAAAAAAACGTAGGAGCCGTTTTTAAGAAAATTGTAACAAATTGAAAAATGACACTAATAAACTACTACTACCGATTTTGAAGAAAATGTTTGTGTCAGGTCCCTTTGTAATACCTATTGTAAGTTCTAATTTTCAACTTTGCACGATGTTCTGTTTTTGAGATATTTTGTTCACACACACCCACCAATCGCTAAAAACATGTTTTTTTGGGTTCAGGGGGTCTGAAAACGTGTATCCGTTGAAAACTCGATTTCGAAAAATCGACATGTAAACAATACTTTCCTTTCTATATATTCAAATAGGCAAGATAAAGTAAAAATTAATAAATACGAATCAAATAATAATCGGGATTAAAACGTTGCCTTTGTTTTACAAAATTTTTAGTTTAAATACTCCTCATTCGATGTAAATTTATCCTAATACTTTCATTTTGATCAGTTGAAAATAATGTAAAATGAAGAGGATGATCAAGAAAAAGAAGAATAATAAGAGAAGATTATTCATAAAGAAGAAGAGGAAAATATGAGTTAGTGAGAATGAGTAGAACATAAATGTAGAAGCTGAAGTAGGACTCCTATTAACCCAATTTATGATTGGTTACTTTATGCCTGCGATGGGATAAGAAATTTTCATCCATGTTCTCTACTACTAGTTGTATACCTCATAAAAAATATACGCCATCCTCTTCACCAGTACACCAGCTTTTACTAAACATAAGGATGTAGTAAGCTACTTATTAGGTACTTGCCACTTTCATTAAAAATAAATTATCACCCACCAACCTTACAACGTGCACCCAACCCTCCCTCACACCATCTCACCCCCACTCACCCCTCTCTCTCGTACACATACACAAAATAATTCCTTCTCCTCACATTTTACTGCATTTTTTTTTCAACGACGAGATTAAGATAGCGGTGAACGAGAGGGAAAGGATTGGAGAGAGTAAGAATGATGTTATTTGCATAAAAAATAAGTAAGCACATCATATAAACTTACGAGGTTTTTTTTATAACCATCATTTAAAATTTAACTATAGCCTATATTAGGTATGATGCGTTAAATGACTTTATTTAATAAAAATATTTTTTGTTTTAAGCTAATGTCATCTCAAATGGTACAAATTAGGCGTCCCGATCTGTTCTAAAATTCAAATCGTAGTAATCTAACGTTTAGTATTAAAGAAATAATTGTAATGCCCAACTCTTTTGAGGTCGTGAGATTGGCTTGTCCTCGTAAGTGAAAATATATTAGGGTGTGTTTGATAGTTTTTCATTGACAACAAACTATTATACCACTTTTTTATTTTCTAATAATTTATATCACCATTTGAATACTAATTCAATACCAATTATTTCATTTATTTCACATTTTACCAATCGATAGACCTCTAAAGGTCTTAACAATATATTATCTCAGAAACCTTTATATTTGACATTTGCTTTTGATTAAATTTTTTTCATTCACATCTGATTGTTTTGCACATTAATGGTTATACAGATGATAAAGGGTAACAGATAAAAATGAGCGTTGAACAAATGGCACATACGAGTAACCGGGAACCAAACTTGGAACCGGGAATGGCACTCGTATAACCGGGAACCAAACTTGGCATTCATTAGTAGTTAACACTTTGAACACACGTTGAAACTGACAAAATCAAGTGTGAAATATAATTTTAAACCGGTCTTTTTACGAATTTTACCGACCAGCATATCCTTAAAGTATATATAATAACTCTTTGAAACATTTCAGTTTAATTCTGCATTCTTAAGTTTAATTTCTGCATTTTGCATTTACAAAAAAGAGATATGACATAATTCAATAAACGATGTTACCTATTTTAAGGTTTTATCATTATTTACATTTGCAGTTAGGGTGAAACACTCTAAACAATTCATTAAAACTCGTGCAACCAAGGTGTGACAAACACTGAAAACTATCTCATTCCGCACTTTAACATCTAGCGTTTTTTGCATGATTGTTAATGTGAGTCTTAAAACTTTTCTTCTTTAATATCTGTAACTCATGATTTCACGTAAAATACGACATATTTGGCTAAATTCATCATTAATATTACTTTTCGACGATTAAGTAAGTTACACTTTACTCTGAAAACAAAATCTATAAAAACTAGCAGAATCTTAAAGGAAGACAAGATGAACATAACGATCATTGATCACTGACTGATTATTCATCATTTATATTTAAATAAATTCATGAATTTAGACAGACGATTTCTATCAAATATTGCTAATTAACTAATAGTAACCGAGATTTATATCTTCTGAAATTGCCTGTTCAATTCCAATTCAAAATCTAGGATAGATTTCCAGTTTAATAAAGAACAGAAAAACCTATAAAGTTAATTTGAATTTTATTGCACATTAGATTAAGTATTGTAGTAAATACGTGATGAAAACGTACAAAAGATATCTTCTCAAAAGATACAAAAGGAGGAAACAGTTTGAAAGTAGCGAGCAACCAACCTAAATACGTGTCTACCACCATTTCTTTAAGGCACGGTCATTTTTAGAGATTTATGGAATAGACCAGCCCTACTCCCTAACTGTTGGTTTCGCCGACCCTACTTCTTTCATATTATTACCCCAATTCTTTTACTTTAAGAAGCGTACATTTTTTGTATTGAAGATTCTCGCTCTGAAACCGTCTCGGTTCGAGGCATTCATATTGCTTGTTATACTTTTGTCAGTTATTAAAATACTGTTTCCATTATTATTTGTGTATTCCAGGGCTGCTACAGTAATTTTCAGCAAGTTATAGGAACGCAAGTCTTTGAGTGGAAAGTAAAAGTGCTCGTGAAATAATAATTTCAATCTTTTTAATATTAAACTGGTTTTTGAGAGTTAACGTTGGTTTTAAAATACAGATTTTATCTAAATATCTAGATCGTATATTTTTTTCACTACTCTTTTAATGTCACAAAAATGTAAATACTCCACTTATTATTAATATTAATTAAAAACAAATTTTAAGATAACCCTGTTTTTATTTTGTTAATGTCAGATAATTAATACGCATATATGATGCATTTCGTTTTGGAGAACCAGATTACTTCAACATAACTTCGACATAATGCTACCTAACGGAAGCAATTCTAAATGAAACTGCATATAGACTAGCTAACTGCACACAGTGACTGTAATTATAGCATAAGAAGACCTGTCGTATAATCAGTTTATAACTGGTATAAACCTTAGAAAGTTTATTGAGGGCTACGGGAGTACATTTCGTTATTAATACTAGGTTGCACGTGCGAAACACTTCACAAAATTAATTTTGAGTAACAATTGAACCTCTAAAACAGATTTATTTTGCGAAAAATTTATAACGATGAAAATTATATATATTGATTCACCCCAACTGTCCAAAGAAATTTATTCAATCAAAATTATATTTTACTTTTTAAATGTTCTACGGTCGCAAAAAGGATGAAATGTCAACAGTATAGCGATCGTTGGTCATAGAGAGGGGTTGCAGCTTGAGAGGATTAAAATACGTAGGTATCACAAAATATTTATAATAACTTAGGTGTATCAAAAAATTATCGAGATGGCTATTGGATAAAAGTGATTGTTAAAAAGTTTGACTTTACAACTCTGTTTAATTTGGCAAATTATCAAGGAATAATGCTCCTACTAACTTCAGAACGAAATAACAACCGGTTAGAACTTAAGAAACAAGGTTGTATTGAAATCACTCAAAGATTTTTATATACTTGGATTTACAAAGTATTTTTTTAGTAAAGTTCTTATTATTTGCTAAAAAACATATCGTTACATCTTTTAGCAATCTTGTATTATTTTATTGAACAATCCTTAACACGTATTCAGGCTAAACCTGTCCGATAGAATTCTGTATAGACAAACAGAATCTCCATTTAAAGTACAATGGATAAAATTTTGTGTTTTCGTTTTATGATTAGTCAGAAAAGGCGTTTTTATGTATCGTAAAGAAGTATAACGCATAATTCATGGTATTATTAACTTACAAAAACAGGAGGAATAAAACCCAAGAAAGGATGTTCGAAAACACAAGAAAAGATTGAGTAAATAAGAAGTAATTAGGAAACAATTTCGGATGAACATCCTGAAAAGGAGAACTGTTGGTCAGACAAAGCTACAATAGATTGCTCATATTAGTAGGATGGAGGAGAAAGACTGTCTGAAAGGTTTTTTATACCTGGAGAAAAAAGGAAAATACCAAGGGACGGACCAGGAGTGAAGATTCCAAATACAATTAAATAAGGGAAACGATTCGACGCCATGAGAGCAATAGAGAAAACTTTACTTCAATGACAAGAATAAATAGATAGAGAGGAGTTGTGCTTGGCCAAGGTAAAAAAAAAAGATAAAAAAATAAGGTAAAAAATAAGATGACGATAAAAAATAAACATACGTTCTGCATGGAAATACAATTTGCGATATCAGATAATTATAAAAGAATTGATGTCTTACAAATTACTGGACAAGTAAGTTGTTTAGGTAATCAGCTGAAAGGCTGGTTTGAACTTGTAGAAGCTTCACTAAGTAAAACGAGGAGTATAGTGGTTCACAATGGCCTTCCTCACTGAGTGGAAAAATACGCTCAGTGATGCGTATCAGCATGCCAGATCCTCCGAAGAGCACCCACTTTCTACCCTGTACCATAGGGTCTGGCTGTAGAATGAAATTCATGACTCTCAGAGGAGATAACTCTGACTAATGTATTTACACCTCTACCACTGTTCTTAAATGTAGTCCTGTAAATAGCTGAACATGTGATACGAAACAGAACTATGTTTAGTAGCCCTAGAACTAGCAAATCACGTGAACATAAGTTAACACTCCACTTGCTTGTTATTGACAAGGACAAATAAGATGAGTTTGAAATATAGAAACTAGGTTACAGAAAAATTGACCTTACTGAAAATATTAAATTTATATTGAAATAACTACCGTATTTTAATTTTGGGATGTTTGTTTAACTTAAGAGTACAAAAAACTCGAATATAAAAATAATAGTATTAATATTTACTGAGAATAACGAGAAAATAAATAAACGAACAAAAATAGTGAATGAAGTGGAATAGAGAAAACAGACAAATAGAAATGAAATATTTGTTGGTCTACACAAAATAACTACTACGCTGTAGCCTGCACATAGTGCACCGGAGATATAAAAGCGCTGAATTGAAAAGGCTGTGCAAATATGATGAATGAACTGAACTGTATAAACTGTGTTGAAAATTCCAGAAAAAACCCATTATGTTAAATTAGAATCGATCTTTTCCCTCTCGGCATCCGTTGTATGTGCCTATTTGAGAAATGACTGCTTTTTAAAAGGAAAGTGTGTAAATAAACAGTCACTATTGTGCCAAATTGGATGATGTATCATGGCAAGTTTTGTTACCACTGCAACTGAAATTGCTACTACCATAATCTAACCTGGATTCAATTATGAGCGAGGAAATACAGCGTTTTCTCATCATGTATTTTAAACAATCCTGTTTTACTTCTTGTATAAAGGTCTTTGTATCAAGTCATTTATTAAGTTAACTTCGAAAATTTATATATATGAAACGTTACATTTTGGATTAGCGTTATGTTTTTGTATACAGTGTTTTGTTTTCTTTTTAATTCTTTATTTACAACTGTAAAATGTTACAACAAGCAAATGTGATGATTATCATAATAATGTAAATGACATGATAGGCATGAGAGGGGTAGGGCCCCCATTGGTGCCTCCCCAAGAATGAAATTTGTATATCAAATTAGCAGGTCTCTACTCCAGCGTCTTTTAAGGCGTCTAGGGGGATTATCAGGTAAATGGACGGAGGAAAGTGAACGCACCAGGGGGTTCTCGTGTTCGTGTGACTTGTCATGAAAGCGTTTGTATAGGTATTCAATGAAATTTTGTACAAGTGGTGTTTTCAAATCTGTATGTAAGGTTTTGTTGCTAACGTAAAGAGGTGCATTTGCTATAAGGCGTAATGTTTTTGACTGGAATGCTTGAATTCGTTGCAAGTTAGAGGGTTTGGTTGAACCGTAAATTTGGGATCCGTAGGTCCAAAGAGGTTTCAAAAGAGAACAATATATGCGTAATTTTTGTGCCAATGGTAATTTTGATCGTTTGTGAAGTAGGGAATATAGAAGTTTAAGTCGGGAATTCAGTAACAAACGTTTCCGTTTGATATGTGTGCTCCAGTATAATGTATATATTTTTACCCTAATGTGTACGTTTCAATCTGTTAAATTTAGAACAATAACCTAACCCATGACCCAGGTGCTACATGGATGAGTATTATAGCCCTATGTATTGTTTAATTATCCCTTAAATCGAAAAAAAATATGAAACTGTAGCGTAGGTTTAAAGGCACACTTTAAAATCATAATATTCACAACATATAGCAAAAAAAAAAATTTCCCATCTTCCAGGACTGTAAACAAACAAGTAGAAGCACCAACGGAGTAGAAACTTGAAAATACTAATATAACGTTAAAAGTAAAAATATTATATCAAACATTTTTTTTCTCTCTTTAGGAAATTTACAATCTGTATACACTACAGATCTGCTACACAAAATTTTGAAAAAATAACATGATACAATAAACGTGAGTGGAGGCACAGTCCAGTGGCAGAACGCCGACTTTTTTTTTGACGTCCGACTGTTCTGCAATTACTGCTAATGCAGACGGTGAAGGATGAAATGAGTTTTGTAACGTATGAAAATATGCCGTGCCTGAATGGGATTCGAACCCAAGACCGCATGATGAGAGGCGAGCACGTTACCAACTGCGCCAATGCGGCCGGCGTGAATAGCTAAGTGTAGCATTAAGTGCAGCATTCAAAACACTGTAATCAATTATAGTACTACGTTAATTGATTAGGTTCCGGCTCCATCGACATTTTAGACGTCTTATTGGATTGTTTGGGAGAGTCTGCGTAGCCAGATTTGAGGTCAATGGGTTTTGGGTAAATTGGAATATAAAACAATTAAAATTTTATGCAGCATTGTCTCTGAGTGGTGTCCACCTACATGACATTTTATTTTGAATTTTAAATATACATTGTGATTATTTTTGGAACTTGTTTTGCACGATTTCTAAAATAAATTAAATCAGTAAAAATAAAAATGATTGTTAGAGCCTTGATGGCAGGAGTTTTGAAAATAACCCAAAATAAATTGGATAAAACGAGTTAAGCGGTAAGCCGACTTGTAACTGTAGGACATCAATCCACTATCAACGACTAATGGCAGATTAATGTAAACTGAAGCATAAACGACTTATTCCGGAGGACCTAGTTTCATTTAATGGCGCCAGAAACCAACGGCGGAACGACTGAATAAGCAAGATACAACGATGGAAAGTACACTGAGGGAGACAAAGGAAAACGATAAGTAACTGCTGGAACAGCAGGACATCACTGGTCAACTCAAACACAAAATTAGAAAGCGTACAACAAAATAGACTAATTCGCTTACCTGTTGAATGGCCTGAAGTGTAGAAACGGCGTCCACGCGACACGTGTCCGGGGTTCGATTCACACTGTAACTTTAATGTTTGATACGAAAACAAGAACAATTGTAAATGATTATAAATTACACACATAAGCAAAATCACACTTGAAAATGATGTATGGTACATCAGAAACGAACGAAGCATAACGACAATTGAAGAAGCGACGCCATAGGATGGCCGGCGCAGCGAAGGCACGAACAGTCTACATGCCGCAGAATCCAACCAGTGAGTGAGTTGACCGGGAAGAATGGAATGTGAGTAGTGGGAGAATAATTACGTCATGAACTGAGATCACCATCGGAAATCAAGACAAGTATACAGACAGAGGCGGGAAAAAGGTTATTAATACAAAATCAGTGTATTTAACGACGATAATAATTAGCGGGGAAATATGAATTACTTAACGGGGGTGCGATTGGCCTTAACATACCGCCCGCCTAAATCGATGAAAGCGATTTACAGAAACAAAACTAGCAGAGAAGATCGAAGAACGAAGCCGCCCGCCCTGAAACAACCAGGGAGCGGTAAACGCAGGAAGAAGACGAAGAATGAAGCCGCCCGCCCTGAAGCAACAGGGAGCGGAAAACGTAGCAAACGAAGAGTACGAAGCAAAGAAGACGACGAAGAAGAATCGAATGAAGAGAAGAACGGAGCATCTTGAGGTGGCGTGACAAACGCACGGGTTTGCCCGGCCAACGACGTACGGAACATCTTCCACGGCTCGCGCGGAAGCCAACGAGAAAGCGGAGTATCTTGATGTGATTGTCAACGAGGGTTGACAACCAGAAGCGACGCAGAAGAAGAAACGAAGAAAAAGGACGACGAACGAAGAGAACAAGCGAAGAACGAAAACGAGCGGCGAACAAAACGAATGGAGATGAGGTGAGCGTGAAACGAGGTGAAAACGGCGGAGAAGTTAGTTGCCCAAAGGCAGAGCTAACTGATAAGCGGGTTGCGGAACGAATTGACGAGCAGGCGAACAATGTTGGCGAGAATCGAGAATTGCGGTACGGCGAACTTCACTAACCAGTTGTGAGTGAATCCGTGATTGAGGTTGAGACGACGAACGAGAGTTGCGAAGATCACACCAAGCATTGAACGAGCGAAGAGAGTTGAAATTACAATTATTCACCGGTTGTGAATATTGTATACGATGTTTGGGGCCCCGCCCGCCAAGAGGGGCTAAAGGCGTGCGAAGAGAGTTAGCGGAACATGAAACGACTGAGGAGGGCCGGTTGCCCATTAGCGAAGCGACTTGCAGCGGTTGATCGAGAGTGTTTGCGAGAGACGACGAGAAGCGATGATTTGAGATGAGTTGGTTAGCCGTAGAATCGACTGAGGCGAACGTAGTAGGTTTTATTGGCGAATTAGCGATGATGCAGCGAGATGCGAAGCGGTTTGGCGAAGAATTGACTGAAGACGACTCGGTGGAGGCCTTCAGTACAGACTTGAATCGAGGCGTTGACTTGAAGCGAGGCGCAGAGTTGAAGCGACGAATTGGCGTAGTACCAGCAGCAAGATCGGTCGAGATACTGGCGGAGTCAGTAGACGAAGCGAGACGAGGATCAACAGCGATGATCTCGGACGAAGCGGTGAAACGATTTGAAGGCGAAGAGACAGAAGTATGGTGAAGACGATTAGTTGAAGCAGAAGGGCGATTAGTTGAAACAGCGGCGTGATTCGAATTATTGTTGAATACAGGCGAAGCGAGTAGGCAGCTAGGCGGCTGGACGATAGAAGCGATAGATTCACTGATTACAGGGTTTGAGGTGACATCGAGGTTGATTGATGACTTAGCAGGAACGATAGTTTGTTGGTCAGCGACGATAATTTGAAGCGAAGATGAATTTTTATTAGACGAGTGATTTTGAACAGCAGGCGATGTGAGATTAACATCAGTAGCAGGCGACGAGACTTGAGCGTTGTTAGCGAAAACAGATGTTAAGAGCGAATCGTTACTTGAAGCAGAACTAAGTGGTTGTAGTTCGGGCAATTTTCCGAATACTACATAACCAAATACGGTTGATAAAGAGGATGGAGTACCTTTAATTAAAGGCGTTTTACTAAAATCGAGAATTTCTGAAAAACAATCAGCGCCAAGCAGTAAATCTACTGAATTGGGGCTGCGGAAGCGAAAATCAGCTAGCAGATGTTGTGAAAACTGTTCACCGACTGACTTATGAATTCGAGAAGCAGGTAGGCGGTCTGATATTTTGTTAATAACAGTAGCCTGAAGCGGAAGGCGAAAGTTAGAATTTTGCGGCGACAGAATTGTAAAATTTGTAATACCTTTAACTGAGGTGACTTCGGCTGAAATGCCTTGCAGGCGTTTAGAAGTAGGAACGATGTCGAGTTGCAGTGAACGAGCGGCGTTGTATGTTAAGATGCTGGACTGAGATCCATTGTCGATCACAGCGCGAAGCGGAACGATTTTGCCGGATGAATCGACAGCATGAACGATAGCAGTACCTAGCAGCGCAGTTTGGCCGTTAAGTCGACATGAAAGTGAATAATCGGCAGGTTGGTTAACAATAATGGACGAGGACGACGAATTTGAAGTAACTACCGGCTTATCAGCACAGCAGGTAGTACAAGAATTAATTGGCGGAGTTGCGATAGTATTAGCTTGAATCGGCGGCGAAGAATTTACAAGTAGGCATCCAGTAGCCGGTGAATCGGTGTCCGGATGCACGGCAGGATGATACGGACTAGCAGTTGGCGAATTATGCGAATTAACAACAGAAGCGGTGGACGAATTAGATTTTTGAGGGCTGCGATCAATATGCAGCAACGTATTGTGCGATTTTGACTGGCAGATACGACAATGTTTATTTGAGCTACAATTGCGGCGATCGTGTCGCCCGAAGCATGCGAAACAAAGTTTAAGACGAGAAATAATTTTGTAGCGATTATCTACATTTTGTGCAAGAAATTCACTACAGTTGTGAATTGAATGAAAGTGAGATTCGCACGACAGACATTTGAGTGAATTTGATTTGACGAAAAACGAAGGTACATTATCAGAATTAGGAGACGGCAAAATAGGACTACGATGACTGTGTACAGAATTGAAATTATCGGTTACCGGGTTAGCTGAGTCCGGTTGATCGAGGTTTGAATCGCTGGAGTGCGAAGAACTAGCGTTATCTGTAGGTTGAGAAGAATTCAATAATTCTAAAGAATGCATTTTAGCGGTAACGAATGACATTAAGGCCTCGTAAGTAGGCACGGTTGAATTAGGATTTGAATCCTCGAACGCTTGCTTTGTTACAGGATCCAAATTAGAATAGGCTATCTCAAAAAGTAAATATTCAAGTAAATTTATATTTAGCAGACGTAAGGCTCCGATTGATGATTCGTGGATATTAAGAAAACCTTTTAACGATTGATAGGACGGAGTGTCAGATTTAACGAAATTGAATATCTGATTTAAGTGAACATTTGCTATGCGCCTTGAGTTGGAGTAGCGCTCAACAATTAAATTGTACGCTAACGTATAATTTTCAAGCGAGAGAGGCAGGTGTTCTATTAGACGCAGTGGTTCACCGACTAATGAGCACCTCAAATAATGAAGTTTTTGAACAAATGATAACTCAGAATTATTGTGAATTAAATCATTGAACAAGCTGATGAAATTCTGGAATTTTGCAACATCTCCGTCGAATGAAGGTAGGCGAATTCGAGGTAATTGTATTAATTGCGAATTAGAAGACTTGACTTTATTTGGTAAAACGATTGTATTGTCCAGAGATTCAATTAATTTCTGGGCGCGATCAATTAACTGGAAATAATGAGTTTCGAAAGCAGTGCGTTCTGATTCGAAATCTGCTTCGGGTTGAAGTAATTCGATGTTCGTTTGTATTTGTTCAAAGTCACACCAGAGGTCTAAGAATTTGTCAAGTCGTAATTTGACTTGGTTAACTTCAACGTCAGATTGAAGAAAATTATTAAAACGAGAAAGATGATTATTAACAACGTTGCGTTTTTTGATTAAAGATTGTAAATCGTCCATGTTGAAAATAATGAACGAAGACAACGAGCGAAAAACAAATAATAGAATGTAAACAAAACACAGCTGTTTATTGAATCTAGGTTAGTTGCAACTATGATGTATACGTTGCAGACGACGCAAGTGAAGTGATTCTCTCAGCGCTAGCAGTAACGACGGACAGCACGAGAGAGAGCGAATGAGAGAGAGGGCACGCATGCGCTGTAAGCTGCGTGAACCAGTTAACAAGAACGAAGGAAAAAATGGCGACTCTAGCCAAATTCTGGCCGTGTCGAAAGATATAGCACTGAACCGATCTACTGTGACGTCAGCATAGCGTTGGTTGCAACTTGTATTGAATGAACGCGTCGCAACAAATTGATAATGCGTTGCATTTGTTATGCAACTTACCCCGTATTTTTTAACTGAATAAATGAAATTGTTTTTAATATTAATATTTTTATTAATGTTTTTATTAATATATTGAACACATGTAAGACACGAAACACAATAAACGACACGATGAATGCAATGTAACACCATGTAACAACGAATTAAACAAAATACTGAAATTGTTGACGATTGAAAAAATTAAGACAATAGACTGTATTTCCAAATATGCACTGATAAATATCCTGCCCGGAACGGACCAAATGTTAGAGCCTTGATGGCAGGAGTTTTGAAAATAACCCAAAATAAATTGGATAAAACGAGTTAAGCGGTAAGCCGACTTGTAACTGTAGGACATCAATCCACTATCAACGACTAATGGCAGATTAATGTAAACTGAAGCATAAACGACTTATTCCGGAGGACCTAGTTTCATTTAATGGCGCCAGAAACCAACGGCGGAACGACTGAATAAGCAAGATACAACGATGGAAAGTACACTGAGGGAGACAAAGGAAAACGATAAGTAACTGCTGGAACAGCAGGACATCACTGGTCAACTCAAACACAAAATTAGAAAGCGTACAACAAAATAGACTAATTCGCTTACCTGTTGAATGGCCTGAAGTGTAGAAACGGCGTCCACGCGACACGTGTCCGGGGTTCGATTCACACTGTAACTTTAATGTTTGATACGAAAACAAGAACAATTGTAAATGATTATAAATTACACACATAAGCAAAATCACACTTGAAAATGATGTATGGTACATCAGAAACGAACGAAGCATAACGACAATTGAAGAAGCGACGCCATAGGATGGCCGGCGCAGCGAAGGCACGAACAGTCTACATGCCGCAGAATCCAACCAGTGAGTGAGTTGACCGGGAAGAATGGAATGTGAGTAGTGGGAGAATAATTACGTCATGAACTGAGATCACCATCGGAAATCAAGACAAGTATACAGACAGAGGCGGGAAAAAGGTTATTAATACAAAATCAGTGTATTTAACGACGATAATAATTAGCGGGGAAATATGAATTACTTAACGGGGGTGCGATTGGCCTTAACAATGATAGAGTTGAATTTTTTGTTAAAGTACTCGGTGCACTAGTTAAAGTTGTCTCAACAAATTTTTTATCGGTTCAATAAAATATTTAAATAAACTTCAGCAAGTATGTTATATAGTAAAGGCAACTACAAAAAACAAGTTTGTAGTTACTTTTATCTTTTAAAAAGTTTGTCCATTTTGTAAAATAATGTGATCTCACAGGACTTGCAAAACTTTTTTTTGGTTTCAAACCTCACCAAATAGATAAAAAAGTTACAAAAATTAGCTTCCAAAAGTTTTTGAAACATAGACTGAGACTAGTTGACTAGAAACATTCTGTAAAAAAAAGGTAACGACGTACTAAAAACGAAAGGCTTAGAAGGTTTAAAAAAGTAAGTAGTATAATTTAACCTTGTCACGGAGGTTGAGCGCTTCAACAAATAATAAATTATAGGTCAACTCAGCTTTCTGCATTCACCCGAGTTTTGTGTAGATCGGTGTTTTAACTGAAAGAAATTATCGGTTCAGTAGCAAACAACTTAACACACATGTTTGAACTTAAGACAGATTTGTAAAGAAACTGATGCTATAAAATTTCACGGCAATATCTCGGGATCCGATTTAACAGCTTAACATAAAAAATTTCCTTATAAAAATAAATCCGGAAACTGATATACAGCTAGCAATAGATATCGATTGGAAAAAAGTTACTGAGGTGAAATGGAATCACACTGAAACTGTAAGGGCATTAATTCCAAAACTAACTTGGTAGCAGCCTAGGGTTTCTAGCTTGAACATTTTAATAAAATAGGTTTCATAAATAAACACTGCCCATAACAGACAGGTGGAGTGTCAAATTATTTACACTCAATCTGTTCGTTGCAGGGCTAAAATAAATAGTTCTGTTTCTTATCACATGGTCAGCCAATTAAATGACTGAATCATTTAATAACAGAATAGGTAGAGGTGTAAAAGACACTAATTAGAGTTATCTCCTCTGAAAGTAATGAATTTCATTGTACAGCCAGACCCTGTGGTGAATGAAGTGAAGGTGTCATTTACAGAGTAGAAAATATGTGCTTTTCAGAGGGCCCGGAATGCTGATAAGCGTACTTTTCTATTCAGTGAGGAAGGCAATGGTAAACCACCTCACTCCTCGTTTTACTTAGTAAAACCTCTAGAGGTTCAAACCAGCCTTTCGGCTGTTGACCTAATCAACAACAAATAAACACAAGGTTAGGCCTAAACGAATTTACTTACAGAATCAGGGGTATTTCATAATTTTAAAGATATCATACGTAAAAAAAATTGTGGTTAAAAATAACAATGATTTAGGTTTAATTCCGGGAAAAATATTTATTACATGTAACTCGCTAACGAATTTTTTCCGAACTTATGTTTGTGTGAATACTTTTTCTTATATTTGGCTGTAAAATCAGCTTCCAAGAGATTGGTGTCCAATTTTGAGTTGGTCTAGGTTTTTTAACCTTCTATACTAATATATTTTATTATCAGAGGTATCATGGTAAATCTTCTAACGAACTACATGTTAAAATAAAGAGTTTGATATAAAATAAATCCACCATGGATTAGCTGTGAATTAATACGAAATTATCAGAAACTGTTATTTGATATTGAAGAATTCTACATAATATTACGTAAATAATAATAATTATTATTAAAATTAAAGCAGTTAACTTTCAAAATTCTTGCTTAACTTTTCCACTTCTCCAAACGACGCCATGACAAATTTAAAAAAAAAATGAAGAACACTAATCTAAAAAATGGATAATATTGTAAACTTATTATAGATTTAGATAAATAATAAAAGAGTGAAATAATTTAATGACACTTACCCTTGTCGTCTGGACTGAATTCTTCTTCAAAGTTTTGTGTTTCTTCTTCTGGTTTGGCGTCACCACTCTTCATTTCCTTCCTGGTCTTGTGGCCACGAAATACCGCTTGGATCTTGGTCGCAGCTTTCTGCGCTTCAGGATCCTCCGGGTCGAATTCTAAAACAACACAGCCAAAATATATTCAATTAAAAAACAAGTTTCAATAAAAATCCTTAGAATATTTTCTCAAAATTTTATAACAAGACCACAAAATGGTTAAACCTGTTGAATTATTGCCACCTCTTTTGTGGCCTCCCAATATCCCTCTCCCTATAGCCTGTATTTTAAAAAAGTTGAGGAAGATCCTTTTCTCAGAATCATTCTCTCTATGAGCTACATCGATTGATTTCGATATCCTGCAATCCTCCTATTCAAGTTGTAAATATCCAGCTCTTATATTCTCAATTCTCAGTCAGTTCGTGCGATTTCAACCTTTCGTTCGCTGCAGCAATCGCATCTCTGTCGCTTGAACTCTACTCTCTTTTGGTTTTGTATTAACCCAGGACTTAACTTCCATACAGGAGAACTGGAGCAGCCATCAACTTATAAAACTTTACGTTAGTTTCTTTCCTTGTTTTCCTGCCTAGGGTTATATTTTATTTTTCGCACACTGCTTGTGATTTTCTAACTTTCTTTTTTATATCAAAATCATGATAAAATCCGATGCCATAACCTAAATATAATTGCATTGTGATACTTGTTTAAGCCCCTCATCATCTACCACAATTTTAGACCTGGTAGGATATTTACCAGTTATGTCATAACCTTTGACATTTCTACGTAAAATTTGAAACTTCAAATTTTTTGTATAATTCATTAAAAATATATACCGATCTTTGAAGCTCATCCTCAGTCTCTTGCACAATCCACAAATCATCCGCAAACAATAAAGAATTTTCAAACGGACTTAATAATAGAACAAAAATATTAAAAAATCCCAAGCGCATGCGTCAACTGACAACTCGGGAGTAGTTCCTCCTTCAATATTTCTTTGAATTGCAGCAGCCTCAGCAATGATTAACAGCTGGATCGCCAGTAGGGGACTAGTGTAGATGCACAGAGTAGGAAACGTGAAAACAGTACAAACAGAGAAAGCTATATATTGAATTTATTTAAAAATTGTAAACGTAATCATTTAATAAACACAGTCAAGATTGCCATCACAATCAAGGCTTAAAGACAGTAAATTAGAAAGATAATTGGAAATATGAAAATACAAAACAAATTCTATTAAAAAATTCAGCCTTAGAGCTACTGTAATTAATAAATGAAAGAACTCTTCCGTGTTATAAAACTTCAAAAATAATAGGGAAAGAATTGATTATTCATTTCAATAAAAAAACAAATTATTGAAAACGCTGTTACAGGCACATTTTAAAACTTTTATAATTCGGTTTTAAAAATTCAGCATCCTGCAAGAGAAATTGTAATTTCAGTTTTAAAATTATTATATCAACCCATAAAAGTTTATTCAACGTTAACTAGTTTATGACTTACATAAGCTTAACTGGAACTCGTACATATTTATTTAAAGCTTTTCAAGCGATTTAATCCGTTTTATTAGGTTACAGCATTTCACTGCTTGTTTTCGTCATTTAACTACTTCACTTTAATTATCAAATCGCGTTAAAACCTCTTTCTTATTTCTTTTAATTTTGTTAAAATTCAAGTTGCTTGATTGTCGTATTTTAATGTACTACAAAATTCTCTTACATTTATTTCTTTTAAATTGAAATTAATTTGTGGGATTACGGAATTTATGCAAATATTGTTTTATCGTTCCCTGAACGTTAAAGTAATTTTATACTTCATTTAAATTATAAAAAATTTAAATATCTATTTTGTGTGCATATTTGTATTAAATTATTACGGTCACTACCTAAAATTATTCAATTATGAATTGTTAACGAAATTATTCCTAGGGCACACACGGTTCAAGTGCATATTTTTTTCATTTTCTTGTTTCAAAGAAATTTCATCAATTGCCTAAAAACATAATAAATCTACAGTATTCCTAAATAAATTATTTTAAAAATAAACAGAAGCTTTCGTTAACCTTGAAACATGGTAATGAATTTTGAATTAAAGAAAGTCCGGAGTATAAAACAAAATTTAATTACTATTTTACTATATTATAGACAAATAATGATTTGACAATTTTGATTTTTGAAAAAATTTACAATTTTTGCTATAACTTCAATATGACTCTTAACTTAAATTTAAAACAACTAGGTACAGGTTTATTCACTCTAAATCACCCATACGTCTCAAACAAAAATTATTACTTTATAATTCTTTTGTAAAACCTATCTGGATGTACGGAATTCAAATTTTTGGTTGGGCAAAAAAAGATTAATTTAAAACCTATTATAAAAACTATTCAAACATTTCAGTTTAAATTTCTCCGTATAATTACCGGTTCACCCTATAATGTCTCAAATTACACACTACGCACCGATTTAAAAACACCATTCATTTGCGACATCATCAAAATTAGTTATATTAAAGTCAATTCAAAACTACAAATCCATAATAATCCGCTTACCAGATATTATGACGAATCCACCAGGGTTCATTGAAAATTAAAAAGAAGCTGGAGCAGGGATCTTCTTTGACCCTTTCTGTTTGTTTATGCCGGAAGAGATAAAATATATAAGGTGAAATATTGGATGTAATTTTTGTTTTGTTTTAAATATGCTTTATTACTATTGGTAATAAGTTTTCTTTGATAATACGAACTTTTTATTGTTTTTTATCTCATACTTTAGTATACTTTATGTTCATTGTTATTCCAAATTTAACATTACTGAATGTTATATTTTATATCATCTCTGTTCTTGCCGGCCGCATTGGCGAAGTTGGTAACGTGCTTGCCTCTCATCATGCGGTCTTGGGTTCGAATCCCATTCAGGCACGGCATTTTTTCATACGTTACAAAAAATCATTTCATCATTCACCGTCTGCATTAGCAGTAATTGCAGAACAGTCAGACGTTAAAAAAAAAATCTCTGTTCTTGTTAATTGTAATTTAATATCAATTTTTCTCGCCTTTGTTTGTTCTCTATAGTACAGTTGAAGATTCAAAATAAAAGAAAGAAAAAACTTCGAATAAAATTATATTGTGCTAATATAATCATTCTTTTCTTAACGGTACAGATATTCTTTATTTTTACTTTGTGCTGGGCTCAGTGCGTTTTACGAACAATTACACTGTTAGTTTGCATTAATAATATTATGAGTAGTTATGAAGCTTGAATGCTATGAGACAAAAATCGTTATTTCTTTATAAGAATCCTTATGAAATTGGTTTTGTAGAACATCAAATGTATTTTTTCTCAAAAACAGTCAGCCAATCTCTATAACAATTTTAGGGATATTTAATCTACTAAACATTTCAAAATGGGAGGTTTTTAAAACCTGCTACAATTGTTTTACAGGGTTAATAATTTAAAATTTTAACGTTTTTGTTAGAGTTTATATCAGTTGGATAAAACATCCAGACACTTTCATAGAGATTCGCTGACAATTTTCAAAAAAATGTTCCTTTTATGATAAAAAACAAAACAAATTTCCGAAGAATCGTAAAAGAATGAAACAAGTTTTACTCCATAACATTGTAGGTTCATATTATACACAACGCAACACGGTGTTGTTCACAAAAAGGTGGTGTGATCAACACAATGTAATAAACATGAATAACTGCACAAGTTGAAACATAATGATGTTGCTGGTACAATTTGATATCAAAGTTATTGCAAGAATTCTAAAAGTTTTTGAAACCAAAAAGTCAGATCCATCTGCAGAAAATAATTAATAAATTGTTTTAAAGTACAAATACAAATGCTTACACAATAGTAATTTAATAAGTATGAAATAAATATAAGCAAAAAAACAATAATAACTTTTCTTTTAACTCCCGTCACACTTTAAATCCAACAAAAAAAATCGCCTAAATTCCAATTTACATACTGAAAGATTTTGTTAAAAATTCCAGTATATCAACAGGAATGAAGTCGATAAGCTTTTACGTGCGACTACGTAAACTTAAAGTTTTAGATAGTTTTTCACACATTTGGATTAGATTATCAACTGAAAATTATTGATTTTAAAACACTAATGAAACAAAATTTCTTTATGATTTAATAACATGTATTGTTTTACGTGAATAAATTTTGGGTAGTCAGTTATATCTTTAATAAAATTAACAATCTCTCCAAGAATACATGTTTGCAATGTGTAAAAGTGGAATAGATTAAGCGATGCAGGTTTACAAATTTTGTGCACTGTTACTGAGTACTTGTAAACAGGCCAATAAGTAAACCGCTGAAAATACAAATAGCGAGGGCTGACGTTAGACAGAAACAAATATTACTCTCTGTTCTCGAGTCGTCACTTCCCGCTTACAGTAAATAAATCTTCACGGTACACTGCACTAAGTGCACTTTTAACTAGAACACCCGTATACTAGAAGAAAATGTATACACTAAGAAGTACATCAATTTTGTATGTTTCTACTTCTTTCAACAGTTTTGTTATATTTACAGCGACAGCCATGTACAATGACAAATAAAATTGGTTATGTGACATTACAAAAATTATTTATTTATTTTAAAATTAATCGCACGCGTGATGCACGTGACAACAATAATACCTTGTACATGCTCATGCAATTTTCTCTACCCAACAGATTCTACCGTAGTAAGCCTACACTAAGGAAAGATAAATGGTCAAAACCATAAACGTTATTTTTATTATTTTTTATTTTTATCTTTAATAACTTTATTTGCAATTATATACTAAGATACAACGAGCGAATTTGTTAAAGGTGAAGGAAGAATGACAAGAAAAATAAATGAAAAAGAACAGTGATATCCATTGGTATATGTTCTACGAGCTAATGTTCGTAATCCATGAATGTTAAATAACAAAATTATAACATATTAAGAAAAAAATAAAATAAATCACTTTATAGAAGATCTCAGGCCCATTGACATTTCAACCTGCGTTGCAGATTCCCTGGTAGTGTCTTGCATTTCGTACTGAACACATCGATTATGGAGCGCGTTAACATGCAATACTTTATAATATAATTAGCTGGTTGTATGTTCATAAGTTATCGTAAAATTATTTTTGAAAGACCAAAAAAATGGCTGATGAAATATATAACAGAGCTAAGAGAGCAAGTATGTATTGGCAACGTTGCTGGCAAGTCATTGACTAGCTATGATGTCGGTAGGGGGCCTTGTGTACGTTCACAGCTTATCAGCTTTGAAAATGAGTAGGTCTATAGTCTCTTTTCGCACGTACTAAGGGGAGTCAGTTATAATTGGGGGTGACTTGAAATTGAGATAACTGTAGTCGAGCTACATTATTTGGATTACCGGATCCATAAATAAAGTAACCATTGCGTCCAGAATGGTTTTAAAAAGTAATGTTATAGCTTTAATATTTTGATAAAGGGAGAGAATAATGGATACCAATCAGACTTTATAAGCATTTTGCTTTATGAGCATGAATGGTTGTTGTTTTAATTAAATGTGAGTTTTTCATGTGACTCTTTTGTCAAGAGTGAGCCCTAAAAATTTAACGTGTTAAACTGTTGAACGAATGTATTGTTTATGTGAACTGGGGGGGGGGCATTATTTATAAACAAATATTTACATTGAATTATGAGTTTTAATATTTTGGAATAAATAAGCTAAACTTGTTTCCGGTGAATATAAATAAACAAGTAAACAGCTCAGCTCAACACGTCACTATTTTTCACATCACATAGATATCTAACAAATTTTATCACAAAAACTATAATTAAAAAATTCGGGAACAATGAGTGGTTGAATAGTACAGCAACAAAATATATATGAATAACGACACAACCTTTTTGAAAAACAATCGACATTAACTGACACAGTAAAGGTCGATTTACACATAGAGGACTGTGCACCGACATGGCGCAGATTGTGCTGAGTTACTACCAATTCACACAAGACTGTACCGACCGTGCTGTGCTGCTACAGTCTTTAGCATTCTCTCTTTTTAATAGCTTTCTCTCTCACAGTTTTTTTTTTACTTTCTCTTGCCCTATATGAATAGGGAAGAAAAGTATTGTTTTCATGTCGATTTTCAAAATCGAGTTTTACTGGATATAGGCCTACAAGTTTACAGGTTTCTTGAACCCAAAAATTTGTTTTTAGCTATTTGTCTGTGTGGACCTAGAACCAAACACGGAAAAACAGCTTCTACGATTTTCTAAAATCGCAATTGCTACATTTTTATTTTCTAGAGTTTTTTAAGTTTTGGGGGCAGTACACTCTTGTTAAACACTGTTTTTTTTGAGATTGTGGCCTTAATATGCGTTTCAGGGCAAATGCGTATAGTATTAAAATTATAGAAAATTAAAACACCAACAACTTTCATTTCAAGCATTTTCCTACCGAGTTCAGTTTAGCGTCAATTAGTGGTTTCCTACAAGTAATAATATCCACTTAAAATTCATATTAAGGCCACAAATTCAAATAAAATGAAAAAGTTTTTACCACTACAGCACAGCGCCCAAGATTTTCGGAAGACATGTCACTTACCCTATCTTGTAAAGCAAAAAATTTTAGTAAATAACACGATTTAAAAAAATCATATACTATTTTTGAGAAAATAAAAAAATGAAAGATTCCAAAAATGAACTTCTACTTCTGGTTGACTGATTTTAATGAAAATGTTCACGTGAAGTTTCTTTTTAACATGTAACGTATGTCTCAAGTTTTATTCTAAATAGTTATCCATTTTTGATATATTTTGTTAACACACACCAACATAAACCACTCGGTAAAAACATGCTTTTTGGGTTCAGAAGCCTGAAATTTGTTGGGGCGGTGAAAACTAAATTTCGAATTATTAACCAGAAAACAATATATCGTTCCTTTATCTTATGTAGGCAAGACAAACTTAATAAAATCTTTAACCTTCATGAAAACGTTTTGATCATGTAATTATTTCTTAGCTAATTAAAATTTATAATTATTTAGTAATGTTATTTTAAGTATTTAATTTTATAGTACTTTGGTGAATGAATATAGTACCCTGTGGTGAATGAAGTGAAGGTGTCATTTAGAGAGTGAAAAATACGTGCTTTTCAGAGGGCCCGGCATGCTGATACGCGTACTTTTCCACTCAGTGAGGAAGGCAATGGTAAACCACTTCATTCCTCGTTTTACTTAGTAAAACCTCTAGAGGTTCAAACCAGCCTTTCGACTGTTGACCTAAACAACAACAACAGTACTTTGGTAAAACTCGAACGACTTTTATTTATGTCACCATTCTGTTTTGGAATTTCATTTCTACGTTTTGGTGTTATTACGAATACGGCGACAAATAGCCTACTAACATACTGATCAAAATTAGTACAATGAATAAAGACCTTCAAATAAATAGCCTATTACATTTAAACTGAATGAGAATTGACTTTATATTTTGTTTACAAAATCGATTGTGTTGACCTGCGACTCCCAGCAGTATTTATATTCCATTAATGAAATCGGTCCTATGTGGGTAAAAAATGGAATAAAAAAAAGCTATGTGAAATTTTGTGGAAAAACACAATTCCCTAAACTTATATTTGGTATACCGAAAGTTATAAAACGGTAGTCTTTGTTATATCATTTCGTTTCGTTATCTGTTTATAAATATCATTATTTTACTAATAACATTTTTAAAGTAGATTTTTAATGAAATTCTTTTATATCTTTAATAGTTCAATAAAACTCATGAATTTAAATAACGACATTCTAAAAATTAAATTAACGATAATAAAAAACCTACTATGTAAAATCACTGCCCATAACAGACAAGCGGAGAGTCAAATTATTTACTTTCAATCTGTTCGTTGCAAGGCTAAAATAAATAGTTCTGTTTCTTGTCACATGGTCAGCCAATTAAATGACTGAATTATTTAAGAACAGAAGAGGTAGAGGTGTAAAAGACACTAATCAGTTATCTCCTCTGAAAGTAATAAATTTCATTATACAGCCAGCCCCTGTGGTGAATGAAGTGAAGGTGTCATTTGCAGAGTGGAAAATATGTGCTTTTCAGAGTGCTCGGCATGCTGATAAGCGTACTTTTCCATTCAGTGAGGAAGGCAATTGTAAACCACCGCACTCGTCGTTTTACTTAGTAAAAACTCTACAGGTTCAAACCAGCTTTTCAGCTGATGACCTAAACAAGAACATGTAAAATCAGTAAAGATTATAAACAATAAACGTCAACATTAACTTTTGAAAGGATTACTAATTAGATTAAATGATTAAATGATTCGTCTAAACTCTTGAAGTCACAATACATAAGCATTGACCTCACTACCGGTAAGCTTTTTTTGAAGATAGACCAAACGCAGCGAAAACAAATTTTCTTTTTTAATTTTGAGTTAAACCAGTCCTTCAGTAGAGCAGTAGTTTGGTCATGATTTCGAGATCGCAAATGAACAATAGAACTAGAGTTGAATAGAAACCATTTAATATATCTGTTTCGATCAGATTCCTCCGGTAACGCATTTACAAAAAAAAAAAAAATTAGTTTACTTATAATTTACTTGCTTAAAGGTACAGAATAATTTTAAGTTTTAAAAATTAACTTAACAATGAAAGAATCAAGCAGAGACTATTTCAAACAGTTTAAAAATTTTTTCTACCATACAATGATATTCTACAGGACTTAAAAATTTTCAAATTAGAGCACTATGCAGCTCGATAGATATACATAATTTCAGTTATGAATGCCGTGCACAGAACAAAGCTCGGTTTCATATAGATAAACACAACTAACAAAACTATAAAACCGGAATATAATACAGTGCTCTAAAGTGGTAATTAACTTCAGCACATTCTACCCAATGAATTCAACTACAACAGATTCGTTAATGTTTTCAAAGAACTATTTAACAACAGTAGTTTCTACTGCTACATTGAGTTTCTACGTTATGCAAGGAAAACGTACTAGAATTTAGTTCAGGGTATAATTAGAGTTAGTTAAACAAAAGTGCCGATTAACAATGTGGAAAGTACTTATGTAATTATGCTGTAAGTAAATGTAGATATTATAATATTTATTTTTTATCCCTAATTTTTACGTTTAAAATCTTAAAAACTATGGTAGGTACAGTTTTAGGACATAAATATTATTCAAAGTTTCAGGTTAACAGTACAAGTTTCTACCAAATTTGTCTGTTAATGAAATCTTTAACAATATTACAGTATAACTTTCTTATTTCCAGGGGTTATTGAATTTGGAGCAAAATATTTTGCTAGCCGTAACTGGCTAACGAAGCATTTTCAGGCCTAAATTTATATGAAAAACGTTTTATTTTTTTAACTATAAAATCAGCTCTCGAGAGAGATAGAATGAATTTTGAATCACTCTCTAGAACCTTTTTTTAACCTTGTAATCTTGTAACCTTACTCTTAAAACAACTTGAGAAAACTTCTGAAATTTTGGCTGAGAAAATAACAAATTGCTGTTTAGTTGGCGAACAATATGAGGTAATTGCAGTAGCAGCTAATACCATATGATAAATATATGTTGCCAGCAAGTCATTTATAATGACTTTTGCGGATGATTAATGACTTTATGCGAGCGACCGTTGTTGGATGGGGTTCAAAAGAGTAAGAAGGTTAATTAAAGGTCGTCTGTCTGGGTCTGGCTTACCTTTTGTCTCTTCTGCTCATTGTGTTCAACGAAAAGGTTTTCCTAATAAACCACCTCCTGTTACGTATACATAGTTTACAACAGTCGTTCATAATTTAAAATAAACACTAATTTCATGTGTTTTAACAAGTTCTTTTATTATTTTAAGGTAGTATCATCTACCAAGTCATTAGCGCCCACATTACGTCATTACAGATGTACCAGTACAATGGAAATATAGGTAAAATAAAGAATGAAAAAATTGACAAACCATATACATATAGTTAAATACTATTAAAAAAATAGTGATATACATAGGGTGGACAACTGTCTTTTGACAGTGGTACTTTTGTGTAGTCTTGACTCTGTAATTTATTTAATTCTGGACTATGAGTAAACCCATCCTTACTTGTTTTTTTCTAATATAGAGTAGAAGTTTCTATTGTGTATTTATTTATCTCGAAAATTTATAGTGTATTTTATCTTTTGGGAAAGTTCTATGAAGATTTTCATAAAAGCTGTTATCCATTTCCTATTGTGTCAACAGTTATAAATTGTGATAGTAAAAATTCAAATCGGTTTGTACGTTCTGTATTGAACCAGTCTTTTTCGTTAGTGGAACGTAGATATCAGGCTCTAAAAAGAAGCCAATTATTCATTTAATTTTAAATGCCATATTTTTTTTAGTTGAATTTCGTGTGTCTTGTTTATTCATTTTGTATTAATTTTTATTGTAATTAAATTTTTTAATAGTTTATTTTAATTTTCTATTTGTTATAACTGTGCTATTACAGTCATATAAAGTAATTAGTTTGTGAATAAATATTAGTTATTATTGTTTTAAAGGATTTTTGTTATTTTTGTACAATTCTACCGGTGAAAATTTAGCCTATGCCATTGTCTCATGGATCTAAGGTAAAACTGTTTTATTACTTAGACAACAAACCGTTACTTGTTCCAGAGACTATAATATAAAAGAATAATAAACAGATTTGAATTAAGAACTTACAAGTGCAAAAAGTTATTTAAAACTAAATTACTCTGACTTAAGTTTACTTTTATAATTTTTATAACATTATTTATAACTACTTACCTAGTGATATTGCCAGATTGCTCAGTGTGAATGAGCAAAATTTTTAAAAATATATAAGAATTTCAAAAAATTTATTATAAAACTAAGTTCCTGGAGTATAAAGCGTCCCAAGACAGTTGTTTGGGACGCTGACAGTAAAAGTAAAACACCGGTACAATTCCGTATTTCTGGGATGTTTGGTTACCCTACCGTGAAGGATATTGAGAGAATACCTTGTTTCAATATTCTTTGTTTTGGTTGGATGGAAAATAGACGAGTGAAATTTAGTGTAACCTTAAACATAAGGATATATGTAGATAATTGCAGCCAATTGTAGAATTGTTTTGAAAACGAAATTTGTTTGCTATTTGTTATGATGCCACTTGCGTTTTTCAAGATGTTTTTGGTAATTTTACCTTGTTTTATATTTTCAGAATAAAATCCAGGTTGAATAGAAATTGAAAGAAAAGATTAACAATACAATCGATTTAGTGACAAGAAGTACAAACTTACTCACCCATAGCACGCATTTAATTATTCTATTAATGGTAAATCATTAATTTAATATAAAGAAAAACTATATTTCATTATTACTAGATATTAATAATGGAAGGTATTATACGTTAGCGTAGGAACTTCTTGTAAAACCAAAATAAACTCTTGGCTAAGATTCTCCACTACCTACATAAAACTTTTGTTCAGATATGAATACCGTGTACCTGTTAAATGGTGAACATTGTGTTGGTTGGTTGGAAATACGGTCGAATAGAAAAATAGTGTGAGGAAAGGAAGCAGATGGGAAGGAAATGGAATTTTCCACCGTGCTTTTTCACTGCCTGATTCATGCTATAGTATCTCAACCGATACAAGAATACTAACGTAAGATACTACTGGATGTCACAAAAAATTCTACTAAAATATCAGGCAAAAACGTTTTATATTTTTCTCTTAAATTTTAAGTTTTACAGTAATTAATGATTATTTACCATTAAAATGGCTAACATTTTTGAATCGTTTAGAAATTTTATTACAATTTTTTAAACTGCACTTTCTATATTAATTTTTTTTGTACAATTTCTTTTTAGATATTTTAGCCAATTATGGAACTCTTTCAGTTTGTTACTGAACATGTTTTTTTCGTATTTCCGTGTTTTCTTTCCTAAGACTTTCTTCCATTAGTTATTTCGCTATTTATTTATTTTTTCATTATCTTTCATATTGTGTGGGAATTTAATAATTTTTTTCTCTTTGAAAAGATTTTCGTGGACTTTTTATCTAAGAGTATAAAATTTCAGCGTTTGGTTTTTATCCATAACATCAATGAAATATTAAATATTTAGGGTAGATACATTTTATCTAATTTATGTCTTACATTAGATATCGCGTTTTATTTTTAAATAACTTTTCCTACGCTCATATTATTGATAACAAAATTCTATGCAAAAAATAATAAAGACGACGAGCTAACCTATTAATTAACTGCTTGTCTACTGATTACTGTTTCAGTAGATTTACTTACCTAATTATGTGTAGGTTTGGGTTATTGTAACATTAAAATAGTGGTATTCTAGATACAGTTAAGGAAAATAAATTGTTTATTTTTAGAAATTAAGTAAATTGTGATGAAATGTGATGAATATAAATACCTGGGCAGCATAATATCATTGGAGAGCAATTCAAGAAGAGAAATCACAAGTAGAATTAGACAGGCCAGGCAGGCGACACAAACATTAAACTCCATACTCTGGTCTACAAATATAAAAAAATGTACGAAAATTAAAATCTATCATTCCATTGTACAGAGTATATTGCTCTATGGCTCTGAAACATGGGAATTGACCAAAAGAGACAGGCAAAGAATAAATGCTGTGGAGATGGATTTCTTGCACCGGAGTTGTTGTGTTTCAAGGATGGATCGAGTACGAAATTCGGAGATAAGGAACAGAATGGGGAAAATGGATACAACAGTGGAGCAAATTGAGAAGAAGCGCCTTATATGGTTGGGACATACACAGAAGATGAGAGATGAAAGGTGGCCCAAGAGAATGCTGAATTGGGATCCACCTGGAAGAAGAAGAAGAGGAAGACCGCCCGAACTGTGGAACAAGCAGGTGTATTCCTATATGAGGAATAGAAATCTGGTGGAGGGGGACTGGATGAACCGAGAGAGATGGCAGATGGGATGCGAGAAGCGGCTGGAGCTGTAGATCAAACTCGCTTATATATATAATGAGTAAATTGTAACAAGGATAATAAATAGCCGAGGAATTAAACGAGTTAGAAAGGAGTTCTTGAAAACATGGTCGAAATTAGTGTGAAGGACAACGAATAGGTGTTTGTTATGGTTATTATTGGGATTTATCATTAATTATAACCAGATCCCGGAAATAACTTGGATTAAGTGGTACAATATTTTGGATTGTTCAGTCGTATCAACATCTTGGTCATTAGGGACTATGGGTGGATATAGAACGGGAAAATTGGGTTTTTGACTTGTAATAATTTCCAGAACCTAGCCGAGAATCGAACTCGGGCTATTCCACTTTATAGGCAGTAGTGCTACCTACTACGCCTGTAGTGCAATACAAAAATTATTTTACAAAAATTGCAAAGAAAAAATTATTAAACTATAAAATTCTGAAATTCAGAACTATAAAATCTAATCGTAGATTTTGTCGTTCAATCTCTCCCTAACATCATCAGTTGAAACTTTATTATTTCCAAAAAACAGGAATTTTTGACGCGGATTCTGGAAATATGATCGCCTACCTGACAGAGGATAAATAATAAAGACAGTGATTTGAAATTTTTGAACGCACAGTTTACGGTGAGAACCAGAAACACAAACGCGGCAAGAACATTTGATTTTTACGCTTAAAATTAAAAAACAGAATCCCCGATGTAGATGGGTACAGCAAGTAACTGACGATTTTCATACTTTTTACAACGGTTATGGAAATTTTAATTTTCAAGTAAAAAACTTACCAGAATCAGTCCAGAGAGAGAGAGAGAGAGAGAGAGAGAGAGTGAGAGAGAGAGAGTGAGAGAGAGAGTGTGAGAGAGAGAGTGAGAGAGAGAGAGAGATCTAAGCCCAAAATGGGGGAAAAAATACCTCATTGTTTCAGATATAGCCTACGTGTATCGAATCACTATATTCTTTCACAAATGAAAAAAATATTGAATTTCTTTTTGTTGTTCCTTTCAGTATAAGAGAACTATATTTTTTTTTTCTTCTGTTGGGCTGTATAATAGAAGGTAGTGGATACTTTTCTTCTTCTGCAGTGCATTTTATACGGAAAGTAAGCTTACTATACCCATGGATACGAAGTAGCCGTTGGGGGTAGGTTTTAGAACGGCAAACAAACAAGAAACATCTAATTCAGTGAAAGCTCTTCCACTTTTGGTCTTCTTCATCATTCTCTTTTCCTACTTTTAAAAATATATCCTCCGTCTCTCTCTATTTCAACCCACACTTGAGCACTTCAATTTAGTATTTCACTATCTTTTTCCTTCGTCACTTCAATTCATAATACGCTTCACTTCTTCTGCCGCTTTATTCACTTCACTTGTGTTTTTTTTTCTGAAACTAACCTAGCTTAATACATTTAATAATTCAATTCATTTCATATAACCTAACATAATACACGAACATCTATTACTAAAGGATGGACGGAAGACGTAAACCCTTGCTACCTCTTTAGTATTCATTTTTTGTTTAAAAAATAACATCTAATTTTGAATGAATATTTAAATATTCTTTTTAAAAATGCATACATAGGCTACCAGAACAATACTCCATTATTATTTTATATATAAATCACATTTTCTTCTTATAATATGCAGCGATATTCTAAATGATGGGCTCGATTTACAAAGTTATATTTCCTGAATTCTCATCGTTATGAGAATGAACGATAAACACCATTTGTGAAATAAAATAATAAAGTTTATACCATGCTCTGTTAGATTGCTTACAGTCTATTGAAAAGTCGATAATTTCACACCGTCAGTTGCGTTAAAATAGCTACTTGTACAACAAATATTTGTTTTCTATTCGTTAGTTTAGTGAAACTGTGTGGATAATAGGGGTTCACCGTGCACTTAGTCTTCATTGAACAATGAACCTCTAACATGAAACAGCACCTGTAGTTGGACTGAACAATTTCATACAACATAATGTTTGTACAAAGGAAAAGGCTCCGGTGGACGAGGGTATTACAATTAAACGTAATACAAGTTAAAGAGAGTTTTTTTACGTTGCTCAAACAAGTCTACCCGTAGAGCAAATAGATAAATAGGAATACCCCAAAAAAATCTCTGGTGTATCTTGAGGCACCGTTCACTGTACAAGCCACCTACAATTGGTACACTCTTAGGATGCATCATTGGTTTTAACGATGCGCTTGAAGTTGAGATAAAACAAAATATTATTAAAAAACATATAATAAAATAAAAATATGTTGTTTTTAGAAAATATGCAGCTATATTGAAGAACGCAGCTCACAAAAATACAACGAAAAGATTTTGTAATACAATGTAAGATATCCTGGAGGTGTAAAAGAGCATAGCCGAAACCGTCTGTGTCCACCACCAGCCACAATTCAAATGAGATGTCGAGGACATTAATACCGCGAGACCGCACCGCATCGTTGTTTAAGACGAAGCATTTCAGCCAATATCTCAGTTTTGGTTGTTTACTTTTTTAAAACTACAATTAAAGGGGTTCGGAGAATACAGTGCTAACCAACTTCGACATAATTTTACGCAATGTCATTTTAAAAGTTCACTGAAATCTACAAATCATGTTTTTGAATGTTTTGTTGAGCATTTATTTTTCTGGTTATCTAGGTTTTAAAGATCGTAAATTCAGCATCCTGTTTAAAACGGGCTGTACATTTTATTTTCACAAAATATTTAAGAAAAATCATGCTGGAAATTTTGTGGATCAGCACTTTCTTCTCCCGACCCCTTCAGTTTTGTAAATAAAATTTTATAATTTGTTTAAATTCGGGTGTGTGGCACTTTTAAAGTAACCGACAACGGGTACTAGTAATGAGACACTAGTATGCAACGAAAATAAGGCATTAAGTTTAACCTACAAATTCTATTAATTTTCTCAATTTAACACTAGTTTTAATGCCAGGGGAAAATTTTATTATTAAAACAGGAATCTATAAAATATACCTAAACAAATTGTTTCCACTTTCAGTCCATTTAAGTTCACAAAAACAAGTTATGTTTACATTTCGTTTCGAAACGTTTTTGAAAAATTTTTGTAAACGATGTTTTGGGTAAACAAATCTATAGAAATTTTACCTTGCATTAAAATACATATTATTTCTTTGACTAAACGATATTTTTCCCCTTGATTCTCTTTTCTGATTCAAATTTATCCTAACAACAGATTTAGTACAGTAGAACGTATCCACAACAACAGTTGTTATTTCCTATGTTAAGAGGAATCTGACTTTACAATAAGTTCTTTTGTTAACCAGAATATATTTGAAGAATATCCGATACATCATACAATCTACAATTCAATCGAATATGTTTACCTTCCTTGTAACGAAAATTTATAAACAGAAAAAACATTAAAAATATTATTGTAAGTCCATGTGCTTGACAGAGCTAAAAATATTGTCAGTACAAGTTAAAAATTTTTAGTGAATTTTAAGAAGATGATCAAATTTGCAGATTTTTATTATTTCAGAATTTATTAAAAATCATATTTGGGTAAAAGTGCATTTGCATTAAGGTTGTTTTCTGTAACTACTAGTGATACACAAACATAATTTATAGGTTTATAGGCATGTTTTCTGATGATACGGAAGTTTTAGTGGTAGACGCCGATTCTAATATTAAACTGAAAACACAAACTTACTTAAACCTCATATCAGCATGGCTTGTACTACAAGAAATTAGGAGCAGTTTTAATAATTAAATAAATCGTAACACATGACTTCCAGTCTTGAACGACTAAACTGTTAAACTGCTTTTATTTGCTTTAAACATAGGGTACACTTGATAGTTAAGATTACACTCACAAAAAAGAAAAACTTGCATTAACTAAAAACAAGTGTCTATCAATTTTAAATCCTTACTCGATAAATATTTTACACTAAATATCCCATATTAACGATTGACAAGACAGTTGTAAGGCCAATTTTTACATAAGAAGTTTGGGCAGAAACACCTCATAATCGGTACTTAGAATGAGATGCTAAATGCTTACACAAGAGACGCAAACAAGCGATACAAAAAAACAATTACGTCCAATAACACAAAACTCCATTTATGTCACAAAACTAATGGTAAAAAAACAATTACAAATACCGCACTTAACTAATTTTGCAAAACAACTACACAAATCGATATAAGAAAAATTTGATTTAGGCCTATATGAAAAACCTTTCATACAAAACAAATGTAAGTACATAGCATAAACGTTTAAAACACCTCAGCTCAAAGAGTTTTTATGGATTGGGCCGTTATAGGTCTCTAGTAATAATTGCAACTTCTAACAAGTACATCACGATTTGGTAACTTTAACATCAGGTTTGGTAAACATTGAAACGTTATGTATTAACAAGTCCTTAATTTTCAGTACAAGTGTTAGGTGAAACAACAAAAAAAGCATAAATGTTACTTTCTCTTTCCCTACATGAAATGTACGTAAGGAAAATGAAGTTTTCACGTCGATATTTCGTTATTGGGTTTCCACCGGAAAAAAGTTTACACGTCCCGTAAGCCCAACAACATGTTTTAGCAGTTCGTCTGTGTGTGTTAACAAAATATTTCTCAAAAAATATCTACGAAGTTAAAACTTGGAATTTAAGTTACGTACCAAGAGGAAATCCGACACGAACGTGTCTATAAAAATTCGGTAATCTTAATTTTTCACTTTTTTGAAATTTTCTCAAAAACGGATGCTACGATTTAATTTAAAATCACCTCATTCGCTAACTTTTTTAAATTCCTAAATTTTATTTTTTATTCTCAAACAATACAATAAGCAATTTGTCTGCTGAAATTTGGGGGAACTCTACTCTTGTGGTAACTTATATTTAGAATGGAATTTTAATGTTAGGGAAAAGTGTATTAATAATCAAGATTAAAGAAAAATAATAGAAGATTACAAATTTTATTTCAAGTATTTATTACAGTAGCTTAGTTTAGCGTCAGTTAGTGATTTTACATAAATTCCTCATTGGAATCGTGAAAATCTGATTCATTTTTAACGATTGCGGCTTTAAAATGGATTGTAGAGCAAAAGAAAATATAATTACTAAAGTTATAGAAAATTAAAACACAAAAATTAAAATTGATATTAGTGATTTTTTGTATTTAACTCGTCATTTTACATTAGTTCAACAGCGGTTGATTTTTATAATACGTCATTCACTTAGGTATAGTTCAAATTATTCCACACTAAATTTTTACAAAGTTGGTTTATAGAGATAGCCTAATTAGGTAAAAGAATTAAATAAACAAAACATCTTATATATTTTCAATTTTGAGTATATACGATTTTTTTTAATTTTTAGGATTTTTTTAGAAAACGAATAATATGTTTTCACTCGTTCTCAGTTCAGTAGAAAGATTATTTATGTGTTTATAACTCGTTAAGGAATTAAAACAACAACAATAGTTACAGAGTAAGTATTCAATGAAATGTATCTACAATAATTTATTAACATTTTCTACTAAGTAGGCCTACACTTTGATAATAATAATTACAAATAAACAGAGAAATTCTCTGATAATAAATGAACAAATACTTCAAAGGTAACAAATTATAATATTATTAACCTGGGTAGGCTTTGTCGTAAATACATTTTAGAGCTCTACGTATAAAATATTTGTATTCTATTTGAGTGTTCAGATGAAAGCATTGCAATCAGAATGATGGTAACAGAGCTTTTGTGTTCAGATATAAGCTTTTGAATAGAGAAATGATAACCGCTTTTGATATCATTATGTTACAGTATAATAAGTGAAATTCCTTTTAAATAGAAATCTATTTAGGGATACTATACATTTTAAAAGCTGTTACGATAGCATTTCTGAACACCAACATTGGTCGATCGGTAGGCCTATTATGGTTTTATAAAGCCAAAATTAATTATTTAGGTCTAATGAAAATTTAATAAGTTAACCTAAAAACATATTGTGGGCTACATCTAATTCAGATAGTAGCCTACCATAAAACTTATTTAATGAATATATTAAAGTGATAAATAATGTTAAATGGATATGAGAAATAATCACGGACGCAAGGCAAAGCGAGCAATTTCTATTTAATGGTTCACTGCCTTCTATTACTTATTATTATGCAAAGTAATTTTATCGGCACACTGCTTGCATTACAACTCAGTGCGTTTGAAAGGTAAAGCTAAAGAAAGGATACTCACCTGCGCAAAGTATTATAATCTATTTCTATAAAAAAAGGTTTTCATACTCTACAACAATTTTTATCATACAAAACAATACGAGGAACGGTCAATAATATTGTTCTTGGGAAAGTTATTTATTCAATGACAATGAAATTTTCAAAATTTTTCAATATTTTCTCCAGCAACTTTAGTCACTCAGCTAACCGATTGTGAGGTTTCTGATTCTCGCATCGTAGAAATTTTCACCTTTCTGTTTGAACTATTCGTGTATGTTCTTTATTTAACTTCGTTGTCGTTGAATATTCTAACGCTTAAAATGTTTTTGTACGGGTCAAACACAATCAGACGTGGCAAGGTCGAGGCTATTAGAAGGATGTAGACACACCTAACACAATTTTTTCAGCTTTCGTCTCGTTTTCTAAGTGAGTTCTTTATGGCCCAACTCTCTTGGAGCTCATTTGGAACATTTTCGGAAACATTTCCCACTTCATGAATATTTAAATGCACGTTTCCAACACGCATATTAAAAACTTCTGGGAAATTTTGAATCGCCAGTTTTTGGGAATAATAAGATCATTTATGATATTTTGCAACACGGAAGACAAAACATCAACTGGTACTTTAGAGCTATGGGGATAATGATACTTTTTCTGCCCAAATCAACTTGTTCCAACAACTTACTCATGATACTGCTGTTTTAATACATTTTCTAATACAATAATTACTTCATTTTCAAATGAAGTGAAATACAATTGAGAATCAGGATTAAATACACAAAGCCCTATCAACCTCAGGTTACAACTACATATATGTGCACAGAAGTTGTTCAATTGATAAAGTTGACGGCCCAAGTCAGCTCTTTGACAGCTGAATTTTGGAGACAAAGGTTCTGTGGTTTAAAACCTAGAAAAGGTAGTTAATTTTTTACGGATTTGAGTTTGAATAATAAACTGGTTACCAGTGTACTTTGATGGTTGGGATTCAATAAAAAATATTATTTTAGGAATGGTTGAAATTAGACTGTACACTAAATTTACACGTCATAAGTACATATCATTCTCATCTCATTTGGTCATGGAGTTCTTTTGTTCTTAAACTGAACAGATTACAACGTACACACAACAAGGAATATAAAAAAGTTATTGTAACAGAAACTGTACACAAGGTCCAAAAATCAGTCCTGAACTAAATAATATTATCTAAATATTTCAGACAAAAATAATAGTATTAAATTTCAGTACTAAACGTATTATTTATTAAAATCATAAGAACACAAAAACTGCTCTGTTCGTTAAAATAATTATTTAAGTAAGCGTACCGTTTTAAGGAGAATTGTGTTCGCTTAAATTCTTTTATTTATTAATTAACCTTTAAAGGTAAGTTTAGGAAATTAATAATTGGAAAAAAGGCATTGGTGGTGTAAGGGAAAGTTAATACCAGTTATTAAAACACTTACACTAAAACTAAACCTATTACACTAAATTTAATTTTTAAACTAGAAACTATTATATTGTAATTTATTTATTGTTATTCTATCGCGTCTAACTAGTTGTTATTCAATCTAGTTAAAAGTTTCAAAAAAACGTCCATTTATTAAGAACCTTTACTTAGTAAAATAGTATCAGTAACAAATCCATTAATTCAAAAACTTTGTCCTGCAATTATTCCACGTCCGATGCAAAAACTACCTCTATTATGAGAAATGAATAAAATATACCTTATTATTTCATAACCCTCCGGGTTGCTCTAGAGACAAAGTTATTTCCATGAGTCAGGTGTTAACCAGCTGAGTTTTGAAAACAAAGGTTCTTGGTTCAAATCCTAGGAAAGGTGGTTACGTTTATACGAATTTGAGTACTATACAGTGGTTATCGACTTTGATGGTAAGGGTTCATTCAACCATAATCTCTCAGGAATTATCGGCTTGAGTCTTTACAAGACTACACCTGATATACACGTCATACATTATCATTCTAATCTCATTGTCATGGAGTTGTTGTTGTTCTTAAGTTGGAATGATTGCAACGTTCACATAGAGTTAAAAAACAATTGAATTTAGGAAAATTCAGAAGTCACAAAAATTGGGTCTCTCTCTCTAATTAACAGCCATAAGGCTGGTTGGCAGCTGCTCTCCATGCTCCTCGGTCATCTGCTTTCCGCTTCAACTCGCAATATGAAGCACATCCCATGTCCTCCAGTAACTGCTTCATGTACTCCAATCTGGGTCTTCCCCGCAAATTTCTCCCCTCCACAACTCCTTCGATTATTCTTTTCAACATACTGTCATGTCGGAGTATGTGGCCTATCAGCTGGGCTCTTCTCTGTCTGATCCATTTTAGGAAGCTCCTTCCCTCCCCCGCTCTACTGAAAACTTGGTAGAAAAATTGGGTATAAAATATAAAAATTGTAAGGTAAAGAATATCTAGTTCCTTTTTCTACTCACAATTTAACACAACTGGAGAGTTACATTTTAATATTTCATTTTAGTTCCCAAATTTATGTACAGAGCTTATCAACATAATTTATGTGATTTTGTAATGTAATAACAGTTTTAAAACTTTTGTATAATAGCGAAAATTTTGTTCTTACAGGGAGATGGACACAGAAGTTGGAAACAGTAAAGATGCATTTTCAACGGAAGATCGAAAGTTGTTTGAGAAAGTGTGAAGTTGAAAGCCCTAAACAGCTCACGAGTTGCAGACATTAAGTGTAAATGAGAGTATCAAATATTATTGCAACAAATGAATGAAATATCGTTAACGTATATGAAGGTAGATATTATTCAAAAACAGGAAAGAGACTTAATGAAGAAGCTTGTAATGACCTCTACAGTGGAAGTTGTTTATTTTAATAAATACCTTTTAATAAAACAGTTTAACAAAATTTTTCTTGATAAGCAAGATTGTCTACTCTGTGAAAATACGAAGAAGAAGAATTCGACTTAAGTTTTATCGATATGATTTTGGTTTCCCATGTGCAATATTTTCCTCACTGGCTTTAAAATATTTGTTAAGTTTTAATGTAACTTACAGTAATTATTGTAGTTAGTAATGATGTTATTGATGACGTAACGTTTTTTCAAAAATATTTGTTCCTTTTACTTAAAACTACAAAAATGAGATTATTAGTTCGTTGTCTTTTGTAAGTCTTTGTGTAAGGTTTCGTTACGCACATACCAAGGAGAGTTAGTGATAAGCTTAAGTACTTTAAATTGAGTTGCTAGTGTGCGAGACAATTGGTACCAGTAGTGGAACAAATTATTAGTATTTTGACAAAGGTATAGCCAAATAGGTTTTAAATTGTATGTGTAGCCAGAAAGTCTGTGTTTTATTTGTAGGTAGAATGGTTTTAATAATACCGTATTGAAGTTTTTATCTGCTAGTTAATGTTTGTTTTTTTAGTTTGACCAGCTCGACCAGTTTAAACGTTTGTTAAGAGTAACCTATAAATATTTAACTTGATTTAATTGTGGAATATCTGAGTTGTTTATGAAAATAGGCAGACACGCAGCAGGATGTAAATAAATTTAATAGTTACATATCTTTTTAAAGTTTACTTTAATTTTCCATTTTTGTTAAGCCATATTGAAACTTGTTTGACGTAATGTTGAATGTATCAACATAACATGTATCATGAGTAATAATTATGGTGCTAATGGTGCTAATTAAATGGTACTACAAAAGTATCATATTAAGATACTTTTATATTTTTTATTTTGCTTATTAATCCAAATAAACAAATAGACAAAAATATATTTTGGGAAAAGAACTTAGTCAACTCTTTTAAACAACTTTTACAAAGTTGAGGACGATTAATTCTCAATGGACACATTACCAACCATTTGGGTAAGATACACGAAAAAGTAATTTTTATCATTTATGATTTATTACCGTAATACTTAACAGGATTACGGTATCATTCATAATTCATAATTCATAATAATAGTAATAATAATAATAGCATTCATAATTCTTAAATTTATTTAACAATAAATTTATTTAACAATAAATTTAAGAATTATGAATGCTTCAGTTTAAAAAAAAAGTTCAAAAGTAATAGAAGAAATATCGTTTAGATGTGATGAGTAAAATTTTGGTAGAAAAAAGCGGTAGTTCCTTCCACAGTATAACATTCCTTTAAAGTTTTAATTATAAAAATCAATTTTCAATAATTAGAGTTACGTTATGGATATAAATTAGTTGAGAAATAATCTAAAAAATGAAAACATTAACCTTATATACAATAATTAACATCAGTACTAAACTCGGGACATAATTTTAATAAACTTAACTTATGTAAGCTATTATAAGTCGGTAGATAACTATAAATATTTTTCTGCAACCATTAGCTAAAAAGTTTTCCGTCCTTTTCTCACGATTTCATAGTCTGGGCATTAATCGTCTGAATGTTGGCTGGCTCCAGACGATTTTAAGTTTTCACTTTCACTTTCAACAAAACTGGAAATTTGCCAATACAAAGAGACAAGTTATTTCTTCTTCTGTCGTTACTCTTGTACATAATGTCTCTTATTTCTCTTTTGTATAATTTTTCAATATGGAAATTTCTTTTAACTATCTGTTTCTGATAATAGTCATTCAACTTGAATTAATCTAAACAGGCTTATAAATAATCAACTCTTACATAAAATCTATAACAATCGTATAATTTATCTTTCATTTTGTACATACAAAATAACAGGTGCCTAAAACCGAACACAAATAGTTTTTCGCTCCCATGAATGGCAAGTTGGATTATCCTGTTAGAATCAACATTCTCATTTGTGTAAATCTAACATTGCAATAAACTGGTGGATTTAGTGGTGATAAACCACTATGTCCACAGATTTGTCAAAAAATAAATGCCCTATTACACGAAGCCAAGATATTGCAATAATAACACCAATTTTTCGTGTTTGTAGAAGTCGTTCGTGAAAAACGTGAGAACTATCAGAGCTCCATATTCAGCAGTTTAGACTCTTACCAAAGCCAACCAAGTGAAACCATGCAGTATCACTGACGGACCGTTTATGTTCAATATGGGTCGCAATATTTTGACGCAATGTGGATCACGATATTTATATTGATTGTGTATAGTCAAAATAATAATGGTATTTGTGGATTACGATATGGATCGAAAGATTTCATAAAACTTTTAAATCCATCAATATCATCTTTTATATCACGATATGTATTGAGTGTTTAAGGTTAACGCGATCCATAAATGGCAACGACGACTTTTTCATGGTCAGTAAGGTAAAGTATTTTTTGTTTAGGAAATTACAACACATTTACCTTACTTTATTGTTGCCTGTTAGAACGATACTAAACTTTTTTTTTATTGAAGACAAAAGTAATTCTCAAATTTAACTCACCGGTGAGTAGGCCTACTTGTACAATTACAACTACAGCATAACTGATGAAATTTTCACTTACCTAGACAAAAAGAAGAATATAATTTTATTAATAACATATTATAAAACATTAATAAGATGATCTTATATAATATACTTCCTAATGGAAACTCGTTTTCGGAATTTGTTAAAGTATTGTTTAAGTCATCAGCCGTAAAGCTGGTTTGAACCTCTAGAGGCTTTACTAAGTAAAACGAAGAGTAAGGTGGTTTACCATGTTTTCCTCACCGAGTAGAAAGGTGTGCTTATCAGCATGCCAGGCCCTCTGAACAGATATTTTCTGGCCTCCATATAACACATTTACTTCACTCACCGCAGAGTCTGGCTGTATAATGAAATTCATTACTCTCGGAGGATATAATGGTGACCAGTGTGTTTTACACCTCTATCTCTTCTATTCTTTAATGCTTCAGTCATACAAATGACTGATTAAGTGATAAAAAACAAAAGTCTTTTTTGTAACCCTTGACCTAGCAGATTGAGTGCAAATAATTTAATAAACCACCTTCTGTTATGGTAAGTTGTTATAGTTATATTACAGAGATATAAATACAAAAGACTTCTTTAACGAAGATGTAGTGAAGATTTTATGAAGTCAATATGAAAAGAAATATTTAACAATGAGTGGAAAAATAAAATTAAACTTCATTGATTAGTCTTGGTCTTTTTAACTATTCATACTATAATTTCATTGTAAAGTTAAAAAAAAACATAGGATAATTGTTCATTCGATAAAATGGCAATCTATAGAAACCTGAACAATAAAATTGATGAAATAAAAAAGTAAAAAATTAAACTCTTTTGTTTCATTAAAGGAAAAAATTAGAAAAGTAGAGTAAAAGGAAAAAGTAGAAGGAGGCACGAGTACATAACCAGCAGCCAAACGAAGAGAGAATGAGTGTGTAGGAAAGAGAAAAATAGAGAGAAAAGAAGAGCAATTACACCGGCAATGGATTTAAATGGATGAGTGGGCCGGGAAAAATAGGGGAGGCGTTAACGAAGAAGGACAAAAAACATTAGAACCAAGTAAGGTACCCGTAGTAGCCTACACAAAAACGAGTACTCAGCAAAAGACCGACTCAATTTTAAATTACTTTAATGACACAATCACTTTTAATAGGATGAAACATTTCGTTTACAACAAACAAACTTAATAGGATTTCTACAAATTTATAAGACTTATTCGATACGGTATAAAATAAAATTTACCGAAAAATTATACGCGTTACTATGAGGAAATTAATAAACTTCCGAGTAATACAGAAGCTTTTTCAAATATTTTAAATAGGTTTTTGCTCATAACAGATAGGTGGAGTGTTAAATTATTTACACTCGGTCTGCTAGTTTCCCACGACTACAAAATTAGTTCTGTTTCTTATTAAATAGTCAGCTAATTATAATGACTGAAAACTGAAGAGGTAGCGTAAAAGACACAAGTCAGAATTATTATAAGCTTCGTACACATAACAAAGGAGTCCTTCATACTTAAGAACAAACAAAAGCTTCCTTGATTTCGTAGCATAGTATTATGATATCCTTGTTCTATATTATTATTCAATCCAATAATTGGATTGAACGGATAATTATTATTATCCGTTATTTTTATGTTGAATTTCTTTGCGTCCAAACTAATATGTCACGCAGATATATTCCACTACTTTTGTTTACATTGTGAGGGCGTTCATATTATTTTTTTCTTAATAATGAAAAATATGCCTCCAAAACAACTCAGTTAAAAGAATTGTTTATACAAGCACTGTAACACCTAAACCTAAATTCTTTCGGGTTCTGGGTGTAATAAAATAACAAACACATTTCCTTGAACTTATAACCATACAGTATCTATTTTATTTTAGTATTCATGTAAGAAAGCCTAAGGTGTAGGTCCCAAACACTGCACTTACGATTTTTATTTTTTTTATTTTAGACAGTTGTCGTTATTTCGTTACTAAGGAAATGTTTGTTAGAATATAAGACAAACAATATGTCCTTATAAGTTGATGTTGTGAAATTTGATTAAAATATCGTCTTAGTAATTGATATTTGTTCTTTAATTGGAAAAATCATTACTAGAGCATGGACATATCTGGCGATTGTGAGAAAAATATTTATAAAAACAACAAGTAATATAAATATTGTATTTCATACAAACTTTGTAATACTTGAAACATAAAACTACTTAATGAACATAAAACTTTCCTTAACCTAACCAGAACTAGGCCTATGTTCCTTTATCCGTTACCCTTATAAAATAAGGGCTACTTTAAACCGTCAAGAAGATAAGAAAACCGGTAACCAATTGACCGTTGGTCACTAGAGTCATCTGAGGATTTAGCGGTAGTTTCCAAAAAAAATGGATACCAAACAATGACAATTTTTTTTTTGCGCTCTGGAGACTCCAGGAGGAGTATAACACATGTCGTCAGATATAACACCTGAAATACGTATAAGAATCACACTATGTATCACTACTATCAAGAAAGAAATTCTTGTATGCTATAAAAAGTTTCACCGATCAAGTAATTTTTTAAATTTTTTTTAAAGGAATTCAAATCCTCACAACTATTATTTATACTCACTCTAATATAGTAGGCCTACAAAATATCAGCATCAGAGACAAAAACCAAATTTTACATTCCTGCGAACTCACTTAATTAGAAATTAAGACAGAATTAATTATGAATTATTATTAATTATTTATACTGCGGACTCGGTCCATTACGTACAGGCTGTCATATCGGATATTTGACTGTTGTAATTAGATACCTAACATTGTCAATTTTCCTCATTAATCATGGCTTTTAGCTCAAATCCAGACTTAAGGAATTTCGTAATAAAAAACAGTAACTTACAATAACTAAGAGTTAAGTATTAAATTAGCAATAACTAACTGGACTGCAACTGTTATGAAAACAAAACCTACCGAAAAAGAAAAATTGGAGGGCAGACTATGTGTAGATTTTTGGAAACTGAATGGGAAGACCCTTCCTGATGCTTACACGATTCAAGATCTAAGCAACGCCATAAAGTAGGTCAATTGAAAACATATTTTTCGTATTCGCTGAATATAAATTTCCGATACTGGCAGATTGAAGTTAAAGAGGAATCGAGACTAATGTCCGCTTTCCTCATTCCACAAAGACTGCGTCAATTTCAGGTAATGCCGCTTTTTCTGAAGAATCCAGCCGTCACATTTGTTTGATTAATGGATGAAGTATTGTCAGGCCACGTAGGAGAATTCTGCCAGGTATAACTAGACGATATTCGTGATAACAATAAAGATATTACGGAACACCTAATATATTCTCTCTTAGGAATGACTACCCTGAGTTATGTAGAAAATTATACTTCATTTACGTATCCAAAACAGAAATATGGAGTGTTAAATTATTTGCACTCAATCTGTTATCTCCAGGGCTACAAAACAATAGATGTTTCTTATTTCATGGTCAACCAATTAAATAGCTGAAGTATTTAAGAACAGAAGAGGTAGAGGTGTAAAAGACTCTAGTCAGAGCTACTTCTCTGAAAGTAATGAATTTCATTATACAATGAAACCCTGTAATAAAACAAGTAAAAGTGTGTCATTTGCAGGATAAAAAATAAATGATGTGCATTTCAGAGGGCCTTGCATGCTGATAAGCATACTGTTCAACTCTGTGAGGAAAGCAATTTTAACCCACCTTACTCCTCGTTTTACTTAGTAAAACCTTTAAAGGTTCAAACCAACTTTTGGCTGATGACCTAAATAACAATACATAGGCTATAGTATAGGCTATCTCAAAACTTTCATCAATAAATTATTTACAAAGTAATTAATATTTATTTGAACAATTGACTGATTTTTAATTTTGGCTAACTAATACAACGTTACCTTAATGTTTTAAATTTGTCGTGTCTTAAAATTCTTTTTGGATTTTTTCACGCTCTACTTATTTTTTAACATGCATTATCTTATTAAATAAGATGCATGCGGAAGTAAATTCAACTTGTGAATAGAAAATAAGGTTAGTTTCATTTTACTTAGCAGAAACATTAGAATCGAAATCAAATAAAATTAAATATGAACATTTACCTTCAAATTAATTATAGTTCAATCATACATTAACTCTAATAAACAATTGTACGCTATATGCCTGTCACGAGGAAATTACTTCAATATCCGACTTGTTAGGTATAAACGTTTTTTAGCAAACTCACTTCACAACTGATCGAACACACATACAATAAAAAAGACAGCCACTTTATATAAAAAAACCATAAAAACATAACAGAACAATCGAAAAAAATATATAACAAAACAATCTATCTGAAATCAAGGCGTAACTGGTGGTGCCAGGAAAGAAATTAATCAGTGTTAAAACTCGAAGGCCACTCACACGAGTGCCCCATACTCAAAAACAAACGTTCAGCCAGCGTAGGTCACTATTTTTAATTTTAGAAGTAAATCTGTCTCACTGCTATAGTAACTATTGAAAATCTATCAAATTATTCCATGCCATGAAACATTACAGTAATTACATTAATTACTTGATTAGTGAAATTATTCTGGTTTTAATTAATATGAATACACGTAGTTGTCTGGGTACGTTAGACTAAATAAATAAACTTGCCTTTATTAATGTAGCTGATTGTAAACGGAGATCTAGTAGCCTAATTAAAATTATAATGAACAGCGGTGGCTACCATAGTTTCAATGGTCGAGTACGTTACCCGTAAAGGAGGTGCTATGGGGTGTTCGCAGAGGCAGTTAGGAGGGGTTGGGAGGAATTGTTGGTGGAGTTGACCTTTACGATCGATATGACTTTCTTCCTTTCTGAAAACATTGCCTTCTCTCTTCTTGATCCTCTCTTAACACTTCATATTTGTGTCTTACAAATTCTACACAAATAATAAAAGAGATATAAATATTGTATATCGAAAAAATTAAAAAAAAATTCTTTAACACTAAGAAGTTCCGTTTTTAATAAATGTACTCATTCTCTTATACCTGCGCAAATCCTTAAAAGCCTTACGGGGAGCCTGACCAGGATACAATTATAAATGGAAAGGCTGAAATTTAATATTAAATTGAAAGACAAAAGTAAGATATGAAAAAATTTGGTAGGAAAATAAAATAATAAACATAAAAAAGAACGTGTTATCACTGAAATCACGATTGGCGGAACACACAGTGAGGCAGACTTATGATCGATGGAACAAGGAAATTCAGGAGTCCAAGCTGAGAAGAAAGTAACAGTTTGTCTACAAATACGATGTAAAGACTACTTAAAACTTGTGGCTCGACTTAACTTAGCGGGAATGGCACAGAACAGGAAATAATGGAGACAAACTAAGGTGGCCTTATTATTCAACACTGGATGTTAACAGACTGTAAAAGAAAAAAATAATCTATTGGGGTTTAATTATAACTTTTCAAAATTTTCACAGTATAACGGCAATAAAATTCATACAAACTTTTTTAAGGTGAAACCATTGTCTTGGTAACATAATGCCACATCATCACATCATAATCATTATGTCATAGTCCAACACAGCTGTAGGAAAACCAAAAGTGTCAGTGATAAGCAAATAAATGGATAAAATCCAAACTTTTGCAAGATTCTCCAAGTAAAATTCAGTTGTTACGGAGATAATGTTGTTTATTCCTACGCCAAAAATACAGATTTCAAGATTTTCAAAATTGTTTGATACTTTTTGTTGGTTATGTTAGTAGCCATTTGATTAAGACTATCAACTGTATTTTTGTTTAGCTTATCTGTATTGTACATTGTTCGAAAATATGGTTTATCTAAGGAATAATGAATTTTTTTAAAAACTGCTGTGATAATTTTCCTGAAAATTTTAAACAATATTCAACTGATATGTGGGCACGTGCTGATATTTTCCTAGATAAGAACTACATAGTATATGTTTTTAACAAATATTTCAGTCTAAATATTTGTATTTTCAAAACATTAAATACACAAAACTGTTTTAAATTCCTGTGTAATATTTATCTTGCCAAAATGATCAGCTTATGTAAACCACCTCAAAAACCATTATACAAGTTTAAAAGAGATTATTTCACTAATTTATGGGAAAAAATCCTTTTATCAAAAAGATTTAAAGATTCTGTGCTACTTCAGCATTAGTTTTTAGAACATTTGTATCCACTTAAATGAAAATAACTAATCTCCTGTCAAAAATTAAACAAAATATTTCCTATGAATCAGTTTCAAACCATTTTGATATAACGGAATAAAACGTTTGGTGTTTCTACTATTCCAACATATAACTTTTAAAAGATTGCAGTCAACAACTGTTAAAAATCATAGCAACATACCCTAGTATAACTAATTTATCTCAGAATAAAATTTTTTGAACTTGCTTAATGCGTAATGGTTGTAATTACAACGTTCTTTGTATTACTGTAAATCTACTTCTGCTTTCATAAAAAAAATGAGTAGATTTGTTGTATTAATCAACAGGGAGTAATAACTTCATGACATAAATTTCAATAATTTTGTTACTTTGTTCTTGACGTGGATACAGAATAAATAAAATAATCTATTGAAATTTTTCTGTAGGGTGTAGTTTTCCGAGTGTTTCGCTATTGTCTATGAGATAGATGGCTTCTGGATTCTGATGATTTTTAAGTCGTGTTTAGTAACTGGTGCGAAATTTCAGGTATTTTATCGTGTACTGTTTGAGTCTCTGTGTGTTACAACTTTGGGTATGAACCGACGTGAGCCTGCGACGTTTCGAAGTATTTTTGACTGAAACCTTTGAATTATTTCAATATTGCTATGATTTTTTTACCCTAGTTTTGTATTCCATATTTCCACACAGTTTTAAGGACTGTTGCTTTTAACTAATAATTTGTTATGTGCTGACAATTAGGATTTCCTGTTTAGATACAATACAGCTGTTTGTATTTGAATCAACATTTTTAGCAGCGTTCATTATATTCTATTCATTTTACTGTTATATTATTAATCTTCCTCGTAAAAATATGTACTTTTGACTGTCTGACGAATTTCACAATTGATACCTTAACGAACTACTTTAAAATTTATCAGTGAGACAGTCTCCAAGAATCTAAGAAATCATGTAGTAAAGACCTTTCGCATTAAAAATTATTTAACCGCAATTTTAACTATAATTTACACGATGAAAAATTTTAATCTAATAATAAATATTATGTTATCATTTAACCTATATAAAATAAATTTGTTAATCGAAATTGAAAATATACTCGAATGTGAATCGAAGGAATGCTGCAATGAAGCCTCTTCGAAAACCATGCTAAGCAAAAAAAGAACGAATCTAGAGGTTGTGCAGGTGTATAGCTGCATATAAGATAAAAGACAAAGAAGTACATAGAATTCGTAAAGAAACTTTGGTTTTGACACTTTCAATTGAAATTAGTATCTGTTATTATATTAATACAACAATTTGTATATGTTAAACTAATGTTCCAAAACCTGATTTACTTAAAGGAGCGTGTAGTACTCACCACAGTCCTACAGTTGGCCAAGAAGATCTCTTCACCAGAGGCGCATCACACGTTTGCGCTGAGCACCCGGTATCGCCTAAGTGTACATGTTTTGTATGAGAGGGTGGCATGTAATTGAAATTTGTCATGCATCCTCTTGTATAGTTGTTTCGCAACACCAATTACGTATGGGAATTGTAAATCGTTGCGGAACATTGAATTTGTGATGTAAAAGGGGCATTGCGTTATCGTTAATAAAATCTTGTTCTGAATCGCTTGTATACGTTTTGTGTGGAAGGTTTAGCAGATCCCCAAAGTTGAACTCCATATGTCCAGATAGGTCTTAACACTGTCTTGTAGATTGTTAATTTGTGTGACATGTTAAATTTAGAACGTCTATCGAGTAAGCATTTCAGTTGATAGAAGTGTATTTTGAGTTTGTGGCGTGTGTGTGTAACAAGTGCGTTCCATGTAAGTTTTCTGTCCAAGTGTAATCCTAAATAGTGTGTTTGAGTAGTGTGAGGCAGCGGAATATTATTTGTGTAAACGGTTGGGCAGTTTTGTCGCCTAAGAGTAAACGTCATTTGTTGCGTTTTGTTTTCATTAATTTTAATTTTCCAAAGTTTAAGCCATGACACTATAAGGTGTAAATGGTTTTGTGTCTTTCGAGTTGCAATTACAGGATCGGCATCAATCACAAGTACTGCCATATCATCAGCAAACATAGCCATATTTGTATAGATACAAGTTGGTATGTCACAGGTGCTTACAGAAAAGAAACTAAATCAAAAATGTTGGTCATGATTAGTCGAGCTCTTAATTGGAAAGTGTTACTATTTTTCATTATTGAACAGTTTCTCGAAACCCATTTAAAATTAAAAAACCTAAGTTAAGTAACTTTTGTTAATTTACTCTACCTATTTGTTTAGTATTTATATATTTAGTTTTTAAGAAATAAATGTATTTAACTTATTAAGTTTGCGTTTAAATAACGTTAAAAGTAAAAATTAGCTTTTCTGTTTACTTAATTGGATAACTTTTATTATATATAAAGTTCAAGGTATTTGATTTAAAAATTTGTTTTTCTTTTGCATCTAAAGGCAATAATTTACTTTTACTGCCCTAGACTAACGTTACGAAATAACAAGATTAAAACTTTACGGCAAAGTAACATGGTAGGATTAACTTTTAATTAATTAAAAAGTGTCTCTTTATTAAATCCAGAAAATTTAAATCAACTGACTCTTGTTTCAAAACACTTCCACAACCAAACAAAGACATTTATTTAAAAAAAACTTTAATTTATTCAAAGATATATATTTATCTAAATTTTCTACAGCATCTTTTAATAATTGAACCGTTCAGAATAAATTTTAGAACAAAAGACTGTAATCCATCAATCATCATCATCATCATCTGTACTTCTGCTAATCTTCTAGATGACGTAATTGATAGCACTTATGTCAAAAGCACTGACTGTTAAACCAAAATATATTTATTAGTAATAATCCTTTTAACGATAAATTGTCTACGTCATTAACCAGTAGTAACTAAAAGCACAATTTTTGCGATCTGATCATAAAAAAATAAAAATGCAATAACTTTTGAGATTTAACCTTAAGGATATACGTAGGCTTGTTTAGCTTTCTGTTATTTCTTTTATTTTGTTGTTTATTTTTGAGCTCTACAATAAAGTATAACTATCAGGAAATAAACAATTTATACGTACAACACAAATTAAGTAGAATAATTTTTAATTTAAATAAAACAGAATGATAGATAAAATGAAATATTTTTGTTGTTTAGGTCAACAGCCGAAAGGCTGGTTTGAACCTCTAGAGGTTTTACTAGGTAAAACGAAGAGTGAGGTGGTTTACCATTGCCTTCCTCACTGAGTGGAAAAATACGCTTATCAGCATGCCGGGCCCTCTGAAAAGCACATATTTTCCACTCTGTAAATCACAACTTCACTTCATTCACCACAGGGTCTGGCTGTACAATGAAATTCATTACTTTCAGAGAAGATAACTCTGATTAGTGTCTTTTACACCTCTACCTCTTCTGTTCTTAAATGATTCAGTCATATAATTGGCTGACCATGTGATAAGAAACAGAACTATTTATTTTAGCCCTGCAACGAACAGATTGAGTGTAAATAATTTGACACTCCACCTGTCTGTTGAAATATTTTTATGTGTGGAAAAATATTAATAAATTAATATGAAAAAATTTTAACAACATAACATCAAAAATACATCTAAAGCATTTGAAAAATAAATAAGTGAGGTAAAAATAAAGTCCCAAAATTCCTTTAGAAAAAATATTCTTATGGATAATTCTAAGTGTGAACACATAAAATCCAAAGAAGGCATCCAAACTTACTTGGAGCCTCTACAAAACGAATTAATCTCAACAAACCTGAAACTTAAACGCTACAACTCACTTGTGTTTCCGAAGCATTTTGCAACGGGAACAACATTAATTCACTAGAAACTAACGATAAGAGAGTTTAAAAACAAGAAAATTTGTTGAGAAAAATGTTTGTACCGTTTCGCAGAGAAGTTATAAGATTAAAACAAGCATCATTGATAATCTACAAAGACACCGAAACGATCAATCTCAGGCGAATTTAAAAAAAGCAGAGGAGAAAACAGTATTATGAATAAAAATTGAGTACATAAAACGCTTGGAAAAAATAAGATATTAAACAATAAATCTAAAATGCTTTTAATGAAGTCAAAAGGAATATTGAAAAATAGAATGAACCGAGAAAACATGATGGATCGTATAAAATTCACGCAACTTATTACTAATTTAAAAGTCATAAATTGAGAGCAAAAAAAAACACCGGGTGGACGGAAGAAAGGAGAAAACCTGCAGTAAAGGATTCCTAAGAATGTGGATCCAAAAAGGGCTTCCAGAAACATCTAAAGCCATGTTGTTATTACATGGTCAGAAATCGGCCCTATATAAAGGAAATAAAAACAGAATCACAAACAAATCTTTGACGTCTCAAATACTAGCAAAAATAAATGAAAATTTTATATAACTGAAGCGGAAAAGATCTCAATATACCAAATATCACAGAAAACGATAAAATTTGGGGTAAAACACAGAAATTTGTATAAGGTATAACAGTAATGATGGAGTAAAGAACGAAGAAGAGAATACTGTGAACACACGACGAGAATAGATTAGGTGGAAATGAAGGGTAGCCAAGAAAACACATGGAACGATTCAAGTTATTTGGCTCTTTTAAACAGCGAGTAAATCAAATAATAATAATAATAGATTTACTTGGGGGAATTTTACAGAACAAGATATTGTGTGTATATTCGAGTAAATATTTCGACGTAATCTACCACTATTGTAATACAATTGCTTTCAAAAGTTATAAACTTTTTTATATACCTCCCATGGTATGGAAAATAACCCGTATTTGTTTTGGTGAACAAACCCTGTATATTGCTCTGTAGTTTGAAAATTTAGTTTGGGTCGTTGATTCTTAATTAGGTTTACGTATCGATTCACAAATCTTAATTGAGTTATATTAACTTAATTTATAACTTTGCTTTGAGCGGTTGTATTTTACCTTTTCCTGTTGCTTTTTAATTTATCATGTACATACAACAGAGACCTGACTGTTTTTGACTCAATAGTCTATAATATGCAGTACAATGAACAGTTCAATGAATCCAGTATAGTTAAGAAACTTTAAAAAAAATACAGACTTTTGATTAATACTTTGATAAAATTAATAACGTTGTAGCCTAGAATTGAATTTAAACTTAACATTTTAATATGATTTATTTTTATAAATTAATTTGATTTTGTTTTGTACAAAAGCATCGTTAATTAATTCGCTTAATTTATGAACTCCATAATCCGGTGATGCTCTGTAAGTTTAATGAAAATATTTATTTTGTTTAAAATTAATTTTATTTCCTATAATTTTTCTAAAGCACATAATATATTATTTACAATCTTTTCACGTTGTGGCTGTAACTAAATAGTTTGGATAATAAAAATAATTTGACAGTGTTACACCTTCTTTACAAAACAGAATAAAATTTTTTAACATAATAAAAAATTTAAAAGTTTGGTTAAATTTAATTTTTCTAAACTAATTCTTTATTCGGAACTGAACAATACAAGTAGCGATTGAGTTGAGCTTTTATGAAAAAGGTAACATTAATACCTAAAAATATATACGAATAAACCAAATGTTTAATAAAAAGATTTAGGTACATTACAAAAAACAGCAAGGAAATAAAAATTTACTTTTTGACAAAAACTTTAATACATTGAGCTTTAATGAAAAAAATTAAAACCAAAATAGGATATCAACTTGAATATGTGCAACTAAAAATGATAACAATTAAGAGGAAAAAGTATAATAAAATTTAGAGTCGAAAATATAATTTTAAATGAGGTTTTTGTTTTGTCAATTGGTTAGAACGCTGTTCCATAGTTTTCGAAGTCATCGTAAAATAGTGTTTTCTGCAATATGGATGCATCCAAAAAGTGATTTGATGTAATGTTGTAAATTAAAAACTTTTTTGAACACGGTATTCCAAAATTGCTTTATAAAACCTTCTACAAAATATAAATTATTAAAACAAAATAAACAAATAAAATATATTAGGTATCCACAATTTTTTCAGAGAAGGTCGGTGGGATGAACTTTCTTAAACGTGCGTGGCTGAGTAATGGAGTAGTCTGGAAAAGATTGATAGCTTTGTGATTGAGATAGTCTTCCAATTTAATTTTGCAATTGTTAGTGTTTTGTAATTTCTTATTTTACTATAGTCTATTAATAATCATCTTGCACTATAGTGTGTTAATTTCTTATCCATCGAAGAGAATTGGTAAGGGTAGGTAAAAATTTAGATAGAATTTTTTAGAAAATTTTATAGTGTTGTTGACTTTCGTAACTGGGTACAATAAGTTTATACAGGTTTAAAAATAGTTTTATGTATTAGTAATTCGTTTTCTTCGTTAGTAAGTTTTGATTTTCTGTTTATCATTCAGTATATCTTTTAAAGTTTGTGTATTTGCTTTACGCGATCTTTATAGACACTGTGAAACAAACTACATTCAGCCGTAATTATTAAAAAAAACGCAACCATCATCCAAACTTCCTTAAACAACAATGATACCGGGTTTTCAAAACTGAAAAGACATAGTGTTTTCAATTTAGATTATGGGTTTTAATGAACATGGTTACAGTTATCATTTTTTTCAAAGTCATATACTTTTCTTATTTCGAAACTATTGTATTTCTCAAATATTAGTTGTTACTAATCTCATTAACAGGTGAAATAATTGAAATTACGTACCTTAACATTTTTATCAAAATTTTTGATTGTTATATTTCATGTTAACAGTTTTTAATGGGGCAAACTTGTAAAAAAAGTAGTTTACGCTTCATATGCGTGTTTTTTCATGTTACTTTTCGAATTAGATGTGATCTAAGGTATTTGGCTGCGTCTGCTTTTAGGGATGTCTGTTTTGTAGTGTAACTGGTGTTTATTTTTTCATTATCCAGGTGACTTGTATGTTTATGAAGTTAGATTTCATGCACCATTTTCTATGCTACTTTTTATTACTACTATGTGAAGTGTATGTTGGAGGTTTCTGTTTGTATGTTGGAGGAACAGGATTTGGTCATCGTATGTATACAATTAATTATGCACAATTATAGTAGCTTCATACTTCCCAAGACCAGTGAAGAACCAAATCATGAAAAATTTGTTATTAAATAAAAATACGAGTAAATACAATTTGTTGTTGTTGTTTAGGTCAACAGCCGAAAGGCTGGTTTGAACCTCTAGAGGTTTTACTAAGTAAAAACGAGAAGTAAGGTGGTTTACAATTGCCTTTCTCACTGAGTTGAAAGAGCATGCTTATCAGCATGCCAGCCCCTCCAAAAAGCACTCACTTTCCACCCTGAAAATGACACCTTCACTTCATTCACCACAGGGTCTGACTGTATAGTGAAATTCATTACTCTCAGAGGAGATAACTCTGACTAGTGTCTTTTACCTACCTTGTCTTTTCTATCTCTTCTGTTCTTAAATAGTCAGTCATATAAGTGGCTGACTATGTGATAAGAAATAGAACTATTTTTTTTAGCCCTGGACCAAACAGATAGAGAGCAATTAAAATAACACTCCACCTGCCCGTTTTGGGCATAAATATACAATTTACGTATACCTAATATATTAGTCAGAACCAAATTGTGTGATATTATTGCAACGGATATTCTTCTGTGGTAAGGTTTATTAGTATTTTTATTTACGGATAATATGATTTGTTACTCATATAACAGCTTTAATAAGAAACTGAGTGAAGAATAGATGTATATAACATATAATGCTGGTTACTGCGGGATGGTAAGTAACGAAGCACCAACTACAGTGTTGAGTGTAGATCAATATACCTCCTATTGTGTACGTGCAAGAGTACAGGCGCCACAAATCTTGAATATAACGTCATCAAATAAATACCACTCAAAATTTCTGGTTCAGTTTTTTTTCGGATACGGTCCAAAATAGGTCTAAGTCTAGTAAGGACTTATTTATTTATTTTATTGCGTGCCGTGTGTCATGTTCAAATATATCGTGAACAATTTATTTGTCTGTAATATACTATATTCCATAAATCTTGCTATCATTCAAGCTTAGGATATAGATAAGTTTACATTTTCAAATAACATGACTTTCTATTTGACAGTAAACAAATTTCATGGAATATTTTAACGGATAAATATTATTTATATTAACAAAAAAACATTATTATAACTTATACTATTTCTGTGTAATAATGTATTTTTCATACAGACTATACAAAGTTTATAAAAAAATAAATATTGTAAACTATATTTTTTCTAGTTTATCGTCACTGATATTAGGTATACTGTTAAAGACAAGAGATGACAAAATATTTAAAATTGCTAATTCTAAAATAAGAATCAAATTATAACGAGCAAATATTTTAAACTGTTTCATTTGATCATTATGAAAAGTTTGCTCGTTACAATAATTCGAATCTTATTTTAGAATTAGCAGTTTTAAATATTTTGTAATCTTCTGTCTTTAACAGTAGAGTTAGTGAAAATAAAAATAAAAAAAAATTATTTCATTTTAACAATAATCCATCGGGTTGGTCTAGATGTGAAATCGTCACCACGAGACAGCTGTTTAACAGCTGAAATTTGGAGACGAAAGTTCCAGGTTCAAATCGTAGTAAAGTAGTTAGTTTTGTACGGATTTGAATACTAGACAGTACTTTCATACCGGTGTACTTTGATCGACCTGAGTCTGTGCAATTCTACACCTCATTTACACGTCATACATCATCCACATCTCATTGAGTCATGGGGTTGCTTATAGTTCTTAAATAATTAAACAGATTGCAACGTACACGTAAGGGTTCTAAAAAAAACACTTGTCCGAAATTTATGTTTTTTTTTGTAGAACAAACTGTGTGGATATAATTCTTTTTTTAAGTAACATACGCCTAGAAAAAGAATTTTTATGATGAAAGGATTAATGAACAAATGTAACACACACTGTTACTGTAAGATAGAATTTATTGTAATTAACTAACTAGCAACAGTATATCTTACACTCGGTTTAATATTACCTTATCATAATATAACCTTTTTGACCTATCGGATAACAAAGGTTGTTTGTATTCTAGTATAAACAATGGTATAATATTATATCAAAAACAGACGTTATTTATAACTAAGCTAATATTTAAATATACTGTTATAATAATAAATGTACTTTTTTTACTATTTTTGCATAACAAAAAGGAAAATACAACCGCATTATTCATTTTCTGGATGCATTGTGCAAATTTTTATTTTTATCCCCATTCAAATTCTATTATTCGTGTTTCTAATATACTCTATTAAATTATTAATCTGTAAACTTTAAACAACAAAAAATAGTTATTTCTAAACATTTTTACAATTATTGTTTGAAATTCATTATTGCAGCTAAATGTCGGTATAATATTTATTTATTAATAGAAAAACTTTAACAGTTCCAATGTAGTAATTATTTTATTATATTTATAACCAGGTGAATTTTTTTACGTTTAGGTAATCTATCTACAATCAATTAAATTATTTGACTATAAGTAAATTGTTTAAAAAGAAAAAGAAAACCATCGTGATGGAGTTACGTCCACTGACGTAACGCCAATTAAAAATTCTCTTTTCGTTGTTGATTACTTTAATTTTCAATATTGTCCATATGCTACATTAATTAAAAGCTCTAAGAATTTTTCCTACTAATAGAAAAAAGTAAACATTTTATATGTAATTACAATGTTTCATTAAGACTTAACCATTCAAATTTTATTGAACCATATTTGTGTACTTTGGTGGTCTTGCCACTTCATAAATCTTTTCGTGGTTAAGCTAGTTTATAGAGTTCAACTAACAAAAGTTTTTCAAGAATTGAATTAAAAATTTTAAACTTTATAGTAATCTCAATTATTTTTCCACAGATTATGGTAGATTTTTAGAGGAGATTTATTTTAGTTGTCATAAAATTTTTACAAATATTTCACAAGCGCAAACCAAATTTATGGCTGGAGTACGTTAATAATAAATTATAGCAAAAGAACTTTTTAAAGTAAGTCATAAATTATATACCATTTTCTCTAAGGAAAACGAAATGGAAAATACAGTACGATTCAATAAACTATCATATATGAATTATTGGTTACACATTTATTTTGTTTCAGCCTATACTTTTATTTCAATTTAATTTATCATCCTTAAATAATTTTTCAAAATTTTGGGTAAGTTTAATCGTTTGGAGTAAAGTCCGTTCAACTATTTTAGTCAGCCATTAATTAATTATCGCTTATGTTAAACGTGTTTGTTCTACATTAACTGCAAGTCTTAATGCAGCCCAAGATATTGAATAATTTGATAGAGGTTGTGTGAAGGATGATTGAAATGAAGGATTTTATTGGGTTGAATAAAATTGTCATCAAGTCTGTCGAATATGGTGAAAGTTATTCGTTATGTTTTGTTTCTATTAATTTCTATGCCATTATTCAATCTTTATTAAAGATTGTTGATAACTTCGAAACGTACAAGACAATTTTCGACCGATCAGGACGTATAAAGCCAAATTTATAGTGCAGAAACGCCGTCAGTAATTTCTCAAAGACGGCGTTTCCAAAGTGAATTTTTGTGAATCATTAATATATCTCGAATTATACATCTAATGCAACCTACACGCTCTTATGTCGACAATTTTTTTTAAATTCTACATACGTATCTAATTAAAATCGCACAAAGAGACTGAAACGCTTATAATATTAAATATTAAATCAGAACAGTAAACTATTTTATTAAAGCTGATGAGCTTTGAACGTACGAATTGCCCCATCCCACTTCATCACTAGCCAACAACTTGCCAGCAACGTTACCAATACACGCATAATGTTACACGCAATACACGCGTAATGTTTCAATACATACATAATGTTGCAATACACGCGTAATGTTTGTCAAGCTGATACATTCGTACAACGTGACAACGCTGGAAAATTTTCTGATTGGTCGAAATGCGTGGAACAGCAGAGCTTATCAACCGTGAAAAGAATATAGTAAAAATAATAACAGTAAAAATCATACTCAAAATTTTTCTTTTACAGAAATCTAATTTATGGAGAAAAGTCATTGGGTGGTATCCTGCTGAAAGACATTAACGCTGTTCTTGTTCTTTTTTAATCACAAATTTGATCATTTTTGACCGTTGTCTTTACACAATAACAAAATAGAATAAAATACATTAGAGTAATTGAAGGGGTCGGCAGAAGAAAGTGCTAACCCAAAAAATTTCCAGGATGGTTTTTTTTAAATAATCCGTAAAAATAAAATATACCGCAAGTTTTAAACAGGACGCTGTACTTACGATCTTAAAAACTTAAGATTAACATAAAATAAGAAATGTTTAACAAAAATTTTTAAACATGGTTTGTAGATTTGAGTAAACTTTTAAAATGACATTGTGTAAAATTATGTTTATCTGGGTTAGCACTGTCTTCTCCCGACCCTTTCAATTGTTTAAATTTAATGACTTCACTTACACTTTTATTATTTTTGATGGTATTCAGATACAAAAATAATTTTTTGGAAGAAGAACAACGTTTGATAAGTGAGTTGTGTTTGTTTACGTCTCGTGTTTCTTTTTGTTTATTCTATTCTTTTATTTGTTTAAATGTTAAAAACAGTAATATAATCGGACTATGTAACTGCACAGGTAAATAGTTTGTATTAAACATTTATAACTTTTCTATGTATGGTAAATAATTTTTAAATTATTTATCATAACCTGAAATCGCGAGTCACATTCGTACGGTGATTGGTGGTTCTTTTTGAGTTGAACTGAGAACGACAGTTATCAATAACAACTATATTTGGGACTGGGTTGAGTGCACTCTTGTGCCTCGCCGTTCAACATGTCCAACAATTTAACTGCACCTCGTACCACACAGAACCAAGTTAACTCAACTAATAATTCCGAAAGTACAATGTCAAATAATGTCAATATGAAAAATACAAAAAGTTACGCTAACGTCACACAACAAGAATACGTACCGACTAAAGACCACGCCATTATTCTAGATGCAATAGAAGGGATCCCACTAAAAGCATATGTCCAAACCGTCGGGAAAGTAATTAACCCTGTTAATATTCGGTTTGTTTCAAGAATCTCACGAAATCGCGTTTGCATGTATCTTGCAAGCAGAGAAATAGCCAATAAATTAACGGATGAGAGAACAACGTTTATCATAGGAAATAGAGAACTTGAAGTTAGGCCGTTACTAACAAAATTCAAACGTGTAATAATATCGAATGTTTGTCCGATAATACCGAATAGTGTCCTATTAAATGTACTCCTTCATCGAAACATCCGAGTAGGATCGTCTATTACGTCACTTCGCGCGGGCTACTCTGAACCAGGGCTCACACACATCCTTAGCTTCCGTCGTCAAGTTTATATCCATCCTGATGACATTCAGAATCTCCCAGATTCGATGAAAATCGATTTTGATGAAACAAGCTACTGGTTATATTTCTCAACCGATTCAGTTTCTTGCTTCATATGCAAACAAGCTGGACATATCGCAAGAAACTGCAAAGAAACTGATCCACCCTCAACTGTTGTAAACGAAGCTAACAACGACAGTATTGATGATAAATTAGATAATGTTGAGACAAATGAAATTGATCTTCCACTTCCTTCTCCTCAAGCTGTATCCCATGGTCGTGGTGGTCCAAAGGAAGCTGTTACTAATATTTGTGATGATGAATTTCCTCAACTGAAGGCACCTTCTAATCCAACTACTTTAACCTTAAAACGCCCGCTGTCTACGTCTGATGGTTCCGAGACTGTATCATCTATAAAACATCCAACGGAGGCTTGTGTACCTACTCCTCCAGAGACTCCCCGTCACAAACCTGATAAAAGGAAGAAATCGAAAACCGATAACCCATCTGAGAAAACGAAGACCATTGATGAAAAACTTAGCTCAGTTCGTGATTTCTTGACCTCCTCTGGCACAGAGTATCCCCTAGATTTTGTACAACTTAAAAGTCTATTGGAAAACTCACAATACATTCGTTCTGTTGCGGACGTCGTAACTGACTATACTTCCGATCTTCAAGGTCTTAGGAAACTGTTAGACGATACTTACCCTGCTCTTTTAGACAGAGGTATGAAACGGCGATTCAGCACTCTTAAAAAAAGAATATTTCCTGATCGTGTATCTACGGCTGACCTAACACTATCGGACTGCAGTACTGATGAATGAGAATGCGAGTAATTGCTCCATACTTCAATGGAATATGAACAGTTTTAGGTCACAAAAAGAAGCTTTGCAGTTGCTAGTAAGTAAGCATAGGCCTTCTGTCATCTGCATTCAAGAAACTAATTTTAAAAACACCTTTCATGGCAATTTACCAAATTATTCAGTAGTTTTTAAAAATCGAAATTTTTCAGACCACGCAAGTGGAGGTGTAGCAATATTTGTGTCAGATTGCTGCCCTGCTACAGAAATAAAGCTTACAAGTTGTCTCGAGGTGACGGCAGTCTCTGTTATGCTGCCAGGCGGATTTCTTACTATTTGTAACCTTTACATTCCCAACCAAACTGGGTTTTCTGTACACGACCTCAACACTTTATTGAGACAACTTCCACGACCTTTTGTTTTTCTTGGAGACTTCAATAGTCATAATGTTGTGTGGGGATCCCATGAAACGAACTCACGAGGACGAATTATTGAAAACCTCCTAACTAATCCTGAACTTGTCCTCTTGAACAACGGCGCTCCTACGCATTTCAATAGCTCTTCTAGAACTTTTAGTGCAATTGATTTATCCATTTGCTCTGCTAATATATCTCACATGTTTGAGTGGTCCACGGAGGATGACTTGTACGGCAGTGATCATTTTCCGATTATAATCGACCTGTTCCGATGTACTCCGATCGACAACGGAAATTACGTAAGAAAATGGAAGTTCCAGTTAGCAAATCTAGATCTCTTTCGTGAAATGGTATCCTTGGGAATCGGCTACTTGAAATCTTCACAACCGTCGAACAGCTTCTCTATCGATGAAAAAGTAACCAGCCTGAACGCAATAATCCTTGAAGCAGCTGATAGTGCAATTCCGAAAGCTATTGGTGTATCTAACAAGCCTTCTGTGCCTTGGTGGAATAGTGATTGTAAGATCGCACTACAAAATTCTAAGAAAGCTCTTTCTCATTACAAGCGCCACCCCACGACCGCTAACTTCATCATATTTAAACAACTAAGGGCTAAAGCACGTTTTATATTTAAAAAGAGCAAAAAACAATCATGGATTCATTTTATTTCTGGACTCTCTTCCTCTGCTACTATATCTGACTTATGGAGTAAGATTAGAAGAATTAATCGATATCCAAAAATTTCTCGTTATCCTCGCTCGTTGTTACATAACGATCAGATTATAACTAACCCGCAAGAAATTGCCAACATATTTGCTACATCCTTTGCAAATTGTTCTAGTGATCGGAATTATACTCCTGAATTTTTACAGCACAAATTGTCTTCAAACATTACGATCCCTCGGATCTTGTCTAATACTACTGCCTCTGATTACTTCCTTAATACGCCAATTCAGGTTTCAGAAGTGGAAGGGCACCTGTGTAAATTAAAAAATTCTGCTGCAGGTCCTGATAATGTGCATAATTTCTTTTTAAAACATCTTCCGGAAGTAGCAATTACATACATTACTGATCTCTTTAATGAAATCCTTGCGGAAAAGTCATTTCCGGCCATCTGGAGACAAGCGGTAGTTGTCCCTATTCATAAGCCCAAAAAAGATCGTAGTAAGGCGGAGAACTATCGTCCCATTGCCTTGACCTCCACGATGTGCAAACTTATGGAAAAGGTTGTTAACACCAGAATTTTATGGCATCTCGACAAAATTAATTTCTTCTCGCCCTGGCAAAGTGGCTTTCGTAAACATCGATCAACACTTGATGTACTGACCTACATGGAAACGAACGTGTGTAACGCCTTTGTGAAAAACCACCACCTTGTTGCTGTGTGTTTGGACATTGAGAAGGCGTACGATATGGTTTGGAAAGACCGAACTGTCAAAATTTTATGTGATGCTGGTGTCACTGGTCCAATATTAAATTTTGTAGCCAACTTCCTACAACATCGAACCATCCGCGTAAAGGTTAGAGATTCACACTCCTTTGCTGTTCCGATACGAAATGGTGTACCTCAGGGATCAGTTTTGAGTGTAACGTTGTTTTTAGTAGCTATTAATGAAGCTATGTCCGTTGTCACCTCTCCTGTAAAAGTCTTTGCCTTCGCTGACGATATCACCTTTTTTTGTAAGGGGAAAAATTTAAAGACCACACAAGAGCTTCTGCAAGAATCCCTTACTAAATTGAATAATTGGTCACAAAAATCCGGATTTAAATTTTCTGGGAACAAGTCTCGGTTCATAACTTTCTCAAGAAATAGATTCAACTTACCAGATATTCACCTTCATCTTGGACAACATGAATTGCAGCAAGTTCGTCAACTGAAAATTCTTGGTCTTCTATTTGACGATAAACTTTCCTGGAGGACTCACATCTCGAATCTCAAAAAGGAATGTCAAGCGAGAATGAATATTATTAAATCCATCTCTTCTAGTAAATGGGGCGCAGACAAAAACGTTATCTTGTCAACATACAAAGCACTAATTCGTGCAAAACTTGATTATGGATCTATCATCTATGCTTCAGCAAGGAAACATATTTTAGACACCTTAAACTCTATTCACTCATCGAATTTACGAATGGCGCTAGGAGCTTTCATTACAAGTCCTGTTTTAAGCGTGCTAGCTGAGTCTGGAGAATACCCGTTGGAGATCAGGAGAATGAAACTTTTGTTTGCTTATGCGCTGCATGTCTCTGCTGCTCCAGACAATCCTTGTTACCAAGCTATATTTCACAACAGCTGTTCTGGTTTTTATCTGTCCAACGCATCATGTCCATTGCCTCTTGGGGAACGTCTTAAAGTTTCTTTGTCAAAAATTTCAAGTAAGCTGCCGCCGGTCTTTTCAAGAATGCATTCTAAAATCCCTCCTTGGTTATCTGTTTCACCAAACATTAATACATCACTTTCAGCCCTCTGTAAGGCATCAACTCATCCTAATATTTTCAAAACCTACTTTAATGAACTCAGCAATAATTTTTCACAGTATAATATGATATACACTGATGGATCTAGGTCGGCAGAAGGATGTACATGTGCTGTTGTCTTTCCCTACGAGACTGTACAAGTTAAGCTTAATGATGTATGTTCGTCTTTCTTCTGCGAAGTGTATGCGATACTCTGTACTCTCGAAAAATTTAAACATTTAACTCCTTCTAAATATGTTATTTTCACCGATTCATTGTCTGGTCTGCAAGCAATAGGAAATGTCCAGTGTCATGTACCAATAATTCAAGAAATCCAAGAGCTAATTTCTGAGTTGACTGCACACAATTTTGAAATAGTGTTTACCTGGATTCCGTCTCATGTAGGGATTCCAGGCAACGAAAAAGCCGATCTTGCGGCCAAGAGTGCTGTTCACTTACACGAACATTTCCATCGGGTCTCTCATTCTGACCTAAAGGCACACGTCAACAGAAAACTATTTGATTTCTGGAACTATAGGTGGACCGAGATGGCACCTTCGAAACTCCATATGGTACGACAAAATTTAGGAGAATTTCCTCTACCCGAGTTTCATAATCGCAGGGAACAGGTTGTCATCTGCCGATTGCGAATTGGGCATTCATATATATCACACCAACATCTGCTCACAAAATCTACGCCGACAGTGTGCCCTTTCTGCGACGAAAAAGCAACGGTTGCGCATATAGTCTCAGAATGTAGAAAACTTCAAGACACCCGTACACTTCTTGGTGTTTCTGAAACTTTTCAACACAATGTTAGGTGTAAAGACAGTTGTTACAAAATTTTGAAATTTCTACGCTATATCGCTGTTGAAGACAAAATCTGAAGCCTACCAATCTTTGCTTTTAATGTTTTAATTTATGAAATTATTGTTTTTACTGTTATTAGTACTTATAACTCCTATTGTGGTCGCTAATAACCATTAGAAGTTGATGCGACCTTTATAAATAAAAAAAAAAAAAAAAAAAAAAAAAAAAAAAAAAAATAATTTTATTTAATATTATCCGAACATATTTAAAAAATTATCGCGTCATTAAAAAAATTGATTACTATTTGGGGAAAAAATAAAATATCATGACGTAGTACTTTTTTGCATCTGTTAAAGTCAAATAAAAGTCATTAACATTATGTATTTAAAAGTTTATAGTACAATAAATATATTAGTTTACATAGTTACTTAAATTATCGCTCGTTATTTTATGGCATAAAAAGTAAACGTACACGTACAAAATTTTCCATTGTCTGTTTTAAAGTTTGTTTTTTAACAAGACGAACTGAAGTCATCTTGTAGAACTCTATCTCTTGTGCGTAGGGCGTAACTAAAATAAGAATAAGAAAGCCAATGTACAGTATATTACCATTGGGAAAACCTTCTCTTCGCCTACTGTATTCCAAGTTAAACTTTATTGCATACCGAAAGTGAATTTTCACAAGTAGGATTAGGCACACTCTCACTAGACCTTCCACGTTTGCTCACATCACAAGAATGTTCTACATTTAAAATTTAAATTCAACCAATTCAGAAGGCTACTTAATTTATTTTTCCCACAGCCATTACCATAAATACTGGGTGATAATAAACTAACCTTTTTTATTTATGTAAGGACAAAAACTAGTGAATTTATAATGGCAAAATCAATTGCAGGAATTTTAGACAGTTAAGTAAGGTATTTCTAGAAGTGCGTGAGCAAGAATTTAATTTGGGTTTGGAAAATTAACTCTTTATATGTTTTTATTTTACAGGTTTTGTTTTTTTATTCTTATAATTATGTTGTTTTAATATTTAGAACATCGCAATCGAATTAAATTAGGTGAGAGGTAGAAAAAGTTGCTGATTTTCTTATTTACAGCTGAATAAATCTAGTAGTTTTTAGAATTAGGGCTTGTCCAAGTGAGCTGAATAACATGTGATTTGAGTAGTGCGTTTCACATTGCACGTCTTATTGTGGCAAGGTGATTCAGAGTTCGTGGGATTTCTGGAGGAAGTTCTGCCTCCAGAAGGATTCTCTAGTATCTTGATTGTAAATGTTATTGTACATCTAGTGCACGAACTTCTGTTCTAGAGAGTTGAATATTGTTTATGTCATCAGCCGAAAGCCTGGTTTAAACATCTAGAGGCTTTTTCTTCTCAGAGTGGCTCTCCATTTCGAAGGATGGCGACCATCATGGCGCTGCTTACTTTATTACTAGCTATCCGAAAGAGTCCTATTCAGCTTTTGTTAAACCATACTCTCAGGTTGGTCATCGATGAAATTCTTCTGCGTCCTGGAACCCCTCTCCTGTCAATCCTTGCAGAATGCATTGGAGCAATTCGTACCTGCGCTCATCCTGCATGATATGACCGAGATATTACATTTCACATCTTTACTATGCTGACCAATTCCGCTGCCTTTTTCATTTTTGACATAGCACTTCCGCATTAGTAATTTTCTGCGTCCAGGATATTCGCAGTATTTTCCTATGCAGCTAAAATTCGAACGCTTTCAATTTTTTTGATTGTTACGTCGGTCCAGACCTCAACTCCGTACAATAAAACTGAGAACACATAACACTTAATGAGTCTTGTTTCAGTGTCAACGGTTAAATTGTGGCTTTTAAAGAAAAAATTCATGTTGTTCAAGACATTTACGATCTTGGCAATACGACACGTTATCTCTTGTGGATTATCCCACTTCTCATTAATACCCAGATATTAACATTATATGTGAATGTCAGAACATTTAGAGGCTTGACTAAGATAAACGAGAAGCATGGTGGTTTACTATTGCATTTCTCACTGACTGTAAAAGTATGCTTGTCAGCATACCAGGACCTCCAAAAACAACTACGCTCCACCCTGCAAATGACACCATTTCATTCACCACAGCGTTTGGCTGTACAATGATGTCATTACTTTCAGACGAGATAACTTTGACTAGTACCTTTTACACCTCTACTTCCTCTGTTCTTTAATGCTTCAGTCATTAAATATAATTGGCTGACTAGGTGATAAGAAACAGAACTGTCTATTTTATCCGTGGAACTGGCATATCAAGTGCAAATAATTTAACACTCACCTTCTTCATGTTGTGGCGAAATTGAACGATTTTGAGAAAAATATTTTTGAATGAAATATACAAACTTTTGGTGTACGTTTACTATGCGATTCTAAATATACAAATAAAGTTTTATGTAAAATACCTAATATTAACAGTACAAACTAGTGCTTGGGCAAATTGTAGGTATAAACCCACGCGTACAACATTTTTGTAAAAGGTATACTAGGAACCACTAATTATAAACGGAGCTACTCGGTTCACAGCTAAACTAACCGGTAGATTACGTAGCAACATTATCGATTACACGTGCATTTCATAGCGAAGAGCTACTAAAATAATTTAACAAGGTAGTGCGTGACAAGGGCAAAAATTTAATTATACCTTTTTATTACGAATTACATGCATTAATCAACTTTTACGATTACATAATAGAAAAGATAGAAAACATATTTTAGAAAGTACCGCGTTAAATGTAAACGGTACTTTTAATTTTGTTAACTTCCTTATTTTTATCAACCATGAATACTAAATAACAGTATGGTGCCACGGTCAGAAGATGCGAAGTACTTAGGGCTTTGTCTAGACCACCAACTGAGGTGGAAGCAATACATTTTTACGATACGACTACAATTGGACTTAAAAATTACAAATATGTTTTGGTTTCTAAAAGATGCTCAATACTAACAACTAAATCAAAACTGACGTTGTACAAGACAATTTTAAAGCATGTATAGACGTACAGTATGCAAGTCTGGGGGGACAACAAAATTCCAATATTAGCAGAATAAAAAAAAATTTCAAACAAACTTTTCACTAATAGCTTCTAGGATATCATGCTACATAAGAAATACGAGTATCTATACCGGCGTAGGAGACAAGAAATCAGTGAGACAAGAAATTACACGATTTAGCATTACATACGAACAATGACTGAACGGACATCTAAATTATTCTGCCATAAACTTACAGGACAACAGCGATTTTACTTTTACGAGACAACAAATACAATGTATTACAATTAAGTACAAAATTTAAAAAAATTACTTTACTTTTACAAACATTTGTATATACCTAATAATATTTTGTTAGATTTTAATTTCCAATAATTTAAAATTAATTATTTTTAATTTACTTATTTTAAAAAGTATAATAGTAAAGAACTGAAAACTGTTATCTGTATTAACATTTATTATTAAAGTATAATAATATTCAAAGTTAACTTTATTACTTATTTACTTGTTCCTGTGTAAAATAATACATTGTAATTTTGCTGATTTGATAATAAAAGTAAATATTGATTATTTTGTTTTCAATTATTTAAATAACAATTATTGTTATTTAATACTTGCTTACTAAATACATGTCAGTTTAGGGTAAACAGTGGGGTTCTTCGGGTTTGATAGTGGACCAAAGAAGCCATGACTTGAGAAGGAACTGTTGTAGCAGTTATTTTTCTAATATTCACTTGTGTAACATCCAAAGTATCAGTCTCCTATTTTTCACATAGTTACTTGTTCCAGTAATCAAGCACAGTGAGACTAACAGTAATCATCTTTACCAGTTTGTACTCCTTTTTTTCTAGACCTACTACTGTCGATTTCTTAATTACCCAAATTTGGAGCCTTGTTTCTTTAAAACCACTATTCAATTTAACGTACTTTACAGAAAAATTTAGCTAATTTCAATCTGTGTTGTTATATGTCAGTTTCATATTTTTAGCGTTTTTTAATATTCTGATATCAGGATTAGAAGAAGAAAAACCGGTTTTTTGTTGCTGCAACACAATGGATGCGTTTAGAGACTTACAATTCAAAAACGGCTCGACTGATTTATTTGAGATTTCGCCAGAATATAAACTTGTATGTTGTTATTTTAAGTACGAAATTTCAGATTTGTAGCACATTTAGATTTTGAGTTATCAGGAAAATTTTGAACCCCTGTTAATCCGTAACCACTCATTAATTCGGCAATTTCGAAAAACTATTGTATTCCGTATAAAAAAAAATATAAAAATTCATTAATGTTATGGAACAGCGATTGACCACTTATTCGGTAGAATTTTTAGATATTTAAATTTATTTTTATTAAATTTATTATTTTAAATTTATTTTAATAATGGACGATGCTGCGGAGAGCGGAAGAAGCTTAACCATGTTGCCGCGTTGTAACTCAGTGGACCTACTACCTATTTTTATTAGCATACCTGCATACGCACAACAAACATGACAATGCAATATTAATACCCATTCATCATTTACTTACAATACTCACCTGCTACTAGTTATAATACATCGGAATAGGAATTTAGCAGGAAGAGAAAAGAACACCAGCGATTAAATGATGTGGCAACATGGTTAAGTTTCTTAAACTCCCCGCAGCATCAATCCATATTTAAATATTTAAAAAATTCTACCGAATAACTTGTCATTCGCTGTTCCATAACATTAATAAATTTGTATTAATTTTTGTAAACTGAATACAATGGTTTTTTAAAATTGCCGAATTAATGAGCGGTTACGGGGTTAACAGGGGTCAGAATTTTCACAATAACTTAAAATCTAAAAATACTAAAAATCAGAAATTTTGTACGTAAAAATAACAACAAACAAGTTCATATTCCGGCGAAATCTCTAATAAATTGGTCGAGCAAGTTTTGAGTTATAAACCACTAAATGCATCCAATATGTTGCAGCAACAAAAAAACCGACTTTTTTTCTTTTCATCCTGAATTGGAACATTAAAATACGCTAAAAATAAAAAAATGACATGTAAAAACGCAGAAAAAATTAGCTAAATTTTGGTATATAGAACGTTAAAATTTAACAAGCGGTTTTGAAGAACCAAGGCTCCAAACTCGTATATTTATAACAAAGAAATCGACAGTATAGTTAAGAGCTGACTTGTTTGCTAGTGCGGGGTGAAGTGCAACGGGGTCTGGTACTTCATCAGTTATTCGAAATGGTTTGTGACTAATATTTTTAGAAGAGCGCGTACTAATGGTATTATTACTGCTACTAGGTTATAGGAGGAAGGGAATCGTACAAACAATCCTCTCAACCCAAATTCCTGACGCTAGCAATCAAGTGAGCTCCCATCTTTAGGTGGTTAAACTTTGCTTAGTACCATTCAGTACATTTGTATGGAATTGTGCAAAGCATCCTCTTCCGACTCAACGATAGTACTACAAGTACTTACTACAACCATTTGTTACGTCATACTGTTTATAGTAACAGTCCCCTTCAACTAACTCAAAAACTACGTACACTTACTTACTCCATGTCAGTTACAACGTACTGTTTTTAGTAACAAACCCCTTCAATTCAAACACTGTTCATTTGCATGCATTTACAAATTCTACAATGGTACTCATAATCAGCACAGGTGAACAGAACTTACTAGGTATATTTGCAATATTTTCACCATTTATTTTTAAATTTTATTTGCTACTTTTCTTAAATACGTTTTACCTAATTTCAAAATTTAAGTTTAATAATATTTTTGTATTTTATTTGAAATCGCATCGACAGCTTGATTATTAGCAACTATAGTACGTTATCTGTTTTTAACGGTGGGTTTTAACGTGAAATAATTTCCAGACCCTAGCCGGGAATCGAAGCCACGACCTCCACGTAGTAGACTAGTGCACTACCACTACACTACGGAGGCAGCTAGTTATATAATTGATTTAAACGTTTTTGAAATGTAAATTGTTAATTTTATAGTTATCACATTTTATTTATAATGATTTTGTTTAACTGTTTAAATATTTTTATTATTAGATAGTAAGAATTTATAAGCTAACTCTAGATTTTATTCGCAAAGTGTAAAGTTGATAATATAAAATACGAGCCAAAGGCTAATATTTTGCTGTATGTTAAATATTTAAATAGTTCTGTTTATAAATCTATTTAGAAATCAAGAAAAACATGTTCATTTAATAATTTTCAAAAACATTAAAGGATATTTTGCAAGCTACAGTAAGTGTTATTTATTATCACAATATATTATTAAATAGTGTGGTTTATACATTTATTAAACCTTTCAGAAATTTTATTGTAACAAATTATCACCAAAGTTACAGTATAAGTTGTGATTGTATTTCTTCTACATTGATAACACGGAAAAATATCTTAATATATTTTTTCAGTATTGTAACTTTTTCAGTGTATTATTGTTTTTCTTAATCACAGCAAAATCTATTGTGGAATGGATAAAAAGATGATCAGATTTCCTTTTTACACATCTTTAACGATGAAAACCCGTCCACCTCTGTACATATATTTGTAAAAATATACGGATTTGTACTTAATAAAGTAAAGATTTAACTTATGGAAGTCCGTCACAACTACGATTAATGTTGTTTACATCCTTATTGTTATCCACCAATAATACTAAATAATTTTGTGTTGCCAAAGTCAGGAGATGTCGTTCTATCTGAACTTTCATTATTTGTTAGTAAAACAGTTTTACACTTTTAAATCATCAAGGAAGGGGGGAATAAATCATGAAAGAGCATGCGGGGTGTTGTTAGTTTGAAACAGTTTGCTTTCAACCGACAACAAAGTTTTAGTCGATGATTGTCATTTGGATTGTCTGAAAGTGAAATGGACAGTATTTGATGAAGTTACAACTTAGTACTTCAAACGATAATTCGAGAATCGTACAACCATGTTTTGTGAATCCGCTGGAAAATATATTTAAAATTTTACAATGAAATTCAGGTAGAAAGTTCCGAATATATTTTTGCAGCTGAAATTGTTTTATTTCTTTTAATTCTTTGTTCCAATTTTAACAATCAATGACGAGAAGGTAGTTCTGTAAAACCGTTACATGTAAGTGAACGCACTCTTTACAACCAAATGTACTACTGAGCTTGAATACATGATGATTAATAATAATAATAATAATAATAATAATAATAATAATTTTTCAATTATATAAGAATTTTTATTCTAACACACACGTGTAGAATAACACAAGTGAAAACTATACTCATGGAAATTTCCACACGTGACCCATTTCAATTTTTTAAATTTTGTACGCTTTGTTGCATAAAATGAAAAACTGAATACGTAAAATTCTTTTATATTATTCACTGTGCATAATATCAACGTATTGTAATTCCGAATCCATAAATATCTTATTTGAAATTCTAATATTTTAAATTCAAATTGAGTTATGACAGATTGTCTTGAAATGTTTTTATCAAAAATTATTTTATTTAAAATATGTTTTACGTTTTCCCAATAGTACCAGAAATATTTTTGAATATATCATTTATCATTAAAATTAAAAAGAAACTTTTACCAATAAAATATAGTTCAGTGGAGTTTATGCGTCACTTTTCTTTTACAGTTAGATTTCTGCCTATTTGGTTCTTAGAAAAAGTAATATATATGTTTTGTTCATGACATTAATATCTGATTGTAATATATTTTTATTTGGAACCAACGAATTTACATAACTTAATCTAAAATTTAAAATAAGTCAATTTCATTTTTCTTTGTAACTCCGGATATTGAATACATTAAGTTCATCGACTTGAGAAAAGAGTGCTCACAAAATCAAATTACTTACAAAAGAATCACTTAATATTCCGGATCAATTTTAACTGATTTAGATATATCAAAGGAAAAATCCTTTTAATGCATTTATTAAGTGCTCTAACAAATTTACATTTGGCGCGTAAGATGACTATATATTTAAAAAATGTAGTAGCCACCGTTTATTATTAGCACGTAGATGATTTGAATTTTTTTCCGTTTTAAGCGTCGTATATAATTTCCAAAAAAATCAAGTCAGTAACAGTCTGACAGACAAAGTGAAGCGTGACTGCGATTAAATGTAGACCACCGTTAAGTAGTCTTACGATTTCATACGAATTAATCATTCTTATTTGCAAATACGTTTTAATTTTTTTATTTGTTTACTTCATTTTTGGGTGTTGTCCTTTAATTATGAAACAATTTTTACGAATTGGCCACCTCCATGGCATAGTGTTTAGCACGCTAGTCTACCAAACAGAAGGTCCTGGGATCGATCCCGGTTAGGATCTGGAAATTATTACGTCCCAAAACCAAAGAGTTGCGTAATATACAGGCTTTATCATCTGTTTATAAAGCAGAAGTTTTTTATACACTGATAAAGAAGACCTCCTCTCAAGCAGGCAGTGCAATTTCTGATATCTTAACTTGAGCTTCTATCTTTTCTTTAACGTCAGCTAGAATACAAATTGATGTAAAATAATAAATAGTTAGCGTAGATTATCTAAAATTATTCCTGAGAATAATACATAAAAGAATTTACAAATATGTGAAGAACAAATAGCACCGAACCAGTTTGGTTTCTTAAGAGCAGTGGGCACTAGAGAGGCACTCTTTAGTGTGCAAGTACTTTTCCAAAGATGCAGAGATGTTAACTGCAATGTTTTTGCGTGCCTTATCGATTATCAAAAGACGTTTGACCGGGTCAGACATGACCAAATAATGGAGATTCTCAAACGAACTGGACTGGATGGGAAGGATATAAGGGTGATCGCCAACTTATACTGGAATCAATCGGCAGTGCTGAGAGTGGAAGAAGATCATACAGAACAGGTCGAAATACGCTGTGGGGTTAGGCAGGGCTGTATTCTTTCGCCAATACTTTTCAACCTCTATTCAGAGCACATCTTCAAGGAGGCCCTGCAGGATATAGAAGAGGGTATCTCAGTAAATGGTGTCAAACTAAATAATCTACGATATGCAGATGACACAATTGTGTTCGCTAATACAATAGAGGGACTGCAAAAACTAATGAACAGAATAACAGAAGTGAGCGAGAAATATGGCCTAGACATCACATCGTCAAAACCAAATTAATGGTAATTAGCAGGGGACTGATGACTGGTGTAAACCTATATATAAAACACGAAAGAATTGAGCGCGTGGAGAGGTATCCATATTTTGGCACTATTATTAATGAAGCCTGGGATAACGTACAAGAGATCAAGTGCCGTATTGGTAAGGCAAGGAGTGTGTTTCTCGCAATGAGTTCGGCGTTTAGGAGTCATGATCTCACTATGGGCACTAAGTTGCGGCTCTTACGGTGTTACGTGTTTTTTGTGCTTCTGTATGGAGTGGAGACTTGGACGTTGACGAAGGCAACCACTGCTAAACTTGAAGCCTTCGAACTTTGGTTGTACAGAAGAATGTTGAAGATACCATGGACGGACAGGGTGACCAACACCGAGGTACTGCGCCAAATGAGCAAGAAACCGGAGGTAATAATCATCACAAAGTGTCGCAAGTTGGAATACCTTGGTCATATTATGAGGAACCACGGTAGATATGAACTGTTGCAGCGCATCCTGCAGGGTAGATTGGATGGTGGAAGACGGCCAGGCCGAAGAAGAATATCCTGGCTTGCTAACCTGAGAGACTGGTATGGACAAAGCCCAACTTTTCCGCATTGCAGAGGACAGGACCAAGATAGCTATGATGGTAGCCAACGTTCGAACCGGACAGGCACGTTAAGAAGAAGAAGCGTAGATATAAGAATAATTCTTACAAAACAAATTACAATAACTACGTAATGCTATTTAGCTAATATCGCTTAGGAGGATACAATTCTATTAGGGTTGTAGCATTTCGAACAGTGAAAGAATTCTCGAAATTAATTTTGTGGTTCCTGAGATTACTTATACATTCAAACAAACAGTCGTCTTCATTAGTGTAGACAAAATAGAGTAAGTTCATTTATAATATAAAATTAAAGTTAATTAATTCAGACGGTTACGGTATTGTACTAATTCCACTTTATTAGAGTAACTGGTATTTATACTGTTAAGTTAATAACAATTAAAACTGATGACGAATAATCATACCTTATGTAGGTTAATAGATTTGTTTTACGGGTTGCGGTCGAACAGAATACTCTGTGTTGGTAAGCATCTTGAAATATTAATTAGCAGTAGAAACCAACTTACAAAGCTTGTATCTCCTATCCAATGTTATTAAGATTACTTCTGTACACTGCTGTAATAATATAATTTCCAATTTATATATATCTCTGTTGCTCAGCTACAATTGAATTTGGAGAGAAATTTTGTAATCTTTTGGGTAAAATAACCATAGACAAAACTAAAACAAAATATTAAAAAATTGTGTTCTGTGAATTAAACTCCTTATGCAACAATCACATTTTACAAAACAGACAATCAGTTTTAATCTATATAATAATTATTAAAAATGTAAAATCGCTTCCAATGTATTTAAAATAGGAATTCACTGAACTCCTAAATACAGAGTTCCACCCAACGGATTTTTATTATTTCTAAAAATCTTCAAAGAGTATTCCTTCCTGATTTATCCAAAAATTCTGAACTTGAAATTCATGCTAATATGACATTCATTTTACGAAATGAAAGAGAAAATTTCGTTTACAGCGAAACAGTAATACAGCGTATTGTAATGCGGTTCTCCTACATTTATCCCCTTCATAGCCATATTCTATAAGCAGACATGGTAATTTATGTGTCATCTCTCTTCTCATCTAACAACACACTCAGCTGGTACTATAAATTTGTGTTACGTTTTTTTATTTAAAGTTTTAGTTTAAAACCGAACTTTTCAGGAAGAAACTATCGTACTACTGTGTGGTACTACTAAATTATTTTTTTTTTGAGGCCATATTGAACCACTAAGCCAATCAATTTCTATTGTTCTTTGGATAATGTATTGGTCTAGCCTTTCGGTTTTTCCAGTACTTTTTGAGACGGTCCGATCTTTGTTTCCGTATCTCATCTGTAACTTCCACCGTGCGTCTTATTGCTTTTCTCCATTAAAATCTGGGTGATGTGAGAATACTATTTATTTTTTCCTTGTCAAACGCATCTTCAATTGCCAGTCAAATTTCATTGAGATCTTTTTTTAATCTCTTCAATGTACCTTTCCATAATCTTCCTGTTCAAGTTCCTGAAGATCATTTGTCTCATTATTCTATAATTCGGCATTCTTAAAATGTGAAAAAAGTATGAAATACTTTTTTGCTTCATCACGTTAATAATCGAATGATTATCACTAATAATCGGAATGATTATATTATAATTAGGATTATATTAGGTTCCCCTAATTTGCTTTAGTCGTTACTCACCGTACTTCTAAGAAAGGTTAAGTTTGTTGTTAAATTAAATCATTTATTTATTGACAAGGGTTTGAAGCCTAAAAACATTGTGCGAATTTATTCGCACGGGTCCACTATACTAGTAATATTTTTTATAACGCTAGATATTTTATTCGCTATTGTTTTTTGTCATAAATAAACTTTATTCAGCTTCTGAATTAAATGTATGGTAGTTTGAGGGTCAAGGCAAAATATCCAAACCGACGGGGGGCCATTGAGTTGGTGCACGATTATAAATATCTTGGCACACGTTTAACGATCAATGGTGCCCTACCCAGGGAAATAATATTTTGAAAAAAGTTGGCAGAGGTAGTGCCATTAACCGAATGTTACATCCTGCTTTATAGAATCACATTTTCATGTAGACCTAAAACTAAAACGAGAATCTCCCAAATTTTTGTTAATAGCTTTTCCATGTTGTACGGATCACAGGTTCAACTATACGAATATGATTAAAAAATAGCATAAAAGCCGTAGAAATGATTTTTTGGGATAAAATAGTCAGGTTATTATGTTAGATATAAAAATATATTCAAGAAATTTGATGCAAAAAGATCTGTATGCATAAACGGAAAAGCTTTAACTGATTGACTGATTCAGTCATCACTAATTCTTCTAATTGTAGAATAACTAGAAAGCTGAAACTTGAAGTGAATATTCCTTTTAGAGTAAATAGAAACGTTAAGAAAACGATTTCGACATTCCACTGATAAGGGTTTGTGTTCTACCCTTACATTGTTATTTCCCTTTTACTAACTTCCGGACATGATGGATGGCTAAAACACTTTGGACATGTTAGTTATAACTGAGATATTAAAATTACCCCTTAATTATTTTGAAAAGTTACTTGTAAAGCGATGAAAATGGTGTTCAAACATTAAACCAATATTTATTGTGTTCTAGTTTGTTTTTCAGACGAGTTAAATTGCTGAATTTCGGTGATGATATTTTGTACTGCAATTAAAAATATAGTGCAACTCGGTGGAAATATTACTTAAACTGACAATAAGAAAGTTACACCTCAACGTTTATAAAAATGCGCCCGTAAAGGATTAAAATCGGTGTTTTAACCTTAAAACATTTTTGTTAAGTTCCGGACGAGGCAGATGGCTGAAACTCGGTGAAGGTGTCCAAATACATAAGATATCAATTTTTTTCAAATCAGATGGTTTTTGTATAAATTAAAGGGCAACGTATTGCGGTTATCTACAAAGAATGGATGAAATGTTGACACACAAGATTTGGTTACAGGTTGCAGGATAAACGGAAGGGGCGAGGACAAAACAGAAATGACTGAACGGTTAGTATGATGAGCGCTATGGAGTGGAGAGGTCTAGAAGACGAGTATATGTAAATTAAAAATGAATGGCGTTACAGGTTGTGACCTAGTGCTGTAGAACAGCCTTTATAATAATATTCATTAACTCACTGGTGTAATTTAAGTGGTACATTGAATGCACTCAAAAGAAAAGTGATAGGAATAAAAACAAATATAGTTTGGTTAGTTGCATTTGAGACATTGAAAAAATATTAAATAATAATTTAGTTTATCAATAAAACGCAAAAATGATTATAAAAATGTTAATTAATTTGTTATTATCTGATATCTTTTATATCCAACCTCAAATTTTGACTCCTTTTTTTATTTTTCATAGTAAAAAACATTCAAAAGTTGAGTGTTTTGTTAACAGCTACGATACCTTGGTTTTTATTTAGAGTGCCAAATCTATCACTGAAAATTGGCCGCAATTCTGGTAAATTGCTCTTTGACATGAACTACGCATAAAGCAGTATACGTAACTATATTTTATCTAGGTCCTATTATTTACTTAAACAGAAGAAATTATTTTGTTAACTCTGTACTTACCTTGCGTTTTTATGTACGAGGGTGTATTAAAACGTAATGCCTCCATCGCTATAACTTTATTAGTAATGATTTTATTGTTTACAAATTAGTGTAAAATGTTAGATTAAACTGTCCCCTACTCACCGATACAATCACTTTTCTACAAAATCACCGGTAACCGCGACACAGTTACGCCAACGTACTACGCTTTGGAAAAGTCTGTTACGCAAGCAGTCTGAAGTTTTTGTACGGCACGATTACCTCACATCCGCTATCACCTCTGCATCCAAGGAGAAACGCATGCCCTTAAGATGTTCCTTAAGCTTTGGAAAGAGGATAAGTCACAGGATGCAAGATCTGGGCTATAAAGTGGATCAGGTAAAACGTCTTGAAACCCAAGCTTTTCCAGCACTGTACGCGTTTTCAGACTTGTGTGAGGATAAGCATTGTCATGATCCAGAATTAGTTCTTTGTCTGGATTAACTCTACGCAGCCGTCGCTTTAGATTTGATAGGGTAGCAACATGTTGTTTGGAGTTTACAGTATGGCCACGTTTTAAAAACTTCATATGAATGATACAGTAACAATCCCGAAAACGGTAATTATGACTTTCCCGGCAGATGGCATTGTTTTATATTTTTCGATTGCGGCTAATCAGTTGCGGTGAACTGGTTGCGGCTGTGAATCGTTGCTAGGCTGACTTGTTTACAAAGACTGCAGTACATGACTTACAACTTTTGAGACCGTCTGGCCCGTTATTGTAATACTGTAGTTACAGCGATGGAGGCAGTACTTTTCAATACGCTCTCATACATTATGGTTAATTTGAATACACATAATTCAATTGAAATCCATTACATTTTGGAAATATATTTAAAGTTATTTAATTGGTACAGTCTTTGTATTTTAGGAGTCTTTCAATTAAATAAAATTTTAAAGTAAATGTTAGTACGTTCTAACTGGAAAACCAATATTTTGTAAGAGTACCGTAATTACGTCTCTGAATGTTGTTTCTTTCTTTTTGTTTTTTTTAACAGCCTTTTGTATGTAGAACTACAAATAAATAATGACTTCATGGAACTACTGACTGAGTGCAGTTTGGTGTAATTTAGACTAAGGGTTTTTGTTTTCAAAAAGCGGTCGGTTAGCGTACTCTATCTTTTATAACAAAGAACGATTTTTTTCTCAAAGAACTCACAGAGCCGTATTACTACAGATCTAGCCTACCCACAAAGAGAATCGAATGAAGCTTTACATAAAAATAACAATAGTACACCCTAACGTTGTAAGTCGTCCTTGGAAATTGCATTTGTACAACCACAATTCAAAAAACCTTGTATTGTCAAAAGAAAAGGAACACTAAGAATCTTCCTTGTTTTCGAGTACCATAAATATACAAAGCAAGTAGTTGCATTTGAATTTGAAAGTTGTGTAATTAATTTTATTATTTTTTGTAAATTGATTGTATCATAATACTGTATACATGAAGAAAATTAATGTAATCTCTCCTATTTTATTTGCATAGTAATTTTTGTGCAAATACGAACTATTTTTATCTTACAAAAACAGGAGTACAGTACTTGAGAAAAAAATTTAAAAATATCTGGCGTGAAAAACTCAATCACCTTTGTTCCATTCCATTTGAAAATACGGAAATCAAAACAACCTAAAAAAATCAACCTATGTTCTACTTGAAAATGTGGAAATCACTGATTGACGATAAAGTGTGCTCTGTAAAAAACATGCTTGAAATAAAAGTTTTAAGTTTTCTATTTTTTTATACCTTCAGTTATAAAGCCACAATCATAAAGAACCCTTTTCTAACCGATTTCAGAAGGCAAAGTTCAGAAAATCACATATTGACGCTAAACTAAGCGCTGTAAACTAAGTTAGAAATAAAAGTTCAAGGTTTTTAATTTTTTTTAATTTAGTTATTAATTTATTAAGAATTGTATCATAAATCCATCGTTCAATGATAATTTTTTTCTTTTATTATAAAATAAAATTTTATTAAAAAATGACCAGAATGGTCAATGAATAAGTAAAAACACTTTCGGATTAAGAAGTACTTTCGTCGCTTTATAAATCAAAGTCGTGAAAAAAATGTTGTTAATTTAATAATTTTCTCTTTTAATTATTTTTGTTAATATTGACGGCGAGAATTTATCTTTGTTTTTCTTGTACAAGGTAAGATAATAATTCTACTCTAAATTAGAAAACAAAACAGCATAAATATTCTGCTATTTTTTTCGTTAGGTTCTACTAAACCAATATATTATTTACTTACCTGGAGTTCTCTTTACGTCCTTTATGCTCTTTACTCTTCTCTAAGGACTTATGATTATTTTTATACAAGACTAGCCTTTTGTAAGTCAGTAATAAACAGTTTCTGGAGAAATTAGTAATATGAAAAATCATTATTGAACTGTAGGTATAGTAGTTGTCTAGTAAAGCCTCTAGAGGTTCGGATCTGCCTTTTGGCTCATAACCTAAACAACAATATTTATACAAGTGTTTGAACAGTGTTTACGGAGTGAATCCTTGCCTCTCTGGAAAATGGTGCTAAGTGAATTGTTATTATTTATTATTTAAAAAATGTTATCATCTGTCTTTTCTAATAAACTGTCATTTTTTTATTTGTACCTCTTTCATAATAAAAGTATTTAGATTATAATAATTATTATACAGAATTTTTATTATAGTATAAAGTTAGATTTAGTTGATTGAAAAATATTTATTTACTTTAACGTTAATTCTTGGCTTGTGGTTTAACATACGACTAACTTTGAAGCTTTATCAAGCGTTTAGAACTAAACCGCCGCCAGAAGCTACTCTTCAGTTTAATTAACTCTCGGTCAAGATTAAATTTCCGTTCCAAAATTTCAATAAACAAAACACTTTTTAGACCAATCTGAACTTATGGTGTCCAGCTCATTAGAGTAGTGGCAGAGAGTAACTTAACGTCAATCCAAAAATTCTTTCAATCAAAATTCTTAAGACTAGCTTCTGGTGCTTCTTTTTATGTAAGAAAATAAAATCCTCCACGACGATTTCAAAGTTCCAAAAGCAAAGGAACTAATCGCGTCCTCCTATGGTAAATTTTGCGAACGACTGAAATGACCATCCAAACCAACTAGCCGTGACCTAGCTACAAGGAACTTTTCAACTATTAACTATGCGACGTCTAAAGCGAATGAACTAAAGACCACTTGGTCTGAATAACGGATATCACCCATAGTTTTGTACCACTGCGTACCGCTTCTTCTTAAAGTAAAATTACTCACCGCCATTCAAAAATATCATTAGCGGACATTATGCTGCTTAATGTACAGTACCGTAACAAAGAAAAAAGGCAAAAAAATTCATTTTGTAATCAAAAGGCTTACTTTGTATATCTCATTGTAAAAAATAAAATATTGCATCTCATTCTACAAGTGTAACTATTGTATATTCCTTAGCGTACTGTGTAGGCCTGCATTATATACATTTTTTGCTGTAATTAGGACTTAGGTCCTTTGGCAAACAATTCAAACAAAGTAAATAAATAAATTTAAAAAATTAAAATAAAAAATCTGAAAAAATCAATTTTTCACACGTTTTCGTGAGAAAAAAATAGAAAATCGCTAATTACCGCTAAACTAAGCGTTAGACAAAAAAATGTTGAAAATAAAAATTGTAGAATTTTAAATTCTCTACATTTTTTATTAGACAAAGTTTTGTGCTATAATACATATTAAAGCCGTAATCTTAAAAACACACTTTTTACGTGAAACAGCCTGGTCAAAAATTTCAACAAACACGGCGCCTACCCTATCTTGTAACGCATAAAAAATTTAGTAAATGAGGCGATTTTTAAAAAAAACGTAGAACCAGTTTTTGAGAAAATCGCAAAAAAGTAAAAAATTACACGAATAAACTACTACTTTCGGTTGACCGATTTTGATAAAAATGTTCGTGTCGGGTCCGGTAGTAGTATGTAACTTAAGTTTCAAGTTCGTACGACGTTCCGTTCTTGAGATATTCTGTTCACACACATACACACAGACAGACACACAGACACACACACAGACCAATCGCTAAAAATATGTGTTTTTGGGTTCAGGGGGTCTGAAAACGTATAGATCCGGTGAAAACTCGATTTCAAAAAATCGACATGAAAACAATACTTTTCTTTTTATATATTCATATAGGCAAGAGACAGTAAAAATAATAAAATAAATTTAAGCCTATTTATAATAACAAAAAAGAAATTGTACTTTCTTAATCATTTCAACTCCATACAATTGTAGAAGCGATTTAAAAGATAAAATGCATTCCATATATTCCAGAAACATTAACCTAATTGTGTTTTAATACAGAATTCCCAGTTACATAAGTTTAAACTTATGTAAGTACTGTAACTAGCAGACCATACTTATGTAGATGTTTTAGCGGATGTAGGAGTTAGTAGCCTACAGTTAGGTGGGCTTATAATTTAGAAAATCCAACTTGTATTATAATCCAGCGAACCGTACCATGCATCAGATTCTATTGTATACTCTGTACGTTATCTTATTAGTATATTCATTCTTACATTATTATATAATGTAGTTCTATTTTATTAAGTAGTTATATTTTATATTTATTAACGTAATAAATACTTACCTCATTCAAATAAAAGTATTGTAAATTTAACTACTTTTGCAAAGTTAAGTCTTGTATTTTTAACAACCAAAGAAAACAGAGTTCTCTTATTAAATATATAAATTTAACGTATCTGTGTACCTTTCTGTGGTATCGCAGCTCCTAAACGAATGAACCGATTTTGATTTGATTTTTTCGTTTGAAAGGTGACTTGATCGAGAGTGTTCTTGGCTATAATATGGTATAATAAAGTAAAATAAGGTATAATAATGGTATAATGGGGTAAACAAATGGTTGAACCGATTTTTATTTAGAATTTTTTATTGTTTTTAAGTTTTTTTTTTGAAAAGTGACTTGGTCGAGATTGTTTTTAGCTATCATAAGGGACGGTGTGGTAAGAAATTGAAGAAAAAATACGCCATATAAATTAACGTGTATATCTGTCTATTGGAATCGTAGCTCCCTAACGGATGAACCGATTTTGATTCATTTACTTTTTTTTTGAAAAAACTTGATCTAAAGTGTCCTTAGCAATAAAAAGGGACGGCAAGGTTAAAAAATGTCTACTAGTAATATTTAACGTTTAAAAAGCATTAAATAAACATTAAATTAAAAATATTAAAAACCCCCGACACAAAAAACCTTTAAAAAGTGAAAAAAATAATAAAAATAAACTGGCCTGTTAGATTTAATATAAGTATGTATTAGTTTTTTCTTTCGTTTTTTCTTAGTTGAATCCTAGCGAAAACAAACCACCGGGCGAATGGAACGATCAGAACAGTATTCAAAAAACTTTGCTTACACTACGCTTGCTCGTACCTTTCATGCCGTTGCACAAAAACCTATTGAGCCTACTATTGAATTTAAAGCCCACAGATAGAATTAGTTTATGAAGAGTAGACCGAATAATGTTGGGTAAATCAGGATCATTAGTGACAACCGACAAAATCTTATTTAAAGTAGGCAACTCATTTCTAAAGGAAAATTGAACACTTAACAAGATACACCGGTACATTCAGCAGTAAGTGATTTTATCTCTTTAATTTCTAGGTTAGGATGTTTATTAGCAAACTTATTGAAAATATTAATTGCAATAGTCTTTTCTCCGTTTCGTAAAGGTTTTTCAATTTTATGTTTAATATTATTTCCGGAAGAACAAGGTTCGTCCACCATCGTCAATACATGTCGTGTTGTCGCACAATCACGTACCTAACCACACACTAACACCCAATAACTAAGATAAAATACAAAAATTGATGCAAATAAATAGAATTTTATATCAAATCGCACACTATATCATAAAGATATCACACCACGTATTCCAAAATGTGACTAGGCCTACCTCATATACTACGAGATTTATTTTGTTGTTCCATTACATTGATCTATAAATAACTGATAATTGCATGTGAAATGAAAATAATTGTGTATAAAAATGACGAAACCGTTACAATTTTATTATTAGGCCTATAATATTATACCACTGACAATTGAATTGGCAAAATGTAATGAGTGGGAATTTTTTTAGATATCCGGTTAGCTAGCAGAGAGTTCACACAAGGCCACGCGTGTTTGTGTGTTGTGTATTTACAGGGACTAACACATACGCAGTTTGTTTACAACAGGACTCAAAACTAACAAAAAATGAACTATAGTAATATTTAGATCCAAGCATCGTCGGGCCGGGGTACCGCTTATAATACAACTAAGTTCTATTCTGTTACTTACCGGTACCCTAACGCGACGACGCTTGGATCAAAATATTACAACTTATAATCTAAAAGGCCAATACATATTAGTGTTTTACTTTTGAAAGTGCTTTTTGTGTCGGGGAGATTTTAAATTTAACTTTTATACAAATATATTTTTCAAAAACATCCATTACAGTTAATTCAAACATGATTATCGAATTTTTTTTTTTTTTTTTTTTTTTTTTTTTTTTTTTTTTTTTTTGGTTTAACGTCCGACTGTTTTGCAAATTGCTGCTAATGCAGACGGTGAAGGATGAAATGAATTTTTTGTAACGTATGAAAAAATGCCATGCCCGAGTGGGATTCGAACCCAAGACCGCGTGATGAGAGGCGAGCACGTTACCAACATCGCCAACGCGGCCGGCGTTGATGATTATCGAATGATGTAGGCTGTGTTATATTACATGTGTAAGGCAAGTTAGTTAATATTTTCTGGCTTGTAACTCTTTTTTTAACCACCAAAAATGTTTTGATTTTTCAAATTTTAATCAACACTCATTTATAATAATACAGCTCTATTACAGTCATGCTAGTCGAAAACACTTATAACGGACTCGTTTATTACAAAAGAAACGAGACTATTTACAATGATCTACAATATTACTAACGTATTTATCATAATAAATTGAATATAAATGTTTTCTCAAAATATTAGAATGACAAAAAATGAACAAATCCAGATGATAACTAAATACTTTTACAACCTCAAACGAAGGCTAAAGTGGGCTTGAAGCAGAGATTTATTGCTCTATATAGAATTTCAACGAATAAACTTAAAAAAAATATTACGAATTTAAATTAGGAAACGAAATGTAGAAAATGCATTACTAGGTGACCAGTTTCCTTATGTCACTTATGCTATTATTTGTTTAATTACCATCATCAGTCTTTTATCATTTTAGACATGTTGTGTTGTTTAGGTCATCAGCCAAAAGGCTGGTTTGAACCTGTTGAGATTTTACTAAGTAAAACAAGGAGTGAGGTGGTTTACCATGCCTTCCTCACCGAGTGGAAAAGTATGCTTATCAGCATGCCGGGCCCTCTAAAAAGCACATATTTTCCACTCTGCAAACGACACCTTCACTTCATTCACCACAGGGTCTGGCTGTATAATGAAATTCATTACTTTCAGAGGAGGTAACTCTGATTAGTGTCTTTTACACCTCTACCTCTTCTGTTCTTAAATGATTCAGTCATTTAATTGGCTGACCATGTGATAAGAAACAGAACTATTTATTTTAGCCCTGCAACGAACAGAGTGAGTGTAAATAATTTGACACTCCACCTGTCCGTTATGGGCAGTTTAGACATGTACTGACACAAATATAGGCAGTGAAATAATGTTACAACAAAAGTTGTCTAGAAAGTTTTCTGGTAGCCTACTTTACAGCCAGCGCGTGTATTTGCGGGACGAATGACGATAGGAATGTTTCATGCCAGATGCCATCTGTCAGTACTGTGTGTTGACACGGCTTCGAAAACATTGACCGAATCCAACAGAAAATAACTTTTTTCTAATCTCTAGCTCTAAAGTAGCCTTTCTGTGATAACTACATTTACTAAACGTAGTTTTTCATTGCTACTTATATAATAGTAGTTTTTATTGCTACTTTTTTACATTTTGGTGGAATATTTTTAAAAAAGAATCTCTGAGACTCATTTAAATATTTCAACAAGAAATAATAATTTTGTTGTTCACAGAAAAGCTCGGGAGATAACTTTTGGAATCATTTAATCTAAATCTAAACCAGTATTAAATTAACGCATTTACATTTTGATAATTGTATCTGGTTGGTTATTTATTTATATTTTTCCTTATATAGTCAATTTCGGATCAGGTGAAGTAACCGTAACTATTTGTTGAAGTTCGTTTTGCAGCCCACATTCTCAGCATTTGTTAACTGTAGGCCTATGTTTTTCTTCATTTTTTTCCGTTTGCACGGTATTTTATGTCTTCTCCTCATGGAAGCCCTAAACTCACGAAGTTGTCTGAATTTGGTTTGATCTAACTTTTCTTGGTTTATTCCGGTTTACTGAATATTCCCCCTGACTTCATTAAACCACTTACCAACGCCTTCTTAAAAGCTCTATTGATCAGCGTTGGGTAGGTTAATATATTATGTAAGTTATATATAAAGTTTAAAAATATATTTTCCATTTGTTGCTGTGAAGACTAGTAAAGAAACGTACGATTAGTGTTTGTACTTATTCAACACACAAACCTGTTGGCACAACTGCATTTTAAATTCGGTCTATAGACTAACGTTGTAACTATCAATCGCTTGAAGACACTGCCATCAAAATTTCACCAGCTATGATTTCCCGTTATAAATTTCTGAATAACTGTTTCTTCGTGAGACAAAATTTAAATATCCTTTTAAAATTTATATAATGGCTTTCGGGCCAGCCCAGTCAGTCAGCTGGTAGTAAGTCGCTATAAATTTTTAAGTATTACCTGTTGGGCAAGCAACTTTGTATGGTGACCAGCTGACAGCCTTCCGTGAACAAACTCTACTTGGGGTCCCTGTTCAAACTCATGCCTTATTCACGTAAAATAACAGCAAAGCAGCGATCAAATTTGGTAGTTGTCAATAATGTACAGTTCCCGATAACAATAAAAGCTAAAAAACAAATTATGGAAAGATATCTTCTTTATCAATTGATAATTATTTTGTCTTTTTGTGCGGTAATAATAGATTTTAAACAAACGTTCTATTGTTTTAATAATTTTGTGGTTAAATTTAGAACCTTTGGTTTTAGAATAATTCAGTATTGCACAGCTATAATAATTTGTTATACGGGTTAGACAAATAATATGATGTTTGTTAATAATAATAATAATGTACGTATTTAGGCCACGATGTTTTTGTTAGCGCTGCCAGAAAGTTGTTGGAGTATGTTCTCCCTTTTGGAATTCTCTCTTGACACAAAATACAAGAGGTATTGAAAATGAGAAAGGAAATGAGGATAAGTAGGGTTGGGAATAAGGATGGGAAAAGATAGGATCCTTGTGGAATAGTCAACTCGCTGGCAAAAACGATCTGGATAACGTGTAAGTGTAGTGTGAGAAGGAGAGGGGATCACCTCACAACAGAAGGCAGATGCAGAGAACCGGGTCGATTCTCCTTTTCCTTTTGTAACGACGTTTCCGTTTTGCTGTTTTGTTTTGCTTTTTGCTTCTCATTCTCGGGTTTTAGGTTATTTCATATTCTTACTTCGTGTTTTCTATCTTTAGGCGTTATCAATTTATTTTTCTAAATAGAACTTCCCGTACTTTTTGTTTTTAAAAGGAAAACTTTTTTCTTTTATTTTGTTACTTTTATTTAATTAGCTGGTACTAAAATAAACACATTTACTATAAACTCAAGAACTTTATTAAATAATTCAACTTATGTAATTTTTGAATAAATATCTTAAATTCAATTAAGAGTTGTCAGTATATTTAAGTCATAAATATTTACCTAAATAAAGAATTAAAGATTGAAAAAGCTTAATTATTTACTTTTAAATTTGTGTGTATTTTTTTTTTTTTTTTTTTTTTTTTTTTAACTTTAATAACTTTATTTGCAACTATATACTACGATACAACGAGCAAATTAGATGACAGTAAACAAAGGATGACAAGGGAAAAAAAATAAAAAAAAAAATAAATAAAAATAAATAAATGAAAAAGAACAGTGATACCCATTGGTATACGTTCTATGAAATAAAGTTCATGATACATGAATGATAAATAACAACATAAGAAAAAAAAGAAGAAAGAAAAATAAAATAAATCACTTTATAGAAGATCTCTGGCCCATTGACGTTTCAACCTGCGCTGCGGATTTCCTGGTAGTGATGTGTATTTAACAAAAAATAAAAGTTAAAAGTATTTGTTTTTGGCTCATATCTAATATTATGAACACGATTTCAACATAATTTTTACTGAATTTGGCTAAAGTGACTGTCGATTATTCTATTAGTTTAAGGTCGATACTCCATATTTTTACAGTAGTCGACAAAGCTCTTCTAGGTGCCCACTGTTGATAACATTATTATTCTCCCTCATTATAGAGAAATGATATATTAAAACAGTGATATTCTTAAAGAGTTAAAAAAATAAATAGTTTATTGCAAGAAATTATGTGTTGTTTGAGGTGGAGTGTGTTGAACAGGGATAGTGGACTGCGTTTTTATTTTGTTTTACGACTGACTGTTTTGCAATTTCTGCTAATGCAGATGGTGAGAAAGATTATAGATAAAAATGAGCCAGCTCTGACCGGGAATGGAATCCGGGAATCCGGTGTAGAAGCCAGTTGCGCTAACCACTACGCCAACAGGCCGGCTCAAAAATGGTTTGCTTGAATGAAATGTTTTAAATAGAAGTTTTTGGAAATTAAAACTATATTATTATATTTTTATTTCTTCTGTCATGTTCTGGTAAAGTGGAAAAGTATTTGAAGTGTCTCAATGTTCCAAGAACAATCAGGCCACAAGTATAGTTATTAGTTTCTCCCATTATTTCACTTTTGCGAAGAACCCCAACAGAGTTTCTGATTTCACTACGCATTCATTCAGTGAAGATACAAAAAACTAACGACCGATATATAATATTATAACACCTAAGTCTAGTTTCGTTCTGCATCTTTGTATAGTAAATAATAAACGGACTTCCTCTTAACTTATAACAATTGCTAATTATTTTAATTACTGACACACTTGATTATTAAGCTCAGACTACAAACATATTACAATTAATTAATTAATTAATTACACAAAACTTAAAGGTTTGAACTGAACTCGACTCTAAGATACTGTGATGTAACCATTAAAAACCCTGTCCACAATTACTTGTACTATGTGAGCACCTTTATATTAACGTAATTCAGAACCAGTCCCGTAAGGACACTATTTCAAAACGGCCCGACAATACTAATTCCATTCTCAGTCAAAGTAGGCTTACTAACCGACTCACTACAACGGTGATAACTGTATTTTTACCTGGTAGTTTATCAAATACAGTAGACCCTAGTTGAGACCCTTTTAATACTATCTTTATTTTATTAGAACAATCTACAACTTAGTATTCATCAGTAGTATTGACGCGTTATATTGCACAAATAAGTAAAATTCATGATAATGTTATTAAAACTTTTTCTTTAACTCTATACAAAATTTAGGAAGAAACCCGTGAACCACCATAATCCATTGATCTCAAATCTGGCTACGCTGACTCTCCTAAACAATCCAATAAGACGCCTTAAACGTTGATGGAGCCGGGACCTCATCAATTAACGTAGTACTGTAATTGACTATTCGTTACAGTGTTCTAAATGCTGCACTTATCTATTAACGTCAGAGTTCTGTCACTGGACTGTGTCTCCACTTACGTTTATTTACCATGTTAATTTTTTCCAAATTTTGTGTTATCACATTCACTGATGGTTTTCAACAGATTGTGAATTTCCTAAATAGAGAGAGAGAGAGAGAGAGAAAATTTTTTCTTTATTGTTCGCTGGAGAAACACTCTAGTACACTCTTGTGTAGTAATAGCTTCATAATGTTAATTTTTTATTTTAGTTTTACATAAATAGTAGGGCTATGTAATTTTCGTTCTATGCTTTTGTTGGAATATTATTATGTTACTAACGTTGTAATTGTGTAGGTTTGTTAGTTAGGGTGAGTAATAATAATTAGGTAAATAAAAATAACGTGTTTATAACCAGTTTACGACGATAAGAATTTGTTTGAATAAGATCTTGCTAACCACCAAAACAAAACAAGTTGTAACTATGTAAAACCATATTTAAACCACTGTGGATTTATTGGATCCAGATATTTGGTACAGTTCCTAAAACCAGGTTTCACAAGATTCAAATACTTCGATCTTCATAGCTTTCCTCTTAGTGCTACACGTAACTTCTAAAACAATTCGTTCTATTTAGTCCCAATGCCAAAAATATATTGTAGTTTTGGAATTCATGAACTAAATTACTAATGTTGTTGTTAGTTGAACATTTAAATTCAATATACCCAACAAACAAGAAAACGTTACGACAAACTTCTCTTTAATTGTGTAAATACAATATGCCATGATTTCATAGCTCAAAGGTTTGGTACTAGTCAATTAAAAACATTGCATTGCCTTTTCACCGACAATATTTTAAAAACAATGATGGAACCCGTTTTAAGCTTTTTGTTTAAAATATTTTTCTCTCATATATAGCTGTTTATTTATACAAATTTTCACATTTGCGAGTTTCATAAAACCACTTCTACTGTTTGTTTAAAATCACCTCGTTACAAAATTTTATGTGTTCTACAAAGACAAGGGTAATCGGCTTGCTTATTGAAATTTGGAAGGACATAACATCGTAAACTATTTTCAAGATTGCAACCATAATATGCATTTTAGGGCAAAACTGTACAAAGTTTAGGTACCTAAACCCCTCAATTTTATTCCAATTATTTGTTCTTCATTGCTTAGTTTAACATCAGATAGTGATTTTTGAATGTAAATATTTATTGTATTATATTATTTATTTTTTCCATTATATTAATTTTACAATATGTACAATTTCTTACCTAAATTAAAAGAAATTATTTCCAAGAATACGGCAAAGCCTGTGTTTAGGAAAGGACAGTGATGAAATAATATTATAATAAAACATTATTTATAATTTGTCAATACCTTATGAATTAATTACAGATTACAACACATTTTTTAAATACTAAGTAAATTACTACATTAGTTGTTACTTAACTATAAATTAACAAGGCAAACCTAAACCAACCGATCCAAGAAAGAGCTCAAACAAATATTTTTTAAGTCTACATTTAATGACACCAATCGATGCAGTAAAAAACAATTTACGTAAGTCAAAAGGTAAAAAGTTAAGAAATTTTGGTGCCATATAATCAAGCATCCTTTGACCTCCTGACGTATTTCGTTTCACGTCGATGGTCAATTCAGCCTGAACTCTTTTTATGCTATAATTATGCTCGAAAAGAACACTTTTTTTCTTTAAACTCATAATGTGTGAAGAGGTACTATTTTCCTAATAACATTATTTACAGTGAGAACACCAAACTGTTGAAACAAAGGCTAAGCAGGTTAGATCGGAGCCTTTTTTAACAATATTAAAATATTACTTTTTAAATTTTTTACACATTATTAAACATGTTTTTAGCATACAAATTGGCAAGAGGAAGTCGTGTGAGTGCTGCACATCAGATATTTTCTATCTAATAAGATAACTAATAATAATAATGTTAATATCTTTAAATTATGACACAGTAACCACTTTATACAAAAATTAAATCAATAAATTTCATTTATAACTAATGGAATAATATTTTCATAAAATATGAGGCTTCATAAAAAGTAAAATATCGTATAATCAAATATTATTGATGTTACTGCGGATACATTTTAATAGTGTACTCTGTTTTTCTACCCAAAGGGAATTGGATAGCCTGTATGTAATATGAATAAAATTTTTAATAATTTAATACATATACACACTTCACATGTTTCAAATTTTATTACAGACTGTATGAGTTTTGGGAATTGGTAAAAATTATTGTTTAGAGTACGGATTGAAATTGGTTTAACAGGTAATTTTATCGTTATATCTACCACTCCAATTTAATTTACGAGGTGACTTAATTTCAGAAGCAATAAAAGAGGGAAATATCCTTTAATTTTCCATATTTTTATGATTCGCTATATAAAGTAAGAGAAATTCTTTTAGGTAATTTCGTTAAAAACCCCTGCTCATAAAATTATTTAGTAACTGAAAACGTTTTACTTAAAAAAGCTAGGGAAACAAAATGGCCTTGTTATTTATTTCATTTTCTTCATGTTTTCTAAGATCTCACTGTTTTAAAATTCAATAGGATTATCTCAATTTTTAATGTTATTACTTTCCCTAGCCTTAAATGAAAAATGTACTATAGGGAAGGAACTTATTGTTTACATGTAGATTTTTTCAAATAGAATTTTCACCGTATTTACTAATTTTCAGGCCCCTTGAACAAAAGAAAACATATTTTTGCGTTTTTAAGTCTTTCTGGATGTATGCGCGTGGGCGTGTGTGAAAACATATCTCAAGAACGGAATATCGTAGGAACTTGAAACAAATAACTGAAGTCATGTAGGCCTACTATTAGCAGACCAGTACCATTTAGCGTCAATTAGAGATTTTCTCATTGAATCGATAAAATCTTGTGGTTTTTTATGATCACAGCCTTAGATGCATTCTTTATTTCTTTATTCAAGAAATTCACAATCTTTTAGATACAATCAGTGAATGTGATAACACAAAATATGAATATGTGTCTCCACTCATGTCCTGAGTACCTGAGTTGGGACACAGTCCTGTAACAGAACTCCGACGTGAATAGATAAATGCAGCTTTTCTTCAATGCAATATGTACTACTGCAATATATTATTTTCACTGCAATATATAGTCAATTACAGTAATACTATGAGAATACCTATGAGAATATGTAATTAAAATCGATTGAAAGAGTAAGAGGTGATCGTGAGATTTTTGCGCAAATAATTTAAATATTTGATACTAATTTATAATCATTATTGTAATGTTTACAATGGTTTCATTTCCTAATATGAGAGTGGAAATAGTTGATTTTCTTTTCCTGTTTATGATTAATTGACGGTAGAACTACTAAGTGAATAATCAACGCTTCATTCAAGTACATCGTTTGAAATTTAAATTTCAAATCTGTGTTTCAAAATTAACATATTCATTTGGTTTATTCAGAAATAGAAGCACTACAGTAATATTATTGCGGGATGGGTCATTGTGGTTTAGCAAAAGGTTACTTTGGTCAATATTAATTTACTACGTAGAGTATATTGTAATTACTGTCCCTATTGTATTGTAACATGATGTTGCCATTCACTTTTGGAATAATCATAATCCTACTTTCTCACAAGTATACTGTCAGTAGACAGAAACATTTACTAAAGAACCGAGAAAGGTAGTCTAGGTACTGGTCTGTAGTTAGATCATCAGCCGAAAAGCTGGTTTAAAACTGTAGAGGCTTTATTAGGTAAAACGAGGAGTGAGGTGGTTAACCTTTTCTTCCTCACTGAGTGGAAAAATATGCTTATCAGCATGCCGGGCCCTCCAAAAAGCATCTACGTTCCACCCTACGAATGACAACTTCACTTTATCTACCACATGGTTGAGCTGCATAACGAAATTTATTACGCTCAGAAAAGATAACCCTGACTAGTGCTTTTTACACCTCTACTTCTTTTGTTCTTAAATTCTTCAGTCATATAATTGGCTGACTATTTGATGAAAAGCAGAACAACGTTTTGTAGCCCTGGAAGTAGCAGATCGAGTGCAAATGATTTAACACTCCAATTGCTTGTATTTGGCCCATCTAAGCAAATACAAAATCGATTGGAATAGACTACGAAATCAACATTATAAAAAATATATTTTTTTTAAATTTCACGTAACAATCAAGAGGTATCGATTATACAGTCGGTTGTTGGGTGTTATACAGTCAGGTGCTGGATTTGTAAACTTCAGTTTTACTACTCATATGTTTAAGACCAGGTTGTATTATGCATAAATAGACTTTGAAAATTGAAATCATTATCAGATTATTTTTATATAAATTCACTTAAATGACTCAGAATAGTTACAGTATCCCATTGGTTTATAATAAATAACATTATAAACATAAATTTAGTTACAGTATCCCATTGGTTTGTAATAAATAACATAATAAACATAAATTTAGTTACAGTATCCCATTGGTTTGTAATAAATAACATAATAAACATAAATTTAGTTACAGTATCCCATTGGTTTGTAATAAATAACATAATAAACATAAATTTAGTTACAGTATCCCATTGGTTTGTAATAAATAACATAATAAACATAAATTTAGTTACAGTATCCCATTGGTTTGTAATAAATAACATAATAAACATAAATTTAGTTACAGTATCCCATTGGTTTGTAATAAATAACATAATAAACATAAATTTAAATATTCCTACAAGTCTACTTGACTTATAAAATGAAACAATGTATTCTAAAAATTGTGGAGGGAAAAGTTTGTTCATTGAGAGAAACTGATTATAGTATGAATTGTTTATATTGGACAAAGATAATAGGTTACGATGAATGAAATATTTTGAATAATGAATTCTCGGAAATCAAAACTATTAGACTACTTTTTATTTTAATTCCTTCTACCGAATTCCAGTAAAATGGAGAAAGTGATACAGGTTATATTGTTTGGAGACAATATCATACCGCATGTATAAAAACAGTTAGCGTCTTTGTAGTCAGTAAGGTTTTCCTTGACTGTAAACGGAATTAGTTTTGCGGCCGTTTCGAAGTAGTGCCGTAACGGGACCGGTTTTGCATTACGTTAAATAATGCGTGTGCGTTCGGAAGGTGGGAATTGTTGTGGACAGGTAAATCAATCTGTAAGTTTCTTAAGGACAGTATTATAGACAGTGTTAGTCAGTTTAGTAGAAATTGATTTAATTTATGTAATCTATTTGTTTTTGTTAGGCGTCTTAAGTTAAGGGGGTACAGACGTTTAAATATTTAAAAAAATGATTGTCTTCTTATTTTATTATTCTCTATAGGTATCTGATTAATTTGGTAATAAATTGTAGCTGTAGTGTTATTGTAAACCCTTGAAAATTAATGAAGGAAATGATCGTGCCCGCCAATTTTTTGGATTTTTTACTTGTTTACTGCTTACTTTGTGGGAAAGTAACCTAGAAATTCGTGCTGTACTATTAAGGTTTTAGTGTTGTTTCGTACTTATACGTGTTGCTTTGTATTTGTTTGAAAACTGGTGGTTTTCGGAAATTGTGGTTTTTTCCACTTCACTACCATTTTCTCAGAGACTAATTACGAGATCTGCTTTATCTTTTTGGCCAGAGTATTTTAAAAACTTCCTTTATCTGGTTTACCAAATAATTTGCCATTATATTCTTCATTTTATGAGTTAGATGAGCAAAATATTTCAAAATTTGGCCAATTTTAGAATGGAAAACATATTGTTTAAAAAATTCACCACTTAAAAAAGAAAAGTATTATTAATATAGCCTACACTAAAAACCATAATTCAATAAAAATAAAATGGTTTTGTGTGAAATCTCCATCTAAATTAGTATATTGTAGTGGATAATATGAAGTTACACAAGGCACGGTGACCTGCACCAAATTTGTAGAGGTAGAAACGAAGCTTCCACTAAAACTGGTAGTGTGTCGAAACGACACACTTATTTTTAGTTACAACAACTAACAATTTTATCTAAGTTACAACGCCCTGCGGCGAAAACCGAACCCTCCCCTCCACCAGACTTCGGAACGGACAAAACACTGTTGTAATTCTCCACCGGGAGAACTTCAAAAGTGGCCCACCCCGAAACCGGATAAAAGAAAAGAAAACGGCTCACACCACGAAGACGCTGAAACTTAAATGACCAATAGGGGGGCAAATCCACCAGCCAATTTTAGAACCCAACCAGGCACTGAAATTGAGTCCAGGGATTAATTAGCAACCCAATAAAAAAAAAACTAACGTAGCTCAAATGATGGTAAATACTCGCTCTAAGTACTGCGAGGGTGAGATTGTAGAAAAATCTATGCCGGTTCAAATGGTAGAAAAATAAATTATAATCTGACACCCAGAAATGAATTTAAAACAAACTACTTTAATTCAAACATAATGAAACATAATATCAACAAAGATGTTAACAAAATCTTTGTAAACAAACAAAATAGAAATTTTCTTTTACAAAAAAAAACGTTAATTTCTCATTCCAGAGAACGAGAGATAACAATAAAAAAAAAATCAATTTGCACTTATAATGAATCAAAAAAAAATGAAACTTAGAAAGACAAAAATGTATGAACAAAACCCATCTTAAAACTAATTAAAAAAATAGTTATTTAAACCTCTGTTTGAAAATCCATAGCCTCCCGTTTGTAAAGAAAAGAATTTAATAAATTACTAAACTTTTTATTAGATAAAACTTTAATTTAAAAACAAAATAATTGAATCTTTAATTCATTGCGTTAATTTATAAAATTTAATTAATTCTCCAGAAAAACAAACACACATCTAGGTCTTAAGGACATAGAATTTAAAACAAAAATTTGAAAAAAGAAAAATGAACCATTTTAAATACCTGAAATTGCGCTAGAAAAATCACTTAGCCATCGGTTTTCAAACAGACGTACAAACAAAAAAATTATTAGGGAATGAGTTAGCCGAATTATTAGCCCAGCTAAGCTTAAACGGATATAAAAGAAAAAAAAAACTCTATAGTATACCAATAGAACATTAGAGTTTTTCAAAGTGGTAAAATAAAAAAAAAACTGAGATGAAGGGATTGCAGTAATGAAATTCCTTCATTAAAGGCAAAAAAAATATAAAAAAAAATTTTTTACGTGAAGCAAAAAAAAATTTAATATACCTTAGTGAATGAATGGAAATAAAAAAAAAAAAACTTCACGGATCTTGGCATCGTTTTAAATTCCAGTTAAATAAGCCTCAGATTAAATTCCAAGTTAAAATTTATTAGTAGATGATTAAACAGAATTAAAAAAATATGAATGTGATAATGTGAATACGACCTTTTGTCCGGGGAAAAATTCTGTACGCATGAGTTTACACGATTATTACATGATTAAACACTACACATCCAATTGGTAAAGAAACGTAATAATTTTTTAAAGGGGAAAATAATTGGATATTTATTCAAACAAAAAGTGTTAACAAAAAAAAATTTATATAAAAAAAATGGACACTGAACAATTATAACAAGATAACGAATGCATAACATACTAGTGAAATGAAGATTTTATTAAATGGGACTCTTAAGGAGATGAAAACATTTTATGCAACGTGGAATCTCATGCGTACAAAATTCCTCTCTGGAAGAATGAATTTAAAAACCCAATATGAATAAATTGAAAAGAATATAAGTATTTTTGTTAAAATAACTACCCCATATTTTTCAGTTTCCACCAAACAGTATTATTTTATATAAAAAAATTTAGGGGGCTTAAAATTTAGGAATTTTTTATAAAACATGATAAAATTTGAGTTACCTGGAATAAGATGTGAATTCTAAGGCTGTTAGCGCAAGACAAAAACAAATCGCGCGTTCACAACGGTTGAACGGAAACCCCCCACTCCAAAAGGCAGTAGCAACGAGAGAGAGAGAGAGCGAGGAACACGTGTAACTTCTCTTTCTAACGCATAGAGAAATAGAAAAACTATGTGGAAAGTAAGCGCGGGGGAAAGGGGGTGAGTTAACCAGCGGAAACGCAACATGCAGAATCAACGAAATTCCACTAGTCTACATGACTGCTTTTGCGATTAAGAAAGAATGAAAAAAAAAGGCCTAAAAACGTATTATGAAGTAATAAAGAATAAAAATGTTAAGAATTATCTAGACTGAATAAAAAGAATAATTTTTATTTTGAAAGTCAAAAATTCACTCAGAAATAAAATGGATTTTAATATTTTACCAAAAAGAAAGAAAAACTTGATTTTCTGGTAAAATATTACAATATGAGAAAATGGTACCAAAAAATAAACATGCGAAATGGTACCAAATAAATAAATAAACATGCGTGAAATACAAACGTCTGTACCCCCTTAATAATAAATTATTAATGGTATTATTTAATTGTTATAAGTTTAAAGAAAGTTTGTTTGTTATTTATTATACCCACATCCCGCACGTACCTCGGCTTAGGTGTTACAATACATTACAAAATATCAAAGAAGACTTCAAACACGTACAAAGTAATCTACCTGTCTCACTTTTTGACAATTTAAACAACACTCGGAGACTGAAACGAAGATATTTTACTGACTTATTATAAAGTAAAATAAACAGACAACAAGATAATACGACAAAGTTCATTCATTGGGGCTTTCATATTTCATCATAATTAAAATTAGCCAATCTATTTATCTCTTCCAGAATTGAGAGTAGATGTTGTAAAATAAAGTAAGTTTATATACTACATTTTTCAAAATTTTAATTTGTTCTTAGATTTTTAATCAGTAAATACTTTATTTTTATTAAATAATATTTTATCAATTATTATTTCTTATCCAGGAATGGCACTACGCTATTTCACTTTTCTCTAAACAAAAACTAAATTTTAGAAAACTCAATTTTCTTTCTGCAAAAATATATTATCCATGATACGTAAAATTGTGAACTATTTATCCATGAATAAAATGCAGTAGATAGATCAATAAATGTCTATGGAATCGACATCATTATTAGATAAAATATCATTTTTATTCAATTTTATGAAATTAAGTTTAAACAAACTCGTTTGTAATAATATGTCGGAAGCAAATGTTAAAATAAAAGGTTGTTTAAATTTCTTGTGTAATTTTTAAGTGAGTTAGAGAATTCGGGAAATCATATACCAAACCAGTTGAACTATAGTTTGGAGATAAAATTTAGGATAGAAACTGCTCTTCTCTCTTTCTTAGTACAAAATCATGGTTTTGCAATGCTAATTTGAACTTTAGTTCAAGTAATAGAATGCTAACGTTTGGTCGGTTTTGTTGAACGTTATGTGTAGCAGTTGTTTGGACACTTCATGCTGCAACAAATCATACGTATTGAAGCATTAGATATGTTGCTTCACAGAAGAATACTTCGTGCAACATGAACACAAAAAACGAATAAAAAGATATTGAGAATCCTTTTGCAGTGAATAAGGTTTCTTAAAATAGATAAGTGACAAGAACTGGTCTGCTTCCCACCGAGCGTTTACCAACGAGTTTCCCTTGAATTACGAGATGCAGAATCTCATATTTAGGCCCCATCTTGATGTGTCCAAGATTGTATTAAAAACACAATTTTGAGGTTCGACAACAGTTTTCCAGGTTGAGGACACAAAAGGTCGAACCGAGATTTTTAGTGTTCAAAAGTAGAGGATGTTAAGATCTGTTTAGAGTTTATTATTTGAAACGTACATAGGTTTGTAAGTCAGCAACTCTTCTCAGAATTTTTGACTAACGAGAGTTTAACTGAAACATCTAGCATTTATACATTCTCATTGCTGTAACCAAGGATTTATAAAAAGTACTTTCTGAAAATATAAAATAAAGTTAGATGAACTAGATATTATTATAAAATGTAATACTAACTGATGACCTAAATAATGTTTATAACAAACGATTTAAGAAAATAATAAAAATAAACCCATAATCAGGATTAGTTGGATTGTTTGAAACATGTCATATTCTATTATTCAAAAGCGTACAATAATCAAAATCCTCTTAGGCTAAGCTGGTTTAGAGGTAAAACCCTCTCTATTCTTTGTAAAATAACCTCAATTTAAACGTTTTGTACACTAATGTACCGCGGAAGTAATTTTCAGTATTTACCAGCCTCTATTTATTATTGACTGCAATATTCCCTGGTGATGTTTAAATAAAGCAAACGTAATTGCAAATGGGAGGATTATGAAGCCAACCGGCTCGAGGTTTATCGTATAAGTGACGTAGCTTGAATATGAAATTTCAGTGCATCGGGTAATTCAGTGTTAGGTTACAGCCTATCTATTTCACATACCGTCACTTCTAACCAAGCAAGATATTAACGTAGCTGAAATCTACTTTGAGTTATAACAAAGGTCTAATAACCGTATTGCCTATATGACCTGCAATAGTTTATTTACACCCGTTATTTTACTATAACATATCTTTATGACAGTATTACGATGTAATCTCAGCAAAATATAATGAGAATATAAACTTAAACCCCTGTAATTTTCTTCTAATAGTAAATATTTTTTGTATAATAACCTTCACTGCAAATAGGTTCTACTCTTACGTTATCAGAGGGATGATATATTAAGCATTCATGATACAGAATATATGTTAACAATATAATTCATCAACATAAACTGGTCTCTAAGAAGATAATCATTAGCTGCGATTTGTAAATCAACGAATACTTACTTGCAAAAAGGTGAAACACAGAAAAAAGTTAAACACTTATCTAATTCGACACACATAATTTTAACTTACCTTATCCTGTTTGACTGTTTTCTAATTTTCAACTATGTATTACAATGACGCAAAAGTTCACTTACCTGTAAAAAAGCAAATTAAATATAAATTTTACAAATTGATAATAAAGCAAATTAATATCAGAAGAAATATTTCCTACGCGATAACATGGCTTCAATCAAAATATAGAAATTTGTAGGAAAAAAGACTTTACTTATATTTATCAAATTTTTAAATATAGTAAATTGTGCACTTTATTAACGCAAATATCTTTTAAAACATACCAAGCATATTTTTTTACACTATATTAAAGAAAATACATTTTGGAGTCAATAAGAACAAACTACCACAAATTATCATATATTAAAATTGTTTTTTTTCAAAACCACCTTCAACTTAAGTAAGACAGTTCAATTTAGTATTATAAATTATTATAGTGTCACCAGCGGATAGGTAGGCCGAGGAAAAGATGGACGCCGGAACAGGCTTGAATAGCCTAATCCATGAAGACGACGACGACGACGACGACCAGCGGATCCACGATTATCAGCGATAACCGTGGAGCGTGAGTATCGCTGCTGACACGCAGCAAGCAGTATCTCCCCTCCACCTGGAAGTGAACTCGCCTGGGGGGATTTAAGCAACGGCATCGGTCCGCGAGGCACATTCGGAAGCCAGCTTCCAAACGCAGAAGAACTAACAAGAAGAACATGAACGGCCCAGCTGAGCCCAGAAGAAGCCATCCCTGGATGACGCTACTGGTGGCGGACGCCCCATTCCCACACCGGTCAGCCGATGGAAGCCCGTGCGTGCCGGCTGACACCACGGTGAAGACAAAGGTCAGTGCAGGCCCGGAGGGAACCGCCTCGGCCTACGGCCTACGCCGACCCGACACTGCGGGGCTCTGGGGGCCACCACTGTCACGCTACAGTGGGGACCTAACTGCCGCTGAGGGAAGGCTAGGCTTGAACCCGGTAGCCGAGCCGTCACCCTTCGGACACCGCTCTGCACACGCCAGCTCGCCGCGTCCGGCCACCTTCAACGGCCCTTTTCAGGGCCAACAACAAAGCACACCTGGCCCTTTTCAGGGCCACCAAACCACTAACTACAACAGTCCTTCTCAGGACCCCTAACCAATCAAACGGCCCTTTTTAGGGCCACCAATTTCACAAATATGGTTTCGCCACGTGTCGTAGGCTCCGGTCGGCGACAATAGTAATAATTATATATTAAACTTTATTAGGCTATTGAATGCAATCGATATGTCCGTACAGTGTTTTAAAATTATTCATGTGGAAGTCGTTTGGTTATAGTTGCATTGCTAAAATCTGCCAATCTCATTTTTACATAATTGGATATTCTGAATGCTTTTAAAAAACTATAAAACAATATTATTAATTTTGGGTTTCTTAAAATTTTTCAAAACAGAAATGTGAATGTAATTTTAATGTGATGGTTTAAAAGGATTCTACAAATGATTAAAGAAAACAGCAGTGTAAAACAAGTTTTTTGTTTCGTAGAGTTTTAAAGTAATAATGTAGTGTAAAAACATTAAATTATAGATAGGCCTACAAAATGTTTTGTAACTGTTCTAATAGTTTATTTTCAAGTACCGCACATCCAGTTAAAGTTGTTACAGGTAAACTGTAGGATTTTTTTTAAATTATCGGTAGCTCTTTAATTGAAGCATTCAGTTCATGTAGGCATTTTTATGTGTGTAAATCATAAATTAAGTTTTTCATTGCATTACATTTCCTGTGATCACAAATGATATGAAAACATAATGTAAAATGACTACCTATGGTATTACATTTCATTCTTTTTGCGTCTATGCGTAAGCGATTTAGTCAAATTTGTTCATAATATCAAGAAGATTATACAACATTTTATGTTTTTGAAAGAACAAACGTAGATTAGCGGTAAATACAATAACGCGCAGTCGGTTAGAAAACCCGCTTTAACTACGATGCAAAGTGACTGGTTAATAAAACCAGTAAATATAAAATTTAAAACAAAGCTTCTTTATAAGCGTCATATTAAAATATAAACACATTGAGCAGGGCGAAAATGTAGAATAAAAGGAAGAACAAAAGAAATATGAAATATAAATGAGACAAGCGTTTAGAAACACAGTTGTTAAGTTAAATTGTGTGTAAAAGTTACTCTTTTAATGCCCTTGAACAAATAATAATAATCAGAGAAAATGAATAGAATCAAAAAATACTTAATTTACGAAAAAGTGTATAAAAGTTAAACAAGTTGGAAGAAAGTTATTTATATATTAAATGTAACAAAAGAATGTAGGTGAGAAGTAGTAGGGTTAAGGGGTTAAAGGGTAAGAACCAAGAAAGTGTAACTAGGCATGTAACCTTGCACGCAATCGTTCTAAATTCTGACGTTGACTGACAGAATTGTCGGCCTATTCTTACAAAACATTTCCCTGTATGTCTTTAAGCCTACTTTATCCTATAACTCTATAACAAGTTAAAATATAGTATAGTAATACTTGCTTTGTAATTCCAACAGACACAAGTAAATGCATTCAAGTGAGTGTAGTATTCCAACCCTTATTTACAAATTAAAAATTCTGGTGTGAATACTCGCCTGACTTTCTCTTGCCAATTCAAAAGAAATATAATTATATTTCTTCAAAAAAAGAAAAAGTAGGTCTACATTAGAGAAAGAACAATGTCCGATATTCTAATATCGGACAAAACAAACTACTTCTGCTGATTTTTCACTAAATGCAGTGCGATTGTTTAGTAGAGTTTCGTATACAACAGTAAACTACAATTTTTTGGTTATGTAGGTACGAATTGATTGATTATTAGTTGTGATTGATCATACGAGTATATTCTTTATAGTCAAGATTAGTACAAATCTTAGGTTTTAATAACATTTTGGGATAAAATTAGTCTACGAATTAATTAAGTAGTTTAGTTATTGTATTTTACTAGGAGTATCACCGTATTAATTTATTATAATTCATAATTTATCAATAAATATTTTATAAAAATTGAAAGGAATTTTTGTTATTTACAAACAACTAAATCCAGGAAAAAGCCAGAATCAACGTCAGATTATATTATTTAGAGCAACTTAATTTCACGAATACGACGTTTTTCAAAGTAAATTCTTACGACTGATTACTAATTGCCCAATTTACGCATCCAATAGAACACTACATGATGACTTATGCGTCCCTTACGTCAACGACATAATACGAGTATCTAAAGCTGCACCGAAGGTTTACAGAGAAACTTCACAATCATAACAATCCCCTAATATGCAATATGAATTCTGTGAACCTACAAGGAATCACACAGAGACGACTGAAACGCCGATAAAGTAGAGACATGATACACTTAAAAACATTTTTATAAACACTAAATAAATTATATTTCAAGTTAAATCACACGTAGACAGCTGTGAGATACTGGGCAGGCAACGAGAAGACATCTCGTCGCCTCGATCTGCCGACATAGACGTCCATTTATTAATTATTTTAAACACATATATTAAAATCTAAATTATAGTAAAAACTTAGACTAAATTAAGCATGTAGAATACATATTGTTATATTAACATCAAATAATAATCTGAAAACCGATTTGACTGAGTAATTTGTGAGTTTCCAGACAAGTTACCAGGAGGCCATCTTGTTGCGATGCCATATCGATTTAAGCCGAATGGGCGGTTCCGTTCCAATAGATAACTTCAAAAAATTATAATTACTACATTATCAGATTTCATTATTTAAAAACAAAATTTAAAAACATTTTTATAAAAAATATATTATATTTCAATTTAAATCCCAAGAAGGCAGCTGTGAGATACTGGACAGGCAACGAGAGGCCATCTCGTCGCCTCGACCTGCCGACATAGACGTCCATTTATTTATTTTTTTAAACACTTATATTAAAATCTAAATTTTTAATAAAACCTTAGGGTAATTTAAGCATGTAGAAAATATTGTTATAATATTAACATCAATTAATATTCTGAAAACAAATTTGACTAAGTCATTTGTGAGTTTCCAGACGGGTGACCGGGAGGCCATCTTGTTTTGATGCCCTAACGATAACGAATTAAGCCAGATGGGCGGTTCCTTCTCACCAGATAACTTCAAATAATTCTATTTACTGCATTAATAGAATTCATTATTTAAAAATAAAATTTAAAAATATTTTTTATAAAATAAAATTATATTTAAAGTTAAAACACACGCTGACAGCTTTGTGATACGGGATGGGCACCAAGAGGCCATCTCGTCGCCTCGACCTGCCCACATAGACGTCCATTTATTTTTTATTTTTTAAACACATTAAAATCTAAATTTTAGTAAAACCCTTAGGCTAATTTAAGCATGTAGAATATAAAACATTTTTATAATAACATCAAATAATATTCTGAAAACTGATTTGACTAAGTCATTTGTGAGTTTCCAGACAGGTGACCGGGAGGCCATCTTGTTACTACGCCCTAACGATAACAAATTAAGCCGAATAGGCGGTACCGTCTCACCAGATAACTTAAAATAATTCTATTTACTACATAAATAGAATTAATTATTTAATAACAATTTTTTTTTAACAGTAAGAATTATTTACAAACAGTTTAATAAAAGCTTTCAGTAAATGTTTTGATGTTGAATATAACTTGAAGAAGACAGCACTCAGCAGCGTTGCTTCCGTGTGATCGTTTGGTTATATGTTATCATGGGTTTCTTCTATAACAAAATTTAATCCAACTAAACCATTATTATGTAGAGGCCTAATACAAAAATATAATTTAAAAATGAACACATTTATCGTTATCTGGAGAGCTATCGCTGGGTGGTGTCCTCCTCAAAGCCATTAACGCGGTTGGTTTTGTTTTATTTAATTTGTGTTAATTAGTTGTGAACATTTTTGCTGGTTGTTCTTATACAGTAGCAAAAAAAATGAAATAATAAAACAGAGCAACTTTTGGTGTTAAGTAAAAGCAACGCAAGTTGAATCGTCAATATGCCCCGAGATCTATAAAGTGATTTATTTTTATTTTTTGATTTCTTGTAATGTTGTTATCATTCATGGATTATGAATTTATAACTCAGCTCTAAATTTATAACTTAGCTCATAGAACATTTACCAATAGGTATCACTGTTCTATTTCGTTTGTTTTTCTTGTCACCTTTCCTTTAATTTTATCAAATTTGCTCTTTGTATCTTAGTATATAGTTTCAAATAAAGTTTTTAAAGATAAAAAAGGATGAAAGCCCTACACGATTTTGTATTCACAAATTTGTTGAGACTATTAGTGAGTACAAAAATTTCATTAATGCGCTCACTATAATTAAGGCTACGGTAATCAAAATGTCATAATAGTAGTTCTGGATAATTTATTTTACAAAAAAACATTTTGTTTTATAAATTTTAATGTGTGTTAAAATGATAGAAAATAGTAGATTATGCATATGTATTGAATTTGTGTAAATAATCCACTGAAAACATCGCTTTGAATAGTTGTACAATTTGTATCAATAGGGATTACTGATTGAAACACGACTGTTACAAGTTGTGGTAGTGACAACATATACACAGCATCAATTATTGATATGTTATTGGAATTGTGGTCTGCGGTCTCTTCAACAGAACTATACCCTCTTCCATTTGCGACACGTAGATCATGTTAAAATAACATCGATACTAATTTTATCCTATCCTATTTCTGATAATCCACAATATAAACAATCATTATTGAAAATTGGATCACTAGACAGCCCAGTAGTTGTATAAAATTGTAAATACACACTTAGTTCATTTTCTTTATTAATGTTACTTGCAACTGTACTTACATACAACAACTATACTAAAAGCCAGTTAACTATACAATAAAAGTCAATAATACAGTTCTCTCTTATTGACTAAAACTCAACCCAGATTACTTAGCGCGACCCATATTAAATTGTACGCAGCACTATTTTTTAACAATTTCTTTTAAAAACACATAAGAACTTGCTGCGTATCTATTTTTAATTTAAGTTTAAATAATATAAATTTTACATTCCATTTCAGTTATAAATTACATCATATAAAACATAGTTTATTTTAAAATATAATAACTGATAATGGGAAAAAAATTATAGGAGTAAAATTTCGTTTACTGTCACGTTCGGATTTCCATTCCTAAACGATACAACAATATTTCGTATTACCTATTTTTCGTCACTTTTCAAATGTTTTTTTTTGTGCTTCACAACAGATTTATCCATATTATGAAGCCATATTCTACGCTTGATTTTTAAAAGACTTAAATACTTGTCAATGAAAATGAACGAAGAATACTTAATTTCATTTTTTAACTTTCTTTGCACGTAGGCTTAAAAGCCTACTGTCAGTTAGGTTAACTTAAGTACCCGCTCATTAAAATACATGACCTTACAATTCATTAACTAATGAAAATTTATTACCTTTTCTTTCTTTAAAATTATTGCTTTCCGTTAAGTTGAATATAATGAGCAAATTTCATGTTTTTATAGTTTTACAAAGTTACTAAGTGAAGCTTTATTGAAATAGGCATACTAGAATTTTCTGATATAAGCGACATTAACAAAACTTTAGTACACCAGTCAAAAAATATCCATTCGCTTCTCTAAAAATTAACAATGTACATTGAAATAAATACTATGGGAAACGAAATTTGAACAATGGTATGCAGCTGTTTTATGAGTTTTGACGGGTCTAATTTATTGTTTCTTTTTTTTTGAATAAGTGACTAGGTACTTGATGTTTTTCAAGTACAGAGGGTTTCATTGACCTATTTTATGCGTTGTTATTTACTATTCTACTTTATTCTATATTATTCCTTATCCTTTAAGAAAACTCTATTTGTCTACAAAAGTTGCTAGGTTTTAGTGATGTAGTTACTAATGGAGCGTGAACCGATGTAAAGTTAGTTTGTGTTAAACGAAATCAAGTGATAAGGAACCGGTTTGTATGTTACGTATAGAAATACGTTCTTCGCGTTAGTCAGATTGTGGTTGTTGTATACAAAATGATAGTAAGGAATCAGTTATTTATTTAATTGTGAACGACCATATTTTATTTTTAGTTAAGTTTACAACTCAAGCTTCTTTTAAATTATTTTGTAATCAATTTAGTTCATTATTACCTACGTTAAGTAGTTTATTGTAAGGTTTTATCGTACTTAATGTAGGTAAGTAATTAAAGTTGTAAAATATACTTGCTTAGTAAATTTAAAAGGAATTTTATTTTTTATTAAGAACCAGATTCCGAAAGAAAATAGAATAAGCGTCACGATACATTTGATTTGTAGTAAAATTATTAACGTTACATGAAACAGGTTAAGATTTTTGTAAAATTTTGAATTTTTGAAAAATAATTTTAAGCGTCAGTTCAATAATTGTTTCAGTACACAAAAGCGCGTTTTGAGTTTTGTAATTTGTGTATTTCAGTTTAGTTGTCTGTTGAGAAGTAACCGCAGATATCGTATGTCATTGAAGTACGAAGTCTAAACTTTATTGTTTGTGACAGGTGGAATCATTTATCTAAGTGTAAAATGTAACTTGATAAGATTTTAGTTCGTTTATTTTGAATTTCCATTTTAAGGCTATTTTTTATAAGGTTAAAATGGATTTAAATTTAGTTTCAAGCTTCTGCTAGATCAATAGCCGTTAAAAGTAACGCCATTTTTATCATTATACTACACAACTATTTAGGTACTTTTACCAAAAGTCACATATCTAGCAAAGTGCTTTTATAATTATTTTCACATTAAGTTTCAAATACGTGAAAATTGATATACCTAGTACATGCATTTGCGACAAACAATTCAGGAAATCCTGGGTCAAAGCATTTGATAATAAGAAAGACTCGAAAGCCGATGGTCAACAGACTTTCTCCAAGGGAACTATAATAGCGTGGTACTTGCAATGGTGACGGCATCAATAAGTTTACTAGAAAATTTTTTCACAGGTTCCCGATTTGAAATTTGCTAATTGTTATTTTATTTACATATTTTAAATATTAATTAAATGAAGTAATGTGTTCAAACAAATTTTAAATTCATTATAATATAATGTATTTTGAAATGTAAACTGTAAGCAAAGACGCTAAAAGTCTGATTAATAACGTTCTTTGAATGAAATATTACACACACTCAGTCGTGAGTTTCAAAAATAACAAATAAACTCTGAACAAAAAAAAACAACATATACTTGATTCTGAACTGTGCTTGATCATCGATCTTGAAACATGAAGTAGTTGAAACTAAAGATGACCATGATGGAGATGATTATGATGAAGATTAGTAGTAAAGGTACAAAAAATTAAATAATTTAATTGATAAAGAGAATCGTAAAGGCCAGTTCAAGTTTTAAAACGTATCAGTCTGTGAATATCATTGCTGTTGTCAAGGAGGTTCATTGCGAAAGGAGTTTGTTGCTCTCCTGACTTTTTTAATTTTTCTCGCTACGTTTAATTTCTTATGTATGGAGGGTAGTTTTGGCTCGTAAAGTAAAATAAGAAAACCTTTTCCATGAATATTCAGTAGCTATTGCTATTTACATTAAATAACCCAGAGTTACTACAGCATAACCTCTTAATTTTCTTTCAAATTGGTCATAGTGGTCATCTGATTTAAATAACCTCACCAACATAATGTGTAAGAACTAACTAACTAATGTGTAAGAAATGAAATAACTGAATATGTAAAATATTTTTTTAAATATGTTTTTAATTTTAGTAGCAATTTTCCTATTTCGAAAGATCTCCTTTAAAAATTTGTTAAACGTACTACATCATTATGTGTGTAAAAGTGAGTTCAAAGAAAGCATAATAATGTGCCTAGTATTATAACCGTTAAAAATATACGATAGTAAGCAGTAAACAAATGTAGTTTATCAGTAAACAAATCCGAAATGTTTTATGAAATAAAAATAATTTTAGATTTACTTGCTAAAAAATTAAATAATTAAATAAATTTAATATATTTTTATTACATACCTACATAAATTGGTTTAAACAATATAATAAAAAAACATAACCTTGTATGCAATTCCATTGTTCAAGGTTTTCGTTTTAGTATGAAGTATAATATTGTTCTAAAATAAAAATATCTGAATTTGGTATTATTTTTTAAAATTTATTGTCCCTTGAAAAATTAAAGGTAGATAATAGGTATTGGCCAAATTTCAATTGACCGCTGTTCTTTGCCAGAGAAAAGTCCAATATTCAATTAATTTTTTCAGTTCGTATTTCTTTTTATAAATTAGTGGGTTTAAAGTTAACCTATTGGCCTGCCGCCCGATATCTAGTACCTAGTATTGTTCCCTGACCTACTTGAAATTTATTTTTTAATACCACTAATAATTACTGGAACAGGTAAAACGTTCGTATAATATCAAAAGAATTTACAAAAAAAACATAAAAAATTAAATATCACCACAACTAAACGGTAAGGGTTTAGTAGTATAAATTCTAATAGCGTTACCTTATTTTCATCGATAATATAAATTAGTCATATTTATGTTAAAACGAGGTAAAATATTAATTTTTCATGTATTTCAAAATACGCTATGTAATTGACAATATTGTAATATTATATGTCATTGTTTCAATTATTTATTGTCCCCAGTCACGTCACCATTAGAGACATTATAATTATATATACCTAATATAAAAATTATGTTGATACAATACCTATAATGACCGTAAAGAAAATTTTACAAAATTTATTTGAATTTTTAATAAAACAATAACACGTTAATTGAATCCTGTGCGTTGAGGAACTCTTAATCAAATCATAATGGTATTTGATTTGATTTTTTATGTTCAAAAGTTATAAATTTTATCACGTAATGTAGTGTTGATATTTAGGCAGTCTACGAGTGTAAATGTTTGTTCTTGAACTTTATTAAGGTGTAGACAAACAGTAAGGCAACGTATATGCTCCATTGTGAGAGCTGTGTTGAATTTTTCTTTTTCTTTTATTCATAGTAAATAACAGTATTAATGTGCTGTATGTTGGATCCCAGTCAAGTAATAATTACCTATTCTCCTTCAATTTTTTTAACATAGACTGTTTTTTATTAAATTATTAAGAACGCCTGAATATAAGAAGCAATAAATTAAAATATTATAGTAAGAAAAGAAAACAACAGAACTACTGGTCTTAAAAGAAAAGGATTATTAACTGGGAATTTCTAAACACAAGAAGTTTCTTCAGGAAGTCGTGATGTGAATTCATAATGAGTATTTTCCTTTCCCCGGTCCTGAAGTACTTTCTTGTGAAAATTCTTCGCATAGAAGTTTCATCCCCTATTCATACAAAGTGCTAAATAAGATTTAATTTTTAAAACTCTCCAGTGTTAAGGAGAAATAAGAAAGGGGTGAGTGAAAAGGGATACAAATACAATATTTATAACATTTATAGAAGTATTTCTAACTCAAAAGAATAGCGAAAGTTTATTAAGGATAAGAAATTTAGGAAAGAATTTTAAGAACGGCAGACGGTTAAGGTATATCATTGAGCAGGAATCTGTAAAATAATATAAATATCTCGATCACGAGAGTTCAATTGAATTAGTAATTTTAGTGAACTGTTTCAATCTTTTGAGTACACAATGGTGAAAGCTTTAATTTAACAATGTGCTCTTAAAATTATGAAATATTTAAAAAAAATTAAAACCATGACGTAGCTTACGATAAGCAGAAGTTAACGAAAACTTCTCAGTTTTTATTGTTTATTATGATAACTTTTGAATTTTTAGGAGATTATTAAATGAAGGAATCAATTCCAGTCGTGAAGGGCAAGTCTCTTAATAGAATTCTAATGATACTACCTTAAACCCTTCTGTGAGTCATCAGTTTTCTTATGTAGATTAGTTGATAAAAAAACATTTGATAGTAAAAAGTTTAATAGCATAACGTAAATGAAAACAAGCGTCTGTAAAATCTTATTTAATACCTATTATAAAACTGCTGCTTAGTCATTTAATAAGAAACAGAAGAATAATATTCTACTTTCATCTGGTAAGATAACCTTTGAAAGACATACAAAACAAATGTATAAGCTATTTAAAAACTTAAAAAAATTAAAATTAAAAACGGTTTTTCAAAGAAGTAGAAAAAGCCTAAAAGACACTAATAATAAGTAAGGATTTGAAGGAAGTTAGGAATACATTTAAAAAAATATAAAAACATTAGCGTTTTTCAAAAAATAAAAAATAAATAAAATTCAACATACCAAAATGCAAGGAAGAAAGCAATTCCAGAATTAATGAAGAAAATTTGGGTAGAAAGAAAAATTCAAAATAAAAAGTCCAGCCAAAAAAATTCAGGAACAACAAACAGCTATTGTGTGATTTTCTTAGTCCTAAGTAGACTGAACGAAAATTTAAAAAATACTGCATCTTCCTCTTAGTAACATGATATTTGGGTCTACAACTTTATGAGTATAACACGGAACCACCATGTATTGATCAATAGAAACATCTTTACAAATAAAATTAAAATATTTTAGTTTTCTTACTGATATTTCAACGTTTGGCAAGCAGAAACTAACATCCAAGTTTTCCTTAGGTCAATATGAATGTCCTGATCAAATGTTTCGTTTAGCTACACCGTAGGCATATTCCTGAACTTAAATCTTTCTGTCAAACAAGACATTACAATCATTAGTCAACGTATTCTCGTGTGTTTCTAACATAACTTTACATAACGACCGCAAAATTTCTCTAGGACACACGGTATGATTTAACTTATTCAAAACTTCCACATCAGATTTTCTACTAATTCGCACCAACTGACACTCTAAAGTTCTTCCTATAGTTTACCAAACAATATTCAAATACGATTAACAATGAAGTGAAATAAATAGCTTATGTGCTAGTTTAGAATTATATGTCATTAATGAATTAATTAATTAATAAGAAAACTAAATATATATGTGGAAGACCTGTCAGTGGATGGCGCTCTCCGATTACGTTATTAATGTCATATCATGCAATTTTTTTCACCCACCATCATTATTCACTGATTGTTTATTATTTTATAACAGTTGTGAATACCACTAACAAAGTTAAAAAAATACGTATGTGTTCTTGTTTCAATGATGCTCTTATATATAAAATATTCCCTTAACAGGCAGGTGGAGTGTTAAATTATTTGCACCCAATCTTCTAGCTCTCGGACTATAAAAATTGTTTTTGTTGTTTCTTATCACATGGTCAGCCAATAATATGACTTAAAAATTTAAGAACAGGAGAGATACAGTTATAAAATACACAAGTCACCGTTATCTTCTCAGAAAGTAATGAGTTTCATTTTTGTACAGCCAGACACTGTGGTGAATGAAATGAAGCTGCTATTCGCAGGGTAAAAAGTAGATGCTCCTGAGAGGACCTGGAACGCTAAGCATACTTTTCACTCAGCGAGGAAGGCTGGTAAACCACATCACTCCTCGTTTTACTTAGAAAAGCCTCTAGTGGTTCAAACCAGCTTTTCGGCTAATGACTTAAAACAACAATAAATTAAATAGAATTTTGCGGGAACATTTTTCTTTTGTACAGAAAAGTCTACAATAGTCGTAGGTAGATTGGTTCTCTTTTTACAAGGCACGCCCAAAGAAAACGTGAGGAGGAACTTCGTACATTTATTTAATGTATTGTCTTGTCAGATTCAAATAATTCCGTGAATATCTTCGTTTTAGTCACGGGCTACAGTTTGAATTTTTCAAAGTGAAATGACAAGATGATTTTTGTGTGTAATAATTCGAGTCCTCGTTGGGATTTTGCACTAATTTATTGACAGTATGAATGTTCAAATCACTGTGTAGTGTATGTTGTTTGTCATATACCAAAGTAATTCTGTGATGTTCTGTGTAATTGTGACTGGAATATTTGAAAAGTTTTAATAATTAATTAAATGATTAAATTAAGTCCCATACATAAAAATTTATTTTTGTAGTATTAAAAGTTTATTGTTTGAAAATAATGTTGACTGTTTAATTAGTATCTAATAATACTGTTTTAATTTTGGATTTATCATGTATTATCATGAAACAATATTTATTTCTACTGAAGTAAATAATGTATTTACTAACATTTTATAAATGTTTATTAAGTATGCTTATTTTAAAATACGTTTTTATTGTTTTAGTCATAACAGAAAGTGACAGCCCAGTCAGTGCCTAATGTATTTATATGACATAAAATAATACACGGGAATGCACTTTGCCTGTTCAAATGGAAGTAATTTAATTACGATTTTACAAAAGCAGCGTCGTCTACAGGTAGAAGCCTACAATAGAGCTATACGCTCGACTTATTGAACATTATAACCTTTCTGCTTTTGTTTTTAATTAGCTTTAATACTTTGCTATTTTTAACTCATTGATTCTGAACTTATTTTTATCTAAGTACATTTTCAAAACTACCTTCATGTTACTCTTGGTTCAGTTCATAAAATACACGTGTCTATTGAAAAACTTTTTGAAAGTGAATTAATAATATGAAGAAAAATATCATAAGTTATAAACTTTTATACATTTTTCTTATCATATACCACGTATTCCACAACATATTCTTCTTCCACTTCAAAACTTTTTAGTGGTCGTGATTTTTGATTACGCATTAAACAAACATGTTGCAAAACGAGATGAAAAATTTTAAACTAAAACTTCTCATTAAAGATAAAAACTATTATGTTAAAATTTAATTTTTCATGAAATTGCATAATCCCCAAAAAAGTATGAAAAATTAAATTTTAATAACTTATTATAGCTTTTGTTATCTTAATGAGATTTTTAGCTTAAAATGTTTTAATTTCTTTTTGCAACATGTTTGTATCATGGATAATTAAAAATCACGGTTACTCAAAAGTTTTGAAGTGGACATTTTTTACGGAGTACATGGTAACAATAATAATAATTCTAAAGAATCTGTAGAAACAAATGTACAATAACAAAATACACTATTTCACGTAGAAGGTGTAAAATTTTAAAATTAGAAAAATTGTTTTTCTTCAAATGTTTTGTTTCAGATCTCTTGAAATTACTTAACCAGCTCTCTAGAACGTATAAATTAAGATACACCAAAAAATAAGAGAAAAATAAAATTTTTATTTGGTAGAAATGTTAAATAAATCCTGTTAAACATACGGTTTAAATATAAATTGCTTTAATATTTATGGAAATCTCAAATTATATTTTGATCAATTACGTGAACTTTGTCGATACAATGGATGTAGGAGAAATTAAAATGTAAAGCAACCTTTCGTTATGTGAACAACGCGCGATTAAAGTATTAAACCTGTTTTTGGAGGGATCCAAATATAAACGTGTGTAGTTCGGTGTTTAAATTTTAATAGCGAAAGGATTTAATGTAGTCGTATTCGTGCATTGTTCATGATAGCGAACGGGTTCGCTAATCTCTCGTTGGCTGTCGTAAATACTGTAATAGGCCTACCATGGAGAATCCCTTTTGCATTGATCTTCATAAATACAGCTAAACGTGTATTTAATGTTTCCATTTCTCCAATTTAATATTTAATGCTCCTAGGAAACCCCTCTTTGAAAGCGCACTAACCGTCTTCATTTTATATTTATAAAAATTTACTTTTATTTTGCCTGTGTTTTGATCTCTACAGTATTAAAATTGTAATAAAACTTGATACTTTATTTGGTATTTAACTTTTATCTAACACTATATACTTAGACAAAATTGAGAGTTCATCACTCTTTTTTCCTTGACCTGGTGTTGGTAGAGGATTTCTTGTAAGCATTTCACAGATTCACAAAATTTAGATTTAGACCTTGGTTATAAATTTAGTTTTTATAAAAACTGAACGATTTATTCTCAACTCAAAATTTAAAAAAGCATACCTCACTAATTGGCCAACGAACCTGTAGGCTTAAGTTCAAAACCGTTAATATACAAATCTTTAATTAAATCTAATTCAGTATATAAGCAGTTCGATTTTTAACTCTGCTCAACCTAGTAACATCTAAAATTTATAAAATAAATTTCTCCGACATGCCACCAGTGCACCATACTACGTTAGCAACGAAACTCTTCACATTTACCTCAAAACTATCTTCAGCCATATATGCATAAGCTACACAGGATTCTACTACAGGCTAACCGACAATCCTACCAAGTTAATACAACAAATCTCATGATTCAATTTTCCTTGGGGTCCACCAAAGCGACTGAGAAGATTGGGGAACAGAGACTTTACGTTACATAATAAATGGAAATAACAAAAATAAAATAAAATATCAAAACAATATTTTTATTTTAAAATTTAATATCATAAGGTTATACCATTTTGCACTAGATCATAAGCCACTGGGTGTTACTGATCGATTGCATGTCTTTTCTTTTTATTTTAGCAAATCTACTGGTAATTGAACAGTAAAATTGTAAACAATGATGGTAAAGATAAACTAGGAACTTTGATAAGATCAGAATAATATTACAAAGTGAATTTATATTATTGGAATATGTGAATCTTTGATAAACGCCCTTGCCAGTTTGAATTTCGACATGAAATTCTCGTATTATTAAAATAAAGAAACTATAAGAATAAGGTAGACTAAGGTTAACGTTGAGAGTTTCGAGTATAATGGATTATTTTATAAATGTTTTAAATACTCAATATCTGTGTAAAAAGGATTAGTGGTTATTTCGATTTTAATTAGTAGGTATCCAATTTAACTTTAATACCTACCAATATTGGACGTAGGATTTCAGTTTAGTTAATATTAAAACTTTTTGATTTTTATAAAAAACCGTTGACTCTATCAGTGAAAGGTAATAATCAAATTGTATTAAATATTTTCAATAATTTAGGTAACAAACGGACTAATACCAGATTAAATTTTTTATCAGTCGGTAATTTAATTAAGAGATTTCTTTAGTCTTTATTGAATATTTTAGTCCAACAGAAAATTTTTTAAAAAATTAAGTGTATTTATTATTATCATTAATAATAATGATTAATGATAATTAAAGATTATAAAGATTATTAATAATAATAATTTTAAATAATTAATGCCAAAAATACTACAACCATTACCAATGCAAGGTAGGCTATAACAAAATAATATTGTATAAAAATAAAAAAATTCAAATTGTATTCGAAAAATACAAAGTATCTGATTCCATAAAGTGGTTTTAAAATTAATACTGTTATCTTATTATACGCAATTCTACTGCAATAAAATAATTGGATAATAAAAATGTCCAATGTTATTATTATCATTGTTAAGAAAATACCAATTTAGGGTTGTTGTTTTACATTTCAAGAGCTCCGTTCTTAACATGAACAGAATTCGAAACAAAACAGCTTGAGTGTAAGGATTACAGGAATATTAAGGGAGTGCGCAAGCTCAACTTATTGTTTGTGTGAATTTCTTGGAAGTAGTTTCGGTATAACATTAAGAATAATGATTTTACGTACAAGGGTGGGTGTATTATATGCACATTAGAGCATTGTTTATAAGGAAGAGCGAGTTGTTGATAACAAAATCTTTGTTGAAGTTTATAAACATACAGATGATAATAATAAACTTCCTTCTGCAACTTGAAGATCTGAAACATTGCTCCTAATTTATAACCAAACTCCTTCCCTGTAATCCTTCAGGACTAAGTAATTGCTGCGTCACAACTCCACAAAGCGTTTGGGATTATACTTTCTCGCTAACACTTAACTTAGAGTTCACTGAATATTAACGACAAATCATGAAATTTAAAGATTTCATAAGAAAGTTTTAGTCAAATAATTTGCATCAAGGAAATATTCGGAAAGAAATACTCACTCGACTAATTCTTCCCAAAGTAATAAATTAAAAAAACATAGCCTAACCTGATTTGAATCATAAGCAGATGACGGAAAATGAAAATCAACTTTTGTTGGACTTTGATTTTGATGAAAAAAATAAAAAAATCACAAAATGATGCTAAACGATGCTTTGGAAAAACTTTGAAACAAAAGCTCTGAGGTTTTTTAGTTTACTACAATTTTAATTCTGTACGGTTTTGTCTTAAAACACAATTATATTAAGGTCACAAACTTGGAGAAACCCATTTCTTACTAAATTCAATAAGCAAAATATGAAAAATCACTGATTAACACTAATCCCCATTGTGCTCCTATTATAAAGAACTCTTGGTCGGCCCGTTGACGTAGTGGGTAGCGCTACTGGCTTCTACGGGTCTCGGGTTCTATTCCCGGTCACATCTGCCATTTTTTCATTGCTCTTTTTCATCTATCATCCTTCTCACCGTCTGCATTAGCCGTTGGAAAACAGCCGGACGCTAAAAAAAAGGTTGTCGGTTTCCTGATACGACCACCACCACAGGTATTTAAAGGCGGTAGCCTTTGTCGGGCAGTTCAGTTCCATTCAAGTTGCTACACATTTATAAAAGAGTGAGTATCGTTAGTATTTGTAGGTATTCAGCGTAACAAGTAAGTCAAAGGAAAATGTCTTTTCATACTTTAAACATTGTAATAATTAAAAATAAATTAATTTAAATTAAATTCAAATTTATGAAAATACCCCAATTTTGACGGAACAGCGAAACATCCAAGAACCAACACTAATGGAAGTACAAAATGCAATCACAGAGATGAAGAACAATAAGAGTTGCGGAGAAGATCCAATCACAACCGAACTATGGAAATATGCGTCCAAGGAAACACAAGTCCAACTACATCGGAACTTATGTGTAATCTGGAACTCAGAAATATTACCAGAACATTGGACATCAGCAATTATTTGCCCTCTGTTCAAGAAAGGAGATAAGACCAACCCTGGTAATTATAGAGGAATTTCCTTGTTAGATTGTACGTACAAGATATTCTCAAGGATAATATACAATCGAATTAAAGACCAATTAGACCAACAATTGGGAGATTATCAAGCAGGGTTCAGACCTTGGAGATGTGGAGCTGATCAAGTTTTAACTTTAAAACTACTAATAGACTACCACAAGAAAATGAAACAATCGAAGAATATGGTGATTTCATTCATCGACTTTAAAATGGCTTACGATTGTATACACAGAAATTCCATGCTGAAAATATTAAGAAATTTGGGATTACACCCGAAATTGATCAAACTAATCCAGTTGACACTAAAAGATACCAAATCCAAAATACGATTTAGAGGAGAACTATCCAAAGAATTTAACATCACAACAGGATTAAGACAGGGAGATGGACTGTCTCCATTACTATTTAACTGTGCACTAGAGTATATAATGAGAGAGTGGCAGAGAATCAATCCTCCCACAGTGGTATTAGAAAGAAAGAACAAAGGATTGAGATTTAGTTGTCTGGGATTTGCAGACGATCTAGCGCTACTAGCAACAAATGCAGAGGGAGCCATTTCCCAAATTAAATCTTTAGAAGATATAGCAGGAAAGATAGGACTCAAAATATCGTATGAAAAAACTAAAATGATGAATTTAGGAGAGGACAAATTTAAACACATTATGATAAATGACAACAAAGTGGGATTAGTTGAGAAATTTAATTATCTGGGGGAAGTAATCACAAAAAATAATAATGAGGCAATAAATTGGACTGAAAGATCAGCCAAGATAAACAGCACCTATAAGATGGTGAAAAACACATATAAGAAAAAATGCCTCTCAATTCAATCTAAATTAAAACACTATAAAACAGTTGTCCAACCCAAAATTACCTATTGCAGTGAGACCCTGTTTAAAATAAAATCCAAGATTAATACTGACAGAGTTGTCAAAAAGAGAAAGAGAAATTGTGAGAACCTGCATAGGCAAGAGAAACAAAGTGGAAGGACACTGGAGACTTTTGCCCAATAGTGAAGTTTACAAAACTATTGATCCAGTTACTGAGACGATGAGGAAAAGAGAATATCATACCTCGGTCACATATTGAGATATCCAGAAAATACGTAGATATGTCAAACAGATATTGAATTTCTGTTGTGGACTTGCTCTCAAACCGGTATGGATGAGAGAAATAAATGAAGATCTGGAGGAGATGGGATTAAAAATTGAAGACCTCCAAAATAAATCCAAAAAATTAAACATCATTAAAAGCTTTAAATTTGCACCTCCTCCAACTAAACAATATAAAACGAGTGTCGTATCAGATGACGTGAGACTGGCCCGATCGCTTAGAATGAAGGCCTACTGGGAGAAGAGAAAACAACGTAGTATAAGTAAATGTTAAACTAACTTAAAGTGATCCAGTGTGGTCTTAAAAGTAAAAAAAAAAAAAAAAAAAAAAAAAAAATTAAATTCAATGAATTAAGCGTCAAATAATCTTTAATATTAATTACGTTAGTTAAGCTTTCAGTTTTAATTAATTTAAGCAATTTAATTGTAATATTATTATTCGTGTCAATAAATAATTATTGTTATAGTATAAAAGTTTAAAGAAAATCTGTTTATTATTTAGACTACTGTACCCAGATCCTGAACGAACCTAGGCTTAGGTATTACAATATTTCCCTCCTAACTTCGGTTATTACGTAACTGTTAATTTAAAAAAATACCGATGGTACCGCAAATTATTTTATAACCGGAATCGACTCTGTTTCTAATTGCGTTTTCAAATTTCGCCTGTAGCAGTTTTTATTATTATGAGACACAGTGATTTACGTCATTGGTTATGAAATTAAATTAACTTGTAAAAATAAAATTTTGAAACTTTCACATAGTTTGTAAGAATGTATTTAAAAAAAACCTCTTCATTATAATTATATATAATATTATTCTGTTACGAAGACTGATATTAATAAAACACTGTGTTAGACTAATAAAATCGTTATAAAACCTGTATAGTGTTCCTTTATATTATTATATTTCATCAAAGAACATATCAAAGGATTTATTAAAATACATTAAAGATTTTTACCACGTCAATGCGGTAAAACTACATTATCGGATCTCGTACAAGATTCAAACAGAATTTTCTTTTTTGATCTTAAAATAATTTATTACGCTACGGAAACCTTTAATCGTCATTTATTGTTAACGTATAAACAGTCATTAGCAAATTAGGCATTTTAGATAATTTATAACGGGAAATTTCACTATTATTATAGTTTTCAGGAAATTGTTTCATAATTAAACCATCTGTATTCCATCAGATATGATAAAATACACGAGAAATGTGCCTTTAGAAATAATATATTTCCATTAACTTTAGCTTCTTCTCAATTGAGTTTCACAGCTGATAGTGAATAAAGTTTCATTCTATTATACGAGTAAAATAAGAAACATAAATTTCTTTATTTTCGTATCAGACATGATAATAGTGATAAAGAGGTGATAAAATGTAAAAGCCATTCCATTACCCATCGCTGAATTCAACTATCGATATTTTAACCATTTGACACTGACTGCCTTAGCAATAGACCAATAAACTATAATGGTTGTATGACGTAGACAAGAATAGTCTTGTCAGCAAAACTATAAGTTCCTTGGAGAAATGTGCTTTATAGTGTTCTCAATATTTTATAATATTTTCTGTAAGTTCATTTTATGAAACCATAGAAAGGCTACCATAGCTGAAGGGAGAATAAAATATAATAATGATAAATGTGTAAATAAATAAAGAAGTAATTTAATGTAATAAGAAATAACATATGTATGTAAATAAATAAATAAGTAATTTACTTTTTCACCTTTATTATTTTATGGAAAATAAATATTATACTACACGAAAATATTCGGTAAGAATAGCTATTTAGAAGCTACTTTTAAAATCCGGTCGCTTATTTTTTAACTATCGCTAGAAGATGCGCAGTAAATCAAGACCACTATTTGAATCTAAAATCTACATAACCATGAAATTACGGGGGAAAATAATTTATACTGTAAATTGTGGAGCTAATTCAGAATTCTGTACGTGCATCTCAGAGCTCACGACGACTGTTAGACGCCTACAATATTATTACCATCGCAGTTGGGGTAATAACAGCGACAGCTTTTCAGGTGAAGTAGGTGAAGAGCCTCTTCCCCTATTTTTTCTTAATATCGAGATTCATATCTCTCACAAAATAAGTATTATTTCTGTTATAATTATTTTTTTGTTTTACAATAAATGAAGAAGGATCATGTAAAAAGAACATAAAACTTTGTAACTGCTTACAGCGTTTTCTCATGCTTTCAATAGCTCGTGTAATGACCTTAATATACGTGATAAAATGCCCCAGTGAAGAGTTAGACGGGTGGATGCCGATTCTTTTTTAGAGCGAGCGGGTTGCCAAGATAACGGTGATGTCAGCGGGAAAACGCACGCCTAGCTCTTCCTACTCGTCCGTGAATAGTGATGAGATTGCGGCGAGTCGACCAGCCTACTGCACCTGATTGTTCTGTGTTGGTGTATATACATTAACTCTTTTGTTTTCACTTTCTCCGTTTCAAATGAATCCTCCAATAAAAGTATTTAAATTGTGTGAAGTAAAACACACCATTAAAAACCATCATTTGAGTTCGAATAAGGCACCAGGTTTTGACCTCATCACAGGGAAAATTTTGAAAGAACTTCCTGACAAAGCCCTTAGGCTGATTACAATAATTTTTAATGCAATATTGCGTCTGGACCTTTCCTTCTTACTGGAAAGTTGCTTAAATTATAATTGTTCTAAAACCTGGGAAGCTACCACATGAAATATCATCTTACAGGCCAATAAGTTTGTTGCCAATTCTTTCAAAAGTATTTGAAAAATTATTGCTTCAGAGATTACGCCCAGTACTGGATACCATAAATCTCATTCCAAATTGCCAGTTTGATTTCAGAAAAGGTCATGGTACGATTGAGAAAATTCACAGAGTTGTAAACAACATCTACAAAGCACTTGATAAAAAGAGAAATATTCCTCCACGGCATTCCTTGACATCAAGCAAACCTTTGACAAAGTGTAGCATGCGGGTCTTCTTTTTAAAACTAAACAGAATCTTTCTCATCAATATTATTCAATTATAGCATCTTATTTGGAGGACTGATACTTTACAGTGAAGTATAAAGACGAACAATCATCTTCAAAATTAAATGAAGCTGGTGTTTCTCAAGAAAGCGAGCTGTCTCCTGTTTTGTACACCATTTACACTTTTGATCTTCGGCAAAATGACAACACTACAGTGGCAACATTTGCCGACGACACAGCCATTCAGGCAATACATGAAGATGCACAAATTGCATCTCAACACTTGTAGCAACACTTAGACAGCGTACAAAATTGGCAAAAAAAGAGTCTGCACGTCTTATTTACACTAAAACGGGAAACATATTCACCAGTATTTTTTAACAACGTACAAATTCCACAATCCGATACGGCAAAATACCTTGGCCTCCACCTGGACAGGCGTCTAACATTGAGGACTCACATATGGAACAAACGAAAACAGTTAAATCTTAAATACCAACAGCTGTATTGGATGCTTAATGGAAAATCCAAATTATCGGCACAAAACAAATTGTTACTTTATAAAACTGTGCTTAAACCTGTGTGGACATATGGGATATAACTCTGGAGCACAGCAAGTCACAGTAACATTGAAATAATTCAACGGTTTCAGTCAAAAATACTTCGAAACATCATAGACTCGCCTTGTTACATATCCAATACAATATTGCACAAAGACACGAACACTTCCACGGTACACGAAACTATACAGAAATTTTGTACCAGTTACCAAACAGAACTTGAAAATCATCAGAATCCAGAAGCCATCAATCTCTTAGACAAAAGTGAAACACACTGAAGACTATACAAACTACACCCTAGAGATTTATTTTAATATAATATATGATTGTGTGATTTATTCTGCATTCCTGGCAAGAACAATACAACAAAATGGGAAATTTGATAGAGTAATACCAAAGGGTATTACTTACTCATGATTTATACTTACAACATATCTACTCATTGTCTATGAGAGCATATCGTAAATTTACAGTTATTAAAAAAAATAATTTTTATTTACAACTGTACTGTTTTGCACAACCAGCGAATATGCATATAATAAATAAATTTAAATGACGTTACACGTTAAAGAAGGACACCTCTCATTAGTAGGGCTCCCGCAATTAATTACTACAGTTAGCCTTTTCACAATTTAATCATTAAGATTATTTAATTAATAATATTAAGTTTAATTATTTTGTATATTATTATTAAGCATTGTTATTTTTCAACTGTATTCAATGAATTTAACCCACATCTGTGCTTCGCCTTCTGCTGAGCCGACGATATTGTTTGCCAGGTAAATGTGGAGAAATGTTCACGAATCAATGGGTTAGAGTTTTTAAGTATTTTTAATGTAAAGCGTTAATACATTTCGTGTGTGGTGTCATTAATAAATGGAATTTTAAGCCCAAGTGAAGTGTGTGATTTGACATATAAAAATGGAGCGTTAACTAGCGAACGAAGCAATTTCGATTGAAACTGTTGAACTTTAATTATGACTGATTATTTCGATGATTCGTAGATCTGGCAACCGTATATTCACATTGGCTTAAGTAGAGTCTTATGTAACAGCAGTTTTAGAGGATTCGGCAGTTTTGATCGACGAGATAGAAAGTTGTATATATAGCTGTATTCGCCTACCACCTAATTATTTACGTTAATGGTTACATGTTAATTCCATGTAAGTCGTCGGTTTAAATAGAGACCGAGGTACTGAATTTTGTCGGCTTGAGGTAGAGGAGAGTTATACAAGAAAACTCTCCGACAGGTCTGCCGTCTCGAGGTAAAGGTAACAAGTTTTGTTTTCTCCGAACTAAATGTTTTGTATATCGGACGTCACACTGTTGTTTTGAATGTCTGTATTTACATTTTGTACTCTCAGGAACCTCGCGGATACTTTATAGTACACTAGCTTTTTTTCAGTAATTTACAATTCTTCATCTATATTTGAAGACATGAGCTGTCACTGGTTAAAAGCAGTTTAAAGTACTGGTATTATCATTTATAACAATATTATTATTATTATTATTAGTGTCATCAAATGTTCTATGGAGGCTATTTTAAGGATGCAGCAACTTGCAGAATTCAAATAAAAATTCACCCTTAAAACGCTTAAAAAACAGGATTTCCTAGCCTAACAGATTTTACGAGAAAACCAGAATGGTGACTCAAAGTAAGAGCGACGCTGCCTGTAGGTTGGAAACGAAAAAGAAACCAGTAACAGAATGAAGAAATTCAAATATCTCGGAGGATGGATGAAACCAACAAGGATACCAAACACTGCTTTGGAAGAGAGAGCAAGAAAAAGTGGAATAGCCTAAAAACGGGGTATGGATGTCTATAATAAAAAATCAGAACCAACCGATAAGAAGTTTAAACATTAAAAAACGGTAATCAACCATAAAAAATTAAAAATGTATCTACGCAGTAGAATGTATAGAACTCAGTAGGAAAGAACTGTTTGACAAGATTGAAAAGGAAGAGAAAAAGATTACCTATAAGAAAAATATTGTGACTTCAGAAAACATGACAAGATTAGCCCTAAAAGCTGCTCTGTAACAAAGAACTTTACCGAAAGACTTAGAAAATGACAATCTCATCCAGAAAGGGAAGGCTGAAATTTCTCAGGAAATCATGAAAGAAATGAAAGCCTATAACTAGTATAAAAAAAGTCAAGGGCTAAAAAAAATGAAGATATTTTAAAAAATAATTTACGGCTTCAGCACGGCTATTGTTAATAATTATTCTTTATTTATGAAATACAAAAAAATGTAATAAAATATAGTCCCAACAAGTAAAATGTCTTGTGAAACAGTTGCACGACTTTCTCTTACCACTGTAAATAAAAAAATAAAATCTATGTTTCCATTAGTAAACAATGTAAAATGAAAAACGTAATAATTTTAATCATGAGTGAATGACGCTAAATAAAAGTCAAACTTTGTTAGGTTTATTTTTATGAAAAAAATACGATTAACTACTAGTGACGCTTAGATTAAGCTCTGTAGACAAAACTGCTTGAAATAAAATTTTATGGTGTTTTAACTTTCTACAACTTCGATTATACACATAAACTGCAGTTTTAAAACCCACCTTTTACCAAGATGGTATGGCCCACCCACATATTTTAGCAGACGTATTGCTTGTTCTATCTCGTAGGGATAGTTAATAAGTCTTTTTTAACAAAAATCGCAAAAGCTATTTTCAACAGCAAAAAATGAATGAACTATTACTTCCGGTAAACCTATTTTGATAAAAATGTTTGCATCGGGTTTTCTCATGGTACCTTACTTAAATTTTACGATGAAACTTCGTTTGATTTTCCGTTGATGTGATACGCTGTTCATACACAGATAAATTGGTAAATACATGTTTTATTTCGATCAGGGACCATGAAAACGTGTACTTCTAGAGAAAACTCGATTTCAAAAAATCTATAGGCCTATGAAAGCAATACTTTCCCTCCCTATATTTCATTTAGGGTAAGCGAAAGTAAAAAGAAACATCTCTTTTTTGTTTTAAGTCCGACTGTTTTGCAAATATTGCAAAAAAAGACAAACTACTAAGGGAGATAAGGCTCATCAGAAGAATGACAAGTGAAAATGAATAATGAAAAAATGCCAGACCTAAACTGGAATCGAAGCCGGGACCACGAGTAGTAACAAATTGTGCTGACCACTGCACTACGGATCGGCCCAATATCCTTATTTAGACCTCTGGTACATTTGTAAACGTTAAATATGTATTTAGATAGCAAAGTACTATGTGTAGTTTTTAAATCGTATTTATTAATTTATGAGATTTTTATTGGCGTTATATGATTTGTAATAGAGGCAGTAAAATATTTGACAAAATGGGAGCCGTTTAAATTCCCGAGATAATAAAACATTAATCACCATTAAAAATTCATCAACTAAAAGACATAGCATAATAAATTATTAGTACAGTTTTATTGTCTAAAAAAGAAAGAACCAACGTAGATTTAGTAGGCCGTGAAAAGAAAGAACGCTTCTACTTGATTTTATGTCAAAGAACTTAAAGAACCGCCTATATATAGTACGCTGTTACAAGAAAGATTTCTTTTTCTAGTCAATAAAAGTTTTCCACTTTTTCTAAGTAGAATAGGGGGAAAGTTAATTATGTTCCTTACTTTCAAGGACAACGTACTCACTAAAATATTGGCAGACGGAAAAGTTCCACCATTAAAACATTTCCAAAGTAAAAAATTTAAGACAAACCAATTCTTACTGTATCTTATTCACTTTAAATTATAATTAAAGTTAAAGCTGTATCATGTATTTGAAAAGAAGTTTTTTCGATAAGCAAAATATTATTTTTCCATTTATTTCACACTAGACTAATATTAACTATTATATTCTTATATTTTCCGATAATTGTTTCATTCTGTCAGTTGCATGCGTTAGTTAAATTAAATATCAGACGATAATATTTACTTAAATTCAATTCAAAAACATTTTACTAGTGATGTTATTTTTAGTCCAGATATTAGAGTTTATCCTGCTTATTTGATCCAGCGATTAATATTCGGATCTTACTTACGATGGTTGTAAAACTACTCGTTATTATTTTATCAGAACTTTTGAAATTATTTTCAAGTTAAAACAATATCCAACTTCTAATACAATGGCGGGTTTTGAGTTCTGTATAATTGAATTTGAGAACTTTGTATTCGAAGAACAAAATTTAAATTATTCAATATACCCCTGAGCATAAAATATTAACAAACCAACTATTTATTACTTCCACATTGTATAATAACTAAAAACTCTTAATCAAACTTTTATATTATAATATAAATTCGTTTGACATTTTCTCTAGTATTTTTACAGCATATATTACTTTTACAAGTACGACTTTTGAACAGACTTGAAATTAAAAAGAAGTCAAGCAGCAGGCTATAACAAAAATCTTATACAGTAAAATAAATGATCAAAAACACAGATTGTTGGAACATGTTCTTAGATGTTCAGATATGTATTTCATAGTCCAAATAGTGTGTCCGTAATTTGTACAATTAAAAAAATTCACTAGTACAGTACAGTGTACAATTAATTTTTACACCTATTTAAGCTTAATATCCAAATTTTATTCCAATACACACTGGTATACTTGTCACGGTACTTTTATATGTTAGAGGCTATAAAGGATCAATTTTGATATTCTTCAAATTATTACAGCATAACTTAAAAGATATTAAATGTTAATATTCAATTTAACGTAGTCTTAGCTAAACCTCACCGTTTAATTATTGGTTATTACAAATTTTATAACATTAAATAAAATCTTCGGTAACGTTAATAAAAATATAACATAGCATATGTATATTATAGCATAAAGAAAAATAATAAAATATTTTATTGAGGTTATAAAAGCTTATAACATTATTTAATGAACATGAAACACAGCTTCTATTATTTCATAAAAGTTATCACTTTCATTATTACCAAAAGCATGGTGACACGAAAACTGGAAAAATTTTTCTTATAAATTTGAAGTTAAAACAACAGAAGACAAGGTAATAAATACGTATTTGTGAAGATTGACAAAATATCAGCAATTTTAGAAATTAAAAAAAAGTCTTAGAAGAGTTGTTACAGACGTTAGGTTTATATCGAGTTAAGATCAGCAATTTTTATTTAAAAAAATAAACTTCAGAAAGGTTGTTATAATATGTCGACTTTGAAAACACCGTTTTATCTTTTGGATTGCCCCAATAGATCTCTGCCAATCATTTATCCGCATTGGCATTTTCTTCATCTTGACCACACCCCTCACTCTTCAGAAGTCTTCACAAGATTAACGTATGAATACTCAGATACTTCTCTTGTTTTACGTATACCTCTTTTTTGATATTCATTTACTGCAATTACTTTTCTATTATCACTGCCTTAATTTCTATAAGGCACCTCACCATTATTTTTAACTACAAAACAACTCCTCTAACTTAAACTCAGCAAATCCAAAATTTCGGATAATCGTACTATTTTCTTTTTGCCTTTTATGACAACAATGGATAACTTTAATCAAATTTAATATTAATATTGTTAATAATAATAATAATAATTTTTTTTTCACTTCGTTTATTTAACGTCGCATGAACTACAGTGGTCATTAACAACAACGTTGGTTAAAACTGTGAAGGATGAAATGATTATTTGTAACGTATGAAAATATGCCGTGCCTGAGTGGGATCGAACCCAAGACCGCATGATGAGAGGCGAGCACATTACCAACTACGCCAAAATATTAATATGGTTTCAACATTTTTTTTCGAATAAAAAGTATTTTCATAAACAAATTAAGTAAACTTATAAAAAAGTATTTTTAGTAGGTTTCAGCAAATAAAAAATATATTTCTAAAATTATAAAAGCAGTACAGTTGAGATAATAAGACGAACATAACCAAGTTCTTTATACAAAATGTAGCGTACTAACAATACAGATCGTTTACTGATAAAACATTTGTTCTGAATCATTAGAAATTACACGAAATATAAATTTTCACTACGCCTGGCTTGGTAAAATCACTAACTGTTTGCTGTTGTAATGCCGTTTTTTGTCTTTAATTTTTATTGCGGTACTGGAGCTGCACAGCTTCCGTATTTGATATTAAAATAGCGGCAGGGAATTTCACTTGAATTTCATTTCAAGAGGTACATAGTGGTACATTCTCCGTTTAAATCTACGGGTATTGGCCGTTCGTTATTCAGACGAAGAGGTCTCTACTCCATTTCTGCTTTAGACATCGCACAGTTGGGAAGTTCCTTGTAGCTAGATCACGGGCTAGTTGGTTTGGATGGTCATGTAGTCTTTCGTGAAATGTACTGTACAAGGACGAGGTTAGCCATGGCGTTCTCTAATTACTAAAGAACGCCATGGGTTAGCTCCTTCACTGTCGGAATTTTGAAATCGTCGGGAAGGGTTTTATTGATTACATAAAAAGGAGCGCCAGAAGTAATTCTTAAGAATTTTTATTGAAAGGCCTGGATCGACGTAATGCCGTACATCTTGATAATGATGTAATATTTCGTCAGAGCCTTATAAACGCGATGCCTGTATGCGTTAAGTTATTTGCTAAACCACGTTCTGCACTGATATTTGCAGTCCTTCTGCTAATTCTGAAAGTGAAATAAGCCGCTCCTTATTACATATTTTTTACCGGTTTTTTTTTATATTATGCACATTTTACGAATAATCTAAACAATGTGAAATCCGAAGAGGTTCCAGCCTCAATTAGTTCGGTTTAACGGAATTGTGTTTAAAGTATCAAACCTCTCATTAACATCATTTCAACTGCCTCTCTAATTCTATAATCTCACTCTCTTTCTTAGAGTCAATCTGCAGGTTTCTTTAGACGACCATTTTGTGTAGTTCGTACTTTATTTGCTAAATCTTGTCCAACTCTCACAACTTTACAGTACTGTGGGTTTAAGAACTTATCTATAAGCTCGGATTTTTAGTAGTAGGTGGAATGAAAAGGCCATAAGTGTCTTTAATTTGATGAATTCAGCATTCAGTAAGCTAAACATAACCCTAGACACTAAACTGCGTCTTCTGGGATGTGTTTTAGGTTTTTTTTTGTTTGGATAGGAGACTTTGAACCGTAAACAGGGCGATTACCAACAAACTTGCAGCCATTGAACTCTAGCAGATTGGAGAATCTTGAAAATAACGTTAACGACGATAGTTACCAACCTGGAAATCTTACCAAGAATGAATAAGGGCCGCCCAGAGGTATTTAGTATCGTAGAATATCGTAAGTTTCACTATCTTGGACACACCATTAGAAATAGAAATGTACGAAATACTACAACTTTTCTGGCAAGGAAAGATATAAGGAAAAAACCTCCTTTCTGAAGAAAAATTTCCTGGCTCGCCAATTTGAGAGCCTTATTTAGTAAGAGCTCCGTGGAGTTATTCCGGGTATCAACCAATGAGTTCAGATTAGTCTTGATGATTACCAAAATCAGAAGCGGATAGACACCCTAAGAAGAAGGTTAGGCTTACTTTGCTATCGTGTTCATGTGTACTTCAGTTGCAAATACATTTCTTTAAGCTACGTCAGCTAGAATTGAATCAGGCCAGTTTCTGCTGTTTTAAATTTAACTGTAAAGGGTCTGTTGGATTAACGGAAACGAGACACGATACGTTGATAATTGTGATCCAATTAAAAAACAATTCTAAATCTAATTATTGATCTGTATTGTTCATAAACTTGGATAAATTAATGTTTGTTTTATTTACAATGAATTCAAGAAATATTTAATGTTGAAACATGTATTTCTTTATTGTGTAGCAAAAAACGAAATTTATTTTTCAAGAAGGGGAGAATAAAAGATATTGGTAGACGAGATTTTATTTTACGTCTTTTGTATCGTAGACTATCGGAAAACATAGCGGTGGTTGCTTACAGAACAAGCAGTTCTAGTGCTTGCCGCCCTACATTAAAGTTTTATTTGAATGTTTATTCGGGAAAAGAATTTGTAAGGTTTCTAAAATTTTCTTATTTCATCAAGCGGGATTTTAAATTGAAGTTGCGGTTTATACTTTTCAAAGTATATATTATGTTTTTATTTCATATTTTCTACGTCACTACAGAACGTAACAGTTACTGAAGAAAAAATACTTATTTTTTCAATTTTTGTGAAATGACGCAAGCAGTGGAAAAAACTTTAATATATAAAATATTGTATTGTAATTTGCAACAGATTTTTTCTTTCATGATTGTATTTCCAGTAGTGGTAAAATAACCTGAAAATCATTTATGTTCTTGAAAATTCTTTGCTATTTTTTGCACTTTCACAATGAATTAGCAAACCACGCACACTCCACCTAACTGCTTTTAATGAATGAATTAAATTAAGATTTAATTAATTATTATTTAAACAACTAAATCTTTCTCATTTAACTTCTTACATAACCGGAATCGTTGCGTGGTGAATCGGGACGGTACAAATAAAAAATTAGCACTGGAAACATAAATTTTGTTGATCAGTTCGAATCACCCAGTGGTTGTGGTTAACCCTTGCTTGACTTTTTAGTAGTCTAATAATATTTTCTTACACTTATAATCAAATTCAATTATTTTAAGCTTAAGTTTTGTAATAAATTAACTGAAATACTCTAATTCTATTTGTTAGTAGTTTAAATGTAATAATTAATTCTGTCAATAAATAATTTTTATAAGTTTAAAGAGTATCTGTTTATTATTTATTATACCCAGATCCCGAAAAAATTTTAACTTAAGTGTTACGATACATTGTGTACAATGGATAGTATAATAAAAAAAAAATAAAAGTACTAAACAAATTTTTGGAAAAATTAATTTTATTAATCAAAAATTGTTTTAAAGATTTAAATAAGTGCGTAATGCCATTAAATCCACGTAACTGAGAAAGCTGCTAAGATCTCTTTAACAATAAAAAAAAATTTTGAAATCTGTTGGGCTGTTTCTGAGATTATCTTCTACAAATAAACCAATAATCTTAATTAGTGCAAAATAAAACCGTTGACGTCATTGCATAAAAAAGTAACATACGAGTTGTATTTTTTTAGTTTAGTAATTCTGAATTTGCATTGAAAAGAACGCGTTAAAAATGTTTTAATAAACTAAATCGTCGGCAAGTAAAATATAAGTTTTAAATATTGGCGTTTTCCCATTTTTATAAATGACAAAATGGTTTCTACCATCCATCAGTTTGTTTTTACCATTGTGACGTATACCTTTTATATTTTAATTTTATTCCGGGAGCAATCGCTGCGTGTCACTATGACCCGCGTCGGTATTGTATTTTCTGTCCTGACTGTACTGTTGGCGACACATGTATGCCACGCTCTGTACCTTACTCCCTACAGCTAATCTACAGATACCCACCTGTTCATTAAGTTTACGTGAAGCATTCGTTGTTGATAGACATCTGCGGGTCACTGTGACCCACCGCGACCGTTTGTGTATACGTATTGAACCTAACAAGAGTGTGTTATATGCGTTGTCTTTGGCTGTGTTTTGTATATTTTATCGTGATAATAATTATATTTGTCGTATTACTTATCAGTTTCTTTTTTTTTAGTTATATCGTGTAAATAATAAATATCATAGATTACGTTTAAAACATATTAGTAAAATGGATGAGCGAGCAATTCTTCATTTTTTTGGAAAACGACGATAGTTCAGAGGATGGTTTTGAAGAAGATATGAGTGATATTGGTAGTGACGTAGATCCTGAAGAAGAAGTAGCTGACGATCGTGAAAGAAATACGGATACGGAACAGAGTTCAGAAGAAGAAGAGGAAGAAATACGCGATGACTCTGTTGACAATAGCACTTCGGAAGATGAAATTCCTTTAGCCTATCGTGGATATTACATTGGAAAGGACCAGACCAAATGGCAAAAACTGAGCCTACACAATCAGTGCGTACCAGGCAACAAAATATAGTTTTGCAGCGGCCTGGTTGTAAGGGCGTGGCAAGACAAGCCAATACTCCTCTAGAATTTTAAATTTAAAAATTGTTTAACTAACCACAATAAAATGTTATGTTTTCAGTATCTCTTAAATGTTAATAACTTGTTTTCAATAGTACTTCACGCAGTATTTGTTTTAATTATTTTAGAAAATTAATGAATTCACCATAATGTTTTTGTAAGGTAAAATTGTAAAGGCTTTTCTTTGTATCATTTAAATATCCTTAATAAATCAATTTTTGTTTGAGAATGTGTTGTTTACTTATCTAATACCCCAAATTATGTCAATAAAATGCTTAGATAACAAAACACAAAAAGAAAACAGTTAAAAACGAAAATTCCAAATGCGGGGCATGATGACCCGCAGCGACCCAAATAAGTGACACAAAGCTTGCGATTGCTCCCGGGTTATTATACGAGTTCCAGCCCCTGATACGTCACTTTACATATTTAACAAATATGATTTTTTTTAAATTTGTGTCGGCCATCTGTCATATTTTTTATATAATATAAAGCAAAAGATTATTTGAGAAATATCATCATTTGAGAAATATTTTTATTAAATTTTCATGACCAGAGTTGACAAAAAAATACCAAGACAGCCTGGAACGTTTAAAAAAGGACTGTTCTAACGATCTTTTGATTGTACCTTTTGAATAATAGTGACCTTTAGCACAGAATGAAACTTTTTATAATTTTAGATCTATCGTACCGACATAATTCAAAATCAACTGATCCGAAATTTTTCTTGAACTTTTTAAGTAACCGACAATAAGTGCTATGTAACGGGTGATTCAAAAAGAGCGCCGGTTTTTAAACGGCTGGTAAATTTTTGTTTATCGGTTGGCAACATTGTTAAACCTCATTTCTATTTCGGAGAACATTCCGATCGACGATTCAGTTGTAGTTTCTCTTGTTCGCAGTGTAGTACTCTCGCAGTCTGTGTCTAACCATGGAGAAGTTTACTATTGCACAACGAGTGTTAATCGTCAAAACATTTTACCAGAGTGGAGAGAGTTATGCGGCTACTGTCAGGCGACTTCGCGGTACTCTAGGACGTAATGAAGCACCGAATGAATCAACAGTTCGCAGGCTCATGAAAAAGTTTTTTGAGACGGGTTCATCAGTCGACCTTAAAAGTTCTGGACGTCGTCGTTCTGGCCGAACTGAGCAGAACGTTGCGTTGGTTCGTGACAGCGTGGCTGTTAGCCCAGCAAAATCAATACGTCGCCGTTCTCAACAATTGGGTTTACGATGTTCTTCTGTACGGAGAATTCTTCGGTACGATCTCCAATATCACCCGTATAAAATTCAGTTGCTGCACGAGAAACAATGTTGTTGCTCCGTGAACGGTTCCAGGATCGCATCATTTCTCGTAATTCCGACCATCAATGGCCACCAAGGTCGTGTGACTTGACGCCTTGTGACTTTCATCTTTGGGGTCATCTGAAGTCATTGGTGTATGCCAATAAACCCCGAAACATCAATGACTTGAAGGAGGAAATTCGACGGGTTATCGGGCAAATGGAAGTCGAAACTTGTTGTGCAGTAATATCCAATTTCATGGACAGAGTTGATGCGTGCCAGCGCAGTAGAGGAGGACACATGCATGACATCTTTTTCATACATGAAATCGGAAGGTAAGATGAACTTATTGATGTATTTATTTTCAGTTTTTCAATAAAATAAATCTCTTAATTTGATATATCAAAACCGGCGCTCTTTTTGAATCACCCTATATATTGTAGTACTTCTACAAGTGTTAGTGAATACATATTTGTAAATAACCAGACCAAACAACGATCGTTTTTAAAGAGATATTGTACATTGTGAAAAAATTTCATTTTAAACAAGTTTTAATTTTATAAATAAATAAACAATTTTATTCGGTACAGAATAAGACTGCAAGAAATAAAATGGCAAGACCGAAAATATTCGGAAGAAACATCCTACGTAAGATCTATGTTGCTTTAATAATGGAAGAGTTAAATTTAGAAAAAAATGAAACTAGGATCACACAAAAAAAACGAAATTTAATATAAAAGTACAATAATAATAGGGTAGTACATTATGATTAGAAAATATAAGAAACTGGGAGACAAATTTTGAAGAAAATGTTTGTGTCGAGTCTCCTCGGTGTACCTAACTTAACTACCAAGTTTCAAATTCGTACCATATTCCGCTCGAGATATTTTTTCACTCATAAAACCATGTTATAATCAGTTGGAAAAATGTTTTTTTTCTGGTTTCAAGGGTTTTCAAACGTGAAAACTCGATTTAGTAATATCGGCATTACAGGAAATTACTTTCCTTCCCCATATTTTGTAGAAAGTAATAAATACACTCAAGTGAATGCTGAAGAACACTGTGTACTATTAGGTAATAATAATTGAACGATTAACACTCATTTGGCTAAAGTGTAATAATTAGGTCTACTATAATTGCATAAAAATGTATAATTAACTAAGTAATTGCATATTTACGAAAGAGTTAATAAGTTAACTTAGAGTTTTTGATATGTCCTATACTTCTTTTAAGAGTCTTTTGGATGCAATTAACATAACATAATTTGGTACTTTTGCATTACCGGGGGGTCACCCTGATTTAAGTTGGAAATTCACTAAAAATGCACATTCACTTATTAAACACTGATATCCTTACATAAGCTGATTTCTAGAGGATTGAATTCTTTAATGGCACCCAAAATCACTGTAAAGAGATAATATTCAGCTGTTAGTCACCATTGGAATTCAGCCAATTATGACTCCGAATGGTATCTAGCCGTTCCGCGTTGTCTTTTGTTCACCATTTAGCACTGTCCCATAATCGAAATACAATTTCATTTCGTGGCCGGCCCGACACACTCAAACTTTCGGCAAAACTCCATACTCTATAATAAGGCACAGGGAGCTTCCTCGGTCGTCAGTAAATCCATAAATGTGTTATAAACACACGTAACGAACAAAACAATATACAGTAGACTATTTCAAACTACAACACAAAATAAACCGTTCGTTATCTTCGATGAATTAATGTAATTTCTTCCGATTCAATACGGAAAATAAACATCTTTAAATATATAACAATCATGTGTTAAACCAACAAGAAGAGTGATTCCCCCTCCCCCCGTTAATGTAAAAGTACCTTTATTTTTAAATTGGAGTTATGACAGTGGGTGTAATAATCATCAATGTTTAGTTTCTGATCATATAAAATTGCCTAACTCAGTCATGGCAAAAATAATTAATCTGCATTGATGAACGAAATAAACTCAATTATATTTATAAATTATGCAAAATCCTTATTCAAGGTTGTTTGTATAATGTTTCACTGAATTTTTGTATACAAACCAAAGAAATGAAATGATAATTTATCCATTCATTGAACGTGTACAAAATTCCTTATTTTTAAGTTACTGGCTCTTATATTTCATTTTATTTTTTTGTAAAGAGTAAATCCGATTAAGTTAATTTAACCTTAAAGAATACGAAATTAAGTTAACCTTTTCAATGTCGCTGCCCTGCTGGCAAATCCCTTATCGATCGGTTCTATTAGTTCCGAAGCCCTTTGTGAGTTAACTCCTTTCCCATTGTTTATTTACATTGCTATTATCTTTCAGCACACTTGATACGTTTCACATAGCTAACTTACGCTATTTCTAATTCATAATTACAAAATTACAAGATACTCTGAACGACAACAAAATTGTATTCAACTTAACAGCACATATTCTCGAATAAGTCTAATCAACAAACTCACTATTACATATTATCAATTCATAGCCCAGTTATAGTTATCGGTTGCATAGTTAGTCTCCTATAAAAGCCCAGAACATTCCCAACAGTTAAAACAATACAAACACCATAATTTTTATAAACGTGTGTATAATAAGTTGTTTTAGATAAGAAATTATGACAAACGTTAAGTTATTTCTATCTGTTATATCATGCAAGTTTTATCTCTGAAATTATCTGAGATAAAATATGTTTGGATATTATTATAACAGAAATAAATACTAGGATAAAATAGATTCCATTCATGTGAAAAAGGAAAAAAAACATTTTATTCTGTCTTGGTCCGTTTTTATATACCTGAGACTGACAGCACTGCAAGTTTCTTATTACAACCTGATTTTATTGCGAATATCTTGTCTACATTGCAAAATTTCTTTTATAAAAAAAGACTAAGGTTAATCTCGTTTTCTGTGAATTTTATTCGATTTAAAGGGAAAGAAGAACTAAAATAACCCCAATTTATTTTAAAAATGAAATCGAAGTTAAACATTTTGTAATTTTTTAGTACGTTAAAGGTACCTACAAATTAAATTACCAAATAAACGTAATTATATTAATTTCAAAACTTATTTAATACTTCGAAAATTTTCTAGAAAATTTATTGAAGTTTAATATTGTTTTCAGAACAAACATTACTTTTCGGAACTATATTAGGAAAAACACAAACGCCATCTTTAAAACTGATTATTCAAAGATTCCCTTCAGTGTTATTAGGAAGTTGCACAGATGAAATAAGATTCCAAAGCACACGTAACTATAATACGATTAAAAAATAACCTGTGGACGTTTAGAACTACAAATAACTACATTAATTCTGTTTCAGATAAATTTCTTTCATTTGCCACCAACGACAAAGCATGTCGTCTCGTCTTTTTCAGGTACCTTGTCCTCGGAGACTTGTGTTGGACTTGTCTTAATTGATGCTACAATATTAAAATTTACCGTAACATTTTTTGTAGTTTATTGTATTTTTAATACTTTCTTGAAAGCATCAAAGAGGTTAAAGATACAGTTTCATGCTATCACTCTCGATAGTTACTTAAGTTATTGTTGAAATAATATGAATAGGTTTTAATACAGACTAACAGGGAAAAATACAATAGATCATGAATATTTTACGGGTTGTTCATCAACCGTTCGGAATTTCAATCAAGAGTTATTTGTTATAGATTTCAGGTGATTGAACACCCAAATAAGTGATTACGCACAACCCAATTATAACCTTTACGGACTAAACTGACTTCAGATGAGATCTAGTCAATTACAGCCAAGCTTGGGTGTGAGATTGCCACTTCGCTTTGTCACAATCTGTTCCCTTATGCTTTTGACATGAAACTCGCACTAAAATCTTTGTCTCGGTTTGTTGTTTAGGTAATTCTTCAACTGATGGATTAACAAACTACACATATTTTATGTGACCGTTCAAGACGATTGAATCGAGACTTTTAGTAACATGAACTGTGTGGTACATCAGCAACACAATGTGGCAATGCAGAATACGGTTGACAAAAGTCAATTGGCTCTGCGCTTTGTTCTAGGCCAATATGCTCCGCGTTCATCTGCAGTCTTTAGCTCGTATAGGTTATTGACATTGTAATTTCACTGTAATTAATTGATATTGAATTAATATCATTGTAATTGTAATTGACATTGTAACGTGCTCGCCTCTCATCATGCGGTCTTGGGTTCGAATCCCATTCAGGCACGGCATATTTTCATACGTTACAAAAAATCATTTCATCCTTCACCGTCTGCATTAGCAGTAATTGCAAAACAGTCAGACGTTAAACCAAAAAAAGACATTGTAATTGTTAAGGCCAGCGCGCACTGGACTTCAAAATTGATATAACCAATTAACAATTTATTTAATGCGGTATTTTCCGGAGAACCGAACCAGAGCGCATTTATGTGGTCGGCGCTCACGACCATGCGGTTAGAATTCACACGAGGAGTAAAACGATGCGGTAAACGTAAAGGAAAGTGGGGGAACACTAGAATAGAGACGTACAATAAGCATAAAACAAAAGAATGGGAAATTACCAGTAAAACTAACTTTAACTGTATGTATTAGTCGCTACTTACGAGTAATTGCAGAATAGAAGAGCAACGTAGCCTTTGAAGCGTAAGCGTAAGCCGGTTAATCGTTAAAGCCTGCAAATCGTCACTAAGCAGCAGATAATACTAAAGCCTAGATACATTTAGCACAACAAATAGAGTCCGAATCATTCGGTCGAATTAAAGCCTAGATTATCATCAATTGAATGCGTAACTTAGGTAGCGTCACCTAAGCCAGCAGCGAGAGAAGCAGCACACATGCACCCTCATTCAAGATCATTTCACTAGTAGTAAGGATCCAGGAAGCCGGTGTATAGGTGGTGGGGGGAGAGAACGGAAGCAGATGACTTGATACAGCTGAACATAGAATGACACAGCAATAATTGAAGTACAAGATGATATTTAACAGAGACGAGACGCGTACATTTAAATAACAGCAAGCGGCGACTAAACAATACTTAACCCGGGTGCAAATGCCCTAACAGTGGTATTGACAACCCTGGAAGAGACGGACGTCCCAACTACCAAAACAAATGGCAAATTACTAAGTTTGAAGGTCCAATAAGTCAAAAGTTCTAATCGTTATCGTTTATGATGACGAAGAAATATGAAAGTAATGTTAATTGGTTGATATACACTAAACGTTTCTTCTACAAATTCTGCGTCAAAATTGACAAGTTTTAAATGTAATTGAAAAAAAGTGTTACAAAAATTTAAATTTTTATTCATTTATTTGATATCGCTAAAAATATTTGATGAATTTCTGACCATGTTCATGTGAACATTCTTTATAATTTGGAACGTTGGCACACATGGAAAATTTAATTTATTAATATCCAATTTTATTCGGTTGTAACATTAATATATTATCACGTGAATAATGAAACACAATACATGTACATTCCATTCATTTCATTTACTAAAACAATTCATCAGTAAAACAATTCGAAACATAAACACAAATTTAATATTTTACAAAGTGACGTATTTGTTACAACTACAACAATATTGCAAATGGTATGGTATCGCATAAACATGATTATTCTTATCAGATAACAATGTCACTACACTACCAAGTTATTGTTACACGAGACAACAGCATTTAATTTCCTGATTTCATCTGATATCTACTCGCATAAAATACTAAGGTTCCATTTAATCTTGTGATCAAACAACGCCCATAGTACACAGGATGTGGTAACATTATTATATTTTACTACATTCCGAAATAAAATTGTGTGTTGAATTAAATAACAGAGGAATTAAAATTTTTATATATTACTTTTTATGGTTTTAGCCTTATTATTTTCAAATTTTTAAAAACTGAAAAATACCGACATTATGTAATGGATTGAACCAAATTCTACTTTAGGAGCTTCCACAAAAAGTAAAAACAAATTACACGGTGATCGGAAGAGGAGAAAAGCCTACAGCGATGTATACTGAAAATGTAATTTCTTTAAGAGAACTCCAGGTAAGCCTAAAGCAACTCTTTGATCTAATATTGACCTCGCACGGAAAACCCCCTTTAGATACTAAAAGGGTGTAAGGCTGTACAACGGCTATTAAATTATCAGGAAAATTTCTTTAATTTTTGTATAGGTAACTTTATTGATGAGCCTTTATTATTATTCTTATTGTCTTACAAATCTCAAAATTTACGACAGTCTTTTCAACAATAGAAGTATTACCTATCAATGTTAAGAAAACAAGATCAAATGAAGCGCAGTAGTTCATTTTACGTGTTGTTGGCCTAGCTTATAGTAGAACTCGTGCATTTTGCTGAGAACCGCGGAACAGACATGCGCACTAGCAGCTGAACGTTCCGTTCCTCGTCTTTCCCATCACGCACAGTTACGTAGGCATATGTAAATAACCCTGTGCTGCATCGAGCACAACATCAGTATTTACAAAACCCCTAAGTTTAGCACGAGCCATTATGTACTGCATGTAGCGCTGTGACCGCAACGTATTCTTCACAGCTCTCAGCAAAATGCAAAAGCTATACATGGAGGAGGAATTTTGGGTCCCAGACGCGCGGCCCTCCCTCCTTGCACGGAAAAAAACCAGTCGCTCTATGCATTCACCTATTTACTTGTGTTGTGGTCTACGTTTCGACAGTTTTCAAAAACAGTATTTTTCAATACGCTTCGTCGTTTCTTAAACAGTATTTTTCAATACTCTTCGCTAATTCTTAAACAGTATTTTTCAATACTCTTTGCCGATACTTAAACAGTTTTTCAATACTCTTCGCCGTTTCTTAAATAGTATTTGTAATGCCTCAACCAATATCGAACTGCAGGTTAGGACGGGAGTGGAAAAAGATTACAAAAGAAAATCCAGATTTATTACGATTAGAAATTCAAGCTTGTGTGGCTGACCTTTGTGGCATGTCCATCCATACTGTGCAAAAAATAATAAAAGAAGCAATTAAACTAACTGGGTGAAAATTAAAATTTCAGTACGCCGGGAAAATCTAGCAAAATATTGATCAAGAAAGCTGATAATACTTTTTGTTTGAAGAATTCTATTTCAGAAACTACCGAAAAGAAAATTTTAAATACTACACCAATTATTAGTGTGTGCTTTTGGAGTTAATCGGTTAACCTGATTTTGTTTTATTTAAAAATTTGTTGAATAACAACGGAAAGTTAAGTAAACGTAACCAGTTTTTATTGGGTTTCCCGCTAATAAGATTTTAAAACGTCTGTCACACCGTCCTGGCTAAAAATAAAAAATATTTTTGTTAAACATCATGTTTTCACTGTAAAATTTTAAAGTAAAACCTGAAGTTTAATCTTAGTGGTGGCTATTCATAAAAACTGCTATTTCGGCTCGTAGTCAAAATATATTACTCTTAATGAATTATTGAAATTCAAGGTTAAAAATATTTAATTTGTTTAGACTTGCGTTGTAACATATAGATACTGTAATGAAAATTTAATATAGGTAATGTCTTTAGAATATTATTTTGTAATAGATATTACAAAAGCCAAAGATCGGTGATTTACTTCCTTTTTCACTTTCTTTGTAATTTTATTTTTTTATTGTTCAAAGCAAATGAATTTACTGTAATTTTGCAGTAATTTAAAAACACATCATGTACAGTGGTTGATAATAATAATAAGGAAGTGTATTCTGCAGCTTGAAAGTGTACATAGACACTGCTAAAGATTTTCTGGTCAAACATCTGGCACAGGGTTGGAAATAGTCACTTCCCGTCTTTGTATCAACTGTGTGTTCAAGAAACTCATATTTAATTCTGAGTATCTGAACCGTGTTCAAAAGTATCATCTATTAATAATTCTTTTTTAGAATTCGTACCCAAACTTTTATGAAATTTTAGTGCTTTCAAATCATTGAACACGAGCTAGAAATACATATATGAATAAATATTTAAGTAAGAGTAGATACCTGATTTTATTAAATTTACCTATGTTGAAATATAAGTTACGAGCCTTACATAAAGCACATATCTTTTTACAGCCTGTAGCGGTATATTTATAATAAAAGAACGGTTTTATTTAAAAATACTATTGTTTAATTAATTCTCTTAATAAAAACCATTGACTAACTTTTGGAAATATACCTACATAATGATTTTAATATTATTGTTATAGATTGTTCTCCCCAAATTTTTGATTAACTATTTCGCTTACAATTTACTTTCTTTCTTTGCGTTGATTGAAATTCAAGATGAAGGTATTATGATTGCAGCACTAAATTATGTACTTACTGGTCCGGTCTCTCCCAACCAACAAAGCAAACTGCTGTTAAATAAATGTAGCCTAATATTTCCTGCTACAACAATTTAAAGCGCATTGGCCTGTCACGCGTAGGTCCCGGATTCCCGTCCAAAGTCCGGAAATTTTTACGTGTGAAATCCCAAAGTTAATGTTATTGTTAATCCACCGTAGTCGCTAATGACCAAACAGTTGATACGACTTTAAATAATACATAAAAAATTCAAAATTTGAAATGTAAAAAACATTATTTTGTACTTTGTAAAAAAATTAAATTAAATATTGTTTTTATTTGAACTTAAAATATTAAGTTTTAATTATGAATTTGGAATTTTTTTTAAATAGGTAATATTGTATAATCAGATGTAGCAGAATATTGACTGCTGCAAGCCCTTCAAATACCGGAAATTACCTCTAAATATAATTATATTTTTACACATTTTGCTATCTTAACATTTCTTTTCTCAAATCATAAAATGCTAACGCATACCAATTAAAAATAAAAGATAACATAGAAATTATACTTAGCTATAGTTTACTTTTAAGATTTTACTTGAGAAACCAAAACGTAAAATTGTAATCTTCAGTTGAAATATTATTGATGTGGAAAGTGAATTCTTACTCAAAGCAATTTCAAGAGTACATTAGTTTAAATTGGCTAAGAGTCTCACGAGGAATTTTTATGTCTGACGGAGTGGTTTTACCGACTATAATACCTGTTATTTTAAAGTTTAATATACTCGTAACTAGTTAAATATAAAATAAGAGGGGAATAAACAAGAAAATATTGGTTCTGCAATGTGAAGTATGCGGTTGATCATTAAAATATATTTGCATTCATATAATGGACCACTACTCCTTGGCTAAAATATTTTAAATTAACCTCTCCAATTATATTTCATTTCTTCATAAACATGGAAACTCTCTCTATGTGTAATTTAACCTTTTAAAGGCAGTATTATTAAAATTTAGTTTCAACTTAAAGAAACTTATCCCGTCTTATCGTTGAAATTAAATTCAGGGTAAAATTACTTTACTTTTTAATATAGATGGTAATAATTTTATATTTTAACCTCATATTTTTTAGTGAAATTTAGATTCAAATGTTCCTTCACGTGGTGGTCTATATAGGCATAAAAGTAAAACTACATTTAAAATGAAAATGAAAAAAGTGAAACTTTGTGTTAATATTAACCGGTTTCAATAAAAATCATTTCTCTCAAAATTATATTATAATTTAAAAAAATTATAAACCTACAACATTACAATATTGCTTCTTGAATTTACAACAATAAGGAATTATGTTATTATTGCTTACGTAACGTTTACACTGCAACATCAAGTGTCAACAAAAACTTATTCTACCGTCTAATGTTGTTAGATGTTTTGGTATTCATCTGGACCGTAGGCTAACGTGGATAAGGTTTTTTCAAGCCAAGCATCATCAATTAATTGATTCAAAGGAAATAATATGTACTGGTTGTTAGGCTGAAAATCAAGCTTATCTTTCTCGTCCTATTTAATACACAATAAATCCGTATTAAAACCAGTGTGGATTTGCAAAATTCAACTCTGAGCAACTGCTAGCAATTCAAATATATAATATTTTCCAGATAAAAATATCAGAAAAATGTTTTTAAGTTTCTTAGTACGTAAAAAATATATATATTTATGCTAACATAAGAGTGAATACAGAAAAAAGGAAATAACAATTTACAACGAACGATAGTCCTATAAAAGAAGCCTTCCTGACTATACAAATTAAATGGCTGTAAATATTGCAGATAACATAAACATTGGTTTTGGTTGACTCAAGCGATGTAAAATAGGGTACTTGATCTGCCGTACAGATTTTTGTAAAAATAACTATGGTATAATATATCTGTGAATGAAGCATTCATAAAAATGTTACTTTGTTTAAGTTTGGTGGATTGTTACGTTTTTACACCCTGTAAGCACTTTAAAGTCAATGTTTATTTAACACTGATTAGAAAATTTACAAGCAGTGTTTGTACATCGTAAAATTTTAATACCTATTAGGTCTGCCTAACAATTGAAATTTTCTTGTAAATATTACAATATAAAATGTGAGGCTACTGAAAGATAATGTTTTAAGTACGCCAACGTTTAATTACAATTTAACGTTTTGTTTATTGTAGGCTACACTCAGATGACAGTATAAATATTATGGTACGAATAAGAAACAAATAGACGGCACGTAAACAAGCCTGTATGATCAATAATCACTCATCCAAGAACATTTACATCATACTAAATAATAGAAAACAAACTAAAACCTCATGACATTTTTTAAATTATTTAAAGCTTTAAATACAATTGGAGATAGTCTACTACTGCCCATTATCTTCTTCAAAAAATGTCTCAGTACTTTACTAGATTTATTACCACTATTATTTAAAATGTTTTTTTTGTCATAAAAGTTTTTACGGTATTTTACATTGAGCTGCACAATTTTCGTATGATATTTAACGGGCGGTGGATTTTACTGTCTAGTATTCAAATTCGTATAGAAGTAACTGCCTTTACTAGGATTTGAACCAGGAACCTTCGTCTCCAAAAATCACTGTTAAACAGCTCACTCGCGGCGACGAATAGTAATTTTCAATAAAAAATATACCCATTTCTTATATCAAACATACAGTTTATTTTACTAGTCTGATTATAAATAATTTTATTTGTCTTAGTGTATATTGATTAATATTTTAGAGCACTGTAGCTGATAAACAACCGAAGGGAGAAATCTGTTTTATTAATTAATTTATTGATTTATTGAATTTATTGATTTATTAATTAATTTGTTAATTCCTCTAAAATATGCGTTCGTCTTTCGTAAACAGCATAATGAATATTCAAGTTTCAGCCAATTTCATCGAAATTGCAATATAGAATAATTATAGAAAATGATGTTCTGTTTTCGCAGCTGTCTCTCGAATATGTAACACTAATTTGTATTTCAATAGTTAAAGGAATTCTACATACGAATGTTCGTACTTCCACCAAGATTATAGACACAAACAGATTGAAGCATTATGGTTTTAGATGGCTGTGTATAGTTACTCTTATTAATATATATCGATTTATTTATAATTTTATAAAATTTATAAAAATTACCAATTTCATTACATTATTACCAGATTTGTAATAACAACAGCCAATTTTTTTTTTTTATTTTAACATTTTAAAGATATTTTTACTTTTTCTTGCCTTATTTGAATACAGTTGGCCTGTAGAGAGAGAAAATAATTATTGTTTCATGTAGATTTTTCCAAATCGAGTTTTTACTGGAAATACAAGTTTTCAGGCCCTTGAACCCAAAAACCATGTGTTCAGCTACTGGTCCTGTATGTGGGAGTGAACTCAATATCTCAAAAATGGAATATCGTACGAAAATGAAACTTGAAACTTAAGTAGCTCAAGGAGACCCGACACAAACATTTTCATCATATTCGGTCAACTGGAAGTTGTAGTTTATTTGCGCGATTTTATTTGTGGGATATTCAAGATTACAGCCTTAGTATGCACGTTACGACAAAAATGTAAATAATAAAAATTATAGAAATCAAAAACCAACAACTTTTATTTTAAACAAATCTACAGCCTTGTTTAGCGTCAATTAGTGATTTTCTTCTTTTTAAGACCTACATAGTTCTACAGATTTTCATTTTATATCGTTCACTTGCGATAAACGTAAGGTTATGTTTTCTTCATTTTACCTTGTTCACTAATGTTTAAACGTAGGTTAGGCCTACATTTTAATTTATTTTTTTAATGTTTTTTAGTTTATGTATAGTCGCAAAACAGCTTGGTCAGTAGCGACTACAGTGGGATATGGAACAATGCGTAGTGACTTTTTATAATTTCCAAACCCTAGCTGGTAATCGAACCCAGGACCTCCACGTAGTAGGCCAGCGCGCTACGAGGTTACGTTTTCAATTAGGTATTTATATGGGGAAAAGAACTTTTATCAGCCAAATGTATTTGTTATCGGATTAATTAAATCAACTATAAGAAAATAATATGAGATGTGTAAGTAGTTAAACGTAAAATTTTTGAGGATAAAACTTAATAACTTTATCTTATCTAAAACACCGGGAATAGTAAGCGTTGTAACATACCAATAAAAAATTTTAATGCACCAGTTTTAAGTTTAACTTGACTTGAAAATTATAAAAAAATGTAAAAATTAGTAGTTAGGCTACTTATTACAAACAACACAAAAGATTTTACTTGCTACTATAAACGAAATTAATATTACTTCATCAGAGAGAAACAGTGCGATAAATTATAATAACTTAGCATATCGGTAACACATAGAAAATACAATAATACAGTATAAATTGACTTGCATTACAAGAATTGAATGTAAAATTTGAAACTGAATACACCATTGTATGCAGTATTAAATTATACAGCGTATTTTGTCCTAACTGATGCAAATATCTCTTTCGGTTTCATTTATTTTGCATTTTAACATTATAAAGGGAAAGCAATAATAATAATTGTATACCACATTATAAATGATACAATAAAGAGGGTGCCATCCCCTCATAGACTAAATATTATACTGGTAAGTTATTACTGCTCACATTTTTTGTTACTTTTATGTTATTTTGTAACATTGTTATGATTTAATGAAACTTTGCTTAAATAACTTCGTTTATTTCCATATAATTATTTATTTTAGTTATTTATACACTAGAATTAAAAACTATATGTATTTTGATTTTAGGATTAATTATTACGATACATTCATATAATTTTTAAATAATAATTTATATCGTATCAATATTTCAATACATCGATTAAATACTTTGTAATACGTTAAGTGTAGTCGATAGTTTTTTAACTTTTATTTGCTATTGCAAATTACATCCTACCAACCACAAAATCTAAAGGAAGAAATTAATGACCGAGAAAAGTATTTTTTATTTATTTTACCGTATACATACATTTTATACATTTTAACCGTCATACATTATTTGATTTACCAAATCAGAAAACTTTGTTTTGATTTATTTCATCTAATATAAGAATTATTGAAATAAAACAAAAGTATAGCTGGGACAGATATTAAAACATAACTATATGATCAAACATATCTCGTTAATTTATAGGATAAGATTAAAAATGTAACTAAAATTAACAACTACGTATTAGTTAAAAAAATTAAAGTTAAAAAAATTAGTTAACAAAATAACAAAATTCTCTTCAGGAGTTTTTTGTTTAGGTCAACACACGACAAGCTGGTTTGAACCTCTAAAAGTTTTACTGAGTAAAAACGAGGAGTGAGGTGGTTTGGTATTGCCTTCTTCATCGAGTTGAAAGTATATGCTTATCAGCATGCCAGGCCTTTGGAAAAGGACCTGCTTTCCACTCTGAAATGACACTTTTACTTCATTTTCCACATGGTCCGCTGTATAGTGAAATCCATTACTTTCAAAGAATATACTGTAACTCTGACTAGTGTATTTTACACCTCTATCTCTTCTGTCTATAAACAGTTCAGTCACATAATTGGCTGACTATCTGGAAAGAAGCAGAACTATTTTTTGCAGCCTTGGAACCAGGAGAACGAGTGAACGTAATTTAACACTCCACCCGCCCATTGTTGTTGTTGTTTAGGTCAACAGCCGAAAGGCTGGTTTGAACCTCTAGAGGTTTTACTAAGTAAAACAAGGAGTGAGGTGGTTTACCATTGCCTTCCTCACCAAATGGAAAAGTACGCTTATCAGCATACTAGGCTCTCTGAAAAGCAGATATTTTCCACTCTGTAAATGACACCTTCACTTCATTCACCACAGGGTCTGGCTGTACAATGAAATTCATTACTTTCAGAGGAGATAACTCTGATTAGTGTCTTTTACACCTCTACCTCTTCTGTTCTTAAATGATTCAGTCATTTAATTGGCTGACCATGTGATAAGAAACAGAACTATTTATTTTAGCCCTGCAACGAACAGATTGAGTGTATGTACCCGCCCATTATGCGCAAAAAATTTTATTATAATTTTTTTTCTTATAGATAGTTAATTAAATAAAAGTTCTTGTTATATATATATTAATTATCCTGTTTTCCTGGGTTTGTTCTCTAATCTTATTAATTTTATTTTTCAACTCTTAAATTATCCACTAGGTTGTACCATTCCTTTTCACTTTTTTTACGCCATTTTTAATTATAAACTAGCCAAACTTTTGAATAGTTTTATACATACATTATATAAATATATTATATAAATAGTTTTTGAATAACGAATGGAAGTAAAAAACAAAAACACCCTGATCAGTAACTTATTTTTCTCTAACAAATTTTATGAACCAGAGTCATCAACAACAATGCCTCTGTTTTCGTTTTTAATGGTCATAAATTTGTATTTTAATACTAATGTTTAGTTAATAGTAAAGAAAATCAGTACCTTACTAATTAGTAATATTAATTATTTAACACAATGTATGTGAATATGGTTTTGCATTATTAATCGGATAATACGTAGGTACCTATTTGTGTGGAGCTTATAACATAAACTGACAGTTATTTTGATCTGGGTGAGAATAATTTAATCGAGACCAGATGGGAAGGACAAACTATTTACGGACATATTAGGGTTACACATAAAAAGTACGTTTAATAATACAGGGTGATTCACAAAGATATGCAGAACCTTTGGGAGCCCATTGTACATGTAAAAAAAATGAAAAATGTTTATATAAACATGGGTTCGGATATGCTTCGTTACCGAGTTACGACTAGCGAAAGATTTCGCCCGGATTTCAGCTCACCAGGTGAAATGAGGTCTTCCTGAAATTCTAGTAAGGTAGATTATGGGGCAAATTCAATCGTTTCTTATGGTTTTTGAACTGATAAATTGAATAAAACAGGTTCCAGAACTGTAAATTAAATAGTTTTTGAGAAAACCAGTGTCAAATGCAAAAAATGGAGTGAAAAAAACACATTTTTTCATCTTTGTTTTTCCGGTTAATTTTACTTTGTACTGTTATCAATAAAAATTCATTTAATCAAACATCTATTCGCTTTCTGTGTACTTTATTTACATTTGTTTGTTCAGAATAAAATTTTCTACATGTTTTATTCAAAAATTTTAACTTTTTCTTGGTGAAATAACAAAGTTATTCTTGCCCAAAGATGAAAAAATGTGTTTTCACTCCATTTTTTTGCATTTGACACTAATTTTCTTAAAAACTATTCAACTTACAGTTCGGGGACCTGTTTTATTCAATTTATCAGATCAAAAACCATAAGAAACGATTGAATTCACCCCTAAATCTGCCTTACCAGAATTTCAGGAAGACCTCATTTCACCTGGTGAGCTGAAATCCGGGCGAAACTTTTGCTAGCCGTAACTTGGAAACGAAGCATTTCCGGACCAATATTTTATATAAACTTTTTTCATTATTTTTACATGTACAATGGGCTCCCAAAGTTTCTGCATATCTTCGGGAATCACCCTGTATTATAAATAAACAAGATTTGTAATATTTAATTTTATCCCCGCAGATAAAATATGTATTTATTTAATCCGTTTGGATTACAACATTTTAGGAAAATCATATACAATAAAAGAAGAAATATAACAAAAAACTTGCTACCATTAAAAACAAAACGTATAAAATTTACATTCCATAAATAAATTAAGAATAATTAAAGTTTCGTGTGTATTTTAAACTTTTATTAATGTAAAACTTTATCTTAAAAATTAAGGATATAAATGAATTCGCAATTGTATACTTAATTTTATTAATTAATCACGTAATTTAAATAATATGAAATGAATTGTTATTTTAAAAATAATAATGAATAAAATATTTTATTTTTTATTTTGCTTATGAAGCAGGACTTGCAAGCTGGCGCCAACGCAATTTTAGTGCCTCAGGATGAAAGCCAACAAAAGACCAGCATTTCGAGAGCAGAACTGTTTTTATGGAACAAAATAAATTAATAATTAATTCTAGTCTGCCCCAGTTTTTGTTATGGAAAATTAATTAATATTGATAACACCACTATAAAAATTCTCATAATTTATTAGAATTATATTTTCAGTATAAGTTTTTCACAATTAAAAGTTTATAAAATAATTATGAGAGACAACTTTTTAATATAAAATATACTACTTTTTGTGAGAAAAACTACACTTTTTATCTATTTATAAATGTTTTCTTTAAAAAAAAGCTTAAAGCGATACAATTTTTTAAGGGCTCTGATTAATTATGCTAAGTGATTTTGATCACATTTATTTGAAACTTATACAACTAAAAATACAGTACATAATCACTTCCTAAGTTTTTATCAAGAAAGATAAGAATAAAACCGAACTTTCATGATAGTTTTGAAAAAAGTAAAATATTCATTGACAATATTACACTTTCAGTTTAAGCTGCCGTTTTACTCCCAATTTACTTGATTACAATTTCATCATCTTTTAGTCTCATTTTGTGATTTAGTTGTTGAACTAGAAAATTTAGATTAACATTTAGTTTGGTATAAAGTGTTGGATCATGCAATTCATTCACTGAACGTATGCTTAGATGGATTTGAGATGTATGAAGAGATACATGTGAAATTTAGTAAGGAATGTTTGTAATTGTTCCTAAGAATTTAAGCTTAAAATTTTTTAATTTTATTTTTTCTGCCAGGCCAAATAGTTGGATCCGTATAGGCCTACAGATTTTAGCATAGGCTATTACTGTTATTATTTTTTAATACTAATTATTCGTCTACAATGAAATCTGTTCAGTTTAAGAACAACAAGAAACCCCATGACCGAATGAGATAAGGTTGATGTGTATGACTCATGAATGACGAGTAATCTTGTACAAACTCAAGCCGACTATTCCTGAGAGAGTTTGATTAATTGAACCCAAACCATCAAAGTACATCGGTAACAACTGTTCAGTATCCAAATCGATATAAAAGTAACTACCTTTTCTGGAATTCGAACCAGAAATCTTTCTCTCCGAAAATCAGCGTTCAAACCACTGACTCGGAATAACAACTTTAACACTAGACCAACCCGGTAAATTTAGTACAATATTTTGTCATTTTTCTTTCAATTGTAAGGAAATAACATTTTAAGGCGAATTTTCAGTTCCAAATGTTTGAATTTTATTAGATTGTTCTACGTTAGTCATTTTCTTAGCTGTAGGTATAGGTACACTTCATCTACTTACGGAAAGTTTATTTTTTTAAATGATTCCCGGTTGTTTTTTTTTGTCACTTTATGTGTAAATAAATGTTGGTTATTTGGGCAATCACTGATATAATTCAATTACCAGTTAGGTCTGGAATTATTCATCACTCATTTCATCAATTACACCATTCACCCTCTGGATTAGCTTGCATGTGGGTAATAGCTGGACGAAATATTTGATTTTGAGCTATCCGATTTAATCAGCTGATAGAGAATCGCTATTCATTATCAAATTAAAACAATTAGGAAGGAGACTTTGTATGGAGACAAGCTGATAGCCATATTTTATAAGGTGACTTCTACGGAATTACATTTTTTCAAATCACTCCAAAATCTTTCCATGCCAAAAATACAACTAAATCATCAGACAGTTTGTTTCTAAATATTATTAATAAATAAATATTAATTTCAAGAAATCCATTTTTTAAAACTTTTTCGGTAAAATTACGTTACCTTTCTAATTTAAAAAAATAAAGCCAGAATTTTAGCAAATTCATAACGGATAAAACAGTATAAAAATTTTCCATACCTTTCTAGGAAGAATCTTATTCAAAATAATTGGTTCAATTGTTCAATATGATAACGATCGAGCAACCTAAATAGTTAAATTTATAATTTAGAAAAAACTACTTTCACCAACGTTAAGTTATTACAAAATCTAGGAATTCATTTATTGAATCGAAATATATTTGTAAATTAAAAATTTTGTTCATATGTGTTAAGGGAAGGTGTAAGGTAATTAAAGGTTTATTACGTGTTAGGAAAACAAGAGGTAAAATTTTTATTGAAGAATTCATTGCAGTTAAAAAAATCACGTAAAAATCACCTGTAAATCTCCTGGAAGAAGGAAACAAGACTTAAAAGTACAAATCAGAATGGATAGCTAAGTTAAAATATAGTTGCAACTTCACTTAACCAACTAAGCAATGTTACTTCGATATAATTAATCATGCATTATTTATCAAAAGAAGATTATACTAAACAGTAACCATAAAATGTAATTCACAGGGTGAACCTTTTTCAATTTACTAGTCAATGACAGCCTCCTCCATTTTGTACACTGCAGTATTTTTCACCTTAACTTTTAACATTGTAAAGTATACTCTTTGAACTTGCACTGCAAGTAGCTTATTTGTAAAAAACATTTCATAAGTATTTTATTTCTATTCTAATATCCTAAGTTCATTTAGGCTTTTGTGAAATCTTCATATAAAACAAATTTTGGAAAATTAATAATCTTTTTAAATTGTATTTAAAGTTGTATAATTAATTGTATAAAAGCTTTAATTAGTACTGACTACTAATGGTTACGGTACAGAATCGGTGGTTTCATACAATAACAATGCCGGATCATAGTCGGCTATCGAACCGGGACCTTCCGTTTCGCAGTGTGTATCGTAGTATAGCCCTCTAACCACTGGGCGATGGAAGCGGCCCAAAATATTTATTTTATTTCAGATACATTTTATTGCAGCTGAGCACTTCTTTGAAACTCCCTTTTTACTGTTAATATATGTGGTACATTGACACCTACGTTGTATTATATTCTATCCACAAAATAATCAATACACAGCGTTACTACAGGAGCACACATGCATATGATGTGCTACCTACGAAGCCAAACACAATACAGTAAGGTAATCTTAGGGGAGACTACACACCCGTGTTGACTTAACTGAAGACATAGCTGGAAGGACAATACAATTTGTAATTTTCGAATAAAATTTTTTTCTTTTAAAATCTAACAAATAATTTTAACCCCGTAAAATTTATTGGCGCTTCTAATATTATATTAATATGCAATAATCTTTACTTATAATTATACTGTATTTAAGGTGAAAAACTGAAAATTCAGTTTATCCTTTACTAGGTAATTCAAAATGGGTCTGTTCACATCAACTTCAGATCGATAAGCTTATATAGTGTAATACACTAAAATCGACTGAAATTTAAATTAATAAAATTAAGTTGTATTTTAAACAGCTCAAAGTATTGTTTTTACAAAAATAGTATACAAAATTTACTATTTCTGGTTGATTATTTTAAAGATTTTCATTTTAACGCGCCCTGCATACGTCTTCATATATTGCTTTTCCTCTCTGTAGAGCCATTTAGTAGATTTATCCTATTTTTATTTCTGAAAAAATGTTGAAGACCGTTTAGAGATGTGTACTTGTAATTTACAAAACATTTTAATGAATTTTACCGAAAACCCCGGAACTGGTTATTGTCCGCTGATTCGAAAATCTACGGACAACTAACAAAATTAAATTCCACTCATTACAAAACTGTTAGATAGTATCACGGGAGCATTTTCTTTTTAATCAAATATGTATTATTTTCAAATTTAAATTTTATATTTTTAAATTACCACGGATTTTATATGTTTTAAATATGCTAAATTGGAAACAACGCATTTCATAATTTATTAATTATAGGAATGAAATGTTAGTAAATTATTCTCGATTTTTGGTATGATTGGTGAACAAGTATAGATATGTATTTATCAGGTTGTGGTCAAACGGTAAGGTTATTTAAAAAAATAATTTTTGGTAGTTTTATGAATAGGCTTACTAATATTATTATTTAACGGAGATGTAGTATCTGCTAGTTGGTTATATTGTAACGAACAACTCCCAATTTATTTTTCATTTTAAATTTTAACATAACATTTTCTAACTATATTTTTTGCTTTTCACAAATAATAATGGATCTCAGTAATGAGTTTCAACTATTCTTAATTTGATCATGATTTTAATATTAGATAATATTTTAATATTAGTTACTTCCATCGTGTTCATTCTATATTTTTTGTAATAACACGGAAGACGGTAACAAATCTGAAAGATTTATTTTATACTAGGCCTATATATTTTTAAGTTAGTAAACCTTGAAAAATGTGGACTGGTTTAAATGTATCTAGTAGATCCATGAACAATTTGCATCCTTAGTAGTATTATCCTTTCGACAGTCAGATAAAAAAATAAAGCTAAATTATCTACTAACTTACTTTTAATAACTCCTACAATTCAAAATCTTACTACTATTTTATCAGAAGAATATTTCGTTATTTTAGAAAAAAAAACATTTGCATCATTCTATCGGCACTGAGAGGGTTTTAATAGGTCATTACAGTCAAACCCAACTTGACAGGAATACACGGGCGGTCCTATTTTTGTATACGCAAAATTCCGGAAATGACATAATTTTTGAGTTTAAAATAAGTGAAAATCAATTTACAGTATTTTTTACGACTGGTCATTAGTATATATAAACAAAAATACAGTAATTTCAATAGAATAAAATTTAATACTGTACAGTAATTAATATTTTCGTTAGCCTATCTAATTTCAATATTATTAAGTCTTTAAAAAAATTTGAGGTTTCTGATGTAGCTGTTGTCTTGCGGCAATATCACGTCATCATTTTATTTGAAGTATTCTCGTACGGTTGAGAGTATTGGGGTTGAAATTCCTGGAAATACATAGTGAGCTTTCTACGGTGTAAAGTAGACATTTTCGTCAACAGATAAACGACAGTTCAACGTACGCATTTGTAAACGAATTCCCAGAATTGTAAACCTTATATTCGTTCTACTTTATTTTACCCTGTTCTGACCTGTTCTTACATTTCACTACGTATTTTACTACACTCTAGTATCATATACACAGTATTGAGATTACGTAGGCCCTAATCCCCAAATAAAATATGAAATTTTTTTGAATCCGTATCGGTTAAGCTGATTACGTTTGAGCAAGGTTCGGATAAGCAAGGTTTTACTGTATTACGGAATATTAATTTTGTTTTACGCCCAACATGTACCTATTATATTTTAAACACGCAGGTTTATAAATTGCACGAGACTATAGTTAGATTTACATCAGTGATAGAAATCGTATTTGTGAATATTTTTTATAATAAAATATAATGAATATAATTATCATACGTTTAAGTAATTTTTTAATGTAATAAAACTCCAACTCAAAATATTCTGATATTATATAAGTAATGTTAACACAAAAAAAGTAATAAAATAATGTTAGTGGGTGTAAATATAACTTAAAATTGATCGCCTGAATTAAAATTAGTGTAATGACAAATGTATTTCTTACTTATAGCTGGATCAATATCAATAATTAATTCATTAAAAGTTATTTTCAGGTTTCTTTTATTTATCTAAAGTATAATCAAATAAAATGACATAATAAAAAGCAATGGAAGTCTTATTCAATGTAGAGGACACGAGTTTTATTTCTTTTTTATCGGAAAATATTTTATAGCGGGAACTATAAAACTATACAATAGTTTATTTACAAAGAAAAGAAAAAATACATTGCGATATGAATGAAAATATTATATCAATGAATTAAAGTTTTAAAACCAATTATATTTTTTATATAGCTACGGAAATATTTGAATAACATCACTGAAAATTTAAAACTTACCATAATTTATTTGTAAAACTCAAATTATATGATCATAGTCGTGTATTTCAACTCTCCGTAAAAAATTAATTTTAAAAATTAATTTAAAATAAAAAATATTTTTTGAATAAATTCATCTAATTATATGTTTATTAATTGAAAATTTTCAATACATTAAAGTACGTATAGCATATAATTCAGCGGTTTTACAATTAAAAAATTAAAATACATGTATAAAATAAATTTTCAGTATATATTGTAAAGGGAAAAATATAAGAAATATAGGGAATATTTTAATAGTTATTCATTTTATAACTAAAACATTATTAATGAGAAATTCATGTAGGTATGTATGTAGGCATGTAGTTAAGTAAATTCCTTTTTAAAGGGAAAGAATTTTACTCACCCTAACAGATCGGTGACGGGGTTAGACCAGGTTCCAGGTCACAACTAGACTCTGAACGGGAACGGGTGGTGTGCGCCCACTACCCCTTCCCAGCTACCCCACCAACCCTTCACAGACAGTTCTCCCAAACACAAACCAAACTATCGTACAAAGTATCGTACCCTGTGTATCCCTTCGAACCCCTTTAAAACAACCTCCTTCCATTTCTGCTTTACATAAACGATCATCTAGTGAATATGCGAAGGCATCTTTCTTATAACCTTTCAATACCGAACTTAAAACCACTTCCGTCCTCTCCACCTGTCTTCTACCGCAAACTGACCGATCTTATAAACATATTATAAGCGATAATAAATAAATTTTATATAGCGCACTTAAAATTCTCTCTTTAATATTATATTTATCACACGTTTTAAAATTGAAAATTGATTTTGTGGTGCTATTAACTTTATATCATCATATTTTAACATAATAATTTTTCTATTATTACATTATAATTAATATTGAATTCTTCTAGTAGAATAGTGATAACACACTATAGACTAAACTTTCGTTACTGAAATTTAATTTAAACCGGGTGTTAAATATTACGTTCAGAGAGAGAGGTTTATCCATAATAAAGTTGTTAGTGATATAAAATAAAATTTCTGGTTAGTGCATTTCACTTTAAATGTGGAGATGTCAACCATGTATGAACCGAATTTACACAAATTAGATCTTCCATTCCAGCACATTTAAAAATAAATATCATCCAAATTGACAGATACATTTTCGTGTAATTACTTCGCAGTCATTGTAAATTAAATTGCTTGCCACGAACAAGAGAATACAAGCTTACGAGTAGATTTGGGAAGAACTGCATAGTGACAATGAAGAATCTTGCGGCCAAAAAGGGTATAAATTTGGAAATCCAAATCAGACTTGTGAGATACTTTGTGTCACTATTCTCTTGTATGAAATGAAACCATGGAAAGTCAGTAAAACGAGATATAGAGAAACTGCAGGCTTCTAAGTTTTTGCTATATTGCCGTTTGTTCAAGATGATAATATGTACAGAGAAAAAACCTATAACGTGATGATTAGAAAACGGATCAAGACTATAAAAACTAAGCAACAGCAATATCTTCGTCATGTTATGCGAGGAAAAGATATGCTAGCTCAAATAGATCATAAAATTTAAAATATCGGAGAAAATAAATCTGGAAAGATGATCTGCATCTTATCTAAAGGACTTAAGAGACAGGTACCGCCGTTATAGTATAGGCCTACCTTTATCTTTTATGCAGCAGTGTCCAATGTTGAAATTGTCATTACAGTAGCCAACCTGCGTTATTAGAAAGAACCCAAACACGAAGGAGAAGACCTTTCGTCTGCCAACAGAACTTTTATTATTTATCAGTTAAAAAGAAAAAAAACTGAAAGAAAATGAGTAATAACCCGCAAAAAAGTTAGTTTAAGTGTGTAAGTGTCAATTATTAAAATAAACGATGTTTCTCAAATCATAGCTTACCTATGAGATAATTGTTTATTTTATTTGTTAACGTAGCGTTTGTAATTCTGTTTATAAATTCCACAGATGAGCCACAAAATGACAAATTTGTAGCAAAACGAATGTTTTAGCACGTGACAAAGTTATCACTCAGACAAATATCCTCGTACTGTACCAAATATTAGTATTAGTACATAGTGTCATTGGAAAAAACTAAAGATAGTACGCTGTGTGACGAGAGTGGAGTTGACGCCATCTGTTTCCCCCACCATTGACAACTAAAAGGACATGCTGAGAACGTACTCTGAATTCGGTTCAGGTCGAAAGTCTTATTAAGTAAAGAGAAAAGTCCATAAAATTTTATTAGTTCAATTTGTACGACTAAGGAAGGTTATTTTAGTCAGTATAGTAATAGAAATTCACTCCGTCAGCATGAATAGAATGGATACTAGGCTACCTTATATAATAGTTTTAAATACAAGACTTGAAATACCAACTTTTCCAAAGTATTGTAATCTAAATAAGATGAAAATATTTTAAACTGCCTCTGTGGAGTAGTGGTTAACATGCTGTTAGCTATCTTCCACGTTAGTCAGCGGTAGAGATGAAATTCCCAGATACTTCACATCTCCTGATTGTGGTAGCGCAGAGTTATTCACAGTGATTCCCTAGTGAAATTTTCTTTTTATGTTATTCTTTTTCCTAATTTTCATACGTAATTATTGCTCTTTGTTCCATAGATCGTAGATTCTACTATATAACACAAAAAAAATCAAGTAACAAGCCGATTTTTTAATAGTCAAAAACATTTCTGTACTAGCTTTTTAACTAATCATATAATTCTAACCTTACAATTATTGTAAATTCCAGTGTACGAGCATTTTAACTAAAACTAACAACATTTAGTGAGTATTTATCTGCGATTCACGATTTATTTGTGACTTAAAATGTTTTAAACAGCCTTCGTAGTAAATTTATTAGTTTATTTTAAAAGAACAGACAAGTAATTTACAGAAAAAAATTCTACAGGATGTAAATTTTTTTTGTGAATCGTTAATAAGTTTTTTGTCTTTAATTTTTATTACGGTATTGTATGTTGAGCTTCACAACTTTCGTATGTTATATTATTTAAAGGGCGGTAAGGAATTTTACTTTAAGGAGAAGAGGTACCCAGAGGTATATTCTCCGTTTATAACTACAGATATTGTCTGTTATTCAGACCAAGAGGTCTCTTCTCCGTTTTCGCTTTAGACGTCACAAAGTTGGGAAGTTTCCTTTATCTAGATCACAGGCTAATTGATTTGGATAGTCATCTAGTAGTTGGTGAAATTTACTATAGAAGAACGCAGTTAGATCCTTTATTGTCGGAATTTTGCATTCGTTTGCAATCAGAGGGTTTTATTGTTTACATAAAAGGAAACGCCAAAAGCAAGTTTTAAACATTTTGATTGAAAGACCTGGATTAACTTATTTTTCATAATGGACACCATAAGCCCAGATTGTTCTCAAAAGAGTTTTGTGTATAATTTTGGAACGAAGGTTCAAATTTGATCGAGGGTATATTGAGCTCCAGAGTAGCTTCTGGCGGCAGTTATCGTTAAAATTTTAGCTGGAATTTTTTAATTTGAACGTAATTTAACAAAGTTTTTTGAATAGACATCTACAAACGTTTTCCGCGGATGTTATTCGTGGATAGTATTTCCGGCCCATTAAGTTGAAATTCCTATAAATACTCTATTCTTTTGCATGCTCAGTTACCCTAACTAAACATTTTGTTTACAGTGCAATATAGTCTATGCAGTTAAACGAGTAGTGGTAAAGTTAAAATGTAATATTACACAGTTATGCTTTTTTATTGTCTAAAATATCTCCATTTATTTTTATGTCTTACACTTTTATAATGTTTGTCTTAGAGTTATGGTTCTGCATTCCAAAAAGTTAGTCTCTTTATGTACAGTGTTATAAAATTTTATACTTTTATCGCCATATTTAATTTATGACTGTTGCTCAAATTATTGTTATTTCTGTTGTATTGTAGTTCAATTCATTTTTAAAAGCAAGATGTTTTAATTGTTTTAATCATTCCATAATAATTTAATAAATTATCAGAAATTATGTGACAGAACGGGTTATTTTGTCTTTTATATTTTATGGAGCCTGATTTAGTTAAAAAAATCATCGAATTTGTTTCATTACTGATTCCTTCCTATGAATTTCTTGACTAAGCCCCTATTTTTTAAACATAATATTGTAATATTAGGCTAAAAATGGTTAAAGTGAGAGAATTAGGTGAGATGTAGGTATTGAATCAAAAGAGTGTATTGTTATACGACTAGCTTCCTGTAAAGAGGTGGAGTGCTGGTGTATCCCTCTTGGAATGGGTAATCTCCTCTTATTATCATTTCTTGATTAAGTTTTATGAAATTTCTAATCTTGTTTATCTTTGTATTTGTGTATACTTTTTTATAATATAATTAAAAAATTTATAAAATTCCTTTATTTTGTTCTTTCACGTAACATCTATGCCTACCTTTTAATTATTTCTTCCAAAAATCGAAAGAAAGCTTTTTTATGTCTACTATTTGTTTACTACCTTCTTTGTATGTCCTTCTAGAAACCCAATAAGGTAATATAAGAGTTACTCCTTACGTCGGTCAGTCAGCTGAATTCAGTCAGTTCAAGTTGTCATCGGAGTGTGCTAACAGTGTGAATACATTGAATACATTGTACGTTTAGAACAAAACTGAGTGAGTGTACACCTTGTATTTGATTGTAGGTATGAAGTAATTGTGAATTGTAAAGTACTGCTATTGTTAATAAGGTCAGTTTAAGTTTGACATTTAAATTGAAAATATATGTGACAATGCCTAGAAATAATGTGTATTCGAGAATTCTCGATAACAACCGAGATTGAAAGGGTTTTAATTTACATAATAATAGTTAGTATTAGTAAATAATAAATAGGGTTTCTAAGAATAGAAATATAACGCACAAATATTTATGTATATTAAAAGTCAGCTTATTTTTGTACGGCTATCTAAAGGAGTCGGGTATCTATTTAGATTATTGGCTCTTTTTATAACCATTCTATTCAGTTATAATGAATTATTTACGTTTGTAAAAACTTGTATTGTTGTTATTATTAAATCGAAAATATATGTCCTTCTCGTGACTTCCATAGTTACATTTATATAAGGCACACACTGTTTTGAAGTTGTCTTAGTCTCTGATCTGTGTTCAACGAGTGTATACCGCGTCGTGCTTAACAGTTACGTTTGAAGAAAGTCAACGTGGGCTGCGTATTATCTAACGCTTAAGTGATATCGTTTTTAAGTAGGATATAGTTTATTTGCCCATAACAGACAGGTGGAGTGTCAAATTATTTACACTCAATCTGTTCGTTGCAGGGCTAAAATAAATAGTTCTGTTTCTTAACACATGGTCAGTCAATTAAATGACTGAATCATTTAAGAACAGAAGAGGTAGAGGTGTAAAAGACACTAATCAATCAGAGTTATCTTCTCTGAAAGTAATGAATTTCATTGTACAGCCAGACCCTGTGGTGAATGAAGTGAAGGTGTCATTTACAGAGTGGAAAATATGTGCTTTTCAGAGGGCCCGGCATGCTGATAAGCGTACTTTTCCACTCAGTGAGGAAGGCAATGGTAAACCACCTCACTCCTCGTTTTACTTAGTAAAACCTCTACAGGTTCAAACCAGCCTTTCGGCTGTTGACCTAAACAACAGTTTATTTAATGTGATCAATATTGTAATAAGTTAGTTATTTATTTTAAGTAAATTGTAGTAATATTGTAATTCATTCATATATTTATGTGTAATCATTCATTTTGTAGTTCATAGTTTGTAATAAATACTTGTAATTTTTTAATGGTAGTGTGTTGATTGTATTTTTACTCAGATCCCGAAACGAACCTTAAAGATATGTGCACAATATTGTTATAAATTTAAGGAATTCTGGTAATTATTTATTATGTCCAGATTCCGAACGTACCTAGCCTTATGTGTTACAATATTTTATTATAGTAGGTTATCTCTTCTTCGTTTACCACTCTTACCTTACCACTTCGTTTATCCAGCCGATCGGACTAAATTTAAACAAGTAGCATTTTACGAATGAAATTATTAGTTTGATTAGGAACCTACACAATTTAACCATAATATTTTAATTTGTATTTAGGAAACTCTGAAGATTTTTTTATAAAATTTCATGAAGTTCTTAAATTATGATAATTATATTATCATAAGTAATTATGATAATTAACATAATTAATTTGATTGAATTTTGATAATCATGTTCTTATTATGATAATATAATTAATTATATTATCATATTATGATATTCATGAATAATATTGGATATTCAACACAGCGTCGGTCAGTCAAAATGACACCAATGCTATTATATACTATTCCCCAATACTACACACCATTATACACCAATATCATACTACAATAATGTGACAATATCGAAGAAGGGTATGGTTCGCGAAATTTCTAGTACTTCATTCATAAAATGGTAAAGAGTAGATAATAGAGTGAAAAAGTACCAATAGGGTTAGCTATAAAAGGGATACCTATTCATAAAGGTTATTTAAAAGGACTGCGCTATTGTGTATGATAAGGTAGGGTCTTTGTTGTACAACTATTTATGAAAGAGTCGGTTGATTACCTTTAACACCTTTTTATTCAATTATAACCTGTTTACATTTAAAAAGACTTATCCAGAAAGGACTTTTGTATCGAATTTAGGTGTCTGTCGAGAGGATTCTTTGATACGCCCATATAAATAGAGCCTCGAGTGTGGTCAGTGAATTAGTAACTGTTTGATCTTTGACGAGTGTTTGTTGAGTGGCCATCGGTGCGTAGTACAGGTTATGTATCCGAGCATTGTAGTGGTTAACTATTGTTATATTATCTTGTGTATGTGCATTATATTCAGTTTTTGTGTATGTGCAGTGTGTATAATTATTTGTAAGTAGTATTAAGAAAATTATTGAGTTATTTATTTTATTACTTCATTATAATTAGTTTGTTATTTATATTGTAAATCTTTTAGTTGTAATAAATACTTGTAATTATAAACTTTAGTGTATTAATGTTTAATTACCTAGATCCCTAAACGGACCTTAGTGATAAGTGTCACAATTTTATACTATTCTGGAAGAAAGTGGTTAAGTAATTTACAAGAAAAACGACGAAACAAACAGGCTCGAACTTCACTGATGAATATTATTGAAACTGTAATTTCTTCGCGGATGGAATTTGTTTTATGTAGCAGACGCATTTAATTATGGGTTGGGGTAAAACTCTTTTTTAAATGAATTTTCCTGAATATTGCAATTGCTTGTAAAGTAGCAGAATCCAAAAAATTTCAGCACATATTTTCTCTTCACTTTTAGTCAATAATAATAGATTCAAATATAACCGTATTTACTATTTACTCCTCAGCAAAGATTTTTTATAAATTTTTTTAAAGTTATTTATTTAAGGTCGCATCAACAATGCAGTCATTAGCGACACGTTATTACAATAAAATTAAAACAGTATCCAATAAACTGCTGATATAAATATAATTACAAAAAGCAATCAACAAAAATAACAATAATGAATTAATTACTTATAAAAATTACAAACATTAAATAATAACAATGACTGATTGGCAAAATTCAATCGGTGACAGAAAATTACTGTCACACACATACAAACACCACTCATTTACATGTACACAGAACTATTTACATATTTTTACTTAAACATCATAAAAGTTATGTACAGTTATACAAATTTAGGATCTTCATTACTTGCACCACACTTTCAATCTTGTCTTCACGGCAGAACAGATTACTCAGAGACACATCTTGAAGCTGAAATTTCCTTTTCTGAACTTCTGTGAAAAGACAATCACATAAAATGTGTTTCACCGTCAATTGGTGCTCATGGCAGAAATGACAGATCGGTGGGATTGCAGGGCTTGAAAATATGTAACTGTGCGTAAATTGAGTATGGCCTATACGTAATCGTGAAATAACTACCTGATCTCGTCGACTCTCCAATTCTATGGGTTTCTCAAAGATGTCTTTTCTAATTTCGTGTAACTTGGATAATTTTGAAGTCCATTCATTGTTCCATTTTTCTTTCATACGTTTTAAACAAAAAGTAGTTACGTCTGCCAGAGTAAGAGCATGGTCTTGTAGATGTTCTGAAGCAGCTCTTTTAGCAGCGACATCAGCCTTTTCATTGCCGTATATTCCGACGTGAGATGGGACCCAAAAAAATGTAATATTGTTTCGATATTTTTCGTTAATGAAGACTAAATTTGTGATTTTGCAGATTTGAGATTTTTTATTATCGTTTATAAATAATTCTTTTAGCTTCTTTTACTAAAAATGCTCAATTTCCTTTTTAATTTTTATTTCTTCTTACTGTAGCTGCTCCTACTCCTTTTTCGTCTTTTGTTCATTCTTCGACTTTAGTTATTCAGGAGTTTATTTAATCATTCAATTTAATTATCTGATATTTATTGTGATACTTTTTATTTAATTACCATATTTAATTTGACTTATGTGGATATATTCGGAAATGAAAAGACTAAAACAATTTTTACTATGAATTTCAAAACAAATTTGCAACTACAAAGATTGTTCAAAAAAATATTATAATTAAATTGGACGAACGAAACGCACTTAACTATTAACCAACAAATAAAGCATGAATGATACGTAATTCCGACCTTGTAGCTAAAAAACTCTAGCGGGCAGTGCTACAAACGAGGCTTCTAGAAGTGAAAATTTACTGGAATATTTAGATATGTTCACATAATTTTTATATAAATTAAGATACATTTTAGCAGAAATCTTTTTTGAATTAATTTGTGAATGCCCGGGTATATTCGCTAAATGAAAAACATGTGGGAAAGATTTGTCATCAATAATCCGCGATGGGTTAAATAAATATTTTTTTACTGTAGTACAATATCGGAAATTTAACAAAAAGATATTTCAGGTTACGCGCTATCTCAATTTTTTAGGAAATAGTTAATACGTGTTGCAGCAGGTACTTAGTATTGAAATCTGTTGAACAACAATCATCCCTACTGTACGTGTTCCTTTCTTGTTTAACTGTAGAAGTATATTATGAGGTCTCCGTGTAATATGTTATTCATTATGTATTAAGGTGATTGTTCTGAGTATTTTCGATTAGAACTTTTGCATTATTTTAATGTTGCAATTCGGAGCCCCAATTGAGGCTCCAAATTTGTTTAAAAATTTATTTGTAAATTAAAAATGTGTTGATAAGACTGAATGTCGAATGTTTACCAAGTATCTAACAAAACTGTTTCAGTTTTGTGTTAATCTGTTTCCTTTTATTCTGTACATTTGTTGTCCAGTTCAGTCGTTTGTCAAATTGTATACCAAGATATCTAGTGGATTCTGCTTTAAGTATCTGTGTGCATTTGTGTAAACTATTTTAACACAATTTTTAAAGAATCAGCTAATTTTAATCAAAATAGTTATTAATTTTTATTTCTAATTAGGCTGCTCGTAGTTATTTTAATATACGCAATAATTTAGTTGATTTTAACGTGTGTTTAAATTTAACTGAAAGAGTATTTTTCTTTTGTTTTATAAATTTATACTTGGAAGCTAAAAGTCATAAATCCTGAACATTCAATGTAATAATAATAATATTAAACCCAGTGCTTTTATTAAAAGGATATGATCTGGCTACGAATAAATTAGGTCAAGCATAAATCAATATTGTTACCTGCACAATATATAATAATGAACTAATGTCAGTGAGTGTAATTGGATGTATTTAATTATGTAACAGTTAAGTAGACAAGTAATAAAGCCCAGAAACAGGTACGCAAATGGTAAGCTAAATTAAGTTGATACAGGAAATTGAGTAAAGACTAACAACAAACTATTAACTTAACTAAAAACAGGTCACGAAAATGAACTGAACAACATGCAACACGTTACTTAATTTCAGTTAAGTAACTTAAATCTTAAAGCATAGTTGAAAATTGAAATTATTAAAGTATCAAGCAGTCCTGATATAGCCGATTTTCATAATCTTCTATGGTTTGATAATTTTTTTTCTTTTCCACTATAGTTTAAAAACATTTCTTAATTAAACATTTAGTATCTGTTTTTACAATTATTTCTTAATATGAATTACTGGCTGGAGCTTTCAGTAGTTATTACAGTTCTACAATCCAAGAAGATCCCATTCGCCAGAGGCATTTTATACGTCTGCGTTAAGTATCCAGTGTCGCCCTAGAGTAAGTTGTGTATGAAAGGGTTGTCATACCAACAAATTTTTCGTGCATCGTCTAGTATAGTTGTTTCGCGACATTATTTACTTGTGGAATTTTTAAGCCTTTGTGCAACATTAAGTTTTTGAATTTTTGAAACTACAATCTAAACAACAATATTAAACAAATTTATTTACAACTGCAACAAAGTATATAAATGAAAATTTTATTTCTTATTCATAATAAACAATAGAAATTCGTTATACAAAAGTTTTATTTTAATGGCTTTATTATACTTTTTACCTGTTTATTGTTTAACAATAACAAAAGAGTTGAAAGTGACAATGGTACAAATAACAAAATGAATGACACATAGAAACATTCTAAATTATCGTTATAGAGCTTCTACTTTTTCCTATTTAACCTAGCATTAAGGTTTCTATTTATATTTTTAATTATCTGATTTTTTAAGGACGCAAAAAATCTGTTGTAAGCACTTCTTAGCTTTCATGTAGATTTGTCGAATAAATTTACTGAGATAATCGTCCTGGTTAGTTCGTTTTCATAACTTGCTAAATATTCTGTTGAAAAGTTGATAGTATTATTATTAAATATTGTCAAATATGTAAGGAATTTATATGTCATTGTGAATAGACTCATTTCGTACGTATCAGCGAGAGTTTTTTGTTAGAATTCAAAGTGCTCTGGATTGATAGAACTGTAATCGAGCTATCTTACTTGGCTTAGCAGATTAATATATGCGGTCACTATTTATATGTCCAGTTAAGTATTACAAATCTTGAAGTAAGTAACGATTTTAATTTGTATAGTAGGCCTTAACTTGAAACTCTACTTAAAGCCTGACATGTCAAGAAAAACGCTGAAGTTCAATGTTTTCTCCCTGAAGCAGCTAAATTTAGCTAAATCTGATTACTTCCTGATTCTTGGAGGCGTCTCTCAAGGATCAATTTTAAGTCCAATCTTTTATAACATATATACCCATGACTTCCCCCACCTCACCTGACACTATTACTTGCACATAATTATGCAGACGACACTGCTATTTTGTCTGAATCGCACCACCCTGTTAGAGCGTCAGAACTGGTACAAACACATTTAGATGCTATCAAATAGTGGCTCCAGATGTGAAAGATTAAACTGAACATTTCCAAATCAGAACACGTAACTTTCACACTTCGGCCTGTTGTTTGCCCAAATTTATGCATAGATGATACTAGGGTTACAGTTGCAGACAAAGTTAAGTACCTTGGTTTAATACTTGACAGACGTCTCACGTGAAAACCGCACGTTGCACATGTCAAAGCAATTTCAGACTCACGGTTTCGTATGGCGTCTTAGGCCGCAAGTTCTCGCTACCTCTACACTTAAAAGCCATCCTTTATAAATCACTAGTACAGCCAATTTGGCTATATGGTGGACCAATTTTTGGGGCCTGTCACAATACAACACTGAATATTCTTCAAAGACACCAGTCAAAAGCACTTAGAGCAATAACAAACGCACCTTTTTACGTAACCAATCATGCTCTTCACGAAGACCTGAAAATACCAACGGTTCAAGACATTGTAAACGCAACATAAAACTCAATACACACAAAGGCAATTGACCAGATAAATCCAAATGTCCAATCTCTTTCAACTAACGACCTCCCTGTCAACAGACGACTGAAACGAAGGTGGAATAGGGATCTTCTCCGACCACCATAAAAACCATATCAATTTAACATATCATGGCTGTTTCATTTCATAACAAAAATAAAATCATTTAATAAAAAACATCATTTTCATAGTTTATGAATCATAATCATTTAAAATATTGGCACCACATTCATTGTAAATTTTCACGTCGAAATCGGTCACTGGATCGATTCACATTCACGTCACATTCCCGCCATTCCTCATTCATTTCATCTTATTTACTAGTTGTGCTTTAAAAATGTGTACAGTTGTAAATAAAAATAAATTTTTTTTTTTTTTTTTTTTTTAACGTTAATTTTATTTAGAAACTATACAGTACAGTATAACCATCCAAAAGCTTAACTAAATTTTGAAAAAAAAACAAATGACTTGATGAATAAACAGAAATATTTTTTTAAAGAATACATCCCAGTGGATAATTCAAAAGTATAGTGGATTTCAAAAAAATAAGTTAATAAAAATATAGAACAATTATATCAATAGATCTCTACTCCATTTTATTCGTAGGCGTCGGTGTGGTAAGTTTCGTCTTGACATTTGCTGTATTAGGGGATTGATGTGATCTGTTAATTTTCTGTTAAATTTGGAATATTTTATTTTAGCAGTTTCTGTTACAAAAGGGATTTTCAAATCGGAATGCAATGTTAAATTTGTTACGTAATATGGGGCGTTCGTTATCATCCGAAGTATTTTTGACTGATGAGTTTGAATTTTTTGAATGTGAGTTTTCTTTGCGGTCCCAAAAATTTCAATACCGTAATTCCATATCGGTCGTAAATAGGCTTTGTATGTTAATAGTTTAAATTTTAATGATAGAGTTGATTTTCTGTTGATGAATTTTGAAAGTAATTTTGTACGGTTATTTAGTTGCAAACGTTTTGTTTTGATATGATATCCCCAAGTCAGTCTACGGTCTAAATGGAGGCCCAGATATCGAACTTTATTTTCTTGCGGTATCTCATTGTTATCCAGGTAAACAGTTGGACAAGTTCTTCTTCTTAAAGTAAAAGTCACTTGCACAGATTTCAGCGGGTTAACTTTCATTCTCCAGTTTTTGAGCCATGTAGATACCTCATACAAGTGATTTTGGATGTTCATCGAAGTTTCTTCTGGAGATTCACTGCTGCATAACAGAACGGTATCATCTGCGTACGCTGCTACTGTCGTGAAGTCATTTTCCGGGAAGTCAGACGTAAATATGGAGTACAAAGCAGGAGATAATATGGACCCTTGAGGAACTCCTGCTTCGATATGCCAGATATTAGAATATTCCAAACCTTGGCGCACAACAAAATATCTATCCTCTAAAAATGATCTCAGAATTCCATAATATGTATCAGAAAAAATAGATTTTAATTTATACAAAAGCCCGGGATGCCAAACCTTATCGAACGCCGAACTAATATCCAGAAATACAGCCGATGTGTATAACTTTTGTTCTAACCCTACAGAAATTAAATCAACCACTCTGTGCAGCTGATGAGTTGTTGAATGCTGCCTTCTGAATCCAAACTGATAATTTGGAGTTGTAGCTTCAATTATCGGCGAAAGTCGATCTAACAAAATTCGTTCAAAAAGTTTAGACACGACTGAAAGAAGGCTAATGGGCCGGTAAGAGCTTACACAGTGAGATGGTTTTTCCGGCTTCTGAAATAAAACAATAGTTGACAATTTCCATTGTAAAGGAAAATGCGCAGTTCTGAGAATAGCATTAAATATGTTTCGTATAAAAATTATCCCTCCTTCTGGTAACTCCTTTAATATCTCTGCAGTTATCAAATCCAGACCTGGTGACTTGTGCAATGGAAGACGTTTAATAATACTCTTGACCTCGTTTAAACTCACAGGTTTAGGCGGCAACGATAGCGGAGTTGGGCACGTTACGAATTCCTGTACATCCCTGTCAAACTCAATGTCTCCTGTTTGCACATGAGGTTTAAATACGTTGCTAAGATGTTCTCCAAATAAATCAGCTTTTTCTTGGTCAGACTTGGCCCAGGTTTGGTTCTCACGCCGAAGAGGAGTCGAAACTGGAACTTGCTTTAGAAGTCGCTTTGTTGCTCTCCATAACGAACCATCTTCTGTGTCCAGGGAATTCAAGCGGCTTTCAAAGCGGTCGAGTTTAACTGCCCAGATTTCCTTTTTAAGTCTGTTGGATAGCCGATTGACAGTAGATTTATCGTCCGGAAGTCTTGTACGATGCCATCGACGACGTGCTGCCCGTTTTTGAGTAATTAATTCCCGTATGGATCTGGGATAATGAGGTCCATTGCGTTCATTTTTTGAAACAGTTATTGCAGAATCCCATGCAGCAGATTGAATGATAGAGGTAAAATCGTCTATGGCGCATTCTAAATCGTGAGCAGTTTTTAAAGGGACGTGAACATTTAAATTGTTATTTACAAGATTTTGAAATTTGACCCAATCCATCTTACCGGTTGGCTTTAGCGATGGTAGTTGCTGTTTATAAAGAGGAGTAGCACTTATAGTTAACAGAACCGGAGAATGGTCGGATCTAAAATCGTCTAAATTTTCAACCGCATGGTGAAGTCGACTTATACCTCGTGTTATAAATATATCTAGTATATCAGGTAGCTTTGTGACGGCAGAAGGCCAATATGTCGGCATCCTGGGCGTTATTACTTCAAATCGATTGTAGTCAACTACATTTAGCAGTTGCCTGCCTCGTGGTGTATTGACTCTACATCCCCACTGAGTGTTCTTCGCATTATAATCACCACCTGCAATAAATGCTGGTCCCAACTCATCGAAAAAATTTTGAAACTCCTCCTCAGTTACTCGAAATCGTGGCGGACAATAAACTGATGCTACATTAAATTTTAACTGGTTTAGGTATAAAGAAAGTACAGTTGCCTGAAGAAAATTTGTTGGAGGTTCAGTGAAAAGTAAGTCATGTTTTAAAGTCGCCTTGACGATAATTGCCGTGCCCCCTTGGCTCCGGTCGGCCGGGTGATCAGTCCGGTAAACGATGTAACCGGGAACGTAAAAACGAGAACGTGAAGTCAAGTGAGACTCCGAAATGAGGGCGATGTCTATTCTTTTCTCATGTAGCACATATTCTAGCTCATTGAAATGTTGTGAAATACCATTAGCATTCCACAACAAGACGACAAGGGAATTAGATGTCATATTATTTGGCATTATTTTTAGACATTAAGGCTTGTATAAGTTGAGTCATTAACGAAATCATTGGAAACAATAGAGTTTTCATTTCCGACAAAAAAGTATTAATTTGACTTGACGGCCCCAACGCAGCATTATATTCCGCAATTTGGGCAGATGAAAATATGGAAGGTGAATGTACCTGTAATAATGGAGTTTGTCCTGCTTGAATTTTATTTCCGGTGGATTTTGAAGGCAACGGTGGAAAAGATGAAGAAAATAAAGTTGGAACCAAAAAAAGTTCTTTAAACCTGAAGCGGTGAAATTAACTACTCGAAGGAATTGGTGCACTGTGGAATTTTCTGGCCTAAAACTAAACTGACGAGAAGGGATATCACCACTACAATCTTTAATAAATAGAGTTATATCACAAAGTAACTATTTTGGAATTAGTGTGTAAATAGGAGGACAAACAATGAAAGTTCTTCCTTTTAAATAAACTGACATTTTTCGTGTAGTTAAAAATTACGGCTAATGACAAAAGCCTGTTTTTGCTTATTAATTTTTTTTTAATCGATTAGAATATAAAAGTTCGTCAAGATATATCTGATGAAGATACAAGTTTCGTATTTATTCTTTAATATTGGTTCAGGTCACCAAAAGATTTTATCGCAAGAATGAAATCAAATACTGGGGTTTTTACGAGCAATTTAAACACTACCGTTTATTCTTAGTAATGCGATGGGTACTAAAATAAAATACATCTAGTCTTACAAACCGTATAAAATATTTATAACTTCTACATTTCTTACACAAATTAAGAAACAAAAATCAATTTGAAAAATTGTATATAGTATCTTTGAAATAAAAATCATAAAAATTTTATTAAGTAATGTTATTATAGTATCGTACTTTCCTTGAATCAGATTTAAAATGAGACAGCACTAAAAAATCGTTAAACAAATTAATAGTTTATAACGTTTCATTTATCGATAGTTCAATATGACAACATACGAGTATTAGAGATGGCTTTCGTAAATACAAAACAAAATACAATAGAAATTAATAAACAGTGGATGTCGCAGTTCTATGATACACGGCTTCATCAGGTCTTACTGTAAGGCGGTATAAACTAAGAACTCAAAGTAACCGGGGTTTCTAAAATGACGGAACCTTAATCGTACAGTTTGCTACACTGTATTCATGGGTACCAGCTTGTAACAGTCAAAATGTCATTATTTTTCACCAGTGCTATTCCAGATCCAATCATTCTATTGTGTCAACAATGTAGATTTTTAAAGACTGTGAATGTGTCTTATTCTTGACACTTATTTTTCTTATGAATCTTAGGAACGAGTAGAAGAGAAGTTTCAAATAACATTTTAAATTCTACTGTTCCAAATAAGTCGACAATCTTGGGGTTTTTGAACTCGCTCTCTTAAAAAAAACCGCTCAAGGAGTTAATTAGCTTCACGCCCTGGGAGTTTACTGACTACGCTTTCAGAAGTACTGAAAAAATACATTTGCAAACTCACCTCATCAGTCCCGTACATGGACTGCAAGACGTTGACCACGGAAAACGTTTACAGTATTGTCATAGGTTTCGTTTTCTTGTCGATGAAAACAGTATTGAGGCGTTAGATCGTGTATAGTTTAGTAATGAGTCGTAGTTTCACTTGGGTGGCTAGGTTCACAGTGAAAACTGCTGTAAATCCTCACATGTTTCATGAACAATCAATACTCGCACGTAAAATAGTTGTTTGGGTGTGCAATCTCTTTGTATCGTGTAATTAAAGGGTTTTGCTTTTTGAAAAATCCGTGAACTTTGTGGTTTATTGTGGCTTAATATATTAAATGTTAGATTTACAGGAACGAAAACGTTAATTCCAGCAGAATTAATTTCATCATAATCTGTCAAGGATTAGGCTCAATGGCCTGTTCCGGTATCCATCTCATTTTAGTCCTTCCCAACCCTTACTTCTCTTTAGGTTTATATTTCCATGCTCGCAGAGGAAGTCTGTGTGCTGGCATGCGTAGTAAAGGGTTGGACGAGTTTCTCTTACATAGCCTTAACGTGTCACCCAATGACTGAACATTTAATTCGGCACGTATAACTTCGTCACGTACTCTGTCTAACCGGGTACAACATTTGACTCCCCGCAAAAATCTCATTTCAGCAGCCTGGATACGAGATTCATCCTCTGTAATGATAGCCATATTTCACTTCAATATGTTCTGAGTGGTACAGGTTATATGAGTGCGTTAAGATTGGTGGTTGTACCACTCATAAAAGAATTACCTAATTCATGTCCTAATGTAATGTCATAATGTAATAATGTAATGTTTATTCATGTCATTTGAAAACGAGTTGCACCCTTTCTTAAATACGCGTTACAATGTGAATGATTCAATAATAATTAAAAATCTGTACGCAACACGCTTTTACATACTAGTTTATGTTTTTCCAAGATTAAGTGCCAACGTCCAAGCGCTATCACTTCCATTGATTTTAGTTTCGGGTGGAGGTATGTCGTTGCTGAGCGCTGGCTGACATAATTTTCCTGAGACCGCACGAAACAATTATTTTTGTAATATATGGTGTGGCCCCTTCTAAGAGCTGAGCTTGCAATATTACAAAATAAAATTGCACTTGTTACTTGTACATAATATTTCCGGTGTTGTTGTTTACATTATTGACAACATTAGACCACAATTGAAGATCGTTCTAAAGATAAAACATTCAAAGGGCAGAATTTCTAAAATTTACATCATACTGAGAAAATCTATCGCACGAAACTGAATTTTGTTTCTATTTATATACGGTATATTCTAGACGATACACCAAGAATGCCAAGATGTAGTTGAAAGTCATTTGAAGTATGACAATAAATAAAATAAAGAATTATTTTTATTTTATAATAATAATTTTCAAACGAAGGTTAAAATCAATTCTTCTTAAAATGTTCTAGTTTAATAACAGATGATGACACAATGGATAGAGTATTCCAGTGTGACCGCAGGTTTTGTTGAATGAAGTAAAGTTAATTAATTATCTGACAAGCAATTAATTATTAAAAGTAACATAATACGTCAACATATCCTGTTCTAAATTGTATCCAACTACCCCTCTTATCTGATTGTCATGGCTCTATGCATGTAGTATTTGTGCACATAAAAACTCTAAAATCAGTGAAATGTGACGTCATAATCGTTTGCAGATTTAACGAGCCTTCTATTACTCCAATTTCAGTTAATATCATTCTGTATGATTTTCAGAGAAAATTTACAATTTTAGAAACACGGAAATATAAAATAATATTTTTAAACTATCATTCACATATTTTTCTTAGTTATTTTAAGTCGCATCAACAGTTTGGTAACTAGCAACTACAGTGGGTTCTGTAACTAAGTTTTAACGTGTTAAGCCGGTAGTAGAACCCGGGACCTTCCGCTTTGTATGCTAGCGCGCTAGTCACAACGCCACGGAGGCAGCCAAGCACATTTTTATTTCACGAAGATTATAATGAAACATTTAAGAACTTCACTTTTATACTAGGCATTGTCATTGTGAAGTGATTGTTAAGTGATTGTTAAGTGGTTGTGAAGTCATTTAATTTTGTGAATGATTTCAATAAATTAAACAATATTTGCTGAGTTATTTTTTCATAATTTTCATTACTTAGATTCAAAAGAGGAAATAAACTCGTATCACGTGTCATTCAACAATTTCAGGCCAATCCCCTCTAATTTATCAATTTTCCAAAACCAGTGTACTTAATTTACTAATTGAATCGGTAATTTCAGAAATCTCATAAGTCAAAAAATTAACTTTTGGAAAAATTAAAAACTTATAATTTATTATGTTTCAATGAAAAAAATATTAAAAAATATAAATTGTTCAGAGGGCTGTCCACTTTAATATACTTTTTTTGTTTTTAAAGACAACCCACAGCTGTTTAACAGCTGATTTTCGGAGACGAAGGTTCCTGGTTCAAATCCTAGTAAAGGTAGTTACTTTTATGCGGATTTGAATGCTAGACAGTAGTTACCGGTGTACTTTGATGGTTGGGGTTCAATTAACCATACTCTCTCAGGAATGGTTGGCCTGAGTCTGTACAAGACTACACCTCATTTACACGTCATACATATTATCCTCATCTCATTGGGTCATGGGGTTGCTCATTGTTCTGAATTGAACAGATTGCAAAGTACACATATTAGGAATAAAAAAAATCGAGTAAACATAGTTACTTTTATGCGAATTTGAATAATAGTCAATGGCTACCGGAGTACTTTGGTGGTTAGGGTTTCATTACCCATACTTTCTTAGAAATGGTTGGGCTGAGTCTGTACAAGACTACATCTCATTTACTTGTCATACACATAATACTCAACTCATTAGGTAATAGGATTTGTTGTAGTCCTTAAATTAAACATATTGCAAGGTACATGCATTAGGGATAAGAAAAATGTTAAAATAACAGCTGTTAACTATTCAAGATGTATGTAAATTTAAAAAAAAAACATATTACAATTATGTAAACTATTTATTATTGTAAATTTAATTTCTTTAAGATTAAATATGGATCTCCTACTTTGTAGAGCTTGTACATTCACTTATAAACTGAGTAACAAAATATTGTAAACGAGGAGAGTATTCAATTGTACGTAATTAATCAAACGACTAGCTGTTGTTGCGAAAAAGCATTCACAACCTAATTAATTAAATTCAAAATATTTTAACGTGTTCGTATTAACGTCAAGAAGATGGAATTTTCTTGCAAAATTATTTTATAATAACGAAATAAATTTCACTGGCATTATTGTTCGTTTGGTAACAATCAGAATAATTTAAACGTTTTCCCGCGTTCAACGTCTTTAATTCATTTCATTTTGTTTGTAACTGTGTAGGCCTAAGTTTAAGAAAGCTCTGTCGGTGTTCCATAATCGTGAGCCCATCTCAAAGACAAATCCAAATTTATATCTCTGTTTGCTTTATTAAGAAATTTAAATATATTTTGCAATTTAGGTATATTTAATTTTTAAATGTGTTGAATTTGTTCTTTTTAAAGTATAAATCTTGGGTGGTGTATTTTATAGTGTTTCCAGCTGAAATGCCAAACTTCATTTCCCGAGTTTCGTTTCCTGCTAGGATGTTATATTTTGAATTTAAGTTAAATTTTAAAAAAGTTTAAAATCCAACCATGGAATCTAATACCCAAGAACGTTGCATGGATCGTTGTAAAAAGTACAGTGAATTCATGTTTAATTTTTGTACATGTTTAAAAAATTTGTTTAAAATGAAGGTACTTGCAACAATACAAGGAAATGTTAGTATATTTCATATTATATAAATTAAACTTTGCCCATAACAGGCAGGTGGAGTGTCAAATTAGTTTCACTCATTCTGTTCGTTGAAGGGCTGAAATAAATAATTCTGTTTCTTATCACATGATCAGCCAATTAAATGACTGAATCATTTAAGAACAGAAAAGAATGAGTTGTAAAAGACACTAATCAGAGTTATCTTCTCTAAAAATAATAAATTTCTTTATGCAGCAAGATCCTGAGATGAATAAAGTAAAGGTGTCATTTGCAGTGAAAAATATGTGCTTTTCAGAGGGCCCGGCATGCTGACAAGCATACTTATCCACTCAGTGAGTGTTGGCAATGGTAAACCACCTCACACCTTGTTTTATTTAGTAAAACCTATACAGGTTTAAACCAGCCTTTCGGCTGATGACCTAGTTTATCAAATATCTCATCACGGAATATAAAATGTTTCAAAAGATTATCGATTTATTATTGTACCATTTAAGAAATTTATAATTTGAGGTTTTAGATACTGAAGGATAACAATTTTTATTTTCTGTTTTAAGTTCGACATATTCAAACTATTTCTTTTCTTTAGAAAGCAATACTTAATATTTGCGTATAAGAGTATTCTATAGTATAATTAATACCATTGAGTATTCTATAAAATATTTTATAATTTAGTAATTTGTATAATTTTTACTTCAGGATTCATTTTTAAGAACGATTTAGATTATAACAATGAGCAAGATAAGTTAAATATTTCTTCCGCGAAACCAACTTGAGATTCACAAGAGAACGTATACAACTTGCGCAAAATGTGAGTGTATAGTGCCCAAGGGTATTAATTCTACTATTCATTGCTGTTCCAAAATACTGAATAAATTTCAGCGCTTACTTGATCAACTTTCATGACTCATGAACAAGGAGAAGTTAGTGTTTACAATTTGAATAAATTAAGTACTTTTAAATTTAACAAACAACTAGTAGTTTACTCATGCTATATTTAAGTTTTTTTTACTTTTTAGTTACTATAATGAAATGGTTAAATTTTAACGTATATTAACGCATTCAGTGCTGAGCAATTATGAGGTATCTTTCCCTTCAGGCTGATTACTCGAACTGCGTGTTCTCCGCTTGCTTTATGTAGGGCCTACAACTTATGCTACTAACGTTTTAATGGATTTATTTTATTTTCGACCTATGTATGGATTTATGCTAATAAAAGTAAAAACGCCCATAGCAGACAGGTGGAGTGTCAAATTATTTACATTCAATCTGTTCGTTGTAGGGCTAAAATAAATAGTTTATTATCACATGGTCAGCCAATTAAATGACTGAATCATTTAAGAACAGAAGAGGTAGAAGTTTAAAAGATACTAATCAGAGATATCTCCTCTGAAAGTAATGAATTTCATTATACAGCCAGACCCTGTGGTGAATGAAGTGAAGGTGGTTTTTGTAGAGTGGAAAATGTGCTTTTCAGAGAGCCCGGCGTGCTGATAAGCGTACTTTTCCACTCAGTAAGGAAGGCAATGGTAAACCACCTCACTCCTTGTTTTACTTAGTAAAACCTCTATAGGTTCAAACCCGCCTTTCGGCTGATGACCTAAACAACAACAAAAGTAAAAAAGTAAAATAGTGGATTTATGCTAATAACAAAAAAGTAAACAATTAAATGTTTTTTTTTAGGTTTATTTTCGCCTGTTATAATAGACGTAGCCTATTTCTTGTTTCAACTTTATCATTTATTGTTAACATTTATGAGTAATTTCTAATGTAAATTTAAACTATAAATAATATATTTTTAAGTAAATCTAAAAGTGTAAGCTACACTAAATTTACGGCTTCAACAGTATGTACCCTGAAAACCCATTAAAAATACTGAACGAGTATTCTATACGAGGGTAGAAGATGGTGTAACGAAAATTCAAAAACGAACTGCATAGTTACAAAGAAAAAAATTCAAGAGCTATATAATAGCAACAAACTGATATCCGAGAGGCGTTGTCCCTCCGGAATTACGTAACATGATAATAAAACAGAACCCGCTAGGTGAGACGACAGCCTGGCGGTAACACCTACCCATGACCTGCTAGGTGAGTCTCTAGCACTGAATGTGTTAATGTTATGGTAATTTTAATGAATTATACATCCATAATTTCACTTACGCAGGGCTGACAACCAATCGTGTATAATTTACAGTATCCATCGTTTGTCTTACCTGGAACAGAAAAATACATACAAATGGGTTTGTAATAAAAATCTTGTAAAGAATTAAAATCAGACCTATTGTAGGATTGCATAAATATTTTAGGGAAATGTTTCTTTTTTAGGAAACTTTTCTAGGTAAACATGTTCTGTTACGATTCCACGTCCGAATGATTTGCACATTATGGTTAGTAAAGACGGTGAAAGGTTCTTGATAAAAACGAACGATGAAAAATGCCTGTTCCGATAAGGAATCCAACGCAGAATCTGTAGGGTAGAATTTGGTTTCATTAACCATTAAAGTATTATAACAGGACGGACAAAATTGTACAGCTCCGGCTGATAACAGTCAAACACTAGTATACACTCTCCACTTAGATTGTTTACTTTATTGTTTTTGGTTTAGTGAAAGCTCTGTGAGACATTTTTTAACCAAAGAAAATTACTTTTTCAATACTTGTTTAGGAAATGACAGAGGGTCGGAAAAACGAGGTTTCAGTGTAGTAACTACACATAATGAGGTAAAACGGAATCAGAGAAATATTTCTCGTTTTAGCCACACAAAAATGTAGGTGTTTCTGAATCAATTGATGTAGCCTTAAAGTACTATTTTTTTCAACTTTAAATCATTACAAATTTAAATTTTAAAAACTGAACCTTACTTTTTGGAATCAACGTTAGCAAAATACACACAAAAAACTTACCTTGGATAAATTAATTTTGCTCTATTTTCATGGTTTATTTTTAAATGCGAGTAGTATAATATTTTGTGGTGTTTATGTCCATATTAGACCTGACTAAAAGCTGAAATAATTTTGTAGGTTTTTATATTGTGGTTTATATATTGATTAGAAAGTCGTGTACAGTTCGTCTAATGTTCACTTGAAATCAAAGTTTCTCGCTATTTTCCGAAGATATACTTTTTCCAGTACATAAGGAAGATTTTTCCAAAAATTAATTAGATAATTTTTCTTAAAATTGGGCACAATATTCAACTGAGTTTTACTATGACGAAAAATACATATTTGTTTTGTTTCATATTGTAAATCTACGATCTGCTCTCAAAGAACATAAAACTAATGTGTTGTAGTATTAATAAGCGAGTAAACCCCCTGGTAACTAAAAAATTTCGAATGTCTGTGTAGTCCTCTGTGTGTTTCACTGTTGTTTAACAGATTGATGGCTTCTGGATTTTGATGAGTTTCAAATTGTGTTTGGTAACTGAAGCAAAATTTCTGTATTTCTTCGTGTACTGTCAAAGTTCATGTATCTGTGTATTATAATCTTGGATATGTATCAAGGCGAATTAGTGAATTTACAAAATATATTGGACAAAAACCTTTTAATTATTTCAATGTTCCTATAACTTGTGGTACCCCAGTGTTGTTCCCCATCATGTCCACACAATGAATGGTTTTATTAAATATTTCTGGCGAAAAATTGTGTCGTTAAAACCTTTTAATACAAAATTAATTTATGAAACTCTGTAAAACTGATCACGATGAAAACATCTCAGCTTCAATTAAATAAACCAATAAAACCGCTGCAAAAGTTTAAAAGTGGTTGGATTAGTAATTTTTGAGATAATGATCCTAATGTTAACAAGGTGTTATATAGAAATCCCAGGTCACCATAAGTCACCTTTTACAGTCAGTTCAGTTCTTATATCAGTTTCCGTTTCAGTTCAGTTAACAAAAATACGCTTCTACTCTTTTCAGTTCAGTTTTCATTTCAGTAGTGGACGACAATGTAGTTATTTCAGTTGGGCCGTCATTGGCATTAACAAATCAAAGGAGATACAGATCAAATTTGAGTAAAAGATGGTTACAAAAAAGAACCTGTCTCATTTTTGCTAGCACCGTTGTTTTCGTAGCTGATGGTAGTGTTATTTATACCTAATTAAAAACTTATTATGTGCATCTATTCGTTTGAATGTTTTATGGCAACTTGAGTTCTTCTTATCCCACAGACACGGAAGACTGCGATATAATTAAATGAAAGTAGTCACAAATTTGTTATTTGACGACATCAGGTACGTACAAGATTACGACAGAAATGAGATATGAACTGAAGCTTCTGTACACATGGCTGTTTGAACTGATAACAGGCAACTGACAAGTGGCTTAATAGTTTTTCTATCGAGACAGGTTTTAATTTCAGTTTTTAGTTCAAACCTTCAGTTTTGATGTTTACACATCATTTTTAACTGACATTTCATCTGAAACGGAAACTGATATGAGAACTAAACTGATCTTGTAAAAGGTGGCTAAGAAATTATTTCGTTATACCTCAATTGAATTAAAAATATAATCTTTTGTTTTTTGGGGTTTTTTTTCTTTTGAGACCGCAGTGGATCACTAGAGTCAGTTTCTGGGCACTCTCTTCTGGTTATTTTCTTTAATTTTCCTCCAGTATTTTTTCATTCTGGCAGATCTTCTTTGCCTTTCTGGTTCCGAAAAGATCAACATTCCTGCTTCCTCTTTTATGCATCTTTCCTTGGAATCTTATATTTTTATCTTTTAGTAGTTTCAGCTGTTCAGTTTTATTTTCTAGATCTTCGAAGGTGATACCTAATTCTTCTATATCTTTCTTGATTTCTCTTAACCATATTAGTTCTGTCTTTTTCTGGTAGAGTTTTCTGACTATTTGGTTTGTGATTCTATCTTTACGTGTTCTGATTATATGTAAAAAGACGAATATTCTCCTTTTTCTCATCGTATCTATTACCGATTTGGTCTCCTGGTAGATCTGTTCGTTTGGTAGTAATCTCCATTCTCCATCTACTTCGTGTCTCTTTCTGATGCAGGTTCTAAGGATCCTCCTTTCAAGTTTTTGGATTTAATCTACTCTGTTTTCCTGGTTTAATTTAAATTAACTTTATTTAATCCTTTGTTTTTAATATAAAATAAAAATACTGCTATAGATTATAAGAACCCCCTTCAAAATTATCATATGTATGTTATTTTGCGAACAAGTATAAATATATGAAAACAACTTGATATGCCTTTTTTGTGTAAACGACTATTTAACGAGCTACACGAACGGCTCATTTAACAGTGACTGTGTAATATCATTCACTTTTAAATATAATGCGAGATAATATCACGAGTTCATTTTGAATAATTTACGACGTAAGTGTGTCATTTTAACTCCACTATGCATACATTACATTTAAACTGTGTTGCTTAACCTAATGCATTTTCAAAATGTAAATACTGTATCATAGTACCAAATACATTACACGGTTAATACATTGATACATTTTAAATATATTTAAATAACATTCCAGTGAAGTATAAACAAATACCATTCGATAATTTAGATAAATATTAATAATTACTACAGCTAAAATTAAACTTTGGTTAGATTTTCATTATGTATTGTAAAATTACCTCTTACAAATTAAAAGTATTATAAATTATTAAACGTCATGATAGTAAGTAAAAATTAATCAATAATACAAGAGCATGGTTTAAAAACTGTACGGTAGTTTTAAATTTTGCTTCATCATTGCGAAAATGAGAGAAAACCAAAATAATTTCAGTGAAAATCGTAATTTATTTCTGTCTTAACTAATAATTTTTTTTATCTGCAGTGTAGGTACGTTACGATACGTTTAATTTAAAAACAATTAGGAACCCTATAATCCGATGAGATGAAGATGAAATGTATGATAATGTGTAATATGAAATGTAGTATTTTACAGACTAAGGCCGACCATTCCTGGAAGAGTATGGTTAGTTGAACCATAACCATTAAAGAACACCGGTAACAACTGTTTAGTAGTCAAATCCATATAAAAATTACCTTTACTAGAATTTGAACCACGGAACCTTCACCTCCGGAAATCAGCTGTTAAACAGCTGACTCACAGCGATGACTGTTTCCACTAGACACATCTGGTGGGTCCACTAAGCAAATTAAGAAAATAATTATTTACTTATACTCATGATTTTTTTTAAATTTTACATGTAACAAACTGTGACACCTAAGCCTAGGTTCGTTTGGAGTCAGCGTATGACTAAAAAAAATAATAAACATATGTACATTCACAAAATTAGTAATTAATAATAAAATCAATAAAATTTAAAAAAATAAATAAATAATTTATAAAATTATTAATTCATAAAATTAAAATTAATAATTAGAATTAATGAGTTAAACTTAGCCCATTAACAATTACAAATAAATTACTTCAATTAAATTAATTATAAAACTTAATCTTTAACTAAACTTGACTTTAAGCAAAGTAATGTCATTTAACAGATGAAAACAATTGCTTACTGTCCACAACCACACGTTACTACTGTCCGAATCCGCACTAGTGACTAACTGGTTCCGTAACAGCCAATATTTTGAACGGCTTGATACACTTTCCATCCACAAAATTTAAGTAACAATTTTCTAACTACAACGGCGCTTTTTTTTCTTATATCTCCGGTATAACAGTTTATCAAACAACCGAGATCCTTTTAACACTTTATCCTCTAGGCATAGTAGACACAGTAGAAAGAATAAAAATAAAAACTAACCTTTCTACTAGTTTCGATTTTCTAGAAATCTTATTCAAAATATCTCATTCATCGTTATTCACTATTCTTGTTCAATACACTAAATCCATTACAATACACAATTCTTACAACGAGAAATCTATTCCCTCAGCTATTTATAGAATATCGCACTATGTTAGAATATGTTGTTTCTAATTTCAGTGCAAGAAAAATTTTTCTGTTAAAAGGACGTATTAGGGACTCAGGTTTTCGCACTCAAATTCCTTCATTAGGACACTTTGTTTTCAGTTTATATATTAAAATGCATTATTTCAGGACAAATGCGTCTATAATAAAAGTTGTTAAAACTTAAAACACCTGAATATTTTACTGATTTAACTGTTTACAACGTTTAGTTTAGCTTCAATTAGTGATTTTTCTCATCAAAAATCAGCAAAAAATGAGATTATTAAGATTGCAGCCTTAGTACAATGACTTTTACGACAAAAAGTATAAGCCTATAATCAAAATTGTAGCAAATTAAAAAATCTATAAATATTATTATCTGCATTTGTTCTATAGAGAAGGAAAAGCGTCAATTAGTGATTTTCCCTATTTTTAAATCCTACAGAGGTAAATTCTCATTTTGCTTCAATCACTCGTGATTAAAAATTAGGTTATATTTTTTCAATTTACGTTCTTTGTACAAGATTAAAAATGGGTTGTTTGTGTCATTATTTATACATTATTGTCAAGAAAAAATCGTATTCATGTTTCACACTAGATTTTTTGAGTAAGCAATGTATTATTTCGTTCGCGTTAAGTTTTGAAAAAAGTCTTTGTTTTCTGTTTTGTTTATATCTAAACAAAATAAGGTCACTTCAATGTTTTAAAGTGATTTTCTTATACATAAAGATGCAAGATGTCCGCAATTATGTTTTTTTCATTTAAATGAATCATAATCACCTGCGCACCTTTTTATGTCAACAACAAAATTCTACATGACGACCTTAATATTCCGTTCATAAGCGAAGTAGTTAAGTCCAGCTACAGTGTTTTTCACAGAAAATTGCATGATCACCCCAACGAATTAATCACCAAACTATCGGATGCATCACTACCAGGAAATCCGCAGCGCAGGTTGAAACGTCAATGGGCCAGAGATCTTCTATAAAGTGATTTATTTTATTTTTCTTTCTTCTTTTTTTTCTTATGTTGTTATTTATCATTCATGTATCATGAACTTTATTTCATAGAACATATACCAATGGGTATCACTGTTCTTTTTCATTTATTTATTTTTATTTTATTTTATTTTTTTCCTTGTCATCCTTTGTTCACTGTCATCTAATTTGCTCGTTGTATCTTCGTATATAGTTGCAAATAAAGTTATTAAAGTTAAAAAAAAAAAAAATGAATCATAATCTCAAAAACCTTTGAAGGTTTTGAAGGTCAAAGGCCTTGAAGGTCATATTAGGTTATATTTTTTCAATTTACGTTCTTTGTACAAGATTAAAAATGGGTTGTTTGTGTCATTATTTATACATTATTGTCAAGAAAAAATCGTATTCATGTTTCACACTAGATTTTTTGAGTAAGCAATGTATTATTTCGTTCGCGTTAAGTTTTGAAAAAAGTCTTTGTTTTCTGTTTTGTAAATATCATAATCATGGTCAAAGGTTTTGAAGGCCTTTGAAGGTCAAACTGAAATATTTCGGTGCACAATAATTACTTCCATTGTAAATAACTTTAGTAAATTAATTATATTAAAAAGTGTTACAACTTAACTTAATTCTTAAATAGTATTACAAAAATACAAAATTGTATTGATAAAAGTGAGACAGATTTGCCAACTTTTTCAATTTATTTTACGTCTCAATATAAATATGACAAAACAAATATGTCTCACATTACACAACAAAAAAGAGTAATTTTACTACCTCGCTTATAAATTATATGCATTTAAAATTCTATAAAGTTTCAGTGGGGTACCAGCAATGGTTTCTGTAAAAAAGTTTAGTAGTTTCTTCTTTCTCGCGTGTTCTACGAGTATGTACTCTACTAGGTACTCGTATGTACCTGTTATGTTAATTTACTTCAAAGTTGAATTGAATCCGAACACTTGTAAATAAAATTAAAAACTGTAATAGGAATCGGTTAAAACAGAAATTTCGACTGAAACTAAAAACGGTAAAATCACCATCGTTCGAATTTTTATTTATTTTTCTTCTTCAAATAAAACCAGATATTTTTCCAGTTAAACATAAACCACCTATTTTAGGCAAAAAGAAATACTGAAAAAAGGAAAGACAAATTGAGAAAAAGAAAAACCCTGGAAAAAGAACCAGATGTAGGATGAAAGTTGTAAATCGGTGACCAAAGTAAGGCCGTAACAAGAAATGTTACACAAGGGTTTTAGTCTTGTATACAGCAGATTACATCCGATAATTCATGTTACAATCTTAATCCTACAGGGTAATGTTTGTACGCTACGTTCATCAATTTATAAACTATTTAATAATAGGCCCATTTAGCGTACATGTTTTATTCTATTAATGTATTAAACATAACTATTCTAATACTTAATTTATTCATGAAAATATCTAAAATCTGTTCTTTAACAGATAACAAAATAAATTTGATAAAAAATATTATTATGAAAAGTTATTTATCAGTGAAGATACTACTTTACATACTTTCAAAATAAATAACTACTGTTCACAGTACAGTTTGTACAGTTTAATATTTATTAAAAATATCATAAAAATACATTTTGAAAACAATGACAATAATTAATTTATTTACTAAACAAATAAGTCCGTTGAGTGCCACCATTTTAGTCGTCGTATTGTATTGCTATTGTCAAATATTTACTATTGTATTTTTTTATTATATTTTATGTAACTTAATATTATTATTATTTCTTCTAGTATTTCTTTATCTACGTAATATTTATTTATTCCCAAATAGTTTTCGTAAGATCTAGGTATTTTTCGTATGTTACATTAATTTTGAAATTTCTTCTTTGATTATTGAAATAACAAAATTTTTGTGATGCGACTGTTTGGTACTAGCATGCAGCTGGTAGAGATCGGACGAACATTGACTGAAAACTCTAAACAATTTGAATGCATGCATTACTTGCATCCTATAATTGGGTACCGTAGGTTGAGACTGGTTTGAAACAGTTTTGTTTGGCAGTCTGTGAAGAGTTTTTTTTTAAAATAATTAAATTATTATTTCTCTTAACAATTGTCACAGAATTCAAATAATTATCATGATTTTATCGTATGGTCACCGCATTTAAGGATCCGCAAAACCAATCAATAAAATAGATCGATCCTGTCAGAAGTAATAGACCTGTCAGTCCAGTGCGCTTCGATCTAACAAACTAGAATAATCGAAGTGACCTACAAATCACATCATAAATTACTTTATTAAATTTATCATAAATTTGTAAGAAAGTGTTTTAAGTAAATATTTAGCCTATAGACCATTATAATTTTTTGTTTAAATTTAAACGCATATAAACGTTTTTGTTTAAATAAAATATTATTATTGTTAGAATGTAAAGTTGTCTGAAGAATATAATTTATTCATCATCATCATCATCATTATTATTATTATTATTAGTATTATTATTGTTATTATTATTATGTTATTAGCTCATTGGAATCACGTTATCAATAATTGTTTCTTGGTTTTTTTGGTGTTAGTTTGCCAAATATGCTTTCATCCTGTCATATCTGGTTTCTGACTACGTCTTGTACACTCGTTTCCTGTTGATCCTTCATTTATTTTACCTGTCAGAGTCTGCATTTTTTTTAAATTTTAAATTTGTCCATTTTATTTTTTAAAATCATAAAGTTTAATTTGTAGTCTCCGTATCTTTTTTGACGGCTGTAATCCATCTAATGCTAGTTGTTTTTTCTTAGTTTATTAAGTTGCATCAACAGCTTCGTCATTCGCGATTACAGTGAGTTTTGGTACTTGAAAAGGTGAGTTTTAACATTTTAAAATTTCGCGACCCTAACAGAGAATTGAACCAGGAACCTTCCGCTAGTTTTATTGTTCCAATATTTTTCTAACTTTATTCTGTTTTCAAGAGCTCTGATTAAATCTCTAAAGGAAGATATTTCTTTCTCTTCATCAAGCTTCGTATTGGTTCTATTTCTTTGTAAACTGTTTATTTTGAACCAATTTCCCAATAGCAATTTTCTTGTCTTTTAATATTTCAGACCATTCTGATTATCTTTCTCCTTTAATTTAACAATTTGGTCAATTTTTGCACTATATTTTATGTTAAATATTGTCTCAATGGCATGTATAATTACTGATAGTGTAACTGTTTTATAGTGTTTCAATTTTGTGACAATCGATTACCATTTCTTGTTTTACGTATTTTAGATAAGCTGTTCCGCTTTCGAGAGTTTGTTAACTCTATTAAAATTTATTAAAGTGCTTTACATATTTGACAGAATATAACAATATTATCAAAGTTTGCAGAGATACCAAGAAAAACATACAAAATAACTAGTGGGGACAATTCACAACAACTCAATAAATTTACTTGGATAATTAAGATGATTAAAATAAAACAATAAATGCTAATTCAAAATTATATTAGGACCAAATGTAGCACCTCCATCGATGGGTTGTCTTCTTCTTTTTGTTTTTCATGCTAATACTTGTATCGTCTTCATCATCAGCTAATTTGTAATTGCAAAACAATACACATGCGCAGATTTGCCATAAAGTTAAAAAAACATTTTAAATAATATTATAACAGGTAACTTTCACACTTCGGCCTGTTGGTTGCCCAAATTTATGCATCGATGATACTAGGCTTACAGTTATAGACAATGTTTGGTACCTTGGTTTAATACTTGACAGACGTCTCACGTAGAAATCACACATTGCACACGTCAGACCAATTTTAGGTTCACGATTTCGCATGTTGTATGGCGTCTTAGGTCGCAAGTCCTCACTACCTCTCCACTTAAAAGTCATCCTCTTTAAATCACTAGTACGGCCAATTTGGCTATTTTTATGGTGGTCCAATTTCTGAAGCCTGTTACAATACAACACTGAATATTCTTTAAAGACACCAGTCAAAAGCACTTAGAGCAATAACAAACGCACCTTTTTACGTAAGCAATTATACCCTTCACAAAGACGTGAAAATACTAACGGTTTGAGACATTGTCAACGCAACATGCAACTCATTACACACAAAGGCAATTCACCACATAAATCTAAATGTCCAATCTCTTTCAACTAACGATCTCCCTGTTAATAGACGATTGAAACAAAGGTGGAATAGGGATCTTCTCCAACCACCATAAAAATAACAAAAAACAAAAACATATCAATTTAACTTGTCATGCTTGTTTCATTTCATAAAAAAATCATCTCATAGAAAATCATCCATCATAGTTTATAAATCATTATCATTAAAAATTGGCACCACATTCCTTGAAACATTTTCACGCCAAACTCGGTCACTGGATCGATTCACATTCCCGCCATTCCTCATTCATTCAATCACATTTACTAGTTGTGCTTTGAAAATTGTACAATTGCAAATTAAAATTAAATTGAAGCCAAACATAATAATTGCTACAAATTTTGGTAATATAGATACAAAATAGCCTTCATGCACGACATAAAAGGTGTAATACACTTCCATACAACTATAGCTAATTTTGTATAATAATGTTGGCGCAACAAAAAATAAAAAATAGAAAAGTTACATGAAGAAAGCTTCAATTGCTATACAGTTTACAAAAAAATCTAATTTCTTATATTAAAATTTCTATATTGGTTATATTTTTTATATATATATATATATATCTAGGAAACTAGTAACCATTTATTTTGCTATTGTTAACCTTTACTAGATAATTTGTTTCCTATGAGTATGATATTGAAAAGAATATAATCAAGTGGTGAACATGTTTATATACTGAAGTAGAAAGCTAACAAGAAGATTTATGATTATAGCAAAGTAAAGAAAAATACTTTGTGTTTTTTTTATCAATAATAAAATACGAATATATCTTATTTTATTGATGAGCGAACGATATTGAATTTTAGACTGGGCTGTATGTGAAAATGTCAAAATCTCTGCCGTTTCGTATAAGTAGAACTACATATGATTAATGATTCTATCCTGCTTTTTCATCATTTTTTCCGCTACTCTATACCAGTGTAAAAATATAGAAAGTCCAATAAATTAGTGTAGTGTATGCCACAGGGGTTTTTAAGCCTGTTTTAAATCCGCGTGGGAGGTTTCCTGCTCTCACTACTCTACGCGACAAAGAGAGTTTCACATGGTTATAAAAAAATTCATGAATACAAGCTAGAATAAGGGTTTTTATCTTAAATTTTTACTTACTATTCCAATACAATCCATTGTTCTTCCCATTGTAACATGATCGCGCATTAGTTTTCTACGCAGGATTTTCAATTAAAATATTATAGTAAGTATGATTTCATAGTAATATTGTAACACCTTACTTTGTTCGGGATCTGGGTATAATAAATAAAAAATATACTTTTTTTTTGTCTTTAATTTTTATTACGGTGCAGTACATTGAGCTGCACATCTTCCGTATTTGATATTAAAATGGCGATGGGGAATTTTACTTTAAGGATAAGAGGTACCCATTGTTACATTCTCCGTTCAAAACTTCGGGTATTGTCCGTTATTCAGACCAAGAGGTCTCTACTCCATTTTCGCATTAAACGACGCACAGTTGGGAACTTCCTTGTAGCCATAATGTATTATACAAAGACGCGGTTAGCTCCTTTACTGTAGGAATTTTGAAATTGTGAATGGGTTTTATTACTTAGACTACATATAAAGTAGCGCCAGAAGTAAGTAAGTAATTTTGATTGAAAGACCTGGATCGACTTTAAATTACTCTCTGCCACTATTCACTATTCACTATTCACTATGCCACTAAGAGCTGGACACTATAACTCAAAATTGGTCTTAAAAGGGATTTGTATATTAAAATCTCGGTGCGAAGGTTCAATTTTGATCGAGGGTTAATTAAGCAGAAGAGTAGCTTCTGGCGGCGGTTCAGTTCTAAACGTTTTGTACGTACTTCCTTAACTGTATAAAAATCATATATATTGTTACAACTAATGCCATCAAACTTAGACTGCTAACTTGAATATAAGTAAAATAATGTCAGCTAATGGATCAAACAATGGTTTACCTGTCCAAAACCATTTCCTACCACCTGTCCGCAAACACACTGTTTACCTAATTCAGAACCGGTCTCGTAACGAACTACTTTGAACGGCTCGACATCACTTTCCTTTTACAATTGAAGTATTGACTATCTAACTGCAAAGGAGGAAAAATTATTTATAAGTGCGGTTTGATAATTTCCCAAACAATCAGGATCTTTCTAAAAAAAACTACGTATTGAAAAACATATTAGAAGAAGTAAAAATAAAAACAATTTTGTCTACTAGTTTATATTTTAGAGAACTCCTATTCAAAACACTTCATTCAACGCAATCCTTGTTCGATATAATATAATCAATTTTACGAAATATTAAGTTCTTTAACTCCATCATTTTTGTTTGTTTGAGATAACAGCTCTTTGACTATTAAGTCAGTGTAATGTAACTTATTTTCCTATATGGTACACCATTCAGCGGTTTTGTTCATTGGCTTAACATTTGGGCTATATTTTAATTTTCGTCTTTATCGTTGGCAATATATAGGTTAAACACATGCAATCATAGATTATTGTAATTACAAATTAAAATTTATTGAATTTAAATGTAACAACTAATTAAAGTAACGTTCTTAGGTTTTAACTTATCGAATAATTCAACAGATTCATAGGAACAAACTCTGTAAAACTTTTGAAAGGTGTCTTTTGATTAGGTGTTTCCTACGCTTATGTCGGCTATAATCCTTAAGGTCGTTCAGCAGCTAGATTCCCATAGGTTGTCAGGCTGGTGGACTCATTCTTGGTGTCTTTTTGAAAATCTTTCTGTACCTTTCAAGACTGTTACCATCTCAAAATCCCAATTATGATGGCGTTCCTGATGGATCAAAGTGCATCACAGTACTTTATTTGAAAGAGTTTGATGTTATTTGAAAGTGCTGAACTGTTCAGTAGTTTGAAAAACATTTCAAAGTACTTTATATGAAAGCGTTTGATTTTGTTAACATTTGTTGATTTTGTACATAAAATGCCTTGTATAACTGCAAGTCTGTAAGGCACAAAATCACGTTACAAATAAGCCTACTCTTGATGTCCTTGTTTTATTTTAAACCTACAATAACTGAAACTAGAGAACCTAAAACTAATTTTGCATGAATTACTATCGTTATCGGGTAATTTCTTTTGAATAACGATTCAAGAATGAAATTAAAAATTTACAATAAAATTTGAAGAAACTTTTGGTAACATTGAATATAAAATCATTGAAGTATTTTTTTAACATTCCGGAAATGTATGATAAAAATGTGCTGGAGAAACTTGTACGAAAAAATTGTATCCTTAATTCTGTTTGTTGTGGACCTTGATGGAAATGTTTCCCTGAAAATTGAATTTAGTAGACATCGGCCAACTATTGTTAAATATATTTCAGGTCAACAATTTTCTGTGGAAGTTAATCCTAAAATATGCAAATAACTAGGCCGCTCAATTCTATGAATATGAATTCATTCACTACAGTATCTAGTATTCATTTAGGCTACAGGTTGTCACAGAATAAATCAGTCGCTTTTGTATCGGTACATTTTATTCCAAGTAAACGTGAACAATAACTGATGCATAGAGAATAATTACATAATTGAACTTTTGATCTCTTCATCTCACTACCGCATTACTAATCAAACGTTCTTTGACACCTGCATTCAGCTACATGCATTATTTCTAAGAGTACAAAGGTTACACAACAGATATTATGGACATAGACTTCTGTCAATCAAAAATATGTAAAACGGTCTTAAACGACTTAACTTTTAAATTGAATGAAAATAAACAATTTTAGAAAGTTTTTCAATATTTGCAACGACAAAAACAAAAACGGCTTTAACCACAAACATCAACTGGGAGTGAAACGGCCATGATTTATAGAAACTGAATGTATTTTGTTTTAGAAAATTCCAAAAGCAAATTATTTGGATTGGTAATTCCTTTAAAGATTAAGAAATCCATCGAAAAAGTAGAGATTAAGAGGGTATAAAACACTAAGGGTAAAAGTAAATCCGATGAAATGAAGGCTTATGGAGGGAAAACAAAAGCAAAGAAGGTAAAGATCAGGATAAAAGCGCCGGAAGAAAAGGAACGTTAGTGTTGTTACTTAAACAATTGCAACTGAAAATGCGACTGAATTCTTGTAAAAACTGATACAATTTTTTATTTTTTTAAATAAATCAAAATCTTAATTCTGTCAATAGATTTGATGATTCGACCAAAATTGTTAATTAATAAACAATTTTCATTCTCAGAAAAAAAACATTTTGTATGAATAGTTACCAAGTAAAATTAAACTTTGTGAGATTCACCTCACTGAATGAAAGTGTAAGGGCTAGACCTACAGTAGATGTGGGCAAAGAACGTAATTAATTAATTAATTTACGTAATTAATGTTTTATTAATTAAATTTTAAATAAATTATGCCAATTATGTCAAAAATAACTACAGTGGGATAAGATTAAATTTATCGATAGTATTTTAAATGGTATAATTAAGTATCATGACTCATTAAACCAATGCACCAATACGGCGGCATAGAAATCGTATAATTACGTTGACTAATTAATAATAATTATTACTGAATTAATAATAAAGTTTCTAAATTAGAAACTTCAAAATATAATTTACAATTTTAACCTTTAAAAAAATGTCTCTCATGATAATCTGATCAATAAATATGACTGTAATGCACCTGATAAGCAATTCACGTTACTCACTTTATAAAGTTTTACACAATATTTAAATTTACAACCATGCAGCTCTGTAAAATGTTTTTACAGTATAAAGAGATGTGGCTATTCAATAACGAGACTGACGTTATAAAAAATTTTATTTTAATTTTATACATTATCACTTATTGTCACCTTCAATATACACTCATTCTCTATCCCTACAACGCTCCCTGCGAATTTTCCATTAATGGAAACAGTGCTGGAAGTCATCTCCTGTCAGCTCCTTCAGGACACGTGCCACTTTCTCTTTCACAGGTTCCACAGACTCAAATCTTGTCCCTTTTAATGCAGATTTCACCTTAGGGAACAGGTAGAAGACAATAGCATGTGATGAAACGTAGTTGTTTACTTATGATCCGGAAACGAAGCGCCAATCCATGTACTGGAAGAGCCCTACTTCATCGAAAGCCAAAATGTTCGAATGAGCTGGTCAAAATTTAAATCGATGATTGTTTTTTTTTATATCCACGGGATTGTGTACCTTCACTGGGTTCCTGAAGATCAAACAATTAATCAATATTACTACCTTGAGGTACTTTCTAAACTACGTCAATAGTAAGGAATAATCGCTCCAAAATGTTGAGGGACAAATCATGGGTTCTCCACCAAGACAATGCGCCAGCTCATTCCCAGTTATCTGTCAAGAGGTTTCTAGCCAAGTACAGCATCTCAGTGTTAGAACATCCACCTTATTCACCAGATCTTGTACCATGTGACTTTTACCTGTTCCCTAAGGTGAAATCTGCAATAATTGGGACAAGATTTTAGTCTGTTGAAGCTGTAAAAGAGAAAGTGGCACGTATCCTGAAGGAGCTGACAAAACATGACTTCCAGCACTGTTTCGAACAATGGAAATTCGTATGGAGCGTTGTTGAGGAGGAGTGTATATTGAAGGTGACAATAATTGATTATGTATAAAATTAAAATAAATTTTTTTACAACGTCAGTCTCGTTTATTAATATCCACACCTCGTATACGTTACAATATTTTAAACTTTTTTGGAAAAAATACAACTCATCAGTAGCCTCACCACATTTATGTAAATCCTACATTACATGTAATGCTACAATCATGACTGTACGTTTAAATTTTACAAGTTTGAATAATAATGGAGTTTGTATAAAAATGTTTTAATTTTATAAGATTAAATTAATTTGATATAATTTTTTAAATTAATTTATTTATTTTTTTATTTAACGTCGCATCAACTGCAACGGTTATTAGCGACGACGTTGGGGTGGAACTTTATGTGATGTAGGATGAATGATTTTTTGTAACGTATGAAAATATGCCATGCCTGAGTGGGATTCGAACCCAGGACCGCATGATGAGAGGCGAGCACTTTACCAACTGCGCCAATGCGGCTGGCTGATATAATTTTTATTTACTGAAAAAATCTCAGATGATCACTCAAAATCACTAATTTTTGCTCTATCGTCCTTTTTTAAAATCTAGTTTAACTAGAAAGATTTTATCATTAAAACTATTTTTCGCCCTTGTTTCATTCTATTTCTGACTTCTGGCTTTTGTCTGCATTTATTACCGTTTCCATATACAGTAAAATCTCTCTATTGCGGAACTCTATATAGCGGAAATCTCTCTTTAGCGGCATTATTTGCTGACCCCGACCCTTTCGTATACTACGATAATGTATTTCACTCACGTTATAGCGGCACAAAAACCTCTCTATAGCGGCAAATCAATATCTTCAGGATATGAATTTAGACACCTATGTAGGGGCAGACAATGACTTAGCCACTTCAGCAGATGTTGGCGATGATGCAATAATCGAAAATGTCTTAGCCCAAAACAACAAACAAGAAAGTGAAGATGACGATGAAATGGAAACAGAAATGTTGGCCCTTCAAGTAAACAAGCACTAGACGCTATTCTTGTTGTTTCCACGTACTGTCATTGCCAATATGTAAATGAAAATTTACAAGTTTTAAACATTGAAAATGAGATTGAAGACATGTTTTATGAATTGAAAACGAAACAAAATTTACAACTTATTTTACGAAATGAAATGTACTTCACAGTCATTGTTTCCTTAATAACGAAAAAAATATATACTGTAGGCCTGTGTATTTGTTTTGTGTTTGTGTAGCCTATGTTTTAGGAGATTTTAATTGTATGTATCCTATGTTTATTACTGTTCAGTGAAAAACGAGTTTCAGTGCTAATTAATTTTAGGCTATCTATTACGGTATGTACTGTATAAATGATTATTGAAAAAAGTTCAATACGAAAAGTGAAATTCTATTGTTAAACATTAGTAACACAACATCTAATAAAACCAGTTTGTATCCAAATTTCTTGTTAAGTTAATAACCTACACTTTAGGTAATTAATTTAAATATCTCACAGTATTGAAGTAATCTACTGTATTAAACATTCGTCATAAAGTTATCTATTCAGTAGTTTTTCAAAAACTTATTCCATGCACCATTTACATACGTATATAAGTTATTTTGTAGAGAAAAATTAGTACTCCAACTTCCCTCCCACCGTTAATTACGCGCTCTCTCTATAACGGAACTCTCTTTATAGCGGCGGTACCTCATGGTCCCTTCAATTCCGCTATAGAGAGATTTTACTGTATATGTACTTTTCAATGCACTGAACTCTTCATTGACTAACGCCTAACCTAATATAGCCCGTTGTTAGCCTCCTTCAAATATCATACAATTTTTATTATGTTTTTTACACTCATTTTTATAACAACTGTCTACAACTTCAAACAGAGCGAGCAGTTCTTTCATCTATACTTGTGGCTATGAGAAGGGTAACACCGGCATGTCTAATGTTGTTAATCGATACACCATCGGTGGTAATGCCCTCTTTTCAACTTTTCCATCCTTCCTTAAATAAAGATTTTCTCAGCATAGGTTATAAAGACTGAAAAAGGATACCATTTTTTTAATTTCTCAATGTATATCTATTTTGTTAAGTAAAATTAACTTTTATATTTGTTCATCTTTCTCAAGATTGTTTTAATGTTATAACTACATATTTAAACTTATTATAAAACTTTATTTCTTAACTTTTACAATTTCAACCCATACCTAATTATTTTTAAAAACTATTATACATCAACAATGATTTACATTATACGAGGAGGAAACATTTACCCAACCAAACTATGACTACAAGTGAGAAGTAGTGTCCTAAGGTAGTTGTTCTGTAATTTTATTAGGTAGCGCAGTACAGTTAAGGAAACAATACAAGACTAGAGTTTAAAACCATAATTGCGTAAAAAGTTACATAAAACTATAAAATTAACTACAAGTAAAAATTGAATTAATTAAAAATGTAATCTTATAAAATAAAATACGTAGTATAATATTAGTTGAGCCAATATTGCCAATTATTTAAGTTTTATTTATGTAGAAGGGAAGAAAATCACACACTTTGGGTGCCAAACAACCGGAAAAACGTTTGTTTTTTTTGCCAATTTGAAAGGTGTTAATATTTTAAAATTAAATGAAACTTTATTAAGCGGCTTACTAGCAAATTCGTTGATCATTTTTTATTCAAAACTTGCCTCATACAATTATAAAATTTTGACAGGTGTAGTTTATAACTTGTCGAATGCTGATTAGTTTTTATAATTTTTTTTTCTAGTACATGGTGGAAGATACAAACAATTAGGTTCTATTATTCTATAACGGTTATTCTAGATTTATTTATCTGAAGTTTTGCTTTATGATTCTTTTTCCTTCTTGAATTTTATAGTTGGTTAACACTTTGAAGATTGACAAATTCTTTGTAGTTTTGACCGTGGACTGCCATTTTTTGGGGATTTTTAAAAATTGTAACAAATCAACCATTGGTCATAAATTCAAAAAGTAAAGATTAATTAAAGATCATAATTAGGTAGTATTTTTCATTTATTAAGATTAGAATTACTTTAATTATAATGATAAAGATGTTTGACTGAATAGAGGTATGTTTTCTTGAATTGACGAGTGGTCAGTATCGTTCTGAACGTGAAATGAAGTAAATCGTTAGAAACCAGTTTTGTAGATAAATAAATGTTGTGTATTAAGGAGTCTTATTTTTAGCGTGCAAATAGTTTAAAATACTTTTAGTTTTTAAGTAAAGTCGATAATTTATTTTATTGAAATTGGCCATACTTTATTATTAGTAAACTAGCAACCCCCGCTCGCTTCGCTTCACAGCAGCTAATGTAGGTCTCATTAAATTATTTTAAAACCTCTCTATATAAGTTACAATATTTTTGGTTTTGTTGCCCTGTGACAGAAAAATAAATTGTTTTTCTGCACTTCCAGCAATAGAAAGTCCGACATAAAGTTGTCCATGAATGAAACACTCTTGTCTGAAATCGATGCCCACCGTTTTAAATGGGTTCCCCAGCGATTTAACAGAATTGAATAGAACGCATAGAAGAATGCGTTCGTGAAAACACATGCACCGATGAAAAAATAGAGACAGTTGATGTGTGGCTGAGATAAGAGACTAAATACGTGGTTGCAGTACGCAGAGTAACTGTAAATAATAAATATGACCCATTCACTTCCTGTTGCATGAAAACAAATACATAAAACATAGTACAAAAATAAAAAAATTTGAGTATATCCGAATTTTTAATGTTTTTGGAATCGAATGCTATTCTTCACGTTTTTCTATGAAATATAAAAGTTGAATTGTGCTTCTAGCCCAAAAAAATACACCATCCAGAGGACTTAGAAAAAAACGTGCTATGCACCCGATGGACTAAAGCATGCGACATCGTCACAGTTTAAGTTGCTTTACTTACTTAATTAAAGTAATAAAAAATTACGAAATAGATTATATTGATCAGGAAGCTCTAAGCTACGCAGCAGTGAAAGATTTTTTTAAATCAGTTCAGTAGTTTCTCATATTACCTCATACAAACAAACAGACGTTTCGTCTTTATTATATTAGTATAGATATTGTAGTTTATCGTAAAACTTTTAACCTTTTTGTAATTGATTCAGGCTAATATTAAATTATTTTATTCTGATTCTCTATTTTTGAACAGTAATAACTAATTAACTTGTTAATAAATATTTGTTGTATATTATGAGAAATGTTTGTTATGTATAAAAATAACCAGTCCCGAAAGAACCTGCAATAAGCGTCACAATAATAGTAATGTTTGAAAAAAAAGGAAATCTTATGAAACATTTTACAAATTCTGAATCAAAATTTTGCAAAATAATTTTTGCTTCACCCGTTATTTATAGTATATACACAAAGATAATGTGTATACATATATATATTTTCAGTAATAACAGTAATGGTATTAGTAGTACTGTATAATAAATTGCATTCCACTAGTGTTGGTTTTTGAACAAAGTGTGATGATTTTATTTGTACGTAGGGAAAATTTAGGGGATTGGGGTAACTACTGGATTGGTATCCACTCGGTATGTGGGAAATGCAGTTTTTGTTACTAATTTATTGTTGGCTGGACGCTTCATCTCTACATGTCAGCTCCATTTGTCCGTATAACTATTAATACTATGTACAACATGACGCAGTCCTACAACTACCACCCAAAACAAAAATTTCCTCCTCGCTACTCTTCCACCATTTAGCTTTTCTAAAATGATTAAATAGCATGTTTAATTTTATAATCCGTTCATGTAATACTATAAAGCTAGGGGTTGGTTCTATTGAATACAATTTGTATTATTCATAATACAAAAGTGAAGTAATATTTTATTTTTATATTTAAAACTTTTAAAATTACATGTATTTGTCTATGGCAAATCAATTTGGTTTTAAAGATAATAATTTAAATTTGTTGTTTTTAACTATCCAGCCCAATCGCTGTTCAACCTTTAAATATTGTTTTCTGTAATGGCGTAGGCCTATAGAGTGAGGTGATACAGGATTTTTCTCTTTCTCATACGGAAAAATATATTATTATTTTCATTTTGTAATAATGAACTAAGAAAGTTAGCCTACTGAAAACTAAAGTGACGGTGGTTTATAAGTTTCCCACAGTGGAAGCTTATTATTGAATATCAACGTATTAGGCAGGTTAAGAAATTTAAGTATTTAGGAAGTTGGATTACAACAGATTTGAAGTCAGCAGTACAAATGAGAGCTCGTAGTGAAACAATAAGACAGGCATTTCATAACATGAATCATCTATTCGTTAACAATACATTTTGACTTTCTGTAAAATACAGGTTTATAAAGACGTAGCCTACATCTACTCGGTCCTGCTGTATGGTGTAAAAACACGGACTTTGAGTACGAAGTCCATGCATTGTTTAGAAGCTTTTGAGATGTGGGTGTTAAAAATAATGCTCCAAATTTCTGGATAGGTCATGTTACCCACGTCAATGTTTTGATAGATATAGGTGTGACTTGATGGGCATATTAAAAAGAAGAAAGATTGCCAACGTTTTGTACAAGGGTGATAACATGAGTTTCTCATAGCCTACTTATTCTCGAGGGTAAAGTTGAGAGCAGTCGCTGGCGTGGGCGAAGAAAATGCTTATGGTAAAAGAACATTTAGAGACTGGATGAACTTAAGTACACACATTTAGAGACTGAATAAACTTGAGTACGCACACTTTATTTCAAGGGTGGTTAATGATAGAGACCGATTTGTGGCTAAACTAAGTGTTGTGGCTAAACTTAAGTAATGGAGTCGGCACTATAAAACAAAGAAGGTACAAAACTAGCAATACACGCTCTACTCATGGGTTTATGGTTAGCCTCAGAAAATTAACGTGGAAAGTAGAAGATTCATTTAACCTGAGAAGTATAGATTCACGTAAAAAGTGAGCGAATAACAGTAAGAGAGAAAGATGGCCACAGCACTTTTAAGAACTGATAACCTGTAATAAAAGAGCGTACCTTAGAGACAAACCAGGATCAGAAACTAAAATACTGTGATATAACCTGCGTTTCTATAGGAAAAAATTTGGATTGATTGGGAAGGCTGGTCTAAGAGACGTGAAGAATTTTAAGGGAAAGGTTCTTTACATTTCACTTTAACTGTACAGATTACAAGGACAAAAATAAATGTACAAGGAAAATGAACGATTAATGGTAACGATTAGAAAATGAAGACTAAAATTTGTGGAAACTTGTATAGAATGGTTGAAAAAACAAATATAGACACGGTACTATAGACCTAAGTTTTTGAATATGTGGTTTATAAGTCAGAATTCAAAAGACTGAAATAAATTCATAAAACCTAATAGACTGAACAAAATCCAAGGAAAAGAGAACGTCCTATAGTGATAGAATGACTGTGTAAGCTGACAAAAAAGCTCCTGAAATGTTTATAGTTACCTCACCTAGTCAAAAATGGCCCTAAACAAAACAAATTGTGTTTAGTGAATTGCTCAAAGTATTTGTATTATCATTATGTTTAAAGTATTTCTATAAGTTTGACTTTCAACAGTAGAAAAGTTGTGCTTCATTGAAATGTACAGGTTGTTCTCCCGTAGAAAAAAAAGTCATACGATTAGTCTTTGAAGCCTTCATGCACCAATAATATTTTCTACTTGATACAGAAACAAATCTTATTTGTCATTCAGTTACACAATTCAGTTGCACGGTGACCTACCCTTCCCTTACGTTAACGACACATTTCTAAAATTATACCGTAGGTTCAGAGACAAACTTCAAAAACAAAACAGTCCTTTAATATGCAACATGAATTCTCCAGACCTACCACGAATACCGCAAAGATGACTGAAACGCCGATGCAGTAGATACATGATACGTACATTAACACGACTCTAATAGTAATTACGTGTACAAAAATATGAAATTAAAATTTAACACATTTTTCATTATCTACCACTATGTGTTCCTCAAAGCAATTGAAGGGGTTTTTTTAATTGACACAAATTGTAAACCTTTTTGCTAGTTGTATTTTTACAGTTGCGAAATAAAACAAAATGAAAAAAGTTACACAATTCAGTTTGTAGAATATTATGAGTATCAAAAAATATGGGCATTAATTATCCAAGATCGTCTAATTTTTTTAAAGCTTTTAAATTAGAAATGCTTACACATATTCTGAATTCTTGACTCTTAGTTTTATCCGACCTACTTTCTTTCTATAAAAATTATAGAAAAAATTACTTTTTTAATGGGGTCTCTTACTTCAAATTACCTAAACGATGGAATATTTCGCAATTGTACATTTTTTCATCTAAGAAATTTTCAATGACAATCATCTTTCAAAGTCCAATACTCAACACAAAAAAAAAACAGAATTGAAAACACATTGCAGCCAATTAAGATTGAGCAAGTGATTTTTTACTAATGTAAAAACTTTTTTCATATTGTTGTTAGATTTGAAATAAAATTTCTATGAAAATAAATTTAAATTAAAGAAAATTAGGAAAAGCCATAAATAAATTCAAAGTTAATTATAAATGTAATAAGTTCACAGACTGCGGTAATTACTGGTAATATGAGTTATGCATATATTAATATATTCGTGTAACTTATACATAAAAGTAATATAAACCTCTTCCAACAGTATTCTATGCGGACATAAATAATGCATGAACGGAGGCCTACGATGCGTTTTATATTGAACATTTCTCACGGCAAAGACTACCTTATTCAAACAGAAAATGGAGAAACTTTTAACTCACTACGCCCACTTCCTCTACCATTTTCATTGCGGGATGTACGCTTTTAAAAGAAGCAAGGAGAGTTGGTGTGCCAAATCTTTTGAACTATGTTCCGTTTGTAGGGCAAATAGCACACGTTTCCAGAAAAGAATTTTGGATCAACTTTAAAAACTCACGTAATGATGTTTCCTAATTTGTCTAAAATACAAATTATTATTAAAATAAATGAATAGGTCTACTCCAGAGAAATTTTAAATTACACATTCATTGGACTTAATTCTTCAAATTTAAGTCAGTGATTATTAAAAGTCAAACAGGAATAATAATGTGAAAGACTTTTAAATGTTTTTACTTGACATTATAAATTGGTAGTAATAGTTATTTGGGAAATATCAATTACTAAAAAATTTGGCAACAATGTACGCTCATGGGCGTTCTTATGAAGTTTAGTTCACTATATCTTTTAATTTTTCCGGAGCCTCTCTTCCCATAACTTTTACTACTGTTTTATCTTTTTAATGACTCCAGTATGTTAGCACAATGGCGTCTTTCTTTCTTTTTATATCATTTTTACGACATCAATAACAGAATTATATCACATGTTTATCATCGTTCATCTCGCTCATTTACCCTTTTTATAAATATTTAATTTTCTTATTTCTACAATTTTATTTCCGCATTAAACTAATGATTGTGTTGTTATTTTTCACAAAAATATGTTGTAATAAAGAAAAGCAAATAATTTTCTGGACAACTAGACTAATTGAATTTATTATTGAGAAATATTATTTATTTGTTTTCCATACAGAACCTCGTTTTAATATTACCTTGTAATATTTTCCCAATATTTAAAAAACTTATTTCAATGGATACCTAATTTACTTCCTTAGTACACAACTTAAAATCTATAATTATAAGTTTTAGTTAATATTATTAACAAAGTTAATACACACAAAATTAATATTATAACTTTGTGGTGGAAAAATTAATCATCCCAACATTAGTTTCCAAAGGCCAAGGGTAAATACATTTACTGCTTTTGTGTTTATTTTTCTACTTATTCAAACTCCTACATTTGGTAGTTATTAGTAGTTATGTTTCTTCCGCTTGTATCCTGTTCTTATCTTCGCTTTCACCGCTTTTATACTTTTCCTGTATATATTTATATATTTTTGACTCTATTAAACGCCCTTACGTTCGTTTAAGGTGGGGAGGAATGTTTGGGACTATATAAATCTTATGTTTTGCTCAATTCATTAATTTATTTTTGTGTTCTATTCTAAGATATCATTTATCGGTCTCAACCAATGAGGGTTGATTTCTACCTGCACATACAAACCGTTTTATACTGAACTGGACACAGTCGTCCGCTAACTCGCAACGCAAAAGAACGCTCTCTGTGCAGTCTTACGCTTTTCCGCTTTCGCCCTAGTATTGGGGATTTATCCGCGACCGCTAATTTGTTTTCTTTATATTATTTAAGTTTATTTCTCTATTAAATTCACGCATCGCTACGTATTTACGCGCTGGAGATACTCCAGGAAACCGACCACGCTAAATATAGTCCACTTATTCAAGAACTTCGGCAGCTCAACACTCATCGGAAAGCCACTGGTACCAGCTGGTAAGTCGCAAGACTTCCAAGGTGAGTGGAATAAAACTTTAATTTATCGACAGTAAGCTGCTATACGCTCCGCCACTGACCCTACCAAGTTACTATGTTAGTAAATCTGATTGGTCGTAAGTTAATAGTAATGGAAGTAATGATGAGTACTAAAATAATAAGCCATAATTTATTTGTATGTACATATATATTTATATATACAAAAAAACCTTATGAAAATTCAAAACAGTTTCATCCTAAAATATCTCATAAACGTTCTCATTCTCTTCCATTACCCACATGGTTAAGTGCTTGTTAAACCTTATGATGTTCGTTATATTATTATATTATTGTAACGTTTAATCTATGTTCTTTCGGATTTTTTTTATAATAAATTATAAACTAACGTCTTTTAAACGAATAAAAACTATTTATCAACAAAATAAAAAATTGCAATCAATTTAATACGCTTATATTAATAATAAATTACAATTTAAATAGTTGGGTTAAATGGATAACAAAATGTTACTAAAAATTTAAATTTTAAACTTATTTTAACTATAAACAAAATAATTATAGCAATGTAAAATTAAATAATTCAATAACTATTATTTACAGACCCAAAAAGTTCTACTCAACGTTATATTACGGAGAACTGCTCACTCGTAAAATTTTAAGTATTTAACACGTTTTAATAAATAACACACTTAAATCACATACGCTTTACGTTGTCAAACCTAAACTGAACTAGTTAACAGGCTGGAAGAGACTTTTTCCAAAAATATGTAAAATATAAATATTAAAAAGATAGATTATACCAGAAAATCGACTAAATTGTTCTTTAGAAATGTGGAAACAAAACGAAATTGCAAGAACTAACTAAATATTAATAACAATATAAAGATGAATAATAACCTAATGGGCACCTAAAGTAGAAATCTGCCCTTATATATCAGGTAGCAATACCTGGTAAAAGTTATACAAAAATACTCTATTATATACATAGGCTATCTTTTTTATCTTCAATGTGCGTGTGTTTCAATCTGTTCAATTTTTTTTTTTTTAGCTTTTATGATTGTGTTATTGGGAACTGTACATGGTTGACAACTACCCAACACTATATTTAAGTGAATTAGGCATGAGTTTGAACAGGGACTCCCAGTAGAGTTTGTTCATGGATGGCTGTCAGCTGGTCACCATACAAAGTCGATTCCCCAACCGGTGTTACTTAACAAATAATAGCGACTTTTTACCAGCTGACTGACTGGGTTGGCCCGGAGGCCTGTTCAATTTAAGAACAATAAGCAACACTTTAATTCAATAAGAAGGAGGATATGTGTATGACGTAGGTCTGTAGCTTTTGAAAGACTCAGACCAACCAATCCTAAAGATTATTTTTAGTTGAACCCCAACCATCAAAGTACACCGGTAACCATTGTCTATTACTGAAATCCGTAGAAAAGTAATTTACCTTTACAATGATTTGAACCACTGAACTTTCGTTTGTGCTTAATGGCTGGCTCGCGGCGACATCTTTATCACTAGATCAACCCGGCACAATAACATACAGTAAAATCTTATATACAGCACAATATTTTTATGGTATAGGCCTAAAAGAAACAAATTCTACAGCTTGGGTGCTAAATAAAAGAAATGCCTTTGATATAACGTTTTTGAGGCCTCATATTAAAGTAAAACATTTAAGAAAATCCTTGTTTTTATAATGGTGGGTTCTCGTAGTAAAATAATGTTTATCCTTGTTCGCATAAATGCTATTCTCACTAATATTTTTCGGTCATTACAATCATAAAATGTTTGAAAAAGTTGTTTCGTTTGACACCTTATTGTTTTCGGTTTTAATAGTAACATTAGTTTCTGAGCTTTATAGCAAATTATCCAAATGAAAAAAGTCAGTATCATCTCATCTTATTGTACCGTAAATAAATACTGACTGTACGATGGATAAGTTAACAGATCTGCTGTATTATGATTTTGTTAAAAATTTAAAAGTATAATAGAGTAGAAATGTTTTATTACGACCTGGTTTATCTTTTGAAAGCGATTAGTACAAGAAATACAAGACGGAGTTTCTTTTCTTCCTTTTGAAATAAAGTAAACTAATTGAATTATTGAAACTGGAGAAAATGAGAGTGTGAGAGAGGAAATCATGCAATTCTTTTCTATGTTACTAATATCGGGTTTCTTTTTCCTGTTTCATTATTAATTTTATGAAAGTTTTCTTTTACGTTGGCAAAAATATAGTACAGGATTTCCATTCATCTTTTTTCAATTTTGTTTCAATATTTCTGAAAGATAAACAATAATAATAAACAATTTATCCTAATGTAGTATAATCATAACAATTTTTAAAGATATATATAATAATAAAAAAATTATCTCAGTTTAGTATAATCATGAAATTTTGAAAGATATTTAATTGAAAGATATCCAAAAATTAGGTATATTTTTCAAAATTATTACCTTACTCCTTATAAAAAAATAACCAAATTTTTAAGTTATTTTTTTCAAATCGCATAATTTTTCTTTCTATAAAAATTCTTTTTAATCAGTCTCATTCAACCCTTCGTGGACGGAATTAATTTCATGCTATAGACCCATATAAATCTGCGTTGGGGTAAGTGTTTTAAGAAAAATTTGTTCCCCTGAAAAGAACACTTTCTTTAAAGGTTCAGAATTCACGCGAATTCCGCCACACATATTTCTCTTCACTTTTACGCAATAAACCTAGATCCAAATGTATCCGTCTTTAGTCATGAGTGGCGTGATTTATGCAGATATATCCGTAAATAGAATTGCCTATAAAAATGTGTACGTTGAATTGCAGAATAAAAGGTCAAAATAAATCTACAAGTACAAAGATTGTATAAAGAAATATTGTGATTACATTTAACGAATGTAACACACGTAAGTAGTAAAAAACAGAGAAAGCTGACAGACATGGACCTCCAAACTCGAGGCAGTTATGAAAAACTGGCGCGTAGTGCTATCAACCAAGCTCCAATTCTATCCAATCCAATTCAAGGTAGATTCTAAAGGCAGCATGTTAGCAACCATAATGCACCCTTTACTGACGTCACATATACTATGAACACAAGATACAACACTAGTCGTTTTTGTAAATAACAAAGCCATTCTCGCAATTCACAAAGACTCTCTACCGGAGTAACCACAAGACCTCGAAATCGTTTAAACCTTATACAGGACTGGTCGAAAAACTGTTGGTTAAAAAAAAGTGGAGCAACAACAACTTCATACATCATTTTAGTGATTAAATCACACATTTTTCAACAAAACACAAACTTCACGCACAGAAACAGTTCAATTTCTCGGATTACACTCCACAAACGTTTTAATTGGAGAACACATAACGCGACACAGACCTAAAAAAAATATATATAATTTTTTAAATTTTATTTTTTTAATCTCCATATTTTCTATTTTAAATGATACAAATAATATGTAAGTACTCGGAATTTCCTTTTATAAATAAGAAACAATTTTAATGCTGCTTCACCATCAGGTTTCTGCACATTGAAGTTGAAATTTTCTTAATTTTCATGTTGAAAAACTTTGGTTTGAAGGATGGTATTGAGGTAATTTTTCCCTTTACAAAGAGTAACACTGACACTCAAAAAAGCAAAACCAAAAGCAGTTTGACTTAAAATTTTCACAAATCTTATTGATACTAGGACAAAATCAAACGCATCCGTTCAAAATGAAACCGATATTTTGATATAACAAAATATCGATATAAATATAATTATTAGAAATAATTAGGCAATATATCAATCCGTAGGGTGTAATTCACTTCTGTTACTATCCAATGGCTAAGAATGTTTAAAGATTTTCAAAGAAAATTATTGGCACATAATATTACAGCATTAAGCTATAGATTATAAGATTACTTGGAAATATAATTCTGTCAATTTTTTATATGAATAAAGCAACAGCAGAAAAACTATTTGTATTAATATATTTATTTAGTTAATAAATTAACTATATAATTATAATTGTCCCTATAGAAAGGCTGCGATAAATGTGAGGCAACGTACACGAGAGAACTGAGAAAAAAAGAATAGAATACAACAACAGCCTAATTGAATACATTTGTTACAAATACCTCAAGCAATTTATCACAATTATTTATTAGAATGAACAAAAAGGCGAATGAAAATAACACGCTTAATAAAATGTAGGCCAACATCTAGCGGTGACTTATTTTATACTTTTCTTTTTTAGATTTTTATCATCCGAACCACGAGATCGGCTTACATCAGAAATAAAAACAGTACAACTGGAGTTAAACAATAGCCAAAATACAATGATTAATGGTAGTTCGGAAATGGCAATAAAACACACCGCAATAGTCACTTATTATATGCCTATAGGCCTCCTCTACTTGGCCTAGATAGGGCTACGTTTTTTCCGTTTTCCTTTTTTAACTTTCCGTACCGACAATACTAACCATTCTTGCATTGCATTTTCATTAAATTTAATGTATATTTGCTTTACAAAAAGTTACAACAAAAATTTTATATTATAATTTTTTTTCCTTTTGCATAGAGTTGTGTTTTGGTTTTCTGTTATAAAAAAATATATGGATAATAAAAATTACAATTTTTTATTGAGTTATTCTTGTGGAGATATTTTAACCTTATAATTTTTCAAATACCTGGGTTATTTATATTAAAAAATGTTATGTGAAACACCTACACGATTTTTATTTGCCGGTGTAAATAATGAACAATATACCCTATGTTTAATCTTGAGTAAACAATGCCAAAAATAACAATATGAAAAATATAACCTGATTTTAATTATGAGTGAATGAAGCAAAATGAAAATCAATATCTTTCTATTTAAAAATACGAAAATTTACTAATCTACACCAAAAGGCTTCGCAGAAGAAACTTATTGAAATAAAAATAGTAGGTTTCTTAATTTCCTGTTACTTTAATTATAATCATTTTTGTCGTTAAATGCATATTAAGTTCGAAATATTAAATAAATTAAGTAATTTATTTGAGGTGTATCCTTTGGGAGCTACCTTCACAAGTCGTTTTTTATGTTTAAAAGATTTTTTTATTTTATTTAACGTCGCATCAACTACAACGGTCATTAGCGACGACGTTGGGGTGTAACTGTTTACAATGGAGGATGAAATGATTTTTTTTTTGTAACGTATGAAAATATGCCGTGCCTGAGTGGGAATCGAACCCAGGACCGCATGATGAGAGGCGAGCACGTTACCAACTGCGCCAATGCGGCCTTTATAAAATTGTAGATAAATTCTGTTAGTTAAAGACAAAAAATAACTGTTAAAATTTTTCATTATTGTTTTAAATATAATATCTTTTACAAAATTTAAATCAAGAAATCTGTAATGTAATTTAAATAATTAATGAGCAAATAATCTAATACATTGGACATCATGCTAGAAAACAAATAGTCAGTTTACTTTTTATGCCACATCAGGGCGAAAAAAATTAAATATTTATGGTTATAAAAAACAAAGCTATAAATAAATTTTTTTTATTATTTATTTAATGTCGCATCTACTGCAACGGTCATTAGCGACGACGCCGGGGTGTAACTTTGAACAATGGAGGATGAAATGATTTTTTGTAACGTATGAAAATATGCCGTGCCTGAGTGGGATTCGAACCAAAGACTGCATGATGAGAGGCGAGCACGTTACCAACTACAATAAAATTTAATGAAGAAATGATTAAACAGAAGTAAATAGAATCATTTCAAATGCTATTGTAATGAAATATTCAGCCTAATATCAACAATAACGTTAGGTTTACAATATGAACGAGAGGATAGGCTACCGAGAGTGTTATCAGAGTTGGCTGTCGAAGGAGTGAGTGACATCCTGCAGACTTACCTAACTGTTCTGGCCTCCTTTACCTACTGTATATTTATGTAGAGATAGAGTATTCAACAATGAGCTCTATATTACTACTGTGCTGAATGATTAATGAATGAATGGGTCGGATAAGAGTCGGTATGACCCGACCCTCGACGACACCCCTTCTCCCAAAATGGCAGGAGGCCGGCAACATCACGCTTTACCTTGTGACAATGATTTATTATATAACTAGTGCAGCAATAACCTATCTACCTATGGTAAGTTCATATTAGTTTAGTAGTTATTCACTGTCTGATAAAACATATCTAACTTATATAAATCATGAATAATATTATAATACTTTCATAATAATCAAAATTATTATATTTCTGAAAATCTCTTTCAGCAATGCATATCACTAATGATTTTTTCATTTATCTTTAAGGGGACCGGTAATAGAAAATTTGAATAAAAGGATAACTTTTTTTTGTTTTTTAATCTGAACTAATCTACATAAAATAACATTTATTTTAAAATTGTCTGATTGTTATAATATATGTTATATCACTGTGAGCTTCAATCTGTATGAATACTAACACCCCCGTCTTGCTCCTCGTCTTCCAGTGTTGCCGCTAATACATAATTTTATGTAGAGGTAGTGTAAAGTTAACTCATACTGTACAAGGCACAGATAAAGGAGACTGAATTTATAACGAACTGAAAATTTAAACAGAAATTTGTACACTATCAGTATAGTATCGTATTTATACAATAGATACAGCCTATCCGCCTATCCTCTCATTGTGCTTTATTGGGGCTATTGTGTTTTTTTTTATTTATCTATAATAGTGTTTGTTATTCATTATTCTGTTTTTTTTATTTTAAAAAATATTCAATGACAGGGTAAATAAAAAAAGCAAGATCTTTTGCCAGGCAGTTCAGTAGTAACTGGATTGTAAAGTAAGTTGGTATGTTAGAATATTAATTGGTAGGAACCCGTTATATGTGTGGCAGTGATAAAGAACCAATTGTAAGTGTCAAAAGTACGCAATCTTGTAGAAATAAATTATTATGAATTTATCTATTTAATTGAAAATGAGCGTACTTTCTTTTTAGTTTAACTTTTTAGTTACCAAACATAATTATACGTATTTAAAGACGTTGTAAATTCTCGAGCGATTCCACATAATGTTATTTTTGGACCTCCATCATGATTAAAATTAATTAGTAAAATTGTTTGTAAAACGTATGTGTATACTATATTCTACTGTACGTCGTAATTTGATGGCCTCCGGCAGAGGGGAGCAAAATGCGGATTGTAAAACCATTTCAGAAAACTTACATCTAATTTTTTTGAAGTAATTTAAACTTGTCGGAAATGAAGAATTTTTTATAAAACAAAGCATTTTGAATTATTTTTGTTCTATAAATTATTACGAAAACACACACACTTAATGAGATAATGTATAATTTAGTAAAAATTTTGTTTTTGAAGAAAAAATCGTTTTTTTTTTTCAAATATATTATCCTCATGGCTCAACAATTATTTCATGGATTAACATAATGTTTGGCAGGTTTCTTCTGTAATAATTATGGAAAACGATGATGAAATAAAATTTAACGGAAAATCATTACTTTTTAAGTTACAAGGATAGTTTTTTCTTCAAAAAAAAAACTTTTACTACATTATACATTCTCATTAGGCGTGTTTTTCGAAATAATTTTGTAGAGCAAAAACATCCGGCATACTTTGTTTTATAAAAATACGTCATTTCCGACAAGCTTTAGTTACTTAAAAAATCATGTTTTCTGAAATGGCTTTACAATCCGCATATTGCTCCTCTCTGCCGGAGGCCATCAAGTTATAGACAGACAGTATGTTTTCCACTTTTTAAACTAAACTTTAGTTCAGTTTAGGTAAGTATAATTCTGGTTGCATTATTGACAAATTTTGGTTGCATTCTTCTTATATTTTCTTACTATAGAAATATTTTAATATTGTTTCTGTAATTGGGTCATAGTTGGCTTGTTGTAAACTATTCAAATAAATAAATAGTTTTTAATCAATTTAGTTTAGTTTTAAATAAAAATTTTATTATACTAATGTGAGTAATTGATTTGTAATAAATCTCTGATGCAAAATAAAATGAAAAAATATATTATATATATTTTTATTTTGTTTTATTTTTAATCAGAAGGTAAGGGTTAAACTTCAGGTATTAGTCTAAATAATACGGGTACTATTAGTTAAGAATAATTCTCTGATAAGAGTAATGTATAACTATAACTCGATCGCTTCCTTCACCACACCCATCTGTTTGACTAAACACAAATGAGAAACAGAAGAGTGTTTTATGTGCATCGATAAGTTACAGGTCAAGGCTCATTATGTAGTATATCCCCTCGTAAGCTACTATCCATTAGTAAAACGAACAGATTAAATAGCCCGTTAAAACATTATTAAATTCACAGTTAAGAAGGTCAAGAACACTTGAAATGCAGACAAAAGTATTATAAATAATGCGTCTACTAAAGTATTTTAATGAAACCTATTATGTGAGGATATCTTTATGTAAGAGAAAATTAAAAAAGTAAAGAAATCAATTCAAATAAAAGAAAAAATAGCTCAAAATAATAAAAATAGAAAAATAGTAAAAGAAAAATTAGGAGAAAAAAAATAGTTCTGCTTCTTATCACATGATCAGCCAATAATAAGGCCAAAGCATTTAAGAAAAGGAGTGGTAGAGGTATAAAAGACACTATTCAGAGTCTTTTCTGAGAATGATGAATTTCATTGTACAGCCAGACCCTGTGGTGAATGATGTGAAGATGTCATTTTTAGGGTGGAAAGTAGATGCTTTTCAGAGGCTCAGAATGCTGACAAGCATATTTTTCCACTCAGTGACAAAGGCAAGGTAAACCACCTCACTCCTCCTTTTACTTAGTAAAGTTTCTAGAGGTTCAAACCAACCTTTCCGCTGTTGACCTTAACAACGAAATATGCCTTCTTAATAGTTTTCATTTATAAAAACTAATCATTTGATTTTTGTTTGTATTTTGTCAAAATATTGATACGAATATAATAAAGGATAAGTTGATTTTAAAATGTTTACATAGATATCTAAATAGGATCGTAATTGGTAATAGAAATAACAATAATAGTAATGATAATAGCGATCAAGTAAAATGTTCAAACGAATACACTCACATGGTATAGTAGGTCATTGTTTTATAAGTACGAGTTTGCATAGCAGAGGTGCTTTTTGTTGTGTATGAACAAGGATGGTAAAGAAGGGAGGTGGCTTAACGTCCTCCCAAATGGAGAATTTCGTATCCAGGCTGACTAGCTGCTTGAACAAAGCTTGGCATACTTCCAGGACGAAATAAATTAAGCCATATCGTACTGTATATTATATAATATATATACGTATACATTTAGAGAGCTAGCCTATATGTAAACTAAGAGAAAGGGAAACTTCAAACATTAACAATTGAATTATGTCCTGTACAAAAAGATAGCCAACAAGTTAGATGAGATGCCAAAATTATTCATTATTTATATTTTTTTCTTTCTTGTTAACTGTCATCTGAATTTGTAACCGTCTAACAAAATAAAATATAAAAATTTTTAATGTATATTGCATTTTTTTTTGTCATCAGTCTCTCGACTGGTTTGATACAGTTCTCTAACCTGTTCTATCTTGCGCAAGTCGTTTCATATCTACATACCTGTAACACCCTACATCTTTTGTAATTTGCTTTATATATTCTAATCTTTGCCTCCCTTTACAATTCACTCCCTCAATGTTACCCTCCATTATTGATAGCCCAATACCTGGATGTCTTAGGATATGCCCCACTAGCCTATCCCTTCTTTTGGTAAGATGCTTCCATATACTTCTTTTTTCATCCACTCGCCTAAGAACCTCTAAATTACTTATTTTGTCCACCCACCTAATCTTTAACATTTTCCTATAACACCACATTTCAAAAGCTTCTATCCTCTTCCGTTCTACAGCCCCTAACACCCATGCTTCACTTCCATATAATGCTACACTCCAAACATAATGTTTTAAGAAATTTTTCCTAATCTGTAAATCAATGTTTGTAGTCAGTAAGCTGTTTTTCATTTCAAAGGCTTTTCTAGCTTGAGAAATTCTACTCTTGATATCACTCGTGCTTCTACCATCCTTTGTTATTTTACTCCCTAGATAGCAGAATTCCCCAACTTCCTGTATGTTTTCGTTGCCTACTTTTAAATTTCCCATCTCTTCTAAACCACTCTTGCTGCTGCACAACACTTTCGTTTTGTTCTTATTAATTTTCATGAAGTAATCCTTCCTCAAGATCTCATCCATTCCATTTAAGGCATCCTCTAGTTCATTCTTTGCCTCGGAATACTGCATTAAATTTTTAAATTATGCAAGGGAATACACATTATAGCACATTTAGTTTAAGATATTAGTGTAGTTAATACATGAAATCTAATGCCATAAATTGTATATTTGAGTAGACTTTAAACGTTTGTTGATGTAAGAATATATGAATTAAAAAATTTTATAAATAATGTGTTAATGAAAATTTTAGCTATGTTCGTGTTGAGAGTATAACTCACGAGCTCAAGTTTTGCCTCTGTCCTTGAGGACTGAATGAAGAGTTGAAACATGCGGAGTCAAAAATGATGATTGAATTATTTTACAATATAAAAACAACTTGGATACTTGACTTGCTCTGGTTTGTAGTTGATGAAAATAATGACACGTTAAATGTATGCTGGTTTGTTTATTGTCGATTTATTTGTTTATAACAGAATGATATAAAATTTGATTTTATTATAATTTTAAAATTCATAATTCAGTTTTTATTAGTTAAAAGTATGTAAAATTTAAGAGCTAAAATTGTTTTAAAGAACTTAAAATAAATTCATAAATTTCTTTTATATAGCCACTGTTACAAAATTGGTGCTTGAACCAGTGGGCAAGAAGGATATTTTGTACTACAAATTGATATTGCACTATACACTATAATTTTGACGAATCTGAGGAAAAATTACAAAGAGGGATATTAACGCTAAAAAATATTTTTGCAAATTACATTTGACAATATTTTCTCAAAAGAATAAATTAATGGCGTTTTCAGTAAAATTACCGGTGGGGTTAATATAGAAATTAAAGGAAACATTTTGGAGCAGGTGTCCAATTTTAACCATTTGGGACGTGACGTGTCCTTTGCAAACAAGCAGGAAGTAAACTTTAAGAATATTTGCGGGACGGTTAATAAAACGTTGAAGCACAGGACTAGGAAATACAAACGTTTTAAGTTGTATAAAACGATGGTGATATCTGTGGTAATATATGAAAATGAATTGTGAGCACTTTCGATGCTGGAAAGAAGTAAGCTGCAGGGGTGGAAATAAGATTTCTAAGAGCGGTGAAGGGCTGTATTTGAGGGAATAGGCAAAGAAATTTGGATATACGTGATGAGATGGACATTACTAGCCGAGATGACTGATTAAAAATTCACAAGAGATACTGGTGCAGCTTTTCGGAACGGATGAGAGAGGACTGCTTGGCGCGTTCAGCTTACGAGTACAAACCCACCGGTAGGAGGAGTGTTGGACGCCCAAGAAGGAGTGGTTTCCAGAACAGAGCGAGCTGCTTAATCTATGAAGGAAAGAAAAAGATGTTTGTTTATCCTTTATAATACTTAGCAGTTAGTTATAAGTTGCATGTACAGATCAAACTGACAAAAAAAGTATAGTGCGGTAAAAATTAGTAATATATTTGTAAAATGTTGTTCAATTAAGGTAACGAATAGTAGTATAATGTAAGAGGTACAGAAAGTAATATTATTTAACTGTGAATTTATTTCCTGAACACAGATGACTCAAATAAAAAAATTCTGCGATGATATATTTTAATTCATACTTTAACACATCAACTTATTTAAAAAAGTAAAAGAATTTAGCATGTAGATAATGTTGGAATATTTTAATTCATGTTTTAACACATCGACTTGTTTCAAAAAGTTGAAAAAAATGTAGTATGTATTTAATTGTATTGAATATTATAGGATTAACGACTTCGGTCCAGAAAATGTAAAACGACACTAATTTTCTCTAACAATGAATTCCAGAAAGAAAATACATTTTAAAAAGCAACCATCTGTTTTTAAAATAATCGCAGGCAAAATAAATCTTTAATATTTACTTGTTTAAATACGAAATAAACTAAAATGATAATAATTTGAAACAGTGAATTTCCTTTTAACATCACTTTTAGTTTTACAGAAGTACGTATTGTGACACTTATTGCTAAGGTCCGTTTCGGGATCTAGGTTATTAAATTAATAATTAATACACTAAATTTTACAATTACAAAGATTTATAACACTAAAAGATTACAAAATAAATAATTCAACTAATTATAATTAAGAAATACAATAAATGATTTAATAATTCACTTAAAATAAATAACAAACAATAAATAACTTAATAACTTACTCAGCCTACTTACATACAACACAAACTGAATTCACAAAACTACACATTAACTTTACAATACACACACAACAAAGAGACGGTATAACAATCTTACTCGGATACGTAATCTGTTTACGCACCTCGACAATCAAACGGCAAAGATCACACGAATACTGACTGACCGCACTCGGGGGTCTCTTTTTATACCTACTCATTCATAAAGATTGTTCCACAATAAAGTAGTGAAATCTACTCAAGTACAAAAATAACTCTTTATTTATGAATGCTAGAAAAATCTTGTTAATAGGTCAACAGAAAGTCTTTTGTAAATAGAAAACGTAAACAAACTGCCTCCCTCATAATAGCTGTACACAATACCTAAACTTTATGATAGTTATTACAACCCTTATGAATGAATAGACACTTTTATGGTTACAACTGTCATTTACAAAACTGATCTTATTGTGTAAGTTATTGTTATTTTATTATTTCTTAACTATTTTTATGAATGGATTTCTGGAACATTCGTGTCGTTTCTTGGATCTTGTTACATTATGTTTCCTTACGGCTCTTATTTCTATAGACAGGAATAAATTTTGTTAAAATATTATAAACCGGTTAATACAAAATAAAGCAAATAAAAAATTCTGCGATGATACAATAGTTTAATTCATACTTTAAAACATCGACTTATTTAAAAAAAAAGTAAAATAATTTAGCATGTAGATAATGTTGGAATATTTTAATTCATGCTTTAACACGTCGAATTGTTTCAAAAAGGTGAAAAAATGTAGCATGTATGTAATGGTCCTGAATATAATAAGATTAACGAGTTTGGTCCAGAAAAAGTAAAACGACACTAATTTGCTCTAAGAATAAATTCCAGAAGGAAAATGAATTTTAAAAAGCTACCATCTCTTTTTAAAATAATCGTATGCAAAATCTTTAACATTAAACTTGTTTTAATCTGAAATAAACTAAAATGATAGTAATTTGAAACAGTGAATTTCCGCTTAACATCATATTTAGTTTTACACAAGTACATTATGTTTCCTTACGGCTCTTATGTCTATAGGCAGGAATAAATTCTCTTCAAATATAAACCGGTTAATACAAGGTAAAAAATAGAAGTTTTGACGGGGTATCTTTGTACTAATACCGTTCAATTTATCCAAAGCGATATTTTTGTAGTGAACATATTATTTTAAAATAAATTATTTGGCAGATTCTACGAGATCAAAAATTTTAAAAACTAAAATAAAACGTAAAAGATTAACTTCAGGATACATTCAACCGATGAAAAAATCAAGGTATTCCCATATTTAAATGAAATGGATACTTTAGAAAATCAAAACTTAAAATTAAACCTGAACATTGATTTTTAATTTAAGGAAAAAAATTATTTTCCGTTAAAGAATTTATTGTGTAGTTTTATAATACGTTAGGCATTAGGATAAAAACAGAAAAACCGAATTTATTTCCTACTAAAATGGAATTTGATTTCCAATATTATAAAGTAATAAAAGGATTACTTTTCAGCAGAGCTTAGCGACTGGAATTGAATTTTCATTTAACATAAAATACGGAAAACATTGAACTCAATGCATTTATATTCTTTATTGAACTTTCATAAAGTACTTTATATTCTATCGTTCTTTTATAGGCTTCATATATCTATCAAAATACGTAATATAAAGTATTCCACTGTACTGTCTATCGTATATTCAATTCAAATGCATTGAAATGAAGAATAAGAACAATATTATTGCTGACCGTTTTAGCGATAATCTTTTTAACGTTTTCCAAACTCCAGTTAAGTTAAGACTTTAGAATAATATTATATTTCTTAGCCATTTTATTTGTATTTATTAAGTGTGTAATCGAAAATAAAGTTTTAAGTGGTAAAATATTTTTTGTTTTAATTATTAGAAAGCAGCTTCTCATAGTTCACCTTGAGAAAGAATTACTAGATTAAACTCTAAGAGAACGATCTTGGTTTCAAGTTGTACGTTTTCAAAACGTTCAGTTTCAGTAACTGTTGAGAATCCTCCATTGTTTCTATTAGTTCTACTTTCAATCAAGAGTCTGTATCTTATTTGAAGATATCTAATAGCATAATTTAATTTAGGATATTTTTAGAATTACTCATTGAGCTCGAAGAAGCAAAATTTATTACCTTCTCACCAACAATTAAATAAATAATAACACCAAACTAATATTAAAAGATTTATAAAGAACTTTGATTAGGATTTTCAGAAACATATTGTATTCTTTTGTATTCATATTGTATTCATGTCTAGTATTCAAATCCGTATAAAAGTAACTACCTTTATTGGGATTTGAACTACGCAATCTTCGTCTCCATACATCAATTGTCAAACAGTTCAACGACTCACGGTGATGACTTTACCACAGGACCACTAGATCGGTTATATGATATCATTTATAAACAATTTTTATATTTTTTTAAGCTATGTCTAATGTATTCTTTTTAAAGAGAGGCGTGAGTTATTCTTCGTTTCACAGCATAGGCTAGCCGTTTCTAGCATCGAAATGGTTAATTTCCATTAGAAAGCTGTAGTTAAAATAAATATCTTTCAGAGTTGTAGAGTTTTTCCAAGCTTATTTTCTCATCATGCATATACCCAAGAACTTGTTTTGGAAGTCTATCTGTGTTCATTGTTTTAAGGTGCTTCAACCATTTATTGCAATATCAAATAAATGATTTTCTAATTTATTGTTGAACACTTTCCCCATAGCGTATCATAATTTTTTTTCTCTTTTAAACAACTCTTGACATTTTTTAGAAATCTTTTGTCAGTAGCTTCCAATTATTGATGTTTCCTTCTCCTTGGACTTAAGATCTAAAGTTGTACTGTTATGCAGAACAGTCGAAACTAGCTTTACGTAATAATCCTCATCAAAATACGCTTTTTTCACTGAGTTCCTTAGTGTAGTTGTATGCCTCATAATATTCTGAAAACGGTTTATTGTCAACTCATCAAAACCAGCTAACCAGTTAAACTTAAGCAATTGAATGCTCTAACCTACTTAAAAAAGAGAGTTATTAATGCCAATCTTAGATGTTAAAAGATATCTTTCTACAAAAGTCCACTTTATTTTTCGTGCTATATATTATGCACCGTTTGTGCAAACTACATAAATTCTGGAAAAGCAAAATACGATTTCTGAAGCTTTTGGATATATCAATAAAAAAATTTAAATTCTAGAACACTTCAGATTTCGTTATTACAAATAAAACAATGTTAAAAACTTGCAAAAATTTAAGGAGAATAATGGCTAACCATAATAAATTAATAATATATGTCAATACATAAAAATATCTGTAAATAGAAATTTTAATGAAAGTTTTATATTGTTCCATTTTAAATTTTAAAACATTTCAAATTGAAATTTTATTCAACCGTGAATAAGAAATAGGAAATAAATAGGTATTTCATTATATCCGTTATGATCATCATATTTAAATCAATTTTTCTTTCATTCAAATAGGTAGATGGATGATGAATTGATTTATAAATCGGTCTATATTTTTTAATATTCTTTTAAAAAGACGTCTTTTCAAGTATTTTATCATAATCCAGTTGTAAGCGGTGTTCCATAATGATGGATAAAAATGATATTATTTTAAAGGATAATCTAATGAATTTAATAAAAAATTCTATGGGTACAGAATAGGATATTACTTGGTTAACGTTTACGACTGTAGAGAAAGTAGATTAGGTTGGGGTTACATCACCAATTTCTGTTCTAAATAATAGTCTTAGTTGAGATTTTAATACGAAACATTTAGCTAATTGCTCCAGGTATTGAATATTATAACAAAATTGAGAATATTTTTCTATTTTATTTTCTGAGCAAATTCACAGAAATTCACATAATTAAATAAAATTCACAGAGTTTCAAAGAAATTTTCAGAATTCACATTTGGGATTAAAAACAAATCATACGTAAGCCTAGTTTTTCGGGAGAGCCATAATACAGAGTACTTTTCTCCCTAAAGTCATTCACATCATATTTTCATCTATTATCGCAAAAGTAATTTTTAAATTTACTAGTTGTATGTTCTTAAAGTTTTAAATAACAATAATAAAGTAAAAAAATCATATGGCTTTTTAAACGTTATATTATATTTATTACGTTATATTACAATATCGTAAAAATATATATAAACATATAACATTTTTGCTCAGTACAAACTGAAAGGTCTCAAGTTCGATTTCTGACCAGAGCCGGGAAATTATTCCAAGCTCAAACCCACTGATTTTGTACTGTTGCCCATTGCAGTTGGTAAAAATCAAAGCAGTTAATTCAGCTTTAGTTAAAATAAAAACTTAGAAAAATGTTTAATTTATGCTTAATTATAAAAAAGAGACTGGTTAATAGTTATATACCCATAACACTAAACAAAATATATTTTTTGTATATTTAATAACGTAATGTAATAATAGACGAAAAAATAACCCTTCACATAGCTCTCCAGGAGGTCAAAACCATCTTCAATCAAAACTGTTATTGTAGAAATCATCACTTTGACCTATTAGGACTTACGGCTGTAAGGCATTCGGTCCCGCTAAGCCCTCTGTAATCATGTAATTACAACGCTTTTAATCCAAGTGCAAAGAGATTATTTCAGATGCACCCTGGTAGGTAACTAATGAAATGTTACATAACGACTTACATTATACCGTACGTTGACATCATCATCAATCTTACAAACGTTTAAAACGAATTCTTTTATAAAACTAAAACAGATTCATACGAAACTTCTACAAGCAACAATTAAAAGATAATCCCCCTTGCAAGCTTCACATAAGATGTAGTAGGCACATCTTGTAAAATGTTTAAAAAATTAACCTTGGGAGATTTCCTACTGAGTACTTTTCTCTCTTACGTCATTCACGTCATAATTCCACCCACCATCAAAAAATATAATCCTCAACTTTACTAGTTATATGTATTCCTTGAGTCCCAGCTCCGTGTAGTTGGAAGGAATGCAGCGTTTTGTTATAGTAGTGGGAGAATGAATGATTGTTAGTGTTTCACTGCTGCTGAATTTGTAGTGGTAGCGTGTACTAACTAGACTAAAAAAATATTCTTATCATCCAGAGTATTAATTTAACAAATACCTACCGGGTAATTAACCGGGTCGGATTCATAACATTTAACTTGAGTACCAATTTATATCAAAGTATGTAAATAAATAAATTTAATAAATACAAACAAATATGATAAATACGGAAAATTTGAAAACGAATGTTTTGTATCAGAGTAATACAACAATTATTGTTCTCCCAGCATGCGTCACTCATTCATTATACCTCACCCATACCCTTCAACGCGCAACTACACGGAGCTTGGAACCACACAATACATACAGTTTTAAGTAACAGTAATAAATTAAACGTATTATATTAATAATAATAATGAAAATAAAAATGAAAAGAGTTTACGGAATGAATATTTAAAATTGAGCATTAAAGTTTTTAAGAAATTCGTAAATTTACTTTGTCTGATTTTTTTACCATAAATATACAAAAGATAATATGAAGATATGACTAAATTAAATCATTTAAATTGGTAATATTTCCTACCAGTGAAGAGTTCCACTACGAAGTGTGCAATAAAAGCTTGTTTTTATCAGTCTTAACACATAAAGTAATACGGTAGTCGTGGCCTTTTATAAATAAAGTTTGTTTAGATAAATATTTTCTCACGTAAAATTAAGTGGTACTTTAATGGTTTTATAAGGTGAACCTATTTTCATCGATGGATTTTCTTAGAGTGGGTATTTTTAATGGCATACGGCTCTTCTTTACCTTCAATACAAATATTTACTTTCATTTCTGTTTACCTTCGGTTGGTTACTAGTAATAGAAGTAAAGTTTCAATCAATTCGATATAGTTATTTTTCTCTCCCATTAATCAAAATGTTATTGTCTTTCTTTTTTATTAACTTAGCGTAAAGAAAATTCGATAAAAGTGTGTGATAATACAACTTTAACTTATTTTTATGGTATTGTCGTATTTTTTTATTAGGAAGTGTTCGTTTTTGCAAAGATACAGCGAAAATTTGATCGTGCATAGCTTAAATTAACTACAGTTTGTGAAAGTTAAAAAAATGATATATATGAATGAACTTATATAAATAAATTCATAATATTTATACTTTTATTCAATTACTATTTCAACGTCTGTATGGTAACAGAACTGTCAATAGCGGTGCTGTGTCAACCAATTTTACCAAAAGGAACCAACCGATACGATGGCTACATAGCCAGCGGCAGCAATTTAGGGAAGTAGGTGAAGAGCCTCTTCGCCTATTTTCTGGGTAGTATCGAGATTTATTTCTCTTACAAAATACGTATAATTTTTTGTTTTAATTATTTTTTTATAAATACTTATATATTTATTTATTTATTTAAGATCGCATCGACTACTAGGTCATTAGCGACCACGTTACATATAAATACATGTAGTATAAAATTTTCAACAAAGACATAAACAAACATAATTAGGTCATACATAAAAATATAATGAAAATTTAGTTAGGTTCAATTAAAATTTAGACAACAGAAAAATAAAAAATAGAATGACACAATGAAAAATAAAATATGCGATTTTACAATTATATCAAATCTGAAATTTTGTTAAATTTAAAAAAAATATAGTGTTATGAACCGCTACTTTGTCTACTAAATTAAGTGCTAAAATGTTGTTAATTTTGAATACTGTTCGGGTGAATTGTGTAGTTTGGCAGTCTGTAATGATGTGTTTGATTGTAAGTGGCGTGTTTCAATGTGTACAAATTTGTGGTTTTTCTTTGTTCAGTAATTGTTTGTGCGTAAGCGTAGAGTGTCCAATACGTAGTCGTGTAAGTAGAACTTGATGTCTTCAAAGCTCCAAGTGAGGCTGAGGGTTTTCAAAAATGTGTTTTCTGATATGGTGAAGTTTCGTAGGAGGATGTCGAGATCAGATTTGTTTCCAGTGTTGTTTAATTTGGTTGTGCAAATGTCTCTTGAAATCTTTATGAGATCAGAGATGTTTATCTCTCAGAGGGGTTTTTAACGCCTCTTTGGCGGCCGTGTCCGCTGTCTCATTTCCGTTTATACCGGAATGCGACGGAACCCACCCAATGTGAACTTCATTCCTGTTGTTAATAAAAGTTGAAGTAAGTTGGATATTATGTTCCATTATTGGCTCTTTAATTTCTTCAGCCTGCAAGCCCCTAACCACACTCATCGAATCTGTAAATATTGAGAACTTATTTCTTGTTTTACAATAAATTAAAAAGTGTCGTGTAAAAATGTACGTAAAATTTTTGTATCTGCTTAGACTTCATTCTACTGTTTTGAATAGCCCTTGTAATGGTCTTAATATACGTAATAAAATACCCAAGGGAAAAGTCAGATGGGTGGCCGCCGCTTCTCTTCCAGCGTGAGTGAATTGCCATGACAACGGAAATGTCAGTGGTAATATTCACGTCTAGCTCTCCCTACCCGTCCCCAAATAATAAAGAAATTGCGGTGGATCAACCAGCCTACTTTGCACTTGCATGTTCTTTCTACGTGTACGTTAGTTTTTTTGTATTTCCGGTGTCATAAAGATGTTTCGTATCTGCATGTGTATTTTACATTTTTACTATAGGGAGTTCCTGATACATATTAATATACCTACTAGTTTTTCTTGGTTTTTTTGAGACTCTTTCTCTATTTTTGAAGGCACCAGTCGCCACTGTATACCTGTAGTCACCAACTGGCGGTCCTGATCACCAAATCATTTTTGCAAACCGTGAGCTCTTTTTTTCTTCTTTCTGACCGCGAGAGTACTTTCTTTTGTATGCAGATTTTATTTTCGTGTATGATGTGAATTTGGTTTTATGTTTAAGCTGTGTACATGTTGAGACCAACTGGTGATACCAACATGATATATATCTAAGTTCTCTGAAGAGAGTTGATGCTCGCTGGGCAAGTTACAATCACGATCATGAGAAAGTAACTCGTGATAGCACTACAAAATACAAAAACCTACCAGGTTTGTACAAGAATCTACACTAGTTTGAATCTGTTGTTACTTTTTACAACACAAACCTTTTCGAAATCAACAGTATTAAGAATTATCATTATTGCATCTATATTATCACGGTCGGCAAGGCAGGAAGTAAGGCTAAGCAAAACGTTAGCCGGACCGTGAGAGTCTCATCAACGTTTTAAACGGGCTTTCATCATTTTGTTGATGGCCGCTACTGTATACGTTGGATTGTGAATCCATACGTCTTTACTTTATTTACTATTCTTCTTTACTTTACAGCACAAGCCATCTTACCTGTACCGGCATCAAAATGTTTTATTCGTCATCATTCTTCCTCGTGTTTTTCTCAGAATAGAGGTTGGCTATCATGGAAATTTCGACTTTTAACATTACTACCCTGAACAGAATCAAAAAGGGGCAGCGTATAGTAAAACCGTTATGTGGTGGAGGCATCCCATTAAGGTCCTCATTCATAACTCGTATTTTCAGATTTTATTTTCCCGATATTTTCACTAGTATAACTGTAAATTTATGTAAAACAGACTACATTGTTTTCCTCACATACACCGACCAAGATATTGCATTTTACTCGGTTCTATTGTCTTAATAAATTCTCTTTCTTTGTTCTTGAAAAGCAGGATTTCTTCGTTTGTTTTCTTCTCTGTCCATGCTCTTCTCAATATGCGGCGGTACACAAAAAGTTCTAGAACGTTGTGTCATAAGCCTAGTTGTTTCATGTAAACACTGGCAAAATAAATAATCTTTTACTGCTTATATGTGGTAACAAACGTGAAATCCTTGATAATAAAATTTAATATAACTTCATTTAACAGTTATTTTTGTAATATAAATTATATAAATCTCAAAACATTTATGGTTTAAAAATATATAAAACTTACTGGTCATACCACAAGCAGCTCATACTTCCAAACGTTTAAACTGAGTAGAATAAAATTTACGAAAATATTGTTTCAGCTGTTATTCGTTCATTCATGTTATTCATTCAGGTATATTTTTCAGTAATAGTGAGATTCATAGCTACATGATACAAGTAGGTTTATATTTAGTGTGTATTACTTATGCTATAAATATTTAGTATTTTAGTGTTTTCTATATTTTAGTACATTAATACTGTAGAAAACACCTTCAATAATATTTGAAAACTCAGTAAATGAGAGGATAGGGAAAAAAGTCTTGTTATTGTTATTCGACCGGTATTTCTTTTCACGAATAATAAATTTGTATTACCTATAAATGACAATTCGATTGGTAATATCATTCCTAAATCTTTGTTTACTAATTTACAAAGACAAATCAAAATTATCAGATATTGAACTTCAAAAAATACTTTCCAACATTTCTGGAATTTTTTAAATTATTTTACATTTTCATTAAAAGATCCACCTCCACTTCATTTCTATTACGCTTCACCGTCATCAGGTGTATGATACGGAAACAAATAATTTCTTAAAATATGTGTATATTTTCCTGAAATTTGACAAAAATAATTTGAAATTTTGAAGCTAAATTATTATTATAACTTAATCTCGGTACCAAAGTATGTTATATTATACCGAACATAAATTAGAACCTATTGTGTATCGTAACAGAACACACATCGCCAGACATTAAAGGGAGGCTGTGACGTGAATAGAGTTTGACTCTTGATACGCCTGTACAATGAACTATATGTGTAAGGGTTTCCTCGTTAAATTTGCATTTCCTAATAAGTTTGCCTTGACCCTAGTCTACGTGAAGCATACATCATGTAGGCCTTACGTTAAATTATTCGAAAACGTTAAATGTTGTTTATTTTTCAACAGCACTACACGCTATGTAATAATCTTCCCAAAAGAAAATCTAATATAGTGTCATTTATTATTGAAGAAGAAATTTAGGTAAATTGGGATAGGGTTGTTAAACGATGAACAAAGTTTTAGTAATTAATTTGAAATTTATAACACCTATTGTTTGGAAATCTTAGATTCTGTAGGAATGGTTTCTAATACAATCAGTATGCTTTCTTTTTACAGCATAAAGATAATTAGGCAATTAATACATTTTTTACAAACTTTTGAGCTTTATTTCGTAATGATAAAAATAACCATGACAGTAGAATACGGTAATTTCTAATCAATGTCAATAATTCAACATAAAAATTCAACAAAAAATGTTCAACTTGAATGCACAAATATGTCTTGATAGATAGCCGAAGCCGTTTCCCAGATTCCTTAACTTAAAACTTAAATTTTTCTCTTGCTAATTAATTAATCCAAGTAATTCAAGTTTGTTAATTTAGTACCTATATCTTACTGATAACAACCCTCCACAAAAATATTTATACATAGATAACAATATTACGAACAATTTTAAAATACTCAAATCTATAATATATAAAATTCGATGCATGTGTGTGTGTGTGTGCGTGCGTGTGTGTGTGTGTGTGTGTGTGTGTGTGTGTGTGTGTGTGTGTGTGTGTGTATGTTCCCTTTTATCTCCTAAATTAGAGAACCAATTTCATGCAGTTTTTAATGTTGTAACTATGATGCCGATGCAGGTTTCAGGCTATTGAAACCCTTAAAATGTTAGCCCTAAAGGGTTGAAAATAATGTTTATGTTCTACATTAAGGCTTTTATGAGGTTAGCTAATCTGCTACTTTTAAACCAGCTGATGTGATTCAAGTAAAGATTTGTCATAAATAAAGTCATATGATTTAGCAAATAGCGCGTGGTGCTAAGGGTCAGCTGGTAACAACACCACATGATAATTTTATTATGTAGATACGATTTTGTATTGTTAAGTATTTTATAAAAGTAAAGTTTCGTGTTTCTTTAATTTGTTTTAATTTTCTTTTTTTGGTGAGTGATCAATTGCTTTGATATTTTATTTTATTTAACGTAGATTTAAGTTTTTGATTTTGACAATTATTTGTTTTGTGGTTGTTTTTTAATTTTTTGTTTTTTTCCATTTTCAATAAAGCCATTAAAAAACCACTAGGATGAAAATATTCAAAAGCAAAAAACTTCAAAAAGCAAGAACTGCTGAAACGGAGGATCACAATTTCTGCTACATATTTAAATAAAAACGTGGTTACACCGTTTTTCGCGTGCAAAGCCGCGACGGGGCATGCTAGCGTAATAAAGAAATGTTACTTTCAAAATAAAGTTTTTGCGGCTTATATATTTTTATTTTTCTAGCTCATTTAATCCAATTAACTAGAAAAAAATATTAATTTTTTTTTGTCAAGGATGCCACACTTCCCTACACCCTGCTGTCTCCTCCCACAGAGCGGTGTGCAGCCAGGTACGAAAGTCAGTCAGCAAGTAGAACAGTAAGTAAACAGCCTTAATATACTTGCTATATTAAATCATTGTGTTCTTAATTTTACATATTATACAATTCTTATTTAATATTACAATTCCAAATTACGAAACCTCATATCCACATACTTATACACAAAATAACCTCTAAAGACACGAAGACATGGGCATAGACACACATAACACGTTGATACAAATGGCTTGAACATAAAAAAAAAACATTAATTATATCAAGGCCTTCGGGCCAGCCCAGTCAGTCAGCTGGTAGAAAGTCGCTATTATTTGTTAAGTAACACCGGTTGGGCAAGCGACTTTGTATGGTGACCAGCTGACAGTCATCCATGAACAAACTCTACTGGGGGTCCCTGTTCAAACTCATGTCTAATCTACGTCAAAAAATACAGCAAAAAGCAGCGATCGAATTGGGTAGTTGTCAATAATGTACAGTTCCCGATAACAAATAAAGCTAAAAAAAAAAAAAAAAAAAAATTATATCAACAGTTGTTTAACAGCTGATTTTCGGAGACGAAGGTTCCTGGTTCAAATCCCAGTAAAGGTAGTTACTTTTATACGGATTTGAATACTAGACAGTGGTTACCGGTGTACTTTGATGGTTGGGATTTAATTAACCATACTCTCTCAGGAATGGTCGGCCTGGGTCTGTACAAGACTACACCTCATTTACACGTCATACACATTATCCTCATCTCATTGGGTCATGGGGTTGCTTATTGTTCTAAATTGAACAGATTGCAACGTACACAAATTAGGAATAAAAAAAAAAAAAAATTATATCAACACACTATTACAGTCAGCTAAATCACTAATTTATATTATTATTTAGTTTTTTAGATTTTTATATAATTTCAGATGGCAGTTTTTTGCCAATACTTGTACAACTTTTAATATTTGGATGATTTTAAAACCTTATACTGTTTAGTTAATTAAATAGATTTATTAGACATTATTTTTACTCTATCTCAGTTTTAAATCGCTTTTGTAATGTATTATTAAATAAAAAAAGAGAACACCTACCTTAGGACGTTCTGGTTTCCCTAGGATGACTATGGCTTGTAGCCATAGTTGAGTAGGTCAATTTCCTCTACCTATTACATTGTAAATAAATAACTAACGATAAATGTATTAGCTTTTACGAAGAACTAATGTGGGATACTATTGTAAAAATAACAAGAAATAAATAAAGTTTTATTTATATTACCTATATTATTATTAATTTATTTATTTATTTATATTAAACATTCAGCGGCAAGTACGTGGTAACAATTAAGATCACCTTGAAAACAAGAATAAGAATGAACTTTTGCACTTGTGTGAGACTCATCAGCATAGTCAATCAAATTCACTCTCATGAATAATTTATTTGAAAACATACGAGGTGTGGCTATTAAATAACGAGACTGACGTTGTAAAAAATTTTATTTTTATTTTATACATAATCACTTATTGTCACCTTCAATATACACTCGTTCTCTATCCCTACAACGCTTCATGCAAATTTTCCATAGTTGAAAACAGTGCTGGAAGTCATCTTTGTTAGCTCCTTCAGGACACGTGCCGCTTTCTCTTTAACAGCTTCCACAGCCGCTTTCTGTTTTATAGCTTCCACAGACTCAAATCTTGTCACTTTTAACGCAGATTTCACCTTAGGGAACAGGTAAAAGTCAAATGGTGCAAGATCTGGTAAATAAGGTGGATGTTCTAACACTGAGATGCTGTACTTGGTTAGGAACGTCTTGACAGATAACGCGGAATGAGCTGGCGCATTGTTTTGGTGGAGAACGTATGATTTGTCCTTCCATATTTTGGGGCGTTTTTCCTTACTCTTTAAAGTAGTTTAGAAATTACCTCAAGGTAGTTATATTGATTAATTGTTTGACCTTCAGGAACTCAGTGAAGGTACACAATCCCATGGATATATAAAATAAATATCATCATTGCTTTAAATTTTGACTATCATTTTCGAGCTTTTTTGGCTCTCGGTGAAGTTGGGCTCTTCCAGTGCATGGACTGACGTTTCATTTCCGGATCATAAGTAAAAAACCACGTTTCATCACATGTTACTATCGTTTCAAAAAAATTTGGGTCATTCTCAATTGTGTACAAAGTGTCAGTACAAACATTTTTGCGAGCTTCATCTCAAAGATTTTTGAGCGGCACGTGTTCTGAAGAAGCAGACATAAGATGACTTCCAGCACTGTTTCTATTAATGGAAAAATCACATGAAGCGTTGTAGGGATAGAGAAGGAGTGTACACTGAAGGTGACAATAAGTGATTATGGAGAAAATAAAAATAAAACTTTTTACGTCAGTTTCGTTATTTTATAGCCACACCTCGTATTCCTGGTTTACAAGTGTAACTCATGTTAATATCTAAGTATCTAATCAATTTTGTTTTTAAAAACTAAAACTTTTTAATACGGAAGAAAAATTTGTAGTATTTAATATGTTAGGTATAATATATTGATTTCATTTAAATAATAACTAATTAATGAATGGATATTTCTCCCGATTATCTTCAAAACAATTAACAATTCCCTCGAGTGGTCACCGCAATTTATGGTTATTAATATTCTAATGTATCAATGTTATTTGTCTTTGTACAAAGTTCATAATTAATACATAAATTTCAATGTAAAATATACAATAATATAGCTTTATAATAATTGAACTATTTTAGTGATTCAATGTGCGAGTGAAAAGGACAGCAAAGTCCCTACCACATACGTCATCAAGAGGATTGCAGCGATCGGTGTTCGTATGACAGCCAAAGCAAAGCATCGCAGAGCCAGTAGTCCAGCTCCCAAAGGACATCCCGTGCCAACCACTACGAATGGGATCAATACCTTTCTCTACGTAGCACGGACTTCTACGCGATGACAACTTTTTATCCTCTTCTATTACAAATAATGTAGGCATTCTTGTATGTATTTCTGAACCTATTTTACCCACCCTATTTCACCCACATTATTATAATGACATTATAATAATGTCATTATTTCATAATAATTCATACCGGACTGGAACATTTTAATTTCAATTCAGAAATAATCAATTAGTACATTTTTTTTTCAGCTTACTGTTATATTACAAACTGTTCATTTTATTTAAACAACCAATATTTTTACACCAAAGAGAGTAAAACACTAAATGAAATCGAACATCTGTTGATTTTTTAACCTCTATAATATTTACAAAAAAAAAAATTATTATAAGTAAAATATGACCCACCGAGTTGGTCTAGAGGTAAAGTTGTCACCAAAATCAGGTGTTTAACAGCTGATTTTTGGAAATGAAGGTCCCTGGTTCAAATCCTAGTAAAGGTAGTTACTTTTATACGGATTTGAATGCTAGACAGTGGTTACCGGTGTACTTTGATGGTTGGGGTTCAATTAACCATAATCTCTCAGGAATGGTCGGCCTGTGTCTGTACAAGACTACACCTCATTTCCATGTCATACATAACATCCTCATCTCATTGGGTCATTCGGGTTGCTTATTGTTCTGAATTGAAGAGATTGCAATGTACACACATAGGGAATAAAAAAAAGAAAAAAGTAAAATATACAAAATGGTAAACTAAATTTTGAATACAGTAATAATAATAGTCCTATAATTTATTTGTAAATAGGATTTTGTTCCATAAAAAAGAGTTACATGAAAATAATAATTTTAAATTAAACACTTCAAACGAAACAGAAAAGTGGGTACTTAACAATTGCAAAGTTAAATTGAGTACAGTTAATAACAGTCTATAATCGAAAGCACAAAACCATGACTTTATGATAAAAACAATTCTGTTTTATATAACAAATAATCGAAATTAAAGCCTAAATTTAATTATTACTTTTTAAGTCTAAAAAAATAATAATAAACATATAATATAGTACCACAATCTAAAATATCCATAAAGTCTAGTAGTAACAATATTATTAAGCCTTATTATAGTATGAACAGGTCTTTTATCATTTTACTTTTACTTTTCGTTTTCCTCATTTTATTTCTTAAAATTTACCATTAATAAATACATTTCTTCTATAACACAAGTTTCTGAACCTATTTACAAACAATATCATTTCACTACATAACTTACCAGTACGTATCTACAAAGCAGTAATTTGCTACAAATTTTTAAATTCTTTTCAACACCAAAATAGACCTCAAAAATAAGTAAAATATTTTGTAAATAACATGATTAAGACAATTTAAATTATAATTAAAGCAATTACACTATTCATATGCCACATCTTATAAATATATAATAAATTTTAAAATTACAAGTATATTATTATTACATTTTTTCACATAGGCTATACCTTATTGTTACCAACCAAAGCCTTTAGCAAAAAACATGTAAATATCATTTATCTTACAAATATTGAAATTTTCTAGTAGTACAATCAACTTTTCCTTATCTAAATAACATTTGCAAAGGATTTTCGTATATAACAGCTTTGAGTCTCTCCATACATTGGGTATTTCAATAGAAAGTGTTAAACTGTTTCTTCTGAATTTAAATTATATATCGGGTATTGGTTAGTTCAGTCTATACGAAACCCCTCCCCATTAGCAAAAATTTACATAGATCTATTGGTTGCTAAACGGAGCTGTTTTATAAATCTTAATGTTTTATTAAAGCTGTTATCCCTAGCTGATCTCCCCTTCCAAAATTTGGATTTAAAATTTTATAATCCGGAAAACTACTTGAAACTCGCATTTTGCCTATCCAGCAGGAAGAGATTTTCTGCATACCTCACAAAATATTATTGACTGCTTGGTACGTGATTAAAACAAATCTATCCTCACCCTAACAAATATCTGTGTCTTGCACAGCAAGCTCTTTTTTAACTAAATTCACGAAATTTAATTTCAGGTGTTCAGTCTCGCCAGAAGTGGTTACCAGTTTGACTAGCCTGTCGTAGCAAATTTTCGAATACCGATACTCAGGCATTTTCAAAAATTTTCCCAGCCTCTAGAACGCTCTTTGGTACACAAAATACGCCAATTTTATTCTCCGAAGCTCCAGCCGTACAGCCCAATTCGGAATAATTTTATTTAACAGCAAAATTCGCTTTAAAAACTAACCTGTGCATTCTCCACCACGTGTAAATAACCCAACTCCCAAATCTTCGAACCTTACAGCAAAGCTGGAAGTATCACTTCGTCATACAGTTTCAGTTTGTTTTTCCATAACTCTGAGCTTCCTTTCCCTAAAATTTTTATCACAGATTCCCATATTTTTTTTTATCTCATTTGAAAGAAAATCGCAAAAATAACCATACCTTCCAGAAACTGAAAGTTTTGAAACAGTACTTATAAAGCATGTCAAAAAATAAAAAAATTAATAGTTTACACGTTAGTTTTGAGCTAAACTATTTACTAATAAATGTTACAATGTGGAGTTATATTATTGTGCATATTCGCTGCCGAACTGTCGCCTTTCTTGATTTGAATGTAAAACGTAAATATTTGGTGTCATAAATTGAAACAATTACTGAAATAAGGTTTTCATTGCTTACACCGATTACTACAACAATGATACATAAATTTTAGTGCGAGTTGGGTGTTCGTTTCATAAAATAACTCTTGAAATTGCAAAAGAAAATATTGATGATATATAATAATATTAATCACAACTTGTTATCCGTAAGACACTTAGTTTTATTATTGGAAAAAGGACGAAACTAATTTTTCCTTTGCCCAAGTGAGAATATACTACAAGAGATCGTTTAATTATATAGCTCTCCAGCTCTATCAGTATGTTATCTAATACGATATAAAAAGAAAGATTTATTCAGTTGAAAAGAACTTCTTATTATTTATTTTACTTCGGGTTGATAATGCTGAGTGTTTGTCAATTGCCTAAATTTACCATTTAAAAATATGAGTTTTTTAGTATGTTTCGTGATCGCTGAAATTCATTTTATATTTACTTTATCTATTAAATAGCTATTTGTCTTGAAAAAAATTGTATTTAATTTTTTTGTAATATCCACTAAAATTTTTTTCTAATTGCCAGTCTGCAGTTTTTAATTTTTATTAGAATTAATTACGTCGTATGAAAATTGTATGTTATACAATTATAAATTTCTGATAGGATTAATTATAAATTTCTGATATTTCTGAAACAGGATAGCCTACAGTGATACCTACTTCACATTTTAATTAGTTTAGCAATAGCGCTGTACAATGTTTTTAATAAAAATATATAATTTTAATTTTAATAATGAATGTCATAATAATTGTAAATATTTATTTTAGTTTAAGTATAGTTTAAATTGTACTTTTGTTTATCATTTAAGTTTTTCTGCAGAACATTTTACATATTAATGGGATTGAAAAATATATAATCAAGTTACTATTATTATTTGAACGAAAACGACTCTAAATCGCGGAAAGAAAATGTTTCACCCACACTACTATTGGATTACCGAGGGACGTTCTTAATGCAGACGAGTTCTATATCTTTCTTTTTTTTTTTGATGCCAGATAAAACAGTTATTATAAAAATGAAAACTTTTGTGATGGAAAATAAAACGCACAAGCGTCATATATAAACTTTGTAATAATCATACGATCAATGTAGTAGTTCTGTAAAGATAATTTTCACATGACGTGTAGGCCTGTTTTATTGTACCCCGTCTAAGACGCTTTTCCGTCGAATACACGAACATAAGGCTGTTCCTTAAAAATCGTATTAAATGGATTTTACGGTATACATATTTTTCTTGCTTAGTTTAACCACGCGTTATTAAAAATAAAACATACACAAAAATATTTTTTACCGTTCTCATAAAATATTTCAATTTTAAAGTAAACTTAATTCCTTTTTGTAATTTAAAATATAACTCAGATTTAAAGCCAAATACACAGCCGCTAGATTTTCAAAGCGGATTAAACTACGTTGTGTATAAAAGAGGAAAAACGTAGCCAGCTAGTGCCTCTTTGATATCGTCTACCTTCTCAATGGAGGATTCCCAACAGACCATTCTCGTTTCTTTCTCCTTAATATGAAAATGTGGAAAATGAGGAATATAAGAATAAACTGAAAACGACTAACTCATTCATCTGAATGTAGCAGTTCCTACAATCTAAATTTCATTTCTAATTTATTTCTTTTCTTATACCCTTACTGGCATATTATGCTACGTCCCCTTCCTTTAGACTTAGAGTACAGCTATTCATCTACACTAATTTACTTTTTCCTTTATTTTAAACTTTATTATTAAATTAGTAAAAAATGTATTTATATTTTATGTTCTCTTGTAATAACTAAGGACTCAGAAAAGAACTTCAGAATTTCTAGCAAAAATAATTCAATATTCGTTCATCACTTCATGATTTTCAGATAAAGTTTAGTAAATGAAGAAACAATATATGTTCAAGATCAATGTAAGACATTATTCGGAAAACAGGCAAATAATACATAATTAGTTTTACTCCAATAAAAGCTACAATGAATTTTCGGATAGAAAAATAGAAATGATCAGAAAACGAAAACTAATATTTTACGGTGACTTGTATAGACTATGGTTAAAAAAACTATTGGCAAAATAAATTGTCGAGACATAAAACAATAAGCTAAAAGTGTCAGAGAAGCCATTTAAGGAAATTAGCAAGAATACTAAGACACCAGGAATAAACGTTAAAAAAATATTAGATTAAACAAAATCAGAAGGTAGGTTAAGGTTTGGACGGAAGAATGGAGAAAAACATACTGTAAATAAATGTTGTGAGTGTGAGGAAGAAAAATACCTTCAGGAAATGTCTAAAGGTACGGGGTGACTTTACAATGTCTATAATTGGCAGTATACAAAAAATAATAAGCAGATTCGTTTTATTTTTTGCTTAAATTGAGGGAAGAAACCCCCTTAATGGAAGAACTTCGTAGATAATTTTTTTATGTCTTGTCTTATTTTTATTTTTTTAAATCAATTGAAGGGTTCGGGAGAAGACAGTGCTAACCCTCATCAACATAATATTACACAATTTCATTTTAAAAGTTTACTGAAATCTACAAATCATGTTTTTGAATTATAGTGAAACATTAATTTTGTTACTTTCTTTTAATCTATGTTCTTAAGATCATAAATATAGCCTCCTGTTTAAAACGTGTTGTATATTTTATTTTTACAAAATATTTAAAGAAACTCATGCTGGAAATTTTGTGGCTTAGCACTTTCTTCTGCCGACCCCTTCAATCAATCTTTTTATTCAAAAAAAGGGTATTTTCTCATCGTATTAGTTGCAGAATGTTGGCTGAATTGTCTAAACGTGACTAAATGGATGATTTGAACGTGCATCGAGTTGGTACTGTGTTTTGTATTGAATGTGCTAATTTCTTGTTAAATTGTAGAAATGTTTAAATCTCAGTGTAGAATGTTGTTTGTAGTGTACCGTGGTGATGCTGTGATTGTTCTGAGTAATTTTGATTGAAACCTTTGCACGATTTCTATGTCTGAATGACTTGCCGAGCCCTACAATTGAATCCTGCAGGCCAAATTGGTTGAGAATAATTGTTTTGTGCATCACATGTTAATTGTTTAAGTTGAGTGTTAACCGTTTACCTAGTATTCAATAAAATTGTGTAAGTTCTGTATTTAATTGTTTCCTTTTGGTGTGTTTGTATATTTATTTTCAATTCCGAGGTGTTTTTCTAGGCATTCGGCGGATTTTCCTTCTGGTATTAGGTTAATATTTTCATAAACTGGTTCACTTCATCTCTTCTTAGTGTAAATTTTAAGTGTATGCTTTTTGTTTTCTTTCACCATCTATCTCCCAGTTATTTATTTTATCCAGATTCTGTAGCAGATGATCACAATTTGTGGTTTTATTTCCACGAATTGTTTAAACGAAATTATCGTGGAAAGTAGTGTTGGTGTTAATAGATAAATTAGGGGGTGAATACGTTGTACAGGAAGGGTATTTAAAAAAAACGCTATCTTGAGGTACTTCTCAATAGGTGGGATATAATAGTATATATTTTTTAGAACTTAACTGTGAATTGTCTGTCGGTCAAATAAGATGTTCAATAAATGTATATAATAAGAAAGATTTGGTTTCAAAAAAATCAATGGGAGAGATTGGATTCACATCACGGGTAATCTTTCTTAAATAACCCCGCATTTAATTTAAGTTAAATCATGACCTATAACTCTTATTCGCTACATACAAGACGTGTTAAATATTAAGCATAAAATAATTACCTGTATATAATTAAGTAAAATATTAAAATAATATCAGCTGTAATCAGAAAAATATTTTAATGCAAATGGACTAAAACACTTTCATAAGCTTCCAGGTTGATATTGGATTTACCAATTTAAAGATGGTCTTTACCGTCGATCATGCGTAAAACATATTCTAATCTAACACAACGACTGAACGGAGCGTTATCTCTATACTTTTCTACGCGTCAGTCACATCGTCTTCCTTATTGGACAGATTAACGTCCAGTCAGAAGTGGCCCGCCCACTTTTGTAGTAGCGTCCGTCTCACCTAACGAAATTCTACGCGTGTGGGCCTAAATACAATATAAAACGCGGTGTTGTGTTATGCATAATTAAATGCTATAATTATTATGTTAAAGTTTTATGTATGATATAATTATGGTTACTTTCAGATTACCTAGACTCTCCTGAATTTTTTAATTCAAATGGATCTCTAGGAACCTTACTTTGCTTGTGGCACGTCAAGGTTATTATAAGCTGACTGTAAAATACTAAATAATGTAAATAGATAATATCTATTATATATAATAATAATATTAATAATAATTAATATCCAGCATCATATTATAATGCTGGAAAGTTTGTGGTTGAACCATTCACTTTCAATAAAAATGTACAGTAGAAAAGTTTTATTTAAAAATAAAAATTTTGTGTTCTAATTTGTTTAATTTTATCCTTTATACCGAAAATTGTAAACTGTTAGGTTAAGTGATTTGAATTTTATTACGAAATAAGTTTTTGTAATATAATAAATTATTTTTTTGTTAATAAAAATTATTTCAGTTTTTACAAAATGGTATTATTTAACTGCATATTTCGGGGCTGTTTCACATTTTTTTACCTCTTAACTTATTTTCACTCAAATTCTAATTCTGCCTGATTTGCAAGCTCATTCTCATTCATCAATTCAAGCACGTAGACATGCAAATCTCTACGTGCTGTTAGTTTCTACTTGCTGTTGACAAGATCAAAATTACTAACCACGTGGTACACCAAAGTCCTGTAACTTATTGGTATGAAGAGAAACGGACATGTTAGGTTACATACAAATTTCTTCATGTTTAAATGTAATTTTTACGAAAGGTTTATAATGTCGAGACTTTTCCACTAGTAATTTTTTATTTAACTTCATGAAGGAAAAATAATAAATATTAACATACGTACATACAATAACATACATAGACACCTTAACCTCGAATCGGTAGACGAAACAATATAGAAACTATACAGATGTTTTTATAGCAAACTACACTATCACACAAATTTACAAATTCAGTCATTGCCCGCTCCTTACCTACGACGCAACCCACCTAGAAGACTGAAAAAAGTATGGAATAGAGAACTTTTCTGAATCGTCTTGAAGGGTTACCACTGGGTGACTGCCTCACACAAGCGACATTATGACAATTATACCAAACTATTGACATTTAAACTGCTGGTTGTGTTAAATTGTTACATAGTTGTAGTTTCTTTTTCTTAAATAAAGTCAAAAAAACTCCGTGAAGCATTAATAAAATTAACTATTATACTTAAACGTTTATACATATTGCAGTATTTTGTGATGATTTAACAATGTGTTAAAACAATTAAAACTATTAAAAGTCGTATTGTTGTTTACTTTTGAGGAGTATCTACTGAAATTAGTGGCATTAGCGTCACAATTTTTATGTTCCGGCTTAATTTAAGTATTTTTTTCTGTCAATTTTAGAACTATACAACATAAACTTATAAATTTAGAGTTCATGAACCAATTTTATAACATTAAAAATTGTAATGTTCTTCTTTCCACCAAGCATAAACTAAATTAGTTGCCAAAAAAACATTATTGGGTGCGCTAGTGCAATTACGATTAAAACACTGATAATTTTTGGTTTCTCTTGCATTTTCTGAAAAATAAGTAGTAAAAGCTATGTTTCTGAATCCGTTTTTGGAGTCAGTTTTTAATCAGAAGTACACTTTTTAACTCTCCGGAGCTCAAAAGAAACGTTTTATCCATTTTCTTTGCACGTGTCAGCGTATCTGTGTGTAAGAAAAATTCCGCATGAACGAAATTTTGTACAAAGTTGAAACTTAGCAATTTACTTCGGTAAAACGATGGGACCAGATACGAATATTTTCATCAAAGTCGGTCAACCGAAAGTAGCAGTTTATAAATGTGATTTTACTCTTTTCTTGCGCTTCCCTCAAAAACAGTTCCTGCGATTTTGATTAAAATCGCTTCTATACTTCATTTTTGTGCTTTACAGGATGCAGTAGCGGTTATGTTTGGGAAAATACGTGAAGGAGCTGTTTTCGTAGTAAAAAAGTTTTTTTTAAGATTGAAGGGGTTAATATGCATTTTACAGAAAAAGTGTAGGTACGCGTTTTGATTTTATTTATGATTTAGACTGACAAAATTACGTATTATTAGGTTTACAATTTAAAATAAATGTTTATTATTCTCTAATTATTATTAAAAATTGTTTACTAATTGTTATTAAAAAGTAATGTTAGTTAGTCTCGAACTTTCAATGCTGTCCAGCGTTGGTAGGAGGTGGCAGCAATATTACTTTCCAGGCTGCTGCGTTAGTTTGTGTGTTCTGTCGTAGAAATGATTTTTTACATCAAGAAATTGTAATAAAATACGTTTTTCAATAGAATTTCTTTAAAAGATTTGTTATTTGTTTCCGAGTGAAAATCTTGAGTATAATTTTCATATGATTCATTTTACAAATGATATTTTATGGTAAAAAATCTGTCAAAATAGGTACGCCTTTTAATTGCATTTTCTTAATAGGTTTATATAATTTTCTATCCAATATTTTATTAACAACTTTTAAGGGTTCGATGAATCAAACATTTGGCGTAGGGCGTGTTGACAGTCCATGAAACAAAATGGCCTCCCGGTCACTTGTCTGGGATTTTAAAACTTATTTCTTCAGTCTATAAAAGTTATTGTAATTATTGTATTAAATGTGTCTTTTAATACGCGTTTTCATTATTTTTTTTTTATTTAGACTTACAAAAGTAGGTATTTGGTTTACAATTTATATAGAAATATCTGTTAGTGTGGAACATTCAATACTGTTCCGTGTTGGTAGGAGGTTTCAATATTATTACCTTCCAGTCTGCTTTGTAAGTTCGTGTTATCTGTAGTAAAAATGGTTTTAACATAAAGAAATTGTTATAAAATACGTGTTTCAATAGAATTTTCTTAAAATATTTGTAAAATTTTTTATTAGTTTCCGAATAAACAACTTTAGTAATGTGAAGCCTCGTGTTCGCAGGCCGTAAAATCACGATGACCTCTCGGTTACTTTTCTAGGAACATGTTACTAACTAAATTTCATCAATCTTTACAAATTTGTTAAAATAATGAATTTCTCAAAGTACGTTTTTAAATAATACTTTCGAAGTAGATTTATTACATTAGATATTTTTTAAAAGTGAGTCGGTGTTTGGATGCCCCAATCTATCGGTTATGCCTCGTGTCGGTAAGGCGGGGCTCTACTTTACCTCCCGTTTTCCTACTTGAGTTCTCAATAGTACTTTCATATGACTAGTATTAACCCTTTCATTCTCAAATTATGATGCATCAATTCAAAAAAATTTTTTTTGGCATTTTTACTTATAAATGGACCAGTAAAGCATATTAAATTGATTTTTGTAACTTATGCCCCTACAGAATTTTTTTTACAAAATGTTGTTCACAAACAACATTGGGTGTTGGGAGTTATTAATATCCCTGTAATTTTTTTAACATGCAAGTTGTTAGTTATTCAAGTACATAGGAGCAAGAAGTAATTATATAAAGTCTACTCACCATAAAATGATAACAATGATTTTTCTGATTATCCATTTAATAACACATGATAAAATAACACAAAAACTATAAATTTGTGGTTCAAATTGTACTTTTGTGAACTTCCACTGGAGTTCAGAATTTTTACGTTTAGAAATATTTTTTGATCTATGTACGTTTTGGGTACAATCAGTTGGCACGTTGTTACTGGTAGGAGGTTCTTTAGGACAATTTAAATTATCATTTATAGTATCTGAACTAATAGTAGGTAGTACTTCTTCATCAGCACCCTGAATTAGTTCAGTTGGAACAACCACTTCTGAAAGTCTTAGCAATTCATCATCTTCAATGACAGATAACAAATCACCAATTTCAGAAACATTGCCATCAGGCACATCAATATAAATATCATCAACCTTTAGATTCTTTATACCAAACATTATAACACGTAAAATAAAACAGTAACACACAACAAATAAAAACAGTCTTAGTAAACAGTCCTAACCTATTGGCATCCCTTCTGTCAACCGGTGAAGCTCATTGTTGTTGGTGAACAACACAAAGTTTACACAATAATATAAAAAGAATTATTAATTACACTATTAATATGAATGTTTAAACATAACAAATAATGTTTTATAAATCACGTAAAACCAAAAAAACGACACATTATTACTAATTTAATTACAATAGCGAAAAAATAACAACAGTGAACATAACCTCAAGAGTTACAAACAACCTACTCAGTTACTGTGAACTAGTAAACAAATACTGCTGTAATATGGCACTATCTGGTAGCATAATATGTAACTACTTGTTTGTGGCTTCTGAACAACATTGAGTTTTAAAGGAAATCTTTGATAAATACGTTGTAATCTAATACCGAAATTAGTGTTGTTCCTGAACAACGCTGGGCGTGAAAGGGTTAAAATGATATATTATGGTAAAATAAATCTGTCAAGATACGCGTTAAAAATGCATTTTCTTAGTAGACTTATATAATTTTCTATCCGATACTTTATTAAAAACCTTAAAGGGCTTGATGAATCAATTATTTGGCGTAGGGGCGTGTTAACAAGCCATGAAACGAGATGTCCTCCCGGTTACTTGTCCGGGATTTTATAACTAATTTCATCAGTCTTTAAAAATAATTATAATAAAATTTGTATAAAGTGCCTTTTAATAGCGTTTTCATTATTTTTATATAGACTTACAAAAGTAGATATTAAGTTTAAAATTTAAAACAAAATATTTGTTAGTCTCGATCATTCAATGCTTTCCCGTGTTGGTAGAAGGTGGCAGCAATATTGTCTTCCATTTTTCTTTTGTATTTTCGTGTTATTTGAAGTAGGTAGAAATGATTTTTACATAAAGAAATTATGAAATACGTGATTCAATAGAATTTTCTCAAGAGATTTGTAAAATTTTTTATTTGTTTCCGAGTAACCACTTGACGATTTTGATGCCTCGTGTTGGCAGACCGTAAAATCAAGATGGCCTCTCGGTAACTTTTCCGGGACCATGTTACTAACTTAATTTCATCACTCGTTACGAACTATTTTTACACAAAGAGTTTCACATAATACGTTTTTAAATAATATATTCGTAGTAGATTTATAACTTTAAATAGGTTTTTAAAGTAAGTTGATATTTTTGTAGCCCAATCAATAAGTAATTCATCGTATCGGTAGGGCGTGGCTTCTAGTTTACCTCCCGTTTTCATACTTGGAATCTCAATATTAATTTTATATGATTTGTCTTAAAAATGATATTTTAAAGCAAAAAAATCTGTCAAGATACGCGTTAAAATTGCATTTTCTAATGGATTTATACGATTTCCTATTCAATATTTTATTAAAAACCTTTTAGGGTTCGATGAATCGTCATTGGGGTTGGGATGTGTTGACAGGCTATGAAACAAGATGGCTCCCCGGTCACTTTTCCGGGATTTTACAACCTATTTCTTCAGTCTTTAAAATTTATTACAATTAATGAGTAAAATGCGTCTTTTAATACCCCTTTTCATTATATTTTTCATATAGACTTACAAAAAAGTAGTTATTAGGTTTACAATTTGTATAGAAATGTCTTTTAGTTGAACCATTCAATGCTGTCCCGAGTTGGTAAGAGGTGGCAACAATATTACTTCACAGTCTGTTGCGTAAGTTTGTGTGACCTGTCGTAAAAATAATTTTTAACATAAAAAAATTGTCATGAAATACGTGTTTCAATAGAATTTTTTTAGGAGATTTGTGAAATTTGTTATTTGCTTCCGAGTAACCAACTTGAGTGTTTTGATGACTCGTGTTAGAAGGTCGTAAAAGCAGGATGGCCTCTCAGTAACTTTTCCGGGAACATGTTACTAACTTAATTTCATTAATCTTTATAAAGATTATTTAAATATGTATTTTTTTTAAAATGCATTTTAAATAATGTTTTCGAAAGAAATTTTTATCATTAGATATTTTTTTAAAGTAAGTTGATGTTTGAATAGCCCAATCAATCGCTAATGCATCGTGTCGGTGAGGCAAAGCTTCTAGTTTACCTGCCGTTTTGCTACTTGAAATCTCAATATTACTTTCATATAATTCGTATTAAAGTGAAATTTATGGTAAAAAAATTTTCCAAGATACGCGTTAAAAATAATTTTTTTTAATAGATTTGTATAATTTCCTATTCGATATTTTATTTAAAACTTTAAAGGTTTCGATGAATCAATCATTTTGGGTGGGGGCGTTTGACAGATCATGAAATAAGATGGCGTCCCTATCACTTGTCCGGCATTTTATAAATTATTTCTTTAGTCATTAAAACTTATTATAATTAATGTGTAAAATTTGTCATGTAATAGGTACTATATAACGTAAGTTATTAACAATTAAAAACGTATTACTTTTATTAGCGACACTTATTGAATTTCTATATTTCATTTATTCAAATCTCTTTTCAAAATGGAAGTTTTCGTAACATAGCCAAATATTTTCATAAACAGAACTAGTCATTAAATATGTCATTCTGAATTTACAGTGTTATGAAATTTGGTAAAGCGACAGATAATAAAAAAAATTTTAAATGATTAAAAACTCTACAAAATATTATTGTTCGAACATTATTTTACTGTCTTTCTTCGGTTTTTAACAGTTAATATTTTTACATTATTTGCTACTTTATTAATCCCTTTGCTACCGTGTCACGAGAAAGTCGTGGCTGTTTGATACTAATTTTTTATACATATGTTAAGAGTGAATATTTTTTTTATAAAGATACATCATTGTTCAAATAAAAATTTAATAGTAAATGTTTCATTTCCGTACTTATTTTATTAACAATATTACTTTTTTAATTATTTTATACAGTCGTGAGAAGGTACTCTTAATGATTTAATGTTTTTTGTGCAAGTGTCAGTGTTTATCAATTTCATTAAATTTCCTTGTAGCATTTTCACTATAATATGTTAACGGTAGTATTTAGATTATTCTTGTCTAACTCAAAGTGCTGTTGCTCAGACTGATAAGTTTTCCTCAAATTCCTTTTAGTTTTTTATTTTATTGTCATTGTGTTTTATAAACAGGAATGTGAATATAGAAAGTTGTAAAAGTGATATTGTTAACGATATTAATTAATATTTGTAAATTTTTACACATATCTATAAGAAATACTTGCATATTTCATTAATTTTTTTTAAATTTTATTAGTCTAATTTCAATGCATGTAACCTTTTTTGAAAATGAAAATAATTATTACTATAAAGCTTAGGTCAACCGCTTCCCTGATTAGAGTAGCAATTTCTTTGTGGCAGATCTAAATGACTATAAGAGGAGATGAGATATTGTAAGCATGTAATATCGTTTGAGAAATTAAATTATTATTTTCGCTTTAGTAAATTATAGATATCTTGCATTTAATTTATATAAAATATATAAGCAATTCGTAACCAATATGATCTGGTATTTTTAGTTCGCAACGAGAATTTGAGTAATATATTACTAACGTGCCAGTTGGATTCGACTAACAACAATTTGCTAAAGAAATTTTTTAGGCCAGAAGAAGCAAATAAAAGTCGGGATTGGTACTAGTCAGTGTTGTAGTAGAACAAACCAGACAGAAGGGTTGAATTCCAATGAACCACGTGACCTGCAATACCAAATTGCTCCTGGCTAAAGGGAAGAAAAAAGTAATAGATGTGCTGGGCGCATCTACCCTGTTCTCTATAGCTGCTAACACATTTTAAGTTCTTTATCTTTTATTTTTCACTAGAAGCTACAGTGAGTTAGAAAAGTCTTTTCACTGTTAAGGCATAACTCTAACTTACAAAAATGTCTTATTATTCAAAGAAAAGAGTTCAATTTATTCTGAATGCAGTTCAAAAACCTGCAGCAATGTTTTATTTCACTATTTCTTTTCACATATTTTTATTTAATTCTAGGTAGTAAAGATGCCCTATCATTGTTTTCAGAAAAAACCGAACTTTATTTTCTATGAACTCTTATTCTCAATTTATTGAATTTTCTTAATACATTAGCGTCAAGAAAATCACTCTTTTACTTCAAACACCACACAAATCTATGCAGTTTGCAACGTCCGAAAAAAGGATTCTTTAAACTAAGTTTTGAACAGATTATTCACAATCAATTAAATTAGTTATCTTTAAGATTGACAATTAAAAATACATAGTTGAAGAAAAACAGTTTAAAAATTTTTAATAAACTTTGATAAAGATTACGTCCACTGCAGTGACTCTAGTATAAAAATCAACTTATAGTCTCATTCATGTTAATTAAAATTTTTGTCCTTATTGCAAGTAAAAATTTCGAAATTCTTTTGAAAAAAATTAAATAAAATTTAAGATTTGTTGCTTTGGTTAATTGTAAATCTTGATTGTATGGTCAAAATTTTAAAACGTTTGAATCGGTCGTAGTGGTCAATATTATCCTAAAGGTTTATTCCAAAAAGGGTTCTGGTGATGTGAAAGTCTGTCATAGTATTATTTTATTTCGTTATCGTATTCCATGTATCTAAATACATGGAATACGATTATTAGCTAGTATTAATACGATTATTAATACGTATTATATACGAGTATTAGCTAAGCGTTTGTTTTCACGTCACTGGTTTTAAACAAAGGGAATTAGGTAAATTATTTGAATGATCATCGATTGATGATACACGATTTCTAAGTTAGATGAACTTGCTGAACTTTTCTTTTTGCACTTCTGAAACTTCCTTTCAGACCAATGAACTGTAGTTTTTTAAGCAAAAATATTCAATACTGGTTTTTAATATTTTCAGATTGTATTAAGAAATGCACTAACATTTTAAGCGAATATGATGAGAATGGAATAGTGTCAATAGTTTGATCTAAACTTTCATTATTCTAAACTATTATTAAATGCACTTGAATAACATTATTCCCGAACTCGGGCTTTTCCCACTTTTAATTATTTACGGTAATTGCATATGTATTTTTTCAGCAAAGGAGAATTCTGATTAGCTGACAAATTTAAAGTCCGTACCATTGTAAATAAGAAAATATATCTTTTTTTATTTAGCTAACTTTATTTAGTCGCATCAATATTATTTTATTCAACTTTTTTATTTTATTTAATTAGTCGCATCAAGTGCTTGGTTATTAGTGACTACGGTGGGTTATATAAATTGGAACAGTAGATTTCGACTTGTGAAAATTTACAGACCCTAACTTGAAATCGAACCCCAGACCTTAGCGTTGTACTCTACAGCACTAATCACTGCACTACGGAGGTGGCCAAAAAATATATCCATAACAACGAAAAAATAACAAAATTCGTTAATCGTCATTATTGTTTGAACGGATAAACATCAAACATTTTTTATAATTTTTTTAAAACACCTGAACAATCACGAATCTACTTTATTATTATTATTATTATTATTATTATTATTATTATTTTTCTTTTTATTATTGTTATATTTTGGTTCATGCACAATATTAACAGTTCAAATTGGTATTATTAAAAAAGGCAATAAAATATAAATAACGTTACTTCACCCAAAAATAACATTGTTATTTATTAATACAGTCATTTATAAACACTGTTTTTCAAAATTAAGAAATGTTTCTGTCTAAAAGAGATATTTTAAGAGAATTATTCCTCACATAGAAAACATTAACAGTTTCAACAAAATTTTGTGTTGGATTAATTACAGAAAGTTTAGACAGAAAGTTTAGACAGAAAGTGCTTTCAAAGTTTGAGCAAAATTGATATAGAAATTTTATGACAACGCACCTTAACACGTACATTTGCCGACAGGCTTCATTTGAAAAACTCCCTTTGTTGTTATAAAACAAGGACATCTGTTCCGCTGAAATTTGATTTTCTTCTCACGTTTACAATAATAAGAAGAATAATAAAGATAAATCTTTTTTATACAAATTACTTTTCATTAAAGTGTATTAAGTCAATTATTTATGTACTCTCGCATTACACGCTGTATTATAATTGACGTTAAAGTAAATTGAAAGAGTTAATATAGCCTAAAAACTGTACTTCAGTTGTCGACTGTTGTTCCTACAAATTCATTTAATTAATTCCTTAGAAAGAAAATAAAAATACAGCGTTGCAAGAAAATTTCTGTTGATGTAACAAATGGTTGAATTAATTAAATAACTCGACGAAATTGAAAATTTTTGTTAGGAATTGTAAAGTTACTTTTCAGATTCAATTGAATGAATGAAATAAAGAACAGAGTTTTCGAAAACAATCGTTGGTAGAAATAAGTTCGTTTATAAATGGTACTAATATATAGAACATTATAGCTTGTATTTTTATGCAGTTCTACCCATACATACGTAGTAGTCTACGGAAAAACATTTGTTCCAATTAAAATTATCATAGGACTTTATACAGTATTGTATTATATATTGCAATTGCATAAATTTTAGATGTGAAAAACTTTCCTTATAATTAATTAAAATTTTCCGGTTATCAAAAATAATGCTTGTTCATGAGTTTCACTTTGTCTAAATTTTCAAGATCTCTTATAAGTATACCAAATTGGTAGTTTTGCTGCAGAAGATCTTATTTATAAACAAAAAAATGATGATTTTAAAAATTAAAAAGTTTAAATCAGAAAAATATATCTTATTAACGCTAAATAAATAAAGTTTATTGTCAAATAAAATAATAGTATTCAGTATTTATGACAGGTCATATAAGTTAAACCAAAATGATATTAGAGGATCAAACCGGTAGTATTAAGATAAACTGTCTTGCTTCTGCAGACGACTAGCAATCGCTTCTAGGAACACAGAAACAGTAATAAAACAAATCAACGCGTTATAAAAAAAAGAAGATAAGGCAGGACTATAGATTTCCTTCGAGAAAATTAAACACTTAACGAACATCAAAACAGCCCCGCGTTATCTGAAGAAGTTATCTGACACAAAATGGCAAAAATTGAAAAAGTTGATAGCTTCAAGTACCTGGGAAACCAAATGTTTACAACCAAAGGAAGCGAACAACAAGAGACGAGGAAAGATGACTGGTGCACTTTGATGTGCTTCGGTGAAGGAAGTGATCGGCTGTATAAGAAGAAAGAACGCTGAAAACAAAGCAAGATTAAGCATTATAATACTTTGATAAAACCTGTGTGTGTACGCGAGTGTGTGCTTTAAAATGACTGAGAAGGCTGGGCTAAATAAAGCAAAGAAATTTGAGAGAAAGAACCACCGCAAGTTAATGGCTCCGAAGATAGTAGACGGACAATGTGGGTTACGAGGTCTAGCAGAACTATACAAGGAAAATGAACGATTAATGGAAACGATAAGAAAAAGAAAACTAAAGTTTTACGGGGACCTCTATAGAATGGATAGCAAACAGTTGGTAAAACATATTTTTAATGCACTAAACAATATACCTATAGTATCGAATAAATGTTTTAAAGAAGTCAGAGAGGATATTGAGAAAACTAAAATAATCCTTAAAAAATTAATGAACCAATCCAAATTCAGACAATTAATTACATACTTTAAGAGATTTAATAAAGACCAAAATCAGAACACCGGTTGAAAAGAATAAAGGAGAAAAGCCTAGAGTGAACGAATGCTGAGAATGTGATCTGCAAAAAGAGAAAATGTCTAAAGTCACCTCACGTGCTCTAAAATTAGCCATACAAGATAGAAAACATGTTGGGTTTACAAAATGTTTTAGTCATGGTTAAATACACTGATTTTGAAGAAAAATATGCAAAACTGGCTCAATAATACAAACGTACACTTGTAGAATTATAACACAAACTGTTTGGTATGCCTGCGCGTCTGGGATCATTGGATCCAATTACTTTGTTAAAATTAAGGTTAACTATTTTTTAGAGAATTGCAATAACTTATTTTATTTTATTATTATCTGTTCGAACGATACTAAATCTTATTTTTTATTAAATATTAAAGGAATACTAAAATGTAACTCACCCGTTAGTAGGCCTACGTTTACAATAACCGCTAGAGCGTAACTGACGATATTTTCACTTACCTAGAAAAAAAAGAATGTAATTAATTAAAAATTATGAGAGATTAATAAGTTAATCTTATATAAAATAAATGTTTTTCTCTTTAATATTTAAAAAATTAATCAACGTTTGTTTTTGCTTAGGTCATCAGCCTAAAGGCTAGTTTGAACTTCTAAAGGCATTACTAAGTAAACCGAGAAGTAAAGTGGTTAAAATTGCCTGGTTAAAATCACTGAGTGGAAAATATGCTTATCAGCATGCCAAAGCCCCTCTAAAACAATTACTTTCTACCCTGCAAATGACGTCTTCACTTCATTCATCACAGGGTCTGGCTGTATAATAAAATTCATTACTCTCAGAGGAGATAACTGTGACTATGTCTTTTACACCTTTACCTCTTCTGTTCTTACTTTAACTAATAAAATTTTATTAATAATTCAAAATTGAATTTCGCTACAAATCTGAATTTTGTACATACAATAACAACATGTAAGTCTTTATTCTGGCGAAATCTCAAATAAATCGGTCGAGATGTGTTTGAGTTATAAGCCTATAAATGCATCCGATCTGTTGCAGCAACAAAAAAAATCGGTTCATTTTTTCCATGTCCTGACATCGTTATTTTAAAAAAACGGTAAAAATATGAAACTGACATGTAACAACGGAGATTAAAATCAGTAAATTTTATGTATAGTACGTTAACATTAAACAAGCGGTTTTGAAGAAATAATGGCCAAATTCGGGTATTTAAAACAAAGAAATTAAACAAAGAAAAGCAGCGATGCTGCAGGATGAGGAGAGCTGGAAGTTGGCCGCTCACTTTGCGGAGAGGGTGGTCGGGAGACTGCGGAGGGAGGAGACAAATAGAGATCAGCGGGATCGCCCTCTCCCACAGTGAGTCAATCCTCCCAATCTCAGTAGGTAAGGTAGGCACACTAATTTCCTGAGCTGGTGATGAAAGAGATGAATGAAAGTGAGAGAGTGAGTGTTGGTCAGTGACAGCGAGAGCGGAATTAGACTACGGTTCCCTTCCACGCCCCGCTGACAGCATGTAAATATTTTTTCAACCCGACAGTTTCCTTGCAGTATTATATAAGCAGTTCCGAGGGAGGTGGAGGGTTGTTTGCTGATGTATCAAGTGGCCAGGCGGCGGGTTTTTTGTTGGTAAGGCGGTTGCGGCCTCCTTGGGGCTGGACGAGGACGCCTCAATTGAGTCCAAAACTACTTCCCCCATCGTGAGGAAGTGAACATGAATTTTTCTCGCCGCCTCGGATGAAAAAAAGAGATTTTAGGCCTAGGCCCTACATAAATATTTTAAATTATGAAGAAATATTCATGAAAAATAATGTGTGACGTTGCTGCCCGCTGCAACTGACACTTCGCGATTGTATAATATTACACTATGGTTTTAATACTCTACAAAACTTGAAAAGGAGCCTGACCAGGCAATCACTAGGAATACCTAGGGATAATTGTACATAACCTTGAACTTGACAGCCAAACATTATTCTAAACCTAATTGGCTACAAATGAACTCCTAATACTGGTTTTAGAAATGTCATAGTCACCATCAACTTATTGTTATTGATTCGCCATTACATTATTTTACTCTTTCACTAACGAGAAAACAAAAACAGATGAAAAATAGCGTTAACAATAATAATAATGATTATTGACAAGTTTATCACCCACTGACAAGTATTTGCATTTATAAACAACCCATAAAAAATTAACATACGAGTAGTACACATTTCTGAATGGTAATTTGAATTAGCTTTAATATAAAATGATAGACTTTTAATATTACATGAAAGATTAGGAATAAGAATCATTTTATATTATTTATTTATTAAGTTAAATATACATTACGATTTATTACTAAACTAAAATAAGCTGTACAGTAAACAATATTTTTAACTAAACGTTGTTGTTGTTGTTTAGGTCAACAGCCGAAAGGCTGGTTTGAACCTACAGAGGTTTTACTAAGTAAAACGAGGAGTGAGGTGGTTTACCATTGCCTTCCTCACTGAGTGGAAAAGTACACTTATCAGCATGCCGGGCCCTCTGAAAAGCACATATTTTCCACTCTGAAAATGACACCTTCACTTCATCCACAACTAAACATACATAACGCAAAAACTCTTCTTCACAAAAAGTTCTGTCCGTGCATTCTAATTTACGCATTAAAAATTACCAAGTTAAATTACTACAGTTAAATAGATGACAGGAATTACGTTGAACAGAATTTTTTTTAACAAAAGCACAAAATAAATAATTGTGAATTTCCTAAAAAATATAATACAAATAATAATATAAATTTAAAAAAAGTTAAGATTGTACATTTGCAATATAGAGAAAAATAAAAAAAAACAACTGTTTTTTTATAACTACAGCTAAATTACTTACAGTATATTTTAACTAACACGATGTGGATACTTTTACTTTATGGGAATTATTCAATAAATGAACATAAAAAAACAGGTAAACTATCGCAAAGAGGAAAGTAAACACTAACCAGAAAATAGTTATTAGGCCTGCATGTATAGTAGAAAATGTAGGAGTACAATTTTATTTTTCATAAGCTGAGATTTTGTACGTATTTTGTCATAATCATTTAACCTATGTGTATCTATACTAATTTTATTGCAACTTATGTTTTGTTTGATGAAACTTACCTTTAGTTAGTTTTTTTTCGTTAGGACCACAAGGGATCACGATACAACTTCAAATCATTTCTCTGTGTTCTTCCTCCGTTCAGCCCAAATTTTAGTTAGTTTATTATAAAATTTTACATTATTTAACGAGTTTCATTTAGCGTCGATTTAAACTAGAAAATATAGCTTTAAACAATATAAGGCATGGTTCCAGATAAAAATCTCCAATAATTTCTGATTAGCCTAACACTCAGCTTTGATAAAAACTAATTTTACGGACTATTAACGAAGTAACAAAGTTGCGTCATCATGAGAGCAAAAATAAGAGGAGCTAGAAGCTAAAGGGTTGTTCTTTAGTTGCTATTAGAGGTTGATGCAGTGACGCAGCCAACTGTAAGAGAATGAGACAGTTGAGTGACGGGCGTCTCTCTAAACCAAATTCAAAAATTGTGATAGATCGAAACGTTTATTTTTTTACTAAACGTTTAAAAAGCTTTCTTATGAAATATTTAAAAAAGTCATACTTCATAAATCAAAAATTTAACATTTTTCAATATTAGATAATATTTTAAAAGTATGGAATGTACACGTGAATAAATCAAGAAAGGCACTCCAGGATAGGTTCAAACAGTTGAACAGACTTCTTTCACGCAAATCCAAGTTACCAACTACGTCCAAATTAACCATTTACAACTCCTACCTTCGATCAATACGGAGCTATGCCAGTCAGCTTTACTCCTCTGCAAAACTATCGGTATTGGCAAAAATTCAGCGTTTCCAATCAAAGCTTTTACGAAGGATAGTTAACGCTCCCTATTATGTAACCAATGAAACGCTACTCTCAGATCTAAACGTACCCTACATAAATGACATTTTCTTAAAACTATATACAAAATTTAGGAAGAAACTCGTGAACCACCAAACCCATTGATCTCAAATCTGGCTACACAGACTCTCCCAAACAATCCAATACGACGTCTAAAACGTCGATGAAGCCGGGACCTCATCTATTAACGTAGTACTGTAATTGACAATCCATTATACTGTTCTAAATGCTACACTTACTTATCTATTCACGTTGGAGTTCTGTCACTGGACTGTGTCTCCACTCACGTTTATTTAGGTACCATTTTAATTTTTTCCAAATTTTTTGTTATCACATTCACTGATTGTTTCCAACAGATTGTGAATTTCCTAAATAGAAATAACAAAAGTATGCAGATATTGTTTGCTCAATTCAACGTGTGTTTTTATTAAATATTTTGTTACCATTATGTGTATTATGTGTCTGGACGACGTAAAAACATTAAGATAAAGGTCACAAGGCGGTCAGAATTCACAATAAAAGACATCGTGTTATCAAGGAATGTCTGGATTTATTTTCCAGTTTTTTGTAAATCTCATTAAAAAGTGTAAGTAACAAAATTGGTATCATTTAATGTCAAAGGTACGGACATTAAAAAACGTAATTTCGGCAACCATTTCGTTACGTCAAATATGCGGTAAGTCAACCAACAAAAAATACTGCTCAAACACAGACAACTCTTTGGCTAAATGTGGGTCCGGTTAGGGACCGCATTCGGTCAACTACCGTGCCTTTAAAATCTACAAAGAAACACAGATGTGTAATTACCTCCAACTAGACCAAAAGAGGAAATGAAAAGTATTGTTACATCAAGTACCACTTCAAGCCTACCAAATATTTTATCTAAAGATTCTCGTATTTGTAACAAGCATCACAAACTCCTAACATGCTCAAAAAGTCAAATAATCTGAATTAATTCACGACGTATACTCATCAGCTTCTGATCATATCGGGATAAGTTAGTCGATCATAGTCATAACTCAATCTCACTGAATCATCCAAAAATTTCTTCACAAAATCATTCGAAAATTACTTAGTTACTATTGTAATATAAAATTTAGTTATAATATTTTTCAATGCTAATACTAATGTAATATTATTATTTAATTATTGCGGCTCTGTCTTAGCGAACACGCATTTTCCTTCGTTAGGAAATGGAAATAGTAAACTTAAATTAGGAATTTGAGTGTATAAGTTTAGTAGTTTATAAGTAACAATGTCGTCTTCGTCGTCGTCTTCATGGATTAGGCTATTCAAACCTGTTCCGGCGTCCATCTTTTCCTCGGCCTACCAATATTTCTCTTTCCGATTGGTTTATAGAGCAGCGCAGATCGAGGGAGGCGGTCTTGTGACATTCTTACAACATGATCTGACCAATGTTTCCTGTAGGTTCTCAATATGCTCAAGAGTGGCTGGGCATCACACTCTCTCCTTATCTCCTCATTTCGGATTCTATCCTCTCTTGTACAACCTTTCACCTGCCTCAGGAATCGCATTTCTGCTGCCTGAATTTTTGATTCTTGTTTCTTTGTAAGGACCCATGTCTCGCTTCCAGAAGCCAATGCTGGGATCGCCATTACTTTATAAAATTTGAGCAGGGTGTTCTTTCTAGCTCTACTCCTGAGGGATCGGTTTATTGCCCCACATATCATGTTGAACCTCGATATTTTTTGTTGAGGATCCCGGTCATAATCATGCGTTATGTCACATCCCAAGTATTTAAAATTTGACACTTGCTCCAAGATTTTGTTTTCGACTACTATTTTAGATCTTATAGGCCATTTTCCACGAAAAGCAATTACTTTTGTTTTTCCTGCTGCTATTTTCATATTAAAGTATTTGCTTATGAGGCCGAGCCTATGCATCGCAACTTGCAGCTTGTCCTCAGATTCCTGTATGATTACAGTGTCGTCAGCAAACATTAAATGGTTCAGGTAAGTATTTCGGGTGAGAGAAATACCCTTGTCAACTTGGTGCTGCCACACAAACATAAGCTCGTTCACATAAATGTTGAACAAGGCAGGTGAAATTGGACATCCCTGTTTCACTCCCTTATTTGTCATTATTCTGTCCGTTAATTTTCCATCCTTCAGAGTAATCCTTATTGATGTTTTATTGTATAAATTTCCAATGTTGCTAATCAGATGTTTAGGGTATCCATACTTTGTCATTATGTTCCAGAGCAGCTCTCTATCCACATAATCGAAGGCTTTCTCCCAGTCAACGAATGCCATGTGGGTTTCATAATTGTATTCTCTGCGTTTCTCAATAATCATTTTCAGTGTAAACACTGCATCAATGCAGGATCTTCCTTTCCTGAAACCCATTTGATTTTCTTGTAGTAGAGATTCAGTAATAGCCTGCAATCTCCTTGCTAGGATCGAAGCATATAGTTTGTATGCTGCATCTAGAAGACTTATTCCTCGATAATTTCCTGGGTTTGATCGATCGCCTTTTTTAAATATTGAGATCACCTTCGACATCATCCACTCTTGTGGCACTGCATGATTTTTCCAGCAACTATTAAATAAATGCAACAACCGCAAGTGAAGTAGCATTCCTCCATATTTCAAAAGCTCCATCTTTAGACCATTAAGTCCTGCTGCTTTCCGATTTTTAGAGGCCTTAATTGCTGCTTGTAGCTCTGTCATGTCAATTTGATCTACTTGACAAGAAACACATTCAGTGGGAATAGTATTTTCATTTTTTCCATTATCAAACCATAATTTTTTATAGTGATCAATCCATTCATTTTCTTCCACACAACGTATTTCTACAAGCTCTCTATTTTGTTTTTGCATCATCCTCATGAATTTGAAAGCCAGCTCCTGTCTTCCATGGAGATCTTCTTCAACCGTATTGATGTATCTCTCCCATGATTCCTGGTGTGCCCTTTTCATCACCCGCTATGCTTGATTTCTAGCTCTATTATAAGCTGCTTTATTTCCCGCAGAAGGGTCGTTAAGATAGATCTTGTACAATCTCTGCTTTTCTTTGACAAATTTTTCTGTCTCTTCATTCCATATTCTTGGACCTATCTTCCTAGAAATCCTTCTCTTTGTTCCCAGGGCCTCCATGGCACTCATTTTTATAGTACTGGATATATTCTTCCATTCAATATCAATATCCTCTGTGGTTGGATTAGACACTAGCCTGTTCATGAGACGTTGTTGATAGAGGTTCCTAATACTTTCATCTCTCAACAGCGACACCTTGAAAGTTTCATCAGTTGGGTTCTGGTTCTGATTTCTGCTCAACTTCTTTTTCTATCGCTTATACAAATCTATTTTGCCAACTAGTAAGTAGTGATCTGTGTGCAAATCTTGTCCTCTGAAAACTCTCACATCTCTCACCTGGGCTGCCAATTTTTGGTTTACAATGATATAATCTATTATTGATTTGCTACCTCTTGCACTCCATGTGAATTTATGTATGTCTTTCTTACGGAAAAATGTATTTGTAACTTTCAGCTCATTAAAGGTAACAAAATCTCTTAACCTTTCACCATTTTTGTTGAGTGTATTGTCGCCAAAAGTCCCTATGCATTTTTGCACTGGATGCCGACCAAGTCTTCCATTCAAATCTCCCAGCACCAATATATCATCATTAACATTTATTTTGTCAATAACTCTCTGTAATTGTTTATAAAAGTCTTCTGATTCTTTATTTCTTTCTGTATTATTTGACTCTTCTGGTGCATAAGCTGCAATGATTGTGAAATTTCCTCGTCCATGTCTTATTCTGACAGTCATCAATCGTGCATTAATATAAGAATAGTCTCTAATTTTTGATTCCCAGGATTTATCAATGAATATAGCAACTCCCTTACTGGCTCTTTGGGTTTCAGCCACTCCACTATAACTAACACTATAATAACACTATAATAAGTAACAATGTAAACAAGTAAATTATATTTGAACAATAAAAAAATATAAAGATTTAAGTGACAGAAATCTATTGTTAACATTATTTTTGTTACAACTACTAATAATGTCATTAACAAATCTTTTTATTAAACATTATTCCAAATACAATGTGATATAAAATTACATTGAAATTTATAGCAAAAGTTAAATGTCTTTCTTATAAAACAAGTTGAATAATTTTATTATACGAAACAGGTAATGAGGTCGTATAAAAACTCAAAAGAGATACTACATTTCAAAAGATTTCATTAAAATTGCTTAAAGAGGGTTCATAACATGTTAGATTTTAATTATACACACGTCCAGGGAAATTAGTTAGAGTAATATTTCTTAGATTATCGTCGAAATTTAACAATATTCTGTTTTAATAGCTCATTCTTTTAAAATTTTCTTGCTATTTTCTGAGATGTTCATTGCGTGTTAAAGATTTAACTGTACTTGGATTCACAATTCAGCCGTCCATATCCTTTCCTTATTTTGTTTTTAAAAATACACATTACATGACGAAACGAAAAATGAATGTATTTTAATTTCTCAGTGATAATATTCAGTTAATTAACAATAATTCCTTTTTGAAATGTCACAATTAAATTATCAAAACATTTTCTTTACCAGTCAAAATTTCACATTTTTCTTCAGTGCATTTTACGACCACCATCCCTATACAAATCACAAAAGTATGACTTTTCTTAAGTAATATAACTCTAATAAAAGGCTTATCCTGACGGATTCAAAGTGCTTCCTTCTTTAAACATGAAAGTGAATGATCTTCCGAAGCTTAAGCTCTACTTTCTAGTGAAAGAGGCTATACAAAGATTTTATACAAACATCTTTTTAAGGGAGTTAACGATGTTTGGACGTTTACGATGACGACGAAGAACGTGATTAGCCCTGAACAACATTTTTATTTCTTCAAGTTAAAAATTTCAGTTTTTATTATTGCAAAAAGATATTTTAAGTCATAATGTAAACTAGTGAAATAAATTAATGAAAACCATTGTAAAACACATTTTTTCTGGTCTAACAACGTATTTTACAGAAAAAACGTAAGTTATAGTTTGACTAGTTCAGTCGTTTATTGATAAAGTAAACACAAAGCTGAAAATTTAAGTTTGATTGATTTTGTGACGATATATTTAAATTTTTAAATTTGTATACGTTAAACAGATTAACAGATTACGTTAACAGATTTTTGATTGAGCATTTCCTTTTGAGGATATTTAATAATTTCCACATAGCAGTCGTTTTTTTTACTTGTCACTGATTGGTTGGAGGCCATCAAGGGATTTCGGTTCCGATATTATAAAATAATATGGATTTATGCGTGGCAACTTGGTTATTTTTGTTCAGTGGCTAGATGCACTCAGTATAAAATGGATGCGTTTTGTTGCTCCAGTTAATATTTTATTAAATTTTACTTTTTTAAAAAGTTTTTAAAGTATAATCATGTAGCAGATCTACAGTTGTTTTAATAATATTGCAACCAGAGAATAATATCTTTCAGATTCTAAAACAATTTTACAGGTGATAAATAACCAAATAATTTTTACTATGAACAAGATGCAATTTTATAGTTTATTCATTTTGTTTCTTGTATTGTATTAAACAGAATGACATATTACTATTTTTATATAGCCGACTACATATTTTTAAATTTCCGATATTTTTATATTTAATAGTTTTGAACCAGAATTACTTTGGCGGTAATCTAAGCAACAGGCTACGTTTATAATTTGACAGTTTTTAGTAAATCTCTTTCAAGCATTAATTAGTATTGAAAGACATTGAGTGTGTCCACCCAAGCAAAACTGTAGCAATTGCTACCGTTAGTTTGTAAAATATGTAACATGGTAGAGAGATGTTTTAGAAATGGTAAAGGGAAAAACTTATTTACCTATTGTAAGAAATTGTGTATTTTATAACGGGTTGAGTATTGTACAGAATAATGGATTGTGAAGAATGGAATGTTTTGAATAGGAGTTTCCAGAAATTGAAACCAGTAGAAATGTTTGTTTTTATTTTAATTGTATCTACTATGCTCCAGTATATCAGCGAAATAGAAGGATCTCGATTGTTTGGGAAACTATCATATCGCAGGTATAAAAACAGTTAGCGCCTTTTTAGTGGATTAGTCAGTGAGTGAATTGTAAATGAAAAGTATTGAAAGGCCATTTGAAATAGTATCTTTACGAAATTAGTTCTGAGATACCTTAATAGTATATGAGTGTACGGATGGTAGTAAGTTGTTGTGGACAGGTAAACCATTGCTTTGATTGTTAAGTGACTTATTGTTCAAATTACAGAACTCACTGACAGTTATAGAACTCACTTATAGTCAAGTTTAATTTAAGCTTAAGTTCATAATTAATTAATGTGTACTTATTACTAGTCTAATTTTAATTGTATCAATAAATAATAAATTTTCAGAAAGTCTATTTATTTTTATTACACTCAGAACCCGAACGAACCTAGGCTGAGGTTTTACAATATACATTTTTTCTTACATATCGTGATGACTAATAAATTTTAATTAAAATTATAACTTCTGAGTCGTGATAATTATTAAATTTTTAATAAGTTTACTGGGCTATCGTTTAAAAGGAAAGTAATGGTTACGCCCGCATATTGCAAATTGTTTATTTTGTACTTGATTCATTTTTAAAGATAAATTTCATTGTAAAGTAGGTTTATGTCTACACAAACAGTAAATATTTGTTAGGGTAATCTTTACATAAGTTGGGATTGAAATTTACAACGCTGGCTGCCTTTTCTAACACAAAATCATTACATAGACTTTATTATAATTTCTTTGTACAGTGACCCACTAGATGATATAATATTAAAATTAATTTACTGATGAAATAGTTTCTTTTGATGATGTTGAACAGGACTAAAATACAATAAATAACTAAAATATATTTTCTTTGTCATTAAATTGAATTAGTAAGATAAATCATGGAAGTAAATATTATAAAAAAATAAATATTTTCCTTCATTATTTTGTACTTACACAAACAACAATTCATAATTTACAATAAATAAAAAACTTAAGGTAATTATATAACAAGAAAATTAAAATTGAGTAAATAAATTATTTCGAGGTTCTATTCTCGAATTTTATATGACAGAGAGATACGTCATCAGAGAATTAATATAATTATGTATAAAATGTCAAAAAAGAGCGGCTTTCCAATGTACAGAAGTATTTTTGTTTATGCAAGTTCTAGCAATTTTTCCATCGTTCATCCTTAAGTATTTTGTCTATTGTTAAGGTATTCAAGGTTTTAAAGATTGAATTGCTTGCATAAAATGATCTCTTGTTGCGTAACTGTATAGTAGTGTTTAGATTTAGTGTCTATTGAAACGCATTTCTTGTTTTACAATTTATTGTTCTTGGCGCTGGGTTGTGCGCTGACCAATCTTCCCAATCTATTTACCCAGGTCGGTTTTTCGCTAAGGTTGTGTGTCTTTAAACTTCTTGTCCTTCTTAATACTTTTAGGCAAAGTGCGGATCAGTTATCATTATTTCTGTTTTCCGAAAGAGATCTATAAGCCAGTTGTCTGTACTATCACATTATATAATGATTTAACTTAGGATTTAGCTTCTTGGATACCTAGATAGTAGAGCCAAGTCGTCTACATATCTTGAGAAGTTTAAACTGATATTTCTTTTACAACCTATTATGATACCCTTGATGATTGTTCTATATAATATCTGCTGCCTTTTTTATAGGGTTAGTATTGTTTTAACAATTGCGAAGTGAATTAATTTGTTAAAAACTGGTTTTACATAACACGTAGCTTATTGAAGCAATGTTTTGGTGACAAGTAAATGGAATACAATTTTTATCGGTTTGAAATTATTAGTCAATAAATTATTTTATTGTATATGGCCATATTTATTTTTGGTTACGTTGCAGAACATTTTTAATTTAATTTATTGTGTTATTAAGTTATGTAGTGTATTGTAATTGTTTTACGGTTGTAATTTTAATAATTAATTTGAAGAACAAAATATTTATGTATTTAGAAGGGGTTTTATTATTTAAAAATAACCAGATACAGAAAATCCCAAAATAAATGGAAATCTTGGTTACTTTCGACGACTTTAAGGTATGAAAAAAAGCATAGACACAGGTAATTATCTACAGACGCTGGCCGGGAATCGAACCCGGTATGTGCCACTTGGTAGGCAAGCAATCTAACCACTATGCCGCGGAGGCAGTAAATATTATTATGTCTTTAAATGAATATTAAACAATAAAATTGTATTTACAATTTTCCCGCAATATAATAATATGTTTGAACATAATATTACAGAATTTATGATGAGAATATAAATTAGATGCATATGTATATATGGTAATAGGTAACGTGATATTATGAAATTGCAGAATCTACATTGGTTGTGGTTGCCAGAAATGGGCGGAGAGGAAGGAACTCCCGCTGTATTTTCTCGCAATATAATAACCCGTTGCGTTTCTTATTTGACCCGGTGGATTAGTCTGTTGAGCGAACATTTATCTTGAAACACTGTCAAGTGAACAAAGCTTAATCAACACCGCCGACCTGAACAATACCTCCTCTTACCTGCTAAAACTACCAGCTCCTCATTGATTGTGTGGTTATAGAGTCTATGCTCTACCCTCTATTCATCTTACTTCACTTTTCAATACACTCCATTTTCTTACAATAAAAAAAGAAGAAAAAGAATCATAGAATCTTATAAGAGAAATAATTTTTCAATTAAATTAAAACTCTAGATACTTCTTATAATTAATGGCGTTACTCTGTGTATTTTATAAAAATATGATTCCGAACAAAAATGGTATCAATAAACAACCAATCTTACAAGATCTACTAACAATACCAGAAAAAATGTTTTGAAGTGTGTTGTTGTATATAAAGTGTTGTTAAGAAATACAAATCATAACCTAAAACTTAGCTTATATTAAAATATTTATAACAACCATTATAATTTTTTTTTGTAATCCCTAATTTGTGTACGTTGCAATCTGTTCAATTCAGAACAATAAGCAGCCCCTTGACCCAATGAGATGAGGATGATGTGTATGGCGTATAAATGAGGTGTAGTCTTGTACAGACTCAGGTCGACCATTCCTGAGAGAGTATGGTTAATTAAACCCCAACCATCAAAGTACACCGGTAACCAATGTCTAGTATTCAAACCCGTATAAAAGTAAATACCTTTACTAGGATTTGAACCAGGAACCTTCGTCTCCGAAAATCAGCTGTTGATTTTGGCGACGACTTTACCTCTATACCAACCCGGTGGTATAAAAATTTAATGTAAGTATTGTGAAATAAGTTGTTAAGAATAAATTAAGGTAAGAGCCGAAATACTATTATTTTACATCAATATAAATAAAAATAAAAACGAAAACGATGCCACACCAAACTCAACAATTTTTATTCTCATCTTTCTTATTTTTGATATTTGTACGTATCAAATCACCGATAAACAATAAGATCCATTAGTTATGAAGATTATTTAAATGTATATCTAGTTCTGTTACGAACTATACGTTTAATTTAGATTTTTTAACTATTATGATCTAACAATCATTATCTACTGTTAAGTTACCAAAATTAAGTTTCACAAAAATATGACTTAAAATTTAATCTCTTAATAAATAATTGAACTTATGAAATAACTAGTTAGTACCCAGCGTGCATTGCAATGCAACTCAATGAAAGAAAGTGTTTGGGTTCTAATTCTGTTCATTGAAGTGCTTTTGGATACTCAATCCTTTTCGTTTTTCCGTCTTGTGCGTACTCGAATAAATCAGAAGGTTTTCTGACGCGTGAGCAGGCCACACACAGCTGTCCATGTGGGAAGCATGGATTTCCAAATTCAGTTCACATACATGAATCTATTGTCCCTGAGCTTTGTTAATAGTCAATGGAAATGCAAGTTGTACTCTTTGAATTCGAATGGCATATCTGTTAGAATCATGCAGATGCGTTGAAACAATTAATTTTCTTCTTTAATTTTTTTTTATACTTCGATGGTATTGCTCATCACCTTTTTCACTCTAAGCCTCTTACTGTTACAGTTAACTGTATGAAACTCATTTGATGAGACTACTCGCGCGCCACCAATTGTAAAATGGACTTATTTTTAGAAACCTTTGAGGACGTTCGCGCAACAACTCATCAAGGTTACCCGTAATCAGATGAATGAAGTCAGGTGGGTTACAGTTGCCTTCCTCACTGAGTGGAAAAGCATGCTTATAAAGAACCAAGGCCGTCGAAAAGCACTACTAATTTCCACCCTGTAAATGACAGCTTCTCATCATTCACCACAGTCTGTGGCTGTATAATACAATTCATTACTCTCAAAAGAGATAACTCTGCCTAGTGTCTTTCACACTTCTATCTCTTCTGTTTTCTAACAGTTTAGAGATAGCCTATAATTGGCTGACCATGTGATAAGAAACATAACTAATTTTTGTAGCCGTGGAACTAGTAGATCTAGTGCAAATAATTTAACACTCCAACTACCTGATATGGGTATTATTGGCAAAATAAATAAATGTGTAGATTACTCCTTCTCCCTTTTTTATTTTTTTTACCTTAATTTTTTCCTTTTCTTTATTTTTATTTAAAGTGTTCTTTTTAGAATTTAACCAGAAACTAAAATTTTGGTAATTACCAGTATTTTATTTGCGACTAGGTAGTTAGTTAGCTTAGTACCCAATCAACCACTGAAATAATATGATGTATATTTTAAACACAAATTAATAGTATAAAAATGTAAACGTTTAAATATGAACTTACATTATAGTGCATTTTGTTTTGTATATGAACTCTGATGAAAAGAAACTATTGTAGAAACCACTTGCAGATCTAATAATAATAATAAAGACTCCAATTTGAAATAGTAATCGCAAACATTCAGCTCTTTCTAAAGTATTCAGGATTATCACCAACTCCCTTTGGTACGTGCTTAATGAAACCTTACACGACTACTTAATCCCTTACGGTACTAATGTTATCAAAGGTACTGCAGACCATTTCATAGAAAAACTGACAAACATAAAAACGACTTAATTAAAAGAATGTATACACCTCACCTACCTGACCTTCCCCAGAGAAGGTAAAAGAGAAAATAGAGCAAACAGTTGCTACAGGATTTACATATAATTACAAAAAAAGTATGAAAATAACAGTCACATAATTTTGAATAAACTACAGTACACATGTAGAAGTGTCACGTAGGTAACAATCTTCTTCATGCCATTTATACCATATTTTAATCGTCTTATGATTGTGTCCTTTGATTTAAGTAACAGGAACAAATAAAATAATTACGTTAAAAAAATATTACACTAAGTTTTCTTAAAAGAAATTAAGCAGCTAAGTTCTAAATATCAAGAAAAATTAGCAGACCACCCGAATTCTTTGGCGCTTAATTTACTTGATAATAGCGAAGCCGTGACATGATTAAAACGAATAAAATTATTGCTTGACCTTCTTTTTAGATTTACCGACTAACCTACATTTTAAATAATTGAAGTCCTTAACAACATCAACATCATCTCTATTAACATCATCTTCTTCCTCTAAGCATTCTACTGTCACCATTATTAATTTTGTTACCTTTTCTATTACTGTAATTCATCTTCTATCTAGTAATTATGTTTCAAAATTATACCTAATTATTTTTCTTTCCGAAGCAATACCATTGGGTATTGTCTTCGTCATGTGAACCCGTTTATGCTATTTACTAATAGTTTTTTGTTTTTAAACTGATTGTATATAATCTCAGATGTTAGAAAAAAATAGTAAATACTCGTATACTACTCAATTTTAAGCTAATTACAAACCTGTCAAGTAAACTAAAGAAGTGTTTTATTTAATCATGAATTTTATCGATACAGAAAAGGTCAAAGATTTTTAAAATATAGTGACATATTGCCGGCTGCATTGGCGTAGTTGGTAACGTGCTCGCCTCTTATCATGTGGTCCTAGGTTCGAATCCCACTCAGGCACGGCATATTTTCATACGTTACAAAAAATTATTTCATCCTCATTACACCTCAACATCCATCATCATTAGTTACACCCCAACGTCCTCTCTAATGACATTGAAGTTGATGCGACGTTAAATAAATAAATAAATAATAATAATAGTGACATTAAAAAAAATTGTTTATTTCGGTTACGAACTTAATGTTATGTTTTGTTTACTTAACCATTTTAATAGAGTGTTTTTATTTTATTATCTTATAACTTTTTTATATTCTAAAGTTGCATTAACTGCTTGGTTACTAGCGAGTAGGGCGGGTAATGCGTCAACAAAGTGAGTTTTTACTTGTGAAAATTTGTAAACCGTGGCCCACCCGGGACCACTGCGTGGTAGACTAGCGCACTAACCAGTACGCTACAAAGACGGCTGGAATGTTTTAGTACCAGTACATAACAAGACGATCCCAAATTATCAAATGATGAAATTTTGATATATTATCACCATTTTACAAGGTCATCTTTGCTTTTTATCCTTCTCAGTAAAATTGAACTACCTTGTACGTTTAATTTTTCGATATTGTATTAAAAATAATCTTTTTTTTTATTTTTTCTGTCTTGAATTTTTATTACGGTACTGTACATTAAGCTGCACAATTTCCGCATATGATAATTACTTAAATTTTGGGGGGAGGGAGTTTCGCTTTAAGGAGAAGAGGTACCCAGTGGTGCATTCTCTTTTTATAACTACGGGTATTATCCGTTATTTAGACCAAGAGGTCTCTACTCCATTTTCGCTTTAGACGTCGCACAGGTGAGAAGTTCCTTGTAGCTAGATCACGGGCTAGTTGGTTTGGATGGACATCTACTGGTAGTCGTTCGTGAAATTTACTATACAAGAGCTGGACGCCATAAGTCCAGATTAATCTCAAAAGGGTTTTGTATATAAAAATTTTGGAACGGAGGTTCAATTTTGATCGAGGGTTAATTAAGCAAATGAGTAGCTTCTGGCGGCGGTAAAAAAAACTAAAATTAAAAAATAATTAGATTATTGTTATAAATCATTTCACACTATCCTATTTTTTAAATATTTTATGATGGAGGGAATACAACGGAATTTATCCATAATTGATCCAAACACTGTTACTGCATAATAAGCTAAAATAATAAATATTAATTACAAGATGAATGGTAACATTGATCTGACGTCAGAAATTGTTATTACTTTTAACATTGGCTTATTTGAAGAAAATAAAGGTAATTGAGAGAAACAGTCCAACTGCAATTACGGTTAGTTCCATTGTTACGCCCTCCCATTTAATTATTAACACCTTTCTGACTTTCCGCTCTATACATCACTGTTTCTTTCTAACCTCGTCCTATCTCTATCGGTTTAAAACGAAGGCATGAAGTGGTAAGAAGAAGTAAGTTATAAGATGAAATCATGCAATAATATAATAAAACGCCTTTCTTTTAACTGCTTGCTCGTCTGTTTAAATTATTTCTGTACAAAGTTACGCCTCAGTACTGTTAAAACATATGACTGTTTCTCATAATATGTTACTTCAAAATATGATATATGAGTCTTACAAATATACATTTTGTTATCCAGTTCTCTTGATTATAGTACTACTATACTTTCTTTTTGTTAAATTTTGTTTGCACAAAAATAATATATAGTAAGCAACTTTTTTTTTATTTTCCCAAATTGAGTTTTCGCCGGAAATAGCCTACACGTTTCGAGCCCCCTTAACCCAAAATATATGTTTTTATCGATTGGTCTGTGTGTCTGTGTGTGTGTGTGTGTGTGCGCGCGCGCGCGCTAAAAATAAAATAAGAAATTTATTAAAAGATGAATAATATTTGATACACTGTTTAACAAATTGATAATTTTCATAGAAAATTTGGAAACCCACAATTTTTATTACAAGCATATCTTTCTACATAGCTTCGTTTAGCGTCTATTAGTGATTTTTCCTATTTTTAAGTCAAAAAGATGTTGATTTTTACTTAGCGTCATCCAATTATGATTAAAATTTGGTTATTTCTTCAGTTTACGTTGTTTACTCATAATTAAACGTTGATTACATTTTCTGTTACTATTTACATTGGCAAGAGGAAGTGGTAAAAGCGTATAACAACAAATTTTTAATTTAACTTTTTAAAAGTTTTGGACAGGCTTCTTTTTCCAAAGTCTACGGTTCCATTTCACTTATAAAATGTTAATTTATAGAAGTCTCTTGCAATGTACCTGGACCTACGGAATACAAATCTACGGGTCACTGAAACGTTCTGATATAAAAATCATTCAAGAACTTCAGTCAATTTTTTTAGATTACTTGGGAGTGCAACAAAGTACGTCAATAATAAAACTTTACATTCAGATCAAACTATTATTCAACATTCTTTTATTAGCTAGAAAATCATGCTAACCCTATTCTTCCAACTTAACTATTTATTGTATACAATATCGGGTTGTGCACACAGTAACGTCCTACAGTAAGTTTTACCTACAATCTGTTACTCACTTCTCTATTTAAAAATATTTGAAAATTATTTTCAAACATATATATCCAAAAAGAAAGGTCACATCTGATTTCTGCTTAGAATTTAATGTAATCCTTCCAAAAATTAAACTGATCGTAGGCCTACACTTTGTTAAAGAAATAGATTTTACCTTATTTTTCTTAAAACATAATTTTTCAGTTATTATCTTTCAACTGGTGACACATAGGCCCAGTTATGTCAACAAAATTCCTGTTCCCAGTAGTAATTGATATTATTATTTTGTAGTCATAATTTTGCTTGAACGTGTAAGATTTGTGAAAAGTTAAATAAGTTACTACGATTAGTTAGAAACGTGATCTTGGTTATGAGTCAAGAGGAGCCGGCAATAATTTGAAGGATCTTCGATTGCAGGTAATACTGCAAGATGGTAATATTAAGAGAGCTTACTGATCCCTTCAGTTCATTTCTTACGTCTGTACTTTTTTACCTGGAAAGGAAAAAACTACAATTGATGTTAATTGACACCAAACTGTTTTCGTTTTGTGTAGATGTGATTTTGCTTGTATATAATATTATGGTTTACTTTTGAACAATGTTCCTTTTTAAGTGTAAAAGTAATATGATGTGAAGGTTTTGTTTCATTTTTAACCCTCCTGGTGTATTCTAAGTTTTTTAACGCCAAAAAGATGTATTTGTAATTTATCCAATGCTTCTGTTTCAGTCAGTAAATTGGGACGCAATCCAGTATGAAAATTGTAAAAATTAGTAGGATAATATTCTATAAATAAATATAACTGCATTTTCGGAGAATGTTTCTATTGTATTGTAGTTTCTTCAATTATTTTTATGTTTATAAAAAATTATTGCTATAAGAACAGAATGTATATAACAGAAAATCGACTGAACCCTTCTTCTTTATTTTTACAAAGATATCTTTTATTATACATTCAGAAATATAATGACGAAGGTTCCACAGAGGTAAACATAGAAAATCGTAAATTGTCGCTGAACTTAGCGTCGTAAAAAAACTTAATTTATTACAAAAGTTTTACAATTTATTTTATTTCAATATTTTATGTAAACTTAAGCTCTAAAATATATTTTACGTGAGTAAATTTTGAAAGAGCTAATTTTCGCCACGAGAAACTTTGAAACCTCTTTGGGGTGTTTCCCAAAAGAGCCCCTTATGGTGTCTTTTTGATCATAAAAAAGCAGTACATTAAGAAATTTTCTCAAAACGTAAGTCGTTATGAACTCACTTTTCTTTCAATTTTCAACCTGCATAAAAAAGGCAACCATTAAATGTGATTCAGATTCAAAAACTGTTTTGAAATTATAGAAACAAAATTCTTTAGTAGTTATTAAACTTGATATTTCATAAAAATTATAAAATTTTTTTAAATTTTTTCAACTTTATTCTATGTCGTGATCTTTCTTTAGCACAGTAAATAAAAAATTACCATTTAATTTCTTTAGTTAAGTAAAAATTAGTATTTTTTAAATAACTGGGTTAGAAAAGTAGTTCTAAAACACTACAATTTAAGTTTCGTATGTAACTTTTTTTAATTATTCTTGGCCACAGATTGAATTATGTCAATAAAAAAAATCAATCCTGCAACGAAGTTTGTAAATCAGAATTTTTAGATGAGTGTGTAGCCCAGAATGATTCCATTGGTTTAATGTACACGAAAATGTCAAAAAAAGCGTGTAACATCATCCCTAGTAGTGACATAGGAATTTTTTTAGCAGTTTTCTTTTGTGTTAAAAATTACTGGGTGATAATCAATATTTCATGAAAGGGAACACAGGTTGCTTTCATCACACCTTGTAAAGTAATAATAGAATGGTTGAATTAATTACTGTAGTCAAGTATTTTCAAATTTTCTTTTTCTTCCCGTGTCACACCCTTTTAGAACGTTAGTAATCATCACAGGAATTCACACTTTACTGACAGCTACTCTTAAAAGTGCACTTGCATGTACACCATACCAGTCCCTTAGGTATTTTAGCTACTAGGTTTTTCATTCACCTGGACCACGTTTACCTGTTATTACTTGCATGATATTCTTCAATAAACTATTTTCCCAACCAATCATCTTGCGTCCAGAGTATTGAAAATTATTTTATTAATGATTTTTTCCTAATAATTTAAATATTGATACATAAAAATTGGCGTATTTCGAAGTTGCAGACTATATTGGGAGTGCCATACCGATAAAATATGTAGTAAAATATCATCTTGGGTATTTGCACTAAAATAAATTTTCTGATTAAATAATAAAAAGATGCTAACAACAGTTTACCATGGTTCAAATTCTACTTTATGTCCGATATGCTATATTAGTTTGAGGTAATTCTTCACAGAGTAACATGGATAGAGTTTTTGAAATTCAGAGAAAGCTATTAGGTGAGAGGTGGAAGCTAAACATTTAACCTTATGAAGACCGTTATTTAGGAGCTTCAATTTCTTACTGTTCATTTTTTTAGATCTTTAAAAATAAAAAAATGTAGGTATGTAAAGCAAAATACCTTTTTTACAAAAATTTAGATGTCCACTATCACGAAAAAAAACAGAATCGAAAACTATGTTGCCAATCACAACACTAAATTGTTTGAACAAAAATCTACTGATGAACTAATAAAATACATTAATAAATTACCACAAGCTTTAAAATGTTATGGTAATCTAATTTTTTTTTCAAAATAAGTTAAAAATACTTTACTGTGGAAATATTGTACAATGCACAAGAATTCCTTTGTAAATTGTACTTTAGTTGTAAAATTGAACGCTAAAACAAACAGGGCAAAATATTTTGGTTTTAATTGTGTTTATATGGAAACCCACACATTCTCCTCTCACATTCTCTTATTTATAATTAAAAGGACCTTGATGTTTTTAATGTTAAGATCTAAACTAGCTTCTGGTCTTCTTAATCCTGAAACCTAAGAATTTTGATTCTTCAAGAAAAGAGCTTCATGAATTAATACAAGAAATGGCTTGTTGTTGTGGTAGAAGTGACCTATTTACCATTTCAATCCTGGATATCATTATTATTTTATTGGTAATAACATTTTTATTACATGATAATAACTATCATTATTATATATATTCTCTTAAACAATCGTAATGTTAAACATATATTATTATTATTATTATTATTATTATTATTATTATACCAGTTATGATTTTCGTATGCATAATAATAATGATCACAATTTATGACTTTGCAATTATAGTTGTTTATGTAAAATCTACTACATGCAGCACCTCCATTCAAAAAATAATAAATTTAATACTAAACACTCATTGTGAAGCAGTAGATTTATTTTATAATAATATAATCCACTTTATTGCCTCGTATTGTTTAATATTTGCACTATTTCGAAGCATTATATTATTGACTTTCATCTACTAACAAAAACACTTGTGATCCATGTTGTATATTATGTCACGAATAAGTAAAAGATGCATATAGTGTACAATAAATGGAAAACTAGTTTATACCATACGGATCGATATTTGAAAATGTTCTTTGCAGAGAAATTATTAAATAATTTGATGTTGTACATGTTGTATAATCAACGTTATAGTTTTAGATGCATTCAAGTACCTCTATACTTTTAATTTTGGTGAGTAAATCCCATAACAACTGCCCATAACAGACAGGTGGAGTGTCAAATTTTTTACACTCAATCTGTTCGTTGCAGGGCTAAAATAAATAGTTCTGTTTCTTAACACATGGTCAGCCAATTAAATGACTGAATCATTTAAGAACAGAAGAGGTAGAGTTGTAAAACACACTAATCAGAGTTATCTCCTCTGAAAGTAATGCATTTCATTATACAGCCAGACCCTGTGGTGAATGAAGTGAAGGTGTCATTTGCAGAGTGGAAAATATGTGCTTTTCATAGGGTCCCGGCATGCTGATAAGCGTACTTTTCCACTCGGTGAGGAAGGCAATGGTAAACCACCTCACTTCTCGTTTTACTTAGTAAAACCTCTACAGGTTCAAACCAGCCTTTCGGCTGATGACCTAAACAACAACAAGTAAATCCGTCCTACACTTATTTATCAAAAATATTTCTATCTCACTATCTGAAATGGTTTAATATGCGTATAATAGAAGTAAAGTCATGTAGGAGGACAGTAGTAGGTCAATCCCTACTTTACCGATCGTCATTCCTTTCCAGTCAACACACAGCACGTGATTGTGCATTTATGCTCTTATTATATCTATTAGTTAATTATTTATAACTCAGTGCTTCCTAGAAATACTGTACTTATCTAGTTTATTTTTCCTTTTATACTATTATAATTTATATTTCATACGATGAAACTGTGATTCATTTATCTGTCCATTACAAGAATATAAAAAATCACAAGCAGTCTTTTATGTTGATTTAACGAAAACATTTTAACATTTTGTGACGCGCAAATGGAATACGTTTAATACTATTTTTTGCCTTGATATCTCGTATCCGGACTTTTGTGAGTCAATCGAATTATAAAACTGTAAATAATGCACACTTTTGATTAATTAAGTAATAAAAAGCGAATAAACTCAACCCCTCCCGCTATTTAACTCTTTAAATTAAACAAAAACCAAAATACAGTATTTATTGAGTTTTAAGTAGTGAATAAATCATAAAATTATCGGTTTTGTAATTTTGTTGGCAAATACTTAAACTACCATTAACATAGAAATGAGAAATTTAAAAATAGCTGTACAGATGTACAGCCGTAATTATATATAAATAAAATAATAATATGTATAAAGTGTGGCTATTAAATAAAGAGACTGACGTTGTAAACAATCTTATTTTTATTTTATACATAATCACTTATTGTCACCTTCAATATACACTCCTTCTCTATCCCTACAACGCTCCATGCGAATTTTCCATTATTGGAAACAGTGCTGGAAGTCATCTTCTGTCAGCTCCTTGAGGACGAGTGCCGCTTTTTCTTTTATAGCTTCCACAGACTCAAATCATGTCCCTTTTAATGCAGATTTCACCTTAAGAACAGGTAGAAGTCACATGGTGCAAGATCTCATGAATAAGGTGGATGTTCTAACACTGAAATGCTGTACTTGGCTAGGAACCTCTTAACAGATAACGCGGAATGAGCTGGCGCATTGTCTTGGTGGAGAAGCAATCATTTGTCCTTCCACATTTCACGAACCCAGTGAAGGTACACAATCCCATGGATATAAAAAAAAACAATCATCATTGCTTTAAATTTTGAATTGCTCATTCGAGCTTTTTTGGCTCTCGGTGAAGTTTGGCTCTTTAAGTGCATGCATTGGTAGTTCGTTTCCGGATCATAAGTAAAAACCACATTTCATCACATGTTATTATCTTCTACCTGTTCCCTAAGGTGAAATCTGTATTAAAAGGGTCAAGATTTGAGTATGTAGAAGCTGTAAAAGAGAAAACGGTACGTGTCCTGAAGGAGCTGACAGGAGATGACTTCCAGCACTTTTTTCAACAATGGAAAATTCGCATGGAAAGTTGTAGGGATAGAGAAGAAGTGTATATTGAAGGTGACAATATGTGATTATATATAAAATAAAAATAAAATTTTTTAAAACGTCAGTCTCGTTATTTAATAGTCACACCTCGTATCATCATTAAAATCAGGTTATTCTTGTATTTTTACAAATTAAATTCGAGTAAAAATTCGTAGAATAAACACTGTAATATAACACAAAATAAAAAACTCACGGTAATGGAAATCAAGAGTGTACAAATATTTTATTTTTAAGCTGCAGAGACTTACAGTTTCACAGGATATGCAATATATATCAAATTCAGTAATTGTTATGTAACTGAAGTCGCTAATAATTTATTGTAATGTGATCTTATAATGTATATATTTTTAAATTAATCATTAATGTAAGTTGCAATCTGTTCAATTTAAGAACAATGACCAACTTATGACCCAATGAGTTGAAGATGATGTGTTTGACATACAAATGAGATATACCTAGTCTTGTACAGACTCAGGCCAACTAATCCTAAGAAAGTGCGGTTAATTAAACCCTAATCATTAAAGTACACCTTTAATCACTGTCTGGTACTCAAATCCTGTAAAAAGGTAGGCCTAAGTAATTACCTTAACTAGTATTTGAACCTTCGTCTCCAAATATCAGGTTTTAAACAGCTGACTCGTGACGACGAATTTACTAACCGAATGGATTTTAAACAAAATAAAAACATTAAACAATAATTTTAAAATACGAATCAAAGTACGTTAGACCGTAGAAAATGTATACGTCAAAAAGTCATGTTGAAGTCTGGTTGATTTTTTAAATTTCATTTCATATTTCATTATTAAGGAAAAAGCTACTAAAAAGATAAAATTGCTGCAAAAGGTTCAGTTTTAATTATTCTAAACCAATACAACATCACCTTAGAACGTAATACACAACATAACCATCCCTACAGTACAGCAAGAAATTAACATACCCAGTACAAAATACCGAAGAAGACTCAAATCAGATACAAATCATCTGGCTATCGCACTTTTAGGTAATTCAGACATTACTCGGATACTGAAACGAAGAAATCCTAGAAACTTATTTTAAAGTAACTTGAACAGACATCACTAGATATCATATTCGACGAAGTTTCTCCATTTGGGTTTACTTCGGCCATGTTATGTGTGGTATTTGTAAGTTTTTATGTAGTATTAAATTTGTGACGTAAAAGGACTCACGTCAAATGTTGTATCGTTTCACTTGTGTATGTTTTGTGTATTAAGCTTTATCAAATTCCTAAATTTGAACTCCATGTTGTCAGATTGACAATATGACTGTCTTCTGGAACGTTAGTTTATGTGGTATGGCATTCTTCTTGAAATAAAACTTCAAAAATCTTTGTATTTTAAGTGAGATACACAACGTAACCGTAAATTCGATATTTTCGAGGCAAGTAAAATTAGAAATGTTTACATCATTGTTCTTTTTTTAATAATGATATCAGTTTTTACAAAAGTTGTACAGTTGATAAGAATGAAGGGACACACGTACTCTGTTACATTTTTTTTTAAATCTTGCAAAATTATTTAATTTAATTTAAACAAAATTAGTGGTTAAAAATTTTGATGATGAACTGTATATTTACGTAGGTTTGAATTTCATAATCATTTTTTATCAGAAATTCTCCAACGTTAGTAATACTTAAATTGTCAACGTGGTCTTAAAACTTTTTAAAATTGCCTGCGTTGCGATACACCGTACGATATCGTATGTTGAAGTAGGATAGAATAAAGTTCGAATGTTGGTAACACTGATAGTTATTGAGCTGAGTTTGTAAAAGGTATAACTACAGACGAACTCTGTTGGAAAATCCGTGAACTACTTGGTTCTAGTTCAATCTGAGATGGTACATAAAGAATACTGTAAAATATTGACCAACATTATTGTCTAGAATAGAAAGGAATTTTTTCATATGATTATTTAAACTATACTAAATTTTTAGTAGAAGTTCACGTGATTTTTCATGTTACATAATTTTTATTTTATGTCTCATCGTATATTGTTTGTAATATACACTCATAAACTGGGATAAAAATGTTGAAAACATTTAATTGCTACTAAGATTAACACAATCTTAAAAATGTTCACAAATTAATTTCCAACAAGTTCACAAATACTATAACGGATAACCTATCAGAATTAATATTACTAATTAAATATTATTTATAAATAATATTCATTCATCGTATTTATTAAATATTATTGATTAGGACATTAATTAAAGTTTTCCCCAGATTTACAAACCTTTAAATTTAGTTACGTGGAAATAAAGTTTGGTATTGAAGCTGCGGTACAAGGTTCCTAGTTTTCGTTTCTTGAAGGTAGTATATTGGAAACTGTCTTGCTAATAAATTTGGAAAGAGCTAGTTTGAGTGAAAACAGGAAACTTGTAAAATGTTCCTGTCGCCTATAATAGGACTACACATTTTTGCAACGTTCTTCACGAAAGACATCTTCAGATGAAGCTGTTAAGTTACTTTTGACAAATCGAATGGAGCTCTAGTTACGATTCTCGAAAATGTTTAAAGGCTTGAATTCTGTTAATGTTACTTTTTACTAATATTCCGTGTTCCTGATGTCAAATTTCCAGATGGAACGTAGCATTGATATAATATATCAATGCTACATATGTAGTAATTTTTGTGTTAATAGAAAATATAAATATATGTTCAAGAATTTACAAGACAGCAAAGTTGAGTCTGTTATTGAGTTATAGTAGGTTGTAATAAATATGGGTTTCAAATGCAAAATCTAGAAACATGGTTAAGACACTGGTGAATTAAGGTAAACCTATAGAAATTACATGATGAATTTTTAGTACACCACCAGAAATATTTCCGCCAACAAGTTTATACGGATCAAGAATTCACCAAGAAAATACCGCCTATTATGGCTACAGGATTATGAAGATGAAGTGTTTCACAAGAAGATCAAAAACAGTACGGGTTAAGAATATTTCAGATTCTTCTCCTTAAACTTAGAATCAATATCCTACAGGAGATCTGTCTTAAAGAGAACTGTTTCCATTAATGGAGTTAAGTCTGCAAGGAAACCGTTCCCAAGTTACGTCCAAAGATATAATTAAGTTAAAACTTTAAAATTAGAATGGCGAGTATAACCGAAGTATTTTTAGTTACAAACTGCATTGGAAACTTGGATCAGGAAAGATATTGTGTAGATGGTACAAGTAATAAAAATATTGTGTAAATACCAGTAATCCACCAACCATTGTATTTCGACACGAATAAAACAATTGTAATTTCAAATATGCCATTTCAAATGGTGCATGAATGTACCCTCTCCATTTTAGGAGCTAGCTATCTCGGCATGAGGGTACAGTCTGTTTGTTACACGACCATCAATCGTGGATCTAGAATAAATAGCACATTGCAATAGTATTTTGAAACGACTATAGATAACTTTTAGTCTCCTCGCACCGTATGGGCTGCTACGTACAGTGCTCAAAATTTATAAACATTTGGTGAAATATAAACGTTGTAATTTATAAAAATTAATTTTTGAGTCGATAAAATTATTTATTACTGTATAATATTTTTTCTTAATATATTGTTCTTTACGATTGACACAATAATATAAAGGATTACAGTAGATTAATTTTTTAAATGTATTCTTTAACTTAACATAAATTTTATACATAGTCGAAAGAATTACAATCATTAAACGCAAAACTATTTTTGTAATCTTGAAGGGTTTCTTCCTCTTTTTGGAAATAAATGACTATTGTACAACTTCTACAAATATTTGAGATTTTGTTTTGTCAATAGAAGTAAGTGGAGGGTCGTTGTCTTTTGTATAATGTACTGAGTTAGGTGTACTCTATTTTGTTACGTTAGTAACGTACGCACCCAGGTAACAGCTTTCAAACATTTTTGTTAGTTTAGGATCCCAAGAAGTTGATAAAGTCAACAGTCTCTCCACTGTACCCATCCCACTCAACTTACTTGTTTTCTTTGTAAGCCGAAACGTGTACCCTTTCCTTCCTTTACATAACTTATTTATACAAGAATTTGTGCAAATTTTGAACGCCGTACCACGTCGCTCTAGTCACATTTTCTCTTCCTATTTTATAAGTAAGGGTAGAGGATTAATGCTTAATTAAATTCTTAATGATCCGGTTAATAAAGGTGTTTAACCAATCGTGATCTTTCATTAAAAATTGTAGATAAACTCTTTGTTAAAATCAGTTTACCTTTTCAATAATGAACTTGTTTTTTAGTTTATTATAAATTAAAATGTTTATTTAATTTATCTTAAAATTCTATTGTTTAATCTTTAAGCTGCTGATGACGTACATGACTGATCAAAAATATATATATAGGCAAATTATGATAAAATTAGCCCTACTACATTGATGACTGCTAAACTAAATTTTTTGAACAAATGCAGGGAGAAAATACATTAATAAATTAAAAAAAACTCCCTAAAATATACTGCTAATAATCATTTATTTACCTAAAAAAGCCAGTAAGTAAAAAGCCAGATTACTTAATAAATGGGACTTTTAAGTTCAACATTGTAAATTTTTTGGGAGCATTAGACTAAGTAACAAGATTTTTTGGATGTATTCAGTAAAGTGAAATTAAAGGTAAAATTACAAACCCGATTTTAATGAAGATCGAATCGATTTTCAGAATATAGGCCTAACTTGAACAATATTATTGTATGTTTAACAACTATCGCGTATAAGTTTGTAAGGCGATGCTTCAACCGATCTTGATGCATGGTAGTCAGATTTATGGTGCAGCAAAGCCATCGGTCATTTCACGAATACAATGTTTTCAAATTAAATTCTTGCGACTGATTACTAACTGCCCGATTTACGTATCCAAAAGAACACTGCACGATGATCTACGCGTCTCTTACGTTAACGACACATTTCTAAAATTGTACCGTAGGTTCAGAGACAAACTTCAAAATCATAATAATCCCATAATATGCAACATGAATCCTCCAGACCTACCAGGAATACCACAAAGACGACTGAATCGCCTATGGAGTAGAGACATGATACATCAACACGACTCTAATAGTAATTACGTGTACAAAAATATGAAATTAAAATTTAACAAATTTTTCATTATCTGTAGAGCTACCACTAGGTGGTGTCCTCTTCAAAGTCATTAAAGCGATTTTTGTTTAATTGACACAAAATGTAAGCCTTTTTGCTGGTTGTATTTTTACCGTTGCAAAACAAAACAAAATGAAAAAATAAGTTTTGTAATTAAGCATGAAACATTATTAATTTTTGTTTTTGGTTGAATGGAAAGTATGCTATCTGTGTCAAGTTACTAAAATTAAAAGATTTTGTTAAATCAAAATTTAATTTGTGTAATATAAATTACAAGACAAGTTTGTAAACGTTGTAAAAATAAGCGTACAAATACAAGCGAGCAAGTTCTCTCAATCTTATAAAATTTTAACCTACGAGATAGGGAAGCTAATTTCACCAAATTCTCGTCGTTTTTTCTTTCTGACTCACTCACAGTCTTGTTTCGTTCTCTTTTGCTCTTCACTTCCGAACACTAAAGCTCTCGTCATTGGTTTTCCTCTTGAACTCATTAAATTTTAAACCTACCTAACAACCCTTTTAATTCAGTTTCCCAAAATTTCTGCCTCTGCAAAAACAAATTTCTGTATATAACTCTATTTACTAATTTTGTTATCTCATTTAAGAGGAAACTTATATGTATTGAATCACTTAAGTTATCAAAAACGAAATCATTATATTTAGAAATTTGTTTGAAAATTTTAATACTATTAATATTGTGTTGATAGCTTTTGACAGATTTGATTGACAAAAGTTTGACAAAACTCATAAATACAATTTAGCATTTTATATGGTTTAAAAAAGCAATGGAGGTTGGCATCTATTGTTTCAGTCATATCTTAATATTTTGTTAAATTCAATAAATCTGGTTTCCAGGATTTTTTATTATGATTTTAAATTTTTTATTAGGAAGTAAATAGGCCCATTTATTTCAAATAAATACCTATTAAAACTACATAAAACAATTACTGGTTTTACAGCGTATCGAAAAATCATGCCAAATTTTATTAAAACTTCCAAAAATTAAAAAAAATACAAACAAAATTTGACTTTGCGGCATCTAGAGAAAAAAAATTATTTCAGATACAGCATTCAATTTCAAAAAACAACTTTAACCCAACTCTAACAACTCTAACCCATTGATTCGTGTACTAAGTTCTCCACATTTGCCAGGTAATCCATATCGTCGGCTGAGTAGGAGGTGGAGCCGAGACTTGGGTAAACCTCAATTAATACAGTATAAATTTAACTACGTTGGTAGAGAAAATAATGATCCAACTTACTATTAATTATATATAATCTTAATAATTTACCTGTGAAAAGGCTAAATGTAGTATTTTAATGCGGGAATCTTACTAATAGGTGGTGGTGTCCTCCTTTCACGTGCAACATCATTTTTTAAAACTGTATATTTATTAGACGCATATTTGCTGGTTGTACAAAACCGCACAGTTGCAGATAAAATTTTTTTTTCTCTTTAATTCTTTATTTACAACTGTAAAATGTTACAACAAGCAAATGTGATGATTATCATTATAATGTAAATGACATGCTAAGCATGAGAGGGGTAGGGCCCCCATTGGTGCCTCCCCAAGAATGAAATTTGTATATCAAATTAGCAGGTCTCTACTCTAGCGTCTTTTAAGGCGTCTAGGGGGATTATCAGGTAAATGGATGGAGGAAAATGAACGCACCAGGGAGTTCTCGTGTTCGTGTGACTTGTCGTGAAAGCGTTTGTATTGGTATTCAATGGAATTTGTATAAGTGGTGTTTTCAAATCTGTATGTAAGGATTTGTTGCTAACGTAAAGAGATGCATTTGCTATAAGGCGTAATGTTTTTGACTGGAATGCTTAAATTTGTTGCAAGTTAGAGGGTTTGGTTGAACCGTAAATTTGGGATCCGTAGGTCCACACATAGGTTTCAAAAGAGAACAAATTATCAGGTACTCGGAATAGGACGTAGGGTAGACCGGAGTAAGTTTAGTACAGGGCCAAGTTTACACAGTTCTCTTAGCTCACAAACCGTTTGTCGGAACTCAGCACTTGTCACGTCAGATGAGTCTCTGATACCGCTATAAGTATCGATGCCAGTCTGGAGTCAGTATAACGAGTAATAACTAAGTGAGAGCATTTTTTGTGATTTGCGTTTAGGTGAGTAAATGTTTACACCATGATATTAGGCATTAGTAGTACTATTTAATTTTTAAACTTTATTGTAGTGTATCCTGTTAAACTGATCTTTTGAGATTATTTTTTAAGATATTCAGTTGATTATAAATAACTATTGAACAAAGCTTTCAGGTTACGTTTTGTCAAAAACATGCCGAAGGACACGTTTACACAAGGCACGCGGGCATGTTTTCACATTCTTCAAGCCATGTAAACGTATCCCATACGTTTTTATACCATTTGTTGACGGTTTTTAATATCTATAGTCTATATATTGGTTTTGTAGGCAGACAATGGTTCAACCGTACAAAAGGAAGACCAATAGATACTCTATGGTTCCCATGTGCGGCCATTTGAAAAACCAGATCCAAAAAAAGAACTAATAAAGGCAGGAAGAAGAAACAAACATGTATTCACACAGATACGCCTTTCAAAGCTGCATTGGAAGCAGAACAGGATAAAGCAAAACAGAGAAAGATTGATGTTAGCAATATTAAAAAAGTAAAAGCTACTAAGAAACTGTTTTGCTTTGCAAAAAGGAGTACAGCAAAAAACGAAAAATTAAGAAAAAGTTACGACTCATGTGAATCTGACAGGGAAAATGAAGGAGTAAACTGTGCTTGTGTATACATCGTGAAATGATTCAAACGATAAAAACCTGGCACAAAGTGAATACAATACAGTGTAGATATGGGCACATGATCATTGCAGGAGATTGTAAGTAATTTGTCGATTGTAGGTAATATGAACATTGTAGGTAATATACAGTACACAAATCTCAATGTAATATTTTATAGTAATAAAACTGAGTAATATAGATTATTAACACTTACACTTTTTTTTAATTTTAAGATGTGTGAAAACTTACTGTGTAAACTTGCCCTCCTTTAAGGGGGAATATTTACTTAGTGACTCACTTTCATAAAACATTTAAATACGTATTAAAAAGTATCATAGTAAGAGGCTCTTCATATGTGTGAAGGTGGAGCTTAAGTCTTAAGTAATAATTTGAGTATGTTCAGGCGATGATAATCGCCCTGGGTTTTCGTCTTCAAAAAAAAAACGATTGAGTATAAAAACATGTAATTAACTGCTGTACGAAAAATTTAGATAAACCGAAAATCTGTGTAAACATGCCCCGGTCTACTTACATCTCTCACACATGGACACTTACTCACAAGAAAACCTAATAACTGTACACTGACACACTCAAATCACAATTTAACACATCATTACTGAATGCATTTCAGAGCGGATTTAATTTACCACCTTAAAGAACACCTGTAATGCGTTTAAATCAACAGTCTGCATATAATGCTTACTTGGATACGAACCAATGGTACTAGAATTTAATTAGGACTTGATAATTTTCTTTTGTTTAATTGTTTATAATATTATTTTAGTAGTTATTAACGGGTGTTTTATTAAAGACGCAACCCTGATTATAAGAAGATAGAAGTAATAAATCGGTAAAATTTCTGTCCCCCAATCGGTATGTTGGAAACAGTGTACGCAAGGCCAACTACGTAAGACAGTTAAAATACTCCAGTCAAGCATTAGTGTGGTTAGAGCAAACGTCTCGTTAAATTGTGTCAGCAATGGTTTTTTCCAAATAAGAACGCGTGTTTATTGTAGAGACTTACATAGCTAGTAAATCTTACAAATGTGTGCAAGATAAGTTTCAGTTGAAATTTCCCCGTTCTGCCATTCCGAATAAATCGTCAACATTGCGTTTGATAAATAAATTCCGAAGAACTGGGAGTGTACTCGATGAGAAACCACCTCGCCAGCCAACAAAGTTAACCGCGGAAGTTCTCGAAGATTTGAAAAATCGTTTGACTCAATCACCTAAAAAATCGCTTAAAAGATTATCATCGCAAGCTTGGCTAACATTAACTACTGTTTTCAGAGCAACGATAATGTTACATTTGCATCCTTATCACGTTAGCATTGCATTTGTAAGATTTACTCGCTATGTAAGCCTAAGTCTCTACAATAAACACGCGTTCTTCCTTGGAAAAAACCATTGCTGACACAATATAACGAAACGACTGCTGTCACCACACTAATGCTTGACTGGAACATTTTAACTGTCTAGGTAGTTTACCTTGAGTACACTGTTGCCAACATACCGATTAGGGGACAGAAAATTTACCGATGTATTACTTCTATCTTCTTATAATCAGGGTTGCGTCCTTAATAAAATACCCGTTATTACAGTCAGTTATTTTTTTAAATTCTGAATGTTAATGTTATGGAAAAGCTTTCGTGAAGTCCAACCTAGATTTTTTAAGAAACCAGAAATGAAACATTAAAAATAAATTTCAATTCGTACATACAAATAATAGTAAGGTAACATTCGGTACTTACAGTATTCGTGGATGACGATTGAAAAGAATCTGACAACGATATCGTGTCAGTAATGGCGATAAAAAAATTCAATTGATATTACATTCAATTAATATTAGTACCAATAGATAACTAATTTCTTTCAAAAAAAAAATTAAACAGTTTTCACACGAAACTTTGTAATTATTAAAGCGAATACAAATGATTAACGAAAATTTACAATACGGAAATAGTAAAATTACAAGATTTTTAAAAATAAAATCTTGGAAATAATACAAACTTTATAAAAATTTACTCATAGAAATGTAAAATTTTATATAATATGATGGGGCAGGGAATCTTAAAATTATGGTTCTGAACTATTTTAAAATTACTCTATATGGAACGTACTGAAAATAAAATGTTATATGCACAATATTTCAGTTGAGTTTTATACAGTTTCTTTCATTATTATTTCTAAGAGAACATGTTGGCGCAAGAGCTACGGATATTAGTGGATGATTTATGTTTACAATGATCTAAATTACAAATAATCCATGAAATATATGCTAACCTAAATAATCCTCTACTAAGCTAACAAATGTTCAAGGCAAAATTCCCTTGAACAAAATCTATCTTAAAGAACAGCAGATCTTTGTTCTGTCTGTGCGCTGTTTTTGAAAAAAAAACATCGATCATATTTTAATAAACATAAATACATCTCCATTGGATAAGAAATCAAAATTCATTTAGATTCGAGCATTAAAATAAGGCCATTTATAAAAAATAAACTATTACCCATGTGTCAAAATTTTTAACAAGACAGAATTAAATATTTAAATGAACTTATTAATTTAGGGTAACTGAGGGTAATATGGACAATTTTAATCTCGTTGTTTTATTTACTAATGGCGAGAATTTTTTTTATCTTTACTAGCCTACACGTCTACCTGCAATCTACTTCAGTTTTAGGTTAAGGTATGAGGGTTAAAATGTTACTTGTAACTGTCGCTCTTGTGTTTTGAAAACACTGTAAGTACATTTCTTTATTTTACTATCAGTCAGATACTTTAGAATTCTGTATGATTACGTATATCTCTTGAAGAATCTATTTTGCAAAATCTGTTTTAATGCAAATTTATTCAGTTATATTTCTTCTTTATAACGCCAACTACTTCATTGCAATAGAAGTAATACCATCTTTCAAAGTGTCTTCTAGATTTAGTGCAATCGGGGAATTTGGACATTTAATACCAGAATATTAGGTTTTATATTCAGCCAGTACTTTAGGATTTCTATGAGCAAAACACGGAAAATCACTAGATTAAAATGCTCTGAAAAATGTTTTAATGTAAAATTTGCAAGATTTTTAATTTTCTACAACTTAATCATATGCTTTTGCCCTGAAATACACATTAAGACAATTGTTTACTAAGAGAGCACTCCCCCATACGAATTTCAGCAGACATGCTACTTCCCTATCTTGTAGAGCACAAACATTTGTAGCAAATAAGGCGATTTAAAAACAATCGTCCAAACCATTTAGAGAAAATTTCGAAGTAAAAGATCACACGAATAAACTACGACTCCAACCGATTTGTTGAAAATTTTCCAGTCGGGACCCTTTGTGGTATTTAAATAAGAAACAAAGATTTAACTTCATTGGCTATTCGGTTCTTTAGCTATTTTGCATACACACACACCCACCACCAAACGGTACAAACATGTACTTTGGGTTCGAGTGGCCTGCAAGTATATGCGGTGAAAATTCGATTTCGAAAAACTGACATGAAAAGAATACTTTCCTTCCCTATATCCCACACGTTACACACGTCAGAGCAATCTCAGACTCACGATTTCGTATGTTGTATGGCGTCTTAGGTCACAAGTCCTCGCTACCTCTACACTTAAAAGTCATCCTCTATAAATCACTAGTACGGCCAATTTGGCTATATGGGGGACCAATTTTTGGAGTCTGCTACGATACAACACTGAATATTCTTCAAAGACACCAGTCAAAAGCACTTAGAGCAATAACAAACGCACCTTTTTACGTAAACAATCATACCCTTCACAAAGACCTAAAAATACCAACGGTTCAAGACATTGTAAACGCAACATAAAACTCAATACACACAAAGACAATTGACCACATAAATCTAAATGTCCAATCTCTTTCAACTAACGATCTCCCTGCTAACAGTCGACTGAAACGAAGGTGGAATAGGGATCTTCTCCGACCACCATAAAAAAAACATTTCAATTTAACTTGTCATGCTTGTTTCATTTCATAAAAAAGAAAATCATCTCATAAAAAATATCATCCATCATAGTTTATAAATCATTATCATTAAAAATTGGCACCACATTCCTTAAAACATTTCACGCCGAAATTGGTCACTGGATCGATTCACATTCACGTCACATTCCTGCCATTCCTCATTCGATGCATTTCATTTTCTAGTTGTGCTTTAAAAATTGTACAGTTGTAAATAAAAATTAAATTGACGCCAAAATATATATATATATATTCATATAGGCCAAGAAAAAGTGAAAATAGAAATAACTATTTTTGGCAAAATCAATTACAATTTAGTGCGTAGATCTACAAAATGAGTATTTTTCCAATTCGTGAAAGTGTTCTATCCAAGTGGATACTAACCATAATAAATAATGTATCCGTTAGCTAATGCTATTTTAATGAATACTAGTTAATAGTATATTCAACTCAATTGTAAAATGGATTAATGTATGTTTTACAACATTAGTTTCGTCAATATAATAATGATTAATTGTACTTCCCTTGTGGCTGCATTCATACTATTAAATGAGTTAAATTCTGTGATGGGTTTAACGTGTAAACAGTTTTGTTTAGAATGAGCTGCGGAGAGCTTTGTTTGCTAAAGTCCTTGTAGGCCTATCATTGACCTTTGCAGCATAAAGGGATGAAAAGTCAACTTAACTGGTGTAATATTGACTTTATAGTTCATTCACCCTTCAACTATTCCTATATAATTTTCTTCATTAGGTCATAAATACGCGGATTAAGAGGTGAAACTACTGTGAAATAAATATTGGTTAAACAGCTAGTGACACGCATCTAATGTAATTGCGGTATTAATTTTTTTGTATGTTTAATTTTTTCAAAGCATATTGTGATATGACTAATTAAACAGTCCGTTGTAGTTGTATATTGTTACCTTAAACACCAGAATATTGTTTTAAGAAATAACAAAACCCTGTAATAAAACCTGGGTGCTACTATAGTACGTGGCCTATCTCGGTATGTTTAGTGAAATTTTTATTTCTTGATGTGGTAGCACTGTCCACTAGCACTTTTGGCGCGTAAATATTCACATATTTTACAAGTTATGAAAACTACATTAGGTTAAGATTGTGAACAAAAGGTTTTAAAAAATATTTAAATATTTTACAGGTTATGTGAATATTAGGTTCCTGCATTCAACGGTTAACCATCAGCAAAATTATGTAGATCTACTAACAGGAGCCAATAGACAAGCAATTGAGAGATCGTGGTTTGACGCAAAAATAAACATTCTTAAACAAAAAAAGGCGTTCCGAAAAAATTATTTCATTCGCACCTTGACCATATATCATGGAAAATTATGAGAAAAGTAGAACCTGATTTGTTTGTGCTTTTCTCAATGACATTTACAGTGTGTACCATGTGCAGACTAACTAAAATAACTGGGTGAATCCTTACGGTATCGTATTATTTGCTAATTAATTGTAAAAATGGCTGGGTGAATTCTTATCATATTATTATAGTATTTTTTGGTATTGTAAATTATTGTATGTAATTTGTCCTTTTTTCTTATTATCACATAACCTGTAAAATATGTGAATATTTACGCGCCAAAAGTGTTAGGGGACAGTGCTACCACATCAAGAAATACAAATTTCACTAAACATAATGCGGTAGGTCACGTACTATAGTAGCAACAAAACATGTGTGTCTACACGCGTGTGAGTGCCTTAGACTTACCGGGAAGGTTGATCTAAGAGAAGCAGAGAAATTTGAGAGAAACATCCTCTGCAAGATAATGGATCCAAACGTAGTAGACAGAGAACATGGATTATGAAATCGAGAAAAACTGCACCACAAGGAAAAAGAATAATTTATGGAAACGATTGAAAAAATGACTAAAATTTTACGGACACCTGTATAGCTACTAGAATAAGTAAAAACCGATTGACAAAACAAATTTTAAGTTTTTCAACGTGTATCTAGGTAGTTACCGGTCCTTTACAAGAGAGTAATTCTCCTTCGAAGAAAGCTCCTTTAAGTTTTCCATTATTTATTGTATTATAATTTAAAATTAAGTTTATATAAGTAAACGTATGATAAGAGAATCTAAAATAAGGAAGTGTGAAATAGCCTATCAGTATTTTGTTCTTCGTTGACTTTTTAAATTGGCTTAAGAAGTTAGAGTAGAGCATTGTTAAGTTTAGTTTGAACAGTTGAACTGAATAGGCCTTCGTATAGACTTTAAACTTCTGTGTTTGACAAATTTCGTTTCTGACGCCTACTCTTTCTTTATTCTTCCAAAATGTGTGGAAATCAAAATGTAATAACGCAATCATTCGGCTATCACCAAAATCATTTCCTTCCTTTCTTCAATCCTTCTTCCATCATTCAAAACTGAGAAGTACATTTGTATCGTCTCAATAAATCGTTTAATCATTTGTACAACTTTGTTGAAACGGTACAATTTATTAACGACAATATGTCTATTAATCTACAAAAGAATTTATAATTTACAGAGGTAATTTTTATTAAGAAAAAATATTTAATTATCTCAACTATTAGTGGTTAATTCAAAACATTAATAAAGAAAGTAGTATCTAATGCTTAGAAACTAACACACATCTAAAGTTTAAATAAACATCAGTTGTTAAAAATTCTTCTATAATATGGTTTTTATTGAACATTCATAATGTGACAATATACAAAAGAAATGTGTGTTCGAGAGTGTTCTAGGGGGACCGAAAAATTATAAATGTAAATGTAAATAAATAAATTGTAATAATTTTGTAATATAACACCTTCATCCGCTAAGGTCTTTAGTTAGCATAAATAATATTCCGCTGCTACACTCAACTCTAAAGTCCTACTAAATGCAGATAACTCACATGGAACACAAACGTCACAAACTTAAAACACGTTTCTATAAACTTAAATGCTTACTAGATAGACGTTAAAACTTAAAAATAGCCTATTACATAAATTAATGATTTGTTGAACAGACATGAAATTGATCTGGAAAACCGGAGTTCGACTTTCAGGTTCTGGTAAGCCGTCCACACACGAAACGTTTAACAAGATGTTAGGCGCGATTAAGAGAACGAAAAATACCTGAATATAATTTAAATTATTTCAACAGAAGTTTTCAAACTTTTTTACTGTTTGAATAATTCTAAATTTAATAAATTTTTCGGCTGTTTTAAATCTAAAAAGTAACTTAAAATTAAAAGAACTAGTATTTTTGAGAGAAACATTATAACATTTTTTGATAGATTAAAATTGATGTTATATTACTGATATTAAAAAGTGTGTGTAAAAAAATAAGCTATTGGAGTAAAACCACTTATGTGATACGGCTGATTTAATGAAAACATAAGTTAAAAGGGTTTTTATTTTTCAGTAGCTACAGTATACTATATTGTTATGTTAAGTCTGCTACAAAATATGTAAGTAAAAAATAAATAAATAAAAAAAAGAAATAAAAATCATTGTAGGCCGAAATATTTTTTTCAGTGATTGCAACATCCACGGATGATATCTAGATATATTGCGCAGTTTTTTTGAGTTTTAACGTATTATTAATAACGACACCAGTGAAAAAATTGACCGGGAAAATTTTAAAAATCACAAAATAGTTCATAAATATTGATAGTTTTTTTTTTCTCTTTAATTCTTTATTTACAACTGTAAAATGTTACAACAAGCAAATGTGATGATTATCATAATAATGTAAATGACATGATAGGCATGAGAGGGGTAGGGCCCCCATTGGTGCCTCCCCAAGAATGAAATTTGTATATCAAATTAGCAGGTCTCTACTCCAGCGTCTTTTAAGGCGTCTAGGGGGATTATCAGGTAAATGGACGGAGGAAAGTGAATGCACCAGGGGGTTCTCGTGTTCGTGTGACTTGTCGTGAAAGCGTTTGTATAGGTATTCAATGGAATTTTGTACAAGTGGTGTTTTCAAATCTGTATGTAAGGTTTTGTTGCTAACGTAAAGAGGTGCATTTGTTATAAGGCGTAATGTTTTTGACTGGAATGCTTGAATTCGTTGCAAGTTAGAGGGTTTGGTTGAACCGTAAATTTGGGATCCGTAGGTCCAAATAGGTTTCAAAAGAGAACAACATATGCGTAATTTTTGTGCCATTGGCAATTTTGATCGTTTGTGAAGTAGGGAATATAGAAGTTTAAGTCGAATATTGATAGTAATCCATAATTTATTTCCCAGTAATCTATATTGTGAAAGTTATTTTTTAGAATTACATAAGTTGAAGTAATAATACATAAACAGAATAAAATCAAATCTGCGTAACAATTTTAACATGCGTGTTTAATATAAAAGAAATATTACGCCGTACTAATGCATTAAAATTACGTTCTATAAAGGGTCAAAACGAGGTCAGGGTTACAACGTGTTGTAAATTATAAAAATAACTCATATTTACGATCTTACATCCATTTTCATGCGTGACATACTATACATGACAAACTAGGATTAAACAATCAAGTGAACAGGTAGCTAGTCAAGAAATAATACAAAAAAACTTACAAAGTGGCATGATGAAAGAATTTTAAAAATACTTTAATAAACATTTTTTTAAAGAACTATACAGTAAGCCGTAAATTACCCGTGACTTACTGCAAGACTTTAATTGCAATCACGCTATAACTGTTTGTCTTTTTAAAAATAATTATTTCATTGTATACTTTGCAATACATTTGAATACCAAAGAAGCGTAGTATAATGTACAAGTAGATTCTTCCAAATTCCTGTCAGTCAATCTACAAAAGTAGGTCTACAACATTAATGTTTAGATTAAGGCCGGTAAATTTATTTCGTTATGTATTGCAGTGCACCAAATATAGAATCGATTTATGGAAAACTGATAAACTATAATGCTATTCGGAATAGTGTTTACGTTCATTTCCTTCCTCATCTGATCACCATTATATTCTCTATTGAGTACTTAACAGCACATTATATCCTACTAGTAACCTCATAATATCAAATGATAGAACTCTGGTTTGCATGTAATACAAGAAGTAGTTATATTGTCGCAAAATTTATTAAAATGGTTTAATTTTCAAGAAAAAAACAATCAAAATAGTTAAAGATATATTTTTTTTAAAAGCATTTTATATTTTTTAGGAATTATTTTTTTTTAGGATTGACCATAACAAGCAGGTGGAGTGTTAAATTATTTGCACTCGATCTGGTAGTTTCAGGGCTAAAAAAATAGTTATGTTTTTTATCACACGGTCAGCTAAGTATATGACTGAAAAATTTAAGAACAGAAGAGGTAGAAGTGTAAACTACACTAATCAGAGTTATCTCCTATGAAAGTAATGCATTTCATTATACAGCCATACCTTGTGGTGAATGAAGTGAAGGTTTCATTTGCAGGGTGCAAAGTAGGTGCTTTTCAGAGGGTCTGGCATGCTGATAAACATACTTTCCACTCAGTGAGGAAGGCATTTGTAAACCACCTCACACCTTGTTTTACTGAGTGAAGCCTCTATAGGTTCAAATCAGCCCTTCGGCTGATGACCTCAACGACAACATTTTTTTGGGAATTTTTTTGGCTACCCTATTTACAAAACTAATGCACCTTGATATTTTTGTTATTAATCAGTACAAAAACTTACTGGCCTTTCAACAATAATTTTATCAAATTAACACTAAGACAGTTTGGCCTCTTCAAGGTTATTTATTTTTGAAGATGATCTCAAAGAGGCCGAAAAGCGTCGGGTAAATATTGTAACAATATAACAGTGATATTCTAGAAATAGTTAAGGGAATAAATTCGTTTTTTTCAAACTTCGATAGGCCACAAATAAAATATGAGTGAATATAGAAAAATGTTTTATTACTAAAAGTTACGTACACTTATGGCTACGTTGCAACATAATTATCACGTTGACGATAGAGGCATTTATCGTAATAAAGGACGAGCTCTCCAATGAGCTCTTCATAAAATCTTGCCGCCAATGAATTTAAATAAATCTTGATGGTGTCTTGAAGGTCGTTGTGTTTCTGTTGTGTACAGTGTGTTAACGCAAACAGTGTGTTAACGCAATCTTTATACGTGTCTGGTTAGTAAACGTTTTTCTGTATTTATGTTTTTGAAAAGGATGTGTTGTAGGGTTAATCGTGTGATTTAGTGATTAATTTTATTAGGTTCTTGTTTAATCATGAGAAGATTGTGTGTCAGTTTAGTTTGACTAATTCGCAGTCGTGTAAGTATTATTTGGATTAATATGTTGTAAAAAATGTCTTGTTTTAAAGTCATGAGTGTTATTCTGTACTATGCGTAGCTTAGTCATTAAAATATTTCACTGTTCATTGCAAAGTAATCATAACTTTTTTTTAAACAGCTAATGTAGGTTCTTGACGGAAAGATTTATTTACGCTATTGGTGCATGTAGCAGCAATTTTGGCTGTTTGTTCGGCCAAAGAAATTATTGTTTACAGCTATAATCTCATTTAAGTAATTGGGATTCCAATAAAAATGCTCTTCAAAGACCTTACTGAATTAAAAATACAAAAATAATTTTCAATTAATGAAAGCTTTTCTTTGAACTTGATTATAATCACAGTTCTAATAGCTTTTTCTTTTGGTTTAATGTCCGATTTTTTTGCAATTACTGCTAATGCAGACATTATGTAAGTAATAAAAAGAAGATTGACCGAAAAAATAGCATCAAAGAGTGATTTTCCGTATTTTTATGTTTTTTTTTTTGGATAACGCCCGACTATTTTGCGATTACTGCTAATGCAGACATTATGTAAGTAAGAAAAAGAAGACTGACCGAAAAAATAGCGTCAAAGAGTGATTTTTCGCATTTTGTATGTGTCATTTACTCATGACAGCGTCATTTGCACAGGATGACATAGAAATAAAAACAGATATTTAAAACTGCATAACCAAAACCTCATTATACATTTTCCAGTTAAAAATAATTAATAAAAACTGTAAAAAATACAAAATTTACCTTCACTGAGGAGAGCGAAGAAAATTGTATCCTTCTTCCTGGGAGCAATCAGTACTACCTATTACACAAGTTACTACGTATACAAGTTTACTGCCCGTAATGAACTGATGTAATTAATTGGGTTCGTAACAATGTTATTTGTAAAGTACGTGTTTATGACTATGACGACGTTTAAATAGATTTAAATAAAGTTACAATACGTTACAATACAAACCAAGAAATATTAAATCTATTTACTACTACTATATATGAAGTTGCAGGCGTTAAACAAAATTAGCCTACCTTTTTTTATATTTACATGAATAGAACCAAGATTTATATAAGTAACAAAACAAAAACAACATGGCCAATTTTAAATTTTTAAGTTCAGATTTCGCTATCAACTTGGGAAGTGGCCGTACACATAAATATAAATTTTTTGTAAGACAAATTTTTTTTTATTTTTTAGCTTTTTTTATTATTGGAACTGTACACTACTGACGACTACCCAATTCGATCGCTGCTTTTCGCTGTATTTTTGAAGTGGGTTAGGGATGAGTTTGAAGCTGGTCACCATACAAAGTCGCTTGCCCAACCGCTGTTACTTAAAAAATAATAGCGACTTTCCGCCAGCTGACTGACTGGGCTGGCCCGGAGGCCAAGAGAAATTAAAAAAAAGTTGAATAGAACTATTGCGTAGCACTATTATCATTGGTACAATAATTTTAACAAAGTAAAATATTCAGCCCAACATATTATTTATTATTTAATATATTATGCCTAGTTATTATTTTGTATAATTTGGTGAGAAGCAATATTGTTAAATGAAAAATTTCTGCTTTGCTAAGTTAGTTTTAATCTTTGCGTTTTTTTAATTAATTAATTTAAGTAACTCGATTTTAATTTGTTAGTTGTTTCGGTTTGATAATTATACTTATCACAAATTGTGTCAATAAATAATTCATTATAATTAAAACTCATAAAATCAATAACTGTTATAAGTTAAGGAAGCCTCTTTTTTATTTATTACATCCAGATCCCGTAAGACCTAGGCTCAGGTGTTTCAATACTTTGCTGTAGCAAGTTATCTGAATCCTGAATCCTGGTTGAGAGGGCCAAGAAGCCCTATGATGGCGACATCGTGTTAAGGAACACCTGGTCGCTCGGGGAACAATATAACAGAATAATTGCAACCTCAAGAAATTTAGGGGGAATTTTATAGTTTAAATAGGAAATATGATTCTGGTTCGTGGGACATGGGAACTGGGACTTGAAAGGAGGTAATTCATTTTTAGAAGTTATCTGTGGAAAATTTAAAGTAAGGGACAAGTGGGTTTAAGAGCGGCTCTTTTATTTTATTTTATATTTCAGTGGCCTTTTTCAGTTTTGTGGGAGTCCTATTATCTTGGTGAGGGGAAGGCATGCATTTTACTGAACGTGGACTAAAGGTATAATTTAAGGTAGGGGTTTGTTTATGATTTCAGGGGAGACGGAAAGGGTAGAGTTTGGCATAATCACCGACCTTTTTATTTTCTGAGTGTTTACTAATTTAAAATGGCGGCTCTTTTCACCGTAGTGGAGTGATTATGCATAGGAACATGGGGACAACTACCAACTGGGGGGAGTGAGTCATACAAGTAGAAGGGGCATGGGCAAATAAGAGGAATACAGGGCGGAATAAAAAAGTGGCAACTCTAAATTTTGTTAAGTGGGTCATACTAGAATTTAGATAAAGTCGTGGAATGGTAATGGCATAGAGACTTCAGGTGGATGTGGGCGTCGGTACAAGTCCTGAATGGCAAGTTATATCTGTTTATCGAAACCTAGTAGGTTATCCCTGTACTTTTAGAAAGCTAATATATAAGTTTTGAGAAAATTAAAACTTAAATAATTCAGTTGGTAGAATAAAAAATACCTCATTTTAAATCTTAATTTCAAACCAATAATAAGAATTTGTAGAATTGCTGGTCCAATTGTAAGAAAAATGTTTAATAAGATTAATTGAATAATTTAATAAATTTATAATTTTAAAATACAAATGTATTTACTAGACACTTAATACAGTATAAATATGCGAGTTTAAATTTAATTTTTTAACATATTGGGGCAATATTCTAACAATATAAGATAAGTTATGTTGCATGTTACACATGCAACAACTTCTATCTACGATTTAACAATCTTTTTATATTTCGGGGCACTAGGTTAGATTTTTATTATTATTTAAACCAGACAGTAAGTTTTTAATACCTTATCATTTTATAGGAGTGAAAGTACTGTTATTATAAAAAAAACAATAAAAGTAGTTAACGAAATTTAAGAGATTTTTAAATTTTAGAATACCTACATTAGTGATAAAATTATCACTGTTTCCTATCGGAAATAATTTATTTCAAAATTAAATTCGGGATTTTATCTTCCATGTTAATGATTTGATAAAACTGTTTACAACTGCAGTACATTTGTGTAATGAAGACACTTTTTAATTAAATATTCTGGTTTTACAACGAAAACTGAATTGCATTGATCAAAATATCTTAATACTGTTTTGCTATAAATTTTGAAAAATTAAGTTTTATTATTTAAAAATAATCAGATCTTGAAGAGAATCTGGAATAAAAGTCACAATATTGTGACAATATCAAGGGGAAAGTGTTTGTTCCAGAATTATCTAGCAGGAATATGTTGGTAGAAGTATTAATGGAAATAATAATAATTGATAAATTGGTTTATTTCCGAGAAATTGTTAGTAATAGTATGGTCCTATTGTTTTGACGGTTACCTGAGAAGGGTTGGCGTATCTATTTAGATAATTAGCTCTGTTTTATGGTGTTATTATTGTGATGTGTTAACCTCTTTATTAACAGAGCAATTTAGAACCAGAAAGAAAAACTTTGTATTTTTACTATTATTAAAAAAATCTTTGTTAATCTAGTAATTTCGATAGTCTAGGTATTTAAAAGGCTAGACCGTTTAGTGGTCAGTCAGTCTTGAGTTTTCATCGCGAGTTAACTGTGCGGTTGAACCCAATTGGATACTGTGTTACAGTTTCGTTTGTGAGAAAGTCTACCGTATACTGAAGACATCGTGTAATTGGCTATAAAGAGGATTTAGTTAAATTAAATGTCAAATAATCTTGTTATTTAGTTAAGTTAATTTAATGTCATTGATTTATTATTAATTATAATAATTTTATTTTTTTATGACTACAAAGGATCACTTTAGTTTCTTTGGTTAGTTCTTTTTCTTCGGCAGTTTATTTCCTTTTCACTTCTTTCTTGCCAATACTTTTTCATTCTGTCGGATCTTGCTTTTCTCAATTCGTCTGAACAAACCTGTTCTTTTCGTTTAATTGTTCTTACTGATAAAATTTTGTTTTTGTCATTAATTGTTTCTTTGTAAACCGGTGTGCGATTTTTGACATCAGCAATTGTTAGATTTAATTCTGTTCTGTCTTTTTTGATTTCTTCAAGCCAAGGAATTGTAGCTCCTTCTATTTTTGCACACATGAATTTTTCTACAATTTTTCTTAATAATCGATTTTCTGGAGTTCTGAGGATATGCGAAAAGAAAGAAATTCTCTGTTTGCGCATTGCATCAGTGATTGGTTCTATTTCTTTATAATTTTGTTCTCTTGGTAAAAGTCTGTGCTGGTTGTCAACTAAGTGTTTTTATTATTTATTATAATTAGTTTATTATTTATTATAGGCTATGTATACATTTCATTGTAGCGATTGTGCTTTATTACCAGATTTAAGTAAGACTTCGTAATTTATAGTATGTAATAAATACTTGTTTGTAATTCTAATCGATAGTTTGTAAATGATTTATTTTACCCAGATCCCGAAACGGACCTTAACAAAAAGTTTTGCAATATATTTGTATTTGAACTTTAAATTAAGTACACAATGTCTTAAATAGAACTGTACGTTTTACATTCTGTTATAATTTGTTGAAGGATTTTGATGAAGTATTGGTATTTTTAATGATTTATCTTATCTTTTCATTTTAGTTAACAGCCTGTTGGTGAATCTAATTATATAACACATGTAACAAAGTTGTACATTTTGTTGTCCAATTACATACCGTTTTGTAACCGACCCATTATTTGATTAAGTCGTAAATAACAATACATGGCGTCTACTACTAGAGCCGTTCTAATTTTGGACGTTCGTGCCACACGCTAAATACATCTTCACACTGTTGATATCCATACTAGCTTGTTATTATAGCCATTGTGTTACTTACTACATTACATAAAACAAATTTTAAAATAATCAAATTCTGAGCCACACCCGTTCCTATAACAAAATAGGTTTAAATAAAACAATACAGTTTTGTCCGACGGTAGCTTATGGGAACTGAATCGTCGGATAATGATTTACTTTCGTTCGTAATGAGTTCATAAGTTTCTCATTTTTAACAGATTAAAATAAAGCTGTTAAATGGTTATACAGTAAAAAATATATGATAATATAAAATACTCGTATGATCTTACGCGAAACGTTTTAATGGAAAATAATTCAATAAAAATGATCAAAATTCAGGTATAAAATTTTTTACTCTTTTATCGGTAATGCAATAAAATTATTGCTTTTACATTATAAGTTATTTTATTGGTTTTTTGTCTTTCGGAAATATTTGGTCCCTTCAAAAATAATTTTAGGCACCTATTTTAGAGCTCTACCTCCATTTATCCTTTGAAGATATCACATCTATTTATTCCAATACTGATTTCTTTTGTTTACACTTTTTTTCTAATATGTTTGCCTTAAGTGTAGGATCGAAATCATGTGCTTATTATTTATTACTTATTTGTTTTTTCGTTTTACAGGAGGTTTTGTTTATTTTTTTATTTATTTATTTATTTTTTTTTATTTTTTATTTTTTATTTATTTATTTAAAAAAGCACTATCTAATTTTGATTGTAAATATTAATTAAGAACGGTATAATCTGTTTTAATGTTATAGCCTAATTCGTTAATTACACCAGTGGGTTGTAATTTTTCATGAGTTATATCTATTTGATAAGTTGCATTTATTGTTATTTATAACAGATTATGCATTAAAAAAAGTTATATGAAAAAAAAAGTGTAGGATACATTTTAATTCCAAATTCTGTCCTCACTTAACAGCACAAGACTTACTATAAAGTATATCTCTGCAGCTTACAATATCTGTTTCCCACTTCCTATATGATCCCAAGTTTTTCTGTCGTACAAAAAAGGTCGGAAATACTATTACAAAACATGATCAACTCATAAATGAATTTTGGTGAACTCTGTCCCTCAGTATAGTTGCAATTGTTCCACATGTTTTTTTTTAAACCGGTGTCTTCTTTTGTCACCGTCGAGGTCTCCATTAAAACTAATGGAGTATCTCAATTAATTAAAAGTTCTTTTCTGCTTAATAACATAGTTGTTAATCATAGTTTTTTATTCGTGGGGTCATTTTTAAAAAAAGCTTTTACTTTATACTTCACGTTAGGTATTTTCCAGTCGTACGAACTGCATAGATCTGGTAAAGGTTTATCAGTTTTAAACTATCAGAATTATCTTTATTTAATAAAAGTGACAAACGTTTTTCTCTATTTTTTTTTAATTCCACGACATAATCAGGACAACTTTCATAAAAAAATTATAAAAGCACAATTTTCATTGATTTCTTTTCAGTATTTGAGACTTTGATAATAGATATTTTATGCTGCAATCTTATCAGTCCTAGAGTGAAATTGAACAATAATGGGTAATTGGTGTACACAGCAATAGTTTACTATCATGACAGGTTAATTAATCGGTGGCTGTGAATTAGCTGTAATTCACAACACTATCGAAATTAAAAACACCAGGATTTTGAGGAGGACCCAGTTATAACAAGAAATTAAAAACGAATAATTTTATATTAGATATATTGTGCAAATTTCAGTAAAGCAAAATATAGTAGAATGATGAACCAGTCAACCCTTAAGTAAATTTAAACAAACTTTTATTGATTTTACCAAAAATAAAAATAGGATTAGTGTTAAAAGCAAAGATGTAAAACGGAAAGATTAAATAAATTCAAGGGCGATTAAAAACGAGTGTTGCTTTGCACCGCACAACTGTTGCTCTGAATAGTTTTCCCAAGCAAAATATAAATAATTCATAAAATATTATCAAGAAACAAAGCAGAACGAATGACGAGGAGAATTCTTTAAATAACTTAATTTAGTATACGTAGACTGCTATATAATTATTTACATACTGTTAACGTGAGGGACTTGCGATAAAATTCTACGTTTCAAAACTGTCTAATAATTCATAGATATAAACAGTAAACTGCGTTATTTTCAGTGATGGCAAATCTTTTTATATATTTTCCATTACAGGTTTTTCTAACTGCGTGTTGCTCGTTGGAAAACTAAACTTAGTGTCTCTGAATTTGAAAGATTGGTTATCAGTGATGTTTTTATCTGTCTGTACCAATAAGTATTATTATAAAACGAAATGAAGAAAATAATTCAAAAATTTGGTGTTTCATTGTGTTTCAATTGTTGTTTTTTTACTTAACATGAAATAAACATTTAATTATCAACAAAATAACCAACCGGATCGATCTAGTGCTAAAGTTGTTCCATCGGGTTGGTCTAGAGATAAATTCGTCGCCAAAATCAGCTGTTTAACAGCTGATTTTCGGAGACGAAGGTTCCTGGTTCAAATCCTAGTAAAGGTAGTTACTTTTATACGGATCTGAATACTAGACAGTGGTTACCAGTGCACTTCGATGGTTGGGGTTTAATTAACCATACTCTCTCAAGAATGGTCGGCCTGGGTCTGTACAAGACTACACCTCATTTACACGTCATACACATCATCCTCATCTCATTGGGTCATGGGGTTGCTTATTGTTCTGAATTGAACAGATTGCAACGTACACAAATTAGGAATAAAATAAAAAATAAAAAAAAGTCACAGCGAGTCAGCTGTTTAACTGCTGATTTTCGGAGACGAAATTTCCGTAGTTAGAATCATGGTTAGAATATTTAAAGCAAGTTACAAACGATGTAAGGTGTTGGAGGATGTAGATGGTATGAAACGACTTGCGGAAAATATGCCAGCTCGGAGAACTGCATTATACCAGTCGAGAGACTGATGACAAAAAGAAACAAATATAATATTATAGGTTGTAACGAATGAGAGAATATAACTGGAAAGATTTAATATTTCTGGCATAGGTTTTTAAATAATATCAGTTAAAGACATCCATTACGTAGAAAAGAATTAAAATTAAACAAATTTATATAGCCGATATAATTTAATATATTAGATATAAGCAACAATCTGTTAATTGGTTAATGTAGTATAATATGAAAAATGTAGTCAAATTTACAAATGGATTTACCGTAATAAAACTTCCCTAACGAAATAAATGTAAAACATTCGTTTATTTCTTTGCGCCATAAATTTGTTAAGCTACATTAATTTCCAAATCTAAAAGCATAACCTACGCTGTTGTTATCATTAATACTGTTACACCATTTGCTAAATGTTTCACTATTTGCAATAACCCACATTCATAAAATTCATTGTCTCCTACAGAATGAAAAAACTTTTTTTTAAGTACCGTGAATCATACGCTGGAATAAAATACATTCTAACATATTTTTTCCTTTCATAAATCACGTGAAAGAATTGTTCACAAAATATGTATTTAACTTAATTAATTATTTTTCTTAATTGAAATGTCGATGATTCATTATGTTGTCAATGAATTGTATTTTTCAAGGATCTATTTTTTTCAAGTAGAAGTAGAAAATTGAAATTGAAAGGGTGGGCAGAAGAAAGTGTTAACCCACAAAATTTCCAGCTTGATTTTTCTTAAATATTCAGTTAAAATAAAATGTTCAGAACATTTTAAACAGGAAGCTATATTTACAATCTTAAGAACCTAGATTGATAGAAAAAAACAGATGTTTAACAAAAAATTCAAAAAAATAATTTATAGATTTCAGTAAACTTTTAAAATGACACTGCGTAAAATTATGTTGATGTGGGTTAGCACTGTCTTCTCCCAACCCCTTCAATTGGTGTAGAAAATTAAAATAAACTAGCGCCATTTAAGTATTTTATGTTATTGTAAGTATTTTATATTGTAATAGACGCTGGCAGGACAATTGTGTTTGAACTATTCGGCGTTTGTGTGTAAGTGGCCTTCACATTTTGACACTGTAACTTAATTTCAACCCTTGCGCTGCCAGTTAATTTATGTATTATTAGTTCAGAGCAGAATGTTCTATTATTATTTAGTTATTTTTCTAGACTTTACAGTGAAGTTCTTTATCCTTCAAGAAAGTTTGACTATTTTTTTCCATAAAAGCGGTGCTCTTTTTATTAGAAGTTACTGTTGTGTGAACATTGGTGAAGTGAGTGTGTTGAAAATGGATGGTAGATAATGCATCTCGTATTGAAGCAGTTTCTGCGTGATATGCAGTTAACGTATATTTGATACAACTTTGTAAGAAAAAGTCAGTTAGTTATTTGAATGTAAATGGCAATATTTATTTTAGTAAAATTTCGTTAAGGTTTGGAACACTTTTTATTAAATTTAGTCTGTTCGTAAGAAAAAAGTTTAGGGTAGTTTTCAGATCTTATAACAGCAATAATTAATTTAAGTAGTTGATTAGTGAATAAATATTTTGTTATAAATTTAAAATGAGGTTTTCTTATTTATAACCTGACGCTGGAAGAACCCGGATTAATTATCACAATATTAACAAAATATGTACGTGTTATGTATCATTCCCGTATTTCTCTACTTCTTTCGTATCGGCGTGGACTACATAGGACCAGACTGAAAGATTTTTTCTCAACTATCGTTTTCTTTATTGATTGTTATTTTTCGTCTTTCTCTAGCCTTGGTCATTGTTTTACAAAAATCTTCCTTTCTTTAAAAATTTAGCTGTCTGAACATAGCAGTTTTACGTAATAAGTTACTTTCCGTGAGTAACGCAACACGGTACTGTTTCATTTAATTCGCTCAATTTTCGTTAATGCTGATCGTTCAAATTAAAATATTAAAAAAATTATAAACTTTAATTTTAAAATGCTTTTGCATTATGAGTGTTTTCAAATGAGTATTCTCAGGGTTTTTAAACTCACGCTTCTAATCAGGAACTGAAAATCTTTAAAAATTGTATGAGATTATTCGGCTGACAAGTTGGATAACTAATTAATCACTTATTATCTGGCAAATTGAGATGCTTTAGCAGTAAAGTCGTCGTTAACAGCTAATTTTTTAAGTCAAAGGTTCTTGGTTCAAATCCTAGTAAACTTTTATACAGATTTGAATACTAGACAGTGGTTATAGGTGTATATTAATGGTTGGGGGTTCAATGAACCATACTCTCTCAAGAATGGTCATCCTGGGTCTGATATACAATCACCTTAATCTCATTGGGTCATGGGCTTGCTTATTGTTCTGAATTGAATAGATTGCAATGTACACACATTAGGGATAAAAAAACTTATGATTTAAACACTCTTTTATAATTTAAAATATCAATAACATTGAAATAAATAAGTTACATTGTTAAATTTATTGTTTATGAACTAATCAATGTTAGTCGAATATTTAATTAAAACAATCTAAAATCGATTTTAAGCACATCAAAGACACAAAATTACCGTTAAAAATTTATTAATAAAAATACGGAATTATGTGTTAAAATTTACTTTTTATTTTATCCTATTGTTTTAATGGATAGATAAACTTTACCCTTTTAGTGAAGGATGAACACGCACCCTGTGTCAAACAGTTAGGAAGGTGTATAACCAATATTCATCGCTTCCCGGCGACCACGCCCAGCTTAATCGGTCTTATCTGATTCCATCCTTTATTTAAACAACATTGGTCATTGCTACACCATTCCCAGAATATTTTACTTATATTAAATAATCACAGACAGTTCGCTATTGAAGTTTATTTTTTTTAATACAAATAGAACACTAATTCCCTTTTTTATTCTGTTTATACAAAAACTAAGGAAGTTTTTTTCCTGAAATCTATAGTTGCCCCTTTGTGACCATTTTTGTTTTAATTGAATACGTAGCCAGCGGATGTATTAGCATTATTATTGCGTTTAATTTAATTAATTATTCAAACTAAAAACAAACATTGCTTTTGAAACTACAGTAGTTTTCATTACCCAGTATTAACTATAAGAACAGCTGGACTTTATTTTTTTAACTCGATGGAGTTTTTACTTTACGTAGTTCAACTACAAAAATTACTCGTTAACCATTTTCAAAATGTACTCCGTAATGGGATGAAAATGGTTTTCAACTTTTAAACTAATATTTATTTTTTACTAATTTCCAGACGAGTAAGATAGCTGAACTTCAGTGATGTTATTTATAGTGTCACTAAAAAATTACCCTTTAAAAAATTTTCAAAACGTATCCGCAAAGGGTGTCTAATCTTAAACTATCGTTTTATTTACTAAGTTTCAGGGAATTTAGATGGCTAAAAATTGGAGGTAATGTTACATCTAGACGCTAAAAATTACAACTTAACGATTTAAAAAAATTACCTGTAAGTTGTTTGAAAAGGGTGTTCAACATTTCCGTTTACTCAGTTACAGACGAGCTAGAAGGCTGAAACTCAGTAAGATATTTTCTATAGTGCACCAGAACAATGACCCTTTAAAAATTACAGAAATAAACTCTCTCTTTAAGATATTTAAAACGTTCTACAGCCCTTAGACCAATAGTTTTTGTTTATTAAGTTTCTGACGATATAGATGGTTGAAACATGGTGGAGATGTTACCGACAGATGCGCCTGAAAAGATATTCCTTAATCATTTCCAAAAAGTACCCTAAGGGGTTGAATAGGGTGTTCAATCCTCAAACCCTTCAAAGTTTATAAATTTCAAACTAATAGTTCTATATTTTTTTCCAATCAAAAAATCGAATTTTTCACTTACTTATGACCCTAATTAAAAAAATATTGAAATAAAACAAAATTAAATCCGGGTGAAGCCTTGACGGGCAGCTAGTTCTTCAAAAACGACGGCAGCAGTTTAACTGTAGGGCCTATATGTAAATTTTTTTATTAATAAAAAAATTTTGGTTTACTTTCTAAAATTCCTGACTCGATCTAATATATTCAACTGACTACTTTGTCTCCAGAAACTTATTTCCATAGTTTTAATTCTGTTTTTAAATTTTCTTTGGACCGATTATCTGACCTTTAAGGGGAGGAGCTTACAACATGTGAACAGAAGATTTCCTTCTTAATACCACAAAATATGTGACTACTCTGCAAAACAGGACGTAACATTCTGTAGCCAAGAAAGCACTGTCGATTTAACATTCACACATTCAGTAAAGTTACGTTAAATTGAAATTGCATTTTAAACAATTCACTTTCTTTAAATGATTACATTACTCCTTACTGATATAAGGTGACGGGTCATGAACTGAATTTTATTACTTAAGTGTTTGTAGTGGTTATATTTTGAGTTACACGCTTGATACATGTCTCATTGCTCTCGGGTTGGCCGATGTAAGTAGGATAGATAGTATACTGTCCTCTGCATGATAGGCGCAAACGTCAACTTATAGCGCTTTACCAGTACTTCTGTTTAGGAACATATTAATATTACATTTTAACAGTTTATTTATAATTTTTATGTTCTGTAGTATAAAGAATGACATTTTGTGATATTAATTTTAATTTGAGTTTGTCTTAAAATATCATGTGTATATTTTTGAAACAAATTTTAGCGTTTTAAAGGGCTTGAACTTTGTCATTATATTTACTTAACTTGCCACTTAAATTTAAGTTAACCAACAGTCTGATATTCTGATAAAGGATATGATAGCAAGTTAGTTGTTGTTTAATACATTATTAAGGATGGTTGCGTGTAAACTTGTGGGATATAACTGTGTAAAAGGGGACGGAGGGCAAATACAGATTCGGAAATGACACATGCTGATTTACTCAAGTGTTGCACGAACTAAACTCAACTGGATGAACTAAACTGTATTGCATTACTAACATTACACAGCCATGAAAAGCCTAATGTAATTGCAATTTCTGTACAATGAGAGGGTTTGCCGAAATAGATTAAAGAGACAAAATGAATAAATTCGTCGTTTTTTTATTAGTTTAATATTTTAGTGAATAATCAATAGTTAATTTCTTTTGAGTACTATAATCCACAATACCTATTCTTCCATTATTTTTTACTGGATCGTTGTGTAGAAATATTTAAACTAATATCCTACTACTTTAATTTTATAATAGGAATTTTTATTTTTAACGAAAGTAGAACCATTCTACCACACCCAATATTTGTTTATTGTTTAGGTCTTCAGCCAGAAGGCTGGTTTGAATCTCTAGAATCTATGTAGATTATCTGTATAAAAACAGATTTATCTGGTTTGTAAATCAATAATTATTATTTTTTATAATTAAATAAATACTCTCCATCCTCTCTCCGTTATTGTACAATACCACACATCTGATCTGCCGGAGACTGACGTGAATACCTACATATGCTGACGACACTCTTCTTCTTTCATCCTCCGATAATCTACAAATCATAAGTGCTAATTTACAAAATCATCTGGATTTTCTACAAGACTGGTTAGAAAAATGGAGAATACAAATTAATCCAACCAAATATATTCATATTTCTTTTACTTTTCGAAAAGGAATATGCCCTAATGTCTTTCTTAATAACGTTACATCAGAAGTGTGAAATTCGATACTTAGGGCTTCTCTTGGATAAAAGACTTACGTGGCAGTTGCTCATAAAAAAACTTCAATTAAATACAAAATTAAGACAACTGTACCCATTTCTTCGTAAAACCTCTCCTCTGCCAATTTCTTCAAAATTACTGCTGTACAAATCATTATTTAAACCAGTTTTGACTTACGGAGTCCAGTTATTTGGCTCAGCAAAATAACTACGTAAGTAACGACACTTTACACTCCAATTTCGGGATTCCTGCAGTTCAAGAAGTAGCACAGTCCTATTATAAAAAATTATTTTTGAAATTACTATCAAATTCGAATCCTCTAATTCAAGAGCTTCATCGCTTTTACCTTCCTGGGAATCAGCCCGGCCCCTAAAAAGAAGATGGAATAGAGATCTTCTCTGAGTTGTAACTAAAATAATAATAATAATTTCAATAATAATATAATTAAAATAATAACAATTAAACGAACTAATTGTCATATTTAATACTTACTTATACACTCAGAGAAATATCAATGGGTATCAATCTTTGTCTTTATGTTTCCTTTCATGTTACTTGGTTATGTACGTACAACACATTTTCTAATAGTCATTTATATTTGTGTATTGTTGAAAATTTCAAATAATAGATAAAAAATTAATAAATAAATACTCTATTATGGCCGCCTCCTTAGCGTAGTGGTAGCGCGCTAACCTACCGCGCGGAGGTCGCGGGTTCAATTCTCGATCAGGGTCTGGAAATTTTAACAAGTTAAAACCCACCGTTACATATTCCACCGTAGTCGCTAATGACCGAGCTGTTGATGGGACTTCAAATGAACTAAAAAAATAATACTCTCTTTCTAAGATATGGTAAGCTTTCTACACCCGTTATCTTCTGAAATTTGAGGGGCTGTGCTCTCGTGTTAATTTTCTTTAAAGATTGTGCCCTCAATATTAATTTTCTTGGAAAATTTATTATTTATTTATATAATTTTTTTATCTTGGAAAAGTGTGTGTAATTAAAATTATAGGAAATTAAAAAAACCTACAACATTTCTAGAATTTTTTCCCCACCGACCCAAGTTTAGCATCAATTAGTGTTATTTTCCATATTTTTTAAGTTCTACAGAAGCTGATGTTCATTTAGCGTTGCTCACTCGAATAAAATTAGCTTGTTTTTCATATTTCATTTATTATCAAATTATTATAAACAGAAATCAATATCTTCATTCAAAAATAAATCTTTATAATGCATCCTGCAGTTTGAAATTAATTCTATTTTATATAATGAATTTATATAATAAATTTCACTAACCTTCTTTTTAAACTGCGTCAACTTTTATCTTTACTTACAGGTGTTTCGCTGGATCCACTATTATCAGAGTTCTTCTTCTTTGAGTGCCTATCCGCTACGGATGTGGGCGACCATCATGGCTATTTTGACTTTATCCGCTGCCAACCGGAACAATTGCATGGAGCTCCTACCAAACCAGGTTCGCAAGTTCCCAAGCCAGGATATTCTTCTCCTACCGGGCTTCCTCTTGCAATCTATCTTTCCCTGCAGGATGCGTTGTAACAGTTCATAACGTTACGAATTCCTCATGATATGACCCAAATATTGCAGCTTCCTTGCTTTCACAATATTAACAAGTTCTGTGGTTTTCTTCATTCTTTGCAGAACTTCAACGTTGGTCACTTTATGGGTCCATAGTATTTTCAGAATCCTTCTGTAGAGCCAGAGTTCGAAGGCTTCTAGTCGGTTGGTCGTTTCTTTTGTTAGAGTCCAGGACTCCACTCCATACAACAAGACAGAAAAATTATCAGAGTAAATAACATAATTGAAACTAACCAATTCTTTTATTTATTTAAAATCTATAGAAGATGATTTATCTTCAGTCATTTTTATACAATTTTTAGAACTGGGTTTAAATAAACGTATTCATAGACAGCTTATTTTGTGACGGTTTGAACCGGTGGTTATTCATCGATAACAGTAGTTTATAACTAATAATATTTTTTTTCTGAAATTTGGAACTGATTTATAATTTTTCGAAAAGAAAAGAATGCTTACAAAGAACTATTCTAGGACTCGAATATCTTCTTCATTCAATTAATTATTAGTACGAGATATATGATATTAGTGACGGTCAGAATATATTTTTATCCCTATTATGTCCGCGTTGCAATATGTTCAATTCAAAACAATGAGCAACCCTATGACCCAATGAGATGAGGATGATGTGTATGACGTGTACATGAGGTGTAGTCTTGTACGGACCTAGGCCGACCATTCCCGAGAGAGTATGGTTAACTGAACACCAACCATCACAGTACACTTGTAACTGTCTACAATTAAGATCTGTATAAGAGTACCTTTATTAGGATTTGAACCACGAACCTCTTTTCCGAAAATCAGCTATTAAACACCTGACTCACGGCGATGACATTACCTCTATACCAACCCGATGGGTGAGAATAAAGTAACTGGTTAAAACGTAAAACATGACGTTGCTAAAAATACACAAAATGCCTTTTAACATTATTTGTTATACTTGACTGTTAAAATATCACCTCTTTAGCATCAAAAGGAAGAAGTAAAAGAAGAAGACATGCTGTAAGGGATATGTGTATGAAAGTGGCCTTTTGAGATTGACAATAATGTCGATATTACTAGTGATCAATCATGAATATGACGTGACAAACCCCTTACTTGTTGCTCTGAAATGAAAAGAAAATTCCCTTTTACTATACCCCTTGCCCTTACGAAATACTCTCGCTCATCAGCTATTTTAAAAGCGTACATTAACTATTCTATTTGTTTTTTTGTAAACTAAAAAAAACTACGTTCTCTGTCATGCACATAACACCGGATTAAAAATTATACGACAAAACACAGGTGTCAATGTATTTATACTTTAAAAAGTTTCGACATTTTACTCAACGACTTCACTTAAGGCCAAATTTAACTGCTCAAAAAGCAAGTTTTGATGTACTTTATATTGTTCTAGCAATCGGACATAGGGTTCGATAATTTTCAATGTGAATAGTATAAGGCAAAATTTGTTTGTTAATATAATTTCTGGGGAGATGGATGCTACTGAGAGATGCGTGAAAACCATTAACAGTGTCTGTAGAAACTTAGGTACCGATGTATTCGATTTAACGGTTTCAATCAACAGGGAATTGTTTCAACTGAGGTGTAATTAAATCCTACTTGATTTTTCTTTTTCTATTTTGACTGCGTTCGTTTTTCAGATCGTTGTTAATTTTTTGTGTAGTACTTGGTTAAAAAATTTAGATTTCTTGTTAACAATTAGGTTAAATATTGTAAAGTTTATGTGTACGACGACTCCTAGGGTTTATTTATATAGTCCTATCCCGATAGGTCACGTGTAATACACCAAGTTTTTTTTTATTGTTCTATTACAATTGATTCGAACTACGCCGTAATAAATATTTGTATTTCGATATAGTATCGTATTTAAACTAAACGAAGCAAAACATTTACAGTACAGGCGCAACATTTTATTTATTTAAATAAATTAAAACGATTTATTTTAGAAAGGCCAGTTGGTGTAGTTGTCAACATCACTGGATTCTATACCAACGTACTTGGTTTGATTTCAGGTCGTCTGTTATTTTTTCACCACTCATTTTCATCTACCAAACATCACCTTCTGTATTAGCCGTAATGTGCATATCAATCGAACGTAATAACAAACAAAAAATTGAAGAAATTTTTTGAGAGAAATGTCGTTAAAAAACTTGGATTAAAAACACGGTTCTAAATTTAGCTGTAGATTTACATATTCAGTAAAATGTTGTATTGCTTGTTGTGTACCTTGATATAAGTTATTCATATGAGGTGCCTGTGCTATATTACATTAAGTACAGTACACCACGAAATGCCAGCTTGTTCGTGGCAGGTTTACAATGAGGGTTACAATGTAAGTGATAATTATTGTTCAGAATATCACCCTGCCCCAATTGTTGTAAGCTTGCTGTACTGATGTACAGTAATCTATGTACGTAGGCAATTATCGTTCGATTATCAAAACAAACACTCATAATTTTTCCAGTTATAATAATAGTATACGCAAATGAATACTTTATGAAGGATTTTTTTTAAGTGAAGTGAGATCCAATCCTGTCAGATTTAGTTACAAAGTTCTTTTAATCAAATGAACAACACGTTCGGTTAAAATTATTACAACCTTCAAAAAATTGATGCCCATCTTTAGAAATCTTATTATGAACAATAAATACCATATAATCTTTTTTCAAGTTAACCAAAAACAATTTTTGATGGGGACTGACTAAATTGTCTTTTTTAGATGTACTGCAAAATTACTGTTCAATTATTATTAATTTCCTGTTAATTTTAAAATCATATTAAATTTTTTTTTTGTATATTTCAATCAGTTATTACTGTCAAATTGACTACTGCAGTTTTTATTCATCCGAAGCTGCGATAAAACTTATTTTCACTCTCCTACAATGGGGAAGTAGTGTTGAACTCAATTGAGGTATCCTTGTTCAGTTCCAAGGAGGGTGCAACCAAAACCCGCCGCCTGGCCAATTGATTCGATCAGGAAAACCTCCATCTCCTTTAGAACTGTTAATATAAGTTACGACCACCACGGGGGGTCTGGGGGCCTAACCGGCCCCCCAGACCCCCCGGAAAATGGATCGTTGAAATAAGGAAAATGGATGGTTGAAATTTAGCACACTGTCAACGGAGCTTGTAGCCTAAGGAATTGTAATTTTAGACAATCACATACAGAGAAATAATATAAACACAAACAAGTAATAATGTTTTCTTCAATAGCTTTATTCGTGACTGTAAAACTTATGCAACTAGTACATGCAATAATGATTGTGTTAAAATAACACGATAGGCATGAGAGGGGTAGGGCGCCCATTGAAGCCTCTCCAAGAATTGTTATTAGAACTTTAATAAAAATTTATTTAATTAGCAGGTTTCTACTCCAGCCTCTTGCGGGTAGTCAGGTAAATATAAGATGGAAAGCAAATGTGTAAGTGGGTTATCTTGTGTTCTCGTGAAAGCTTTTGCATAGGTGTCTGGTGTAATTTTAGACAAAATATTTGAAAATCTGTGTATCAAGTTTTGTTGCTAAAGTAAACGAGTGATTGTACTAGTGTAAGGTGTAATGTTTTTGACTGGCATGCCTGAATTAGTTGAAAATTGAATGTTTGGTTTAGTTGGACCGTATTTGAGAGCCGTAGATCCATTTATATAGCCTCAGATAAGTACAAAAGTAAACAAGTAATACGTATAACAGACAACTATTCCAATGATTTATAACATGTTTTATTCATACTACTTTAGAGGAATATTATAGTTTTCTGTACTAACTATCTCAAGATGTAAATACTTTACCACCTTCAGTGTTTTTGTTCAATATTTATTGTTACCGCAGACATTTTTATTGATTTTATCTCCATACGGTGTTCAACAAGGATATGTTGAACGGTTAATTTTGTGTAACAGTGATTACATTTAATAGATGCTAATTTAGTCATGAGGTAACAGTGTGTTATTTTAGCGTAGTTAATTCGCAGTCATGTAATTTATTTTTATCATACCTATTTTTAAAATGTAAAAGCCTATTTTTGATATTACATTTATGTTCAAACTTATCTAAATTTATGTTCAAAAATATGTACCAAATTATGTTTCTGTAATAACTACTCGTAATTTATGTATTACCTGTTCTATTTTATATTTTCTAAATTAAAAAATGCAAAAGTTGAATTGGCCACTAATAAGGGATATTGTGAATTATTATTTATCTTGAAAACTATCTAGAACCGTCAGCCACTCCAAGCGAATGCCTGGTCAATGTCCTTTTTACATTCAGTGTAGTAGTATAAGCTACCCAATTCCTGTCCTCAACATTTTTAACTTATCATATAGGCGTAATTTACCTACATTATTTTACCTGAAAAGAAAGTTCATTTATTGGTTTATCTACACCATTGCATTGAGTGGTAGAGTCGTCGCCACGAGTCACCTGTTTAACAGCTCATTTTTGGAGACGAAGGTTTCGGGAAGGTTCAAATTATAATAAAAGTAGTTAATTTTTCTACAGATTTGAATACTAGATAGTGGCTAGCTATTTACTTTGATGGTTGAGGTTTAATGAATCATACTCTCTCAGGAATGGTCGGCATGAGTCTGTACTAGACGATACTTCACTTACAATTCATACATGTCATTCTCACCCTTTGGGTCATGGGATTCCTTATTGTTCTCCAATTTAAGAGATTGCAACGTACACACATTAGGGATAAAAGAACAAATTTATCTTAGTTCTATTAGGGCATTGGTCACTAGCTGGCGGACCGCGGTCCACGTCCAGACAGCTGGCTCATTTTTTACAGATTTTATTTTCGAGTATGATGCAAATTGTTTTACGATTAGGCTGAGTACGTGCTGAGAGCAGCTGGTATCAAGACAACCTTAAAAGAGAGTAGATGCTTGCTGGGCAAGTTTACAGCCGCGATCAGACTGAAAGCAACTCGTGATAGCGCCTCGCTACAAAATACAAAAAATAACTACAATTTTTATACACGAGACTACAGAAGTTTGAAAGTTTCTTTACAATATATTTTTCAAACCTTTTCGAAAACAATAACTAAAATTAAGATTTAGCATGATTGTCATACCTAAATTTTTACAGCCGGCATGGTAGACCTGAGTGAAGAACTGGGCAGACCTTAATCAAATTCATTTGATGACCATCGTACTAGAATTTTGGAGACAGTAAAGTTTAAAATAATTTAAAGACAAAGTTTCCTAGGGAAAACCAACCTTAATGCAGCGTCGAGGTGCATTTTACTGTACAAGTTATATTTCAGCTATGAGTGCAGAATATAGTTTATAGTTTGTAGTAGTATACGATACGTCATTGTGTAAAATGTGTTACGTTGTGTTGTTCCCGTGGAATTGTGATTTATACGGGCATTGATAGTATCTATTTAATTACACATTCTCTACGTACGGTCTGTAGATTCACGTGATAACATAAACCCTCCTTTGGTAACTAACACACAATATGGTTATTATAACGTTAACCTTCTTTAAAACGAATTAATTTATAAAAACTTCTGCTAGATTGTTCTAAGTTTGTTTTTGCATATTTGTAATATATATATTCAAAGAAAATGTATAAATAATTTAAAAATTATACATCTATATATTTAATAATGTTACGTATATGTTTATTACGTTATTTTATTCCAAACGTTCCTTATCACAGATGTGAGGTCTAAATGGTTAATGTTTTCGTATTTCTTGTGGAGCAAATTAAGTATATGTAAATAAAGATAAAAACGAAAGGGAAATAAAAACAAGTTCATCATCTTTTTACTACTTCCGTACCATTTACCCGCTTTGTTTTACGAACAGTCATCTGAGTCTACACACATTAATCACTACTGCTAACTTTAAGCTTCTGGTTTAACTCTGTCATTCCATAATGTGTAGTCTTCTACATCATCTAAATTTAGTGTGCTAATTTTCCTCCCATTTACTTTGACAACTACCTCAAAAACCTTTCTCACTTCATTTACAACCTCCTGAATAATTATAAGCAATATAAATTATGGGAGAAAACGCACCTTGACTGCCACCTTTTCTAATTTTTGGTCCTTCTGTGATATTTTAACTTCTAATCACAACCGCCTCGTTCTTGTACAGGATTAAAATCATTCTACATAAAATTTTGAGATGGCATATAAAAAATATTGTATATGATTTTATTTGACAATAAAAGTTTATTGTCAAAGTAATTTAATTTTTACAAAATTTTTAACACAGATCTGTCGAAAAAGAAATTTGTTTTAATACAAACATAATCTAAATTACATGTTCTATACATCAACATGTATGATATTTTGTGATGTTTCTACAGTATCATGGAGTTATTACTAGATGGGTGTGCTCGTACTGCTGTTCCATTCTGTCCGTTCTGCGCATTAACGTCACACACGGAAGATGGATGCATTTTTGTTGACCATCATTTCGTTTATTAGTAATGAAGTAGGAAATATAATACGCACGAAAATCTTGCAGAACAAAATTGTTAAGATATTTTGTATTATTAGGCCTATTTTAAAAAGTTAAATTAAAAAATTAAAATTTGTGTATTTTACCTTTATGTTGTATTATTATGTGGAATAAAGATTACTATTATCATTATAATTATAATTATTATTATTATTACTACTACTTCTACTATTTTATTCTGTTTTTTTAGGAACTATAATTTTCTTTACACTAAAAATATTGTGACAGAGTTAGTATAATCAAAGAAACGTTATGTATTCTAAAGACTAACAAAGGAATCTGTGCAATGAAACATGGACATTTATAATCTGGAGTGAGTTTTATTTAATTATCAGTCGAGTAGTCTATACGAATGGTATATACGGGTACACCTGAGATCTCACACCCCAATACCTGACCCCAATTCGTAACTAGGAGTACAGGTGCAACAACAAATCCACCATATCGTACGTGCTCTATGTGCATTGCATATACGGGCGATAATAACCTGACATTGTTCAATAAAGCTACAACTAACGTAGATCTACATACTGTATATAATATATTGCTCTACTGACGTACTAATCAAATACATTTAATCTAATAATCCTCTGTATGTCATATAACTGCAGTTGGTAGTACTGCTTTGGTTGCATGTGGAAACTAAACAAAGGATTCTGATTGTTTCATATTGTTATGAATAATTTCATTAGAACTGTGCAATGCCTATTTACTCGGGGATTTAAAATGCGTCAGAACAACTGGTCTACTGTTTCCTATATTTTTATTCTTTTCATGGTATTCAAATTTTATTCCCTCCACCACGTAATAGGCTAATAATTTTAAAAATACCCATCATATTCTCTGGAAAAGTTAAAATAATATTATTCGTTATCTTAACATTCTGTCAAATCTATCTCCCGACAATACAATACGTTTAGAAAATATTATTTTGATGACAAATTTTAATTTATTGTGTTTTTGGTCGTAGACATAATTAAAATTAAATTAACTTCAGTATAACAGTATACAATGAATAGTATTTTAATTTAAATGTTTTAGAATCATTAGCTTCTTCATCATTACTAACAAATAATTATTAATATAATGCTTTTCACAGTTGATGAGCTCTCATTTTACACGCGTTTGAACCAATCAGAACGTTTACCAGCGTTGTCAGATTGTACTAATTTTATCAGCCGGTCAAACATTACGCATGTATGCGTATAAGAGCCACAGTAGTTCACTCGTGTCTTGCATCTCGTACGAAACACGTTGATTATAGAGCCCGTTAATATGGAATACTTTATAATTAATCAGCTGGTTGTATGTTCATAGGTTATAATTGTTATTGAAAGACCAAAAAATTGCTGACGAAATGTATAACAGAGCTACGAGAAAAAGTATTGGCAACGTTGCTGGCAAGTCATTGGCTAACTATGGAGTGGGTAGGGAGCAACGTATACGGTCAGAGTTCATCAACTTTGAAAAATAGTATAGGTATTATTGTTGTTTAGGTCAACAGCCAAAAGGCTGGTTTGAATCTCTAGAGATCTACTAAGTAAAAACGAGGAGTGAGGTGGTTTACTATTGTCTTCCACACCGAGTTTAAAGAGTATACTTATCAGCATGCCAGGCCCTCCTAAAAGCGCTTACTTTCCACCCTGCAAATGTCACCTTCACTTCATTCATCACAGGAGTGGTTGTTTAGTGAAATTTATTACTCTCAGAGGAGGAAACGCTGAGTGATTTCATTTACACCTGTACCTCTTCTGCTCTAAATAGTCAGTCATATAAATTGGCTCACTATGAGCTAAGAAACTAAACTTTTTTTGTAGCCCTGGAACCAGCAGATCGAGTGCAATTAATTTAACATTCCACTAGCCCGTTATGGGCCGTTATGGGCACCCTGCAAATGGCATTATTATGAAATAACAATAATAGGGAGTATAAATAGTAAAAAAATCTAATGTAAAATCCTTATACGATTTTCTCTTGGCTATGTAAACAACGGATAATATTTATTTTTAACCATGAGTGAACAACATAAAATTAAAAACATAACCTAACTTTAATATATAGTAAACGTTGCAAAATGAAAATCAACCTCTGCAGAATTAAAGACACGTAAAATCACTAATTGACGCTAAACTAAGTAGAACTCTGTTAACTATAGAGGTGTAATTTTGGTCATCAGCCGAAAGGCTGGTTTGAACCTCTAGGGGTTTTACTGAGTAAAACGAACAGTGAGTTGTTTACTATGTCTTCCTTACTGAGTTGAAAATTATGCTTATTAGCATGCCAGCCCCTCTGAAAAGCACATATTTTACAACCTGCAAATGGCACCTTCACTTCATTCAACACAGGTTCTGGCTGTATTATGAAATTTATTACTTTCGAGTAGATACCTCTAACTAGTGTCTTCTACCTCTTCTGTTCTTAAATACGTCAGTCATTTAATTGACTGACCACGTCATAGAAACAGAACTATTTTTTGGAAGCTCTAGAACTAAATATTGGTATGTTTGTATAGTATTCTGGCTGAACTGCACGGCTGAAAATATTTTTACTGTTATAAAATTTTATTTTGTTTTTTATTGTTATGTAGTGTAGACTACTTCTACTCCAAGCACGGACTATGCTCTTTTGATGGAGTACTACTTATGAATGAATGAATGATTAAAAAAATAAAAATAAACTTCGTACAATATAATCGGTCAAATTAGGTAATGTAACAATTAAGTTTTTGTTTTATAAGCAAGTGTGATTTGTAGAGTAGCGTAAAGAATACTAAGTCTTTCTGAGATTCAGCGAAATTATTTTACATCGAATAGGTTTTTATAATAGAAAGATAAATACGAAATAGTATATTCTAATGTAAGTAAAACTTTATAATACTGGGAGGTAATTGTTCTTACCTTCAAGTTATTTTTATTATTAAAATAGTCATACATAACAATCGGCCTTTTAACGTTCACGTGTAACCCATTTCTTTACAAATAAGAAAAATGTAAAATAATAAGTGAAATTTATAAGCTGTATTTATTTATTTACTTATTTTATTATTTAGTATGAGAAAGGTTGTTCTTAATAGTTGTTGTTGAAAGCAGGTAGTTTATTTCGATTGATTCTATATTCACTCTTCATTTATTTATTCCATACTTGTTACGTAGTATCTCCTATCAGTTTCTCAAGTTTTATTTAATATATTTGCCTACATCAATATTTGTTATAGCTACTAATAATAGGCGTATACAGCAACGTATTTCCATTTGCTATTGATTTTTATTTAACAGATGGGTTTAAAAGAGGGTTATATATCTGCTGTTCACGTTTAAAGTTGATGGAGTTCGTTTATGTAATTGAATATACAAAAATTAAAATGACTTATGCATTGGCCCTTTGTGTTTAATATTAGTAGTAATATTTTAATTCAAGCGTCGTCGCGTCGGACTACCGCTAATGAACACCATAGAATTTAATATTGCATTACTCAGTGGTATCCTAACGCGACGGCTTCGATCAAAATATTACTAACTTTAACTTATTAAACCTAAAACTTCAATACATATAATTACTTTTTTTACTTTTTGTGTTTTTTATGAACTTGTAATTAAATTTTTATATCATGCTTTTCGAACTATATATATATATATATATATATATATATATATATATATATATATTACTAGTAAACATTTTTTTATCCCACCGTGCCTTATTATGTGAAGGTAAGAACGCTCAACTAAGTCGCCTTTCATCCGTTTGGGAGCTTCGAAGCCACAGATGGGTGCACAAATACAAACGTAAATTTAAATAGGTCGTTGTTTTCTTTATGTTTTACCCCACCGTAATTTATTATAGCTAATTTATTCATGAAGTACCGAAATGTCGACTGTGCAACAGTGAAGAGGAGGAGTCCATTGTGCATATTTTTGAAAGAAGTCCCTATTTTGGCCTCGACAGATTGGAGACATGTGAGAAGATAGGCGTTGCACTGTGGATCCCAGAGAGAGTAGGGGGAGCAATTCTGCAGGATGAGGAGAGCTGAAAGTTGGTCGCTCAGTTTGCGGAGAGGGTGGTCGGGAGACTGCGGAGGGAGGAGACATATGGAGATCAGCGGGATTGCCCTCTCCCACAGTGAATCAATCCTGTCCCGATCTCAGTAGGTAAGGTAGGCACACTAGTTTCCTGAGCGGTTGATGAAAGAGATGAATGAAAGTGAGAGAGTGAGTGTTGGTCAGTTACAGCGAGAGGGGAATGAGGCTACGGTTCCCTTCCACGCCCCGCTGACAGTATGTAATTTTTTTACCCCGACATTTCCCTTGTAGTATTATGTAAACAGTTCCGAAGGAGGTGGAGGGTTGTTTACGGATGTCAGATCAAGAGGCCAGGTGGCGGGTTTTGGGTAGGTATGACGGTGGCGGCCTCCTTGGGGATGGACGAGGGCGCCTCAATTGAGTCCAACACTACTTCTTCATCGTGAGGGAGTGAATATGAGTTTTCTCGCCGCCTCGGATAAAAGAAAACTATTATAGCTAAGAATACTCTCGATCATGTCACTTTTCAAAAAAAATTAAAACACAATCAAAATCGGTTCATCCGTTTGGGAGCTACGAAGCCACAGATAGGTGCACAGATACACACGTAAATTTAAATGACTCGTTTTTTTCTACATGTTTACCCCACCGTAATTTATTATAGCTAAGAATACTCTCGATCTTTTACTTAATAGAATACTCTCTCACTTTTCAAACAAAAATACAATGAATCACCGTTTTCTAAGATTTCGACCGTTATTTGCATTTCAAAGCCAACGCATAGGCCCTTATAATCAACGTTGTAAAACATTCAAAACCTATTAATTTTGTTTCAAGCATATTTTGTCTGCAGCACTTAGTTTAGAGCCAATTATGGATTTTCATTATTTTCTTACTGAAATCAATGAAAAAAATAATGGATTTTGTTATATTTGGGCCTTAGAACGCAGTTTATGATAATTGTATTATACTAGCATAGTGGACCCTTGCGAATAAATTCGCACAATGTTTTTGGGTTTCAAACTCCTATCATTAAATAAATGATTTAAGTTAACAATACACTCAACCGTTCTTAGAAGAACGGTGAGTAACGTCTAAGCACAGTTAAAATACTGTAAAGTACAGTTTCGCCCTAAAACAAACGGTTTTTAAGTAAAACTTTAAATAAAACAACGCAAACACAATGTCTAACACCGACTGAGTGTGTTGTGAGATGAGAAGAGAGATGACACATATCCTGTATGCTTATGGAATATGGTTATGGAGGGGATAAAAATGTGAGAGAACCGCATTAAATTTCTCTGAATTACCTGTACGTTATAAACGAAATGTACTCTTTTTAATTTCGTAAAATTAAGCTCATATTAGCATGTCAAGTTTAGAATTTTTGGGTATATCAGAAAACAAAATTCTTTAAAACCATGAAAATTATAAAAATCCGTTTGATAGAAATCGGTATTTAGAAGTTAATAAAATTCATGTTTAAAATACATTGGAAGCGATTTTGTGTTTTAAATATATAGATGACGAAAGTTTTAAACAAAAATACCTTCAACTTTTATATTTTAAGTATGTTTTCATTCAGAGCTTAGTTTAGAATCAATTAATGATTTTCAGTCGAACGGATGTTGATTTTTATTTAGCGTCATTTTCTGATGATTCAAATTAGGTTGTGTTTTTAATTTTATGCTGTTTTATTATTGACCACAACTGGCAGGTGGAGTGTTAAATCATTTGCGCTCGAAATGCTAGTTACAGGGCTATAAAATATAGTTCGGTTTCGTATCACATGGTCAGCCAACGTATATGACTGATGCATTTAAGAACAGAAGAGGTAGAGGTATAAAACATACATCATATTGTTTATTATCTACGTTGGCAAGTGAAAGTAGTGTGAGTGTTTCACACCAGATTTTTATTTAACATTTTCTGATGTAATTACATAAATTGGCGGTGAATACTGCACCTGTCATTACCGTAGATAATCGAGAGTTTACTGTACGACGTCGATTGATGTGACCAGACAGTCAGAATTAGCTGAGTATGACAACAGTCGGGTATGTTGCCCTTTGTAATAAAATAATAGGGAAAATTTCAAATTTATAATAAAGACAACTTTTAAATTAATTTATGTGATAGAATATTCAAACGACAATAGAAAACAATAATCGACCTTTTGTTATTGAACGAATATTCTAAAATAAATAAATGTCTAAATTTTCGGAATACTTTAATAATGTCAATGACTTCCGCGTCAAAACATTTTCTATTAAATTTTATACTGTATTATATTACATATATTCAACTTAGATGACTAAAGTTTTACCATTTTGTATTATTGCACTGTCTGGGTTTACTCTTTCTTTGATTGGGAGGGGGTAAGTATTGCGGGGGTTTTATTCGTCGCACTAAATAAACAAAGTTGGTCTACGTTATTCTTTTAACAATATTATAACCTACCTTACCGTTTACGAACCCTTTTCTACACTTATTTTCCCTCCCCTTTGAACATTTTGTACCTATTTTAGTTGTTAATATATATTAACCTATTCTGTTTGATATCCGTGAACATCTAGATTGTCATAAATCTATTTCATTTTACACATGCCTTGTTGTTCCTCATTGAGGGGGTTCTATGTACGATTCTATAATAGCATAACAACACATTGTACCAAATGAAGATAAGAATAATTGCAATATTGCATGTATTATAAAGTGTTTATAATGTACTCTAGTACAATACCCTATTATACTGGGTGTTATAAAAAATTGTTACCAAATTTTTACTCTTTTGTTGATCTGAATAAGTAACTAATGAATCAAACGCTTTAAATTTAGGGTGAGTTACAATACAACTGTAAACATATAAAATTAAAATTAATTACTGCATATATTAATGCAGTTCTGATGATTTTGATAAAACTTCATTTGCTTGCAGTTTGTAAAAACAATTAGCAATAATGATAATATAACTAAAGAGCGAAATATATGAAGGTGCTAAGTAAAATTATTTCAAAAATTTCGGTTATTTTGAAAATCATTTATTAATTTATTTAATTTGAATTGTTTATGGCAGAAACTAAGTTCCAATTCCAGCAAACAATGTATACAATACACTGTGTAATAAGAAATATACAATAATTAAACTTGTACAATAAGGTACAATGTTTTTTTAAATAAGAAAATACAAAGTATTGATTACAAAATAAAACTTTAACGTAAAAATAATGGACATTGTTCAGTCAAATAAGTCTAAACTAATACTTTGAAATTAAAATAACTGTATTATTATAATCTACATGAAATTATTAAAAAAGAGGCACAAATTAATAGTATCTATTTATCACAAATGACAAAAAACAATTTAATAAAAAAATTATCACAAATCACTACGTATATTTGTAAAAGCTATTTCCCTCAGAGGTGAGCACTCACTTCTTAAACACTATTCTACTCAAGGTAAAGATATCTAGAGTTACCGTATCTACCATATTGTAGAAAATCATTATTCTATTAAGTGAAACATTGATGCAGTAATTCGTTCTTGACGTCCGCACATAAAACAGATTTATCAATCTCATTGTGAATAGTGGAATTTACAAATCTAGTTTATCATTGACAACAAAGAACTTTCATTACTGTCACCGACCGAAAATCTGTTTAAACTTCTTAAACACATTAGATCTGAGGTTTTCTTTTTATCTAAACAGAAACTTTACCACTAATTGTAAATATAGGATAAGTGTCTTCATGGGATATACTTCATTGAGCGAAACATTATTATCTATGCTGCAGAAGTATGGATCATCAACAACAACAGCAGAAATAAAAATATAGCAACATAAATGGAGTACTTGCGTAGTTGTTGTTGTTGATTGACGAGATCAGATATAATAGTAAATGAGGAAATTAAAAGAAGGATGCGCGTTTAAGAGAATGTAATAAAGCATGCAGAGGAAATGTAGTTCCTCATAGGTTGTTATGGTATGAATACAACCGAAGAACAGAGAACAGATGAGTAATTAAGATAACGGAATGGAGCCTTGAAGAAGAAGCATGAAAGGCAAGCCCTAAAGATTATGGAGAGATTGAGTAGATGAGGCAGGGGAAAGGTTGGGGTGACAGGATTTGTAAGATTAGGAGGGGATCTGACCAAAGGAAGGTAAACAAAAGCAGCTGTAAATGCCTTGTATAATAAAATAGTTTTAGTGATCAATTTAGGTGCATATTTATTAAAATGTTGGTGACAGAATTCTCAATCGTTTTTAAAAAAAGTGTTAAGCAAAACCTAGCGGATAAATGGATTATGTCTTACTTAATTTATGTATTGCCAATTTTTAAATTGTTAAGATCACTTGACACCTTCTTCGTCAGAGCGCACTGGATCTTATAGAATTATCTTTTCAGAATAATAACAGTTATATACCCGTAGCTATTATATTAATCAAATATTTATCTAGATACATGAACAAACTACCACACACACGTTGTAGTAATCTGTATCAGTACAAAAAAGTTAAGAATAAATTATTTGATTGATGAAACGTTTCACAGTTTGCAATAGTTATTTCTTAAATATTGTTTTTAATAAATAAATTTACAGGTAAACGCTAGAGTAATAATTGTGTATTATTGGGTAAAATTATTGGATGACACAATTCTTAAAGTGAGTAGTAGTTAAAAAAAGGTAATAAACGTTGGGTAAGTAATAAATTTACCATAGTTATAATACGTATTTAGACTTAACAGTTCTTATCTTGACGTGCCCTTTATTTCCTTTGTGTAGTCTCCTAGATGTAGTAAAATAAGACTAAAAATTCTATTCATTCTGTTTTTAATTATTTCAGTTATTTAATGGACTGATAATGCGAGAAAATGCAAGAATTTTTATAGATCTGAAAAGATTAGATCAAATGGAATTAATGTAACTAACTTTCGAATTGCCTCGTATGAACAAATGAGCTCCTATTACAGTCCTATTACAGTCAATTAAAAACCTACTAATTATTGTTTTGTTTTTATTTCAACACAGTATTCCATATTTTGACCAAAAAATATTCTAGTTATTTCAACAGATAATAATAAATTGTAAATTTTAATGAAATTTACCAATGTTTGTAGAAGAGAACAAATTAAGGTAGATGGCACTCACATGTATACAAACAAATAAAAAACAAAAATTATTAAACAACGGACTAGACGTTTGACAACAGATCAAAAATTGGAAGTAGGCCTATGTAATCCTGATATGGGGCTTGGTCAGCCATTCCAGCATTGAAATCCTACAATATTCTTGAAAAGTTCCAATCGAAACTACTCAGAACAATCGCATCATCACCTTGGTACATAACGAACAACTTATTACAAGGAGATTTACACATTCCCTCAGTTCAACAAGAAATCAACTTATATGAACCATATTCCAAAGAAGACTAGAATTACACATAAATCACCTCACCATCTTATGTGCGACAACTGAAACGAAGACATCCTACGGAATTATTTTAAAGCGACAAGACAAGACAAGACATGAAATCCATGAAGTTCCCCAATTGGGAGGTTTCTTTAATTATGACATTAAAAAAAGAAACCTTATCTACTCATTATTCTACTTAAGAATAGATTGTAGATTCTGCTGTATTTAAAAAAGATAAAAAATTAACAATTCTAAAACCTTGGTTAAAATAATTTAAAAAAAAAACATGTAATAGGACTTATTACGTTAAAACCTATTTAATTCTTGTTATTTCAGAAGGAAGGTGGATCCGTAATCGATCATAAAATGATAAGTAGTAGGTTATGAAAGTTTTAGGAACGTCGGGTATTTTGGATCACAAGTTACAAAATATTAGGGAAAATTAAAATAAAATTTCTGAATCACCCAGTAGTCAAGCCATAATTTATTATAAAATAATTAAAAATCTCAGTATTAATGTAGAATACAATAACATGTAAATAGTTTTCAAATAAATACATGTACTTAATATTTTGATATATTATTATAGTATTTTATTATGGCAGTAACTGCACTTTTAAAAATTTTATTTTTATGTTAATAATTTTTAAAGGTCATTGATCTATGGATTTTTCTCTAACTCCTGTATTTAATAGAAATAATTAATAATATACGTTGAAATTTTTGCAACACATTCGAAGGATATATTAAAAACATCCACTCACAAGTTTTAAGGTACTTCTATAATTTGAAGTCTTGAAGTAAAATTAGTAGGCTACTGTATAAGAAACAAACACAAGATATAGTACAATATTTATTGTTGTCGTGGCTTGGCTGGAGAGGATGCAGGAATCTACGACAAAGGAAATGCTTAAGCTTCGATTCCTTTTTTATGAAGAAAGATTCACTTGTTGATATTGATCCTTCTTTCTTTCCATCCCGGAATTCTGTCGTCGTTGAAGGTATCTGATTAAAATGTACACAATTTTAAATAGTTTTTACTTAATTCAGTTCCACTGTTCTTCTGAGATTTCGTCTGAGACTCAGGGCTACACAAAGTAATAAAATACTGAAGGACAGCTTTAGAGCAGTCATGAAAGAGAATTTCTTCTCACTGTGTGCTCAGTATTTGGGACAGTCTTCCTGATGGTGTAGTCAGTGCTTTAAAATTAAATGTCTTTAAGAAGCGCTCGGAAAAATCATTTTCCTTTTTATAGTGACTACTCCATTATTGAAGATTGGCCACAACACTCACAAATCTCTCTCTATCATTAGTCACCCTCAAAAAAGTGTCCAGTCTCTAACGTTCTTCAACCATGAGCACGTCCTTCTCCCACGCCAGCGCTTGCTCTCAACTTTAACCTCAAGAATCAGTCTCATAGTCTACTTGTCACCCTTGTATAAATGAACAAGGTAGGCGATCTTTCTTCTTTCGATTATATCCATCAGTCATGGCCTACACCCATATCTCAAAATATTAGACGTTGGTAACCGGTTCTCTAAATCCGGAGCATTTTTCTAAATACCCGCATCTTAAATGCTTCTAAATTATCCGTCGACTGCGTAATCAAAGCGCTTGTTTTCTTACCGTACAACAGTACAGAGTAGATGTATGCCTTTACAAACCTACATTTTACAAAAAGTGAAATTGTATTACTAACAAGTAGATGCTTCATATTAAGAAATACGAGCCTAGCCATTTCAATACGAGTTTTCACTTCTACATCATAGTAAAATATATCAAAAAAAATCACCTTTAGTTTTTAAAGATTTTTGAAAAATAATTATTTGTCTATGCTTTAAAAAAAATGTAACAAAATAAAAAAATTCGAAGTTATTTTAACAGAAATAGTTCAGCAGAAATTAAAACAACTAGTAGATCCCTTAATTCCATCAAATATCGCTTTGTAAGACAGGAATTGTATCGATTACAACAGGAAGGTCATTCAAGCACCAGCATAATGTATGTATCACACTGTCCTTTCGCGGTAATTAAAATTTAGTATATTTTTATAACAGGTCAAAGCAAATATAAGTTTTATCTTATAAGCAGAATGAATGATTGCACTGCATTTATGTCTCGTTATTTAATAATAATTGTTATTAGTTACTTATAGGAAATAACAGTGATATATTTGTTATTAGACACGTACTTTTATAATTTATTTCACCTATTGTAATTACAATAAAAATGAAATAAAACTGCATAGTATCAAACGTTGTTTATTTTACAGGATTTCTACTAGATGCCGTACAAAATGTTAAAGTACTGTTCGTATTATACTTCAAAATAAGAATGACTAAACATGTTCGTAACATAAGTAACATAATTAAGAAATTAAACTTTTGACATATTGTATTAGACATTTTTGATTATTTTGTCGTAAATCCGAGGCTGGTTGTGAGTTTGTAAGTAAGTTAATAAATCCCCTGGCCACTTTACGAACGCTGCACAGATTGAGCTTGATAGTAAGGTCGCTAATTTACTGCCTTCAACCATGCATGATCTTTTATTCGAGGTGTCTCTTGTTTTGCAATACAGACCGTTGGGGAGGAGAGATGTTGGGAGGCCACGTAAAAGATGGCAATAATTCAGTAGTTTGTCGCTGTTGTGAGTCGGAACAGGTGGAAGCCTATTCCTTGATTGTGAGAAGAATCAGATTATTTTGTTTAGTGTAACGTATATTTTTCTCCGGATATCTTTTGGATGGTTGAAAGTACGTAAAGATTCCTTCAATAGGTTACCTAGTTTCCTGGACAGGTACCTAGATATTATTATTAATATTGTTATTGATAGGGCTGCAACCTTACAGACTCTGGATAGCCGTTGGTTTTCTTTTAGAGACCCACTACGAAGGTTTATCTAACCTACAACCCATTAGTCAACTTAATCCTGTAAATCTTTTACCAAATTACGCATAATATATCTTCCCTTTTCAAACCTATGTGGATTTACGGCTCCCAAATTCACTGTTCAACCAAACATTCTGATTCACAGCGCATTGAAGCATTCCAGTCAAACAAATTACGCCTTACAGTCCAAGCACCCATTTACTTTAGAGACAAAACCTTATATACAGATTGCGAATACCTTTCGTTCAAAATTCCATTGTATTTAACGTATAACGTATAACACTTTCACAGCAGGTCACATGAACACGATAATTCACTTGTACTTTCACTTTTCCATCTTACATCTTACATCAGTCCTTCAACACTCATGAAAAGATGCTGAAGTAGAGAATAATTGCAAATTTAATTAAATAAATTTTATTAAAAATTCTTCGCAAAGCATCAATGGCGGCTCTACCCCTCTTATACCTATCATGTCATTTTAACACAATAATCATCATCGTATTAACTAGTTTTATCATTTTTAAATCGTAAATATAGGCGTTAAAGTGGAAAAATTAACCAATGATTGGCTTTTACCTGTAAACCAAGACAGGGGCCCTTTTGTTGGTGCTACATTCCTGGCAGGATAGACCCAATTACAAAACAAAATTACTTTAAACACGCGTTATCGTTCTACAGACATCAAAGTCTGAGCGCGCTTGATTTATAAATCTCGAGTAGAAGGTACTCTCATATGTTTTGCTCTACCGTTAACTTTACGTTGATATAGGGTGGATTTAATGTCTAAATCTCACTCGACGTGACGCCCAGTAAGAGTACGGACCAATTAGAACGCAGCACCCTGACGAATGACGTATCGGTGAAAGATACTATTTGATTGGTTGATATCGGTCTGACGTAGTAGACTACAATAACCACTCTGATTGGACAATATTAACCAACCAAAATAACGCAAAAGAATACATCTGATTGGTTAGAATTGGAGCTTTCTCGTTGGCCTAAAATATTAGACTCTGATTGGCCATATATTATCTAAACCGTTACGTCACACGTGCATCACACTCAAATTGGCCCGCCCTACTCACGCAACTTAAATAATTTGTTTGTTTCATACCAGTTATATTTTATATAACTATAACTTTACGCATGTGTTAAACACAATAATGCGTAGGTCAAAAGTATTTTGTCAAGTAACGTTTTCTGAAATTTATTGCTCGTTGATTTAGGATCTGTTAGTTAACGGGTAATTTATGAGTAAAGGTTATACCTTCTGCACAAACTGTATAAAACTATAGCCTTAAACACCTGACTCGTACAGATGAAGGAATAAAAAATTAGTGGGGCGACGGTAATCGCTTAAAAGCCGTAGTGAAGGCGTCGAATGTTGGAAGTTCACACTTGGATAGAATTTTGGAAGTTACATTTTCATCATTCTATATTCTCGGGTTAGTATTCCAGCTATCTCAAAGATATTTCTGAGGGTACCTTTCACGACAAAAAAAAATTTCGATTGTTTGTTGGTGCCAGATGAAGTAAAACATCTGCAGCATCCAATTAATAAAACAGAAAATGATATAAACGGAGGGATAGATTTTTTCACAGAGATACCAGAATTAAGGATAAATTATACAAAATAATGTGAATAATACGTAATTTTTATGTGATCGTATGTGTTTTATGTTTATCGGGTTCTGTGTGGTATGTGCTGGGCCGCAGCTGACTGTTTCTGGTGAAAGAAAATATGACAACCGAAAGAATATAATGGTGCCGTGTACTAAGGCAATTCTATTGCTGTTTTTACTGTACCACCTCTCATCCTTGCAACCAGCCATAGTAGGTGGAAGCGGCAGTGTGTAAGGGAGTTTGGCAGCCCCCCCCAAAAAAAAACATTGTTAGCAAAATATTGTTACGGTTTATGGAAAATAATGTAAAAGAGTGATTTATCTGCAAGAAAAGTAATTCACAAGGATTTCTTCTATGTGAAATTGTAAAATTTTGGTCTCGGTGTTTTTCTTTCAAAGCCCATCAAGAAATGTAACTAAAAACGAAAATTGCATGAAAGTTTTCTTTTACAGCAGAGAAAGTTGCCCTTTTACAGGCAATTGGATTTGTAAAACTTAGATTTTATGAAAAAGTATAAACGTGACTTTCTTTAAATCTATAACAAGTAGGCCAGCCATTAATATTAAGCTTATTGTTGATAAAGAACATAAAAAATAATTCGAGTACTTTCGATCGTTATTGATAACATGAATACAGTATTAGTAGCGACATTCTAAATGAAACTGTTGCTTTGACAGGTAATAATGAAATCCGTATTAATATTTGTATTACTCAGTTACGTTAATTTTATATTCGCGGCACCTGAAAAAAAAGTTATCAGCCCACTCTGCCCAGTAAATGTAAGTACCGGTGAATGCATTTTATTCATAATATTTTTTTATTTCCAAACTGCAATATCCGTTCTTAAATTTCGAACAATAAGTAATTCGAACAAAATAATAAAAAAATACGAATAAAAGTAGTTATCGATGGATGACTATTATACAAAACAGAAACAACTTTTTAAATACCTGGGATGTGACTTAATGTATGCTACAACTGAAGAGTAAGCAAAATTGTTTTCGATCTGTCTTATACCTGCGGGACAATAGAACAGTTGCTGGATGAAACTAAATGATATAAAGGTACCACCGTTACTTGGTGGTAGAAGTTTTCACACTCGGTTGAAATTTTACCAAACTGACAATTCCAGTGTATTGCTGTTCGGTAGTGAGTTCGGGGTCGGGATATATCGAAAGAAAGATGAAAGCCTGCTCTAGGTGGCGGAAATGCGGGTCTTGAGAAGATTTCCAGGTCGTAGTTTAATAAATCATATGAAGAATGAAAAAATACGTACCGTTTAAATGTTTCCTCTCTCGTTTGTTATTTTTATTACACATTTTTTTTTATTCGTATTAGATATAAATAATCTTTAACAGAGTCCCTAGCCAACAAATTACACGAAAATTATTTTTTAAATATTAAAATTAATCAATTTTTGCATTATTTTTTAGTTGGAGAAAGATGGTTTCTTGCCTTTTAATAAATCTGGTGAGACACATGGCCGAGTAAAGGCTTCTATGGTTGTATCTTGGGGTATACCCGAAATTGAAGCTGATATTTATCATCCTGTTGATGTAGTCGATGAATCCGCCGAAATGGTAAGTCTCATTGTTTTTTCTCTGGCTTAGGTGGCACGTAAACTGAATTTGTCAAATTTCTTAAACTAATTTTTTCTGCCCGGTTTTCTTTCTTTATTTTGATATTTACAGATCAGGTTTCTATTCGATGTTGATGTGACGTAGGCTCTATTTTGATGCGAAAACTTTCTGTAAAAATTTTCTTTCAAAATTATATTCCTCTTTGTTCAAACACAAATACTCTTTCATTCCATATTGAATAATTTCCACTTTTTATTTGTTCAAAATTCTTATTGCGTTTTTGACTTTAGTGGATTTCATTAAAAGTCATTTGAGCAATCTGTTCTTATTCGTTCTAAATATGTCTTCAAAATCTTTATGCTCATTTTGTATAATCGTTTCCTCAACTGTTTCTGTACTGTTATAATTCCTAATTAAATCGCTTGCATGAAATCTTTATATTTTCCGGTAATGGGCCATGAATTTTTCGTGTCTTTTTTTCTATTGTCAGAAGTTTTCTCATGTTAGTGTTTGTATCACAGTTGAGTTCCACTTCGTACAAAATTGTTTCTTTTAAGACTTATTAATAATTCCTAATTTTGGTGTTAGTTACAACGTTCTTTATTCCGTTGTAATTGGCTCATTAATTTGTTTATTCTTTCCATTATAGTCCACTCCTTTCTTTAATTAGTGATTTTCCGGATTTTAAGATCATTAGTAGTTTATTTAAATTTAGTACCATACATTCACAATTGAATAACATTATGTTTTACATTATTTACATAAGCAAGAAAAAGTCGTGTGAATATCTCACATTGGGTTTTTTTATTTTGAATGTCAAAATAAAAAATGAAGTTAGAAAGACTGGTACGTATATTTATCTTATGTTAATTTAAGTTTTATGTAGCTTTAGGTAGTAACTATTAAAAAGAATTACTGGTTTTGTTTCCTTCTAGGAAGGACTTGGTGAAATTGTCTACTCGTTACGTGTTACATTAAAAAAACACTTTTGCGCAAGTGGCAAAGAAGGTAAAAAACCCAGTTCTTGCCCAGAGCAGAAAGTAAGTATTCTAAATTTTATGTTTAATCTAAAAAAATTGACCTCAGTTTAAATAACTACAATCATAAAAACTTAATATCTAGGTGATAAATTCCACCCGTGCTGCGCGTGGGCTTTTGGATAGCTTTCAATGGGTTTCACTATGTTTGGCGCTGAATACTTTGAATTGTCGTTTAGGTCATCAGCCGAAAGGCTTGTTTAAGCCTCTAGAAGCGTACTAAGTAAAACGAGTAGTGAGGTGGTTTACTATGCCTTCTTCACTGAATGAGGAAGAATGCTTATCAACATGCCAGGCTCTCTGAAAAGCATATACTTTCCACTCTGCAAACGGCACCTTCACTTCATTCACCACAGAGTTTGACTGTATAAGGAAATACATTACTTTCAGAGGAAAAAACTGTGACTACAATGCTTTTCACGATTGATGAGCTCTGCTTTTCCACGCGTTGTAAGATTTTACGAATGTTTCAGCCTAACAAACATTACGTGTGCATGCGTATAAGAGCTGCAGTAGTTCACTCGTGCCTTGCATTTTGTACTGAACACATCGATTATAGAGCGCGTTAACATGCAATACTTTATAATATAATCAGCTGATTGTATGTTCATTGATTATAAATTTATTATTGAAACACATAAAATTAAAAACAAAAAACTGGCTGACGAAATAATTTTTGTAACAGAGCTACAAGAGCAAGTATTGGCAACGTTGCTGGCAAGTTATTGGCTAACTATGAAGTGGGTAGGGAGCAATGTTTAGATTCAGAGCTCATCAGCCCTGAAAAATAGAATAGTGTCTTTTATACCTCTTCTGTTCTTAAATATTTCAGTTATGATTATAATTGGCTGAGCAAGTAATAAAAAGAAAACTATTTTTTGTAGCCCTGGAACTAGTAGATCGAGTGCCAAATAATGTAATACGAAGAAATAAAAATCACATCAAAATTCTTTAATAAATTTAAAGCAACTATACCTGTATGTTATGAACCAACGTTAAGGTTAACAAGATAAAATGGTTCGTTATACCATTCTAGTTAAACAAATTTAATAAATATGACAACAAAAATGGCTAATCCACAAAAAATGATTAATACTATTAGACATACGTTCAGGCTAATCAAAATGACACTAATCAGTAACCCAAATGGCAGGTAGCCACCTTTCAGAAAATAAATAAATAATATAAATCAGTAGTCATAACTAATGGACTGGAAGCAAATTCTCAAATTTTCCGCTAAAATTTTTATAACAATGTTCTTTGAAGAAGAATATGAACTTAAACTTAATTTAAAACATAAATATAAGCAAATAAAACCGTACAATCCTAAATATAAATTTTCTTGAATATAGAATTAAATAAAAAAAATTTAAACATCATTTAACTATTCTTTTAAACTTAAATTACATTAATTATTTCTTAAAGCTAACTTGACTTCCCTACACTGGACATAAATGACCTTGATGATCCTGAACATGTGCTCCCTGACTTGTCGTGTGACAACTACACTCTCGTTTTTAACTTTCTCATTTACTTACTGCACAGTTGCTATGAAAGATTATTAACTATATGTAGGCCTATAATATAACTATATGTATAATAATTAAATACTTAAATAGAGAATATTCAAAACAAATTTTTGTATTTTTAGGATAAAGGTTACAATTGCTGTGCACTGGTATCGGATCGAATTCTAGACGTTTATCCGAGAAGATTATTAGAATATGAATGTCTGGACTTTTCGGCATCTGTGGCCAAGAAAAAACGTTCAGTAAGTCTTGAAAACACAAGACGTTTCAGGAAGAAAAGGATTAGATCAAGAAACAGTCATTGGCGAAAACAACTAAAATTTATTTTTGAGGGGAGAAAATCCGATTCTTTATAGATAGATCACACAGATCTTAGCACCTCTGAGAAAAGTATTACAATATAGCTTAATTACACAAAAAATGATCGGAAGAATTTATCCCAAAACTAACCATCGATTAGATTCGATAGATTCATGTAGAAATTAATCTGTTTGTAAAAACAAAAGAGTAGAAAAAAATCTGCAGCTAAATACTTCCACGGAACTTCAGCCGCTTTATTTTAAATTTAGTGTTTGTTTTATGCGTCGTATCATTGTGAGCTTGAAGAACGATGAAGCATTGCCGGCTCACATTTTCCGTTTGCTACTCGTACAATTATCTCACTCACACAAGTACACAATCGCATGTTTTAATACGAGAACAGATGTGTGGCACCATCGATTTAGATAGTATGTATTTATAAATACGATGGTTGCTGAGTTTTTTCCAAGAATTCAATCACACGAATTGCTAGAAAACAAACTACTTCTAATTCATCAATTTTTAAAAACCAGTTGATGTTTTATTAGTTTCTCTACATCTAACTAAAACTTTCTTCATCGCTTTATTTTGATTCATTTTTACTATTTCTCCACTTTTGCAACTGTAGGAATGTTTAAATCGAATATTTGCTCTCAAAATATATATCTTTTTACAAATCCTGTTCTTTGAAGCCTCATTTTCCCATTTCTTAATCTTTTTTATAATTTAAATTTCTATAATTTTTTTGATCATTAAAAATATTGAAAGTTTGTTTAGTATGTTGTTATTTAATCTTGTATTCTGTAAGAATACCTTAGCCTTTCTCTTCATTGATTCTTCTACTGGTTCAAAATTTTTAATAACATTTTTATTCATTTTTTCGAAATTGTTTTCTACAATTTTCTTAAAAAATTTAGTTACTTTGTTATTTTGCATGTTGTCCTGTTTTAATTTTTAGTTCATTGTATAGTTTAATTTGTCTTTAGCATGACGTAACCTTACATACTGGAATCTATCTGTACACGGGGCAACGCAGGTATAGTTCAGCCGTTCTTAGTTTGCTCCTACTGTCAACAAACAAAAGCCACCTACTACAGGATGCACGCTAGAGTCTGCGACTTTACGGATGTCGTATTCCTATTAAGTTAACTATTTTTTAAATTATAAGTACTTAAAGTACTAAAAACATCAGTCATGATATGATGTAGGCCTAACAATTTCATTTAGAGAAATACTTTTAAAAGTATTTTGTATTTAAATACTTTTGAGTATATTGTTGTTACTTTTTAATCAGCGTGTACACATTTTGATATAATGCGCATGATCAGTGACATTAGTGTCATTATTTATTTACATTAGGAGCAAACTAAGAGAGGCTGGACTATAGATGAGATACGAGGTGAAGCTGTTAGTAATGTTAGAGGTTGAAGCTCACAATTATATGACAAAACATTAATTATTTTGTTGTACATAAGTAAACGTACTTAGTCGTGTGGAAGATGAACCTGTTGTTTCAATGTTAAACAATATGATACTCTACCCTCATTTTTCTCTAAATACAAACTTCATTCATGTGTTTTTACCTAACAATCCATACACTACAATTGAAGTTTCTTACAGAAACTTAGTTTACAGATTCAGTCTGGAAATTAAAAATATACATTAAGTGTTTCCCGTTTCCTGACGTTTGACTGATCTGGTTTGGGCACTATTCCCGAAATAAAACAATTTTAAAATTTCTAGAGGATGAAGAAATTAATTCACTGAACCGATTTGACTCAAATACCCTCAGTTGAAAAGCCCCAACGCTTATTTATAAATTTTCCCTTAAATTTTAATAGTTTTTCCATTAATATCACGGCGTAAGCTATATACAAAGTCAAATGGCATATGACCTGTACAAGGGTATGTACCTAATAGATTGTTGTACAAACAGTTCAATTTTTGACTTTGAAATTATTATTGTAAATTAATAAGTAAATAAATTATCTTTGCACTTAAAAATATAATATAATTAATTAATTATTAGTATTTATTAATTATATCTCCATTGTTATATAAAGTGAAATAACTATGCATACTTTTGATAAGTAGGTACGTATTTATGTAACGAAATAAATACATTTTAATTTCAGTGCAGACGATGGTTGTGCGAATGTAATGATGTAATTTCTTATTATATTGTTAACCGCTTTATAACGATCTAAAAGCATCATACATACGAGACACTATAAAATATTTCTATCAAAACGTTAGGCACATATAAACGCTTTTTAGTTTGCCAAATGCACACAGACAGACGTCCGGGCTATCCTAACCAACGACTGAGTATGAAATAGAGGCGTTCTTAGACCTTAGATACATTATAAATTTTAACAAACACAATCCAAATAACTATCAGATAGGAATTTATAACAAACATAATTGTTAAAAAGAGCTTCAAGAAAGTGTAAAGTCATATGTTCGAAAATCAGTCCTGTACGAAAAACCATTAAAAAATGTACAAAGACGGAATTATTGCTAAAAGTTTCCTGTTGGGTCTTCCGTGGTACCTAACTTAAGTTCCAAGATTTTCCGTTTTTCAGTAATTTTCTTCAAACACATATAAACATACGGAACAATTTGTAAAAAAATTTTTTTTGTTTAGGAAACCTGAAAGAGCGTAGGCCTACTTTCAGTCAAAATTGGATTGAAAATTTCACCAAAACACATACATTTCCTAATTTATATTTCAAATAGGACAACAGAAACAGAAAGTCAGTTTCATTAACGAATTTCGCAAAATAATTCTGTAAGATTTGGAAAAATCTACTGGGTGAAAATTCGTCATATAAAATAATTTTAATTTAAGATAATATATTTGGATAAGCCTAGATAGTGAGTTGCGAAGGAAATACATACAGTAGTATAACAAATGGCATGACATGCTATCATCGCTTGGCAATGAATTGTCTCTCTGTTGGAGCTTAGAGTACTAGTATCTGCCAGGAATAGGAAAATCGATTAACAGCTGATGTCTACGGTCGGAAGAATTAAATATATATATGCCTACTTTTTCTTGTACTCTACTACTACTGTTAATGTACAGCTACTACTGTCTACAAATAATTGCAATATAAATATTTAATCATACTTTCAGTCGCATTTTACTACTTTATTTTAAATGACCTTACTTACATAAATACAACTGCAATTTTTATGTCAAAGTACATTTATTATCACTGACTTTAAATTATGAACAGGCTGGTGGAATGTTAAATTATTTGCACTCTATTTGCTAGTTTCAAGGCGACAAAAAATAGTTCTGTTTCTTATCACATGGTCAGCCAATTATATGACAAGCATTTAACAATAGAAGAGGTAGAGGTGTAAAAGATAATAGTCACAGTTATCTCCTCTGAGAGTAAAGACATTAATTATACAGCCTGACCCTGTGGTATATGAAGTGAAGGTGTCATTTGCAGATGCTTTTCAGAGGGCCTGACACGCTGATAAGCTTACTTTTCAACTCAGTGAGGAAGGCAATTTTAAACCCCTTTTCTCCTCGTTTTACTTAGTAAAGCTATAAAGGTTCAAACCAGCCTTTCGGCTGATGACCTAAACAACAATAGCAAATCATGAAAATGTCCTTCAAAATCGTAAGATTGTTTCAATATTATTTAATGTAATTAATGTAACTTTATAATTTGTGTTACCCATTGCGTTTGTTCGGTGGCAAAGTGTTTGCCACTGGTCACTTGTTTAACAGATGTTTTTGGAGACGAAGATTCCGTAGTTCAAATCCTAATAAAGGGTTACTTTTATACGGAATTAAATACTAGGCAGTGATTACAGAAGTACTTTGATAGTTAGGGTTCAATTAACCATACTCCCTCAGGAATCGTCGGTCTGAGTCTGTCCAAGACTATAACTCATTTACATATCATATACTACATTAGCCTCACCTCATTGGGTCATGGGGTTTTTATTGTTCTAAACTGAAGAGATTTCAATAAACACACTTTAGAAATAAAAAAATGTAGGTTAAAAATAGTTAAGTAGAGATTTTTTATTGCATGAAATATTGTATTTGTGACTAACATTGCTACCTAGGAAGGATGGAGTCGTGGCGTATCATTCATGATAATCGGCTCTTAATGTCATTTCTTGTACTCTTTTGTGATTAATTGTTATACAATTGCTAGAGTTTTCTAATTTTTGTTGTGTCTATACACTTTTATGATCTATTTAAAAAATACTTGAGAAACCCTTTTATTTCCTTCTTTTCTTCTACAAACTTAAATTTTATTATTACTTCCAGAATTTGGAAGATAACCTTTATATTTTTATTATTTGTTTACTACCTCATTTTTTTCTCGAAGCATAACAGGGTAAAAAAAATTAACTCCCTACGTTGGAAATTCAGTCAGTCCAGTTGCCATACAGTCATGAATGCGTGCTATTAGACAATGTTAAACCAATGTGAATACATTGTACAATAAGGAAGAAAGTCTGTGTAGTGTATGTAAACGTTGTAATTGGTTGTTGGTAAGAGGCTATATTATTAACTGTAAAATAATTTTTATCGTTAGTTAAATTATTTTAAGCTTTAAGTTTTGTAATTAATTTGAGTGAAAAATTTTAATTTGTTTGTTAGTCTAAGCATATTAATTGTAATTCATGATCTTGTAAATAAATAATTGTTATTAGTTTAAAGAAATCTTTTTTACTACTATTTATTATAACCAGCTCCCGAAAAAAATAAGCTTAGATGTTACAATTCAATAAAATCTTAAAGTAATTTTAGAATCTGAAATGGAATCATTTTCTTTCTCAAAATAATCAGAGCTGTGCTTTGGTTTTTAATCCTAATACGGTGAAAATTTTTTATTTGGATCTGAATACCATGTTTCAATTGCTCTTACTTTATCGTTGGATTTCAAATAATAAATCTAATTTGTGCAGAGTACATGTAAATTCACAAACTACTACACTGAGATTTAAACATTATTACAGTTCAACACGAAATTAACAAATCAGTACAAAATACTTAAGAAGACTGAAACCATAATACAAGTTATCTGGTTATCTCATTTATAGACATTTCAGTTGACACCAAGAGGCTAACATAAAAATATCCTACAAACTTATTTTTTGAGTAAAATGAAGAGACAACACAAAATAATAATAGGAGACTACAATGATGTTCCTTTATTTCCAAAGTTCTTCAATCATGATAAATAAAATAAACCAATCTACCTTATTATACATTCAGAATACATTTTAGATGTTTCTAATATTTAATAACAAAGTAGCTATATATGTAATCCTTTTGTGTTATATGAGTAAGGCTTAGATATATTCAAGTTATTTAAAAAATCATGCAGAAAATAATATTAAGAAGTATTCTTTAAATGTAGATGAATTATTAACCAACTTACCTTCAAAAGCATCATCCATATGATCTTTTAATTTTTTAGATTCTTCGGCAACTTGAGAACCGACGGCTGCAGCTGCAGCACCGGCTTCCATTGCTTCTTTACTTGTATTACAGCCCATTTTGTTTAAATTGAAACTTACAAAACACACGATATTATACGGCACAAATAACAATGATCATAACCTCAAAATTGTATGTTTTTATGTCCACCTTATTCATTAAAATTCTATTGCAATATTAAAACACTGAAGTTCTTAATTCACTATTTATACCAACACTTTAAAGCAATATTAAACAGATTGATTAAACATTAGTCTATGAAAAAACTAACTACAGTATTATTATTTCTTAAAGTTTTTATTTTGCTTGTCTTATTTTTTTCATAAAAAAATAATTTTACCTATAAAAATATTTTTGTTTTTCAAAATAGATATACTACAGTCAATTAAAATAATTTGTCAGTACCAATATTATTATTTTCCAATATTTATGTCTAGTAATTTCAAGTTCTTTCATTGAACCAAAACATTCTAAGATAACCTACAAATTTATAAAAGTTATATTATTCATAAAATTCACTAATATTAATTGATTTCAAAATTTGTGTATAAAATACATTTAATTTATTTTATTATGTTTGTAAAATTTATAAAATAAATATTTATTGTTCAAGATTGCACAGTATTATCTTAAAAATATATTTATACATTTATTTTGGCATTTACAAGCAAAAATATGTCAGTTTTATTTTATAGTTGATGTTCATAAAATGTTATGTATTAGAAATAACAAAATGTATATAAATTAAAATGAACATCAAAAGCGTTATTGACAATTAATTCAATAAAATGTTTATTAAAAAATATAAACATTTAAATTTTAAGACATTTTATGTATAGTAAAGAAATATCTATTTTAATGAATAAATAATTTTAAAAATAACTTTCATATTTTTCACAGTTAGGTTATGTGACCATCAACACTTCACTGATATATAAAAACAATATGTATGTGTTTAGTATATAAAACATATAAAGTTATATAAATAACAATTCTATTGTTATAAGAAACCTGACGCAATTGTGATAATAGTATCAGTCATTTTAAATTCAACTATAATACTCGCTAAGGAGTCGTCCACTTTTTACTGAATATACACTTAGCGAAGGGTTAACTTTGCGTGAGGCGCTCACTTATGTTGCTAAGGCAACGTAACAACTAACACCCTGGTGGTTATTACTTGAACTAACTATCTATTACGTTTTCAAAAATAACAATAACAATAACAATAAAGGAAATTACACGTGGATTTTTATTAAAGATAATAATTACTTGTGTAATCTGTAAGTAAATTATAAAGTTGGGTGAAAAAAATAACATTCTCCCTAATAAGTGTAAAATGAAAACACGTCTTATACCTTGATATCATTTGATAATCAAGTATATCGTCCCTAATTTTAACCTTTACAGTATATAATTCATCACAACTAACCTTTAGAAAGTAAAACTAAGACAACGGATAATTTTTTTCTAGTCAACTAAACAATTTTTTTTAGTTTAATAAAGTTCCATCTAAGTTCCAACGAATTCAAATATCTTGGGGAATACATCCTCCCAACAGGTCTTGATAAACCAGGCATCGAAGAAAGACTCAATAAGTTGGAAAGGGCGTACGGAATCACGAGGAACATATACGCCAGGAAATGTATTTCCAGAAATGCCAAAATCAGACACTATCAGACCGTTATCCTGCCTGAATGTCTATATGCCAGCGAATGTCTAATTCTCAACCGCAACACAGATAGGTTGGAAATCTTGGAAAGGAGAATTCTTAGAAGAATACTGGGCCCAAACCGCACGGAGGATGGGTGGAGATTGAAGAGCAACAGAGAAATATATCAATATACTGAGACAATATTGGCAGCAATGAAGAAAAGAAGACTGCTCCTTTTTGGACACCTGCACAGAATGGATCCCAACAGACTCACTAAGAAAGTATTTGATTTCTGCCATAACAGGAAAACAACACAGGCATGGTTCCGAGAAATAGCAAAAGACCTACAACTGAACCACATTACAACACGAGACATCTTAGATAGAAACAAATACAGAAGCCAAATACGAAGCATCAAAGAGTTCCAGGGTGGACACAGACCTCCGAGGACTGGAACAGCATGGTCTCAGGAGAGGAAGAAGAGATTCAGCGAGGGAATGAAGGTAGTTTGGGCTGAACGGAGGAAGAACAGAGCGAAATGAGATTTGAAGTTGTATCGTGATCCCTAGTGGTCCTAACGGAAAAAAAAAAAAGTTCCATCTACTACTTCGGTTATGTGACCAGTACAATATGCTTTGTAATAAATTAACGATTTTTATAGGTTATTATTATAGGTAATGGTACAAAACCGTTGGGTTTTAACGTGTAATAACTACCAGACCCTAGCTGGGAGTCAAACCCGAAACCTTTTGCTTCACAAAACCCAATCTAGAGTGGAATATAGCGCTCTAGCCATTGAACCACGAAAATGGTCCATTGAACAGTTAATAATAATAATAAATGTAGCTACATTTACGTGCTCATGATTTCATTATGTATGTTTTATTAGTGTATTATTATTTTATAAAAAAATTGTTGTTACGTTTTTGCAATTATTTGTACATTTTCTGTTAACCTTTTATATGTCGTTGGTAAATATACTTACCACTGGCAATAAGGTAGATTTTTTTAAAAGAATAAGATATGGGGTTGAACTCTATTGCCATTTGATGGTTTTATAGATGTTCTCTAGTAAGTAGGCTATCTACATTTTGAAATTAGTGCTCAGCGACTATTTACTTCATGAGTTACACGAATGTGGTAAGGATTCATACCAGCGTACGCAACCGAGTTGTTTTGTTGTCACTTTTGTACAGTACTTAGAAAATTTGAGTTTTTTACGGGAAAGCAAGCACTCATGCTAATTTAAAGTCGAGATAAGTTATTCTACACATTTTTCTGTTATATAGGACTACAAGTTTTTTTTATAAGCATTCTTATCACTAAACATTATATGATTCCCATTTCAATTGACGTTCCTTGATACATGCAAGGGCTTAACATAAAAAAAAGAAATATCTTACTATTCTGGCACTAGAAATACATTAGTCAAATCCCTATAAAACAAAATTTAACATTTTACAAAATGTATATTTTTCCCCGAAGTACTGTCCTATAAAAGGTTAACGAAATCATTGTTGCCCTTGGGAAAGGGGTAGTTTTTTAAAACAATAAGAATATTCGTTAAAGTCTATAACTCTAATACACTGCATTCTACTCATTTTGCAAAATCATTATCGGTATTGTTGACCAGATTTAGAGCCATGAAATTCGAAAGATAGTTCAGCCTTTCTTTATAATATTTAGTACTAATTTTGGTATTGCTTTTTTGGCCTCGAAGATGTTAAGATCAGAATAAATATGTGTTTTTGGTATGCAATAGAATTTGTAGGACTCGCAGCAAAAATATTGATTGGAAACGTTCTAATATATTTATATATTTTCAAGTGATGCCTCTACCCCACCATGATTATGTATTTCGTATTTATTTTCTTTCTGATTCAAAGAAAAAAATCCTCCTCTTTATTGCATAATTTCATGTAAATTCTGTTTCTTTAACTTTCCATTCAGTTGTCGTTCAGTTTTGCATAGCTTTGAATTTAAAAGATAACAATTTTTTAAATACCTTTAACGATTGACAAAACCTTATATATTACCAAATCACACTTTGTACATTATGGTTCATACATCAACGATATATTTTATCACATTTCTTCACGATTTAGAAAAAACTTCGACATCATAAAAATTATATGATTAGAACAATCAAAAATTTACTGGGAAATTCCCAAAAAATACTGAAACGATACCATAGAGAAACTTAATTTTATCAATTTGTTGTTAAGTTAGATAATAGTATCATAAAATTACTCTATTGTCGGTTTTGTACTATTGAATGGCGGTTTCTTTGGTATCGCGACATTATTTTTATAGTAAAACATCATCATATTTGATAGTTGAATTTTCACAGTTGTAAATAAATAAACGAAATTAAAAGGATTTTTTTTCATAAACAGGTCAAGGAGAAAACATTCTTGAATTTTTGAAACCAAGACTTTCAATTTTAACAATATAAAACCCTATTTGTTTCCGCCGTCTGCGTTATAGGACTTTGTTATGGTTAATAAAAGCAGTATTAAGACTCTTTAGCAGCTAAGTTTACTGCTTTTAAAATAAAATTGACCCCTGCTTAATTTACTTCGTTATGACCTGGGTCACACTGGAGCTTTAACAATGGCGTAATGAATGGTTGTACATTAATCATGCAATATTTATGTTGTCCTACTTAATAGCCTATTTTGTAGTAGAAATATTATTAAAAGATAGTTTTACTACGTTAGTATTAAACTTTTCAGACGTTATTTCTTTGATGTTACACCGCCAGTCGTGTGAACTTATTCCAAAACGCCTTTGAAAGTATTTCAATTAATTTATTATCTCAACAGTAATGAACGACCTCTTTATTAAACAAAAAATTATGGCTTCAATTATCACGATGGCATAGCAAATACTTACATTATAGTGTTTTTGTCTTATTATGTAATTTTATATTCAATAACTTTTATCAAATTCATTTATAAGTTATAGGCAACACTCTAACTGCATGATGGAAAGTTCTGGATTCGATTCCTGGACAGGATTGGGAAATATATCAAAGAAAACTTTCCAAAGCATAAAATATTAATACATTAATAATTTATGTAACACTTAAAAAAGACACTTTTGCAACCGTAACTCATAATCATACCATCATAAACAGTGACTAAACGACAATATCGTACCATAGATGGAAGGAATGCTCATAACAGACAGGTAGAGTGTCAAATCATTTACACTTAATCAGTTCGTTGCCGCGGTAAAATAAATAGTTCTGTTTCTTATTACATGGTCAGCCAATTAAATGACTGAATCATTTATGAACTGAAGAGGTAGGGGTGCAAAAGATACTAATCAGAGTTGTCTCCTCTGAAAGTAATGAACTTCATAATACACCCAGACGCTGTTGGGATTAAGTAAAAGTATCATTTGCAGAGTGAAAAATATGTGCTTTACAAAAGGCCCGGCATGCTGATAAGTGTACATTTGCACTCAGTGAGGAAGGCAATGCTGAACCACCTCACTCTTCGATTTACTTAATAAAACCTCTACAGGTTCAAACCATCTTTTTGGCTGATGACCTAAACAACAGACGAAAGGCCTTAGATACTTTATTCAATTAAACAGTATTCAATTAAGCATGGAAAAACCACATCTAGACAAAACGTAAATAGTTTGGCATTAATCTACCCCAACTGTATTGGTTGCTAGGTAAAAAGTTGCGTCTATTTCTGGACAGTAAAGCGTTTCATAAAACAATAGTACAACCATTCGGACGTACGGAATGAAATTGTAGGAATCAGCAAGCTCATCTACTATTGCCATCTTGCAGCGTCTACAGTTAAAGATCCTTCAATTTTTTTTTCTATTTGAAAATTTAAAAATAAATTTATTTCCGTCTTATACAAAATACAAATACACAATTTTGTATTATGAACTAGATATAGTAATAATAATAATAAAAAGTTCTAATGTTCAACATAACACAAAATATAGGTGAATACTTAAATAAGAGAATTAAATCAATCATTACTTAATTGTTTCTTCTATTTACAATATTTCATAGTATTGAAAATATTATACTTAATTTAAGTAAAGTCAATTCCAATATTGTCTCCATTCCAGATTGTAATACATTAATAATCACACCATTTTCAAAACAAAAATCTCAACAGAAATACACCGTAAAAGTTGACTTACGAGTACTTCAAATGCAAATTTCAAAGAGTACTTAGCAGGCAAAAAGCAAAGCCAAAAATAAAGTTTCATGGTCAGCTGACCAAAATTTTAAAGAATATTTCAGAATTAACTTTTTTTTTACCATAGATTACAATAAAAAAAGTTTAAGAAAATGAAATTGTAAACCACTGTATTAAGAATTAGCTCTCAGTTTATTTATTCTTGTGATATCATTCTTCATTATTACCCTTACCAATAATATTGACTCCCTTTGGTTCATAACCCATGACTTCTGCGTATTTTATATCAAAAAATCAAAAAATACTCGTATTTTGAGAGAGCTTTTTAACAAAATGTTGACAAGAGCAACGCAGTCCAACGCAGTCGATGCCTAATAAACTTAATTAAAAATCAATCAATGTAGCAAACCAACAATATTGATTTGTTCTAAATGTGTTATTTTTATCAATTTTGAGGTGATTTTGAGATAACTGCATTTTGATTTTAAACACAGTAGCAGAAAAACGTTAAGTCATTTCGAAACAGTATGTACGGATATTTTTTATATTTGTGAATTATTTTATTTATCAGATTAAATTAATATTAGTCAAAATAATTTAATCCTATTTAATCAAACTGGGTCATCATTGTTTCTAACGTATAAGACATGTTTAGGAAACGTAGATTATCTTAGTACCTACAAGAAAAACTAACTAGTCAGACACGCTTGTTCCATTTTTTATCGAAAAAGTAAATCTGTTTTTATAATATCAAGAGATTTTTATTTCAGTTTTCAATGAAAAAATTTATATATATTATTTTTTAAAAGTAAAACATTCCTGTAAATTAAAAATTAGCTGCGTAATAAAAATACACAACATTCTAATAAAAAATCATTAAGTTTGTATGAAACCTATTATTACTATGGGTTGAACTAAAAGAAAACTCGGTCGGGCTACAGTTGTTAACGCCAATTACCTAACTAGGTCTCTATAATGGTTTTCTTATTACGAGAAGGAAAACGAGATCGTTTTCATAGGGGTGAGTTAAACCTCCCAATTTTATCATTAAAAAATTTCTATAAAGAAAAGTCTCAATATAAAACAAAACCAGTAATGTTAGGTTTCACAACCAAAATCTTGCGTGAGACAATAACATGACTTTTTTTATAATAAAAATATATGTTACCGGTTGCTAAGTTTACCGGTTGTTCTATTTTGAATGTTCCAATCAGATTGTTCCAGACAGTTCAAACAATACATCGAAAACGTAAACCTTAAAGTAGGCCTACTGTCTGTCTGTAACATGATGGCCTCCGTTAGAGAGGAGCAATATGCGGGTTGTAAAACCATTTCACAAAATATTTTTAATTTTTTTAAGTAACTAAAGCTTGCCGGAAATCAAGTACAATTTAAATAATTCTTTCACTAAAAATTAATTGAAAATTTTCTCCTTATTTCATTTCTTACATGTGTATAGTTATGATTAAATACCGAAAAGTTTCTCGCATGCAACTTCATTTTGTGTTCGCGATTTTACAAAATTTATTTTTGAAAATACCTCGTAACTTAAAAAGTAATGATTTTGTGTTTAATTTTGTTGCATCATCGTTTTCCATAATTGTTACAGAACAAACCTGCCAAATATTGGTTTATCTGTGAAATAGTTGTTGAACAATGACGATGTATTCGAGAAAATACGATTTTTCTCCAAAAACAAAACTTTCACTAAATTATACGACATTATCCTCATTAATCATTTGTTTTTCGAAATAAATTTATAAAACAAAAAACATGCGAAATACTTTCTTTTATAATAATAATAAATTTCTGGCAAGTTTCAGTGGTTAAAAAAACTTGGTCATGTTTCCTGAAATGGTTTCACAATTCAGATATTGCTCCTCTCTGCCGGAGGCCATCAAGTTATAGTTAGACAGTACATGGATGCAATTATAAAGTAACAAATGACAAGTCAACTTTATCTGTAGTGTTTTATTTTAGATACATTACAATCAATCTGATGACGAAAATGTAAATTTTATTTGTTAAAGAGAATATTATAATGTTTAACGCTACAAGATTTCTTGTAGGTCAAGGTTGTTAGAATTTTCTCCAGTACCTCTGTGCTTGGTTTGACCACTGGTTTTTGGTAGTTCTAAATAGGATGAATGGATTTTATTTTTATTAATATTCGGTTATGATATCTATATGAGCATGTTGGTAGGTATAAGGTCATATGTGGTTGAAGATATGCCAGACTTGTTCGGGAACCAAACCCGGGATCACTAGTATAGAAGCCAGTTGTCCTTCTATGCTAGCCAATGGCTGGCCAAAAAGGTTTAAAAACTTTTAATGATGATTTTTCATGACTATTTTTCAGACGACAATGTAAAATTCTCTTGTTTAACTAATATGACATGACAATCCAGAGCGACTTTCCATTAGACAGTAATTGTCTTCTTCTTCTTCTTCTTCTTCCTTTCACGGGTTAGGCGTTGCTGCCTGTTCCGAACCTCCACCATCTGCCCATCTCTTCCTTGGACGTCCTCGATCCCTTTTACCCCTTGGCTTGTACCATAGTGCCTGCTTGGGTACTCTTTCATCCTTCATTCTACCTAAGTGATCTATCCACTTCTTCCTGCCCTCCATTACTTTATCATTTATGGAGAAGATATTAAGATGTTGTCGTATCTCATGGTTTCTGTAACGGTCCTCTCTACTACAGCCATAAGTTTGCCGGAGAAATCTCATTTCTGCTGCTTGTAATCGGCTCTCTTCCCGTCTTGACAGAACCCACGTTTCACTTCCGTAAAGTACTGTTGGAGCAGCTATCGTTTTATAAAATCTCATTCTAGTGTCTTTACTTGTGATGTTTTTCAAGTTCCTGTGGATAGTACCACATATGTGTTGAAATCGGTGGATCCTATCATACACCTCCTTACCCTGTTGATAAGTTACATCGCAACCTAGATAGTTAAAATGGGATATCTGTTCTATAATCTTATTATATATGACAATTTTACTTCTGACAGGATCCTTCCCCCTGAATGCCATTACCCTTGTCTTTTTGGTTGAAATTGTCAAATTATATTCCTGGCATATTCTACTCATCTCATACACTGCTCTCTGCAGGTCATCCTCCTTCTCCTGTAATATTATCAGGTCGTCAGCAAATAAAAGGCAGTTTAACTTCAAACTTTCATTCATGTAGATACCTGAATGTACTAATGGTTTCCAACTCTTGATCACGTCATTTATAAAAATATTAAATAGCGTGGGAGATAGTCCACATCCTTGTCTTAGTCCTTTATTAATTATTATTTCATCAGAGTAGGAATTCCCCGTATCTACTTTGATTTTCGTGACAGTAATTGTATGAAACTATTTTGTTACAGCATTAGCGAGAAATTCAAAGTTTCTCTTTAATAAGAACTAAAACTATTCATTTGAGCCTTGATTATTTATTTTTAAAATATCTTTTGGAAAGTACAAGTAACATAGTGTTTCTTTGTGTTTAAATTATGTTTATTTGCTCTTAACTACATTGATTATATGACAAAATTTTTCATGTACAACATCGTTTTTTAACTGAAAGCACACATGCAATAGTCAAGGTTAAATTAAACTGGGCTTTAAGTAATAAAAAACGGTAAAATATTTCTTAATGGTTTGTAATAAACATTTGTATTTTCCTTAGTTTTAAAAAGAAAGTTTTTGTTTTCAGTTTCTTCAACGTATTAAAAAACATAAATTAAATATTATAAGATTAAACAATCTAATTTAGTAGAAAATCATCTATCATCAAAAAATATACAAATATCAAGGGAAACCTGCATCACCAAAATAAACAACACTGAAACCAAATCTGGTCTCAATATCTTCAAACGAAACTTGACAACACAAAGAAAATGTAGTTAAAAACCCATAGCCACACATAGAGCTCCGAAGGCATCACGTATTATTTACGCGGTTACACACTGGACACTCTACACTTACACACAAACACTTACTGAAAAAAGATCAAGCACAGCATTGCGCAAATTACAACACACCCTCTTACATCACACACATAATCACTGACTGCTAAAATACACATTCCACACGAATACTATTTAAAATTAACAAAAATTTAAGACAATTTGGTAGAGAAAGAAGTAGTTAAAAACACCATAAATTTTTTAACATTTACAAAATTTCAGTTTTAATAAAAAAATGATTATAAAATCACCTATCATCTTTTTGATTATGCCATCTTATTTTTTTATTTTTTTTTCTAAATTTTCTTTAAATCTAAGTTTTATTCTTGTGTTCATCGATGATCTCGTAGTGTATGTTCTATAATTTGCGTCTTGTAATTTGTTTGTATTTATGTAGACTAACGTGGTCTCAGTAAACTATTAGTCGATGCAATCTTAAATAAATAAAATGTAAGATTTCTTAACCATTTATAATGTTATTATTAAACCCAAATAATTATAAAATATGGATACGAAAAACCGACACAACAGCCTACGAACTGTTACTTCCCTAGCTGTTATTTGGTAAATTAATTTTCTTCCATCGATGTAATAATGATCAGGGCAAGTCAAAAATAGTTACAATCTGTAGTATTGAAGATAAATAATATTGAAATTGAAAACGCACAATTTATCATTATATTTGTTGTTGTTTAGGTTATCAACCAAAAGGCTGGTTTGAACCTCTAGAAGCTTTACTAAGTAAAATGAGGAGTGAGAAGGTTTACTATTGCCTTTCTCACTGAGTGGAAAAGTAGCCTATGCTGTTTAGCCTCACAGGCCCTCTATAAAGCATTTACTTTCCACCCTGCCAATGATAACTTCACTTCACCACAGGGTCTGACTGTATAATGATTAAATTCAACTCTCAGGCGAGATAACTCTGCCTAGAGCCTTTTAAACCTCTACCTCTTCTATTCTTAAATTTTTCAGTGATATAAAATAGGCTGACCATTTTATAAGAACCATAATTATTTTTTGTAGCCTTGGAATTAGCAGATCGATTAAAAATAATTTAATACTCCACCTGCCCGTTATGAGTAAAATTTTAATATATTAAATCAAAACACGTATAAAATATAAATAGGCCTATATTTGGAAGAAGAAAAATATGTTTTGAAATTAAGAATTTTTTATTGCACAACCAATAAGATTATTTCAAAATTATTTAATTCCCAATCTTAATTCGTAACTCACCCAGAATAATTAAATAATAACTACGACAATGTAAAAATAAAAGATCCATGTTTATTTGATTCGTATACTTTATTTAATCCTTTACTCTTTAAGCTCAGATACCATTGAATATTAGATTAGCTCGCAGTACATATTGTTTAAACGCAAAGTAAACATTGAGCGTGTTTTACTGCAATAAGAAAGCTGTACAGTATGGTAGTCGGTTATTACAGTAGTAGAAGGGATTATGGTATATTGTTGGGGTTTACCCTTAAAAAAACCTATCCTAGCAACCGGAGTACGTGACGTCGAGTTTGTCTGGTAAGGAGGACTGTTGTAGGAATATGAGTAAAGTAGAAAAGACCCATATGACATTCTCCATCAGTATTATTGGCCCTGTGGGTACACACGTAGGGAACAAATACGTCAGATGGAGACTTAAGCTAAAAGAAAAGAGATTCAACAGTGGTTTGGCAACTTGTAGGTTTACACATTTAAATCCACTGCATTTTCTTGTTAGGGCTCAACCACACGAGCTGCTGAAACGTCTATTCTTGTCGATCCGCCGCATTATTCGAACTCTGTTATACAGTGTTGTCCAGCTGGTAAATTACTGTTGTAGTACTTGCAGTAGTGTGCTTATAAGTATGTTATTATGCAGCATCATATTATTATTTTCCCATAAATTGATTATCGGGTATTATAATGCATTTTAGTAGAAAAAAAAATTAAAAAAAAAAATTTTAAGAAACGCTATTATTTAACAATTAATCAAAAAAAATGAACTAAAAAGAAATAAATAAAAAAATTTACAAAAAAAAAATCACAGACATTACAGTTAAAAATAAAAGCGTGGCGCATTAATATATATAATATTTTACAACGAATATTTTACAATAAATATTGTATATATTAATGCGCCACGCTTTTATTTTTAACTGTAATGTCTGTGATTTTTTTTTTGTAAATTTTTTTATTTTTTTCTTTTCAGTTCATTTTTTTTGATTAATTGTTAAATAATAGCGTTTACGCTATTATTTAACAATTAATCAAAAAAAATGAACTAAAAAGAAATAAATAAAAAAATTTACAAAAAAAAATCACAGACATTACAGTTAAAAATAAAAGCGTGGCGCATTAATATATATAATATTTTACAACGAATATTTTACAATAAATATTGTATATATTAATGCGCCACGCTTTTATTTTTAACTGTAATGTCTGTGATTTTTTTTTTGTAAATTTTTTTATTTTTTTCTTTTCAGTTCATTTTTTTGATTAATTGTTAAATAATAGCGTTTCTTAAAATTTTTTTTTTATTTTTTTGTAATTTTTTTTCTGTGATTTTTTTGTAAATTTTTTTTCTTTTTTTCTTTTTAGTTAATTGTTTTAAGTAATTGTTAAATAAAAGCGTTTTTAAATTTTTTTTTTAATTTTTTCTTACAAACACCTCCACAGCGTATTGTCATCGAAGATAAACAAGTGTGCAAAGTTTGATTCATATTGATACGGTAGAAGTATTAAAATTTTAAGTTGCAAGATTTGATGGATCCAAGAGTAAGTTAAATAAAAGCGTTTAAAAAGAGCAATTTTGATAAATTTTTATTACTTCTACAATTTTTTCTTATTTTTTTTACTCTAGTTTTGTTTTCGTTTTACCTTTTTTACTTCTTTACGTTTAATGTCTTATGTTTTACTTCTACATGTTTTAAATTGTGTTTCTAAAATTTTGAAAAGCTAGTTGAAAGCTTCTCAGCTTTATCAATTACTTACAAAAACTTAAAAAGAAAAAATATTATATACTTCAACTAAAAATAATTAATATTACATATTTACAGTATTTTCAATCTTAAGTTTCTGAGAATCATAACGAACTCTCCTTGGTATGTAAAAAAACAAAACACGTCACAACGACCTGAAAGTACCATACACATTACGAGTCACCACAAGACATTTCTGTCAGAAATTTCACTGGATGTGACAGGTGCGAGAAATTTTTTGTTCCCTAAATGCACTCAAAGATACTTCCAAACGATCCTCCCCAGCGACTAAAGAGAGCGCATAAACGACGTTCGTAAGCCTGACATACATGTAGGTAATTTAATTTCTGAACCCAGATAAATGTCACATTATATTTCACAATACTCTATGTGGAATCTACTATTTTAATTTTGTAAAAATAGGCAACCCAATGACCCTATGCGATGAGGATGATGTGTATGTCATGTAAATAAGGTGTAGTCTTGTACTGACTCAGGCCAACCTTCCGTGAGAGAGTATGGTTAATTGAACTCCAATCATTAAAGTAAACCGGTAATTACTGTCTAGTACTCATATATGCATAAAAGTAACTATCTGTACTAGAAAATAAACTGATAATAACTTAGTATCATTTCTTTGTTGTTCATTATTTTAACTTTATTTTGCTGTTAGACCAACACGTTTATTATGGCCGGAACTTCTAATCTGTTGATAAAAGCGAGCGGCAGAAACTCCAACGACATAACGCCTCGTGTATAATAGCTTAGTTTAGACAGTAGCTCTGGCTGCTTCGTTCAGCGTAACTTACGTACCTTTAGGTTACATGCAATTGTATCGATCTGTTTTGAAAATGACTCTGTTTTCTACTACAACACCCACTACTAACTTATCTTCTCACACATCTCATAATTCTTCGTCTTTTGGTACGTTTAAAAGGCAGGCCATTCACACCGGCTCAGTCTGCTCAAATACATAACCTTAATGAAAACTTTAAATAGTTCTTTCGACCTTTGAACTTTTATACAGACTTTTTTATTTTCTTATTTATAAATTATTTTCTTAACTAAACTGATAACGATGTCTTCCCAAAATTATTATCAGTCATTATCATCTTGGTAATTTTTTGTTTGTTTATTTATTTTTTTAAAACAATATAATATATAGTGTACTCCGAACGTAATTAATTTTTTTACTGATCTGCCATTTCCTAAATAAACATTGTAACATTATAAATAATTATATTATCCTCTTAGGCGAAGAACGTTAAATAAAAAGACCCAGGTTCGTATAAGACTAGAGTCTGAAAATATTAGTACCTAAATTTATTTAATTTTGTTTATTTAGGCCTACTATTACTGTTTATTTAAATATTACTCATCAAAAAAGCATACCCGCGCTTACTTGATTATTGACATAAAACTGCAAATTAATAGGTATAGCACTTAATTTAACACTAGTTGTGCATTGGAGCAAATGAAAGGAGCTAAACCTCTAATATCAACGGCTGCATACGATGCTTAAAGTCTCTTGTAAATTGTTGATTCAAGATAAAATATTAATTTATAATATTTATATAACTTATAACTCAAACCTCAAACTTGTGTGGACATACAACTTTGGGATGCAACTAGTCACAATAATATTGAAGAAATCCAAAGGTTTCTTTTAAAAATACTTTCAAACATCGCAGACTCACCTTAGTAAATATCCTTCACTATAATATACAGAGCCATAAACTTCCAACAGTACAGGAATAAATAGAGAAGTTTTGCACCAGTTACCTAACATGAGTTAAACACCATAAGGATATACTGTAGAAGCTAAAGATTTCCTAGACAACAGTGTAACACCTAGAAGACTGCACAAACTACACCCTAAAGATTTATTTTAACATTTTTACAACTAAACATATTTTTGATAAATAGAGTAACACCAGTGACTATTACTCACTCGTTGGCCGGCCCGTTGGCGTAGTGGTTAAAGCAACTGGCTTCTACTCCGGGGTCCCGGGTTTGATTCCCCGGTCAGGTTTGGCATATTTTTATCTCTCTTTTTTATTATCATCATTATCCACCGTCTGATATTATAATATAATATCATCATTATGATATTATATTACTAAATTGTGAAATAACTATGCTTCCCAAACGACATAACACCAAAAAAATAGAATAAAAGGTAACCTCATTTACCAAGTACAAAATTTGTATTTCAAAATCACGTAATGTCTTAATTGTTTTTATCAGTCTTTCAACTTTTTTGATGCAGTTCCCCCAGCTGTTCTATCTTGCGCAAGTCGTTTCATACCCATACCTGCAACACTCTACATCTTTTGTAATTTGCTTTGAATATTCTAACATTTGTCTCCTTCTACAATTTGTTGCCTCAATATTACATATAGCTTGTTATTCAGGAAGCTCTAAGCTTCCAACAGTAAAAGAATTTTTGAAATCAATTCGGTTGTTTCTGAGATTACCTCTTACAAACAAACAAACGTTTCTTCTTTATAATATTAGTATAGATATAGACAAATAAATTAAAAATAATATTAATCTTACAATGAAATCATTATTTATTTTTGTAAGAAAATATTTGACAAAATTATTCTATCGTTGCAGAGCTCTGCACTACCTGTGGATTGGTTTAATATAGGAAATTATGCAATATAAATTCTTTCTTATTACCTATAGTACTATATTTATTCACTTTGCTGTAGTTATTTTTATTACCCATTCAAACAACTTGTTGCGTACCTTTACTGAACCTAATTATATTCAACGTTATGAATATTTTTTCATACCTTTATTTTCCCATTTATTATTAACACTGCTGTTTATTTTTAAATAAACAATATCTGGTACGAAACACAAGCACAACTTTCTCATGCCATTGTAAATAATTTAAAATACAACCTATATAGTCATGAGTAAAAATTATAACATGTAAAACATTACTAAATCTTAACCATTATGAATGACGGTAAATAAAACTCAACCACTGTTTGATTTAAAATACTGAATATCATTAAGTGACACTAAGCTAGGCTCTATATTATATAAATAAAATTCTTGAAATAAAAGTTGTAAGTTTCTTTAATTATTACCCTTTTGTCGTAAAATGACAAAAGACAAGAAATGACTTGCAAATGATTGCCCTTAAAAATCATTTTTTACCGATTTTAATGAGCAAAATACAAAATCACTCATTGGCACTAAACTAAGTATTGTAGAAAGTGTTAAAAATAAAATTTGTAGGTGTTTTAATTTTCTACAAATGCATATACACTTCTGCTGTAAAATGCATTATGAAGATTACATTTTTAAAAAACCGTTTCGTACTACGAGAGCGCTTTCCCTTACGAATCTCGGCAGACATGACGCGTACACTATCTTCCAGAACACAAAAAAATATAGTAAATGAGGCGATTTTAATAAAAAACCGTTTTAAATTTATTTTATTTTAAATTTATTTAATGAATTTAAAATGATAATTCAGTAAAATTATGTACCATTTTGAATACTGCATTACTAGAAGCTGAGACAAAATATACAGCTATTCGCAATGCGGAAATATTCTCTTACTTTCTTTCATCCACCAACGATATAAAACTTGATGGATTGTTTGAATACTTTACATAAATTGAGAAAGTTTTGATGGTTTGTGGTAATGTAAGCCTGCATCACGTCTTTATCTATCTCAATTTAAAGCATTCTTTTAACTTCCGCTTAGATTTATTTCTTAAGATTTCATATTTTTGTATGAACTCCGCATTTGAATCAGTCATTTCAGAAAGCCCGTAAATCAAAATTTTACATTTCGTTTTAGTGCATTTTTGAACTAACTGAATGTAAACACACCATATCTACAAAAATTACATAAGTCTGGCTTTCTTTAAGTAATATAACACTAAGAAAAGGCTTATTTTTAAGGATATTAAGTGTTTCCTTATAATTAAAAAATGAAAGTTTATGTTCTTTTGAAGCTTAAACTCTACTTTCTAGTGGAAGAGGCCATGCAAAGATTCTATGCAAAAATCCTTTTAAGGTGTATAACTACGTTTATGACAACGATGAAGAACGTGAATAGCCCTGAAAATCAACATCCTTTTTTAAAGTTAAGAATTTCAATTTTTATTATTTTAAGAAAGCTATTTTGTCATAATGTAAACTACTAAAATAAATAAATGAATACTATACAGCAAAATTGTACAGCAAAATTTTCTTCTGGTCTACCAATGTATTTTACAGAAAACAACGTAAGTCTACCAAGTTACGTAGTCAACGTAAGTCTGTAACTTTACTCCAATTTATTTCAAAAACACCGTAAGTCTAAATTTTCAATTTTTTTTAAACAATTTGGATAGTCTTTAAAAAGACAAAAGTATATTTTATATTATAGGGGACAGCCTTTTTACATTTTTTTTTATTGAACTATGATAAATTAAAAGTTTTTTAATCTTTCCAAAAGTTAGGTTTTTTTTACTTATGGGCGTTCTAAAATGATCGATTCATTTATTTTGTAGAATTTGAATAGCATCTTTTTCTATTTAATTTTAAACTCATATGAACACTAACTGTTGTTACTAGTGACTAAAACAATTAAAGAATAAATAATGTTTTTTTTTTAAAAAGTTTGAAATATTGAACATTACCAAAAATTAAAAGCATAAAGTTAGTAAAATGTAGGTAGTTTAAAATGTTAAATAGAACAAATAAAATTACTTCGGTTTTCAAATATCTTTAAAATAATAAAGTTACTTCTAAAACATAAAATTGTTAGCAATACAGCATAACCCCTATTCTTAATTTAACCTAAATTTATTAGTTAAAACGTGAATTTAGCTCTGATTGGAAAGTTAGAGAATTAGTGGTGAGTGAATGAGTGAGTCAGTTCGTCAAAGAGAGATTTTGGTATAATATGGAGAGATCACTCGTATGTAACTATACTCGCATATACGAATACATTACATTACAAAAAGTGGAAAACAAATATCAAGGTTTAACTGTACAAACTTTTTAACACAAAACATTGGTTACAAAATAAGATAAGTAGTAGCCGGTAGCAAAAATACCATAATGTAGAAACGTAGAAGTATTAGTAGCACAATATTAGCGGTAAAAGTATTGCAACTACTAAGTGAATCCGTCATTTCAGAAAGCCCACCCATAAGTCAAACAAACTAACTTTTGTAAAAATTAAAAAACTGATATAATTTACGTTTCAATAAAAAACAATATTAAAAAATATAATTTGTTCAGAGGGCTGAGGTATAATGAAACTTTCAATAATAAAAATTGAAATTCTTATTATTAAGAAAGAAAATTGTTGGTTTTCAGGATAATTCATGTCGTCGTCACAAACTGTAGTATAGTTATAAAAAAGTTTTTGCATTAAAACTTTTTAAAGCCTCTTTCACTAAAAAGTAGAGCTTGCAAAATATCATCTACATTTGTTTTTAATTGGAATAAAGCAATTCTTTAGGATAAGCTTTTTTTAATGTTATATTGCTCAAGGAATGCCACACTTATATGGTTTTTGTAGGTATGGTACGTTAATATTCAGTTTATTCTAAAATGCACAAAAGAAAAGGTAAAATTTTGACTTATGGGCTTTCTGAAATGATTGATTCAAGTAGTAGCTGTATCAATAATAACGTCGACAGTAACGTTGACAGTAGGAGCACAAGTAGTTGAAAAAAAAAGTTTTAAATAACTCTAGAGAGTTAAATTAAGACTTAGTTTTACTCAAGTTATATATTATGTACAACCTAAGTAACTGGTCGCAGTCATCGTCTGGTGCTTTCTGTATAAAGTACAGTATCTCTGAACAAAAAAGTTGACCTCATGAGAATGAAAAAAGAAAAAAAAAGAAAGCTAGCGGGAGTTGAGAGCTGAGTGAAGAAAGAAGTAAAAGGGCAATCACGGGCAATTACCAAGGGTTAAGGGTGATGTTGACAACCAAACATACTCTGAACCACTTCTACAACAACCACTACATTTACATTACTGCATTGTACAGAACGACACACGTACCTTCATTAAAACTGCTTCAAATTTAAAGTAAAATTTTAACGTGACTGTCGTTACTAACAAGTATTATTCAAAATAATTTAATTACTCTCAATATAGTTCACTTAAGTTAATTTTCTTGAAGTCCGTTACTTATAACAACAAATTCTTTGTGTGATAAAAATTACAATTTAACGTAGTATAAAAAATGTCTGTAGTATGTATTAAAAGGGGAGAATGTATTTTGTATCCCGCCAATGTTAAATTGACTATTTTTAGGTACATTTTTCACAGGATTGGTAAAATATAGGAAAATTAAACTTTACACATCATAGGTGACGGGTTTCTTTTCAAGCTACTGACATTTTTTCAATTTAATCTTTGGACCATACCATTTTTTTAAAAATAATAAGAATATGATAAAATTTTTACAAATTGGTTTTACATTTTTTCGTACTACTAATTTTTGGAGCACGTGAGGAAATTATAAAAATGTCGGTATATGTGGATATACAAGATAATTAACTGGTAAAAATTTCAGTCTGGTAGGTTAATTGGTTTCTGAGAAAAACGTACCTAGTGTTAAAAATCTAAATTTACAGGAAAACGCAAGAAACAAGAAAGCACAAATCAAAAACAAAATGTACAAAAACAAGTAAATTTCCCATCAACAGTTGTTTAGAAAGCTGAACCAACAGCTGAGAATACAAAAAACAGTGATGCATAGACTATATTTTAAAAACTAAAATTCTCTTTGCACTAAAACGAGCAGTATAAAAATTGTGAAAAATATTCGTTTTTGGTAATATGATAATTTTTCTGTGTAAACTTGATAAAAACTTAATTTTTTCAAAAAATAATAGTTTTTTCACATAATTTAATGTTATTTCTGGTAGATCTAGCCTAAACTATTGAAAAACATAAAACAAACAAAAATCGAAATTTTGAGCTAAACCCATCATGCCATCTCCCCTTAAATAAAATTTTCATAAAATATATTTAAAAACATAATTATATTGTGAACACTTAACACTATTTTCTCTTTTCAATGTAAAAAAGGACCAATTTTTATAAGTAATATAGTAAATGTAAAATTATCAACTGACTAAAACGAAGTAAGAATATGACTGTTCGAACAATAGTTGTAGATTTTTTCAATGCTTGAGCTTATTTCAAATCAGTTTATAAAGTAAATGTTACCAATTCTTACAATAAACAATCTACTCCAACAACTATTTCTAGAATACTACTTCAACAGAAAATTAGGTGTATTCGGTGAAGGATAATGGGTCATTATAGTAACAAAAACCCCAAAAATTATAGGTAGATAATGTAGTTTTATGATATTGTTGTTGTTGTTTAGGTCAACAGCCAAACGATTGGTTTAAACCTCTAGAAGTTTTACTAAGTAAAAACAAGGAGTGAGGTGGGTTACAATTGCCTTCCGCACCGAGTTGAAAGAGTATGCTTATCAGCATGCTAGGCCTTCCTAAAAAAAGCACCAACTTTCCAGCCCTGCAAATGACACCTTCACTTTATTCACCATAGGGTCTGACTGTAGAATGAAATTCATTACTCTCAGAGGAGATAACCCTGACTAATGTCTTTTACACTTCTACTTCTTCTGTTCTTAAATAGTTCATTCATATCATTGGCTGGCTATGAAATAAGAAACAGAACTATTTTTTGTAACCCTGGAGTTAGCAGATCGAATGCAATAATTTAACACTCCTCTTGCCCGTTATGGACAAAATACAATATTATCAAAAAAAATTAGTATTTTAATCTCTTATGTGTATATTTACACAGAAACGAGTAACCTTATCCTTTGTAGATAGACTTACAAAATAATTATAAGATATATATCTGTAAATATTGTTGTTTACACAAAAAATATTTTATAAGACGTAAGCCTACATATTAGGCCTACACAAGAACGAAGTTTTAAAACCTAACTTATAATTATATTTAACTGACCACTAACCAATTTCCCCTACCCTTCCATACAGAATGTAGGCTTACTGTAATTTACTTTTAATTGTATAACAATCTGACTGACTGTCAGTTATCACTAACAACAGATCATTTCTGTTCTTATAATGTGGGCGAGTGTATTTTTTTACGTCCAAAGACAGGTTCAACAAGACAACGAGTGTGTGTATATTTTTTTATAGAGTATTATGGTGCAGTGCATGTGGTGCGGGTGTTACATTCCAGGGTTAATCAACGAAATATACACCCGTGCCGTTGCTCTTCTAGTATGATGTGATGCGGTTGAGAGGTTAGTTCAGTTGTGCGGTTGTTAGTGTACTGTACGGGTCACTCACGCGGTAATACGATTTGATAGGGTAATAAAGAAAAATAGACAATGTCGTCACCGTGTTACTATTTACCAGTTTCAATTGATTCCAGTAATATAAATTTTTTCACAATTATTTTATTCGTTTTCAAAGGTAATATTTATTTTATATACAATTCTATTAATATTAGCATGTTAATTTATAATTTGGTTGTTTTTCTTGACTTTGCTTATTAATCTAATAATTAATGAGCTAAGTGGATTAAACAGCCATGTAACAGCTTTTTAAATACTGAATTTTATGATTGATGAACATGCTATAAGTACACTTAATTTTGTGTAGCTACAGTACAATCTTGATAATTCGTCATCATCGTAACCGAGGGGTTGACGAATTACCAAACAAATGTATTATGAAGAGGGAACAACAATCAATTTATACATAGAAAAAGATCATAACTAAGAGAATTTGACACTAAGACAAGTGAAAATTGTTATTAACAATGAGCAATCTTAATTAAAAATAAACAAATATTAAAAAATTAATAATCAAACAAAATATTTTAAATAATTATTGAATGTTATTATATTAATCAAATTACAATACAGTACATACCTGTTTTATCACTAACATAAAAATACAAACGAATAAATCCGGAAACATAACACTACAAAAAGTACTTCAGTTTTATTTTTACTCAGAAGCTATACAATATAGTATTACGATCAAAAGTTTGACTAATTACGAAGTTTGACTAATTTGACACTACGGAGACGTAATTACAGTTTTAACTTAAAATTTCAAATTCACACACATTTTGTTGACCAATTATCTGCGAGAGTTCAGTACTGGTAATTAACTTTAAAAAAAAATCTGTTTAACATAGTTCTTTATATATACCCTTTTTAAGTATACCCTATTTCACTGTATAATAACTTAATAATATTTATCGTAGTTATAAGTATATTAAGTTATTAAAACTATTTTTTTGTATACTCCTATACGCGGACAGAACTCTGTGAAGAGTTTTTGCGTATAACTATATTTAGTTAAAAATATCGTATACTTGTACTGCTTAGTTTAGTTTAGTAATAAACCGTATGTGTATTGTTTAGGTCAACAGCCAAAAGGCTGGTTTGACCCTCAAGAGGTTTTACTAAGTAAAACGAGGAGTGAAGTGGTTTACCATTTCCTTCCTCACTGAGTGGAAAAGTACGCTTATCAGCATGCCGAGCCCTCTGAAAAGCACATATTTTCCACTCTGTAAATGACACCTTCAATTCATTCACCACAGGGTCTGGCTGTACAATGAAATTCATTACTTTCAGAGGAAATAACTCTGATTAGTGTCTTTTACACCTCTACCTCTTCTGTTCTTAAATGATTCAGTCATTTAATTGGCTGACCATGTGATAAGAAACAGAACTATTTATTTTAGCCCTGCAACGAACAAATTGAGTGTAAATAATTTGACACTCCACCTGTCTGTTATGGGCAGAAACCGTATGTATAAGTATTTAACTAAATAAAAAATAAACAGAAATATACGACAGAATGTATTTTTAAATATGCAATATGTAAGTATGTATTTTTAATATGTATGTATGTATGTAGGCCTACGTAGGTATAGGTATATAATTCCCTTTAGTTATATATATATTGAAAGAGTGACTTTTTAGTCCCGTATGCGCAGGGCCGATAAGTCTGAGGAACTATAGAGGGAGCCGAACTACTGAGGTTGTACTGCAACACCGAATGCTCTACTTCTAAGTTCAAGAAAATATTTGTAGGCTACTAAGTTATATGAAAATACTAATACTTCATATTCTATGTTGGCCACTCTATACGTAGGTATATAAGTTATTAGAGTAATTTCAAGTATGTACTTTACTTTAATAATAATAAAAAATAAAACAGGCAAAGTATAATTACAACTTTTTCTCCTATAATTGCAGTGATGTACATTCTCAATATTTATTTCCTACTGAAAGTAGCCTACTTTTGAGGATGAAGTCTTAAAAATTACAGTACATTGTTCTGTTAAGTATCACTTCTCAAAACTTCTATTTCGAAATTGATTACTTCTACTCAAAAGTTACAATCGAGAAGTAATCTCAAAAACTACTACAAATACTGCACCAATTATATGATGATTTGAAAAGCCAGAATTAAAATACCATTTACATTTATTATAAATTTAAGAAATTACGACTGTTTTGGATATTATTAAGGTTTGGAACATCACTGTACGTTATAACTACTCAATCCTTTACCCAAAATTTAATGACCAAGCTGTTGATGTGACTTAATAATATAAACTAAAAAAATTGGTGTGGAACATTCACGTGACTTTCTCTTGCTAATGAAATTAATAAAAAAGTATAATCTATGTTTAATCACTAGTAAACAATCCAAAATAAAAATATAACAAAATTTTAATCACGAGTAAATGAAGCAAAATGAAATTTAACCTCTGTAGAACTTGCAGAAAATCAATAATTGACTCTAAACTAGGCTCTGTAGAAAAATTACTTTAAATTAAAATTGTAGAATTTTTAATCTGCTAAAGCTGTGATTATGTACACTTTTGCACTAAAATACATATTAAAGTCATTTTAATGAGTTATGACGAAACGTTAAAGAATTTCAGCCGATATGGCGCTTACCCTAACTGGTAAAGCATAAAAATGTAGTAAATAAGGCAATCTTTAAAAAAAATCGTAAGAGCCTATTTTAAGAAGACTACAAAAAATTTAAAATTTTCACGATTAAACTAATACTTCCAGTTGACCGATTCTGATGAAAATATTTGTGTCGTGTCCCCTACTCGTACCTAATTTAAGTTCCAAGAATCAACTTCATCTCCATTCTTGAGATATTTTGTTCACACACACACACACACACACACACACACACACACACACACGTGTACACACACACGCACGCACAGCACAGCACAGACCAATCGCTAAAAACATGTCTTTTGGGTTCAAGGGGCCTGAAAACGTGTACCTACGGTGAAAACTCAATTTTGAAAAATCTTAATAAAATCGATACTACTTCTCTTGCCCTTTATATTCCAGACCCTATCCAGGAATCGAACCAGGGTCCTCTGCGTTGTAGGCTCGTTCCCTAATCATTACGCTATGGAGGTGGCCGGTAAATTTATGGTGCTTGTTGAGTATTACATTATTAAATCTGCTAGAAAAAATATGTTACGTATTATACGCCTAATTATTACTCAAGTAACTATTCTGATGTGTGATGTAAAATTGCAATTTAAATTGATACAAAAAAATCTGGTGTGAAACACTCACACAACTTTCTCTTGCCAATGCAAATAATTAATAATAAACCTAACTTTATTAATAAAATATTAGAAATAAACAAAAACTAACCTCAAAAACATAACCTTATTTTAATCATGAGTGAATGACGCAAAATGACAATCTAAATCAGTTTGGCTTAAAAATACGTAAAATCACGCTTTCACGCTAAACTAGGCTCTGTAGAGAAAAATGCTTAATACAAAAGTTGTAGATCTTTTAATTTTCTATAAATTTAATTATATACACTTTTGTCGTAAAATGCATACTAAGACCGAAATGTTTAAAAAATCGATTTTTCTCACGTTTTCGTGAGAAAAAAAACAGAAAATCGCAAATTACCGCTAAACTAAGCGTTATACAAAAAAATGTTTGAAATAAAAGTTGTAGAATTTTACATTCTCTACAACTTTTATTATATAACGTTTTGCGCTAAAATGCATATTAAAGCCGCAATCTTAAAAAGAAAATGTTTTTACGTAAAAACAGCCTCACGCAGAATTTCAGCAAACATGGCGCCTACCCTATACTGTAGAGCATAAAAAATGTAGTAAACCAGGCGATTTTAAAAAAAATCGTAGGACTAGTTTTTGAGAAAATCGCAAAAAAGTGAAAAATTATATGAATAAACTACTACTTCCGGTTGACCGATTTTGATGAAAATGTTCGTGTCGCGTCCGGTAGTGGTATGTAACTTAAGTTTCAAGTTTCAAGTTCGTACGATGTTCCGTTCTTGAGATATTCTGTTCACACACAGACACACACACAGACCAATCGCTAAAAACATGTTTTTTGGGTTCAGGGGGTCTGAAAACGTATAGATCCGGTGAAAACTCGATTTCGAAAAATCGACATGAAAACAATACTTTCCTTCCTATATATTCATATAGGCAAGAGAAAGTAAAAATACACCTTATGGTGGACAATTAGTAAGTCAGTAATTTTTCAGGACGAAAGAAAATAAAATTTAAATACGAGTAATTTAAGTGACAACAGGTGCCGACCTGTTGTAGAACATAGGTATCGCTGCTAAAAATCTATTGGATTACTCGTTTTCCTTACGGTAGTTGATCCGGCCTCTATTTACGTTCACGTTTGAAAACTGCAGAAAATAATTTCCGCACTAAATTCTCATAATTTATAAAAATCATAGAAAATTATTCTGGTAGAACAATGATTTATGACTGCGGTGTGTTGGTAGAATTCTACATTAAAAAGAACAAGGTTCCAGCTTTGATAACTAACTACGGTAATTAAACATGTTAAATCCAACCAATAATGTTACTTAACCACTATGTTCCCAAAAACCAAACTTTTAATACATCTTTAAATAAAATTTATAAACCTAAATAAATGTAGCCTAACAGGAAAAAGTGAAAATTGTGATAAAATCCAAAAGTAAACAAGATTTAAAATGCAAAGTTTCAAGGAAAAGTAACACCGTACAGTATAAAAACCACAGTAAACTTTTATCAGTGCTTAGCTTCACAAAATATCGAGTTACAACAATCTGCAGAATAGCCTAATTTTTTATAAATTATATTTCGCACTTTAACTTGAGTATTTTTATCTTGTTTAATTTCACAAGTAACTTCACCATAAAATAGCTGTGCAGTGATTAATAAGACATAAAATTGCTTTTTCCCCTCGGCTAATCTGTATTAAACTGCGAAATCTTACAAAAACGTTTTCTTCTTTTTATGTATTGTTGATAATTTTAAATCTTTACAATGCATTGTGCAGCCTATACTCAATTCTATTGCAAATATATTTAATTTAGCTGATCTGTTACAGCTGTTGTATTACTTGGTTATTACCTTTTTTATAATCTTACTTTCTAATGACATGTTTTGGTGGATTCACCATCATCAGAATACTTAAAAATGAAACAATTCTTTTTAAATTTATTAAAAATTTTCCATAAGTTGACAACAATTGCATAAAAATTGTCAAACGTACACCCAAATTATGACCTCTAAAACTAGTAGCTGAAATTCCAATTTTAACCTTAACTTTAGTTAAAGACGGTAAGACAAAAAATGTTGAAGGTAGACTTTCACCTTAACCTAATTATTTGCCCGATCGCAAGAAAATGAAGAACACGTCAGATCTCAAGAATTTCAAAATGCTGATGAACATACAGAGCATTTTAACTTTTACCGTCTCCTGCCCCCCTACATGAAATATATGAAAGGAAAGTATTGCCATCATTGATTGTTCAAAATCAAATTTCCACCGGATATCAATGTTTTCAAGCTTGAAAAAACACAAAATGTCTTTAGCGATTCTTTGTGTGTGCACGTGTGCGTGTGCATGTGTGTTTATACATATGTAGATCTGAAAGTGGGTGCGCGAGCGTGTGTGTGTGTGTGTGTGTGTGTGTTTGTGTGTGTGTGTTTGTGTGTGCACGCACTCTGATATGTGCGAATAGCGTTCGAAGTTGAAACGTGAAATTTAAGTTAGGTACCACAAAAGGACTCCACATGAACATTTTCATAAAAATCGGTTAACTGGAAGTAGCAGTTTGTTCGTGTAATTTTTCACTTTTTTCGATTTTCTCATCAAACGGCTCCTACAATTTTTTTTAAATCCCCGTCATTTACTACATTTTCATGATTACAAGAAAGAGTAAGCATCATGTATCCTAAAATTCTTGGAGGACTGTGTTCTCGTTCTAAGAAACGTTCTTTTTAAGATTGCGCCCTTAAGATGCATTTCAAGCTAAAGACGTAGGCCTACGCAATCAAAAGTTGAAGAAATTAAAAACCTACAATTTTATTTCAAGAATTTTTTCTGCAACGTTTAGCTTAGCATCAATTAATTATTGTTTCTATTTCGCTCATAAAATTCGATACAAAATGGGATTTTTTGAAGATTACGGTCTTAGAATGCATTTTACGACAAAAGTGTACGTAACTAATAGCTGTAGAATACAAAAATCTTTTATTTAAGAATTTTATTCTACAGAGTCTAGATTAGCGTCAGTTAGTGATTTTCTGTATTTTAACACTTACAGACGTTGATTTTCATTTTACGCCATTCACTCATGATTAAAATTAGGTTATGTTTTCAATTTTACATTGTTTACTCATGATAAAACATGGTTTATATTTTTTATAATTTACACTGGCAAGATAAAGTCATTTGAGTGTTTAACACATGGTTTTTTATGCTCCGTTCACAAATTGTCAAATAATAAAATCAGAATTCGGATGATTTGATGTAGCCTACAGAGAGGATCGTACAATAATAGAGAGTCGTTATGAAATGTGTTACAGTTAAGTGGTGCATTGTATTGGGTTAAATTGACTGATAAGGGAGTCAGTAGAAACACAATAGTCAGCTGCATTACATCTTCCAGTTGTAATAATAAAGTAATAACTAATATTGAATTAGACTCACCGTTGTTTAGTGTAGGATAATACCAACTGATAGTGGAGGGGTTGGGATATACACTGCCCAACTTACTACCCTTTGTTATTTATAGCATCTACTTTAAATTTTAAATGAACCTATCTACTCGTAAATGTATGTACATTCACAAACAATGTGATATCACAGATAAATCTTAAAATTCATCTAATGAAATAGCTCTACAAAATACTTTATTACACAGTTTATCTATTTTTACTTTCTCTTACCTATATGAATATACAGGAAGGAAACTATTGTTTACATGTCGATTTTCCGAAATCCAGTTTTCACCGGATCTACACGTTTTCAGACCCCCTGAACCCATAATATATGTTTTTAGCGATTGGTCTGTGTGTGTTGTGTGTGTGTGTGCGTGTATATGTGTGTGTGTGTGTATGTGTGTGCGCGTGTGTATGTGTGTGTGTGTATGTGTGTGTGTGTGTGCGCGCGCGCGTGTGTGTGTGTGTGTGTGCGTGTGTGTGTGTGTGCTAAAGTGTCTCAAGAATGGAACATTGTACGAACTTGAAACTTGAAACTTAAGTTAGACACCACTACCGGACCCGCCACAAACATTTTCATCAAAATCGGTCAACCGGAAGTAGTAGTTTATTCGTGTAATTTTTCACTTTTTTGCGATTTTCTCAAAAACGGGTCCTACGATTTTTTTTTAAAATCGCCTGATTTACTAAATTTTTTATTCTCTACATGATAGGGTATCTGTCATGTCTGCTGAAATTCTTGGAGAGGCTGTTCTTACGTAATTTTTTTTAAGATTGCGGCTTTAATGAGCATTTCAGCGCAAAAATTTATAAAATAACAATTGTAGAGAATTAAAAATACTACAACTTTTATTTCAAACACTTTTTAATGCTAATTTTAGCGGTAAATAGCGATTTTTGTTTTTTCTCATGAAAACGCGTGAAAATCAATTTTTTTAAGATTTCGGCCTTAGTATGCATTTTACGACAAAAGTGTATAATCAAATTTATAGGAAATTAGAAGATCTACAACTTTTATTTAGAGCATTTTTCTCTACAGAACCTAGTTTAGCGTGAAAGAGTGATTTTCCGTATTTTTAAGGCAAACTGAAGTTGTTTTTCATTTTGTGTCTTTCACTCATGATTAAAATTAGGTTATGTTTATTGAGGTTAGTTTTTTGTTTATTTCTGTTGTATTACTAATGTAAGGTTGTATTTTTAATTATTTGCATTGGCAAGAGACAGTTATTTGAGTGTTTCACACCAGATTTTTTTTCTTTGTTATCAAAGATCCACAAAATCAAAGGTGCACAAAAGAGTAAAATTCTTACAAAAATAAATCCACTGATTTCTGTGAGGATGAAATTTTTAATTTATTTTTTAAACTAAACATCCTAGTAATAACAAATATAACAAAATGTTATACGTCTTATGTAGTATTAATAGACGTTCATTTCCGCACAGTAAGAATGTTTCCGTGATGTAAGTCTGCCACTTTCTGTTGTAAACGTACTACGAAAATTTAGTAAAGTTCATTAAATTTTTTAACAAATTATATTCAACGTGTAAATAAATCCAATGTACTCAATGAATCCTTCTTTGACATTCCTCATAATAGTTATCCAATGGAATAATATTTTCTCCTATTAAAAGTTTGATTCCTATTAAGGTTCGATTCCCGGTGAGGTCTGGCATTTTTTCATCATTCATATTCATATACCATCATCATCCACCATCTGCACTAGCAGAAATTGCAAAACAGTCAGACGTACAACAAAACAAAAATCCTATTAAAAGTCTATGCTTGCATGCATACCTACAGTTTATGTCGAGGCGCCCTCGATGGCGTAGTGGTAAGCGTGCTGAGCTAAAAATTATAACGTTTCGAATAATTCGTTCCCGGCGAATTACATGATTGTTACATAATCTGAATGTAACAAGTTAGAACTCTTAGTTTAAAACCTAATGTGGACGCTAATGACAAAGATGTTGATGCGATTTTTAGAAAAACTAGAATAAGATTTAGAAAATGTAGATACTTTTCTACATGTTAGTTGGCCGGCCCGTTGGCGTAGTGGTTAGAACAACTGGCTTCTACGCCAGGGTCCCGGGTTCGATTCCCAGTTCTGGATATTTTTTATCACTCATCTCCATCTATCATATCTCTCACCGTCTACATTAGACGTAATTGCAAGAGAGTAGAACAAAAAAGAAAACATGTAAGTTATATGATCTGACAAAATTAACTAAACGGCAGAAATCAGTAGAAGAAGACGGTTAGGTTTGGCAGCATTTGGAAGATTGAATGGTGTTATGATAAAAAATAATATCCAATAATACTTAAAGACAAAGGTATTTTATTCATTCGGTTTCTAGTACTAACGTACGGTACGCAAACGAAGTTGTCTTCTAAAGGAATTATTAGCAAATTACAAAAATCATAACATAAGGTCATTAGGGATGACATGAGGTCGGTTGATGGAATAAAGTTATTAAAAAATAGACAATATGGAGAAGAAAAGGGAATCAGGTTGACCACTGTGCGATGGAGAAATGACATCAACAAAGTGATAAGATTGAACTGGAACAAGCAAGGATAGAGAAACGTGAAAAAATTTGAAGGACATTATTTTCAATATTGGACAAAAGGGCTGTAAAATAAATTTATATGACTAATTTTTCAACCTGTACTGGTGGTTTTCGTACTACAGTAAAACAAATGTGAGCAAAAATTATATTTGATACTGTCTACACACTAATGCTGGCACCGAGTAATATAGGAATATAAAAATGTAAATATCAACATTCCCTAATATATAGAAACTTAGAAAGGGGTATAATTTCTAGCTATTTTTATATTTTAATAAAATTTTGGCATGAAAGAAAAAATTTTCCAAAAAATTAAATGTCCATTAGTTTTATCCAAATAACAGAGTATAGACCTACGTAGATATTTGTTAAATTACCTTTCAATATGCATTAAATTTCCTTTGTTTTGTCGATATAGAGTTTATTTACATTCATTGACATTGTTAGTACACGTGAATGAAATTAAGGTAACAAATGGTTAGCATTCTCTAAACACAAATTAACTTAAAATGTTATCGGAATGAAGTAAACTAAAGATGAAAGATATATAACTTTTTGGCCTCTGTAGATTCAACTTCAAACAATAGACAACCGAAGTTACTAAAACACAAATAGATTTACGTAAAGGGAATTTTAATTAAAGAAAACTGATCTGCATATTTAACAAAAATATTTACTTCCGATGCCATTTGGGATTCAAATCTGGTTTTTTTAAAAAAACTTAAGCCTGTTTTTTATATATATATGCAGATTTCATCTATTGAAAAAAATTAAATAGAATGAAGCCGTATAAACTAACCAGCCTGAATTTCATATTGATTTAACACATTTTAGTTACGAATTAATTAGTGTAAACAGTATCGTTCCGTTTTTCTTTTATAGTTTTGAAATTTCTCAACTGCTACTGTCACCAAAGATATTTAATGTTTCAACATTTTAACAATGTAATAGCCAAAGGTTACTTCCAAACTATAGCCGGAAATCGATACCAGAAACTTCAGTTTTGTTTCTGTTTACTTTACCACAAAATAACTATCCAAAATTGTTAATAAATAAATAAAATATTTTTAAAAACCATTATTTGTATCATTGGTGGTCTCTGTGTCAACATAAATATTTGTAAATAGCTATTTTTTAAACTGATTCTGGTGTTTACAATGTATGAATGTTTAATGTGCTGGAAAATCTAAGAAAAAAAATTTTAAATGGTATATACAATATTTATTCAGAATATTTTACCTGTCAGTTTGAAATTTTTACAAAATGTATTAATAACTTTACGTTTACATAAATAACTAAACAAATTTCTAAAGAAAACTCCAGTAAATACATCTTGACAAACGCCTGAATTTGAAAACAAATTTGCCTGCAGAACAAAAGGAAACAGCTAAATAAAAAATTTAAACAGTTTGAGTGAATATTAGGTAAACGATGAAAGCTTCAATTTAGACAATCAATTACTTAGCGAATATACGAAACTGATTCAGACGTACAGAATTCAATTACAGAGCTCAAAAAGTCATTGAAATGTAAAAATTCTGTAAAAGTTTTAATACAATTTACTCGTAACAATTACATTATCACCTTGGTACGTAAAACAATATATCACAACAGATTTAAACATTTCTACAACTCAACAAAAAATTACACTTACAGTAGGCCTGCACCTAAAAATGAATTTGTCATAAAATAAAAATAAAAATTCTTAGGTAACCAAATCCATTTTGAGACAAAGGCAAAGAGAATTCAATAATTACACCGAAACACAATTACAACATTTAATTTTGTAGAGATAGACACATTCTTCATGACAGCAGTTTTAAATGTTAATAAAATAACAACCGAATAAAAACAGAAGTAGCACTTTTCTATGAATTATTTTTAAATACATTAAAAATAATCGTAGGCAGGTATGTTTAACACAGTTTAATAATTACAGGTTAAAAGAAACGAATTTGGCTTTAGGGCAAAATAAGCATTTATCTAGTGGCTGTTAACACAAGTAAATAAAGCTATTCTAAACTAATACATGATGTAAACTAGATTTTCTCGTGGGTGAGATTGTACACTGTAGTGGGGAATTATGTTGAGGGTGAGTGAAATTTGCTTTAGGGTCTAATTTTAAAACATTGTTAGTGTCTACAGGTACGCGTGAGTGTGTTGCTGTATTTATAGCACGCTTGTTTATTTATATGGACAATATAACTATTTCCGTTTGATTCACCAACCTTTCAGTCTGCTTAAAAGCCCCAACTAGATCAATATTCATAAAGGAAACACGCGTCATGATTTCAATCTCTGATTTAATTGTTAATTTTATTATTTACAGCTTGTGTGATTTAGGTTTTTTCATCTAGATTTACTCCAATCTGATTTTATACTGCTGAATTTTAGGAATGTCGTAATTATTATCACATATATTACCTCACCACTACTTGAAATACCCGATGCAGTATTTCAGAATCAAATAAACAATGCCATATACGAGAATCCTAGTTTGTTAAAAACCAGTGAGGTTTCAATATTTGAAACGACAACGCATGACACAAAACCTACAGTAGATATTTTTTTCATTTCAATATTTTACAAAATTGCATGAAATTTTCGGAAAAAATACACAGTTTACAATATCTATAGTGATCAATTACAATATAATATTTATTGTTTAATTATTGTAACGAGTGTAGTAATATAAGTTACAAATATATTTACCAATTGTACAGAGTTGCACAGTTGTAAATTTAATTAAATAAAGTGGAAAAAATTCTAACTATCTGTAAAACATGAAAAACTAGGTGTATAAAACGGAAAAAATTATTTTTACTTAATTTATCTTGCCCAATATGAATATATAGGAAGAATCGTTGGATGTTTTCGTCGTAATCTTCTGTGTGGTTTTGTTTTATGTAGGAACTTTATGACAAAAAGTGGGTACGTGTTGAGGATAATTTTAGTGTTTTAACTTCTAATTTTTATATGTCTAAATCTGTGCGTATAATTATGTTAGACATGCACTTTGGGGGTTGTGTAAGTGAACTGAGAATTTTGGATTAGTACTAGTTGCACCCCAAAGCTGAATAAGTTATAAATTTATTTCCAAAAATAAATTATTAGTGTGATATTTATAAATAATCTGGGCAGATAACATTTGCATTGTTTACATTTTGTGTGAGAAAAATATCGTTGTACTTTCAGTATGATACACCTTAGTAGAACTACTGACTATATATTTTCCAAAAATTAAAAAACCACTTAATCCAATAGAATTTTAGTAGACACGCATCTTATGTAATAAGATAGTTAAGAGTACAAAAGTAAATTAATTTTCCTTAGAAAACATATGCAGTTATTAAATTTCGTTTTATCACATTAAATACCTATGAGTGTATTGAACTATGGGTATTCATTTCAAAATACAAAAAATATTTTCACATTCATAACACTGAAACACTGTATGACAAATAAAAAATATAATTTGACCACTTCCGTTGCAAACATAAATATTCCGGTTTTGAATATTTCGGTTGCCTATGTTGTTTTTAGTGTTAGCGTGCTACGCTGCAAAGCGGAGGTCCCGGGTTCGATTTCCGGCCAGAGTCTGGGAAATTATTAAAAATTCAAACCCATCGTTTCTCATTTCAACTTAGTCGCTAATAACCAAGATGTTGATGCGACTTAAAATAAAATAAAATATACCATACTCGTAGTACACAGTAGTTATCGCATTCAGTAACATCGGATCCAATGACTTATCGGTTAGTGTGACCAATATCTGATGGAAAGTTTGGTCCGTTGTATATTGCACGTAATATCGTGCAATTCAAAATAATATCGTTGACAGTGACATCGGTTGAAATCACATATATCGGTTTCAGTGACAACTGTATGAATTTTTTAAGTAAGTCGGTTATCTGTAAACAATATGAGTCAGCTTGTTACTACTCATTATTTTGCCTAGTTAACGTGTTTTTTCCTTAATAGCGTTAGTCAACGTTGTTATAGTAGTTCGTTTCAGAAGGTTGATTACTGATAGGCCTATCCTTTCTTTTTGTGTTCTTAATACAACACTGATCTATGGTTTTATTGTCCTGTTTGCTCAAGTTTAGTTCATATCTTTTGTATAAACCCGTCCGATATTCGAAGTAGCTTCCTTTATTTTGTATTTTTATACAAACGTAAATATGGTGTCATCGCGTAGATGTTTTACAGTGATGGAAAAAGCGCACATTATTAATTCGGAGTTTGGAAAAAGGTGAAACGAATGGGGATATTGCAACCGAGTTTAACGTTGAACACACCACAATATCCGCAAATTGGAAAACCAGGGAAAAAATTCAGAATAGCTTTGATGAAGGCAAAGAGATATCGAAGAGACGTCGATTTTGTTTTTTTTTTTTTTTTTTTTTTTTGGTTTAACGTCCGAAAGAGACGTCGACTTAGTCAAAACAAATTAAAGTGGTTTACTTCGCAAAGGGCGAACAACTTGACCGTCTGTACCTTTGCTACAAGAAAGGGCCATCAGTTACAGTTACTATCGCTTACAGTAGCCAGAACTACCCGGTCCCTAGGAGGGCACTGTATTTCAATTTTACCCATATATTAAAAAAATATTCGCTTTCAATGTTTGAGCCTTCAGTTCTACGTTGTAAGACCATGTCATCTTAACAGCAATAGGCATATTTATAGTATTTAAATTTGATTAAACATTAAACACGAAGGAAATTATTTTAAGTAAACTTTTCAAATTTTTTTAGACCTAACTAACAATGAGTAAGGCTTTATTAAGAAAATATACTGTTTAATTACAATAGTAAATTCTCTAGAATTTTATTTAAATAAGATTACACACTGTGAGAAATATAAACAGGATCCACAGTTTAAAAATAGAACAACAAAAACACATGTTATCCGACACCATTACGCTACAGGCTACGCTCCAATAGATTTAGAATAAGTTACCTTTGTTTACGGTAAGAATTTTTTTCGAGGTTACAATATTGGATCATGATATAACCACACAATATATTTCTAAACAAGTTTATTATAATTTATTATGAATAATAATATTTATGGTTTGTTAATTGCATACCGTTTCTATACATAGGTAAATATTTGTTCCAATTCTTTTAAAGTTTCTAGGCAGTTTCAAAAAATAATTCAAAAGGAACATTATGTATTAAAGATCTGCTAGTGCCAAAGCTACAAAAAATACTTCTGTTTCTTCTCACATGGCCTGCCAATTATATGACTGAATCATTTAAGAACAGAAGAGGTAGACATGACCTACATGAGTAAAAGACACTATTTAGTCATTGTTATCTCTTCTGGAAGTAATGAATTTAATTATTCGGCCAGATCCTGTGGTAAATGAAGTGACGGTGTCATTTACATGAGGGAAAGTAGATGCTTTTCAGAGGGTCGGGTATGCTGATAAGCATACTTTTCCACTCAGGAAGGCAAATGTAAACCACTTCATGCCTCATTCCACTTAATAAAGCCTCTAAAGATTCAAACCAGCATTTCAGCTGATGACTTAAACAACAACATGTATTTAAGCGTGGATTAGATAAATAAGAAAAATTCCATTATGTACCTAAGTTTAAGTTAAAAAAACATAAAAATTATTCGATCACACATTCAATCGTGCGAAAAAATTTCCCTTGATTTCATAGCAAATGCAAGGTATTACTAAAACAATTATGTACCTAATCAATAATTTGTTTCGTTCGTGAAGATTTCATTAATTCTTACCAGATTAGATTTATGGCGGTTACCTATCATATCATTGTAGTTAGCGTAAAATTTAAACATATTTATTTTTAGGCACAAGTTCCCCTTTAATAAAATCCGGAATTCGCTATGGAAACCAAGTATGAATTTGAAATATTTTTATAGCACGATGAGCGTCAAGGAGGCTTACTTGGCATGATGTTGGTACCTCAACACTGCGAAACCCACTTATGCGGTCCCATGTTGCATTACTTTTCATACCACCTCCAAATATGAAACTCATCTATCACTCGTTCACAAGATTTATATGCCAAATAAGCCTCAAGAATAAATAATTGTTCATCTTTGGAAAACGACATCGTTAACACAATAGATATGAATTGATACAGGAATAGCACTGGTGTACAATAACGATATTTCAAATTTTTATAAACTGGTAATCTTGAATACAGTTTTGCCAACTGATATGTAAGGACTCATGAAATTTACCTACGGTTACTTCTACCTTCTTACTGTTACAGTTGCATCCTTTTTGAAACACCCGTTACTTCTCCACTTCTTCAAGCCAAGCCTTTCTCGTAGGCACTTACTGACCTACAACTTAAAGCCTACTCAGGTTATCACTGTATCATTAAATTCGATCTTGAAGCTAGAAACTTCTTTAGTTTTGTCGTATATTTTTCTAAATGCAAGTGTAAATTATTTAAAAAATTAATAACCCAATCGTTTTTGTTTAAAATTAATTAACCACGTGAATTCAGAGATACGATATTATCACATCAACACCTACCACAAAATTATAGAAAATTAAATTGAAAATTAAAATAGCAATTACAGGAAATTAAAAAGATGCTGCAATAGGGATCTTATACAAAGCATCAACTAGGGTTTGCCACTAAGTGACTTCCTGAATAGAGATAGAAACAGAGAATTACAAGCGTAAATTATCATAAAAACTGCTGGTTGTACAAATTCATTGTTGATGATGTTTCTAAAAAGACAGAAACTTAGACGGTAAAGCAATGTGCGGTATGTGATACCGATATCACTACCAGAAGGTAAAAACTTTTTTCTCAATAAGTGTTTTACAGGATGCTCCTTAAGAAGGTGCCTTAAGACGATGCTCCTTAGCCTTCACATCTCTAATAGAAATGAAATGCAAAAATAAGCCAGGACAAATGTGGACGTAATTACAGTTACAAAATAATAACAAACTATTTAATAAAACCAATTATGATAAACATTGTAAAACATAAATTATTTCGTAAAATTAAATGCAAGATCAAAGATGAATATAAAATATAGAAAATTAATTTATTTGTACCCCAGAGCAAACTGCAAACGCTCGGATGAAATAATAAAGTTGGTATGTAAGTTTTATGGAAATTCCTTGAATTTTACATCAATTTTTCGCTTTCTTTAGCATTAAAAAATATTTTTCTGTTTACAAGACAGACATAGTTTAAAACAAAAGCGCTTTCAACAAAGTGAACAGAAATAAAGTTTATATCTTAACGTCTAAAAAAATGGTGGTTCCATTATCCTTTACAATCCAGTTTTCTTTTAAATCTACAAAAAGTAACAGAAGTGAATGAAAATCATTTTTTAATTATTTGCTTTATTGCTTATTTAGACATCTAAACTGTTTTATTTCTAATTTTAACCATTAAAAATTCAAACTATATTGAATAATAAAATTGATGTATTTTTCTATTCAAAGAAATTTAAATAAATTTACCACAATTTCAACACGGAACGTCACCAGAAGTTCGGTTTGTTTTAAAATATAGCCTAAGTAACAAGATATCGAACTCTTAGAATAAAACAGACGTTATTAAATTTTACAATACAATATCTAAAACACGACTAATCCCAATTCACAAGTAAATTTATATTTATATTGGTTGTTAACTAGCCTTCTAGAATGTTTTTAACTATTAAAACCTATAAAATTCTAGAATCTCCCAAACAAATTATAACATAAAAATTATAGGCCTGAAGGTGGTTTACCTGTGTAAAATTACAAAATATAGACACGTAATAAGCATAAAATAATACATAAATATAAACGAAATAGAGTAACATGACGTACATCACCATATTACCATGTGAACAATTACCCCATACTAATATAATTAACGTATATAGCATCTGGACAAGAGGCTCGTGTTTGAGCAAAAAGTTTCAAGAACGGAATATACGAGTACAAACTTGAAACTTAGAACTTTAATTAGATTCCGCAAAAATGTCCTAGCACGAAGATTTTCATTCAAATCGGTTATCCGGAAGTAGAAGTTTATTCGTGTAATTTTATGCTTTTCTGCGATTTTTTGAAAAACGGCTCTAATGTAAATTGCCTCATTCTCATTTTTAATGCTTTAGAAGTTAGAGTAAGCGCCATGTCTTCTGAAATTCGTGGAGAGCCTGTGCTCTCTTGGAAAAATTAAGATTGCAACCTTGTTGTTTAGGTCATCAGCCGAAATGCTGGTTTGAACCTGTAGAGGTTTTACTAAGTAAAACGAGGAATGAGGCGGTTTACATTGCCTTCCTCACTGAGTGGAAAAGTACGCTTATCAGCATGCCTGGCCCTCTGAAAAGCACATATTTTTCACTCTGCAAATGACACCTTCACTTCATTCACCACAGGGTCTGGCTGTATAATAAAATTTATTACTTTCAGAGGAGATAACTCTGATTAGTGTCTTTTACACCTCTACCTCTTCTGTTCTTAAATGATTCAGTCATTTAATTGGCTGACCATGTGATAAGAAACAGAGCTATTTATTTTAGATCTGCAACGAACAGATTGAGTGTAAATAATTTGACACTCCACCTGTCTGTTATGGGCAGATTGCAGCCTTAATATCCATTTTACGGCAAACTACTTTATAATCAAACAAAACATTTTTCTACTCCACGCCGTTTAGTTCAATGTCAATTAGTGTTTTCTGTATTTTGCTCATTAAAATCGGTTAATAAGGGATTTTTTTTAGATTCCGGCCTTAGTACGCATTTAGCAACAAAAATGTTTATAATTAAAGTTATAAAAAGTTTAAAATCGTACAACTTTTATTTCGAGGTTCTTTTCTACAGATCATTTTATCATGATTAAAATTAGGTTATGCTTTTACTTTGACTTGGTTATGTTTACTTTTGGTTATGTTTACTCATGACTAAACATAGATTATATTTTTCATTAAATACATTGGCAAGAGAAAGACGTGTGTGTGTTTTTTCAATACAGATACTCCAGAAATTTGTTTTACAGATATTTACAACAGTTTTAACAGATGGTATTTTGGCATATAAGATTGCTCAGTGTTTGGAAAACTTTAAGTAGAACAGTTAGTTAAACGGACAATTACTATATTGAGTCTATCATAAATGTCATCTTCAGTTGAAATTTACCCATTAACCAATAATAAAACAATAAAAATAAGAGATGAGTTTGAACGAACTTCTTTTAATCCCTACATTCCCCTACTTCTACTGTACTTAGAACGAACAAGCCATAAAGGCAAAACTAATAAAACTTAATCAATTGCACATGAAAACTACAGCGACAGATGTTGTTAATCTACTCTCTGTAATTATTATTGTTGAAGTAAACTTCTGTATGTAGCCTAATTACAGTGACTTCACAGCCCTTTGTATCTACGGACGAAACGATTCGTTCTACATGGGTGATTCAATGGTATTATATCCGGTCAATCGAATAGCCTACGTTACGTACATGTACTGAAATATATTTTACAAAATTATATATAAACCAATAATAGTATTATAGATTACATATTCTTATCACCTTCAAGTAACAGGATAAAGAAGGGTACTTTTTCAGCGTGTAAACTACAAAAACTATTTTTTACTCTAATAATAAATAATTTTTAATTGTAAAATAATAATAATATGAGAGAGTAAGTACCATATCTGTTAAAATTTATGGGGAGGCTGTGCTTTCATGGATCTTTTTAAGATTCCGGCCTTAGTATGCATTTTAGGGGAAAACAGTTTAAGTTGTAGAAAATAAAAAAACAACTTTTATTTTTTTTGTCTTTAATTTTATAATTTTATAAATCTAGAACACTATACTATACATTAAAGCACAACCACTAGATTTGATGAGAGTTATTATTAGGCGTGGAAGGAGGGGGGTCACACCCAGCAATGTATCCTCCAGGATGACGTAACCATGCTATGATGGAGATGATCTTGATGAAAATGAAAATGAAAGCCCAACGGTGAAGAAATTAAGAAGATGTGGTGCTGATGATGAAGATAATGACAAAAGAACGGTCACAGAATGTTATCGAAGAAGATCCCTACACCAAAGACGGCAAAGACGTCGAACATTTGGAAAATTTTGAATGGCCACTTGTAGAGCAAGATCGTTTGGATGATTTTGAAATTTATTAAAGAAACTTTGATAAAGTTGTCGTGCAAAGTCTTTACGTAGGGAATACGAAGGTCAGAATGAAGGTTGTCGTTTCCCACGTACCAAGGTGCTCCAGTGGCAAGCCTTAAATATCTAGATTGAAATACTTGTATTTTGTTTAAATTGGTTCGAGCAGCAGCACCAAAAATCTGTATTCCGTACAGCCAGAGAGGTTTCAGCAAAGTCTTGTAAATGGTTTACAAGTTTTACAAGTTTACAAGTACCCTTTACTACTTTTATTTAAAAAATTCTTTTCTACAACGCTTAATTTAACGTCAATTAGTAAATTTCTGTATTTCGCTCATCATAATCGGTAAAATAAATTTAACTTTTTAAGCTTGTGGCCTTAATATGCATTTTACAATAAAAGTGTATATACTAAATTGAAGTCTTAGAAAATTTTTGAAATCTACACCTATTACTTCAAGCATTTTTTCTACAGAACGTAGTTAAGCGTTAATTAGAGATTTTCCAAATTTTTCAGTGGAACGTAGTTTGATACCATTAGCGTCATTCACTCATGATTAAAATTAGATTGGTTTTCATTTTACATTGTTTACTAGTGAATAAATATAGGTTATAATTTTCATTATTTACATTTGCAAGGCAATAATTTCAAGTATTTTTTAAATTATATTTTAATCTTTCTTTAATACTTCTTATACGGACTTAAGATCAAATATATTTCTTCAATACTGTAGTTATTTTAAATCTACAATTAATTGTATTTATTTTGATTATTTATAAGGAAAGGCTTACCATTGGGTATAGCCTTCTTTATTCCAAGTATTTCATGTTATTGTTTCTAGGTTAGTTATATATTTGGTACTTGTATAAATTTTATAGACCGGTATATTTCATAGGCTCAAAATAAAAAATTTAGATAAAAAAACCTTTACTAAAACATTCGATAACTCTGTCAATGTAGTAGGAGCTATGACGCCTAAATGTGTCATCTGATATGTGAAAGAAACTCGCTTTGATGCCTTAAGGTGTCATCCCACCCAACAGCAACATGTTATAAGAAATTTAAGATACACTACGAAGTCGTTTAAAAAAAATCACCATAATGTAATAGAAACTTGAAATAATAAGGTGCGTCAACTTAAGCTATAGTAAAACCCCGCTTAATCGAAATCCCGATTTTGGATTGAGGAAATTCCGGATAACATAAATAGCCATACTTTTAGGGTTCGAAATTAGTAAAAATAATCATACAGTATTTATTATGAATAGCCTATTTATCATTATGAAAAAACGAAAATATAAAAATTCAAGAGAATTAAAATATGTAGTAATATCGTATACTAAATAATATTTTTTTAAATTAGTTACAAGATTTTTCAAAATTGTTATATTTTTTATGAAACCGGTTTTTGCAGTAACATCACCGTTTTATTAAAAGCACGTCCTGGTGGTCAAGAACGAGTACCTAAACGAATTCGCAGAATACTGAAACGTTATATTCGTAATTTACTTCATTGGACACTGTTCTGTATTTAATGATGCTACGTATTTAAATACTGTACTGTGCGTGTATACAATATAGGGATTGAGTATTCACCAAATAAAACATAGGCTAAGTATTTTGGATACGTTTTGGTTAATCCGGGTTACGGTTAAGCGGGTTTCCGATAATAAAGGTTCTGTAGTATGTTTTTAGAGCAGCAAAATATATTTTTTATTTAGAAGTTTAAAAAAGTTAAGACAACCCGAAAACTCGATACATTGTTTGATATCAGTTTATTTTCAGTTAGTTACTTTATTGTAAAAAAAAAAAAAATAGTAAAGGAGATGTACGTAATTGAGAACACATAGTAAAAACACGCGTCCACCAAAAGTTAGTACAGTTCAATGTCAATATGTAAGATGTTGTTTAGGTCATCAGCCGAAAGGCTGGTTTGAACCTGTAGAGGTTTTACTAAGTAACAACGAGGAGTGAGGTGGTTTACCATTGCCTTCCTCACCGAGTGGAAAAGTACGCTTATCAGCATGCCGGGCCCTCTGAAAACCACATATTTTTCACTCTTCAAATGACACCTTCACTTCATTCGCCACAGGGTCTGGCTGTATAATGAAATTCATTACTTTCAGAGGAGATAACTCTGATTAGTGTCATTTACACCTCTACCTCTTCTGTTCTTAAATGATTCAGTCATTTAATTGGCTGACCATGTGTTAAGAAACAGAACTATTTATTTTAGCCCTGCAATGAACAGATTGAGTGTAAAAAATTTGACACTCCACCTGTCTGTTATGGGCAGATTGTAAGATGTGTAGGCTATTATAAGTAGGAACGTAAATGTTAGCCTATTTTTATCTCTGCTGATATTTTCTCTACTGACATTGCACTAAATATTAAAATTAGATAAAATTATTATGATGTGTAAAACTAAGATGATATAAACTGTCATATTATATTATGAGATTATGGCCTGATACACACAAAATATTTATTCAAGTGAAATTGATATTTTAATACCACACGTGTGGTAAATGAAAGAGCGAAATGTGGTTGCGGTATGTGGTTTGTAAGGGTCATCACTTTCATAAACTATTCAAAAAAATGAAAGGGTAATTACAATGGGTAGGGTAAGCAAAAACTGGAAGTAAATTTTTTAATTTTTGAAAAATAAAAACTTAAAAATGATTGTATATTTTTCAACTCGACTATTAACAAAAATGATACACTCGTTTCTATTCAAAATTAATCAATCACATGAATCCGGAGATAGAAACATTTTCACACCCACATCTACCACAAAATCCACAAAGAGATTAAAACGTTGCTGGAATAGGGATCTTCTTATATACAAAAGCGACGAGGGGTTACCATTAGCTAATTTCCTCAATCAAGACGAAAACACGTACAATAAACATTAAATACGTATAGTTGTATAAATACACGGTTGTAGTCGTTACTATTTTTTTTAAATAGGGCTTGTGCCATAGATATTGTTATTTCCCCTAGATATTCTATTATTTTTTGTTACTCCTAATTTATATACGTTGCAATCTGTTCAATTCAGAATAATAAGCAACCCCATGACCCATTAAGATGAGGATGATGTGTATGACGTGTAGTCTTGTACAGACCCAGGCCGACCATTCCTGAGAGAGTATGGTTAATTGAACCCCAACCATCAAAGTACACCGGTAACCACTCTCTAGTATTCAAATCCGTATAAAAGTAACTACCTTTACTAGGATTTGAACCAGAAACTTTCGTCTCCGAAAATCAGCAGTAATTAAAATAATTTATGTAGGTATTTGTTGATTGAACTTACCTCTAAAAGTTGTTTTCACCTTGTTCATTATTCTGAGTTGTGTATTGAATTTTTTTAAAACGTAAAGAAGTTATGAATGAAAATAATGTATACGCTCAGAATAATCCAAACCAGTAACTGACATTGCATCTTTCATTGAAGATAGAAAAACCTAAGCATTTCTTATCGTTATCGTGCCATACAGTAAAATTCTATATTTAGTGATATTGTAAAATACATAGACTGGCGCAAAAAATATTATACAATATTATTTGTATAGACGGAACAGCTGGAGACAAGTAGCCTTCAAAGCAATATCATTTGTTAAAGCTATAAAGAACGCATCTGATATAAAAGAAATTTTGGGAAACATAATCAAATACTATTTGATTTTTTTACGTCTGACAGTTTTGCAATTCCTGCTGATGCAGATGGTGGAGAATTATGATAATACATGAAAATGAATGATGAAAATATGCCAGACCTGACTGGGAATCGAACCCAGGACCCCGGCGTAGAAGCCGGTTGCGCTAACCTTTACGCCAACGGACCGGCCAACTATTTGATAAAATATATTCCTTAGTTTTGTTTTATTTGAAACTTATAGAAGGACTCCATAATATATATATACACACACATAATATAAATACATAATACAGTATATATAATATAATAATACATAATGTAATAATATACACACAGGCTACATATTAGCCTAGTCTGTGATATTTATATTGAAACGTCGCACAGTCATTAGCAACTACTGTAGGTTAGGGTTTTAACTTTGACTTAAGCCGGGAATCAAACCCGGGACCTTCCGCTTCGTACCGTAGCATGTTAATCATTACGTTATACGATCGGAACTAATATTCATTTTCTTAGTTTGTTTTACATTCAGATGTTTTGCACAATACAACTAATGTAGATGATGAACGATGACATATGAAAAGAGTGGAGAGGTCATGCCAGAATTGACCTTGAATCGAACCCGGGATCCCTGACTTGAAATCATAATAGTAACCCAAACGCATAGAAGTTTATTATGCTGATTATTGCCCCAGTTTCACTCTTTTTTAACATCTTTATTAATTTTTGATGTAGTCAACTACGTTTTTTATTTTACTACGTACGAATTAGTTTACATAAAACAGGAAAATGCTCATAATTATTTTAGATAAATTATTTTGTTGCCCATAACAGGCAAGTGGAATGTTAAATTATTTGCACTCGATCTGCCAGTTCCATGGCTACTAAAAATAGTTGTTTTTTATTGCAAGCCAATTATATAGGCCTAACTGAACCTTTAAAGAAAAGCCAGACCCATTGGTTAATAAAGTGAAGGTATCATTTGCAGGGTGGAAAGTAGATGCTTTTCAAAAAGGACCTGGCATGCTGATAAGCATACTATTGCACTCAGTGAGGAAGGCAATTGTAAACCACATCACTCTTCGTTTTAGTTTGTAAAGCTTACAGAGGTTCAAACCAGCCTTTCGGCTGATGACCTAAACAAAACCAACATGTAAATTTGAATGTAAGCCTTTGAGTATAAAAATAGAAATAGCTTTTTAGTCATCTTGTGGAACATACTAATACAATACATGTGCCTTCCTGTAACATTATTTATTGCGTAATGAAAGAAAAGATTCCCGTCTGTTTACAATTCTTAATAAGTACTATGCATTTATAAATCATGATAAACATAAAATTTATTAGTACCCAACCAAGCAAATGTGGTTAACAATTATCATTATCCTTGAATTGACATTGTTAATTTGTGTTCATAATATTTACATAGTTGTATAAGTCGGTAAACATACATGAGTAATTTTATAATATTTAGAGAATGGTTCACGTGTTTAGGCTACCTAATTAGTTAATTAATTAATTAAATCTTTAATTAAGTCTCGCTTAATTAGGCAATTATTCTTTATAGTCTACATAAAGTTCATTATCTACAATTAGGTATTCATATTTTCAGTCGATTATTCGATTCAAGAGATGCGTATGAGTTTAGGCAAATGATTTTCAGAATTATTGTGAATCGGTGTGGCAAGTTATTAGTAGGCCTTTTGATAAATTTAATTAAATTATTTATTCATATTAGGCTATGTTTAATAATTTATAATATTATTCATAATATTAGTTATAATACTGTGGTAAAACCTGTGTGACTGTTCGCGAGAGAATACCGTAGAATGACCGGGAAGGCTGATATATAAAGAAGCAGGAAATTTTAAAGAAATATTCTCCACAGATAATGGTTTCGAAGATAGTAAACTTACAATATAGGTTGCAAGGTCGAGAAAAACTGTACCTACAAGGAAAATGAGCGATTAACGGAAACGATTAGAAACGAAAAGAAGACTAAAATTTTGCGGACACTTGTATAAATAATGGATGACAACCGGTTGAAAAAACGAATTTTTAAGGCACTAAACAATAAATCTAAGGTGTAGTATAAATAGTTTAAATAAGTCGGAAAGGATATTGGGAAGACCGGAAAAAATCGAGAAAACTTTATGAAGGAACCAAATTCAGGATAACTAATTATGATCATTAAGGGCTTTCATGAAGAGCAAAAACAGAACACGGGTGAACAGAAGTAAGAAGAAAAGTCTACAGGAGCAAATGCTGAGAATGTGGGAAGCATAAAAAGGGCTTCCAGAAACGCCGAAAGTCTCCTCACGTGGTCTAAAATTAGCCCCATACGAAAAAACCAATATAATATGATTAATTTTATGTTTATTATATATTTGTATTTTCGCGAAACATTTTTCTCGTTATTGAAATCTCCAGAGTGAGAGTAAAGTTGTTATATAGACCTATTTTTAAATTTTCTCCTCCATTACAACTTCGACGTTATTAGTTTTTCCAGTTAATTCTTTTTAAAACTTTCATTTTTTCTAAAAATTGAAAATTTTGAACTTATTTTTATTAATATTATAATTTTGTAGGTCCCCAAGATAACTTCCGGTGGTTTTTTTAATCTTAAAAAATATACAGGTCTATAAAAAGTGGTTTGATATATGTTTCTTGGTGATAGAATTTAAGTAATTTTTTAAAATTTCGTATTTTGAAATAGTTAGTAAGTAAAAATATGTCTGGTACGCTGGTACCACCCTTTCGGTGTACTCGGGTATCGGTGGGGCATGACAACAAGATGGACTCCCGGTCGCCATGATAATTCCGATGGTTTTATTAATCTTAAAAAATATACCGGTCTCTAAAAAGTGTTTTGATATGATTTATTTTCGTTTTAAAAATTGTAATCAACTATCTGATATTTTTGGTCCAAACTAATGCAACCCAAAGCTTATGGCAACCTCTCTGATGCTAGCAATTGCGTTCGCCCGTAGAACAGGCGCAATTTATAATATTTTATGTTAACTGGTTACGTGTGTATTTACAATCATCTTTATCACTTCCTACTATTATTACGCTTATTGAAGCTATCAAATGCAATTAAGTGAACTAATATACTTTGTTATACATCTTTAAATGTTGTGTTCATAGATGGTCATTTATTAGATTAGGTTTAATAACAATGTAACTACAGCCACTTAATTGACTTTGAACTAAATAGTAGATCATGTACTAAACGGTAAATGAAATCAGCTAATAACAATTTAAAATACTATAGGCCACATCTATGCGAACTATTAATACAATTACATAGTCAATGTAAACAGTGCTATAAACTTGATTTGTCAACCTCATCTCCTAACACGGCCCCAAGGAAATTCATTGTCATAATTTCCTCAGCCTACTACAATATCGTCTTCATTTCTATATCCTCTTCCCTTCTGATCTATACTCCATAGCTGCGCGTGGATGTCTATCACGATCCATTTTTCCGACATGTTTCCAGTTCTCTTTATACTGGCATATTAATTGGTCTTTATTGGTTTTCACGTTTAATTCTGGTATGTTATTGACATTATTAATTCTATCTTCTCTGCTGCAGCCTTTCATATAACATAGAAACATCATTTTTGGACCCTGTATTTTACTACAGTAACTTCCTTTTACAGAATTGTAAACAAAGCCTACAATATTCTGCAGTACTTTTAAATTTATCTACGTATAATTTGTAATAATTTTTTGAAAAAAAATTTGGAATCACGAAGCCAAAGAAATATCACAGAATTTTTTTTAAGTAAGGTAGGATAAGCCTGGCCTATATCGACAACCTATAATACACATAATGTAAGGGTAATTTATTTTTTTTAAATATAGTTTTTTAATTTTTTTAATATTCTTTTACTGTTTTATAATTTCCATGTTATTGTATGTAATTTTGCAATGTTTACTTTTTCAATGTTCGAATTAATTTTTCGTTCAAATCTACTTCATTATGTTCTAAAGACAATAATAATTTAATTAATTGTGCAATAAATTCAGTGTTTTTTTTTTTTACTGGTTGTGAATGCTAAAAACCTTTGTGGTCTGACCGGGTATTTACAAATTACGTGTTTAATAAGAAAGCGCGTATAATTAATTGTATATACAATATACAGTAATCGGTTGACCGCTCGCATTTTTAAATTCCCTGATTTATCCCGTTTATCTTCAGTAAAATTACCCCGAATCGGTAATCTGGAAAAATCTATAATCGGGGATCAACCAAGTCTCGAAAATTCCGGACTAAAGAGAGGTTACTGTACTCTCCTTTGCCGATAGAAACCATGTTTACTCGTACATACATTAATTTTGGGACTAGCATCAGGTTCTAAAATTTCATCTTCACAAAGAATTTAACAGTGTACAAGATTGTCATTCTATATAATTTTCTGTTTGAATAATGTATAAGTCAAAGGTGAAAAAATAAGGTACTGTTAGGTAGATTATATGATTGAACTAGTAAACATATAGTGAATTAAAAAATGGATAAAAAATGGAAAATGAGTAAACATTTTGTAATTAAAGTTATTATAAACGGGTAAATAATAGGAGACAACAATGTGTTAAACTTATTAATTCTTAATACGATATTTAATACTCTTTTTAGAGTCTCCTGAATGCAAGTTACAAAAAGTTATGTCACCTAAATTATCAAAATATCACCAAGACTAATACTTTTTCAAAATTTGTACTTTCGTTTTAATTGGTTGGCTTATAAAAGTAAAGCATATAACAGTTTTTAGTGGTGAATTCAGAAAAGAAAGGGTAATTCAAAGAATTTATTTTTCTTATTTTGAAATAACGCATTAAAACTACTAAAATTCTTATAAAGGTATAACAATATTAGTAATTTGTAAGGCAATTCTGAGCCGAAATGTTATAGCGTAAAAAATTAAAAAATTAAATGTAATTTCCTGATTGCATTTAATTTTTTAATTTTTAATTTAATGATGATAATTCTTTGGAGTATATTTTTGTTTTAGGTTTGACATTAGCAAGTGATGTGGGTGGTGTACCAAGTTTTAGAAGTGTTCCAACTACTGTGAAAACATCAGAACATGATACAGTGTTACTTCCTTGTTATGTTGATAATTTAGGTATGTAACATAACGTGGTAGGCATTTTTTATCACTTTGTGTGAAAAGAAATCATTAAAAAAACTAATTAGCTTTTCTCAACCAATTAATTATGTTAATAATAACTTAAAACTTGAGTATGAACATATGAAAATGTATGAAATTTATTATTTAATTCTCATGAAAGAAGTTATGTGAGGTGAAATGGTCATTAATTCGTAAAAAGTCATTAAGGAGGATCGTAAGAGAAGAAGTTGTAATTGCATGATTTAGAATTGGACAACCATGGATACCTCATGATGTCTGGTAATGCCCTAGTGTATGGTGGATTTTGTTTAGGTAAGTTAATGTTAAAACTCATCTTAGCGGATTACATCTGTTGAGTATTCAAGTTACCTGACGAAATGTACGACCAAAATGAAATGTATGTATGTATGTACTTGGTGACCATAAGTCTGTGTTGGAAGCGACTTTTGGATTCATTTGATCTGTTGTTGTTTAGGTAATTAGCTGAAAGGCCGGTCTGAAACTCCAGAAACTTTACTAAGTAAAACAAGGAGTGTGGTGTTTAAAATTGCCTTCCTCACAGAGTGTAAAAGTATGCTTATCAGCATGCCCTCTGTAAAGCACATATTTTCGACCCTGCAAATGACACCTTTAGATCATTCACTACCGGGTCTGGCTGTATAATGAAATTCATTAGGTACTCTTAGAGGAGATAGCTCTGAATAATATCTTTTACACCTCTACATTATCTGTTCTTAAAAGCTTCAGTCAAATAATTGGCTGACCATGTGATAAGAAACAGAACTAAATTTTGTAGCCCTGGAACTCGCAGATTAAGTGGAAATAATTTTAACACTCCACCTGTCAGTGACAAACGATCTTTTGATCTATCAGTTTACATAATGGAGTGTGGTACATAATCCTGTGTGTTATTATTCATTATATTTAGTTACGGTTTTACTAGAGATCACATATTATGAAACACAAATTTTTATGTGCATTTAATGGTCGTTTATGAAACATCTGAGGACTTTTACTGTTCCTTAGTCAGCATTTTTGACTGTTTACATAACCTTCCAAGTTAAACCACGCCTCATCACTAAAATGAACACAATCCAACACCTCGTTACCGCTTTTATTTACAAGAGAATAAAACCAACGTTCATCTTTTGAAAACGACATCGTCGATTCAAGAGACACCAATGAATACTGGAATATCAATGGTGCACAAAAACGCCATTTAAATTGTTATAAGCTGTCAACCTTGAATACAGTTTGGCCAAATGATATTTAAGAATTTACTTAAGCGTTACTTCTCCCTCCTTAATATTATGGCTATGTTCTTTTTTAAACACTCGTTTGGTGTAGTTTTTTAAGACATTTAAGTTGTAAAACTTTTAAAACATTAAACTAGTAATCACTTCACTTCGTTACAGATACAGTTCTTAATCTCTAACTTGGGGTATCTGATGATGAAAGCCCCTTTGTTATTTGCCTTAAAAAGTTTGTTTATTATTTTTATACAAGTATGTTTTTTACAGGAGCAAATGTAATTAGATGGTGGAAAGATGGTGAAGTAATATGGGACACTGGTAACACTAGTTTAATTGCTCCAGCAAATGTGCGTATGTTTGCATCAAATAATACTCTTGAAGTATCTGATGTGAGTTCAACTGATACTGGAGAATATATATGTCAGGTGGTACGCCCTGAACCATGGGGACCATTAAATCAAGTTCATGCTATTGAAGTACAATGTAAGTAACAGTTATATAGATAGATTATAAGTCAATAGTCTAATGTGAAAACCCTAAAAACATGATTTTTTATAATTGATTTTTTATAATGGTAGACTCACATAAGCCAATTTGGTTTTAAGCCAAAATTCTAGGATAAGTATTTATTTTTTAACCATACTCTTTTAACATTTTCTAAAACTCCTTCATTTTTTCTTCTTAAAGTCCCTCTCTTCTACCAGAGGTTGGAAATGATAATCATTATGCAAACCTTATTCACTGCTGTATGGAACAGTTCTGTATTTCTGCAACCAAACCAGTCTCTCAATTCTTCAGCCAGGATGTCTGACGTCTGCCAACGTTCCACTTGCCCTTTATCTTCCCCTGCATTATTAATATTGTAAGATGTAAAATGTGTTCATTTTCTCAGAAATAGCTAATAAATGATAAGAACCATTCAAATAATTCACTTCTATTCGAATATTCAAAACATTTTTTAAATGTTCAATAAAGAAACAAATGAATAAAAATTTTGAAAAAATTATTCATACAGTGAATAAAATTCCATAACAACTAGCGACTATTCCATTAAAAACAATAATATTATTCAAAACTATTATTACTCATAAGTGGTATAGCCTGATTTTTGTAAGGAGAGCACTGGGCAAAATGTGCATCTGCATTAGTATAGTCTTGTATGTACTGCAGTAGTACAGTGTACATAATCAACAATGGAACAGCATGCCTAAAAAATACAATGGGTGTTGTCAATTTTCCACAACACTTTGACTGTACATCGAACTGTAGGTCGGAGGGGTATGCAGGGTCCAAGTCAAGTATGTGCAGCCCAGCGCTCACAGCAATTGGCTTGGCCTTTACCATACGTGATACTTTGTTACTCATTTTCAATTTTTACTTTTCTATTTTATATATTTATACAGGCCAAGAGAAAGTAAAAAGGCATGTTTTCAATGTGCGATTTGTTGTACCAAGGACTATGTACTTTACTCTTCTGTAATAATTTGTCAATGGACTTTTCATTAGACCAAACAATAACCCAGAGTTGAATTACGTTGCAGATGAAGATAAGGTTGTATAATTTTTATCTGCTTTGAACATAATAATAAGGGGTGGAATAAAAATATGTGACGATATTAACAAATAAAATACTACTGACAAATACATGTAATATGATGAACAGAAGTTTTTTTTTAATTTTATCATAATAAGTGGCTGATCACAATAAGCAGCACTTACTGTATTAATTTATTCATTAATTAACACTAGATGGTTAACTAACAGAATATTTTCTGCTTTCTTAAGTTCCTCCAACTGTGTCATCCATCCCAGAGTCTGGTGAGTTGGAAGTACCACTTCAAGAAGAAGTTGTAATGGGTTGTACATCCACTGGGGTGCCTCCACCTGCCATTAATTGGTTTTTTGAGGTTTGTAATGCTAATTGAAGTTTATAAATTTCCTTACATTTAAAAGATTATTGCCTTTATTATCACTATATCTAAATAGATCTACAAGCTCCTGAAAAGATACTAAATACATTTATTTTAGCGCAATGCAGTGTAATATTATGCTTATTACAGTAACATGAAATCCTAAATCTGGTCAGTATTTACTTTATTACAACTGTTTTGACATACAGCCTGAATTGGTGAACACAAAATATAAACGTTTTATTAACAAAAACAATTATTCAGTAATGCTTGTTTTTTTGCAGAATAAATTAATATAAACTGGTCACCTCTGTGGCCCAGTGGTTAGCATATTACGCTGTAAAGCAGAGGTCCTGGGTTCAATTCCTGGCCAGAGTCTGGAAAATTATTTCAAGTGCAAACACACAATTCCTCACACTAATGTAGATGCTAATAACCAATGCTGGTGCAACTTAAAAAATAAACTAAAAACTTCCCTTTCTATGGCAAGAACCATTGGTGGTTTCTGTATCTGCTCTTTAAGAAGAATTAAATTGCACTATTTTTGTTTCCAAATTCCGACTTTGATTTTTTGAATTCCAGTTTTGGGCCACTTTCAGTCGAAACAGGAATTTCAAACCTAATGACTTTTATCTACTCTTTAAGATAATTCAAATGACACTATTTCATCACCATCATCTGTCAAGGATTAGGCTCAATGGTCTGTTCCGGCATCCATCTCTTTTTAGGTCTTCCCAAGCCTCGCTTACCTCTAGGTTTATATTTCCATGCTCACAGAGGAAGTCTGTGAGCTGGCATGCAAAGTAAATGGTTGTACCAGTTTCTCTTATATCATAATCTTAAAATTTCCAACAGTGACTGAACATTTAACTCGGCGTGGATAACTTCGTTACATACTCCATCTAACCGGGTACAACCTTTGACTCCCGCAGAAATCTCATTTCAGTAGCCTGGATACAAGATTCATTCCTCTGTAATGACACCCATGTGTCACTTCCATATGTTATGAGCTGTACAGCTATTGCTCTATAATAATTTGGGTGTCCTTTCTCGTTTTCTTTGCTACAAATGATAATATTTTTGTTTTCAATTCTGACTTTAGAACAGATTTTTAGAATATAACAGTTGTGTAACATATAATACTGGAAAAAAATAGATATACTGGAACAGACTTACATTAGAATAAATGAAGTTCTTCAATTTTTTTAAAATAGGAAAGAAGAAATATTGTTTATTTGATGACAATTTGAACAGGAAAGTCTAAGGAGAGTGAGATTGTTTATTTTAGTTCTGCCAAAGAAACTAATTAATAGGCTACATGAAAGGTTTGTTAGAAGGAAAATCACAACTCCACCTTTGAAGTTGGTATCATATTTTAATGACTAGTTCAGGCTGCTATGTTTCAGCAACTTACATTTGATCATCTATTTACTTTGTGAAAGTTTTTTCAATATCGGTCGATTATAAATTATTAATTATATTTCGTATTTTATTTTTATATTTGTTTTTAATAGGGTAAAGATATGCAGTTACTAATCAGTAGAGCAACACTTTCATTTCAAGTGACAGACAGAAAAATGGCTGGTGAATATCAGTGTATTGCTAATAATGGAGTTGGAGAACCAGCCGTTGCTTCCATCCTACTTAAAGTAACGTGTAAGTAAATTTTTATGACCAGACTTTCCACTCAATTTTGTTTGTTTAA